>CM059498.1:27443959-28693959 GCA_030378355.1 Eleusine indica | reverse complement strand
CTAGCCTAGCGGGGAGGATTTCAAAGGACGGACAGGGCTGTCACCAACTGCCGCCTACCTCAACGAACTAGTAGACTAACGAATAATTGATGCAAATAAGTCACCCAAGTACCATACTTGCATGACCAAAGAGCACTCTGCCCCTCCGCGATTACTATTAACGAGGCAGAGTTACCGTAAGAATGCGATCACCAAACCCATGCTATACTTTATCAGCTAAAACTAAGCATAGAGACTATAACATATAAACTAGACTATAGTGACGGTATATAACTAGCATGACAATAGTAGTATAATAAATATAAACTACTATCACACAAGTAGATTATACTATCACATATATGGATCACAATATCAAACAAGAAACTCATGACCCAAGCACAACTATATAGAAAAGATATATATATTGATAAGAGCAAAGTCTTACAAAAGGGAAAAGATACAAGAGCCATACCAATTCCAAGTGAAGACTTGGGACTAGAGAGCTCTAGACTCAGCCTAACTCCACTAAAACTCCAAGAACTACTACTAGCAAGAGAGAAATGCTTCTTGTGGTGTGTGTTGAGTGTGAAGGCACACCCTCCTATTTATAGCCTCAATAGGTCGGCAAGGGAGAGTAACCGCCACGGAAGGCATCTCAAACCGTCATCAGGAGTCGCGGAGGAGCCAACACGTGGAAGCCCAGGCGGAGAGGGCGCCCGGCCGGGTCGGCCGACCTGACCAGGTCGGCCGACCTGGGGGTGGCCCCTCCTGGCCTGTGCTTTCTCCAGGTGGCTGTCCTGTGGGCCCTGACGTTGTTTTGCGCGGTATTACAGGGAGTTACGTCGGTTAAGTGCTGAAAATGGGCCCTTCAATCCGTGTGACGTCCATGTGGCACTCTCTGATTGGTCAAAAGTGTGTTTTCTTGCCTTTTGAGGTGTTTCCTTCACATTTCCTCCTGCATGCACAAAGTTCTCCAAGTACAAGTGGAACTATATTATTGTGATAAAACATGCGTGTATGAAATGCTAAATTCTCCTTTATTTGAGTATAGTTGGCGGTTGAAAATGGTACTTGACAGCCGTCAACAGCCACCGAGCCTGGTGCGGATGATGATACCGCCGAGGCTGCGGCCCCCGGGGCTACTCGCATGGCACCCAACGTGGCTTCGGGTGGGCAAGCGATCGTGCCTCTGACAGAGGCCAAGCGTGCGCTCGTCGGGGAGGAGCTCGGGAAGATGAAGAGTCTATGTGATTTCGTTGGGCTTCAAGTCCTCGCCGTGTGCCGGGCATTGATGTCTGAGTGTGAGGCCTCGTTCATCACAGGCCTCTGGGCCTTGGCCACCGCTCGTCAGGAGTTGGAGGAGCGCCGCCGTAGTAAGGAATTGGGCACGAAGGTGATGGAGTCGAAGGCCTCTTTGGCACAGGTCGGGCTTCTGTTGAACAAGGCGGAGTGCGACCTCGCCTCTGCCCGGAGGGAGCGGGATGAGGCTGTGGCGTGGGCTGTGTCCAGCGCCGCGGAGGTCGAGACGCTAGGCGCTGAGCTGTAGCAGGAAAAGTCGGTCTGCGAGGAGGCGGACAAGGTGGCCACGACCTCCGCTGAAGCGGCGGCCGGCTACCTGGCACAACTACAAAACTCCCATCAGAGGGAGGAAGGTAACCTCTCCCCTGTTCTCCTTAGCTTATGCAAGTTCGTCGGCTGCATTGTTGGTTTGTTGACTTTGGTGGGCTTTGGATAGATCTGGGGTCGAAGCTGGCAGCTGCGGAGGGCTCCCTTCGCAAGGAGATTGAGGAGAGGGACGCGCTGCACGCCACGGTGGGTCGGGTGGATCATGAACTTCAAGTGTACCTACCTCCAGGCGCCGCCTCTCACCAAGCAGGTTAGGAGGCTGATGGCAGCAGGTCGCGAGTGGATCATGCGGGTTGTGCGCTTTGGCGTGCGCACCGCCTTCAGCGTGTTCGCCACTCACTTCGACCTGGTCAAGGCCGAGTTTAAAGAGGTGAGCGCAGGCCACATTGAAGGGCACACTCTAAAGCTGATGGACATGATCCACGCCCGTAGCAATCCTCACGTAGACGTCCTGGCAAGTGCGCACGAGGAGGAAATGCTCCCTAAGGTGTGAGATATTCCACGTGTTCTTGAATGCCTCACCCTCCAAGGTCTTGAGCTTGCAGGTGCCGGGCCAAATCACTCGACATATGGTCCTTTCCAAGGGGGCAGGGGGGGCGAAAGCTTGTGCTGAATCCTATTGTCTTGAACCCTGCATAAAACAAGGTCATTGACGAGTAGGCCTCTATCCCTCACGTTTTGGTCATGGTATTGTTGACTTTTGCTAAGCCATATTAATAAATCATTCCCGGCACGGGGCTAGAAACGGTTCACTAATATGTCCCAGAGTCAAGTAGGTAAAATCCGCAAGCGCACGGAGAATACCGCTGTAGCATTTCACCCGGAAGTATTCAGGGTATCGTATTTGTTTATCCCAAAGGAAGGTTATGATCAAGAAGCGTTACTAACATATAAGATCATGTTAACAATTAGCAAGGATATCTAACCAAGACAGGCGGGTACATGATAATAACTGGGTAGTGTGACACACACAGAAGATTCCTACTAAATAAATAAAGTCTAGTGGAGGAAAGACTAGGCTAAGCTACTCCTACTATACATTCCTGTACAGTTGCATAACCTAAGTAGAATACATACAGACCCACACTCAGGTTCAGCAGTCAATAGTATAGCACTTCAGGCACGGACTTACCCCTGCATCCACAGGCGACTTCCGCCAAGAGCCTACGCACTAGCCTAGCGGGGAGGATTTCAAAGGACGGACAGGGCTGTCACCACCTGCCGCCTACCTCAACGAACCAGTAGACTAATGAATAATTGATGCAAATCAGTCACCCAAGTACCATACTTGCATGACTAAAGAGCACTCTGCCCCTCCGCGATTACTATTAACGAGGCAGAGCTACCGTACGAATACGATCACCAAACCCATGCTATACTTTATCAGCTAAAACTAAGCATAGAGACTATAACATATAAACTAGACTATAGTGACGGTATATAACTAGCATGACAATAGTAGTATAATAAATATAAACTACTATCACACAAGTAGACTATACTATCACATATATGGATCACAAAATCAAACAAGAAACTCATGACCCAAGCACAACTATATAGAAAAGATATATATATTGATAAGAGTAAAGTCTTACAGAAGGGAAAAGATACAAGAGCCATACCAATTCCAAGTGAAGACTTGGGACTAGAGAGCTCTAGACTCAGCCTAACTCCACTAAAACTCCAAAAACTACTACTAGCAAGAGAGAAATGCTTCTTGTGGTGTGTGTTGAGTGTGAAGGCACACCCTCCTATTTATAGCCTCAATAGGTCGGCAAGGGAGCGTAACCGCCACGGAAGGCATCTCAAACCGTCATCAGGAGTCACGGAGGAGCCAACACGTGGAAGCCCAGGCGGAGAGGGCGCCCGGCTGGGTCGGCCGACCTGACCAGGTCGGCCGACCTGGGGGTGGCCCCTCCTGGCCTGTGCTTTCTCCAGGTGGCTGTCCTGTGGGCCCTGACGTTGGTTTGCGCGGTATTGCAGGGAGTTACGTCGGTTAAGTGCTGAAAATGGGCCCTTCAATCCGTGTGACGTCCATGTGGCGCTCTCTGATTGGTCGAAAGTGTGTTTTCTTGCCTTTTGAGGTGTTTCCTTCACATTTCCTCCTGCATGCACAAAGTTCTCCAAGTACAAGTGGAACTATATTATTGTGTTAAAGTATGCGTGTATGAAATGCAAAATTCTCCTTTATTTGAGTATAGTTGACGGTTGAAAATGGTACTTAACAGCCGTCAACAAACTCCCCCAAGCTTACCCTTTGCTCGTCCCGAAGCAAAGATAAACTTAAGTTGTTGATCAGGAGTTGCTACAATGTCCTGCTCCTCAATAATACTATGCGCACAACAAAGTACTCTTACTAGAATTAAATATGTTGGCACATAACTTACCCATTTACCTCGATCCATGGGGCTTTTACACCTTATTGTCTTGGGCGGTTGAGAGATAGAACAATTGCAGGGCACCAATCACTTGCTCTAGATTCCGCTATGTTATTCCGGAGGTTTTCAAAAGATTTTGAAAATAAAAACCAAGTTCCTCAAATGATTCTCTCGGATCACTCAATATGTGTATGATTCCTCACCAAGCCAAAGTGTTGCCTATAATCACCTACTTCTAAATAAGGCTTTATGTGGAGCTCAAGGTAGGGATATATGAGGCACTCATGTTCACATAATATTGCTATGTCAAAAGACCGGATCCAAGAAAAACATCAATTCAAACAATCTTGATCAAGATGTGCAAGTGTGTGGGAGAACGGAGGAATGGTGGATGGGAAGAAATAACTCCTTTTTGAATTTTCCTTCTCTCTTTTGGAGTTTCTAGGCTATGGCTATCTTTTGCTTGCTCTCTTTTTTGAGCATTTTTTTTTCTTTTCTTTTTGCATAGCCACAGTCCTAGTTTGCAACGAATACTTTGAGAGAGGAATTTTGCAATGGATATATGGAGTGTTTCTTTGGATGGATGGATGGATAGTGGCTTTCTTCCGGTGTAGAAGAATAGCTCACGGTGGATATGGTGGATATGGTGGATGCTATCTTCTTGATTTAGAAGGATAGCTCATGGCGGTGGATGTGTGTACATGATCTTGATCAAGAAAGCATGAAAAGAGTTCTACTAGGGTCACAACAATTTTGACTAAGCTCAATGTGAAACAAGCAGCATATGTGTAAAGGTTTTCAAATGTAAACACTACATATGGCTGTGGTGGGAATTTCATCATTGAGGAACTTATCAATTTGTCATTTTGAAAAATAAAACTCCGGAATTCAAGCTTTACGTTGAGCAAGATCATAGCAGCCCTATCTATCATATCATACCTCTCAACAACTTAGAACTAGAGAATGCATATGCTACCCACAAGATTCAAGTTCAAGGCGAGATTTACCAACAAACCTAACTCTTGAGAGAGTACTAAGTTGTAAACTAGCATTAGAGAGGAATAAAGGACAGAGCAACTATTCATCATCTCAACATAGGAAAATTATACACATTCATACCGCGCATGAAAAAGGGAAATATTTTTGTTCTTTTTATGTTTTGCAAATTTTTATGGAATTTCAGATTTAGCAAATGCAAGAAATAAAGGGAAGGGGAAAGATACAAGTTACCGTGAGAAGGGGGTCCTCCCCCAAGCTTGTTCTTGCTCATCTGCTGGTTCGGGTCGTAGCCTTGGGAGCGGAAGAAGGCATCCCAATTGCTCTGATTCTGAGCCATCATCGCGTTCAGCTGGCGGAATTGGTTGTCGCTGAAATTCTGCCATTGCTGGGTGTCGGTGACATGTTGCGTGAGAGTTTGTTGCATGCTCTCGGTGCGCAAATCAATGTCGTTCACCCTCCTTGTCAACTCGGCCATCCCATAGTTGAGTTCACGGAACCCACGGGATGAGAATGACCGAGTGGCAAAGGATGGCGGTCCGCTTGAACTTGATGACGTCTGCATGGGGTAATTGTACTGAGATTCCCATGCTCCGGCCTGCCATGTTGATGCACCCGCCTCGTCCTGTGGCGGGGGCTGCTCCCATACCGGATCTCCGGTTGGAGTGTGAAACTCCGGTGTAGGCTCCATATGCCTACGGGAACGTGTCGGTCGCCCTGAAACACTATGCCTGCGAACTTCTCCCACTGGCTCAAGTGGGAGGGTTAGTGCCCGACAGTGATACAAACGAAGACCCGGGTTAGGTAACGGGAATTCATTTGTATACCCGGGAAAGTGATAGATCAAGGTATTATTTGGACCATGTTTCAAAGTATGTCCTTGCACAAAATAGTCCTCGCCTAGAAATTCTCTATCTACCGTCAAATATTCAACATGAACATTCTCAAGCAGACCACACTTCTGCGCAATGCGAGTAACTAAAGAGGTGCACTCAATTGGTCCTGTCAACTTTATATTGTCTAACCATTGATCAATCATGCATTCCGCGGGTGACACCCTAATTTTCTTAACCATGGCATAAAGTATTTTCAATTCATCTTGCCGGACAACCCTAATGTCACCTCGAGGAAACAAGGTCATAGCCAACCACACATGCATAAATCTAAGTGTAGGATTATGGATGGCACTTGTTCTAGGCTTGGGACCCCACTCGTTTCCGGAAATCTTTTTCCAAAAACTTTCTTTATGGAACCCCTTTAGCGCTTTATCTAAGTCTAGCCTACATTTAGGATTTAGACCTAGCATAGCATGAAGATCACCCCATGTGACCAAGCGCTCTTGCCCAAACAAGCGAAAAGAAATGCCTTCATCATACTTTCTAAGGGTGCATAAAAACTGCATAGTAAGCAAACGAGAACCCGGCTCATCTACTTCTACGAAATTTAGCCAACCCATAGTGCGAAAAATAGAGGCAAATTCTTCTCTCATACCTATTTTCTCGAGGAAGTCCGGATCGAAGCGTCGGGTGTGGGCGACTGGCCGTTCTCTCATGAGCGCGATGGCTTGGCCCTCGCGGTCGTCCTTGATGTCGAGATGCTCCTCGGTGATGAGCAAGGCCGGCCTTTCCTCCGGAATTTCAGCTTCGGGGTCACCATGCCCCGGACTTGGTGTGAGCTCGACGGAGGATGCTTGACTCGTGCTTGCACGAGTGCTTTTTCTCCGCTTGATTCCGGCGACTTGCTTCATTCGGTTGAACATGGCTGCACACAAGAACAAACACAAGACAAGAACAAAAACAAGATCGAACAAGTGTTCGGGTGAGCGTTAGTGAAAACGACAAACCCGAGCTTCTCCGAAATTGGTTTTCTTCTCACAACAACTTGCAAATGCACTAAAACAGAGGGGAAATATTTTTTTTTTTGGGTTTTTGGCGCTGTACTAAAGTTGAAGAACACGAAATTTTGGGAGAGCAACAAGTGAGCAAAGGAGGGGAGTGAAAGATGAGCTTGGAATGGTGAAGCTCCTCCTCCTGGGCGGTTTTTATAGCCAAGGAAGCAAGATGGCCGTTAGAAAGGGACAGAGCAACGGCCATATAGCCGTTGGGAGAAAGGAGCACAGGAAAAGGTGGGGCCAGGGGGTCGGCCGACCCCACCAGGTCGGCCGACCTGGCAGGTGGGCCTCCCGGCAGACCCCTTTTTCCTATGTGTTCCCCAACGGCTAGGGGATTTGCCCCCTGCTGCCTTTTTGCTCAAAAAAGCTCGACAAAAAATCTTTTCAAAATGGAAAGCCCAAAAACCTATTTTCTAAATTTTCAAAAATGCAAATGAGTTTTGAAAAATTCCAAGGTGGCTGGAAAAATTCAAAAATGCAGAAATGCAGTGGTCGGGAAAAATCAAACTGTGGTGGAAAGCAAATATGCAATTAAAAAGAGCAAATGTGGATAACTACCGGTTTAACCTCCCGGCGAGGACTCACCTTTTAAAGTCCGACGAGCGGGACTTTTCTCCGGCGTTCAGCTCGATGAAGCGTTGTCCGGTCCCGGAGATGAAGACACGGATGATGCTTCTTGTTTCACTCGCCACACCTTCTTGGTCTTTGTTGCGGTCGGTGGCTTCTTGGGCTTCGGAGGCTGCTGTTTTGCAGGCTTCATAGCCTGTTTCTTTGCAGACCTCGGAGGTTGCTGCCTTGTGGACTTCGGAGGCTGTTGCTTAATGTGTGACCTTTTCCTCCTTGCCTTCATCAGTTGTTGCTGTGCAACTTTTTTTTTCCTTCTCAAGGAAGTTCTTCATGAATGTGATGAGGCTGTCCTTCTTTTTGAACGTGTTGCAAATCTCCAGGAATTGCTGGAGATGAGCACTAGCGTCCTCATTGGCTTTCCCACAGAATGGGCTAGCCTGCACCATGGTGATGAGACCGGTCTTGATCTCGAAGTTCGCATCTCCCACATTGCCAGCTGGTCCCGTAGGGATGTTGGCAGCGGAGGGAGCGGAGAACTCGCGGAGGGTCTTGTCGGCCATTTGCTCAGAGCTTGATGGTGCGGGAATGACAGGTTCGATTGGCCGAGTCTCCTTACGAGGAGGGGTGAGCCTAGCTCGTGTCTTTCTCAGGAGTGACTCAGGATCTTCAGTGAAGTTTGTCGGCAAGTCGAAACCAGTCATACACTACCCTGTTTTCATACAAAATGCAGAAAACAAAGCAAGGTTAACCTGCTTAGGAGATAGCCTTAATAATTGCAACACTATTATATACATTAGTAATTTTTCTTAATCATACGCCTTCCCCGGCAACGGCGCCAGAAATGCTTGTTGACTTTTGCTAAGCCATATTAATAAATCATCCCCGGCAACGGCGCCAGAAATGCTTGTTGACTTTTGCTAAGCCATATTAATAAATCATTCCCGGCACGGGGCCAGAAACGGTTCACTAATATGTCCCAGAGTCAAGTAGGTAAAATCCGCAAGCGCACGGAGAATACCGCTGTAGCATTTCACCCGGAAGTATTCAGGGTATCGTATTTGTTTATCCCAAAGGAAGGTTATGATCAAGAAGCGTTACTAACATATAAGATCATGTTAACAATTAGCAAGGATATCTAACCAAGACAGGCGGGTACATGATAATAACCGGGTAGTGTGACACACACAGAAGATTCCTACTAAATAAATAAAGTCTAGTGGAGGAAAGACTAGGCTAAGCTACTCCTACTATACATTCCTATACAGTTGCATAACCTAAGTAGAATACATACAGACCCACACTCAGGTTCAGCAGTCAATAGTATAGCACTTCAGGCACGGACTTACCCCTGCATCCACAGGCGACTTCCGCCAAGAGCCTACGCACTAGCCTAGCGGGGAGGATTTCAAAGGACGGACAGGGCTGTCACCACCTGCCGCCTACCTCAACGAACCAGTAGACTAATGAATAATTGATGCAAATCAGTCACCCAAGTACCATACTTGCATGACCAAAGAGCACTCTGCCCCTCCGCGATTACTATTAACGAGGCAGAGCTACCGTACGAATACGATCACCAAACCCATGCTATACTTTATCAGCTAAAACTAAGCATAGAGACTATAACATATAAACTAGACTATAGTGACGGTATATAACTAGCATGACAATAGTAGTATAATAAATATAAACTACTATCACACAAGTAGACTATACTATCACATATATGGATCACAAAATCAAACAAGAAACTCATGACCCAAGCACAACTATATAGAAAAGATATATATATTGATAAGAGTAAAGTCTTACAGAAGGGAAAAGATACAAGAGCCATACCAATTCCAAGTGAAGACTTGGGACTAGAGAGCTCTAGACTCAGCCTAACTCCACTAAAACTCCAAGAACTACTACTAGCAAGAGAGAAATGCTTCTTGTGGTGTGTGTTGAGTGTGAAGGCACACCCTCCTATTTATAGCCTCAATAGGTCGGCAAGGGAGCGTAACCGCCACGGAAGGCATCTCAAACCGTCATCAGGAGTCACGGAGGAGCCAACACGTGGAAGCCCAGGCGGAGAGGGCGCCCGGCTGGACCTGGGGGTGGCCCCTCCTGGCCTGTGCTTTCTCCAGGTGGCTGTCCTGTGGGCCCTGACGTTGGTTTGCGCGGTATTGCAGGGAGTTACGTCGGTTAAGTGCTGAAAATGGGCCCTTCAATCCGTGTGACGTCCATGTGGCGCTCTCTGATTGGTCGAAAGTGTGTTTTCTTGCCTTTTGAGGTGTTTCCTTCACATTTCCTCCTGCATGCACAAAGTTCTCCAAGTACAAGTGGAACTATATTATTGTGTTAAAGTATGCGTGTATGAAATGCCAAATTCTCCTTTATTTGAGTATAGTTGACGGTTGAAAATGGTACTTAACAGCCGTCAACAGGTATCGGCGGAGTGCCTGTTGATACTTGGTCGAGTGAAGGAGTGCGATGTCTCGCACCCTGTCTGTCTGGTCCACTGCATCCTCAAGTGAGGTTTCGTTGCCTTGCTCACTATAGGCGCGTACTCACGGGGTGCCGTAGTCGAGGTCTGTGGGTAGGATCGCTTTGGATCCATAGACCATGAAGAAGATGTGAAGCCGGTCGCTTGACTCTGGGTCGTGCGAAGGCTCCAAAGCATAGCGTGAAACTCGACTGCCCATCGACCATTGAGCTGCTTTAGACGGTTGATGATCACGGTAGGGTCAAAAATTTGGGGCTTCAACCCTTGAAGTATCATGATGTTCGCTCGCTCGACTTGGCCGTTTGTTTTGGGATGGGCGACCGCGGCCCAGTCGACGCAAATGTAATAGTTGTCACAGAACTTTAGAAACTTCTTTCTCGTGAATTACCCGTGATTATGGAGTTGGGGAATCCAAACCGATGGATGATGTTGAGGACGAATTTGACATCTTCTTCAGAGCGGATTTTAGCGAGCGGGTGGGCGTTGATCAAATTTGTGAATTTATCGACTGCAACGAGCAAGTGGGTGTAGCCCCCGGGCGCCTTTTTGAGTGGTCCGACCAGGTCCAGGCCCTAGACCATGAAAGGCCATGTGAGGGGAATGGTCTCGAGGGCCTGAGCTAGAGGTAACTCTGCCGTGCATGGTATTGGCAACCCTTGCAGGTTTTAACTATGCTTGTGGCGTCAGTCATGGTTGTTGGCCAATAGAAACCTTGGTGAAACACGTTGCCTATGAGGGTTTGACGTGCAGCGTGGTGGCCGTAGACAACCCCCCCCCCCTTGATGTCAACAAGGAGCCTGATGCCCTTGTCGATCAGAATGCAACACCATATTACCTTGGTAATGCTGCCCTTGTAAAGTTCTCCGTTGATTAAGATGAAAGAATTGGAACGTCAGAATAGCCTCTTGGCTTCGGCCCCTTCAGCGGGTAGCGTGCCTCGAGCGAGGAATTTGATGTACGGAACCCTCCAGTTGATCATGGGTGTGGCTCTGACAACTGGAGGGTCGACTCGTTCGACCGAGGGGTCGAGCGAGCTGTCCGCCTGGTCGATCTCCATGATGTCAACTTCTTGCCAGGTGGAGGGTTGGCTACCCCCCGTGCCCGCACTGCTCGATTCCTGGTTGAGTCCCTCGGGGTCGACTGCCTTTTCGTCGAGCTTTTCGGATCGCTTCAGTCAAAACGAGGGCTGATGTTGGTCATTGGCGAAGATTCCCGGCGAGATCGATTCCCGGCCGGATGCCATCTTGGCCAATGCGTCGGCGACGTCGTTGAGGCGCCATGGTATGTGTTTGAGCTCGAGGCCGTGAAACATGTCCTCGAGCTTGCGAACTTCCTGGCAGTAGAGTGCCATGGAGTCGCTCCGATAGCTCGACTCCTTCATGATCTGGTCGATCATGGGTTGAGAGTCCACTCGGATCTTCTGTCGTTGGAATTTGAGCTTAATGGTGATCTTGAGCCCGTTTAGAAGGGCCTCGTATTCGGTGACATTATTAGATGCGGGAAAGTGTAAGCGAATTGCATATTTCATACGTACCCCCAGCAAAGAGACAAAAATGAGGCCGATGCCAACCCCCGTTCGCATGAGCAACCCATCGAAGTAGATGACCCAATACTCTTGGTTGATCAGGGTGGGAGGGAGCTAGCCTCCGTCCACTTTGCCAGGAAGTCAACAACCACCTTTGACTTGATGGCTGCTTGAGGGAGGTTTATGACATCGTGCCCTATCAACTCGAGGGCCCACTTGGCCCCTTTCCCACCGAGTCCCTGCTTTGAATGATTTCACGGAGGGGAAAGGAGCTTACAACGTGAATTGGGTGAAAGTCGAAGTAATGTCAGAGCTTGTATCTTGCAGTCATCACAGCGTAGAGGATCTTGAGGATCTGTGGGTATCTGGTCTACAAGTAAGACAAGACCTCGCTGACGTAATAGATGGCGTGTTGCACCTTGACGACGTGCCCCTCCTTCTACCGCTCGACAACCAGTGCTCACGACCTTAGTGGTGGCCGTAATGTAAAGTAGCAGCTTTTCGCCTGGCAATGGTGGGGTCAACACCGAGGCGTTGCTCAGGACCCATTTCACTTTGTTGAGGGCGGACTGCGCTTCGGAAGTCCACTAAAATCGGTCCGACTTTTTGAGGACCCGGTACTACGGGGGCACCCTCTCGCCGAGGCATGAGATAAAGCGGCATAGCACTGCTAGGCATCCTGTGAGCCCTTGAAGTGCCTTCAGGTTAATTGGGCCCATCCACTCAATTACAGTTATCTTCTCTAGATTGGCTTCGATGCCTCGCTCGGAGATGATAAACCCAAGGAGCATGCCTTTTGATACCTTGAAAACGTGCTTTTCTGGGATGAGTTTGACGCTGTTTTCGCGTAGCTTAGCGAAAGTGTGCTTGAGGTCGGTCACTAAGGAGTCGACTTGCTTGGACTTGACTACAATGTCGTCGATGTAAGCCTCGACCATGTCGCCGATCAGGTGATCGAAGCATTTTTGCATGCAGCACTGGAATGTGGCGCCAGTGTTTTTGAGGCCGAAAGGCATCGTTACATAGCAGTACGAGCCAAATGGCGTGTTGAAAGAAGTCATGAGCTGATCGGATTCTTTCATAGCGATCTGATGGTATCCGTAGTACACATCTAGAAAGCAGAGGGTTTCGCACCCTGCGGTCGAATCAACTATCTGGTTGATGCGTGGCAAAGTAAAAGGATCCTTTGTACAGGCCTTGTTCAGGCTCGTGTAGTCAACACACATTCTCCATTTCCTATTCTTTTTATGTACAACAACAGGATTAGCTAACCAGTCGGGATGAAACACCTCCTTGATGAAGCAGGTGGCCAGGAGCTTCGTGATCTCCTCTCCGATTGCCTTGCGCTTCTCCTCGTTGAAGCAGTGCAAGCGTTGCTTCACCAGCTTGGATCCTGGCCTAACGTTCAAGGAGTGCTCGATGACCTTCTTCGGAATGCCTGGCATGTCCGAACGTTTCCACGCGAGAACATCTGCAGTCGCGCGTAGAAAGTCGATGAGCTCAGGTTCCTATTTGGGGGTGAGGGATGTTCCCACCCACACAGTCTTCTTCTCGTCACCCTTGGGGTCGATCTGCACCTCCTTGGTGTCTTCTGCGGGCTCAAACATAGCGTTCCTGTGGCTAGCCTCGGGGGTCTCTTCGACAACGTGCACGTGGATGACCGCGAGCTCCTCGCTCGATGCCATAGTGGCGGCTGCAAGGTCACCGTTCTCTGTCTCACACTGGTAAGCATGTTGGAGCGACGCGCTTACTGTGATGACTCCCTTCAGTCCTGACATCTTCAGCTTCATGTACGTGTAATTCGGGACCACCATGAACTTGGCATAGCACGGGCGCCCAAGGAGGGCGTGGTATGCCCCCGGGAAGTCGACCACCTCAAACATGAGGGTCTCGGTTCTGAAGTTAGATGGGGTCCCGAAGGTGACTAGTAAGTCAACTTGCCCTAGGGGGACGACTTGTTTCCTCGGAATGATTCCATGGAAAGACGCGCTGGCCTGTCGAAGGCTTGACCGATCGATCCCAAAAGCTCGAGGGTGTCGGCATACAGTATGCTCAAGCAACTGCCCCCATTCATCATCACCTTGGTGAGGCACACTTGGGCGATGATGGGATCGTCCACGAGTGGGTATCGGCCCGGGCGCAGTACCTAGGTCGGGTGGTCCAAGCGATCAAAGGTGATCGGCAACTCGGACCACTTGAGGAAAGCCGACATACACGGTTTGGTCGTGAAGACTTCACGCAGCTCAACCTTGGCCGTGAGTCGACTACCATGGCCTTCCGGGCTCATGATGTTCATGTGGCACGCCTTGGTCTTGGGGAACGTCGGTCCCCCCCTGCTCGTCATCGTCACCAGCAAGGTCCTGTGACTCAGGGTCTAGGGGTTTCTCCGACTCTCCCTTCTTGCCATCCTCTTGGATGAACTTCTTCATCATGGAGCAGTCTTTGAGGAGGTGCTTGACGGGAAAACCATGGTTGGGGTACGGACCGTTCAGCTTTTTCTCAAAGTGCTTTGACCCTTCGCCGGCCGCTGGTCGCGCAGCCTTGCACTCAGCGGCGGCCATGACGGGGTCACGGCTGGCCCGCGATTTGTTGTTCTTCTTTTTTGGACGGTCAGAGGTACCCTTGCCGATGCCCTCGTTCCGCTTGCCTTTGCCCTTACTCTCCGGGATGTGGTTTAGGGCCGCCCCCACGCACTCTTCGCCACAGGTGAAGCTCGTGGCGATGTCCAAGAGCTCCCGAGCCGTGTGCAGGCCCTTGCAGTCCAGCTCATGGATGAGCTGCTCGTACGTCGTCCCCGAGAGAAAGGCATCAATGATGTCAGCATTGCCCACGTTGGGCAACTCGTTGCACTTCTTACTGAAGCGCCGGATGTAGTCCCAAAGGGACTCACCAAACTTTTGCCGGTAGTTCTTGAGATCCTTGGGGTTGCCTGGTCGGACATAAGTCCTCTGGAAGTTGCCAATGAAAATGTCTCTCAAGTCAGACCAGCTAGAGATCTGGCCCTCGGGGAGATGCTCAAGCCAAGCTTGGGCCGAGTCGGCAAGATAGAGAGGTAGATTACATATGATGGCAAGGTCGTCGATAGCTCCCCCCGCTTGGCAGGCAAGGCGATAATCCTCGAACCAAAGCCTAGGATCGGTCTCGCCCGCATACTGTTGATGGTCCCTAAATGCCAAATACAACCGTCAAATCCTTGCGCAAAACATACAAAAAAATAACCAACATAGTGGTATGAGGTTTTTATTAACAAGTTCCATGAGTGTTGGTGAATTTTTGTATGCGGTGATTTAGGGCCAAAATATGCAAAAATATGAAGAAAATACCCTGTCATCCGAGCATAGCTGTGAAACAGCCGTTTTCTGACAGCAGAAAGGGTCGTTTACGGCTGAAATGAGAACCCGGGCGACAGGGTCGATACGGCTGAAACCAGGACCCGGCTGACAGGGTCGTTTTAGGCTGAAATCAGCCACCCGGCTGATCAACCGGAATCATTGTCCGGCTGATCATCCGACCGGGCCGATTCTGCAAAACACTCCACGATGATGTCGTTTTCTCCTCCCAGACCAAAAGTGATGAAATATGGCTAAGGAAAGAAGGCCAACAACTGGCCTAACCGAGAGAAGTCAAGGGGCGACCCGGAGGGGGTTGGCACCCGGCATAGGCCGCCGCCCTACCTGGCTTGCCGCCCGGCCTGGCCTGCTACCTGACTTGGGTTGCCACCAGGGTTGCCAGCCTACTAGACCCAAGAGGCCTACCGCCCCTAAAATGAAGGAGTCGGTGGGAATCGACCAATAAACCGACTTCGGAACCAAATCGAAGCCATCTAAAAGAAGTCGGTCGTGAACAGACACGATCCAAGGGCTGCCCGGCCTAGGCTGCCGCCCGGTGGTGCATGCCGCCCGGCATGCCCGGCCGCCCGGCCTTGCCTGCCGCCCGGCGAACCGACTTTGGCCTACTGACTCTACTCCATCTACAAGTACCCGCCTACCCATTGCCACCTATAAATAGAGGGGGAATTTGGTAGAAAAGAACACACAAGATTGAAAAGTTAGAGCTCCACTCCAAAGGCGAAGCACTTCCTTGTTAATGCTTAGAAAATAGGGAGAGAGTGAGGGAGAGTTAGTCCTGTCGGCACCTCCTCCACGCTTGTACCTCGGCGAATGCTTTCTATTTTAAGTAAGTATTCGTGATTTCCATATTGGTCTTTAGTATTCTTATATAAGTAAGTTCTTTCATTTAATTGTTTTCTTGCTCATCGCTCTATTTATTTAGAGTGCCTTAGTCTTACAGAATTTAAGATTAAGGTAGTAATCGATAACGTAGATGTGGTGTCTATGTTAGAGGTTACCTTTGTTTGCTTTGTATCCTACGGGTTGTAGAGGTAGTCGGTAGGTGGTGACAGCCCTATTCGTCCATTATAATCTTCCACGTTGGGATACATCATAGGCTCTTGGCCGAAGGCACTAGGCAGACCAGGGTTAAGCCGGCGCCCAACGTAAACAATTAGAGATTGGACCTACCTTATTCTAAGATCCTTGACAATCAAAATCCTCTCTATCCTACTCCTACCACATTCTTGTTGCCCTTAGACGAATCCGTTTAGAAGATAATTACACAAACATTCCCTATGAATTCGATATTCTAGAATACTTCAAGATGAAGTGCTACATCGGTATCCTTGCACTTACGGATTTATCTGTAATTGTAAGAAATACCAACGAGCACTTCTGGCGCCGTTGCCGGGGAACGGTTGTTGTATTATCGTTGAACCTTTCGTCTTTGTATTTTGTCCTTTTTCTTTTCTTTCTTTTCTATTCCTACCACGGAGCAACCCCCTATCAAAGATTTCTCTGCTCCAAAGGGTGAGTTCTTTGAGCCACCGCCGTTCGCAGACCCAATTTGCACATCCAGCTATGAACTCCGCCCTGGCTTTATAGCCATGGTTCGGGAGCAATCCTTTTCTAGACTGGACTTAGAAAATCCCAACCATCATCTGCGAGAGTTTGAGCAACTTTGCTCCTACCTAATAATTAGAGGCTTGACACAGAATACTCTAAAGTGGAAATTGTTTCCCTTTTCTCTCAAAGAGAGGGCGAAACGATGGTACACTCATTCCGTTGAGAGTGCAAATGGTGATTGGGAAGAACTTCGAGATAAATTTTGTCTTGCGTTCTTTCCACTATCCCGCATTGCATCCCTTTGAAGAGAAATTCTCTGCTTTCAGCAGATTGAGAGGGAAACTATAGGTGCAGCTTGGGCTAGATTTTCATTGTTAAGTCAATCAGGTCCAAACTTGTCTATGTCTGACCATGTGTTGCTACAACACTTTTCTCTGGGTCTTAGCAAGGAATCTGCCCTTTTCCTCAATATTGCCGCGGGAGATTCATTCACGCACAAGACCATGATTTAAGGAAGAGAAATCTTAGATCGTATCCTTGAAAACTCTTCTTGTTTCATCGGTTACAATGAGCCCCTCCACGAGGAAGGTAAGTCGAGAAATGAGGACTCTTTAATGGTTGAATCGAATCCTATACTTTGCACACCCCATGATTCGAGTCATAAGCCCTCAGCCGAACCACAAGCACTGGAAGAAGAAGAAATTCAACGTTCGGAGTTCCATTTTGAATTCGAGGCAGATCTTTTTGAAGATTATGGAAATACCTTGAATTATTTTTATGAAAAGAAACCATTGGTTCCTATTTCTGCTCCTGATCCTCTTGAGGAGCCATTCCTCCAAGAGACCGTGAAGGAGTTAACTTCAATCATGAGCAATGAATGGTTAAGAGAGGTTGAGCTGTCCTCTAAAGTGATTCGAATAAGCTCCCCATCTTCAATTATTCAATGTTCCATTAGAGGAACAATGATGGATGTTCTTTACAATCCCACTGTCAGTGCTAACATCATCTCGGATTCTTGTGCATTCACGATTTTAGGTGAAGAACCATTAGCACCAACCCATAAATCCTTCAAGTTACCCTTAGGGCGAATTGTTGAAGGATATGGGATTTTGCAAAACGTGTTCATAAGGCATGAAAATGTTGTGGCCCTCTTAGATTTCCGTGTTTTCGAGGTCTATGAATTTGATATCTTGAATGATGCACCAACATTAGGGAGCCTTGACATAAAACTTCGGGAGAACACCTTTTCTATCCCAATCTCTCGATCAAAGAACACTCTAGCAGAACCTCTCCCCGAGGATGAGCCCACAGAAGAGGTGAAGGTCATTTTCCCCTTTGACTCCCCTGAATCCCTCCTTGAACATGATGCCAAGCAATTTATCAAAGAGAGGGATGATATGTAGGAGACCTTTGAACTACCCAAAGATGAGCCACCATCAAAACCTCCAATTGAGCTTAAACCTTTGCCCTCAGGTCTATGTTATGCTTTCTTAAATGGTGATATAGAAGCCCCTGTCATCATAAGTGACAAGCTATCAGAGGAACAAACTAGTAGACTTATTGTCGTTCTAGAAAAGCATTGATCTATCCTAGGTTACTCACTCGAAGACCTCAAGGGGATTAGTCCCGCTCTTTGCACCCATCGCATCCCTATTGACCCTGGTAGCACACCTTGTAGGGAGCCTCAAAGGAGTCTAAACAATGCGATGAGAGAGGTTGTCAACAAGGAGGTCTTGAAGCTCTTACATGCCGAGATAATTTATCCTGTCCCTCACAGTGAGTGGGTTAGCCCTGTCCAAGTAGTGCCTAAGAAGGGAGGTATGACGGTCGTTAGAAATGATAGAAATGAGTTGATCCCTTAGTGCACCATCACGGGATGGAGGATTTGTATCGACTATCGGAGGCTCAACAAGGCAACACAAAAGGATCATTTGCCACTGCCCTTCAATGATGAAATGTTGGAGCGTCTTGCCAAGCATTCCTTCTTTTGCTTCCTTGATGGGTACTCTAGTTACCATCAAATTCTCATCCATCCCGATGATCAAAGTAAGATCACCTTCACGTGCCCTTATGGAACCTATGCCTATCGTAGAATGTCTTTTGGGTTGTGTAATGCCCCTGTTTTGTTCCAAAGGTGCATGATGTCTATATTCTCTGACATGATTGAAGAGATTATGGAAGTCTTTATGGATGACTTCTCTGTCTATGGGAAAACTTTTGATCATTGTCTTGAGAACCTAGATACGGTCTTGCAAAGATGCCTAGAAAAGGACTTGGTACTTAATTGGGAGAAGTGCCACTTTATGGTTCGAGAAGGCATAGTTTTAGGACACCTTATGACTGAAAGGAGGATAGAGGTGGATAGAGCCAAGGTTGAAGTCATAGAAAAACTTCCTCCTCCAATCAATGTTAAGGGGATTCGTAGTTTTCTGGGACATGCGGGGTTCTATCGGCGTTATATTAAGGACTTTTCTCAAATTGCCAGACCCCTCACTAGTCTTTTGGGCAAGGATACTCCCTTTAATTTTGACAATAAGTGCCTAAATTCTTTCAATGTCCTTAAGAAGGCACTCATCTCGGCTCCAATCATACAACCACCTGACTGGATGCTGCCTTTCAAAATAATGTGTGATGCTAGTGACTATGCTGTTGGAGCCGTCCTTCGACAAACCAAAGATAAGAAGCATCATGCAATAGCCTATGCTACCAAAACCCTCTCAAGAGCTCAACTTAATTATGCCACAACTGAAAAAGAGCTTCTTGCCGTTGTTTTTGCAATTGATAAGTTTAGATTACTTAGTGGGAGCAAAGGTTATTGTTTATACCAATCATGCTTCATTGAAGTACTTACTCACAAAGAAAGATGTTAAACCAAGGCTAATTTGATGGATCCTTCTACTCCATGAGTTTGATCTGGAAATTAGAGATAAGAAAGGAGTAGAAAATTCTATAGCGGATCATTAGTCGCATATACAATGTACTAACATGCATGAATTATCGATAAATGATTTCCTTCGGGATGACATGCTGCTAAAAGTTACAAACTCCAACTCCTGGTATGCAGACATTGTGAATTTTATTGTTATAGGTTATGTACCACCAGGGAAGAATAAGAAAAAGCTCATTTATGAGAGTCGATGTCATCTATGGGAAGACCCATACCTCTATAGAGTTTGTGCAAATGGATTGCTATGAAGGTGTGTCCCTACAGTTGAAGGAACAAAGATAATAGAAAAGTGTCATGCAGCTCCATATGGAGGACACTATGGTGCATTCCACACACAAGCAAAAATCTGGCAGAGTGGATTCTTTTGGCCGACAATGTATGAAGATACAAAGGAATTCATTTGAAGATTCTCATAGTGTCTAAAACATGGAGGAATCACAGCTCGCAATGCGATGCCCCTAACATATAACCTTCAAGTGAAATTATTTGATGTATGGGACAAAGACTTCATGGGACCCTTTCCAAAGTCCTATGATTGTGAGTACATCTTGGTGGCAGTTGACTCTGTGTCCAAGTGGGTGGAAGCAATACCATGTAGAACAGCCGGCTCCAAGCAAGCCCGAAACATGTTCCACGAGATCATTTTCCCTCATTTTGAAACACCAAGGATGGTGATAAGTGACGGAGGGTCTCATTTCATTCATAAGACCTTTCGAAGTTTTCTAAGGGAACTTGGAGTCCATCACAATATTGCAACTTTGTATCACCCCCAGACAAGCGGACAAGCAGAAACGTCAAACAAACAAATCAAGAATATTCTGTAGAAAACTTTACAAGAGATGGGGAAGACATGGAAGAACAAACTACCACACCAATCAGAATGTCACCCTTTCAGCTCGTTTGTGGAAAAACTTGCCATCTACCAGTCGAGTTGGAACATAGGGCACACTGGGCCATCCAAAGATGGAACATGAACTTTGAACAGGCTGGAAACAAGAGAAAAATACAGCTATCTGAGCTTGAAGGGTGGAGAGACAAGGCATACCATAGTGCCAAGATATACAAAGAGAGAACAAAAAGATCGCATGACAAGAGGATAAATCTTAAGGAGTTCAAACCAGGTGATAAGGTGTTGCTCTTCAATTCAAGGGTCAAGCTATTTGCACATGGGAAGCTTCAGAGTAAATGGGAAGGACCATATATCATCGTTAATGTTGCATCACATGGAGCAATCACACTCCAAGATAATGGAGGGAACCTCTTTAAGGTAAATGGTCAACGTTTAAAAGTCTTCCTAGAGCCAGATGAAAACCAAGGTAAGGAGGTAGATATGATCAATTTAATTGATCCTAATGCTCTACCCTAGCATTCCTATCTTCCTTTTTAAAAAATTAGGTTCCTCGGTCTTTAACCTGGTAGAGTCCTTCTTGTTTCCACAATTTTTGTTTATTTTGGATAAAGAGCAGCCAAGTCCAACAACAAGTGTGGGGGAGGCCTCCTATGCTTCCAATGCATAAACATAAGGATTAAACATCATGAAAGAAGTGTGGTGCCAGGCACATTCCAACTATCACCTTTTTCATAGCGATGGTTTGCACACTTTATCCTTATCCTTCCTTGTTTTCAAGTTGAATAAAATTTATCTTGATTCAATCACTAGATTTAACTTGGAATCTAAGAAAAAAACAGTCTTGTGAATTCTCTTTGATTGGCTTGCATGCTCCTTATTCATAGTTCATCACTTGCTCCTTATGAATTATATCTTTAGGAAAGCATGTCACCTAAGTGGTTGACTTATGAGATATGGTGTGCTGAAAGCAATCTTGTCCTTATGCTTGTAGTGCTTGGGAATTTTTCTTTTAAAATAAAAATGAATGGCACTCTCCTCAATGATGTGAATTTCCTACCAAAGCCATATGATAGATTTATTGAAAACCTTATGCATATGCTGCTTGTTGTTTCGTTGAACTTTGTCAAATTCTTGTGACCCTAGTGAGATGCTTGTTTATGTTTTGTTGATAAAGATCATGTGCACATTCCCTTCACATGCTAATATTCTACATTAGAAGGTAGCATCTCTGTCATTATTCTTCCACCACTATCATCCACCATGATCCATATGCTAATTCTTCTACACTGGAAGATAGCATCATCCATTCACAAATGAAAGCACTCCACCATATTGAGAATCTCCCTCTCAAATTATCCTTGCAAGAAAAAGAGACATGGGCTATCAAGTATTGAAAAAAAAGAAAAAGAAGAAGAAGAAGAAAGAGAGATAGCACATGTTCTTAAATTAAAAGAGGGAGCATTTCAAATGGACTATCCATTAGTCGCCATTTCATCCATCCCATCCATTTATGCGCACATGCTTGATCACAATTCATAACTTGTTCTCTCCGTGGATCCAGTTTTTGACTTTGTAAAATATGAGATAGAAGTATTCCTTCTTTATTCCCCTACCCTGAGCTTCGCATATGCCATATTTAGAGGTAGGATGAAAAGATGCAAAGTAAAATGCTTTGGTGAGGAACCACACATATTGAGTGATCCCAAGAGAATCATTTGAGGAGAATGGTGAAGATTTATTTTTGAAAATCTTGCAAAAACCCAAGTTACTCAGCTGGAGTAAAGATGACTAGAATCAGCACCGTTCCATTCTTCAACCACCCAAGGAGATGTGATAGACACTTCAAAGTTCACGGGTGTAGGTATGATTTGGAATAATTTGCATGCTAGTCTTATATCGAAAGAAGTTCTGATCCGCCTTAGTCTTTATTTCTTTACTTGAGGATGAGCAAAGGCTTAGTGTGGGGGTGTTTGTTGATGGTCCTTAAATGCCAAATACGACCGTCAAATCCTTGCACAAAACATACAAAAAAATAACCAACATAGTGGTATGAGTTTTTTATTAACAAGTTCCACGAGTGTTGGTGAATTTTTGTATGCTGGTGATTTAGGGCCAAAATATGGAAAAATATAAACAAAATACCCTGTCGGCCGATCACAGTTGTGAAACAGCCATTTTCTAACAGCCGACAGGGTCGTTTACGGCTGAAATCAGGACTTGGGCGATAGGGTCGTTACAGCTGAAATCAGGACCCGGCCGACAGGGTCAATTTAGGCTGAAATCAGCCACCTGGCTGATCAACCGGAATCATTGTCCGGCTGATTATCCGACCCGGCCGATTCTGCAAAACACTCCACGATGATGCTATTTTCTCCTCCCGGATCAAAAGTAATGAAACATGGCTAAGAAAGAAGGCCAACAAGTGGCCTAACTTGGAGAAGTCAAGGGGCGACCCAGAGGGGGTCGGCACCCGGCATAGGCTGCAGCCCGACCTGGCCTGCCACCCGGCCTAGCATGCCGCCCGGCCTGGCCTGCCGCCCAGCCTGGGTTGCCACCGGGGTTGCCAGCCCACTAGGCCCAAGAGGCCTACCGCCCCCAAAATGAAGGAGTCGGTGGGAGCCGACCAATAAACCGACTTCAGGACCAAATCCAAGCCATCCAAAAGAAGTCGGTCGCGAACCGACACGATCCAAGGGCCGCCCGGCCTAGGCCGCCATCCAATGGTGCATGCCGCCTGGCATGCCCGGCCGCCCGGCCTTGCCCACCGCCCGGCGAACTGACTTTGGCCTACCGACTCTACTCCACCTGCAAGTAGCCGCCTACCCATTGCCACCTATAAATAGAGGGGAAAGTTGGCAGAAAAGAACACACAAGATTGAAAAGTTAGAGCTCCACTCCAACGGCGAGGCACTTCCTTATTAGTGCTTAGAAAATAGGGAGTGAGTGAGGGAGAGTTAGGAGAAGGCTCGGTCCTGTCAGCGCCTCCTCCACGTTTGTACCTCGGCGAATGCTTTCTATTTTAAGTAAGTATTTGTGATTTCCATATTGGTCTTTAGTATTCTAATATTAGTAAGTTCTTTCATTTAATTGTTTGCTTGCTCATCGCTCTATTTATTTAGAGTGCCTTAGTCTTATAGAATTCAAGATTAAGGTAGTAATCGATAACATAGACGAGGTGTCTATGTTAGAGGTTACCTTTGTTTGCTTTGTATCCCACAGGTTGTAGAGGTAGTCGGTAGATGGTGACAGCCCTATCTATCCATTGTAATCCTCCACGTTTGGATACATCTTTGCTCTTGGCCAGAGGCACTTGGCAGACCAGGGGTAAGCCGGTGCCCAACGTAAACAATTAGAGATTGGACCTACCTTATTCTAAGATCCTTGACAATACGAATCATCTCTATCCTACGCCTACCACATTTTTGTTGTCCTTAGACGAATCTGTTTAGAAGATAATTACACAAACGTTCCCTGTGAATTTGATTTCCTGGAATACTTCAAGAGGAAGTGCTACATTGGTATCTGTGTGCTTGCGGATTTATCTGTGATAGTAAGAAATACCAACACATACTTGGTGACGGTCGTGGGCATTCGAAAGCGCTGGGGGAACTTGGTGTTGTGGATGCATGAGCTGAAGACCCGTGGCCCAGGCGGGCTTGGGCTCCAGCTCTTGTCCTCGTCGGTGTCATCGTAACGCACATCACGATGCAGCGGACGCCCCCTTTCTTTGTTGAGACGCTCCTTCTCGAGTCAGTGCTCCTTGAGGGTCAACCGTGCGTCACGGTTAGGCACGATTCAGTCATGGACCGAGGCTTTCTGAGCAGCACCCTCGTCTGAGGGCTTTTGCTGGACCATGCATGTTGACTTTTGCTAAGCCATATTAATAAATCATTCCCGGCACGGGGCCAGAAATGGTTCACTAATATGTCCCAGAGTCAAGTAGGTAAAATCCGCAAGCGCACGGAGAATACCGCTGTAGCATTTCACCCGGAAGTATTCAGGGTATCGTATTTGTTTATCCCAAAGGAAGGGTATGATCAAGAAGCGTTACTAACATATAAGATCATGTTAACAATTAGCAAGGATATCTAACCAAGACAGGCGGGTACATGATAATAACTGGGTAGTGTGACACACACAGAAGATTCCTACTAAATAAATAAAGTCTAGTGGAGGAAAGACTAGGCTAAGCTACTCCTACTATACATTCCTATACAGTTGCATAGCCTAAGTAGAATACATACAGACCCACACTCAGGTTCAGCAGTCAATAGTATAGCACTTCAGGCACGGACTTACCCCTGCATCCACAGGCGACTTCCGCCAAGAGCCTACGCACTAGCCTAGCGGGGAGGATTTCAAAGGACGGACAGGGCTGTCACCACCTGCCGCCTACCTCAACGAACCAGTAGACTAACGAATAATTGATGCAAATCAGTCACCCAAGTACCATACTTGCATGACCAAAGAGCACTCTGCCCCTCCGCGATTACTATTAACGAGGCAGAGCTATCGTACGAATACGATCACCAAACCCATGCTATACTTTATCAGCTAAAACTAAGCATAGAGACTATAACATATAAACTAGACTATAGTGATGGTATATAACTAGCATGACAATAGTAGTATAATAAATATAAACTACTATCACACAAGTAGACTATACTATCACATATATGGATCACAAAATCAAACAAGAAACTCATGACCCAAGCACAACTATATAGAAAATATATATATATTGATAAGAGCAAAGTCTTACGAAAGGGAAAAGATACAAGAGCCATACCAATTCCAAGTGAAGACTTGGGACTAGAGAGCTCTAGACTCAGCCTAACTCCACTAAAACTCCAAGAACTACTACTAGCAAGAGAGAAATGCTTCTTGTGGTGTGTGTTGAGTGTGAAGGCACACCCTCCTATTTATAGCCTCAATAGGTCGGCAAGGGAGAGTAACCGCCACGGAAGGCATCTCAAACCGTCATCAGGAGTCGCGGAGGAGCCAACACGTGGAAGCCCAGGCGGAGAGGGCGCCCGGCCGGGTCGGCCGACCTGACCAGGTCGGCCGACCTGGGGGTGGCCCCTCCTGGCCTGTGCTTTCTCCAGGTGGCTGTCCTGTGGGCCCTGACGTTGGTTTGCGCGGTATTGCAGGGAGTTACGTCGGTTAAGTACTGAAAATGGGCCCTTCAATCCGTGTGACGTCCATGTGGCACTCTCTGATTGGTCGAAAGTGTGTTTTCTTGCCTTTTGAGGTGTTTCCTTCACATTTCCTCCTGCATGCACAAAGTTCTCCAAGTACAAGTGGAACTATATTATTGTGATAAAGCATGCGTGTATGAAATGCCAAATTCTCCTTTATTTGAGTATAGTTGATGGTTGAAAATGGTACTTAACAGCCGTCAACAAACTCCCCCAAGCTTACCCTTTGCTCGTCCCGAAGCAAAGATAAACTTAAGTTGTTGATCAGGAGTTGCTACAATGTCCTACTCCTCAATAATACTATGTGCACAACAAAGTACTCTTCCTAGAATTAAATATATTGGCGCATAACTTACCCATTTACCTCGATCCATGGGGCTTTTACACCTCATTGTCTTGGGCGGTTGAGAGATAGAACAATTGCAGGGCACTAATCACTTGCTCTAGATTCCGCTATGTTGTTCCGGAGGTTTTCAAAAGATTTTGAAAATAAAAACCAAGTTCCTCAAATGATTCTCTCAGATCACTCAATATGTGTATGATTCCTCACCAAGGCAAAGTGTTGCCTATAATCACCTACTTCTAAATAAGGCTTTATGTGGAGCTCAAGGTAGGGATATATGAGGCACTCATGTTCACATAATATTGCTATGTCAAAAGACCGGATCCAAGAAAAACATCAATTCAAACAATCTTGATCAAGATGTGCAAGTGTGTGGGAGAACGGAGGAATGGTGGATGGGAAGAAATAACTCCTTTTTGAATTTTCCTTCTCTCTTTTGGAGTTTCTAGGCTATGGCTATCTTTTGCTTGCTCTCTTTTTTTTTGAGCATTTTTTTTTCTTTTCTTTTCTTTTTGCATAGCCATAGTCCTAGTTTGCAATGAATACTTTGAGAGAGGAATTTTGCAATGGATATATGGAGTGTTTCTTTGGATGGATGGATGGATAGTGGCTTTCTTCCGGTGTAGAAGAATAGCTCACGGTGGATATGGTGGATATGGTGGATATGGTGGATGCTATCTTCTTGATTTAGAAGGATAGCTCATGGCGGTGGATGTGTGTATATGATCTTGATCAAGAAAGCATGAAAAGAGTTCTACTAGGGTCACAACAATTTTGACTAAGCTCAATGTGAAACAAGCAGCATATGTGTAAAGGTTTTCAAATGTAAACACTACATATGGCTGTGGTGGGAATTTCATCATTGAGGAACTTATCAATTTGTCATTTTAAAAAATAAAACTCCGGAATTCAAGCTTTACGTTGAGCAAGATCATAGCAGCCCTATCTATCATATCATACCTCTCAACAACTTAGAACTAGAGAATGCATATGCTACCCACAAGATTCAAGTTCAAGGCAAGATTTACCAACAAACCTAACTCTTGAGGGAGTACTAAGTTGTAAACTAGCATTAGAGAGGAATAAAGGACAGAGCAACTATTCATCATTTCAACATAGGAAAATTATACACATTCATACCGCGCATGAAAAAGGGAAATATTTTTGTTCTTTTTATATTTTGCAAATTTTTATGGTTTTTCAGATTTAGCAAATGCAAGAAATAAAGGGAAGGGGAAAGATACAAGTTACCGTGAGAAGGGGGGTCCTCCCCCAAGCTTGTTCTTGCTCATATCTGCTGGTTCGGGTCGTAGCCTTGGGAGCGGAAGAAGGCATCCCAATTGTTCTGATTCTGAGCCATCATCGCGTTCAGCTGGCGGAATTGGTTGTCGCTGAAATTCTGCCATTGCTGGGTGTCGGCGACATGTTGCGTGAGAGTTTGTTGCATGCTCTCGGTGCGCAAATCAATGTCGTTCACCCTCCTTGTCAACTCGGCCATCCCATAGTTGAGTTCACGGAACCCACGGGATGAGAATGACCGAGTGGCAAAGGATGGCGGTCCGCTTGAACTTGATGACGTCTGCATGGGGTAATTGTACTGAGATTCCCATGCTCCGGCCTGCCATGTTGATGCACCCGCCTCGTCCTGTGGCGGGGGCTGCTCCCATACCGGATCTCCGGTCGGAGTGTGAAACTCCGGTGTAGGCTCCATATGCCTACGGGAACGTGTCGGTCGCCCTGAAACACTATGCCTGCGAACTTCTCCCACTGGCTCAAGTGGGAGGGTTAGTGCCCGACAGTGATACAAACGAAGACCCGGGTTAGGTAACGGGAATTCATTTGTATACCCGGGAAAGTGATAGATCAAGGTATTATTTGGACCATGTTTCAAAGTATGACCTTGCACAAAATAGTCCTCGCCTAGAAATTCTCTATCTACCGTCAAATATTCAACATGAACATTCTCAAGCAGACCACACTTCTGCGCAATGCGAGTAACTAAAGAGGTGCACTCAATTGGTCCTGTCAACTTTATATTGTCTAACCATTGATCAATCATGCATTCCGCGGGTGACACCCTAATTTTCTTAACCATGGCATAAGTATTTTCAATTCATCTTGCCGGACAACCCTAATGTCACCTCGAGGAAACAAGGTCATAGCCAACCACACATGCATAAATCTAAGTGTAGGATTATGGATGGCACTTGTTCTAGGCTTGGGACCCCACTCGTTTCCGGAAATCTTTTTCCAAAAACTTTCTTTATGGAACCCCTTTAGCGCTTTATCTAAGTCTAGCCTACATTTAGGATTTAGACCTAGCATAGCATGAAGATCACCCCATGTGACCAAGCGCTCTTGCCCAAACAAGCGAAAAGAAATGCCTTCATCATACTTTCTAAGGGTGCATAAAAACTGCATAGTAAGCAAACGAGAACCCGGCTCATCTACTTCTACGAAATTTAGCCAACCCATAGTGCGAAAAATAGAGGCAAATTCTTCTCTCATACCTATTTTCTCGAGGAAGTCCGGATCGAAGCGTCGGGTGTGGGCGAATGGTCGCTCTCTCATGAGCGCGATGGCTTGGCCCTCGCGGTCGTCCTTGATGTCGAGATGCTCCTCGGTGATGAGCAAGGCCGGCCTTTCCTCCGGAATTTCAGCTTCGGGGTCACCATGCCCCGGACTTGGTGTGAGCTCGACGGAGGATGCTTGACTCGTGCTTGCACGAGTGCTTTTTCTCCGCTTGATTCCGGCGACTTGCTTCATTCGTTTGAACATGGCTGCATACAAGAACAAACACAAGACAAGAACAAAAAACAAGATCGAACAAGTGGTCGGGTGAGCGTTAGTGAAAACGACAAACCCGAGCTTCTCCGAAATTGGTTTTCTTTTCACAACAACTTGCAAATGCACTAAAACAGAGGGGAAATATTTTTTTGGGTTTTTGGGGCTGTAGTAAAGTTGAAGAACACGAAATTTTGGGAGAGCAACGAGTGAGCAAAGGAGGGGAGTGAAAGATGAGCTTGGAATGGTGAAGCTCCCCCTCCTGGGCGGTTTTTATAGCTAAGGAAGCAAGATGGCCGTTAGCAAGAGACAGAGCAACGGCCATATAGCCGTTGGGAGAAAGGAGCACAGGAAAAAGTGGGGCCAGGGGGTCGGCCGACCTCACCAGGTCGGCCGACCTGGCAGGTGGGCCTCCTGGCAGCCCCCTTTTTCCTATGTGTTCCCCAACGGCTAGGGGATTTGTCCCCTGCTGCCTTTTTGCTCAAAAAGCTCGACAAAAAATCTTTTCAAAATGGAAAGCCCAAAAACCTGTTTTGTAAATTTTCGAAAATGCAAATGAGTTTTGAAAAATTCAAGGTGGCTGGAAAAATTCAAAAATGCAGAAATGCAGTGGTCGGGAAAAATCAAAATGTGGTGGAAAGCAAATATGCAATTAAAAGAGCAAATATGGATAACTACCAGTTTAACCTCCCGGCGAGGACTCACCTTTTAAAGTCCGACGAGCGGGACTTTTTCTCCGGCGTTCAGCTCGATGAAGCGTTGTCCGGTCCCGGAGATGAAGACACGGATGATGCTTCTTGTTTCGTTCGCCACACCTTCTTGGTCTTTGTTGCGGTCGGTGGCTTCTCGGGCTTCGGAGGCTGCGGTTTTGCAGGCTTCACAGCCTGTTTCTTTGCAGACCTCGGAGGTTGCTGCCTTGTGGACTTCGGAGGCTGTTGCTTAATGTGTGACCTTTGCCTCCTTGCCTTCATCAGTTGTTGCTGTGCAAAATTTTCCTTCTCAAGGAAGTTCTTCATGAATGTGATGAGGCTGTCCTTCTTTGGCGGAGTGACCTCCACTTCCTTGATGTTGCTTGGGTTCGGCCCGTACTTGATACGGATCATGTTGCACTGTTCTTTCCTTGGCCGAAAGTCAAACTTCTCCTCCTTGCCATTGATGTGGAAGCGGATTTCTCCGGCTCCTACATCGATGCGAGCATCCGCAGTGCTGAGAAATGGGCGTCCTAGGATGAGCGGTGTGCTCTTCCCGATGTCCATATCAAGCACTACGAAGTCGACGGGGATGAAGCAATCCCGGATTTTCACCGGAATATCTTCGGCGATCCCCGCCGGATAGCGGACCGTTGAATCGGCCAGCTGCAGCTGCATCGGCGTGGGGGATAGTGTAGTGTAGTTGAGCTTGTCGAAGACATCCTTCGGCATGACGCTCACACTTGCCCCAAGATCACATAAGGCATGGTCGAAGTTCTGTGTCCCGATCGAGCAGGTGATCGTGGGACACCCTGGATCTTTCTTCTTCTCAGGAAGCCGGTTGAGTATAGCAGCGCTACACTCTTCCGTCAGCTTGACAATTTCTGTGGTCGGTAGTGGGCGCTTGTTGCTGATAAGATCCTTGAGGTAGCGAGCGTACGTGGGTACTTGTATCGCATCCAGCAAGGGCACGTTGATGTGCAGCTTCTGGATTACCTCAACGAAGCGTGTGAACTGCTCGTCCACGGTGGGCTTCCTTCTTCTTTCGGGAAACGGCATGAGGTTCGTGTCATAGAACTCATGTGGGGCCGTTTTCCTGGGCGGCAGTTCTTCTTCTTCTGCCGGCTTCTCAGCTGATGTGTCCTTTCCTGCATGGTTAGGGTATGGCGGATCCCGAGTGGACTTACCTCCTCTCGTGGTAACCGCATTAACATTTTCTAAGGGGGTCTCGGGTTGCCCCGGGATTTTCCCCGACTCAGCAGTAGGAACAGCAGCAGCTAACTGAGCTAATTGAGTTTCTATCATTTTATTAAAGCTCAGCTGATTCTTGAGAGCAGAGGAAACACCCTCTATCTTAGTGTGGATGCTCTCAAGAGTCCTATCAGTGGTGGCAAGCTTTTTACTAATGTTATCATTAACCTTAGCTTGACCAAGCACAAGATCTTTCAAGGAGGGCTGATTATAACCGGAATTAAAACCAGAGAAGTTGCCAGAGTTACCTCCTTGGTAGTTGGGACGTGGTGGACCCCAACTTTGACCTCCTTGTGGACGGTAGCCGTTGTTGTTGTTGTTGCCCATGAACATTACGTCCTCACGGGTCTCAGGGCAGTCATTGCCCGAGTGTCCCGTGTTGCCACAAACCTCGCAAGTCATACGAGCGTCTAGGGCTTTCACTTCTCCATTGGCTTGGTCGTCCATCTTCTTCATGAGAAGGTCAATCTTGGCGGCGAGCATGTCAACCTCCTTGACGGAGTGCATGCCTCGCTGGCGAGGTTGGAGGCGCTCTTCATTCCAACCTTGGTTGGACACCATCTTCTCGATCAAATCTTTTGCCTTGCTTACAGTGAGTGAGAAGAAGGCTCCACCAGCAGCAGCGTCGAGGTGGTCGCGGGCCGACGGAGTAAGCCCGTTGTAGAAGTTCTGGATGATCAGCCAATCATCCATCCCGTGGTGGGGACATGCCAGGATGTACTCCTGGAGCCTCTCCCATGCCTCAGGAATCGACTCCTTCGACTCCTGCTGGAAGCTTGAGATCCTTCCGCGGAGGGCATTGGTCTTGCCCAGCGGGAAGAACTTTGCAAGGAACGCAGCTGAACACTTCTCCCAAGTGTTCACAGCTTCAGGGTTTGCGCAGAACCACTGTCTCGCTCTCCCAAGGAGAGAGAACGGGAACAGTCAAAGGCGAACAGCGTCGGGGGTGACGTCCTTCATTTTGAACGTGTTGCAAATCTCCAGGAATTGCTGGAGATGAGCACTAGCGTCCTCATTGGCTTTCCCACAGAATGGGCTAGCCTGCACCATGGTGATGAGACCGGTCTTGATCTCGAAGTTCGCATCTCCCATATTGCCAGCTGGTCCCGTAGGGATGTTGGCAGCGGAGGGAGCGGAGAACTCGCGGAGGGTCTTGTCGGCCATTTGCTCAGAGCTTGATGGTGCGGGAATGACAGGTTCGATTGGCCGAGTCTCCTTACGAGGAGGGGTGAGCCTAGCTCGTGTCCTTCTCAGGAGTGACTCAGGATCTTCAGTGAAGTTTGTCGGCAAGTCGAAACCAGTCATACACTACCCTGTTTTCATACAAAATGCAGAAAACAAAGCAAGGTTAGCCTGCCTAGGAGATATCCTTAATAATTGCAACACTACTATATACATTAGTAATTTTTCTTGAATCATACGCCTTCCCCGGCAACGGCGCCAGAAATGCTTGTTGACTTTTGCTAAGCCATATTAATAAATCATTCCCGGCACGGGGCCAGAAATGGTTCACTAATATGTCCCAGAGTCAAGTAGGTAAAATCCGCAAGCGCACGGAGAATACCGCTGTAGCATTTCACCCGGAAGTATTCAGGGTATCGTATTTGTTTATCCCAAAGGAAGGGTATGATCAAGAAGCGTTACTAACATATAAGATCATGTTAACAATTAGCAAGGATATCTAACCAAGACAGGCGGGTACATGATAATAACTGGGTAGTGTGACACACACAGAAGATTCCTACTAAATAAATAAAGTCTAGTGGAGGAAAGACTAGGCTAAGCTACTCCTACTATACATTCCTATACAGTTGCATAGCCTAAGTAGAATACATACAGACCCACACTCAGGTTCAGCAGTCAATAGTATAGCACTTCAGGCACGGACTTACCCCTGCATCCACAGGCGACTTCCGCCAAGAGCCTACGCACTAGCCTAGCGGGGAGGATTTCAAAGGACGGACAGGGCTGTCACCACCTGCCGCCTACCTCAACGAACCAGTAGACTAACGAATAATTGATGCAAATCAGTCACCCAAGTACCATACTTGCATGACCAAAGAGCACTCTGCCCCTCCGCGATTACTATTAACGAGGCAGAGCTATCGTACGAATACGATCACCAAACCCATGCTATACTTTATCAGCTAAAACTAAGCATAGAGACTATAACATATAAACTAGACTATAGTGATGGTATATAACTAGCATGACAATAGTAGTATAATAAATATAAACTACTATCACACAAGTAGACTATACTATCACATATATGGATCACAAAATCAAACAAGAAACTCATGACCCAAGCACAACTATATAGAAAATATATATATATTGATAAGAGCAAAGTCTTACGAAAGGGAAAAGATACAAGAGCCATACCAATTCCAAGTGAAGACTTGGGACTAGAGAGCTCTAGACTCAGCCTAACTCCACTAAAACTCCAAGAACTACTACTAGCAAGAGAGAAATGCTTCTTGTGGTGTGTGTTGAGTGTGAAGGCACACCCTCCTATTTATAGCCTCAATAGGTCGGCAAGGGAGAGTAACCGCCACGGAAGGCATCTCAAACCGTCATCAGGAGTCGCGGAGGAGCCAACACGTGGAAGCCCAGGCGGAGAGGGCGCCCGGCCGGGTCGGGCGACCTGACCAGGTCGGCCGACCTGGGGGTGGCCCCTCCTGGCCTGTGCTTTCTCCAGGTGGCTGTCCTGTGGGCCCAGACGTTGGTTTGCGCGGTATTGCAGGGAGTTACGTCGGTTAAGTACTGAAAATGGGCCCTTCAATCCGTGTGACGTCCATGTGGCACTCTCTGATTGGTCGAAAGTGTGTTTTCTTGCCTTTTGAGGTGTTTCCTTCACATTTCCTCCTGCATGCACAAAGTTCTCCAAGTACAAGTGGAACTATATTATTGTGATAAAGCATGCGTGTATGAAATGCCAAATTCTCCTTTATTTGAGTATAGTTGATGGTTGAAAATGGTACTTAACAGCCGTCAACAATGCACTACAGGGACCCTATCATAGCTTTGGCCAGCAGAGCTATGACCTCCCGCAGTGCCCGTTGTGCCTCAGGCGTTACGAGCTCAGGCAAGGTTTGCAGTAGCGCGGCCGCCGCTGCTATATTCTACCTTGTGAGAGCAAACTGCGGTGGCCCCTGCTCGTCATTGACAATGCGTTGGTGGACATCGCGAGCCATGGCTCGAGCGTGTCCGGCAGCGCCCAAGCGAGCCAGCTCACGCTCAATTTCGGACTTCTCTTTGTCCAACTGGCGCTGGGCTTCCTCTAACTCCATCCACCTAGCCCTCAGCTACTGCTGGGGGCCCACTGGGTGAGGGGGGACATGGAGTCCCATGGCCGGAGTGATGGGTACATTGATGAGAACCTCTCCCACTGCGACGTTCGATGTCGGATTCGCCAGGGCATGAGCTCCGATGTTCATCGCGGCTCCGGCGGCCGAGGTCCCGATGATTTTCGGGTTTGGAACGGGTGATAGATGCACCATGTGGCATTCACGTGTAGGGCCCTGACTCCCCGCGCAGCGGTCCGTTTTAGACTTGGAGTCATTCCAGAACCCCACATCGAGGAGGTCAAAAAGGGACTCATTGGGATACTTGATCACACCCACGAAATTGCTCTCGATGGGGATCAAGGATTCATGTTGGGCCGTGAGGCCCTGGAATTCCTACGTGGTGCTTCGTAGGCGATACGAAATAAGCCCCAGAGGCCTTCAACAAGGAGCCTCGGGGAGAGCAGCTTGCCCCTAAGGAGCTGGCCGTGAACATTTGCGAGGGCGAACGCTACATGTCAAAGGTCTTCCAGAGCCGAAAAGGGACCCAGGTATCATTCCAGATGGAGCCAGAGCTGGTCGCTGTAGCTCGCCATGGATGGATGGTTGTCGGAGACCCATTGAACGATAGGCCTCAGCCGGATGGCCTGCATCGCCTCGATGGTTGTGGCCATGGCAGCGGAGATGGGGTCTAGGAGGGACTCATTGGCGAATCCTACGTCCCATCTGCTGCCACCTCGAAATCCAGCGCGTGGCCCAGGTCCTCAAGCCACCACAGGCGCGGCACCTCGGTGGCAGGCGCGAGGACTGAAGATGGAGGGGACGCGGGCACGTTGTTGTACAACAGCTTCTGATCTGCCATCGTGATGAATTCTAGGCTCTTGATGAACATGCGGGTGTCGGGAACCCAGAAAGTGGAGAAACTAGCCATCCGAATGGAGAAAGTGGTTGAGAGTGAAACGTGCGAGAGCACCTACCTGGCGCACTAACTGTCGGTGTTTAGATCACTGGCTCGTAGAATTTGTTCTAAGAAATGCGCGTTTCGGGTTCAGTGATGGCAATGCAAAAGGACATGGGGATTATACTGGTTCGGGATAGCCTGCGACGTCCAGTTTAGACTCTGCTCGTGTTACTCGCACTTGGAGGGAGTATACAATGCTAGTGAGAGAGGAGAGATCTCCAAGTCTTGATGCGTGGGAGTGTGTGTGTATGTGTGTGCGAATGTTTAGTCTTGATCTTGTGCTGAGGGTTGTGTCGATATCTTGAGGAAGGAGGGAGCCTCCCCTTTTATAGTCTAATGGATTGGGCCCTCATTACAGAGAGAGAGAGAGAGAGAGGTAATCTATGCGTATGGTTAGTAAGACCGTGTCGAAGGAGATATGGACTCAGGTCAATGGCATAGTCTTCGGTCTTGGTGGGGCCACGTCAGTGGCGCAGTGCTGGGGTGCGCTCCGGCTTGTCTCTCATCGGGTAGAATTGCCATGTCCCTGTAGGAGACATGATCCGCAATTACGGGGTGGTACAGCGGACATGCGGTCATGCCGTGGTCATCATTGAGACATCCTTTGCCGTCCCTGCTCAGGGTGTCATCACTGGGATGATGAGGTATCTGGCATGGACTACCTTACGGCGTCGGTTCACTCCACCCCTGTAGATGATGTGTTCCACGAAAACAGGATGGAGCATCATGGACGGCGTAATGACACTTGGTACAGTCCAGTCTCACCTGTCCATCAGGCTGTCTTATGTTATCACTCTTATGGGCGTCATCATGGTGGTTTCATAGGCATGCAGTATAGGCTGCCTTACGGCGTCAGGTGCCATCTCGTCAGGGCGATGATGATGATCAGAGTGGGTTTCCAGGTGGATTTGACCTCCTGATACTGTGCCGCACACGTGCTACAACATTTAAGTCGGGGCAGAGGGTGGTTGTGAACTTTCGACTTGCTCGACCCCCTCCGCAGGGGTTGATTGGTCACGTAACACCTGGCCTTACGTTCTTGTGATCAGGTCCCTTCCCAACCCATCTGAGTAATCGAGTTTCCCCATTCCGCCACTCTCCCACGGTCATTGTCTTTCGGTGCTGTCCTGTCTTGGGGCAGAAGGACCGTCTGACATGATTGGGAGGGGTTGTCATGACATCATAGGTACCATGCCCATGTGGTGCGGGTACGGCCTCTGGGAGGCCTAGGCTGGCATCCTTATCACCAAGGCGGACACACTGCGTGAGGCGGCCTTTATCGATTCAGTGGCCACTGTGCCAGAGTTGGTGAGAATAAAAGTGCCTCGACCCCTCGGGGGGTCGAGCACGACGGTGACTGACCCGACCCCGGGTGGGCCGATCGAGTCGAGAGAGGGTTGTCGACCGAAATCGATCAAAGTCAACCCCCTCGATGGGGGTCAAGCGATGTAGTCAACGGGATCGACCCCCTCGCTGGGGGTCGAGCAAGGCGGGGGTCAGAGACCTCTTCGACGAAACGCGCACGCGCACGGGGCAGAAATGTGCTAAGCCCCGCGGCTTGCGAGGCACAGGCCTACCCGCGCGAGTCGGTCCCAATTTATTGAGGCTAAGGTTCCTGGGGCCCGTCATGGGACCCCGAGGGTTGTTAGCCGAGGGTTTTAGGGGGTTGGTCAGTGCCACGCGTCGTCGCTGATATTTATCCTCGACAATGCCGCAAGAGGACGGTGTATAGTTATAGCATATTTTCCTTTAGAATATTCCAAGGTTTAATCAAATCCATAGAGACCAATGTGATGAGGACATCACACCTATGGATACACACAACACTCCTTCAAATCTGGACTTGCAAGGTCCAATGACTAGAGCTCGTGCACGACGACTAAATTTAGAGGTGAGCTCGTACTTTTGAGAATGGTTTGCTACCTAATGATTATTTTATGATTAGAAACCATAGAGAGAGGATCAGGAGATGATGGGAGAAGGAGTTGGGAACGTGGAGGACCAGCAAGGGCTTGGAAGCCAAAGTGGAGGCCCAATCAAAACCGACTTCGAGTCTGTTTCGGGGCCCAGGACCAGTCTGTACTAAAACAGTCGCCCAGGACGCATACGGACTCGGATTTGGACGTTCTACATATGCACGGAAAGATAAGGAGAAGACCTTTCCAATTCCGCCGGTCTCATGTCAAAATTCATCCGGAGTCATCGGGAATCGTCAAAACAAGAGAGAGTCCAGAATCTGTGTCAGTGCTGCGTCGCCTATTTTTGGCCTTTGGGCTTTGTATCTAGTTGAGCCCAATTAGGGGCACGTCCAGAGGGTCTGGCATGACCCTAGGGTCTTTATATACAGCCGCCGCCGCACCATTAGGGTTCAGGTTTTGCTTAGATCAATTCTGTTCATAAACAGTTTCGCCGTTCATCGGTTTGTGAGACCCCAACTTCGAGAGTTTAATCATACATCTGCAATTGTGTTGCATTCTTCGTTGTTCTTGCTTGTGTTCTTGATTCGCAGGCAGGGATTAGCCTTCTCGGTGAGGTCAATCGTCTTTGGACGGTTGATAACCAGAGGAGACGTCGTGCTGCGATTGCGGGGTTTAGAACGTGCTGTTCTGAAGCCGGATCGAATTGTGTGTCGCCTCCGACCAAATCAACTTACCAAGAACCTTTCGGAAGATCAGGAACCCTTGTTCACATCACAATGGGAACTAAAACAAAGTTATAAATAAAAGATCTAATTAGGCTTCTAAAGATGAGACGGTTTAGTCGGTGGGTTGGTGGTGTGCTGATCGGCGCACAGAGCGTGCCGATCGACATGGAGGCTGTTGTGTAGGAAACATAATGATTGTAGAGCAGAGCAGAGATAACATGCTTTAGTGAGTAACTTGATAATCAATGAGTTGAGTTCGCAACAGTAAAGCACATCTAAAAGTATCATAAACGGAATTACTTGGTATGAAGGCCACGGGCGATCGACGAAGAGACTTATCCGAGGGTCTCCTATCACGAGCAGTCCTTGTAATCTTATCTAGGACATCGTTCTATACATATTTCTATGGGCAATGCTGATTCAATACAAGATCGTGAATACTACCCTAATCACCATGATTAAGACAAAATCTAAGTACTTAGCCTATGTACTAAGTAAGGATTAAGCACATGCAAGAATGATCATAAACTGTATCATGAATACTACCCTAATCACTAGGATTAAGACAGAATCTAAGTACTTAGCCTATGTACTAAGTAAGGATTAAGCATATGCAAGAATCATCATAAACTGTTTACCTCCATATACAAACCATTCATCAACATGAAAGATATAACTTTGATACAATACATAGTACAAGATTCATCACCATAAAGTAGACCTACCTTGATGGATCACCTTAAGCACCAGCGGTTCTTAAACTACCACGCCTATAATCTTGCGATCATCTACTTGGCCAGGTTAGCCAAGCTAAACCTAGCAACTAGAGATATGAAGAACAAGGCAAAGCCTCGATGGCTCTAACTCACGAGTTCTATTGTCCCTCTGGTGGTGTCTGCCCTATAGTGTAGGGTTTACAAGTATTTATAAGGGTCTAGCTCAAGATAGAGTTAGCCTCTTGGGAAAAGGGTCAGGTGCAGTCCTTGTCTGGCCCAAGTTGCCTTCTAAGTCGGTTCCCATGTCTTCTGTAGCTTCCATGTGGGTCCTCTCATTAGATTCCTTCAAAATAAAGTATTGTATTGCACTTTTAAGATTCCTTCAAAGTAAAGTCTTGGCCTTCTTTGCTACAATTCATCTCTTCTGGATCCAAGTTCACTGGAAATGTCCCAAATTATTTTTTTCTCACTTGTTCTTGTAATAATTCTCTATAATAACAATTGTACAAATTTTCTACCATTTTCAAGGGTTAATGGTGATAGGTGTAGAGTGCCCGATCTTTCGGCGAGTGGAGATAACTTCGATTTGGTGGATGTTGACCCTCACGATCCGACTACGACGAGCAAGCCGAAGCGCCAATGCAATCGCTGAACTAACTTCCGGAGGATATTAACCTTGCGGTAAACAAGATCAACCTGATCACGAGGATCAATTCTTACGCGCAATCGAAGAACAAGCAAGAATTAGAGGCGAGCAATCTGATGTATTGCACGAAGGTGGAGTTCTGAATTCATGTCGAGAGACGGATGTATAGCTAAGCTAAACTTAAAACAAAACTCGAAGATTACAAGGGGCGCAGCCCTTGACTATATAGGGGGAGGACGAGGCATCTAGGGCCGGCTGAAGTGGAGAGGCGCGCGGTGGAGGGGGAGTCGTGCGACTTGGGCCACGTGGGCCTTCGGGCGACATCATCCTGGGCCGTCGTTCCTTAGCATCAAAACCGTCTTCAATTCCTGGGCTCGAGCTCTAGTGATTGGGCCCTTGTACGTCGTCATCTTGGTAGAAGATGGATCCGTAACTCGAGGAGGCGCGACGACGAGAGGTGGAGGCGTGACAGCTTGGTTTCGCGCGCCATCTTCCGTCGTCATTATTCGTATGTCGTTGATGTCCTCATCATCCTCCCCTTCTTGAAGTGAAGTCGCCCTCGACGGCAACTCATCATCCTCGCCCAAGTATGGTTTCAAATCTGCAACATTAAAACTAGTGGAAACACCAAACTCCATGGGCAGGTCAAGAACATAAGCATTATCGTTAATCTTGGTTAGCACTTTAAAAGGACCAGCAGCACGAGGCATCAGTTTAGAACGACGCAAAGTAGGAAATCTATCTTTACGCAAGTGCAACCAAACCAAATCACCAGGTTCAAAAGAAATATGTTTTCTACCTTTACTACCAGCAACTTGATACTTTTTATTAGCAATGGCAATGTTGTGTTGTGTTTCTTCATGCAATTGTTTCATGTGATCAATATGAGCAAGAGCATCAAGATGTGGTTCATCTTTAGCATCAATAGCAAACAAATCAATAGGCGCCTTTGGAACATAGCCATAAACAACCTCAAAAGGACACATCTTAGTGGCAGAATGTGTAGCACGATTATAAGCAAATTCAACATGAGGTAAACAATCTTCCCAGCGTCTCAAATTTTTATCTAAACCAGCTCTAAGCATAGCAGACAAAGTTCTATTTACTACCTCAGTTTGCCCATCAGTTTGAGGATGACAAGTAGTACTAAACAGCAGCTTAGTTCCTAATTTATTCCAAAGAGAACGCCAAAAATGACTAAGAAACTTAGCATCACGATCAGAGACAATTGTTTTAGGAATTCCATGCAATCTAACAATCTCTCTAAAGAACAATTCAGCAACATTTGAGGCATCATCAGTTTTATGACAAGGTATAAAGTGAGCCATTTTAGAGAAACGATCAACAACCACAAAAATACTGTCCCTCCCCTTCTTAGTGCGAGGCAATCCCAAAACAAAATCCATCGAAATATCATGCCAAGGAGAAGAGGGAATGGGCAAGGGCATATACAAACCATGATTACCCAAACGAGATTTAGCTTTTTGACATGTAGTACAGTGTGCAACAAGGCGCTCAACATCACGGCGCATCCGTGGCCAAAAGAAATGGTCGGCCAACACCTCATGTGTCTTGAAAACTCCGAAGTGACCCATAAGACCACCTCCATGCGCCTCCTGTAACAACAAAAGACGAACCGAGCTAGCTGGAATACACAGCTTGTTAGCACGAAACAGGAACCCATCCTGCATATGAAATTTGCCCCAAGGTTTGCCATCCTTACAATGCATCATAATATCATGAAAATCAGCATCATTCACATATTGATCTTTCAAGGCTTGCAAACCAAAGATTTTAAAGTCTAATTGGGACAGCATCATATAACGACGAGACAAAGCATCGGCAATAACATTTTCCTTCCCGTTTTTATGTTTAATGATGTATGGAAAAGATTCAATAAATTCAACCCATTTAGCATGACGACGATTCAGATTAGTTTGGGTTCTAATATGTTTCAAAAGCCTCATGATCAGAATGAATAATAAATTCGCGAGGCCATAAATAATGCTGCCATGTTTGCAAAGTTCTTACTAAAGCATAAAGTTCTTTATCATAAGTGGAATATTTAAGAGCAGCACCACTTAACTTCTCACTAAAATAAGCAATGGGTTTATGATCTTGCAACAAAACAGCACCCAAACCAATTCCACTAGCATCACATTCCAATTCAAACACTTTATCAAAATTAGGCAATTGTAAGAGAGGAGCATGAGTTAACCGTTCCTTTAAAGTGTTGAATGCATCGTCTTGTGGTGCGCCCCACTCAAATGGCGCACCCTTCTTGGTCAGCTCATGTAATGGTGCAGCAATAGAACTGAAATCCCGCACAAAACGACGATAGAAGCCTGCAAGACCAAGAAAACTGCGAACCTGTGTGACCGTCGTCGGTTGGGGCCAACTCTGAATGGCGTCCACCTTGCTGCTATCGACCTCAATGCCCAGTGGAGTAACAACATATCCAAGAAACGAAACACGTTGCGTGCAAAAAGTGCATTTTTCCATGTTTCCAAACAAGTGAGCAGCACGCAAAGCATCAAAAACAGCACGCAAATGATCTAAATGCTCATTCATGGATTTGTTGTATATAAGGATATCATCAAAATAGACAACAACAAATATTCCAATGAAAGACCGAAGAACTTCATTCATTAAGCGCATAAAAGTGCTAGGAGCATTAGACAATCCAAACGGCATAACCAACCATTCATACAAGCCAAATTTAGTTTTAAAAGCCGTTTTCCATTCATCTCCTAATTTCATTCTTATTTGATGGTAACCACTACGTAAATCAACCTTAGAGAAAATTGTGGCACCACTAAGTTCATCAAGCATATCATCAAGGCGTGGTATAGGATATCGATAACGAATTGTAATATTGTTAATTGCACGACAATCTACACACATACGCCAAGAACCATCTTTCTTAGGAACAAGCAAAACAGGAACCGAACAAGGGCTGAGAGACTCACGAATGTAACCTTTATCAAGCAATGCCTGCACTTGACGCTGAATTTCTTTCGTCTCCTCAGGATTTGTGCGGTACGGGGCACGATTAGGAAGCTGTGCGCCTGGAATTAAATCAATCTGATGTTCTATGCCACGAATAGGAGGAAGACCCGGCGGCAATTCAGCGGGAAAAACATCTTTATAGTCCTGCAAAAGGTTAGCAACAACAGGAGGAATATGCAACATAGGCGCCTCATCTAGTGAAACAAGCATACGAGAGCAAACTAGCGCATAGCAAAGCAGATTAGCATCATGTAATTCATCAAAATCAGCACGTGTAGCAAGCAAGATAGGGTTATTCAATTTGATCTCATGTTGAACAGGTGCAACAGGAGGCGATGTAACCAATTTTGCAGCTTTTGTCGCTCGAGCAATATCATCTTTAAGAACTTGTTCAGGTGTCATAGGATGAATAACAACTTTCTGACCCTTAAACATGAAGGAATAATAATTGGAGCGACCATGATGAACACTATCAACATCATATTGCCAAGGACGGCCAAGCAACAAAGAGCATGCTTCCATTGGAACAACATCACAATCTACAAAATCAGAATAGGCGCCAAGAGAGAAAGGAACACGTACCGAGCGCGTTACCTTTATTTTGCCGTCATCATTAAGCCATTGAACGTGATAAGGATGTGGATGCTTCCTTGTTGGCAATGACAACTGCTCCACCAAGGTCATACTAGCCAAATTGTTGCAACTGCCACCATCGATGATTATACGGACCGCTCGTTCTTGCACATCGCCTTTGATATGAAAAATGTTGTGGCGCTGATGCTTTTCATCCTGAACGACCTGTGTACTAAGAACACGCTGCACAACAAGAGTGGCATACCTGTCGGCGGCACTAGAGTCGACATGAAGCTCCGTATTATCTGCATGATTAGTGGCAAGCATAGTCTGCTGAATATCCTCAGAATCACTAGCAGAAGAATACCCACCGTCGTCACGAATCAACATAGTTCGTTTATTTGGACAATCGCGTATCACATGACCAAATCCTCGGCAACGGTGACACTGAATATCACGAGCTCGTCCAGACGACGAGGAGGACGGCACGAACGAGGCAGATTTGGCCGTGGATGGAGCACTCGACTTGGACGTGGTCGAGGAGTGGTCGCGCGACGTGGAAGGAGGTGTCGACCGTGGAGCTGAAGGCGTCTTGGACCCTACAAAAATGTTAGGTCTTGACAAAGATTGTCGATCCTGCACTTCACGTTCAGCTTTACAAGCATATTCAAATAAGGTGGTCATATCATCATAATGCTTATAATCAAGAATATTCTGAATTTCACGATTTAACCCACCCCTAAAGCGACCATAGCAGCATCATCTAGTTCAACTAAACCACAACGAATCATACCCTTTTGCAAAGCTTGATAATAATCCTCAACGGAAAGTGAACCTTGTTGAAAACGCTGCATTTGATTAAGCAAATCTCTAGCATAATATGATGGCACAAAACGATGACGCATAGCAGCTTTTAATGCCGTCCAAGTGGCTGGAATATTATCAGGATATCTTTGTCTATACTCACGCCACCAAAGTAAAGCAAATTCAGTAAATTCACTAATAGCAGCCTTAACTTGTAAATTAGCAGGAATATCATGGCATGCAAATTTTTGTTCAACCTCTAATTCCCAATCAAGATAAGCACCCGGATCATATTTTCCATTAAAAGTGGGAATATGAAATTTTATTTTGGCAAAAGAATCATTAATAGGAACACGTACCCTACGAGCACGACCACGGCGATTGTCGTCGTCCTGCTCGGTGTCGGCGCCGTAGTCACGTGCATGTTGCAATTCCGTGAGCTGCGTCGTCATGGTCCCAAGCTGCGTCGACATGGCGTCAAGACGAGTCATGATCGTCGCGAGCGTGGTGCGGGCAGTCGTATCAGCGAGGTCCAGTTGATCAAAATGCTCATTCGACGAAGTGACCGTAGAGTCAAGTCTCTCATGCATCGTCTTCATGTCGTTTTGTAGACCGTCAACCTGTGCCTGGACATCCTGGAGGGTGAGCTCCTCCGACTTCGAGCTATTTTCTGCCATAGAAACACAAGCAATACAAAAAGCGGGATCCTACAACGAGAGGTGAGTGGTGGATGAAAAGCTCAATCAAAAAGCTGTTATGAAATTCTAACCCGTCCTTACCAAGCACGCAAGCGTGAATTGCAACCACAGGTAAAACCGGTGGAAGATTGGTGGAGCGATTGCGTGGTGAAACAAAAACCTGCTCGTAGTAGAAAATTTGTGGGGCTAGGAGGCTGCACTCAATCCAAGGGTTAGCACAATTCAAACAATAACTGCAAAGCTGAATAATGGTGCTAAACGCGAAAAGATTACTGCCGGTACAAGTGCAAGAGGAAGGAAAAAGGATCAAAACAAAGTGCAGCAAGAACGCGTCGCCTGTGTTGCTCGGCCGCTCTTTTTTTTCTCTTTTTTTTTCTTTTTTTTTCTCTTTTTTTTTCTTTTTTTTCTTTTTTTTCTCTTTTTTTTAATACTTTTTGCTGAAAATATAAACAATGAGACCTCAAATAAGCAATTAAGCACAAGCACTTTTTTTTGAGGCAGGGGTCAAATAAGCAATTAAAAGATACTCTCTCTCTCTCTCTCTCTCTAGAGTAGGAACAAACGAAACCGAGCAGAAACAAACACAGGGCGAGGCGAGCGGGTCACGACGTAACCGAGTAGGACTCGATCAGCAAGGCGAGCGGGACACACGAAACCGAACAAAACTAAACACAGGGCGAGGCGAGCGGGTCACGACGTAATCGAGTAGGACTCGATCAGCGAGGCGGTGATTGACCCGGACTCACGGTGCAGCGGAAGAACTTGGCAAGCGAGACAGGATAAACAGATGCGGCGGAAAGCAAACTGTGGTGGTGAAAACACGCGGCACGGCGGAAGGATACGACGATGATAGGAAGAAAACAATGAAACACAGTGTACCAGCAACGATTAAAAGCGAGAGCACAAAAACTCAACAACGCAAATTATTGAACGAAAGTGCGAGGCTCAAAACCGTACTGGGGTAAACTTTTTTTTTTTGTAATTTTCGGTTTATGTGGACTTGGATAAAACTCACCGAGAAACACTGGAATCTGATACCACTTGATAGGTGTAGAGTGCCCGATCTTTCGGCGAGTGGAGATAACTTCGATTTGGTGGATGTTGACCCTCACGATCCGACTACGACGAGCAAGCCGAAGCGCCAATGCAATCGCTGAACCAACTTCCGGAGGATATTAACCTTGCGGTAAACAAGATCAACCTGATCACGAGGATCAATTCTTACGCGCAATCGAAGAACGAGCAAGAATTCGAGGCGAGCAATCTGATGTATTGCACGAAGGTGGAGTTCTGAATTCACGTCGAGAGACGGATGTATAGCTAAGCTAAACTTAAAACAAAACTCGAAGATTACAAGGGGCGCAGCCCTTGACTATATAGGGGGAGGACGAGGCATCTAGGGCCGGCTGAAGTGGAGAGGCGCGCGGTGGAGAGGGAGTCGTGCGACTTGGGCCACGTGGGCCTTCGGGCGACATCATCCTGGGCCGTCGTTCCTTAGCATCAAAACCGTCTTCAATTCCTGGGCTCGAGCTCTAGTGATTGGGCCCTTGTACGTCGTCGTCTCGTTAGAAGATGGATCCGTAACTCGAGGAGGCGCGACGACGAGAGGTGGAGGCGTGACAGCTTGGTTTCACGCGCCATCTTCCGTCGTCATTATTCGTATGTCGTTGATGTCCTCATCAAATGGCCTATGATAATGATATTAAAGCTCTAAACCAGATGCTTTTGACGTATAAAATGGTATGGTAACTAGCGTCAACAACTCCCCGACACTTAAATCTTTGCTCGTCCCTGAGCAAAGTCAAGAATGAAAATCAGTTCATATATAATCATGACAATCATAGAAGCATTTCAAATATAAGCAAATTGAGCCCTTTAACCAATATAGTGTGTGATGAAATTTATAATCAAGCAAATCATTCAAGACATGGGTATTATTCTTTTAAGGGAAATGTCTATTTTACTCCCCCGAACAATCCACTTGTCCAATTTACTCCCCGAACAAAATCTCGGCTCAATTTACTCCCTCAAACAATTCAAGTTGATGCAATTTACTCCCTGTTGTAATTTGTCTTATTTGTTTCTCTTTGTAAAATTTGAATTTGTTGCTCAAATTTTGAAGTATGAAAGATTATAGCAATCACTATGTCAAAAATATATTTTTCTATTCTATCTAAATATTTTGTATATAATTTTAGAGCTCTATATTTAAGGTAATATTAGATATTATTAAACTATATAACATATGCATAAAATATACTTTATATTTTTTTAGCAAAAAGTTCTATAAAAACTAACATTGTGCAAAATTTCAGCACTAATTCACATTATACAAATAGAAACAAAAAAGACAAATTACATGAGGGAGTAAATTGCACTGGTTTGAATTGTTTGAGGGAGTAAATTGAGCCAAAATTTTGTTCGGGGTATAAATTGGACAAAGTGAATTGTTTGGGGGAGTAAAATGGACTTTTCCCTTCAAAACACTCCCCAAAGTTAGTCTTGAAATTATTCAACGCAAAAGTTACAACTTTTCCACACATGTAAATTATCACTCAAAATTGCATCATGAGCAAGAGAACTATCCTTTTCAAATGACCAAGTAAACAACTCAACTCCCAATTCAAGTTGAATCCATTTGCTTGCATTTGAATTTTATAAGAAGTTTGTTACTAAGTCCCCCATTCAAGTTGAATCCATTTATTTCCAAGAACATGGGTATTTCAAAATACCACACACAAGAATAATTGCTGAATAAATGAGAAGTGTAAGTTCGAATTTTGTTTTGTGCTCAACATGCTTAATTATCACTAAAGCTTCTCAAGACAATCATACATATAAACATCATATTTATAAATAGAGCATAGAGATCATCATATTAATCGTGAAGTTCAAACTACATAGTGATGATCATTAAAACAAACTAACAATCACTAGCACACTTACATAATTAAGCACACTTGCGGAAATAAACACATTTGTAGAAATAAACACACCTGATACATTGTTTCCCAACCCTCTCATGCACGCAAAATCAAATAAATAAAAAAGATCACACAAAAGTGAAAAGAAAACGCGAATCAGGAAACCGATACAAGTGTTACTTGAGCGTGACACATCACTCGAAAGGCAACGGTGGCGGATGATCAAAGCCATAGTATCCTGCCTTCAGCTGCTCGAACTCCTCCACCAGCAGGTTGGTGTTGTTCCGCATATCCCGACCAAGTTGTCCATTCGATCGACATACTAGTAGTTGTTGTCGATGTATTGATGTATGGGATCGAAGTCGAAAGGTGCTGGACCTGTGGGAAGAGTATGACCAGGGGGAATCCTACATACCTGGTGTCGATGCCAGTCGGCACAAGGGGAGTGCCCATTGGCATACTGGTGAACTGCGTGGTTTGGCTAGGGGTGGCTCCTGCAGAGTCCCAACTCCCCCAGCCTTCTACTACTATGCTCATCATCGCCCGATCAAGGATCTCCTTCTTCCCATGCTTGTTCATCCCGAGCCTGTGGCTCTCATGGAGATTGACCTCTAGCCAATTTCCCCATTGAGTTTGTGCGGGAGGAAAAAGCCGAGGTCATTGCACGGCAGGCAAATGCTCGTGCCACACACTGTGTCGCCCTATGTTGCGCTGCCAGTGATGGTCTTGGCCTCGTCATGGAGTCGTTGCGGATGATCAAGGGCACCCACTATGTTGGATCTGTGATGTGATTTTTGCCGGCCTTGTTGAAGATCATAGTTTGCATGTAGCCTCCAAAGGCTAACCTCCATATCAAGTAGTTCCTTTGTCAGAACCATCTTGCCACCATCAACAGGAGCGGGTTGCAATTGCAAGGATCTACAATGGTGTTGTACAACCATCACAGATCCATGTTGGAGATGTTGGTGGAGTCAACCCACCCCATCGTGTGGGCAACGATCCACCGATGCAGGATCTGGATCATGGGGTTCTTGATGTGCCCCCTCTTGCGCTCCTCTCGGTCGGCGATGCGGAACCAGAATGCGTCAAGGTCCTCCTTTGTCACTTCACCATGCACGGGGCCTCCATATCAAAGTCAAAGAGCACTGCAAGCTCTCTAACCCCAATGGAGTGAACCGCGTCCCACACATGGAAGTTGATGATGTCGTTCTGCTTGTCGTCCAAGCCTTGCTCCATCGTGGTGTGTAAGCTTCATGACCATTGATGATTGGATCCCCAAGGTATGAATGTTTTTGTGATAGATGACAACTATGAAATTGTGGGCTAATATCTACACGAGTGTTGTCCATGTAGGAATCATCACAAAACTCTATTACAAATCATATGGATGACGGTTGCCTTGGCGATTGATGATGACCACAAGCATGGAGGCTTGGTAAGCTTGATGGAGTCCAAGGGTAGATGGAGATGGATCAAGGCTAAGGACAAGCTGTGGAACAAGTGTTGGGAACACTTGTCTAGTTGTTAGGGCTTTGAGTCCATTGGAAAAACTAGACTATCAAGGGGGTCTAGGTCAAGTCTAGTTGGTGATGTGCAACGTTGCTTAGTGAAATCACAGGCACTAGGTGACAGTGGAGATGCCAAGGAGCTGTTCAGAGAAGCCAGGAAACAAAGTCAAGAGAGGATGAGGAGTTTCAGCTTCTGGACGAAGTGACTAGATAGAGGGGTCAGTGGGCAACATATTGTACAGTCACTAAGAGGTTTGGTCTGGAACTTCCAGCGAGCAGCTAGGAATCTGGCTGTGTAGGGAGCTATAGAGACCGGACAGTAGGGTTAGGCCACCGGAATGTACAGTCAGTACAGCATGAGGCATAGGGCAGAGAGGAAGCGTTCTGGAATGTTTCTGGACTAGAGAAAGAAACTGACCAAACAGTCCGGTCAGATGACTGGACTGTCCGATCAGTACTGGAGATCAGCCAGGAAAAAAGTGCCAATGGTTCTGGGAACCATTTCAGGAGTGACTGGATGGTCCGGTCAGGCAGAGATTGGACAGTCCGGTTAGTACATCCAGAAATGTGATCTCATGAAGCAACGGCTAGTTGGAGGTTGGAAGCCTATGTAACTTTGTTGCTAGGGTCTTGGAGACCTCTCTTGGCCAGTGGAATACCTGGGAGCATTTGGTAAGGTCCAAGAGGAAAAGAGGAGAGCACTAGGAGGAGATATTGCATATCTTCAGAGTGCTAGTGAGAGTAACTAGAGTATCTTGCACATCTAAGCTAGGGTATCCTGTATCCTTGACGTGCCAATTGGCACCAGCAGTGTGCCGGTCGGCATCCTTTCTGTGCCTGTCGGCACTCTCGTCGTGCCGATCGGCATGACTCTTCTTTGCTCCAGCAGCGGCTGTGGGATCTTCTATTTGCTTTCCAGACCTTGTTGCTACTGCCTTTGAGAAACCATGTGGATATGTGCCATGGTTTACAATATGTGATGAGTAATTGACTTGAGATTTTTGGTGTTTAAGTTGAAATGCAGGGATTTGAGGATTTCATGGGTTTGACCATATGGATGTTTTGACTAACCGGAGTTGGTGGAGGTGTTGGAGAAGTTGTAGGAGTTTGGAAGTGTGATTGCTTGTCTCATGATGTGTAGGTCACTGGAGTCAACTTGGCGATCAACGGCGAGAGGATCTCGCACAAGTAGGAGACTTGGGGCCAGACGATCAGGATGCCGGGGTGGAGTCAAGGGTGATCCATACCGTACAGGCGGAGAGGCAAGAAGCACACACGGTTTCACAGTTGAGCCTCAAAGTCGTGGTGGTGATGAAGACGGCGTGTTGACCAAGTCAAGGCGAGCGGGATGCCGATGCAAGTGACAAGGGGGCCTGATGGACAGGGACCGGGAGAGACTTGCTAGTGGTCAGAATCGCAGGACAAGTTGACACGCATTGACATCGAGAAGTCGCGCTTTGAGAAGCGTGCAAGGCGGTTTCCCGGTTTGGGCCTCAAAACCAGTGGCGGTGGTTGGTGGTGCACGTGGCACCATCACGGAGCTTGCTTCGAGGCGAAGCAAAGTCGTGAAGAGCCCGAGGGCATTCAGGCGACGAGGAGAGAGATGGACAAGTTTGCCCCTGGTGGTAGGTGGCAGTGTTATGTAGGTCAAGGGTAGAGTGGTCATGTGGACAACCCCTAGGCCTATATAAGGAGAGGTAGGGCTGGTGGAAGAGGTGCCTCTCTTGCCATTAGCCTTGCTAGGTTTTTCTTCTCATGTGCTAGGAGAGTGCTTTATATATAACGAGGAGAGTAGTGGGTGTGTGGCAGACATCTCTTACCCTTCTCAAATAGTGGGAGGATGAGGGTGGCTTCCTAGTCATGTAATCATGTATCTTGAATTCTTGAATCAATGATATAAGGTTCATTTTTGTGGTCAAGATCTTCCTCTCTCCCTAAATCCCGAATTTCTCTTTGTCTCTATTTTTGGAGCTATTTTTGTGGGAATTTTTAGTCTCCTTTTTGGATGAGTCTTTTGGTCGGATTTCTTCAGAAATTTGTTGCTATGATGAGCTAGAACAATCCTATATGGATCCTTGACCGAATCAATAGTTCTAGCTCCTTCGATTCGACGGATTTCTCAAGTTTCCTCTTTTTGGTGTTCTTGGCACAAGATCTGAAATTCGTGATGATTCCTTGAGCCAATCGATTTGATCTTCTAGGATTAGGGTTGTGATGTGTTGAGGATTCACTGGTCCAAAAATCGCATCATTTGGAGTTTGTTTGATTAGGTTTTGACCAAGTTTTTGCCTAATCCCGAAACCTTTTCTTGTTCTGTCGGGGTCGATCAGCACTACCGACGACCGGGACCGGCACTGTCGATAGGTCATCCGAACCCCGCACCAGAACTGCCGATGGCTAGACCAGCACTACCGATGGGCTTTACCAGCACTGCCGATGGTGCCAACCGGCACTGCTGATGGTAGTCCAGTTTTGCATTGTTTTGAGTGTTTTGAGTTCCCTTTTGTTTCCGCTGTGTTCCATTGCTGTAATTGATCATTCTTAGGGTTGGCATATCACAAGTTGGTGTGTGTAGCCTTGGTGATCGGTTTAGAGGTTGGCTCGGGTTGTAATCAGGACATAGGCCAAGTTCTCTTGGAGAATTTTAATTGGCTCTCATTCACACCCCCCCCCCCTCTAGTCGCCGTCTCGATCCTTCAATTGGTATCAAAGCCGGTTTGATCACTAGTTGACCTTAACCGGCTTTGTGATCTGAAGGCGACATGGAGAAGTGTGCGGTCAAGCTTTGGATGTTCGATGGAGAGGACTTTCCCTACTGGAAGACACAGACCAAGGCTTATCTCTTACGCCAAGGACGTGCAATTTGGGAGATCATGGAGCAGGACTATGCCATTTCGAATGACCTCAACACCGCACTAGTGGGTGAGTTAACCAGGTATGAAAACAACTCCAAAGCTGTCAATATCCTGCTTTCTGCTCTAGGTAGGAATGAACATGACCGTGTTGCTCATCTTGATACTGCACATGCCATTTGGGCAAAGCTTTGCACATACCATGAGAGTACCAATCAAGTCAAGTCTATGCGTAAGGATTCTTACAAGAGACAGTACCAAACCTTTGCACAAAAACCTGGCGAGTCACTAGATGACACCTTTCATAGGTTTGAGGCTATTGTGTGCAACTTGCGGGCTTGTGGTAACCTTATGTACAGTGATAATGATAGAGCTAAGCAATTACTATACTCACTTGATGAAAATGCTTGGGGGGTTAAGATTGCTGCACTTGAAGAAACGACTGATTTCAATACCCTGGACTGTGAGCTGTATAGCAATCTAAAATCTCATGAACTGTCTAGGAAGTCTTGTCCTAAACTTGCTAATCCTGCTTCTAGCATGGCTTTGCTTTCTAGCTCTCAAAGGGGTAGTCACAGTGGTGCTTCTTATGGAACTAACCCCTCACTGGGCAAGTCTTCTTTGGAGTTTGCTTTGTCTTCTCTTGTTGCAGCTTCCGATGAACAGATAGAGTGCATTCCTAACGAGGATTTCAAGCAGAAGAAGAACCGCTTCTACAAGAAAGGCAAGAACTCCAAGAAGTTCACCAAGGCCATTGCACGCGCCTGCGTTGCCGCCTTGAGAGACGTCGACCTCACATTAAGCAAAGGCCTTACAAGCTCGGACGAGGAGGCTGAGAAGCCACGAGTCAAGAGGAAGGATGACTTCACCGGGCTTTACTTCATGGCAAAGAACGACCACGACGCCGACTTTGGCTCCGACTCCAACACAAGCGAGGTACCTCCCACTCTTGATGAGCTCTCTTCTGAACTTGATCATTTGAGTGATGTTTTTCTCATGCAAGATGATAAGCTTCGCAGCGCTGTACGTGAGAGTAGAGAGCTTAAGTCTAAGTTGGAGAGTGCTGAGTATGAAATCACTTCGCTTAGGTCTAAGCTTGCAAAAGATGACATTGCTGTTGAGTGTGAGTCTTGCCAAGTTGTGATGAATGATCTTGCATAGAGGGAAAGTGTGCATGCTCAAGTTGCCAGTCAGCTTGAGAGTGCCCTTAAAGAGCTTGATGAATTCAAAGCTAGACCAACTCTTTTGGGTGCATGTCAGAAGTGCCCTAAGCTCACTAATAAGTTGGAAGCTCAAACCCTCAAAGTCAAAGAGCTCGAGTCCAAGCTGCTAGATGAAACTCGCTCGAAAGTTCTCCCACCACCATGTGTAGTATGTGTCTCTCTTAAGGATAAGCTTGCAATCACTAGGGAGGAAAACAAGATCCTAACCAAAGAAAATGACTATCTCATCTCTCGTCTCCAAAGGACCCTAGTGAGTGAGAAGAAGATTGGGAGTGCCTTGGCAAGAGTCAATGAAAGAGCCAGTAGGTCAACCTAGAACTTGGGCTTGGGATGTTAGAGGTGTGACAAGGAGAGTGAGAATGTGGGTAGGTTTGTGCCTAGCTCTAGCTACAAGGATGAGGAACAGTCCATCAAACCCACTAACACATACTACCCACCTAACCCCAATCCTTCCTTCAACCCAAAGCAAGCCGAGAAGCCAAAACCCAAACCCACTATGCAAGCTAAGGCTAAACATGAGACTGTCTACATTTGCATGTTCTGTGGTCGTAAGGGTCACTTGGATGAGTATTGTTATAGGCGTAAGAGAATTGAGAGGATGCAAGCTGAGTTAACTAGGAATGTGCATCATGATAATTTTGTTGGTTTTTAGCCTCACTCTTTTTTTTGTGCCTATCATGGACAGTGTCATTCCTCATATGGCTTTGATTTACAAAACAGAGGCTTTGCTCGGTAGCACTTTGGCGCCCCATGTTTTCCCCATTGCGGTGAGCATCGCTCGCGTGGATTTGGCTTTCACACAGACGATTTATATCCTCACAACCAAAGGTTTGAGACAAGACGCTTTGACAGGCTACGTTTCCCCCCATTGTGGTTCTCGTCCCACGCGTTCGACTGGTAATGTGCAAAGAACTGTGATAACCCCTGCAGGTCGTGTGATTCAGTGCTGGCTTCCCAAGAGTTTTTTGTCTAACCCTAGCACTGAGTCATCGATCTTTCCTTCTTGTTCTTTGTAGGCAGCAGGTGGAGGCCTGGAGAACAAATGGTTGATGGACTCCGAGTGTTCGCGCCATATGACCAGAGATGCAAAGTGGTTCTCCAGCCTCACTCCCTTGAAGCGCCGGGAGTATGTGACCTTTGGAGATGACAAGAGAAGAAGAGTGAAGGCAATAGGCACAATAAAGGTAAATGAAAAATTCATTCTCAAGGATGTTGGTTTGGTTGAGCATCTCAAGTACAATCTCTTATCTGTCTCTCAGTTCCTTGATGTTGGGTTGGAAGTGTGCTTTAAGAAAAATGCTTCTTGTGTTCTTGATTTGAATGGCTCTTTGGTTTGTGGGATTTCTAGCATTGGGAAGGGTTTTCAGGCTGATTTTGCTGGTTCTCCTGGTTCTCACAAATGCTTGTTTGCTCAATCTTCTTCTGATCTCTGGAAATGGCATAGGAGACTAGGTCACATGAGCTTTGACTTGCTTTGTCGCTTGAGTGGCCTAGGTTTGATCCGAGGATTGCCTAAGCTCAAATTTGACAAGGATTTGGTTTGTGCTCCTTGTCGTCATGGGAAAAGGATTGCCACTTCTCATCCACCAATCAATTTGGTGATGACTGAATGCCCTGGAGAGCTGCTTCATATGGACATTGTTGGTCCTTCTCGGGTTCGTTCGGCAGGCGGGAAGTGGTATGTTCTTGTGATTGTTGATGACTACTCTCGCTACTCTTGGGTTTACTTTCTTTAGAGCAAGGATGAAGTGTTTCATCACTTTCGGAGCTTAGCCTTGAGGTTGTTCAAGGAACTTCCTGGTGCATTACGAGCAATTCACAGTGATAATGGCACCGAGTTCAAGAACTCCTCCTTTGATGCTTTCTGTCTTGAGCATGGTATTGAGCATCAGTTTTCAGCACCTCGTGTCCCTCAGCAGAATGGTGTGGTCGAAAGAAAGAATAGAACCTTGGTGGAAATGGCCCAAACGATGCTCGATGAGCATAGGACTCCGAGGCGGTTCTGGGCTGAGGCCATTAGCACTGCTTGCTATGTTTCCAATCGGATTTTCTTGCGCTCCACTCTTAACGTGACTTCCTATGAGCTATGCTTTGGGAGGAAGCCATTTGTTTCTCATTTGCGCACTTTTGGTTGCAAGTGCTTCATTCTCAAGCGTGGCAATCTTGATAAGTTTGAGTTGAGATCTTCCGATGGCATCTTTCTTGGCTACACCCTTCATGGCCATTCTTACAGAGTTTTGAATTTGGAAACTAACACCATTGTAGAGCCCTGTGATGTAACCTTTGATGAATCAAACTCTTGTGCAAGCAATGTGGTTGAAAATACAGGCAACATAGAGATGGAGGAGAGTATCTTTGTAGAAGAAGACCTATAGGGCTTGGATGATGATGATGATGAGCCTTTCCATCCCATATCCGAGCTTGTTCATGCTGCTTCCATCACTCCAGCAGAGGGTCTAGAAGCTTCTACATCGACCTCAGCAGCTGTTGACCCAGCTCCAGCTATGGTTGAGGGGGAGATACGCTCTGAGAGAGAGGCTCCTCACCACATTCAGCGTCAACATCCACCTCAATAGATGATCGGTAATCTTTATGAGAGGAAAAAAAGTGCAAGCAAGGCACCTTCATACATCAAGCCAAGTATACAAAGAATCTCCTGAAGAAGTTCGACATGGTCAATGTGAAGCCGTTGTCAACACCAATGTCCACAACAACAGCCCTTGACCCGGACGAAGACTGTGAAGCGGTGGAACAAAGGGAGTACAGGAGCATGATTGGCTCCCTCTTGTACCTGACGGCAACAAGACCCGACATACACTTTACAGTGTGTCTTTGTGCTCACTTCCAGGCTTCCCCAAGGGTGACTCATCGCAAGGCTGTCAAGCGCATTTTCAGGTATCTCAAATACACCCTTGAGTTTGGTCTTTGGTACTCTGCATCTTCATCTCTTGGTCTCATTGGGTATTCGGATGCGGACTTTGCTGGGTGTAGAATTGATAGGAAGAGCACTTTTGGTACTTGCTATTTCTTGGGTACTTCTTTGATCTATTGGTCTTCTTGTAAGCAGTCGAGTGTAGCCCAATCCACCACAGAGGCTGAGTTTGTTGCAGTTGCTAGCTGCTGCTCATAAATCTTATGGATTGTGTCCACCATGAGAGACTATGGGTTAACCTTTAAGGGTGTTCCACTCATGTGTGATAACTCTAGTGCCATATGCTTAGCCAAGAACATAATCCTACATGGTAAGGTCAAACACATAAATGTGAGATTGCACTTCCTGAGAGATAATATTGAGAAGGGAGATGTTGAGGTCAAATACATCGACACCAAAAACCAATTGGCTGATATCCTTACCAAGACCCTAGATGCTTCAAGATTTTCTTTTCTTCGTGGGGAGCTTGGTGTTTGCCATCCTTATGGCATCATTTGAGGGGGAGTTGGTGTTCTCTTGTATATATGTATCTTACCTTTTATGCATTGCATCTCATTTGTGATATATGCATTTGTAGATGAGCTTTGATTCTTATGCCTTCTTGTATTTCTCATTGCTATCGTTGAGCTTGAGCTAAGTTGTGTGGATGTGATGAGCAAACTCTCTTGCTAGGATTGTCTAGATGGCTTGTCATAGACTTTTGTTGAGCAACTTGCTAATCTTAAAGATAAACTTGGCTTTTTGTGAACCTCATGAACTAATCTTGCCAAAACTTGCTCACAATGTGGATAATTACTTTTATGCTTGTTGAAACTTGTGTTGAGGCTAGTCTAGAGGATGTCTTGGCTTTGCCACCTTGTGTTTGCAAAATGGAAGGCTTTACAAATGTTTAGCTCATGATGGAACATTGTGGGAACGTGTGTTCCTTTTACCGCAAAGGCATACTCTTTTGTCTTGTGATTAATCATGAAAAATCTGCTAAGTGATTTGATCAAGATAATTCTAAAATGCTAAATCCAAACACTATGACTTGAGGCCTCGTGGTGTTTGCCATACCCAGTCGTGCGACCCTCCGCATGCATAAGAGTACACATGAGGATAAATAATAAACACTTAATCAATTGAGTCTCTATTGCATATGTGAGTGTTTGTGAAGCTCATTTTTTGCGAATGCTTGTTGCCCTAGTTGAGATTGAGACTGGCTAGTTTCTTTTGATTCACTTGATGCCAGTTTTGCCTTGGATGGGAGTACTTATACATGTGGTGATAGTTTTCTCATGATAAGCAAATTTGATTCTATCTAAGCTAGTCAATCTTTCTGCTTAGCTTGTCTAGCTCTTGGAGCTTATGCCTTGCCATCTGCTTTTGATCTCTGCATGATTGTGAGCTATTGCCTTTACACTTCATAGCTCTATGATTACGATTAGCAAAGTTAAATGCTTGTTTGCATAATTGTTGAAGCTCCTTAGGTTTGCATTTTCATTCATTGCATGTTTGTTCTTTTGCCTTTTTGATGAGTTCATTGCCAAAGGGGGAGATATAAGTGCCTAAGGGGAGGAATTGTTGGGTCAAGCAAATAATGCTAAGAAACTTAAAATGGCCCATTTTGCATTTATGTCAACTACCACAAGTTGAGGGGGAGCATCCCATTGCTTTGAGCGTTTCTTGAGCTTTTTGTGATAGTTGCGCTTTGTTTGCCAACTCTTGTTCCTTGTGATCCTTCTTATGCTAGATGGCTTTCTTTCACCTTTTCTTTGCGTTTGAGCCATTTGGATGTGCTTATTTGAGTTCACATTTCAAACTCTTTTCTCAATTCAATTCTTTATACATTTAGGGTTGTCAATATACTCATCAAGGGGGAGATGTGCCATGGTTTGCAATATGTGATGAGCAATTGACTTGAGCTCATTAGTGTTTGAGTTGAAATGCAGGGATTTGAGGATTGCATGGGTTTGTGCATGTGGATGTTTTCACTAACCGGAGTTGGTGAAGGTGTTGGAGAAGTTGCAGGAGTTTGGAAGTGTGTTTGCTTGTCTCATGATGTGTAGGTCACTGGAGTCAACTTGGCGGTCAACGGCGAGAGGATCGGGCACAAGTAGGAGACTTGGGGCCAGATGATCAGGAGGCCGGGTGGAGTCAAGGATGATCCATACCATACACACGGAGAGGCAAGAAGCACGGACGATTTCACGGTTGAGCCTCAAAACCGTGATGGTGATGAAGACGACGTGTTGACCAAGTCAAGGCGAGCAGGATGCCGGTGCAAGTGACAAGGGGGGCCGATGGACAGGGACCGAAAGAGACTTGCCGGTGGTCAGGATCACAAGACAAGGTGACACGCGTTGACATTGAGAAGTCATGCTTTGAGAAGCGTGCAAGGTGGTTTCCTGGTTTTGTGTCTCAAAACCGGTGACGGTGGTTGGTGGTGCACGTAGCACCATCACGGAGCTTGCTTCGAGGCGAAGCAAAGTCGTGAAGGGCCCGAGGGCATTCGGGCGACGAGGAGAGAGATGGACAAGTTTGCCCCTGGTGGTAGGTGGCAGTGTTATGTAGGTCAAGGGTAGAGTGGTCATCTGGACAACCTCTAGGCCTATATAAGGAGAGGTAGGGCTGATGGAAGAGGTGCCTCTCTTGCCATTAGCCTTGCTAGGTTTTTCTTCTCATGTGCTAGAATAGTGCTTTATCTGTAAAGAGGAGACTAGTGGGTGTGTGGCAGACATCTCTTACCCTTCTCAAATAGTGGGAGGATGAGGGTGGCTTCCTAGCCATGTAATCATGTATCTTGAATTCTTGAATCAATGATATGAGGTTCATTTTCGTGGTCAAGATCTTCCTCTCTCCTTAAATCTCAAATTTCTCTTTTTCTCTATTTTCGGAGCTATTTTCATGGGAATTTTTGGTCTCCTTTTTAGATGAGCCTTTGGGTCGGATTTCTTGAGAAACTTGTTGCTATGATGAGCTAGAACAATCCTATATGGATCCTTGACCGAATCAATAGATCTAGCACCTTCAATTTGAAGGATTTCTCAAGTTTCCTCTTTTTGGTGTTCTTGGCACAAGATCTAAAATTCATGATGATTCCTTGAGCCAATCGATTTGATCTTCTAGGATTAGGGTTGTGATGTGTTGAGGATTCACTGGTCCAAAAATCGCATCATTTGGAGTTCATTTGATTAGGTTTTGACCAAGTTTCTGCCTAATCCCGAGACCTTTTCTTGTTCTGTCGGGGTCGATCGGCACTGCCGACGACCAGGACCGGCACTACCACTAGGTCGTCCGAACCCCACCCCAGCACTGCTAATGGCCGGACCGGCATTGCTGATGAGCTTTGTGTTCTGCTTCTGAGAATACCTCACCGGCACTGCCAATGGGCTTTATCGGCACTGCCGATGGTGCCAACCGGCACTAATGATGGCTGTGATCAACACTGCCGATGGTAGTCCATTTTTGCATTGTTTTGAGTTCTCTTTTGTTTCCGCTGCGTTCCGCTACTGTAGTTGATCATTCCTAGGGTTGGCATATCACAAGTTGGTGTGTGTAGCCTTGGTGATCGGTTTAGAGGTTGGCTCGGGTTGTAATCGGGACATAGGCCAAGTTCTCTTGGAGAATTTTAATTGGCTCCCATTCACCCCCCCTCTGGTCGCCTTCTCGGTCCTTTAACCTTCAACTACTTAGAGGAACGGGTGTTGCCTGGAATAGTTCCTTTATCGCCTTGTAAAGCTTCCGACAATTGTCCCATTTGTTTTTCCATCATCTTCATGATCTAGAGAATTTATAGGTTTGAACTCCCAACTTTGATTTCTATGTCATTAATCCCCTCAAGAATTCTATCAACCTCCTTAAACTAAGCTAAAGTGTCCATGTTGATCTTCTCTTGATTTTGAAAGAACTCTTGGCATTGAATGCGAAGAGGGATTGCATTTTGCATAGATGATTCAGGGGTAAAGCTACTCTTCTGCTATGGATAGGGAGGTTTCCAACCTTGGCTCTTAACATAACTAAGCATCTTGGCATCCTCAGGGCAATCCTTGCTTACATGACCAAATTCTCCACATTCTTCACATGTAGAACGAGACTCACCTAGCTTGACAGTGTCACTATCAGAGATATGATCATTCTTATCTAATCTTCTCTGAATAGCATCAAGCTTGTCTCCGAGCAACTCATCATAGGTCCTTTCCACAACGCTCTTCATCTTTCTAGAGGAGGGCTAAAGATTCTTTCTGTCAGTGTTCCTCTTGCTACTCCATGCTTGATTCTGCCCAATCTTCTTAATGAGATATTTAGCTGCCACCGGTGTTAAATCCATTATCGACCCATTAGCTAAAGCGTCTAGATGTTGATGGGACACTTGATTAGCCCAATGTAGAGTATTTCAATTGTCTAGACCATGGTGTGGGCATGCATCCTTGTATTCTCTAAACCTTTCCCAAGCTTCTCTGATGCTTTCATCAGCGTTTTGAGTGAATTCGAGGATCCTATTCTTCAAAGCTTGAGTCTTGATAGGAGGGAAGTACTTTGCTAGGAATTCTACGGCTAGGTTGTCCCATGTTGTCTTTTTGCTGCTGTTAATGAATGGTACCACTGCTTAGCTCGCCCAATGAGAGAGAGAGAGGGAATAACCTTGACTTGTCCTGCTTGCAAGTTCTATAACTGGAAAGTGCTGCAAACCTCAAGAAAATTTTGAAGATGAGTATTGGGGTCTTCAGAACCTATGAATGGCTGTTGCTGCACTATTGTCATGTAACGCTCTAACTAGAAAGGATTTGGCTGCTCCGCATGCTACGTCTTTATGACCTTGTCGAGGGTTGGTTTCAAACAAAATGCTATTGATTGCCGTGCCATTGCTTCTTCTTCTGAGTCTCTAAACAATGCCTTGGGGATACCTGATCTACTACTACTGCTGTTGTCTCCTAATGATTTGCTCTTCTTCTCAATTCACCTTTTTTGAAGGAGAGATTCTAGATTGTCGATGTAATTGAGAGGTTTATTTGATTTAGCACCACCCATACCTGTTTCATATCAACTCAACAGGATATACGTACTAGAAGGAAACAGAAAGTGGAAGAAAACAAAACTAGATACTTAAATCTCAAACAATGCTTAATTCTGACATTGGTCCCCAGCAACAACACTAGAAAACACGCTTGTTAGTCGTAGTTATGCACCCACTTATATACCGTAAGAGGACAATGTATAGTTGTAGCATATTTTCCCTTAGAGTATTTCAAGGTTTAATTGAATCCACAAAGACCAATGGGAATTAGAAGAAATTTATAAATAAAAGATCTAATTAAGCTTCTAAAGATGAGGGTGTTTAGTCGGTGGGTTGGAGGTGTGCCGATCGGCGCACAGAGCGATCGGCATGGAGGCTGTTGTGTAGGAAACATAATGACTGTAGAGCAGAGCAGAGATAACATGTTTTAGTGAGTAACCAGATAATTAACTAGTTGAGTTCACAACAGTAAAGCATATCTAAAATTGTGATAAACGGAATTACTTGGTATGAAGGCCATGGGCGAACGACAAAGAGACTTATACGATCGTCTCCTGTCACGAGCAGTCCTCGTAATCTTATCTAGGACATCTGTCTACACGTATTTCTATGGGCAATGCTGATTCAATACAAGATCATGAATACTACCCTAATCACCAAGATTAAGACAGAATCTAAGTACTTAGCCTATGTTAGGAAAACCCTCTCAGGAGCTCAATTTAATTATGCCACAACTGAAAAAGAGCTTCTTGCCATTGTTTTTGCAATTGATAAGTTTAGATCTTACTTAGTGGGAGCAAATGTTATTGTTTATACCGATCATGCTGCATTGAAGTATTTACTCACTAAGAAAGATGCTAAACCAAGGCTAATTCGATGGATCCTTCTACTCCATGAGTTTGATCTTGAAATTAGAGATAGGAAAGGAATAGAAAATTCTGTAGAGGATCATTTGTTGCGTATACAATGTACTAACATGCATGAACTACTGATAAATGATTTCCTTCGAGATGACATGCTCCTAAAAGTTACGGACTCCAACCCCTGGTATGCAGACATTGTGAATTTTATTGTTACAGGTTATGTACCACCATTGGAGAATAAGAAAAAGCTCATTTATGAGAGTCGACGTCATCTACGGGAAGACCCATACCGCTATAGAGTTTGTGCAGATGGATTGCTATGAAGGTGTGTCCCTACAGTTGAAGGAACAAAGATAATAGAAAAGTGTCATGCAGCTCCATATGGAGGACAATATGGTGCATTCCGCACACAAGCAAAAATCTGGCAGAGTGGATTCTTTTGGCTGACAATGTATGAAGATACAAAGGAATTCATTCAAAGATTCTCATAGTGTCAGAAACATGGAGGAATCACGGCTCGCAATGCAATGCCCCTAACATATAACCTTCAAGTGGAATTATTTGATGTATGGGGCATCGACTTCATAGGACCCTTTCCAAAGTCCTATGATTGTGAGTACATCTTGGTGGCAGTTGACTATGTGTCCAAGTGGGTGGAAGCAATACCCTGTAGAACAGCCGACTCCAAGCAAGCCCGAAAAATGTTCCGTGAGACCATCTTCCCTCATTTTGGAACACCAAGGATGGTGATAAGTGACGGAGGGTCTCATTTCATTCATAAGACCTTTCAAAGTTTTCTAAGAGAACTTGGAGTCCATCATAATATTGCAACTCTATATCACCCCCAGACAAGCAGACAAGCAGAAACATCAAACAAACAGATCAAGAATATTCTACAGAAAACTATATAAGAGATAGGGAAGACATGGAAGAAGAAAATACCCGATGCACTTTGGGCATACAGGACAACATATAAAACACCAATCGGAATGTCACCCTATCAGCTCGTTTGTGGAAAAACTTGCCATCTACCAGTCGAGTTGGAACATAGGACACACTGGGCCATCCAAAGATGGAACATGAACTTTGAAGAGGCTGGAAACAAGAGAAAAATACAGCTATCTGAGCTTGAAGGGTGGAGAGACAAGGCATACCATAGTGCCAAGATATACAAAGAGAGAACAAAAAGATGGCATGACAAGAGGATAAATCTTAAGGAGTTCAAACCAGGTGATAAGGTGTTGCTCTTCAATTCAAGGGTCAAGCTATTTGCACATGGGAAGCTTCGGAGTAAATGGGAAGGACCATTCTATGACACCTCGGATGTCCAGAAACCAGCAAGGAAAACCCTAGTTATAATGAGTAACCATAAGTGATCCAAAACAAAAAATCAAAATCAAAATATTTGAACATCATTTGAACAAAATTTGATCAAATTTCAACACCACTTGAACTACAAGTTCACATTTTCCAACATAACTTGGGCCCACCAAAATATATGTTGTAGATGATGATGAACAATAATTTTAAGAAAAATCTCAGAGTTTTATTCCAAGCTTAAGTTGCCCCAAATAAATGCCCTAGATCTTAAAAATACCTTAACTTTGAAAATTCCCCATTTAAATTTCAATCTCATCTATGGGGCAAACATATTTTTTAAATTAATATCACATCGTGGTGAGAATGTATATATTTTTATTTTCCTCGCTAGAGCTAAGGAAATAAAGTTATGAAATTATTAAGAGGAGGCAGTTTGGAAAATCAACGAAAAAGAAAAAAACACGTGTATCCTACCCATCAGCCGCTCAGCCGGTCTTCTTCCTCGCCCATTGGCCGTCGTGGGCGGCAGAGCTGCTCGTGGCGCCCGTACACCGCCAATGCTCCCACTGGTCGGCTCCTGCGTCCGAAAACCGGCATCTGCACCCACGGTTTTGCCCCGGCACCCCATTCCTCTTCCTCACTCACCCTCTCACACTCCTCTTCTCGCTGCCTCTGGCCCTGCTCGAGCTGAGCGCCGTGGCCTCCATGCGAGCGCTTGAGCTCAAGCTCCCCGCTGCTGCAGTGGCTCGCTAGCCCTTGTACATCCTCCCAGGCCACCGCGACGAGGTCGCGCTTCTTCCCCAGCCAGGTCCCGGCCTTCCCCCATGGTGAGCGGGCTGAATCGATCCCTTTTTCCGGTGAGCCCGGTCGCCAGAGCAGCCACCACTTCATCGCGAAATTCTTCCAATCCGGTGAGTGAGAAGTTGATTCCTTTCATATGGAGCTTCCTCCCTTCCTCACGCATCGATTTGAATTTTTCCCCATCAATTTGTGCAGCAACCGCGTCGGATTCAGAGTTTTTCTGGCCGTCGTCCACTCCTGCAGGTCGAGCCCCTGTTTTCCTGATTTTCAGATTAAAAAGAAATAATTTCAGAAATGTTTGTTAGCTTGTAAATTCCATATCTAGAGAAATACTGGGAGTTTTAGGGCAAACTAAAACTTTCTGCGTTCCTCTGACAATATAGTATGTTATAAAAATGCTAAACCACCATGCATGTCAATATTTGTATCAGATCTCAAATAAATAGGAAACACCTAAATAAATTCAAATATAGGTTCCAGTACCTTAGAAATTCGTGGCCTTGGTTATATGAGCTCCTTTTGCCACCCCTAAGCACCCTGCAAACCTACAGATTTGAGTTCTCAGTATAATGATCATAATTAATTATTTACATTTCATACAAATTTAATTATTTAAAATGATTGGCTCCATGCATGTGAGTGAAACCTGATCAATAAATCCCTCTTAGTACGATATACTTATAGTAAATTGGTCATAGACAATATTTCTTCTAGAACCATGCTAAATTGATTATTTGTCTTATAGGTTGAATATTTCACAGTTATCCTATAGTTATAACTTTAGGACTATATCAGATGCACTTAGTTGTTGCTTAGTGCTAGCCTTACTACACTTAAACCATCATTTTTGCTTAGTACCCCCTCCCCCCCCTTGTCCATGTAACTTTCATATTAGTTTGCTCATAATCGACACACACCGTATTTCTATACATCGTTATTAAGTTATTTTACAGTTGTCCATCAAAGAAATATGTCAAATAAGTCCACCCTATATATCTATCTCACATTCGGTTAATACATCAACCCTACATGCTCCTTGTAACGATAAATATTATGTAAATAAACTACCATAAATGCAGCTTCCGCCATCAACCCGGCTCGCCGCCGTGCCCGCGCCACCGCGCGCGGCCAAGGGCGTCGCCGCTGCACATGCGCTTGGTCTGGCCAAGCTGTCCTCGGTCGTGATGGTCTTGTGGCCTCGACCCGCGCGGCCAGATTTGGCCCAAGATAGCCGCCGGCCTCGGTCCGCTGGGCCGTACAATAGAATTGGCACATGAGGCCAGAAAAATCGAATTGTCTTCATTTATATTTTTATTTCCAGGGATGCCAATAAACTTATAAAATGCATAATAAATTACTTATTGCGAATTTGAGGGCAAAGAAAATATTCTGGGATCCAGTAGACATGCACTATTGTATAAAAATGGCAAACCTCATTGCATGTTAAATTTTGTATTAGGACTAAATTTAATGGGTAAACCACTAATAAAATCATAAGCAATTATATGAAGCTGGCAAATTCATGACACTTGGTGAATAATTATATTTTTACATATGGGACCTTTCTGTAAAGGTATATGTGCTATTTCTCTGTAATTTAGTCACAATTAATTATTTAGCCGTTTGCCTCGTATTAATTAATTAAAAATTTATGGCTCAATACATATAAGTCAAACTTGGTAAATAAATCACTCCTGGTATTTCCTAATTACAGTAAATCACTCATGTGTAATTGATCTCCAAAACATGCTAGATTTATTTCATCACCTTATAGGATCCATATCTTCCTAATTAACTCTATGTTATACTTCAGGATTTATATCATAAGAACTTGTTCATGCTTATCATCATGCCTAACACGTTGGTAATATTATTGTTGGTCATTGCATACTCACCATATACCTGTCATGAGTGTATCAATCGCAAACACCCATACACCCCCCCCCCCCCTTCACTTTTACATATCACCTCACTACGTTAACGTATTTGTTGAGGAAGTGCCATGAAACTACTGTCATAAGCATCATCTTTTGCATCATATAGATCACGAAGTGAACCCCGTGGAGGTGGGACCGGAGCAGGAGCCAGAAGGAGCTGGTGGTGTTGTAGCTGACTAGGAGCAGAACCCAGGCAAGCCCCGGTGCATCCCACCAAGTTTTACCCGTTTTATTTTAACACTAGATAGTGTGATGTAGGTTTGCCTGTGCATTAAGTTTATAGGAGTTGTTTGAAAACCTAGTATTGCAGTAGGATCCCTGTACCCGGTATTAGCCTCAGAACGGTAGTCGCTTTGCTTAATTTAGGACGGCTATTCGTCGAGTGGTATGGAGACCGCTCGTAGATCAGGATTTATCACTTGGGGAATGTTGGCGGATGATGGAAAGTTGGAATGGAACAACAATGAAGACTGGACGGGCAACTAGGTGGAAAGGGAAGGACAGCTTGTCTTCAAGGAGGTAGCCCCGTTCGAGTCACCTAAGGCTACGCCTCGTGTCCGGCCTATGGGATCAAGTTTGAACGTACTGTTTGCATGCTGGAGATATGGGCCCAGTAAACCGACGTAGCTACGATTACTATCTGGTCGGAAGATAGCCTTCTCCCTTCTTTGGTGGAACTGGGGCTGAGAGGAGGGAGAAATCCACCCACGGATGGCGGCACGGGGTGCATCGCGTTGGGGGACCCTTCTCGGGGGAGTCTGGACCCGGAAGACCCTGCGGTACCGTAAGCGAAAGGTTGCCCCATGCGGCTTCCAGGAAGCGCGTATGGGTCGTGCAAGTAGGTTTCTCCTGCAGGATGTAAATCGATTCGAGTCGCTGCCCCTCACAATAACGAGTACCACTTGATCGCTGCTCCGGAACAATGTCGAAAGCCACTAAGATGATGAGTGGGTATAATATTGCTGTTTGGAATTCTTAATATTGTGTTACAACCATGATTGTTATAGCTTTAGTGCAAACTAAATTTATTATTCCGCATGACAACTTAACTTGATGCTAAAACTTGAAAAATAAGGATCCACTCTTAGGCGGGCTTTCTGGCAATATAAACCCTATCCCTAGCCTTTGCATGTCTAGGTGTCGGCTGTAGTTGGCCATTTTGACGGGTCAGTCTTGCTGAGTAAATTAGTTACTCAGGGCATAGCTCTATGTGGTTTTCAGATGACCAGGGTGGAGACTGCCACTACGGTGGAGGATTCCACTAGGAGGGCCAGCGCCCGACTGCTGGAACATTGAGTGGGAGCTGTGCACGCATAAAGACAAGGAGTAGTTCCTTGCTTGCCGGTATGGTGCTTGGGCAAGGCACCTATTATGGCCGGGTTGTTCCCTGTGTGTCGCCGTGAGAGGGCGATTATACCTGATCTATTTTCATCGAAACTAGTTGAATCATTATTGAACAATTCGCTTCCGCAAATTACTTCTGATAAGACTCTGGTTTGTAATATAACTTCAGGTTTATGTAAAACTCTGTTCTCCACCTATGCTCTTGTTGTAATTATTTGCTTCTATCATGTGTTGTACTATTGGACGTCACAGCGCGTGTCGTCACCCGAGGAAGATCCTGGATCGGAGCCTTCTCCGTGGTAAGGCGGTTCCATGACACATTCATCGTCGTTAATGTTGCATCACATGGAGCAATCACACTCCAAGATAATGGAGGGAACCTCTTTAAGGTAAATGGTCAACGTTTAAAAGTCTTCCTAGAGCCAGATGAAAACCAAGGTAAGGAGGTAGATGTGATGAATTTAATTGATTCTAATGCTCTACCCTAGCATTCCTATCTTCCTTTGTTAAAAAAAAATTAGGTTCTCCGGTCTTTAACCCGGTAGAGTCCTTCTTGTTTCCATAATTTTTGTTTATTTTGGATAAAGAGCAGGCAAGTCCAACAACAAGTATGGGGGAGGCCTCCTATGTTTCCAATGCATAAACATAAGGATTAAACATCATGAAAGAAGTGTGGCGCCAGGCACATTCCAACTATCACCTTTTTCATAGCGATGGTTTGCACACTTTATCCTTATCCTTCCTAGTTTTCAAGTTGAATAAAATTTATCTTGAATCAATCACTAGATTTAACTTGGAATCTAAAAAAAATAGTCTTGTGAATTCTCTTTGATTGGCTTGCATGCTCCTTATTCCTAGTTCATCACTTGCTCCTTATGAACTATATCTTTTGGAAAGCATGTCACCTAAGTGGTTGACTTATGAGATATGGTGTGATGAAAGAAATCTTGTCCTTATGCTTGTAGTGCTTGGGAATTTTACTTTTAAAATAAAAAGGAATGGCACTCTCCTCAATGATGTGAATTTCCTACCAAAGTCATATGATAGATTTATTAAAAAGCTTATGCATATGCTGCTTGTTGTTTCGTTGAACTTTGTCAAATTCTTGTGACCCTATTGAGATGCTTGTTTATGTTTTGTTGATCAAGATCATGTGCGCATTCCCTTCAGATGCCAATATTCTACATTAGAAGGTAGCATTTCTATCATTATTCATCCACCACTATCATCCACCATCATCCATATGTTAATTCTTCTACACTAGAAGATAGCATCATCCATTCACAAATGAAAGCACTCCACCATATTGAGAATCTCCCTCTCGAATTATCCTTGCAAGAAAAAATACATGGGCTATCAAGTATTGAAAAAAAAAAGAAAAAAAGGAGAAGAAGAAAGAGAGATAGCCCATGTTCTCAAATTAAAAGAGGTAGCATTTCAAATTAAAACAGGGGCCGAGGGGGGCCAGGAACTGCTCGGCCGAACATGGGTGTTCGGCCGAACCCCCCTGGTCCACAAGTGGGTCTCACTTTTGTGTGCTACTCCGTGCTTTGATGTACAATGTATTTTTCATCGTGAGGAATTTTTGTTCGTGTGAGAAGTCCCGAGGATCGCCCCCACACTTATTTTCTTGCCTGCTCTTTTATTGACACAAGAACAAAGGAAAAAGTAAAATGCAAAGGGACCCGACCCGCTTTTTGGGAAAGGTGAGTCATTTATTCATTGATAAATCAAACTAATAGGCACTGAATACATTAATGGAATGAAATAAATAAATTAAGGGAAACTAAACTAAGTGCCTATCTTATTTCCTAGATAAATGATAGGGAAGCATAATCATTTGCCATAGTAGATTTCTGGCTTCCCTATCTCGACACAAATGCGCTTTATTTTAGTGTTCATGTCTCGGCGGAAGGTCTCTAAAGTTTCCTTAAGAGAGTCGATGGTGACCTTCATCTCCTCTCTCTCAATACGCTCTTCGGCCAGTTTCTCAACTAGCACTTTGTTCTCTAGGTGGAGTTTCTCCATGGTCGGTCCTTTGTAAGAGGACCTGGTCCTGTTGCCTTGCTACAGCCCCATCGTCCTTGTGTTTGGGGTTACCCCCTTGCTCTGTTTGGATGGGGAGGCGCCGATTGACTCCACCACCTCCCTCCTGTCTAATGAGGTGAGATGCTGCACGGGTCCCTTCCCACGGCCTCTTCTAGCTCCTTTAATCTGGAGTCATCCCTGATATGGGGAGTCATCTATAATGTCCTGCTCATAGCGGTAGAAGATGTCATCTCCCCACTTGTTGTGCAGTGTCTCTACGTGTCGCTCACCAGGCTTCAAGGAAGGCCCAACAATGTCGTCCTTGAAAAGGCAGGTGGCAACCGGCCTTTTCATCGGAGTTATCGCACGATCCTTCATGGTTTGGGTGCGTCGACGGGAAAGGGATCGCGCGGTTGCGTCGGTAGGCACGGGGCAGCGCCCCCGTAGTGCCCTCCTCCGGCGGCAAGGTTGCCAGAGGGACAATAAAGATGGCCCTGACCTCCTCCATGGTCACGCCAATGGCCAGGACAACAAGGTTCGCCGGAGTAGGAACTCCGTCGAGATCAAAGGTCGAGGTGGAGCTGATGTGGGGGACCAAGCTTTTGTCGATCATGGCTAGGATGCTTGGAGGTGGAGAGGCCAAAGGAGGAAGATGGAGTTTTGTTTCTGGTTCTGCTCTGGGTCAAGAAAAACTCCGTCTTTATTGACTCTCCATCATGAAGGGATGAGGCTTACATGTCAAAAAGGATTGGGATAGGTTAGGTTAAAGCGCTCGAGGAAGCATGTGGTGGCAGTGCCGCTACCTGTTCAGCCGAACAGGGGTGGGCCCTATTTGTCCCCTGTTTCCTGGGTGAGTTGGGCCAGTAGGAGGTAAGGTACAGAGATGGGTTAGGCCTATTAGTTCTAGTAAAAACTTTGAAAGCAGGCTAATAGGGTATATTTAAGTCAATTAAATTGACCACATCTATTTCCTTGTCTAAATCTTGACTAGAATGGAAAAGCTTTAAGCGATGGCCATTTACCTTAAAAAGGTTACCTGTGTCGTCTTGCAGCGTGATTTCTCCATGAAAAGATGTATCGACGACGGTGTATGGTCCATCCCACTTGCTCTTCACCTTTCCATGCTCGAATAGCTTCACTCTTGAATGAAAGAGGAGTACCTTATCTCCTGTCTTGAACTCCTTAGGCTGGATTCTTTTTTCGTGCCATCTTTTAGTTTTCTCTTTGTAGATCTTGACACTATGATAAGCCTTGTCCCTCTATTCCTCTAGCTCTGATATTTGTATTTTTCTTTGGATCCCAGATTTCTGGAGATCCATGTTCCACTTTTTAATGGCCCAGTGTGCTCGATGTTCCATTTCAACAGGCAAATGGCAAGTCTTCCCATAGACAAGTTGAAATGGTGACATGCCAATGGGTGTTTTGTATGCTATCCGATATGCCCTAGTGCTTCTGGTAGTTTGTTTTTCCACCCTGTCCTCATTTCCAGCACAGTCTTCTGAAGGATATTCTTGATTTGCTTATTAGAAGTTTTTGCTTGCCCACTGGTCTGAGGATGGTATGGAGTGGCTATGTTGTGGTTCACGCCGAGTTCTCTTAGGAAGTGACGGAAGGTCTTATCAATGAAGTGAGATCCTCCGTCAGTTATCACCATCCGAGGTGTTCCAAAATGAGGGAAGATTACCTCGTGGAACATTCTTCTAGCATGCTTTGCATCCGCTACTCAACATGGTATAGCCTCCACCCACTTTGATACATAATCGACGGCCACCAAGATATACTCGCAATCATAAGACTTAAGAAAAGGTCCCATATAGTCAATGCCCCATACATCAAAAATTTCAACTTGAAGATTGTATGTAAGGGGCATGGCATTGCGAGAATTGATCCCACCATGCTTCTGGCATCTCCACCATTTGTGAATGAACTCTTTTGTATCTTCATACATTGTAGGCCAAAAGAATCCACTCTGCCAGATCTTTGCTTGAGTACAGAACACACCGTAGTGTCCTCCGTTAGGAGCTGAATGACACTTTTCTATAATCTTGGCTCCTTCGATTGTGGGGACACATCTTCGTAGCAACCTATATGCTCATACCCTATATAGGTACGGGTCTTCCCAAAGGTGCCTCCGCCTCTCATACATGAGGTTCCTTTTGTTCTCCCCTAGCAGTACATAACCTGCAACCATGTAATTCACAATGTTTGCATATCAGGGGTTGGTCGGTCACTTTTAGCAGCATGTCGTCTCGTAGGAAATCATTTATCAGCAACTCCTGCATCTTAGTGATTTGCATACTCAACAAATGGTCTGCTACAGAATTCTCTATTCCTTTCTTATCTTTAATTTCAAGATCAAATTCTTGGAGTAGGAGAATCCATCTAATTAGCCTAGGTCTAGCATCTTTCTTAGTGAGCAGGTATTTTAAGGTAGCATGGTCAGTGTAAACAATTACCTTAGCTCCTACTAAGTAAGATCTAAACTTATCAATAGCAAAAACAACATCAAGTAGCTCTTTCTCGGTGGTAGCATAATTTAGTTGTGCTCTTGTCAAGGTTTTGCTAGCGTAGACTATTACGTGATGCTTCTTATCCTTGGTTTGGTCTAGAACGGCCCCAGCGGCGTAATCACTAGCATCACACATGATTTCGAATGACAGCGCCCAATCAGGGCGGGTGGATAATTGGGGCTGAGATGAATGCCTTCTTAAAGATATTAAATGTGTTAAGGCACTTATCATCAAAATCAAAAGGTGCATCCTTAGCTACAAGACTAGTGAGGGGTCTAGCGATTTGAGAAAAAAATCCTTGATAAAGCGCCGGTAGAACCCCACATGTCCTAAAAAGCTACGAATACCTTTAATGTTGATAGGAGGTGGAAGCTTTTCTATAACTTCAATTTTTGCTTTGTCCACCTCTACCCCCCTCTTAGAGACTAAGTGTCCAAGTACTATGCCTTCTTGGACCATAAAATGACACTTTTCCCAATTAAGTATTTGGTCCTTTTCTTGGCATCTAGTCAAGACCTTGTCTAAATTTTCCACACAATGCTCGAAGGTTTTACCATGGACAAAGAAATTGTCCATGAAAACTTCCATAATTTCCTCTATTATGTCGGAGTAGATTGACATCATGCATCTCTAAAAGGATGATGGGGCATTGCAAAGCCCAAAAGACATCCTTCGGTAGGCATACGTTCTGTACGGACATGTGAACGTGGTCTTGCTTGGATCGTTGGGATGGATAGGAATTTGATGGTAACCAGAGTAACCACCAAGGAAACAAAAGAAGGAGTGGTTTGCAAGCTGCTCTAACTTTTCATCAATAAAAGGGCAGTGGGAAATGATCCTTCTTAGTTGCCTTGTTGAGTTTCCGATAGTCAATGCACATTCTCCATCCCATGATGGTTTGCTGTGGGGTCAACTCATTCTTGTCATTCTGAACGACCGCCATTCCTCCTTTCTTTGGCACTACTTGAACCGGGCTAACCCACTCACTATGAGGCACGGGGTAAATAATCCCGGATGCAAGAGTTTTAAGACCTCTTTCTTAACTACCTCTCACATCGCATTAGTAAGACTACGCTGAGGCTCCCTAGATTGGGTGCTATCTTCATCAATGGGAATGCGATGGGTGCTGAGAGCGGGACTGATTCCCTTAAGGTCTTGGAGTGAGTAGCCTAAAACGGCATGATGCTTATCTAAAACAGCTATGAGGCTTTGGGTTTCTTGGTCCGAAAGCTTGTGACTTACAATAACAGGGGCTTCTAAATCACCATGAAGTAAAGTGTAGCATAGGCCAGCTGCAAGGGTTTTCAACTCAATTAGGGGTCGTGTTAAGGGTTACTCCTTTTGAAGTTCAAAGGTTTCCTGATTCTCATCCCCCTCTTCAATGAAATCTTCTCGTTGTTGCTCGAGGGAAGATTCAGGTGGATCAAAAGGTAGGATAGCCTTCACGTCCTCAATTGGCTCTTTCTCGGCGGAAATTTCTGCGATAGTATTCCTGGATCGAATGATTGGGACAGAATATTTATTTCCCCCAAGTTTGACATTGAGCTCCCTCTTGGTCGGTGCATCAGAGAAAATTTTCTCACTTGGATGCCCGATAAGTATGTCAAAGTCTGGGACTTGAAACACGTAAAAATCAAGTAGTGCATCAATGCCTTCATGCCATACAAGCACTTCTCGTAAAACTACGAATACTACTTGAATGGGTCCAGAGGGACACAATGGCAAAAGCGCAAGCATCAGAAATGATGTTGGCTCTGACAGTGGGATTGTAAAAAACGTCCACCTTGGCCCTTCTAATGCAGCAGGATAGCATTGAGCTTGGTGGGTATAACCGGATCAGATCCATGGATAACTCGTTTTCTCTTAGCCATTCGTTGCTCATGATAGCCGAAAGCTCATTTACCATTTCAAGGAGAAATGTCTCCTCTTCAGAGTCAGGGGCTGAATTAAGTGCTGGTGGCTTCTTATGATTGCTATAATTCGAGGAGTTCCCATAATCTTCAAAAAGATCATCCTCGAATTGAAAGGGGAGCTCAGAAGGTTGAATTTCTTCTTCCTTTGTTGCTCCTGGTTCGATTGAGGTTTCACTAGACTAATCGTCAGATAGGCAATAGGCTCAGGTTTGACTAGTGGGGTGGCCTTAATGCTCGACGTCTCTTCCTCCTGGTGGGGCTCTGTACAGTCGATAAGGAAAGGAGTGTTCTCTAGTATAAGATCTAGTACGACTCTTCCTTCCTCCAGCGCCTTGTGGATGAACGATCATCCGGCGATGATGTTGAGATATAGGGCAGACTCTTTGCTCAAACCCATACAGAAGTGTTGAAGCACCACATGTTCAGGCAAAGACAAATCTGGGGCGGAATGAAGTAACGTGGAAAACCTAGCCCAGGATGCACCTATAGACTCCTTCTTGATTTGTCAAAAGTCAAGAATCTATCTTCGCAGGGAAACAATATGTGATATAGGAAAGAACGCGAGACAAAATTTATCTCGAAGTTTATTCCAATCACCATTCATAATCCAAACGGTATGGGCGTACCAATTGCTTCGCATTCTCCATGAGGGAAAATGGAAACAATTTCCACTGAAGAGTTTCTTGTGTCATCCCCCTAATGGTGAGGAATGAGCACAGTAGCTCGAACTCTCGCTAATGATGAAACAGGTTTTCGCTATCTAAACCCGAGAAGGATTGCTCCCGAACCATGGCTATAGAGCTAGGGCGAAGTTCAAAGCCAGAAGAAAAATTGGGTCCGCTAATGGCGGTGGCTAGAAGAACTCGCCCTTTGGAGCGGAAAGATTTTGAGTGGTAGGTTGCTCCATTGGTAAAGAGAGGTAAGAAATAAACAAAGACAAATAAAGAGATATGAGGGCAACTAGGTTCGAAGACTAACAGCAATCGCTCCCCGACAAAGGTGCCAGAACTGCTTGTTGGTATTTTTAACGAATGTAGATGAATCCGCAAGCGCACGGATACCGTGGTAGCACTTCACCTCTGGAGTATTCCAAGGGTATCGAATTCATAGGGAACGTGTGTGCTAATCTTCTATTCTAGTCATCCAAGGACACCAAGATAACTATGGCAATGGGTACAAAGGATTCTAACTGGTAAGAGGCTCCTATTGAGATAAGTTTGACACTAAGTTGTTTGCATTGGGCATCAGGTTTTCCCCTGCATCCACAGTGCGATTCCGGCCAAGAGCCTACTGTATAGCCGAATATGGACGATTTAAATGGACAGATAGGGCCGTCAGCACCTACTTCCTACCTCTATCAATCCGTTCACTACACGATAAACAAAGGCAACCTACAGCCTAGGCACCACGTCTATGCTTTCGATTACTCCCTTAATCTCTACGTACGACGGGCCAAGACTAAGGTCTCTAATTTAATAGAGCACTGAGCGAGCAAACAACTAAGTACTAAAACTTACTTAAAAAGGAAAGCTAAATAACCAGAAAAGAATCACGATGACTTACTTAAAAAGGCAAGCATCCATCGAGGTACAAGCACGGAGAAGGGGTTGGATAGGCCCGAACCTCCTCTCCTAGACTCCTCACTCTCTCCCTATTTTCCAAACGCTTTGGCCGCGTTGAGCCTTTAAGAATTGAAGTGCTAGACTAATCTTGAAGTGTGTGAGAGAGTGAGGCCTTCCCTTCCTTTTATAGCACTCAAATGCGGTTCCAAGGTTGGTAACTCCTGCCCTAAGGGGAGTAACCGACATAAGAAAGGTGGTGGAGAACTGACATAGGAAGATGGGCTCCAGTGGGCCGATTCCCTATTCGGTCGAACACGGGTGAGGCCCACTGGCTCCCCGGCTCATCTAGGTCCCTGGTGGGTGGCCCCTCTTCCCCTCTGACACTGTATTGTCTTCGGTTGAGTCGATTTTCTTCTGAAAGTGGGCCACTTGATCCTCATACTCGGCAGTGATTGGTCGGAAGTGTGCTTTCTCCTTGATGATGTAGTTTTCTATTAATTCTATGGAATAATCACCTACAGCAAATACTTACCAACACTTGTGGAATTTGTTAGTAAATAACTCCTGCCACAATGTTGGTTGTTCATTTTATTACTTTTATGCAGACAGTTGATGGTCTAAATTAGGTACTTAGTGACCGTCAATAGTCGTCGCCCGGCCTAGCCGGTCGTCCGACCTGGCCTGCCTCCCGGCCTTGGGTTACCACCCGAGGTTCCTAGCCCACAAGGCCCATGAGGCCTACCGCCCACCAAAGGAGGGAGTTGGTGGAAGCTGACCCAACAACCGCCATCAGGACAAGATCGAAGCCTTCGGGAGATGATTGGTCGGGGAACCAATACGATCCAACAGTCCGCTCGGCGGGCTGACTTCGGCCTACCGACTCCAATTCACCTACAAATACCTTCTGGCCCATTGCCACCTATAAATAGTGGAGAATCCAGGAAGAAATGGTAATCAACACATCAAGGAGATCATTTCCCACTACTTGTGGTACTTAGTAGAAGTAGGTTAGTTAGTCGGGTGTTAGAGTCTAGTCGAGAGCATCGCTCGAGATTCTGGAATTGTCTTGGAGTCTTGGTATGAACACTCTTGTACCTTTTCTCTTTATGTAAGACTTATATCTTATCAATATAAAATATCTTTCCCTTTTATATCTTGTCAAGTACTTATTTTAACTTAGTCATTTCTTCAAGTTACAATCATCGGGAAGAAAATGTGTTGCATAGTTCACCGGTTTCTCAGCTAGGATTTAATTAAGTTTTAGTTCTTCCTAGGCTTAGACTTGGTTATTTCCTGGCTATTCTTCCACAAGGCCAACGGAAGAATATCTAGTGAATGCATAGGCGTGGTGCCTAAGTTAACGCCCGCTGGATTTGCATTCGTCCCCATTGGCTATGTGATAGGCGGCAGGCGGTGACAGCACCTGTCCGTCCATTTAATAGTCCACCATGTTCGGGAAGTCTCAACTAGGGTTGTCTCGCGGTAGCACATCCATTAGTACTGAGGTTAGTTACCGACCCTAATTAGTGGTTGTTACAGACCCTTATTAGTGGTCGTCCGAGTGAAATGCTACAATGGTGTTCCGTGCACTTGCGGATTAATTCATTTTATTCTTAAGGCATAACAAACGCCAACAAGCATTTATGGCACTGTTGCCTAGGATAGTAATATTCCTAGTGTGACGTTAAGAAATGTCAACAAGCATTTCTGGCGCCATTGTCGGGGATAGTAATATTCTTGGTACGACGTTAAGAAGTGTCAACAAGAATTTTCGACGCCGTTGCCGGGGAAGCAACAGGCTAAGATATTGGAATTTTAACATTGATATTTCTATCAAGAAGTTACCGCTTTCCTTTGTAGGATTACCCTTGTTTTGTTTATTTGTGGTGTAAACAGGATGCTTTATGACTGGTTTCGACCTGCCAAGTAACTACCACAACGATTTCCTTGCTTCATCGGTCGGCCATGCCAGTCCCGACTGCCTTCATCGGTCGGTCATGCCAGTTCCAACTGCCTTCATTGGTCAGCTACTACACCTCCGACTACCACGATCTGTCGGCCATATCAGCTTTGACTGTTGCTTTCACTTGGCCATGACAGCTTTGAGTGGTTTCTCTTAGAACAACGAATAATCACATCACATCTGATTGACGCCTTCACTCGGCCATGATGGTTTTGAGTGATTTCTACCTGGACAACGATCAGCTACAGCAACCTCGTGACTACTTTGTTCACTCGACCTTATTATTTTGAGTTGAGCGCCGCTGCCACTCAGACATGATGTTCTAAGTAGAGCAGGTCTGCCACTCACAATGATGACTATTTCGAAGGCTTCATTAAAGAGAAGCACTTTCTATCAAATTTTTTGTTGAAGCCAACATGACTATTCATGTTTTGAACTCTTGCATTATTTGCAATTTTCAAATGATACAAGAGTCGAGGTCCACACCTAATTTGGTGCACCCACTCGGTGCACCAGCTGATTTCTTGAAGACATTTTTGGCTCTTTGAGACCCTTACAAGCTTGCTGATATAAAGCTAAAGCATTCTACATTACACAAACCAATCGAGAAGCTACTAAATATTATCATCAAGCTTGCAAGGCTCCCGGGGGCTTGTTGATGATATACGTACCTAGGATACCTCACATAGAAGGAAAGTAGAGATAGACTTCTACTTGGATATGTATAGTAGATGGACTAGGACCCCGCCATGTAATCCTGTACCCCTAGATATATAAGGCAGGTAGAGACCCCCTCATAAAGGACATGCACAATTAGACATAATAAGCATCAATGTCTAGGTCAACCCTCCACATCTTGATCTATGATCTAGACATATCAATACAATACTACAAAACACAGTACGTTGGGTTATTATTCTTCAGGAGACTCAAACCTATATAAATCGGTGTCTTGTATTATCATCGTCTCTCGATCTTGTGCATACCTCTATCCTACATACAAATCCTCATAGGTGAACTATCCTATGTTCTAGTGTCGAGAATAAATCTCGACAACTAGCAACATCAACATGAGAACTAGTGGTACCCGCAATATAATTACTAGACATTGATGGCATGTTTGTTTGTTGTACCTCAGGCTTCTGTTAGTAATGTTGTTGAGTGATATATAGATATTGATGAAATCGCAACAACAAAGTAGCTTTGATTCCTTCCTTCTTGTGAACCCTTCAGCAATCAACAATCAAGCTCCTTTTTCCTTACTAGCAATACATGTCCAATAAGCATAAGCATAAAACAATAGGAGAAATGCAATGACCTTCTTTCTACTACCGACACTTAAAAGGCAGCCGTGTCTAATCTACCGATAGATTCGTTGTTGTTAAATCAGTGCCGACAGTTTGCCTGCTAGCACGACCAGCGTCGATAGTTTGTTTGTCACCCGATAAATGTATTCCCAACATCCATTCGGTTGGTGAATCGTTAGAGAAATGCCAATAGTTTGTTAGATAGCAATTAGCCCCTTTTACCTAAGAGTGCCATGGTATAGTGTGAGGGACCATATGCAATGGTCATGGCGAAATCAAAATAGTAGATTCATTAGATAATTGGTTAGAGTAAAAAAAATTCAGTTATTGTAATAACCTGAATATTTTTTCCCAGCGGAGTCACAAAAAATGTGCTGTTAAACACGAACATGTCCTTGTGTAGATTCATAGGAACTAGGAACCCGCCGCACCAGCAGTTCAAACTAGTTTGACCGGCTGGAGCAATCAGTTAGACTGGTCTTCATGGATCACCGTGGAAACAAAGAGTTCACGAAGGACTCACAAGGATTGCCCGAGAGAGGAGGTAGCTATCACCATTACATGGTGAATGATAGCTAGGTTTATAAACAAACCAACATAGGGATAAACAATGTCTTATGTGAAGAAAAATGGACTAGTTCACAAGCAAACTAGCAAATACCGTCGAAGCTCTTGCCAGGGAGGGACGCCGTCAAGGCATGGATGTCGTCGACATGCACTAGGAAAATAGCACGTCATCTCTCATCGTAGAAATCAATAGATGAATAGCAAAGGAGAGGTTGGAAAAGTAAGACAAAGGAAAAAAGTAATATAAATTGATAAGTTTGATTGCGTTCTTCTTCATCAATCCCTTTATATATGCAAGTAGGAGAGATCTATAGCCATGGGATGCAAGAAACAAGGCATAAACCAAGCTAAACTCAAGTCCCGGCCTTAACACAGACTCTTCTGTTGAAAACCGGTTAGACTGACCTTTGAAACCGGTCAGGCCCGTTTGACAAGCAACCATTCTTCAAATGATCATAATTCTTATATCCAGACTCCGAATTAGACAACCCATATATCAATTTCGATCGTCAAGATGAGGGTTACATCATGGTGAGATCAGATATATCATTTGATTCAATTTTGGATGTCTCTTTGTCTCACCAAGTAAACTATGCTCAAAATATCCAAAAACGATCCATTGGTCTTGCATGCCACATACATATGTCAGTGTTGCGGAAAAATGATTATTAGTGTAAAACTGAACATTTGACTATTATCACATATATCTCACAATAGATCAATCTAAAGAAATTACACGTAATCTAGGCATGAACATCATCAAGAAAGCCCCAATCTCAATTACGTGTACTAGTAGATCATGAGACAAAAACAAAGAACAAACGCTAATCACAGCGACTAGCAACAATCTAAGAACAAGGCCTAGATCACTCGATCTAATCATCTGGAACATGTTAAACAGTGACTTACGGGAAGCACTCCGGTGATGGTCGTTGTATAGTCCAATGCGTCGGTGAAGTTGGCGATGCAGATGCAGGCGATCGGTTGATGAAGAGGACGCGGATTGAATCACCAGCGAGCAATCACTACGGCGCTTTCCAAAAACCTGATACGTCCCCTACCCTGTGCAAGGACATGAGGAGATGTAGGCTTCGGAGACCTGCTCTCTCGGCCCGATGACACGTCGGTGGTGGGATGGGGAAGACGATGCGGCATCATAGTAGGGAATGGCGAGAGAGGCGAAAATCTGTGTGTCTGTAGAGGAGACGTCTCGCCATATATATACACACACAACGGCAGCACACTTATGGTAATTAATCCCCAATTAAGTATGCGTATTTATTACCATTAAAAGAGAGTAATTGCTTATCATATTTGGTCAGCGTAATTATCTCTTGCATAACAAAAATTCTGAGTAGCAAAAGGAAGATGTGACACCGCACACGTAAGGCTCGGATTTTGCCGGACCATTCACGCGCATGTCGTGCGCCCACGCCCTTCGCCCCGACCCGCCCGGCCCGGCCTGGCCCGATGAGGCGAGGCGAGGCGTGGCGTGGCGAGACGAGGCAAGCGAGCGAGCTTGTGTTCTTCCTCTTCTCTCTTACTAGCTCAACTAGGTGGAAATAGCTCAAGTATTTAAGTTTTTCTTCTCCTCCCTAGACTAGCATTATGGGACTAAAGTTCCCCCACCATGTCATGCATGTGCACATGGGCCTTTAGGATTTATTGGAATTATTAATTTGGGCCCAACCCAAAACTTCTAACAATCCCTCACCTGGTCCTAGAGGCTCATGGTGCTTTGCCCATCATACCAAGGTATGGATGATATACCAGCTTTTCGGTGGAGACCGGTGAAGGTTGAACATCCACCTAGAGCTACAAGCTACACTCATCAACAACTATGCAATGGACTATACCTTGAATTGACCGTTTGGTGCGAACAAGTATTACTTATAGCCTTGACTGTTACTTGGCTGCCAAGAATCTACCCCGCGGGTGGAGCATATAAGTCGTACTTCTGTCTCACTTCATGAGCTTGTTAAAGAACTCCCAATTCTTATAGATCATGACTAACGGTCAAGCTCACATAGGTGTGTTCTTGCAAGGATACCTTGTAGGACAGTATCTTGCTCATGAAAGAGCCTCATAACACATTAAGACAAAGTCATCCTTCCTTACAGATATGAGAGTACTGCATCTCCAATGGAGTGGGTTAAGTATATTGATTGTACTCTCCAGTTAACTAACAGCTTGTTCTTCCCAGGTCCTAATTCACGGGATCTCCGATCACATAGGTTGAGTTGCCACTATAATGTAACTCATGTGGGTCTCAATCCCATCTCCTTCGATGCATTATCTATCACAATGTGCGATAATCCCTTAGTAACGGGATCTATCAGGTTTTTAGCTGTTTCAATGTATTCCACAGCTATAACACCGGAGCTCCTTTGTTTCCTAACAGACTTTAATCTGCACTTTACATGTTTGCTGGACTTCATATTATCCTGACTACTAGTCACCTTCCTGATAATTGTTTGATTATCATAGTTCGTGATAATAGCAGGGATTGATTTTTCAACCATCGGCAAGTCCACCAATAGTTCTCTCAACCACTCTGCCTCAGTGGCAGCTATTTCCAGAGTAGTGAGCTCTGCCTCCATGGTTGATTTAGTCAAAATCGTTTACTTGCACAATCTCCATAAGACAGCACCGCCACCAAGCGTGAATAGGGTTCCACTAGTGGCCTTCAGCTCATCAGCATTTGTTATCCAGTTTGAATTACTATATCCTTCAAGTACACCAGGAGTACCCTGAATAGTGAATTCCATAACTCATTGTGCCCTTTAGATAGCGCAAGACTCGATCAATACCACGCCAATGATCATCTCCCGAATTAGAATTAAACCAGCTCAATTTGCTATCGGCAAATGAGATATACGGGCGGGTTGCGCTAGCTAGGTACATCAGTGAACGAACAATCTGAGAGTATCGCAGTTGATCCTTTCATGGTCCTTTGTTCTTTTGAAGTATTAGACTAGGATCATACGGGGTTTGAGAAGGTTTGCTTTCCAAGTAGCCGAAGCGACTCAATACCTTCTCAACATAATGAGATTGCTTAAGAGTACCCCATCCTCACCCTTCTTAAGTTTAATGTTAAGGATCACATCTTCTTCTCCCAAATCCTTCATATCAAAATTTTGGGACAAGAATGATTTTACATTATTTATCTCATCGATACTAGTCCCAAAAATTAGTATGTCATCGACATACAAACACAATATAACTCCTTTACCCCCAACATAGCGGTAGTACACGCGGGTGTCAGCCTCATTTACAGCGAACCTAGTAGATGTCAAAGTTTTGTCAAACTTCTCATGCCATTGCTTGGGTGCTTGCTTTAGGCCAGACAAGGACTTGAGTAACCTACACACCTTGTCCTCTTGTCCAGGTACTACAAATCCATCTGGCTGATCCATGTAGATTTCCTCATCCAACTCTCCATTAAGGAAAGTTGTCTTCAGATCCATCTGATGGACCAGAAAACCATGTACGGCAGCCAAAGATAGTAATACCCGGATGGTGGTTAATCTGGCAATGGGTGAGGAAGTATCAAAATAATCCTCGCCTTCCTTCTGCATATATCCCTTAGCTACAAGCCTTGGCTTGTACTTTTCAATGGTACTATCAGGCATGAGCTTTTTCTTGAATAGCCACTTGCAGCCAACTGGTTTGCAACTGATTGGTCGATCAGTTACTTCCCACGTTCCATTGGAGATGATGGAGTCCATCTCACTATGGACTGCATCCTTACAGTATTCTGCATCATACAATGCATATGCCTCCGAAATGGATATGGGAGTATCATCAACAAGATACATAGTGAAGTCATCGCTAAAGGATTTTGCAACCCTTTGTCTCTTGCTCCTTCGAGTAGCTACTTCACTATCATCCTCGTCACTTCAGTTAGAGTTGTAGGTTATGTAGTTAAATCAGTAGAAGAACTAGGTACAAAGTATGTATCTTTCATAGGAAAAATATTCTTAAAGAAAGTTACATCACGAGACTCTAAGAGTGAATCAACTAAGACATCAGGCGCTTTAGGCTTATCACCAAAAATTTATATGTTGTGCTATGGTACGCGTATCCTAGAAATTCACAATCAACTGTTTTAGGTCCAACTTTATGTTTCTTATTAAATGCTAACCATGGAAAAACAGCCCCATATACGCAAATATGAGAGTGAGGGTTTTCTTCCTTTCCATCCTTCGTACGGAGTGAAGTCACTATTCTTAGTGGAAACTCTATCAGAATGTGACACGCTGTCAAAACAGCCTCCCCTCACCATGCTTTAGGTAAACCGGATATTCCTAACATGGCACTTTTTTTCAGCAACACCATTGGAAAAGATATCCGGTTCTTTTTTTCAGCAACACCATTAGATTGTGGTGAGTAGGGAAGTGTTCGTTCATGAATAATTCCATTCTCCATATAGAAAAGATCAAACTCATTGGAAAAATACTCTCCTCCACGATCAGACCTAACACGTTTATTTTTCTTTCTAGTTGATTTTCTACCTTAGCCTTGTAGGTCTTAAAACATTCGAATGCATCATCTTTAGTTCTTAGTAGAAACACATAACACTATCTAGTTGCATCATCAATTAAAGTCATAAAGTACCTTTTCCCTCATTTTGTCAACACATCATTCATCTCACAAATATTAGAATGTATGAAGTTGTTCTTCTACAGTAAGCTTGTGTTCTTCCTTTTCTCTCTTACTAGACTAACTAAGTGAAAATAACTCAAGTATTGAAATTATTCTTCTCCTCCCTAGACTAATAGTATGAGACTAAAGTCCTCCACCATGTCATGCATGTGCATATGGGCCTTTAGGATTTATTAGAATTATTAATTTAGGCTCAGCCTAAAACTTCTAACACATTAGCTATATAATTGAATTTGAAACTTAGACAAGTGCATTTAACATGTCATGGTAGTAGTTCTGCGTACATCGGAGGCTGTCCAAGATGACATTTGCCATCACACACCTTATGTTATTGACTTTGTTTCGAAACCTAACTACCAATTTGACCCTATTTTTTCAACTTTGTTCATTTGACCTTATTTTTTGATTTTTTTAAAAAAATATAGCTTTTTGCCGCTGCCTTCCTTCAAGGCTTCTGTGCGAGACGGGGATGGAACCGCCACCGGCTCATAGCACTCCCTTGCGCCTTTGCCACCAGGCCACCTTGAATTGCTCAATTGACTCTGCAACTTTTCTCATTTGAACCTACTTTTTTAACAAACTGAATCAAATGAGCTAAGAAGGGTTCAAAAAAAGGTTAAATGAGCAAAGTTGATAAAACAGGGTCAAATTGGTAGTTTGCTTTTAAGACAGGGTCAAATAAGCAAATACCCCAGTTTTAAAAATGTTCAAAAGTTCATGGTACATTCTAACAAAATTACAATGGAAATATCTCGTAGTTTTAAGAGTTCAATTACACATACATTACAAGCAAAAGCCCAGTTTACTCTTTCTTCGATTGAATATGGTTCCCACCGGTTGCAACTTTGAACAGATAGAATGCAGACATCAAGGAACTGCAAGAAAATAATTTACATGCTCAGTGAAGCTACTTCTTTGTCAACAGAAAACAGCGATCACAGCATGTAATCCAGTGAGGCGTTTGCAATAGCAAGGTTAACATTACCTGAGACCAGCAACAACACCAGCTGGCATTATCTTCGAAGTTTCAAGGAACCTTTGTCCCATTACATAAGTAAAGGCCAATGCACAAACTGTTTAACCAACATATTCCCACAATTAATACAAAAACAACAGAGCAAATTGCAACCAGCAAAAACAACATGTATTTAGCACTCAGTGATTGATGTTTGACCAAGATTGTTTTCTAGGTTTATTTAGCACAGGAAATAACATAATGTTAGCTAGATTTACCTTATTATAGTCTCTGCAAAAATTCAGCATGTTATGTAAACAAGACCAAATATGCTGACTCGCAATATATTCAAGACATTTCACAAAACAAGCAAGATATAGGATAGTTCCGCTGCATTCAACGTTTTAAATCCTCAACAAACCAGACAGCAGCAGCACAGTCCAATGATGTGGCTCTCTCATGAGCTTTGTTTCATGGTTCGGTTTAAATGAGATGAAACTATAGATGATCCTATCAAAGATTCCGCAGTCAATAAAAACAGGGCTTATCAAGGATCCCACCCTTGAATAGGATTGTGGAAATCCATCACTTTCCGCTTTACAATTGTTCAAACTTTTCAAGTAAAGGTAGGACATTTTGGCATTGGCTTGGAACCAATGGCTAAATTCAAAACATTGAAGAAAGAAGTCAGTTCTCCAATAGAATGTTGCAAAAGGTCAGAACCTTGATGAAACTGCTGATATCGCCTTGCAAAATAATTAACATAAATGAACAAGTTGTGCGGGTCAATATTTTGCCATCTTCGCAAATTTAGTGGATAGATGTAGTGAGATGTTGTTAGTATGACACTCAGCTGGACTGAAGATAGAAGGGACAATTCACAGTTCAAGCTAGCTGGATAGATATATTGGAATAAAAGCCAATGAATGTAATTGAGCTGTTGATATGCAAATAGAAATGAGATGCTGCTTGGCAAAACATCTAAACTCAAACCAACATTTTCTGGGGAAGTTTATGCCTGTGGACTTCTGGCACAGATAAGATTCCAAGTTCAACTAGTTCCAAGTGACATTATACCTGTTTTGAATCAATAGGCCCCAAGGAACACATTATATTTTGTTTATTCCCATCCTGCGGATTATAATGTTCCCTGCATGTATGTGCAAAATTCCTGTGGAATTGTTACATACCACAGCCCTAACTCCTGGGTATGGATGCAAGAATCAAGTGGATTACCTGCTATTGGATTCTATCTACTACTGCAACAGTAATCTTCATACTTCAGGCTGAAACCAATGTTGTGATTCTTTGTCATGGGAAATGCTTTGCGCTTCAGATTGATGTGGGTGTAAACGAATCGGAAGTTGTTGTACAGGAGATATACTTATTCAGATTGATGCCAGCAATATGCTTGAACGATTTCATTCAAACTATGCAGAATGATCTTCAGTCATGATCAATGTTAAGTACCAGCAGAACTTCGGTTCAAGAAAAACATGTCACATCAGTTGCTGGTTTACAGAGTGCAGCTTGGTTCATAGAAGTAGCAGGGGAATACCGGACAAATGATTTGTGGCACCACAAAATGGACTATTTCGTGATTTTGTAGCAAATTTAAATTGTGCTTGCAAATGTGGCAGAAACAAATACTCAATAGGTGCAGTCACAATTTTTTGTTCCTAATTTGAAGGGAGAAAAAATAATCAACTTTTCGTTTTCATACTTTATATGGAAGTGCTACTTGTTAACATTGGAAAGTACAAATGTCAAAATCTATGACATGTGTGCTTATTCAGCAATTAATTATACGATTCAGGGACATTAGTAATCACAATCACTGGACGGCAATATTGTGAAACAAAATCAGGTTTTGCCAAATGGTCCGCTTCTTCAGCTAGAGCATTCTGAAGGCGGGTGCTTCATGAATCAACTGGTCAGAAAAAAAAAAGATGACCGAAAGGGGATATTTCTGCACAAAAAACTGGCCAATACTAATCACCCACTGCAAAGTTTGAACTGAACAGTTTATATTCTACTGGACACCATGTCACATAACATTGGATGGTTTTCCACTCTATATAAACAGATAGCACCTCTCGGAACCAATCTAATTCAGATTTCTAAAACATGGTCTGATCAATTGATAGCAGCACCGTAATCAGTCGATCGCCTAAGCGTTTCTAACCGCAAAGTACTCTGAGTTTCGGCGAAAAGGGGGCTCCAAATGCTGCCCCATTTGATTCTTCTAAACACATCATATATGTCCATAGGAAACCACAGAATCCTAACATAGCAAAGCTCCAGCAAAAATTTTCTCAAAGAACAAATGCGATGTGGACAGAGAGGAGGGATCGTACGTGTCTCGATGGCGAGGGCCAGGTAGGAGTTACGGCGCTTCTCGAACGCCTTGAGGCTGACGAACCCCGCGAGGAGGTGGAGCGCGCCGGCGCCGGCGCCGCCGGCCAGGGACGCCGTGCTGCCGCGGCGGAGGTAGCCGAGCAAGCCGCCGGCCAGCACAGCGAACCCGTAGGGAATGGTGAAGCAGAAGTCGTGCATCTTCGGAAGCTCTCGTCTCGCTCGGATCTCCCTCGCCGCCTGATGAGATCTCGCGAGGCTTTCTTCCACTGCTTTCTCTCTCGAGGCCGAACCGCCGACGTGGGAAGAGGAGAAAGTCGTCGTCGACTTCTTGCGTGTGCGCGTGGCGGCCTGAGAGTGATGTAGCGGGGCAGTGTCGGCAATTTTTGTGGGAAGAAGACCGGAAAAGTGTGCCCACCAATCGTGGGACCTCTCAGCAGTTGTTCCCAGCAGTCACTCCTCCACCGTCAGATTCTCACATAACAACTCTCCGTCAAGGCACCAGTTCAACGAAATTTTTTGATCCAGTAATAACCAGTACAATTGGCCCACAACAACTATTTGGTTCAAAAATAAGACTTTTAGGAATAACATGAGGAACTTTGAGCAGTTTAAAGTTATAAATAACTTCACACAATTATTGATAGTAATCTTAACAATATAATAAATATACTAATTTAATGATTATACTGTTATTAAGTTTTTTCCACTGTTGTAGGATCATATTCGAGTGATATTAATATTAAGGACAATTTTAAAAAATGTATAGAACATCTCTCCTGTGTTTGTCAAACCTATGTTTTTCATATTTTATTTTACTGTATTGTGTGATCTCAAACTAGTGATATTTTGTATGTAATACCGATATTAAAACTTACAAATTTTTCTCTTCTTTTAGGACTATTTAGCTTAATTTAATGATGTGCTTCAACTCTGTTTCAGTCAATACACTTTTAGACAGGTAGCAGGCATTGTTTGCATTTTTTTTTTTGACTAAATAGCTGTTGTTGGCCAATAGTACTGTTTGAACTGGTGCCCGGAGAGCTACAGGATTTGCTATGTGAAAATGAACGGCGGAGAAGCAACTGCTGATAGCTCAACTACCCACGATTTCAATCCTCGCCGGCCACACCGGCACAGCGCAAAACGAATTTAGAAATGTAACCTCCACGTGCGAGTAGGGATGAAAGCGGTTTTCGAAAACGATCGGGAGAAGTTCAACTGTTTTTGCTTTCGTATTTGTTTTCCGGAAGCGAAATCGATAGCGGTACTGATGGGAATGAATATGGTGTCGACATTTCAGTAAAGTCAGAAATGATATTATTGCAACTAAAATAGACGGTATCGATCGAAAGTTAATATTGACAATTGAAAACATAAATAGTAAAGTACGCGCTGATAAAATAGGAAAATTAGAGGTGTCATGCTTGCATCTCGATAACGGCACACGGACTAGCGTAAACTGGCTGTAGTGTATTAATTATTGAATAATTATGTGTGAGATATGTATAACCATGATACCTAATCACTCAGGTATAGCCGAGTGGGCTGGGATCTAGTTACAAGGCATTACAGATAGAAGCACATGAGGATAACTACTCGGATCATTACTTGGAGTAGGTGACAAGTCGGTATTAGAGATAGAAAGTTAGAGATAGAATCCCACTCGGATATCATATTAAAATTACCATGTAACCACTACCCTTCGGATATATAAGGAGGACAGGGAGTCTTCGACTGATCATTAGAACTTGCATTTGGAACCTTGGCCCTAGTGCGAACCTTAGCAATATACAAACACCAAACATGACATAGGGTTTTTATCTTTCTGGAGGCCCGAACCTGTATAAATCCCGTGTCCTTTGTCCATCGACTTTTACACTCATATGTATGCCTAGATCTACTATCGAGAATATCTCTCGAGAGTTGACGCACCAGGAAGGGACAATGTTGAGTTTCTCTACGACGAGATCGATGGCTTTCCTCGACATAAAATTACATCCGAGAGACCAGATCCGCTTCGACACCTTCAGCTACGTCGCTGACCAAGGCGGGAGCCTCGTCAAGCAAGATCCAGGCGCAAGCAAGATCTTGACGGTTGATCGCAAGATCCAACCAACTCGAGGACTCCCGATTGACCTGAACACACGGCGGCGGACTTCCACTCCCGACAGGCTGGAGTTTTCTTGGATCTCTCGAGCCGTACCTCAGCGTTGCCCGTAATTTCTCGATCGGCAAACTTGGTCGACTCAGACGTAGCTTCAATCGATCTGCCGACTCTTTACCAAGAAGAGCCGAATGCAGATCTAGAATTTTTTAATGTATCCCGACTAGTGGCAACGATTGGAGCGCGCACGACGAGTCAATCTTGGACTTGATTGAAGAGCCGAGTGATTCAGAGCCACTCGTCAGACGGCAGTTATGAAGTCTTCATGGTTGCCCCGGCAGCGACGGAGCCCGTGAATGCAGAGACTTCTGCGGCGGCGGCCGCACGAGCAGCAGATGGCGATCAGCACCATGATGGATAGGAGGCCGGGCCCGAGGATACCGACCCAGAGGCAGAGACCCCTCCCTCGCTCGACATTCCAATCGACGGGATAGGACGAGGGTTGTACAACATCTAGATATGGGCGAACTCACCTTACAACTAGATGGTGAAGAGGTCTACTAGACCCCATAGCACAACATCACGATTGCGGCAACTTTACTGAACACGCTGGACCCAGTGCTCGAAGCCAACCCGTAGCTCATGATGTGGACAAGGGTTCCCGATCTTCCGAAAGGTTCTTGGTAAGTTGATTTGGTCGGAGGCGACACACAAATCGATCCGGCTTCAGAACAGCACGTTCTAAACCCCGCAATCGCAGCACGACGTCTCCTCTGGTTATCAACCGTCCAAAAGACGATTGACCTCGCCGAGAAGGCTGATCCCTGCCTGCGAATCAAGAACACAAGCAAGAACAACGAAGATTGCAACACAATTGCAGATGTATGATTAAACTCTCGAAGTTGGGGTCTCACAAACCGATGAACGGCGAAACTGTTTATGAACAGAATTGATCTAAGCAAAACCCGAACCCTAATGGTGTGGCGGCGGCTGTATATAAAGACCCTAGGGTCGTGCAAGACCCTCTGGACGCGCCCCTAATTGGGCTCAACTAGATACAAAGCCCAAAGGCCAAAAATAGGCGACGCAGCACCGACACAGATTCTGGACTCTGTCTTGTTTTGACGATTCCCGATGACTCCGGATGAATTTTGACATGAGGCTGGCGGCATTGGAAAGGTCTTCTCCTTATCTTTCCGTGCATATGTAGAACGTCCAAATCCGAGTCCGTATGCGTCCTGGGCAACTGTTTTAGTACAGACTGGTCCTGGGCCCCGAAACAGACTCGAAGTCGGTTTTGATTGGGCCTCCACTTTGGCTTCCAAGCTCTTGCTGGTCCTCCACGTTCCCAGCTCCTTCTCCCATCATCTCCTGGTCTTCTCCATGGTTTCTAATCATAAAATAATTATTAGGTAGCAAACCATTCTCAAAAGTAATATATAGCGAAGAACGTAGGAACGAGCTCACCTCTAAATTTAGTCGTCGTGCACGAGCTCTAGTCATTGGACCTTGCAAGTCCAGATTTGGAGGAGTGTTGTGTGTATCCATAGGAGTGATGTCCTCATCAGCTGACCCCGCACGTCAAGAAGCTTAGGGCACATCTCAAGGCCACGGCCATCCTGGAGATGCACGCAACACAGGGCGCACCGAGCAAAACGACGTGCAGGGGCGCTAGCTCGGTTCTGAGTCGAGACAGGGACCAGCAATGGCGAAGTTGGCAGGCCACACAGCTAGCTAAACCACGACATTGTTGGTATTTCTTACGATCACAGATAAATCCGCAAGTGCATGGATATCAATGTAGCACTTCACCTAGGAGTATTCCAGGTTATCGAATCATAGAGAATGTGTGTGTACTAATCTTCTAAACTAACCCGTCCAAGGGCAACAAGAATATGGTAGAAAGAGGGTAGAGAGGATTCATATGGTCAAGGATCCAATAGTAAGGTAGGTTCAGTCTATAACTGCTTACTTCAGGCCCCGGCTTACCCCCTGCATCCACAGGCGACTCCGCCCAACAGCTGTACGATGTACCCAAACGTGAGGATTACTAAGGCCGAATAGGGTTGTCACCACCTAACGACTACCTCTATAAACCGTGGAGCACGCGACAAACAAAGGTAACCTCTAGCCTAGACACCACGTCTTTGCTATCAATTACTATCTAAGTCTCGGATCCACGCATATAGAAGACTAAGATACTCTAACTAGATAGAGCGATGATCCTGTAAGCAATAAAGAATTAACTTACTTAAATAGGAAACTTAATACCAAAGAGGAAATATGAACACTTACTTGAAAAGGAAAGCATTCGTCAAGGTACAATCATGGGGAAGATCACCGACAAGTCTGATGCTTCCCCGAACTCTCTCTCACCCTCTTCCTTTTCTTCTAAGCACTTTGGCAGTGCTAAAGCCTTTGGAGTGGAGCTCTAAACTCTCTTCTTGTATTGTGGGAAATGAGAGGAAGAGGGACTCTATTTATAGTGGGAGGTGACTTAGGGGAGTGGAGAAGGCTTCCTAAGAATAAGAGAATATTCCTTAGACTATTCGTCATCCTTAGGGGCCAAGTAATGAGCTTCTCCACTCAGCCAAGCAACCTGAACCGTCATTCTCTTCCCTTCCATGTGTGCTGATGTCATGCTGACATTAGCATCGGTTTAGCCGAGCATCGGATCTTCTCTGCCCAATAACTCTGTCATCCGAAGTCCGATTTAGGGAAATGATATTTGCTTTTTGATCGGCTCGACGAGAGCTTCAACATGGTGTGGTCTAGTATATTATTTGAGCATTCTCACTTCATGTTTATGGGCTTATTTTATATCTCCTCTCATGACTCTGGTATTCCCTCAAATTTGGTTGTAAATCACGTGCACACAAAAATTCACCAACACTTGTGGAAATTGTTAGTAATAAACTCCTACCACTATGTTGGTTATTTATTTTATATGTTTTATGCAGGCAATTGACGGTCGGATTTAACATTTAAGGACCGTCAACAACATCCCCGCACTTAGCCTTTGCTTGTCCTAGAGTAAAGGAATAGAGACTAAGGTGGATCAAAACTTCTTTCGATACAAGACTAGCATATAAATTATTCCAAATCATACCTACACCCATGAACTTTGAAGTGTCTATCACATCCTCTTAGGTGGTTGAAGAATGGAACAGTGTTGACTATAGTCATCTTCGCTCCTGCTGAGTAACTTGGGTTTTGAAATATTTCAAAAACAAATCATGGTCATTCTCCTCAAATGATTCTCTCAGATCACTCACTATGTGTGTGGTTCCTCACCAAGGCATTTGACTTTGCCTCTTTTCATCCTACCTCTAAATATGGCTTATGTAGAGCTCAGGATAAGGGAATAAGAAGGCATACTTGTGCATCATATATTACTAAGTCAAAAACTGGGTCCATGGAGAAAACAAGTCATGAATTATGATCAAACATGTGCACATGAATGGATGAGATGTATGGAAAGGCGAATGGTGGATGCTCCTTTTGAAATGCTTCCTCTCTTGTATTTGTGAACATGGACTATCTTTCTTTCTCTCTTTTTTTCTTTTTTTTTAAATACTTGACAGCCCATGTCTCTTTCTACAGGCATAATTGGAGAGGGAGTTTCTCAAAGCATGGTGGAGCACTTTATTTTGTAGATGGATGAATATGGATGATGCTATCTTCTAGTGTAGAAGAGTAATATATGGAAGGATATGGATGGTGGAAGTGGATCAATACTCCTTTATGTGTGGACTCTCTCTTTCTTTAAAATGATATTGGGCATGGCTATTTCTTTTCTTTTTTTTTTCATAATGCTCAAATATGAGAGCAAGTTGTTTTTTGGATAGCCATGCCTTCTACTGAACAATTGAGAGAGAGAGAGAGAGATAACAGGATAATCATGGAGCATTTCTCTTGGTGGATGGATTGATGATGATGGAAATGCAACCTTCCAATATAGAAGATTAGCATATGAAAGGAAATGTGCACATGATCTTGATCGACAATACGTAGCAAGCATCTCACTAGGGTCACAGGAATTTGACAAAGTTCAATGAAACAACAAGCAACATATGCATAAGGTTTTCAATAAAGTTATCATATGGCTTTGGTAGGAAACATCACTGAGGAGAGGGCCATTCATTTTAATTTTGACAAGAAAATTCCCAAGCACTACAAGCATAAGAGCAAGATTTCTTTCATCACACCATATCTCATAAGTCAACTTCTTAGGCGACATGCTTTCTTAAAGATGTAGTTCACAAGCAACAAGTAATGAACTAGGAATAAGGAGCTTACAGGTTAATCAAAAAGAAGTATGATGAAGACGGTTCACAAGAATTTGCTTTTAGTTTTCAAGTTAAATTTATTGATTGACACAGGATAAATTTAATTTAACTTGGAAACTAGGAGGAAAGAGATAGAGTGTGCAAACCATCATTTTTGAAGAGGTAGAGGCCAAGAGGAACCATGGCTGGGTCGACTGTCCTTGTAGGTTGGTCGACGTCGCTTGGAGCCCGATCGCCTCACCCTATGTCGTGTTGCCTTAAGCGACGATGTGCAATGTGTTGGATGGAGGCCTTGTATTGTTTGTGTGTTGAAAATCTTGAAGGACTCCCCCACACTTGATCTTGTACATGGCTGCTTCATTTGAAGAAAAACAAAAACAAGAAGGGTGAAAAGTAAAAGGGACTCTACCCGCTTTATGGGCCTGATGGAATCATAACTTTATTTATTATTTTTTTGGCGCATTATAAGATTGAATTGAAAGGAAATAAAAAGAGAAAATAAACTAAAACACCTTTTAATATTTTTTTTCTTTTTTAGCAAGGCATGAAAGCATGATCTAGCAACACCTCTAAACCGAGATAAGATTGGTAAGAATGGAACTTCCTAAGAGATGCTTACAGAACTCCCACCACACTTGAATTTTTGTATCATGAGATGGTGAAAATCAAGTGTGTTGTGTTGTAGCCTTCTTGTAGTGGGCATGATGCATGACTGCAGCGAGCTCTTCAGCTTCAACTCGAGTAGATCGCCTTCACCATGCACTTGCTCGGTCAGCTCGCACGCACACAAGGCAACACTCAGAAACTGGTTGTCTGCTTGTTCTCGATGGAGCTCTTCGGTGCCGGTGTGAACGGCGCCACTCGACCAGATTGATGTTGTCCTCGGCCCTAGGCCCGAGCCACCGTCACCTTGCATGTCGCACATCACGTAGTGCGTATTTGCCAATAGCGTCATGATCAATGACGTGTTGTGTAAGTCGGCAATATCACCGGCTCACCGCGACTCGACGGGTCAACCACTCGGCAACATCATCGCACTACGACGATGCTTTCGGCAACCTAATGCTTCGGTGGATTCGATCACTCAGGCAACATCGTTGCGATACGACACCTAATGATGACTCGGCGACATCAACGCGACTCGACGGTTCGACCACTCGCAACCACATGAGCATGCCCGAGGGCTATTCAATGATGACTCGATGACTGCGTCACTCGACAACATTGTCGCGACTCGGCGACTTCGTCACTCAACAACATCGTCATGACTTGGCCACTTGGCAATACCACTGAACGGTGCTGCCTTTGACGACATGGCGCTTCGGTATTTTCGGCCACTCGGCGACACCTTCGACGATTCGACCTCTCGGTCAACCACTTGGAGCTTCGATGATCCGACGATGTGATGGCTCGACTTCGACGTTCGACCACTCGCCAACCACATCAACACACTCGGGAGCTTTTCTTCAATTCATCGAATTGCAAAGCTAAGTATCTTTATACTTTCTCGATTTATTTTCGAGGTTTTGGGCTCATGTCCTCCATACTTTTTCCCCACGGCCTCATGAGTAAAGTTGGGCTTTTTAATTAGTGCTTTTTTTATGGTTTTATTCGTCTTTATATTGCCTTATTTCTTTAATCCTTCGCATTAAACAATCGAGTCAGGGGGCTATTTGTGTATCTATACATGTGTTCTCCCACTTTTTTGTGAATCTAGCAGTACACATGTTGGTCGGTGACCTTTCAGTAGTGCCCCAGTCCTGACACCATATGACCAATTTCGGTCGGTGACCTTTTAGTAGTGCTTCAGCCCTGACACCGTATGACCCGTGTCATCTGTTCTAGTTTCACCTTTTTTGGCTTTAGCCTTGACCGATACATTGCACTTTATTTACGATTTGGTCTTATTTTTGGTCTTACGCTGACAAGCAACTAAGGCATAAAACTTCTTTGCTACGTGACAGACTGCCACTACACTAAACCTAGAGCCAAAGTTGCGAGAGTTCATGTCTCGACTGGTTCTGATTGCTATGCAAGAGTAAATTATGACCGATATTGTTGCGGCAGACCGAGCTCCGAGCTCTTTATATTTTGTCCTAAGTATCCTGTGGTGGATCGGTCTGTTTGCTAACACGCGAATACGCTGCTATGCGTCAGTCGGTCTACTTAAAAGAGAAAAATGGATTAAGATTTGACTTTTCAGTCGACTTATTTGTTTGTCTTATAAAATAAGTTATCAAACAAATAATGTTAATTATAACTAATTATTCTAATTTCTTTTATTGCCAGGAACATTTATGATGGATAGGCAGATACACCACTCGACACAGAGTGATTTCCTCGTCTTGATCAGTTGGCTTATAGTTTCGACCACCTTCCTCGGTCGATCATGCCAGCTCCAATCGTTTTCATCGGTCGGTCATGCTAGCATCGACTATCTTCATCGGTTGGCCTACAGCTCTGACGACTTTCGTCGGTCGGCAACACCAGCTCCGACTGCCATCATAGGTCCGCTACATCATATCTGACCGCCACCATCGGTCAGCCACATGTCAGACCGTCGGCTTCACTCGGTCATCACAACTTCGAATGATTTATACTTCATCAGCGGTTCGCTACAACAACCTCGTCTGTTTTCTTCACTCGACCTCAACATTGAGTTGAGCGCCGCTACTACTCGGACATGATATTCTGAATTGAGCACGACTGCCATTTGGTTATTGGTTTGAGTCATCTACTAAGTCAGCGGTGATTGAAGTCACTTGTCTGAATCATCTATCATTCGGTAATGATTGATGTCATTCTACTGAGTTATTTATCACTTGGATTTGATGATTTGAGTGATTTTTCGTTAAGGAGAGCCAACATGACTATTCTTGTTTTGGACTCTTACATTATTTGCAATTTCCAAATGATACAAGAGTCGGGGGCTACACCTAATTAGGTGCACCTATTTGGCGCACCAGTAGGATTTCTTGAAGACGTTTTGATCTTTGAGCCACTCACAAGCTCGCTGATATAAAGCTGAAGCATTCTATATTGCACAAACCAGTTGGGAAGCTACTGAAGATTATCATCTCCCTTGCAAGACTCTCGGGGGCTAACTGTCGATGACTGTCACAACCCGCTTGGACCGAAGTTCCCGAGGTGCTGATTAAGCAGACACAACATAATACAACAACCGACCAAGTTCAAATTATGAAGAAAAGATCATTATTAATTATACATCAGAGTTAAGTATCAAGTGCAGCGGAAATTATTACAAAGTTCAGTTTTGAAAACAGCAGAAGAAAACGTGATTAAGCGTCTACAATATACAACTCGACGATAATAGCAGATGTGATAAACCCGAGCCCATATGGATTATCACCTAGCATCACACAAAAGCAGCGGCTACTCAGTCTCCCAATGGGCTGACCATCCCTCTGGGATAGAAATATCCCAGGGAAGAACACCCATAGGTAACTCATATGCATCAACCTTATTACCTGAAATAAATAAAATAACAACGTGGCAAAGCCTGAGCTACTAAGCTCAACAAGTCTTACCCGACAAGTATTAAATCTAGACATGCATAGGCTCAGAGATGGATAAAAATAAATTTAGTGAACATTCTAGTATCTATAATAGTGTAAGGTAACTTGCATATAAAGATACAAAGTACAACAAGCAATCTGAAATTTAAATTGAGTACAAAATAATTCAAGTTCAGATTCACTAAAACACCATTTTCTTCATCCAAACATTCCATGTATTATTATTAGTGAAGTTCTTAAACTACGATGTGACGCAGTGAACAAGCGGTACTCATTACTGCAAGGGACAGCGATTGCAATCGTTTTACACCAGCTGGGAAAATCCGAAGTACACGGCATACGCATCATTTAAGAACACATATGACAACTTTTCACAAAGTCATAATACAAGCCGATCCGGGTCCGAAGGCCTGAGTGGGCAGCCATTCCACGGTATCGTCGGAAATCGGTCCACTCCTACCGGATCACATGACCAAGCATTTGGTTGCTGTCCAACATGAATATGACAATGCTACATCAGTTTACTAGTTCCCATATACTAGCATGCATTCGGTACTATTCAATACTTGCTAAGCAGGGCCGACAACGGACGGGTCCTAGATCGACACAGACAGGCTACAGCCTTGCAAGCCATATCCTCTGAAGGCACATGATCTTTGCCCTTTCACCTACGGGGCCTGTCCACGTCTTAAATTTTAGTTGTTGACATAAACGGACTGCCACCTTGCGAGACAAAAACTTTACAAGTCCTTTGTCTTCACCCTTTCCAAAACAGATCCGTTTAGTCCAAATTTTAACATTCTTACTTAACCATGTGAACATCATTTAACTAAACTTTCAAGTTTCAAGCAGTGTAACCTTTCAACTAAGCATAATATTTTCTCTTCTAACTACCTGTACCTGTATACCATGTCTAAATAAAGTAGGACATATCCAGGAAATGCAGGTGGGTTTTCAATCAACTCCTAGACTTAATGCACAACTCATCTATACACATCTAGCAATTTAATTACTGAAATTTAATCAAATTAATACACGGGAATGTTCCGAGGCTTGCCTTGAGCTTCAACTACAAAGTTAGTATAGATGTTAGGATCTTCTTGTGTAGAAAAATCCGAGGAATCCTTCTGAAAATCCTCCGTAGTAGAGATAACGTTTCCTATAAAATACCGATATGTCAATATAGAGAATGCATAAAAAATGCAACAAAATGTGATGCACATGATAATGAAATGGAACAAATCAAATTTATTCCTTAGCATGGTTCGGGTGGACATATGCTTCAGAGCTAGCAATTTTATTATCATTTCATAAAACAAGATTTATCTATTACATTTAAATAGGTTATTTTGGCAAACAAAGCAATTAATTCTTTTAGCAACACTAAAAACATGGTACTGGACTTGGATGTTCTACTGATGATAGATATATGCATGAGCAGTAGGATTTTCAAGTTTATATTATAAGCAAAACAATAATAATGCATTTAGCAAGGTTTCTGACTAAATAAATTCTAGTAAAATATGGACAGACAGTAAATTACTGGAAAAATTCTTGATGATACATCATACTGAGAATGATGTTTGTGCACAAGTGCAAACCCGAAAAGTTTACAGAAATTACATTAATTCAATTCTAATCATTTCAAAGATAAATTCATATACAATTATATATCCAGAAACTAGTGTCATCAAATTATCATATGAATTAAGCATGGCAATGGAAGACTAAAAAAATTTAAATTACTATTTAATCAAGTCTACAACTAAGGTTATGAATTTATTAAGCTTTATACTAAATAAATCACTCATCAAACTTTCTCATGAAAACCATGTGCACTAATATACTTAATGCATAGATCTTATCACAAGGAAGCCAACAAAATTTACTTTGCTATTTTAGGAGCTATAAAACTTGAGATATGATTTTACAAGTTTAAGCGATTTTCTGAAAATTTCTTTATAACTTCGACTTATTTATGAAACTGCCATCGCGCGTCTTCAACCTCTGTCCAGTGAGCTTGCGGCCAGAAACTTACAAACTGCTATGGTTTCTTTGGAGGAATCAAAGAAATAACGGATCAGGGTGGTTCAAAAATGGGTTGGGAACGCCATAGCATAAGAATAGAAGGACGATACGAACCGTGAAGGAAGAATTACGTCACAGAGTCGGGAATGGTCAAAGGTGAGGTTGTCCTAGAAGAATGCGAAATACTCCACGCTCGGTGGATGGATTGAGATGAGGTTTGATCTTGAAGCTCCTACACCTCAGTGCGTATCCATCTCAGTCCTCAGCTTGAGCTCTAGTGGACTGAGTAGGCGGTGCACAGTGGAGCAGCAGGGGACGGTGGCAATGGCGATGTGACTTGTTTGGTTGGGCCAGAAAGATAAGGAGAAAAGACGGGGAGGCCGAGGGAGAGTGGCGCTGGAGTCGAGGACGGCCAGAGGCGTAAGTTTTGATCGCCCAGAAGTGCTCCTGCGCTGGAGACACGCACACAGGCGCGTGGCGCCGTGCATGGCTGCCATTGCCAGCGAAGAATAGAGAAGAGAAAGAGAAGGGAGACTGACAGTTGGGTCCCGCAAGTAGGGTTTTAATCATTTTCATTATTTATTTTGGCCATCACTTCAAAATTAGCAATAAAATAGCTCCAAGTTCCAAATAGAGTGGAGAAAATTTGTATAGAATCCTTAAAGTGTGTAGATCAAAATGTGACAGGGGTCAAAGTTCAATTCCAAATAATTTGAAGTAGCCATTTATTTTAAGACGGATAAAATTCAAACTTTCATGAATTAATTAGGGTATTTCCTTTTTGAATAAAAATTTCCAGGAAAACTCCTAAAATTCTTTTATATCAAACACTGTCACATATATTTTTGATAGCACCTAGTTGTATGGAAAAATTTGAAGTTGCTTCTCAACTTAACCATACTTTGGTTCAATTTCAAATTCAAATAAAATTAAAATACAACCAAAAATTGAGTTATGACTTGCTAAACCAGCATTAGGTGCAATCATGTGATAAAAAAAATGTAGTGACACTGGAGTGTCACAGTCCTCCCTCCTTAAGAAAATCTCGTCCCGAGATTTAAAGCGAACTAGAGGTAGGAAAAAGGTAAAATTTATTACCTGAGAATTGATGCAAAAATTCTGGATAATGAGTATTAAGGAATTCTTTAGATTCCCAAGTTGCTTCATCTTCGGAATGATTATTCCATTGAACTTTATAAAACTTGATGGTTCGCTTCCGAGTAACTCGATCCTTCTCTTCCAATATTTTTATTGGATGCTCGGAATAAGTCAAATCAGATTGCAGATGTTCATAATCATCTAATATAACATCCACAGGTGGCTTAAGACATTATTTTAACTGAGATACATGAAAAATGTCATGCACACCTGAAAGATTTTCAGGCAAATTCAACTTGTATGCCACATTTCCCCATCGTTCCATCACTTGAAATGGACCAATATAACGGAGAGCTAATTTTCCTTTGACTCCAAACCATTGAATACCTTTCATAGGTGATACTTTTAAATAGACGTGATCACTCTTTTCGAAAATCAGAGGTTGACATCTTTTATTGGCATACATCTCTTGTCTTTGCTTTGCAGCCTTTATATTAGCTTGAATAATTCGAACTTTTTCTTCAGCTTGTTGCACAAGATCTGGTCCAAAAATAATTCTTTCTCCAGATTCTGATCAGTTCAATGGAGTTCTAAAACTACGACCATATAAAGCTTCAAATGGTGTCATACATATACTTTCTTGAAAACTGTTGTTATAAGAAAATTCCGCGAGAGGCAAATGATCATCCCAATTACCACCATGTGTTAAAACACAAGCCCTAAGCATGTTTTCCTAAATTTGGTTAACACACTTGGTTTGTCCATCAGTAGTGGGGTGATATGCAGAGCCTCGAATTAAATTTGTACCCAGAGATGCATGAAGTCGCTCCCAAAATCTTGCCACAAATTAAGTGCCTCGATCTGAAATAATTGTCTTCCGAACTTCATGTAAACATAGAATTCACGATATGTATATTTCAGCATATCTCTTAATATTGTAGCGAGTATGCACTGGAATAAAATGCGCTGATTTAGTAAGTCTGTTCACAATTACCCAAATAGAATCATGTTTCTGAGTAGTTAATGGAAGACCTATAATAAAATCCATACTTGGTGGCTGTAATAAACCGGCTTTCTTCAGGTGGTCAGCCTTGATACGTTGACACGTATCACATTCTACGACATAACAGGACACTTCCCGTTTCATTCTTATCCACCAAAAATTTTCTTTCAGTCCTTGGTACATCTTGTTACTACCAGGATGAACAGGGTATTTGGACTGATGAGCTTCATCTAAAATTTTGTGGCGTAGTTTAAAATTTTAGAAACCACAAGACGATTGTTAAACCATAGCACACCATTATCATCTTGATGAAAACACGTAACTTTCCCATCCTTGATATTTTTCCTGATGTGTGCCATGCCATTATCATTTTTCTGAGCAACAATTACTTCATCTCTCATGGTAGAATGGATAGCTAAATTATGTATAGCAACCATAGGTAGAACATGAACACTTGGTTCAGTAAAGGAAATATCCTTGCTGCTGTCCCAAGTCATTAAATTCAGATTGTTGTAGTGTTCCTTTCGGCTTAAAGCATCAGCTACGACATTGGCCTTACCGGCATGATAATGGATTTCCAATTCATAATCTTTAATTAATTCAAGCCATCTACGTTGACGCATATTCAGATCTGATTGGGTGAAGATATATTTGAGACTCTTGTGATCGGTATAAATATGCACCAGATTTCCCAACAAATAATGTCGCCAAATCTTTAATGCAAGAACCACCGCTGCTAATTCCAAATCATGAGTGGGATAATGTATTTCATGCTTGTGTAATTGCCGAGATGCATAAGCAATTACATGACCTTCTTGCATTAGCACACATCCCAATCCCGTCCCAGAAGCATCACAATAAACATCAAAAGATTTAGTAATGTCAGGTTGGGCTAAAACTGGTGCAGTGGTTAGTAGTTTCTTCAATTTTTGGAAAGCCTCTTCACATCATGGAACCCACTCAAATGTCACATTGTTTTGCAGCAACTTAGTAATAGGCTTAGCAACTTCAGAAAAATTTGTAATAAACCACCGATAGTATCCAGCTAGACCGAGAAAGCTACGGACTTGAGTGACGGTTTTGGGTGGCTTCCAATTTAACACATCTTGAACTTTTCCTGGATCAACCGATATACCTTCAGCTGACACGACATAACCAAGGAATGGTACTTGTGTCAACCAAAATTCATATTTACTGAACTTAGCATATAGCTTATGGTCTCGCAGATGTTGAAGCACAATGCGAAGATGTTCAGCATGTTCTTGTTCAGACTTGGAATAAATAAGAATATAGTCAATGAAGACCACCACGAATCTATCCAGCTCCGGCATAAATACTGAATTCATCAAATACATGAAATATGCTGGAGCATTAGTTAATCCAAAGGACATAACCAAATATTCATAAAGTTCGTAGAGAATGCGGTCTTAGGAATATCTTCATCTCTGATTTTTATTTGATGGTAGCCTGATCGAAGATCAATCTTTGAAAAGACTTTGGCACCAATCAATTGATCAAATAAAATATCAATCCTGGGCAAAGGATATTTATTTTTGATGGTGACTTCATTTAATGGTCGATAATCAACCACCAAGCATAGACTATTGTCTTTCTTCTTTACAAACATTGCTGGACAGCCCCAAGGTGATGAACTTGGGCGTATAGAACCTTTGTCCAGCAACTCTTTAATTTGCTTCTTGAGTTCTCCCAATTCATTCTTTGCCATTTTATATGGCTGTCGAGAAATTGGAGAAGTTCCTGGCTGTAAATCAATTCTGAATTCAACCTCACGGTCAGGTGGTAGACCAGGAAGATCATCCGGAAAAATATTTGGGAACTCACAAACAATTGGAATCTTCTCCATAGATTTTTTTTCCTCAAGATGATGGACAGTAATGGCAGTGACCGGAGATAGATGCAAAGAAATGGAGTCAATACCATGAATTGGAGAATTTATGTGGACAATACGGGGTGCAATATCTAACAAGGCCTTATGATATGTCATCCATTGCATACCAAGAATTAAATCTATGCCTTGCTGTTCCAACATAATAAACTCGGTATAATAAATTTTCTAGTTCAAACAAATAGGTGATTTGGGCAGAATTTGATTGGCACAAATTTGTCCACCAGGAGATTTAATAATATATGGTGTTTTTGTGGTATATGTTGATAATTTAAGCCTTTGCACACAGGCTTTACTAACAAAGTTATGAGATGCACCAGAATCAAATAATATGATGATAGGCGAGTCATTAAGTGAGAAAGTACCCACAAGTACCAGCTCGCCTTGAGGAATGTCATCAAGGTTGGTGTAATTCACGTGTCCAGCCTTGCCCACGCTGCTGATTTGCAGCACGGTCACGAGCTTGTTTTCCAGCTTCACTACGGGGATACGTACATTCCTTCGAAAAATGACCGACACGGCCACAATTGTAGCATGGATAAGGGCTGTACTGTCCAGCTAATGGTGCATTGCATGCATTCTGATTTTGTTGCTGTGATGGTGCACGCGGCACTTGAGCTTGCTGTGGTTGTGCTGGAACATGAGCTTGTTGTTGTGGATGATTAAAATTCTGTGATCCCGGACGATAAAATTGCTGCTGCGGTGCTGCCCGATATCGTTGTCCGGCTGGAGAAGTATACACCAAACGATGTTTGGGCGGTGGTGCAGCAGTATTTCCAGTGGGTGGAGCCTTATTTTTACGTTCTTTAGTCTGCACTTCACGATATGCATCTTCTTGCACAATGGCAGCATTGACTAGATCATTAAAAGTTCCTGTCGTCTGCCAAGTCAATTTTTCCTTCAGGGCAGGATTCATGCCATGACAAAATGCAGCACGCTTCTTTGCTTCAATATCCACATACAGAGGAGCATACTGTACCAGATGATTAAATTTTTGAAAGTATTCTAGCACAGTCCTCCCTCCTTGCTTCAAGTCTAGAAATTCCTGGAGTTTTCTCTCCATAATTCCAGCAGGTATGAAATGAGAACGGAATGCATCTTTAAACTCCTCCCAGTGCACAATATGACCTTCTGGAAGTGAGGCCACATAGTTAGCCCACCAAACATTTGCTGAACCTAGAAGTTGTTATGCAGCAAATAGTGGTTTCAATGAATGGTGCACTACAGCAACCCAAACTTAGATTCAGTGATGCAAATAAAATTGTCAGCATCTAATGGCTCTCTAGCATGCTCAAACATTGGCGGGTGAGTTGATAAGAAATCTTGATAAGTGCTCTGCCGTGGCTGATCATCACGGCGTCCACCGTTACGATTCAAGTTCCGAGCTATCTCATGAAGTAACTCATTTTCTTCTTGCCTTGACTCAAACATCATGGACATAATTTGAGCCCATGGATTTGGTGGTGGAGGTGGAACATCATCATTTTGAGCTCCCTGTTGTGAGCTCTCTGGCTCACCACGACGGGTGGTAACCATTCTGAAATTTCAAAGAATTCATTAATTCATCTTGCAATACAAAAATGAAATAAGCAAGATAAATTTTAACATGAACAATAGTAAAAATTCAGAATTGATCCAAAATAAAATAACCACAACCATTCTTCATTCAGCCCACAAGAAGAATAATACATGGTTGTAGTCTTAACAAAGTTAGACTAGATATTATGCATACCACTACACCTCATGATATGTTACAATGATGATTACTAGGAACACTTCATGGTTCTTACAGATTATATGCATTTTTACATTGATACAAGTACATCTCATGAGATAGTCTAACTCCTCATCTAAAGTGTAGGAGCACTACTAACAACATTAGTGTCATCATCTTCATCCATAGCAGGAGGAAGAATATCCAAATCGGTGTCAAGGTTACCCAAAATCAGCTCATCAGGAGGGATAACTTGAGGGTGATGTTGTAGCTGCTGATCTACACCTAGCTGATGTAACTCCTGTAAAATCCTCCTGAGCATCCTCCAACTCTAGCTGTAGATCATGGTTAGCCTCTTGAGCAAGTCCTAGCTGCTCCTGAACCTTAGCTAGCTGCTCATCTCTAACTGCTACCTGCTGCTCAAGCTCAGCAATACATGTAGCCTGAGTGGCATTGAGCTGGAGCTGCTTCTCAATATGCTCCCGCTCATAGTTCACAGCAAACTGCAGTCCCTCTACCTATAACTGTACCTCTGTCTCACGACGTTACCAGCTAGTGAAAAGCTCTGGGGCATAGTGACAAGGCACTGCCACATAAGGATTATAAGTAGTGGCTGACAAGTCCTGAACAAGAGACATACGGAGCCTCCATAAATGATTATTGGCCGGATCCGTAATAGGTAAAAGAGAATACACTGTCCCAGCAACTCCGGTGTTGTTCTCACAAAATGTGGTGATAGCTCTAAGAGCAGCCATCAACTGTCACATGCCATCCATCAATATAAGGGAATGTGAGCTTAGGAGGGATGCATACGTGCACAGTACAAGTACCCCCAGGGAGGTCCGAGTACTCCTTTCCAACATACACCGGTGGCTCAGTGTACTCAAAAGCTAGCAACATTCTCCACAAAAATCCAGGCAAACCCGAACGGTGGAGAGCCTCGGTGTAAGTCCAGCCATCACTCAAAATGTGTACATATGGATCCATCTACACACAAAATACATATTCAGAATTGTTATTAAAAATGACAGTAACCTAAAGTTTTGGGGGTAAAAATTAGTTTGAAAACTAATTAACCATTTGTTAGTATCAAATGAACAAATTTTACTTTCTACTGAACAGGTAGTCAAAACTTCCCATTTCTGGAAACCTTATAGTCAACTCAAAATTTGTGCATAGAAGCATATTATAGAGGACTTCATAAGCTTTCCAGAATGTACACACACATGTTCACCACATCAACAAAAATAAAGATGTGGAATTATCAAATTGATGCTGGAACATGAAGAACTTGGCTGAACAGTGTGCATACTTTTAGCATTTTGGAGCTTTGCTGAAACTATTTAAATCTACAATTGAATTGTAGATTGAAGATAACTTCAATGTCTTTCCAACCCATATTTTTTCATCAATTTAGCCAAAGTAAAACTGGAGTTATGAATTTTGTAATCAGCCGATTATTCTGTCAGTCTGAACAAAGAACAGAAAATCAGACTGATCTTCTTCGACTGATATGACCAAATTTCGTCCAGGATCAGGAAACACTCATAAGTAAAGAGTTGTAGCTCGTCAAACGATCTTTCCAACGGCTACTCATAGAAAATTTTAGGATAACTGTGTTGGGAGATATGGAGTTTGTCCTCTGATCTGTCAGGTTTTGATTAACAGAAAACAGATTTACATATTCTTCAATTCTGGAGCATTTCTCAACAGAATTTTGGTTCTCCAAAAATGGAGACATCAAAAAGACTCCCATATCATTCCAGAACATATCGGTATGCTCCAAAATTCATATGGGGTAATAAACTATGAATTTTTCAAACTCAGTACAGATTGGTTTGGATTGAACAATTTAGTTTTGGTTTGGACAGATTGGTTTCAAACTTTACAAGTTACTTAGTTCAAATTTTTTACACACATTTGAGAAGGTGAAGTAGGGGTAAGATCAAATTTTAGTTCACCTGATTAAATGCCATGCCATGAATGCAAGTAAATTTTTAATCCTAAACGTTCCTCACTCAAAAGAAAATTTATACACATATATACCGACACATTGCGGTATTCGTAATTTTTGGTGACGACCCGTACTCACGAGCAAACACTCTAAGTTTTTGACACACGCACACTCTAATGTGGTTAACATACCTGCAAGAGATTATTTCAGAAACATTACATCAAATTCAAAAGAAACTACAAAAATAAGCAGTTTATATACTACTTGGCAACGGTTCATGGAATGAACCGCCTTGCGAAGCCACAGTCCTCGCAAGCGGATCAATGCTGATAAACCTACCATGATGAGCATTATCTACAAGAAAAAGTTGGCATGGTTTATGGAAGAAATCGTCTCACGAAACCATAGCCCTCGTGAGCGAACTCTATGCTCCAATACTTGTTCAATGAGCCAAAAAGAAAATATGTTGATAACGATTCATGGAAAAGAATCGTCTCGTAAAGCCACAGTCCTTGCGAGCGGACTATAAATGTCAAATGGAAATCCAAATAGCATACCAACTCAAACATAACCCGTTAGCTTGTCACCATTCTAATATTCCTATACATAGTTGGGCATATACTAACGTATCCTCACCGTATACGCTGTATTTTCAAAATATGTCTAAATTGTTGTATTATCCCGGAACATAGCTCTGGTACCAGCTGTCACAACCCGCTTGGACCGAAGTTCCCGAGGTGCTGATTAAGCAGACACAAGATAATACAACAACCGACCAAGTTCAAATTATGAAGAAAAGAGCGTTATTAATTATACATCAGAGTTAAGTATCAAGTGCAGCGGAAATTATTACAAAGTTCAGTTTTGAAAACAGAGGAAGAAAACATGATTAAGCGTCTACAATATACAACTCGATGATAATAGCAGATGTGATAAACCCGAGCCCATACGGATCATCACCTAGCATCACACAAAAGCAGCGGCTACTTAGTCTTCCAATGGGCTGACCATCCCTCTAGGATAGAAATATCACAGGGAAGAACACCCATAGGTAACTCATATGCATCAACCTTATTACCTGAAATAAATAAAACAACAACATGGCAAAGCCTGAGCTACTAAGCTCAACAAGCCTTACCCGACAAGTATTAAATCTAGACATGCATAGGCTCAGAGATGGATAAAAATAAATTTAGTGAACATTCTAGTATCTATAATAGTGTAAGGTAACTTGCATATAAAGATATAAAGTACAACAAGCAATCTGAAATTTAAATTGAGTACAAAATAATTCAAGTTCAGATTCACTAAAACACCATTTTCTTCATCCAAACATTCCATGTATTATTATTAGTGAAGTTCTTAAACTACGATGTGACGCAGTGAACAAGCAGTACTCATTACTACGAGGGACAGCGATTACAATCGTTTTACACCAGCTGGGAAAACCCAAAGCACACGGCATATGCATCATTTAAGAACACGTATGACAACTTTTCACAAAGTCATAATACAAGCCGATCCGGGTCCAAAGGCCCGAGTGGGCAGCCATTCCACGGTAACGTCGGGAATCTGTCCACTCCTACCGGATAACATGACCAAGCGTTTGGTTGCCGTCCAACATGAATATGACTATGCCACATCAGTTTATTAGTTCTCATATACTAGCATGCATTCAGTACAGTTCAATACTTGCTCAGTAGGGCCGACAACGGACGAGTCCTAGGTCGACACAAACAGGGCTACAGCCTTGCAAGCCATGTCCTCTGAAGGCACATGATCTTTGCCCTTCCACCTACGGGGCCTGTCCACGTCTCAAATTTTAGTTGTTGATATAAACGGACTGCCACCTTACGAGACAACAACTTTATAAGTCCTTTGTCTTCGCCCTTTCAAAAACAGATCTATTTAGTCCAAATTTTAACATTCTTGCTTAACTATGTGAACATCATTTAACTAAACTTTCAAGTTCCAAGCAGTGTAACCTTTCAACTAAGCATAATATTTTCTCTTCTAACTACCTGTACCTGTATACCATGTCTAAATAAAATAGGACATATCCAGGAAATGCAGGTGGGTTTTCAATCAACTCCTAGACTTAATGCACAACTCATCTATACACATCTAGCAATTTAATTACTGGAATTTAATCAAATTAATACACGGGATTGTCCCGGGGCTTGCCTTGAGCTTCAACTACGGGGTTAGTACAGATGTTAGGATCTTCTTGTGTAGAAAAATCCGACGAATCCTTCTAAAAATCCTCCATAGTAGAGTTAACGTTTCCTATAAAATACCGATATGTCAATATAGAGAATGCATAAAAAATGCAACAAAATGTGATGCACATGACAATAAAATGGAACAAATCAAATTTATTCCTTAGCATGGTTCTGGTGGACATATGCTTTAGAGCTAGCAATTTTATTATCATTTCATAAAACAAGATTTATCTATTACATTTAAATAGGGTTATTTGGGCAAACAAAGCAATTAATTCTTTTAGCAACACTAAAAACATGGTACTGGACTTGGGTGTTCTACTGATGATAGATATATGCATGAGCAGCAAGTTTGTCAAGTTTCACTAATATATTATGAGCAAAACAATAATAATGCATTTAGCAAGGTTTCTGACTAAATAAATTCTAGTAAAATATGGACAGAAAATAAATTCCTGGAAACATTCATGATGATACATCATAATGAGATTGATTTTTGTGCACAAGTGCAAACCCTAAAAGCTTAGAAAAATTACATTAATGCAATTCTAAGCATTTCAAAGATAAATTCATATATAATTATATATCTAGAAACTAGTGTCATCAAATTATCATATGAATTAAGCATGGCAATGGAAGACTAAAAAAATTTAAATTACTATTTTATCAAGTCTACAACTAAGGTTATGAATTTATTAAACTTTATACTAAATAAATCACTCATCAAACTTTTTCATGAAAACAATGTGCACTAATATACTTAATGCATAGATCATATCACAAGGAAGCCAACAAAATTTACTTTGCTATTTTAGGAGCAATAAAACTTGATATATGATTTTTACAAGTTTAAGTGATTTTCTAGAAATTTCTTTATAACTTCGACTTATTTATGAAACTGCCATCGCGTCTTCAACCTCTGTCCAGTGAGCTTGTGGCCAGAAACTTGCAAACTGATATGGTTTCTTTGGAGGAATCAAAGGAATATGGGATCAGGGTGGTTCGAAAATGAGTTGGGAACGCCATAGCATAAGAATAGAAGGACGATACGAACCGTGGAGGAAGAATTACGTCACGGAGTCGGGGATGGTCAAAGGTGAGGTCGTCCTAGAAAAATGCGAAATACTCCACGCTCAGTGGATGGATTGAGATGAGGTTTGATCTCGAAGCTCCTATACCTCAGGGCGCATCCATCTCACTCCTTAGCTTGAGCTCTGGTGGACTCAGTAGGTGGTGCACCGTGGAGCAGCAGGGGACGGCGGCAATGGCGATGTGACTCATTTGGTTGGGCGAGAAAGATAGGGAGAAAAGACGGGGAGGCCGAGGGAGAGTGGCGCTGGAGTCGAGGGCGGCCAGAGGCGTAAGTTTTGGTCGCCCAGAAGTGCTCCTGCGCTGGAGACACGCACACAGGCGCGTGGCGCCGTGCATGGCTGCCACTGCCAGCAAAGAATAGAGAAGAGAAAGAAAAGGGAGACTGATAGGTGGGTCCCGCTAGCACTGTTTTAGTCATTTTCATTATTTATTTCGGCCACCACTTCAAAAGTAGCAATAAAATAGCTCCAAGTTCCAAATAGACTGGAGAAACTTTGTATAGAATCCTTAAAGTGCGTAGATCAAAATGTGACAGGTGTCAAAGTTCAATTCCAAATAATTTGAAGTAGCCATTTATTTTAAGATGGCTAAAATGCAAACTTTCATGAATTAATTAGGGTATTTGCTTTCTGAATAAAAATTTCTAGAAAAACTTTTAAAATTCTTTTATATCAAACACTGTCACATATATTTTTGATAGCACCTAGTTGTATGGAAAAATTTGAAGTTGCTTCTCAACTTAATCATACATTGGTTCAATTTCAAATTCAAATAAATTTGAAATGCGACCAAAAATTGAGTTATGACTTGCTAAACCAGCATTAGGTGCAATCATGTGAAAAAAATTGTAGTGACACTGGGGTGTCACAATGACTCATACCCAGGGTACCTCATGGAGAAGGAAAAGAAGGGATAGACTCCTACTAGGATAAGAACAGTAGACCGACTAGGACTCCGCCATGTAACTCTGTCCCCCCGGATATATAAGGAGGGGCAGGGACCTCCCTCAAGGGACAAGCACACATCTAGCAATAGCATCACGCATAACATAGAGCTAGACATCATCGTCTAGGTCTACCCTCCTCGTCTAGATCTTTAGATCTAGACATATCAATACAAATACCATAGAACACAGGACGTAGGGTTATTACTCTCATTGAGAGGCCCGAACCTGTATAAATCGACGTCTTATGTTACCATCGTCTCTCGATCTTGCGCATACCCCTGTCCTACATATAAATCTTCATAGGTGAACTACTCTATGTCTAGTGCCGAGAATAAATCTCGACAGAAAGCAAGATCTAGTAACACCTCTAAACCGAGATAAGATTGGTAAAAATGGAACTTCCTAAGAGATGCTTACAGAACTCCCACCACACTTGAATTTTTGTATCATGAGATGGTGAAAATCAAGTGTGTTGTGTTGTAGCCTTCTTGTAGTGGGTTCCATCGCCGAAAGTACCATGGTGTTCAAGTTGATGTAGCTCCCATGTTCTCGGGCATAGAGTGATCATCATTCATTTTAATCTCAACCTGAATTGGTTAGTGACCAAAAATACCCGAAGGCAATCATAACCAAAAAATATTCTCTTTCTTTTATTGGAGAAAAAGGGAAAGGATAATCTAGGCCATCTCCCGGCAGTGCTTTATTTTTGGTTAGAAGCTCGACCACAGGGACTTCATGTTGCAGCTGCTATTGACGATGTAGTTCTCAGTCCACCGCCAATGTTGAAGTGAGAATTTTGTTGATGAGGCTCTTGAGGTGGTTGTAGTCCTCGTAAGCATGATTGGCACTAAAATTTATTGACTCTAATGATTCAATGAATGAGAATGTATCCTGTGAATTTTCAAGAAAGAAGCTCTCATACTCACCTATTGAATCTTTTCCTCCTGTTTCTAGAGTCAGTGGCTCAACATATCCAATGACCCAAAGTTTCTCCTTCTTATGGAATCCATCGATAAATGTCACAGTTGATTCATGATCACCTTTGAGAAAAGACTAGTGAGGGCTAGAGGATAAAGGCTTAGGCAAGGAAGGTGATAGTTCGGCTTCAATAGGATTTGGAGTTTCTCCCGAACCATCTCCATGCTGGGTGAAAAGCTTCGCATCCTCACAAAGAACAGGCTTCGATGATGCAAGTTGAGAAACAAACATCACTTTCTCAAGCGGGGGATGCTCGAGAGGTGGCCTCACCAACGGATTTTCTAAGCAAGAGGTCTTGGTGGTGAAAGTAATGTCCCTAAGCTTTTTAGTAAGGTCCCTTGAGATGCACCTAGTGGTGGAGTTTTTCAAGTGGGTAGCCAAGGAGGAATTCAAAATCGATTATAGGAAAGATATGAAAGTCTAGGTGAAGCTCAACTTTGCCTATATTGATTGGTATAGCTTTTGCGATCTCCCGACATGTATAGGCTACTCCCAAGGAATCCGGGAAGAGAGATTCGGGCGGCTCTAGAGGTATATCATCCACAAGCTGTAAAACTATGTATTCGTGGATGATATTAACTCCTACGGTGGGATCTTGAAGGGCCTCTACGGTATTTTCTAGTATATGACAAGGAATGATTATGGAAGACGAATGGATTTGGATAGCTTTGAAAGAGTGTTTTTCTTCCTTGAACCACTACTTCTTCATGACCTTCTTTGGAATTGCTTCTTGGAAAGGACCAGGGGGGCAAAGCAGATATCGTAGGCTTGTTTTGTCAGATGTAATTCGAAGTCTTTCTAGGATCATCAAATAATCTTGCCTCGAATTCAACTGGCAACCCTAAAAGTAGAATTTCTTCTTCCTTCTGAGAGGTATCAACAAAAAAATTTAGGGATGAGAGAGCTATGAGTTTGAATTTCGCTATTGAGGGACTCTCGTGGGTTGGATTTCCATCCTCTCGAGAATGAGGAGGACAGACGGGAACTGGTGGGTTCTTTTTGGAACAATAATTCGAGGCATTCCCAAAGTCTTTAAAAAGACCTTCCTCGAATTCAAAAGAGAACTCTAGAGATTGAATTTCTTCTTCCTCCAGTGTTCGAGGTTCAGGGAATGACTCAAAAGTCAAATATGGGTATAAGCAAAGTATGGGTTTGGATTTAGCTATTGAGGGGTCCGTGCGGCTCGACGTAGATTCCTCCTAGAGGGGCTCACTAAGGTCAGCCAAGAAGGATGAGTTTTCTAAGAGATGGTCTAGGATTGCTCTTCCTTCTGTTGCAGTCTTGTGGATGAACGATCCTCCAATGACGATGTCGAGGTATTGGGCAGATTCCTTGTTTAAACCCGAATAAAAGTGTTGAAGCAACATTTCATCGGGTATAGACAAGTCTGGCCTAGATTGTAGTAGCAAAGAGATCCTGACCCAAGCTTCTCCAATAGATTCCTTCTCACTCTGGTAGAAGCAGAGAATTTCCATACCAAGGGAGATAATACGGGATTATGAGAAGAACGCAAGACAAAATTTATCCCGCAACTTCTCCCAATCACCATGTGCACTCCCAATAGTACGAGTGTACCATTGCTTTGCCCTCTCCGTGAGGGAGAAGGGAAACAATTTCCACTTTAGAGTTTCATGTGTCATGCCGTCGATGAACAAACATGAACACAAATAATCAAATTCTCACAAATGAAGGTAAGGATTTTCAAAATGTAGACCAGAGAAGGGTTGCTCCTGAACCATGGCTATAAAGCCAGGGCGGAGTTCGTAGCCAGATGTGCGAATTGGGTCCACAGATGGCAGTGGCTCAAAGAATCGCCCTTTGGAGCAAAAAAGGATACAATGGTGGGTTAGTCCATGGTGGAAAAAGGAAAGAAATAAAAAGAAAGGAAAAAGGAAAAGATACGAGGACAAATAAGATTCGAAGATGTTACAACAACCGCTCCCTGACAATGGTGCCAGAAATGCTTGTTGGTATTTCTTACGATCACAGACAAATCCGCAAGCGCACGGATACCAATGTAGCACTTCACCTAGAAGTATTCTAGGTTATCAAATCATAGGGAACGTGTGTGTACTAATCTTCTAAACTAATCCATCCAAGGGCAACAAGAATATGGTAGAAAGAGGGTAGAGAGGATTCCTATGGTCAAGGATCCTATAGTAAGGTAGGTTCAGTCTATAACTGCTTACTTCGGGCACCGCCTTACCACTGCATCCATAGGCGACTTCGGCCAACAGCTCTACCACGTACCCGAACATGGAGGATTACTAAGGCCGAATAGGGCTGTCACCACCTAACGACTACCTCTACAAACTATGGGGCATGCGGCAAACAAAGGTTACCTCTGGCCTAGAAACACCGTCTACGCTATCAATTACTATCTAAGTCTCAGATCCATGCTTATAGAAGACTAAGATACTCTAACTAGATAAAGCGATGATCCCGTAAGCAATTAAGAAAGAACTTACTTAAATAGGAATCTTAAATACTAAAGAGAAAACACGAACACTTACTTGAAAAGGAAAGCATCCGTCAAGGTATAAGCATGGGGAAGATCACCGACAAGCATGGCGCTTCCCCGAACTCTCTCTCACCCTCTCCCTATTTTCTAAGCACTTTGGCAGTGCTAAAGACTTTGCAGTGGAGCTCTAAACTCTCTTCTTGTGTTGTGGGAATTGAGAGGGAGAGGGGCTCTATTTGTAGTGGGAGGTGATTTGGGGGAGTGGAGAAGGCTTCCTAAGAATAAGGGAATATTCCTTGGACTATTCCTCATCCTTAGGGGCCAAGTAATGGGCTTCTCCACTCAGCCAAGCAACCTGAACCATCATTCTCTTTCCCTCCCGCGGGTGCTGATGTCTGTGTTAGTTCAGCCCGGAATCGGATCTTCTATGCCTCATAACTCTCTCATCTTTAGGCAAATGATATATGCATTTCGATCGGCTCGACAAGAGATTCAATTACTGAGGTTTAATATATTAGTTGAGCAATTCTCACTTCATGTTTATGGGATTATTTATATCTCCTCTCCTAACTCTCGTATTCCCTCAAATTTGGTTGTAAATACCTGCACACAAATATTCACCAACACTTGTGAAAATTGTTAGTAATAAACTCCTACCACTAAGTTAGTTATTTATTTTATATGTTTTATGCAGGCAATTAACGGTTGGATTTTATATTTAAGGACTGTCAACAGTCATCAACCAATTGCAGACTTCCATGATTAGAACCCGCACGACGACCTCCGAGACAACATGCCGCCACGGGACGCCCATCACCGACTAAACAACAACCATCGAGAGTGAGAGGAAGCCTCTAGCCGAGAGTAGCAGGATGAGCACCGCCATCATGGCAATGTGCATAACCGGCCCTGAGAGCGCAACGACCGACACCGAGAAGACCGCAACCGGGAACGCTGCAACGATGGTCGGCACGATGACAGACATCAACAAGAGGACAACCACCACCTGGAGCGATCTCTAACTCACTAGCCTGAGTATGACGACGGCAAGGATGGTATCAGATCATTGAGAAGTATGATGGCAACCAGCTGGTGTAAATCAATTGCAATTGCTGTCCTCGCAGTAATGAGTACCATTTGGTCACTGAGTCGTCACGTAGTTGCACATGATACTCTAAAAATGGATTACTTTGTTACTATTGATTATTATTATTACTGCTGCTCTTATGTTGTATTTACTTTATGTATTGTTTATTACTTTATGATGCTTCACTAAAGTTACATTTCTGCTCCACCCAATTAAATTGACTAAATAAAACTTGATAGAACTAATAGGTTGCTTAGTGCGAGTCTTTTCAAACAAGCTTCCTATTAGAGCCAATGCATGTCTAGGTCCTTGACGGGTAAGTCTTGCTGAGTAATTAGTACTCAGGCTTTGTGCCTCTGTTATTTTCAGGTACTGAATAAGTAGAATTGCCTATAGATGTGTTGCCTTGGGACATGCAGGTCCCTGAGGGTTGGACTGCTCACTGGGAGTCTGACCTGCCACCGCAGTGGCTATGTGTGCTGCTAGGGTGATGGTTCCTCGAGCATGAATCGTCACTACGCTGTATCGTCGAGCTCATAGACTTCTTTTCGTTATTTGCTTCCGCTGATTTTCAAAACAACATGAACTTGTATCTTTCTGCTACACTTTGATCACCTTAATGATGTAATAATTCAACTTAAATTTAAGTCATTGTTGTATTATCAAGTGTCTGCATTATCAGTGTTGGAGATGCCCAAGAGAAAATACGAAGTCGATCAGTATGTGAGGGTCATACGGATATTGATCCGTGAGGGATTAGTCCACTAATGGGCCAACTAGTCGAGGCCCATTAGAAAGGGATCTATATAAGTGGAGGCAGGGCAAGGGGTACGTGATCCCACCAGTCCATAACTGATGTGGATAAGAGTTCCCGATCTTCCGAAAGGTTCTTGGTAAGTTGATTTGATCAGAGGCGACACACAAACCGATCCGGCTTCAGAACAGCACGTTCTAAACCCCGCAATCACAGCACGACGTCTCCTCTGGTTATCAAACATCCAAAGATGATTGACCTCACCGAGAAGGCTAATCCCTGCCTGTGAATCAAGAACACAAGCAAGAACAACGAAGAATGCAACACGATTGCAGATGTATGATTAAACTCTCGAAGTGGGGGTCTCACAAACCGATGAATGGCGACACTGTTTATGAACAGAATTGATCTAAGCAAAACCCGAACCCTAATGGTGCGGCGGCGGCTGTATATAAAGACCCTAGGGTCGTGCAAGACCCTCTGGACGCGCCCCTAATTGGGCTCAACTAAATACAAAGCCCAAAGGCCAAAAATAGGCGACGCAGCACCGACACAGATTTTGGACTCTCTTTTGTTTCGATGATTCCCGATGACTCCAGATGAATTTTGATATGAGGCCGGCGGGATTGGAAAGGTCTTCTCCTTATTTTTCCGTGCATATGTAGAACGTCCAAATTCGATTCTGTATGCGTCCTGGGTGACTGTTTTAGTGCAGACTGGTCCTGGGCCCCGAAACAGACTCGAAGTCGGTTTTGATTGGGCCTCCACTTTGGCTTCCAAGCCCTTGCTGGTCCTCGATGTTTCCAACTCCTTCTCCCATCATCTCCTGGTCCTCTCCATGGTTTCTAATCATAAAATAATCATTAGGTAGCAAACCATTCTCAAAAGTAACATATAGCGAAGAACGTAGGAACGAGCTCACCTCTAAATTTAGTCGTCGTGCACGAGCTCTAGTCATTGGACCTTGCAAGTCCAAAATTGGAGGAGTGTTGTGTGTATCCATAGGAGTGATGTCTTCATCAATAAACCTAGCCACCGCGCTCCTCTCTCTTGCCCACAAAACCCTAACCGTGTTGCCGGTGCTAGCACGCCGCACATGGTGCTCCAACCCCGTACATGTGGATACCGCAAGGAGGCATTGCAACTGTGGTGCTGTTGACTTTTGCTAAGCCATATTAATAAATCATTCCCGGCACGGGGCCAGAAACGGTTCACTAATATGTCCCAGAGTCAAGTAGGTAAAATCCGCAAGCGCACGGAGAATACCGCTGTAGCATTTCACCCGAAAGTATTCAGGGTATCGTATTTGTTTATCCCAAAGGAAGGGTATGATCAAGAAGCGTTACTAACATATAAGATCATGTTAACAATTAGCAAGGATATCTTAACCAAGACAGGCAGGTACATGATAATAACCGGGTAGTGTGACACACACAGAAGATTCCTACTAAATAAATAAAGTCTAGTGGAGGAAAGACTAGGCTAAGCTACTCCTACTATACATTCCTATACAGTTGCATAGCCTAAGTAGAATACATACAGACCCACACTCAGGTTCAGCAGTCAATAGTATAGCACTTCAGGCACGGACTTACCCCTGCATCCACAGGCGACTTCCGCCAAGAGCCTACGCACTAGCCTAGCGGGGAGGATTTCAAAGGACGGACAGGGCTGTCACCACCTGCCGCCTACCTCAACGAACCAGTAGACTAACGAATAATTGATGCAAATCAGTCACCCAAGTACCATACTTGCATGACCAAAGAGCACTCTGCCCCTCCGCGATTACTATTAACGAGGCAGAGCTACCGTACGAATACGATCACCAAACCCATGCTATACTTTATCAGCTAAAACTAAGCATAGAGACTATAACATATAAACTAGGCTATAGTGACGGTATATAACTAGCATGACAATAGTAGTATAATAAATATAAACTACTATCACACAAGTAGACTATACTATCACATATATGGATCACAATATCAAACAAGAAACTCATGACCCAAGCACAACTATATAGAAAAGATATATATATTGATAAGAGCAAAGTCTTACAAAAGGGAAAAGATACAAGAGCCATACCAATTCCAAGTGAAGACTTGGGACTAGAGAGCTCTAGACTCAGCCTAACTCCACTAAAACTCCAAGAACTACTACTAGCAAGAGAGAAATGCTTCTTGTGGTGTGTGTTGAGTGTGAAGGCACACCCTCCTATTTATAGCCTCAATAGGTCGGCAAGGGAGCGTAACCGCCACGGAAGGCATCTCAAACCGTCATCAGGAGTCGCGGAGGAGCCAACACGTGGAAGCCCAGGCGGAGAGGGCGCCCGGCCGGGTCGGCCGACCTGACCAGGTCGGCCGACCTGGGGGTGGCCCCTCCTGGCCTGTGCTTTATCCAGGTGGCTGTCCTGTGGGCCCTGACGTCGGTTTGCGCGGTATTACAAGGAGTTTCGTCGGTTAAGTGCTGAAAATGGGCCCTTCAATCCGTGTGACGTCCATGTGGCACTCTCTGATTGGTCGAAAGTGTGTTTTCTTGCCTTTTGAGGTGTTTCCTTCATATTTCCTCCTGCATGCACAAAGTTCTCCAAGTACAAGTGGAACTATATTATTGTGCTAAAGCATGCGTGTATGAAATGCCAAATTCTCCTTTATTTGAGTATAGTTGACGGTTAAAAATGGTACTTAACAACCGTCAACAGGTGCTTCGGCTGGACTAGGAGGAGACTGTTGCTCTGAACGACTACATCCTCTACATCAATGCGTGACTACGTTGGACGTTGCTTCTCCAACCTTGCTTCCGCTCCGCCTGCACGTCTAGTGGTAATGATCTATGATCCCCTCTTGCAAGACTTCCTGGTTGAACAGTAGAAATTGTTTCTAGCTATTGTAGCCTCTCCGTTCCCCAACAGTGGTATCAGCACCGACCTTGTTTAGTTTGCGATCTGGATCTTGCGCATATAGTTGATATGCCGATGTAGTAGATTAGATCTATTGCATGTTTTCATAGTACGGGTTGACTAGATCAATCGGTCTTAGTGGGAGTTTCACGAGGTGTTTGATGGATAGCACGCATGTGTGGATGATGTAATCATGTCACCTCTCGGTGTAAGCGATCTGTCCCTACCGGCAAGTATCACCATTGGGACTAACTGCGTAAACCAGAAGAGGAGACCGATGAGATTAGGACTGTGTGTTGCGGTCTATCATGAAACCCTAATGAAAATTAAGGCATTATGAATGACTCGGAATTGGCCAAATATGATCTGTCCGATGAGATTTTCATTGCGATTCCATAGATACAATCTGTGAAATCCTATGAGGCTTTTAGGGCGATTCCAACACCGACTAAATCCGTTGACCGGCCAGCGGGACCGCCGTACGGACACACTCCTAGTTGGTTATACCCCTTTTGATTCACACGATGGAATTCGTTCTCGCCTAACTTGTTTTTGCAGAGAATATTGTGAATAGTATGGCTCAAAATGTGTATGTGATGCATGTTTGTGTTCTTTCATGACTTGCGAGTCATGTTTAAAATAGCTAGGTTAAGGCTGTCATATTATTGTATAACGTCCTGCGTGTCGACTTGTGATTCTTGATCTCTTCATGTAATTCACTACTAGCTATTAGATGTAGTAGCTTAGTACTTGTTCATGGAGGCCGAATTTGGAGCATGGTGGACACATGGACAGGAGGAGGGCTGCAACAATGGAGATGGAGATCACCATGTGAAAGGACCATACTATTTTACAGTTAATATGATTGCCTGTGATGATGTTCCTGTCATCCTATTCTTTCATGTGTTATATGCTGGATATAATGATCATGCTAGTATAGGTTCCCTCAGAAAAATTAAGACTAAAATTGATGCCCTTGCAATAGCTGCAACTACTATAATTTTGATAGTTGTGTGGTAGGTCTGCCAAAGTAGAGTGCCCCAACTATCTTAACAAGTAGGGTGAATGTCGGACATTCACAAGCATAGTATTGGTTTGCTTGACAAAGCTATGAAAATAGTTTTGCCTTTGGGGCATGGTGTTGGGCATCATGGCATATGATGCCTCCCAACAAACAAGAGTCACATATGATGTGATTAGCAAGTGTTGCGTACCTAGGATACTACATTTCTAGCAGTGATGCCATAGTTCAATAGGAACTAGTTGAATAAGGATCTTGGACCACTATATGTTGTTTTGAGGGAAACAATTTCAAGCATATAGTGAAGAAACTCTTTTAAAATGATTTAATAGGAGTTTTACATTTACATAGTGCTTATACACTTGCATGTGTTTCTGTTGTAGATCATGTCGCCCGCTAATAATGCTTCCAGTTTTAATTTGCGTTCAATCCTTGAGAAAGAAAAACTTAATGGAACAAACTTTATGGATTGGTATCGCAATTTGAGAATATGGTCTAGAGCTTCCTTACCCTGATGACCTGCTTGAAAATGCTAGTGCTGCCCAGAAGAGGGAGTATGACAAGCACAGTAATAATGCACTTGATGTTGGCTGTCTCATGCTTGCTACCATGTCCTCTGAGCTTCAGAAGCAATATGAGAACACTGACGCCCACAATATGATTGTTGGGCTTCATGGCATGTTTGAGAACCAAGCAAGGACTGAGAGGTATAACATCTCAGAGGCCTTGTTTGGGTGCAGGCTAGCTGAAGATAGTCCCGTCAGTCCTCATGTAATCAAGATGATTGGTTACATTGACAGCCTGGAGAAGCTTGGTTCTCCCCTTAGCCCAGATTTGGCTACGGATGTCATTCTCCAGTCGCTCCAAGCGAGCTATCAACCATTCATAATAAATTTTCATATGAATAGCCTGGAGAAGACTATGGCTAATTGCATGGGATGCTAAAGACTGCCGAGGAGAGCATCAAGAAAACTAGGGCAAATCATGTGATGATGGTGCAGAAGGATATGAAGAGAAAGCGCAAGCCTAAGGTTGCAGCAGCTCCTCTCAGGCCAAGAGTGCCTCCAGGCGATCCTTGCCATTACTGCAAGAAGACTGGGCACTAGAAAAGAAACTGCAAGCTTTACTTGGAAGAACTCAAGAAGAAAAAGGCTACTGATCCTTCTACTTTAGGTATCAATGTTATTGAAATTCATCTTGCTACTCATCCTGATGATTCATGGGTATTTGATACCGGATCAATGATTCATACTTGCAAATCATTGCAGGGTCTTAAAGGGACAAGGAAGTGTGCAAGAGGCGAGGTGGATGCTCGTGTCGGCAATGGTGCAAAAGTTGTTGTGTTGGCTATCAGGACTTATTCAATCTCACTACCGTCAGGATTAGTTTTAGAAATAAATAATTGTTATTATATTCCTGCCCTGGGCAAAAACATTATATCCTCCTCATGTTTAGAGGAAGTTGATGGTTATGAGGTCATAATAAGGAACAAATGTTGCTCCATTTATTTGAATGATATTCTCTATGCAAATTTTCCATTAGTGAATGGATTGTATTGTCTTGATATGGAGAATAAGCCAATTTATAACATTGATGCGAAGAGGCTCCGCCCGAATGATTTGAATCCCACTTACACTTGGCATTGTCGTTTAGGCCATATAAATAAGAGGCGCATGGAGAAGCTCCATAATGATGGTCTTCTACACTTATTCAATTTTGAATCAATTGAGACATGTGAATCTTGTTTGCTTGGCAAGATGACTAAGCCACCTTTCACTGGACATAGTGAGAGGGAAAACGACCTATTGGCTCTTATACATACAGATGTATGTGGGCCAATGAGTTGTGTGGCTAGAGGTGGTTTTCAGTACTTCATTACTTTCACTAATGACTCTAGTAGATACGGTTATATCTACTTAATGAAGCACAAGTCTGAATCATTTGAAAAGTTCAAAGAATTTTAGAATGAAGTACAAAATCAATTGGGAAAAACAATTAAAACCCTACGATCTGATCGTGGAGGTGAGTACTTGAGCCATGATTTTGGTGATCATCTAAGACATTGTGGAATTGTTCCATAATGGACGCCACCCGGAACACCTCAATTAAATGGTGTGCCCGAGTGGAGGAACCGAACCTTGTTGGACATGGTTAGGTCAATGATGAGTCAAAGTGATCTTTCATTGTCCTTTTGGGGATACACTCTAGAAACTGCTGCTTTCACTTTAAATAGGGTTCCATCTAAATCTGTAGAGAAGATGGCATATAAGATATGGACCGGAAGCATCTCGTGCTGTATTTTCTCAAGATTTAGGGTTGTGAGGCTTATGTAAAACGTATGATGTCTGATAAGCTTTCTCCCAAGTCAGATAAATGTTTCTTTGTAGGATATCCTAGGGAAACCAAAGGGTATTATTTCTACAACCGGGAGGAGGGCAAAGTGTTTATCGCTCGGAATGGTGTCTTTCTAAAGAAAGAGTCTCTCTCACGAAAGATAAGTGGGAGGACAGTGCAACTTGGAGAAGTTCAAGAAACACTGGAAAATGTTTCTTCTCCCATTGAACCTCAATTGGAACAGGTTGTACAAGATGTTGTAGAACCTATTGTTGAGGCACCAGCCCCATGTAGATCTGAACGGGCACGTCGCACACCTGAAAAGTTCACGCTCCTAACAACGGGGCAGCACGACATATTAGTGTTGGACAACGATGAGCCTAAGACATACATGAAAGCAATGATGGGACCAGACTATGAGAAATGGCTCAGAGCCATGAGATTCGAATTAGAATCCATGAGAGAAAATCAAGTTTTGAACTTGATTAATGCACCTGATGGTGTTAAAACCATTGAGTGTAAATGGGTTTTTAAGAAAATGATAGACAAGGATGGAAATGTTCACATCTATAAAGCACGATTGGTGGCGAAAGGTTTTAAACAAATTCAAGGTGTTGATTATGATGAGACCTTCTCGCCCGTTGCTATGCTAAAGTCTATTCGGTTCCTCCTAGCAATTGCCGCATACTATGATTATGAGATATGGCAAATAGACGTCAAAAAAACTTTCCTTAATGGAAACCTAAGTGAGGAGTGTACATGACACAGCCTGAAGGTTTTGTTGATCCACAAAATGCTTGGAAAATATGCAAACTTCAGAAGTCCATTTATGGACTAAAGCAAGCATCTCAGAGTTGGAACCTTCGTTTTGATGAGGCAGTCAAAAGGTTTGGCTTCATCAAGAATGAAGAAGAGCCTTATGTTTACAAAAAGGCTAGTGGGAGCACACTCGTATTTCTAGTCCTTTATGTGGATGACATATTGTTGATCGGAAGATTCTAAGAAAGGTTTCTTGCCCATGTTGCATGGCATTACTCTTAGCAAGACTCAGTGTCCTTCGACACCTGATGAGATAGAGAAGATGAGAGCGATCCCGTATGCTTCGGCTATCGGATCCATCATGTATGCCATGATATGTACACGCCTAGATGTAGCTTTTGCTCTAAGCGCTACAAGCAGATTCCAATCAAACCCAGGAGAAGCTCACTGGGTGGCTAGTAATAATATCCTAAAGTACTTGAGAAGAACTATGGGTATGTTCCTAGTTTATGGAGGTGAGAAAGTGCTCGTTGTAAATGGTTACACCGACGCTAGATTCGAAACCGACAATAATGATTATTGCATTGATTGACAAGTATGTGACTTATTTGTAAAACTCATTGTTCTTTCATAATATTATCCTAAATAATCCCTAGTTCCTTATCATTATGTGGGACAATAATGATTCATGGACTAGCACATGTATTGGTTGATGATCATGTTTCATAGATCATTGATATGGAGATATCAAATCAATAACGTGGACACATGTTGGAGAACATGGTGTTGGATTGACCCACTAATAGACTCTGCGGAGATGTTATTATTATGCCATCAGTTGTTGTCTTGTATGATGTACCTTCGGGATACTTAGACCTGAGATCGTTATTGATTCCCAGAATGTGTAATAGCACACTTAGGGGTTACCAAATGCTATTCCGTAACTAGGTAGTTATAAAGGTAATTTTCGGGTATGCTATGAAACATGTCGTGGGGTGTGAGCGATCAAGATGGAATTTACCCCTCCTGATAACAGGAGAGATATCTCTGGGCCCGTCGAGTTAGATGGATTTGAAAGTGCATGGCCATGTCGATGTGATTAAAAATTAATCACGATGACTAAGAGTTAGTCATGATAAATCCACTAGACGTTCGAGTGAATGGTCGAGCTATTACAGGGATGGCACATATCTCGCCTTAAGCTTGACTGATATCGTGAGGCAAAGTGATCAGTGAATGCGTATCTCAAAGGTTCAGCCGATATGATCTTTATTGTGTACATGAGAATCAATATGTGCTGCTAGGTGCCGCTATTGATTTATGATTTGAAAAATGGGTTTGACATTATTGTCGTGTACTTGTGAACCTAATGGGTCACACACTTAGCGGGTTGGAACATTGCTTTCCTACGTGATTGTCTCTAGTGCAAGTGGAAGATTATTGGAGATGCCCAAGAGACAATACGGATTTGATCCATATGTGAGGGTCATACGGATATTGATCTGTGAGGGATTAGTCCACTAATGGGACAACTAGTCGAGGCCCATTAGAAAGGGATCTATATAAGTGGAGGCGGGGCAAGGGGTACGTGATCCCACCAGTCCATAACCCTAGCCACCGCGCTCCTCTCTCTCGCCCACAAAACCCTAACCGTGTTGCCGGTGCTAGCACGCCACGCACGGTGCTCCAACCCCGTACGTGTGGATACCACAAGGAGGCGCTACAACTATGGTGCTTCGGCTGCACCAGGAGGAGACGGTTGCTGTGAACGACTACATCCTCTACATCGACGCGCGACTACGTTAGACGTTGCTTCTCCAACCTTGCTTCCGCTCCGCCTGCGTGTCTAGTGGTAATGATCTATGATCCCCTCTTGCAAGGCTTCCTGGTTGAACGGTAGAAATTGTTTCTAGCTATCGTAGCCTCTCCATTCCCCAACAATCCGCAACTTCGGGACCTCGATCCTCTGGGAAGGGGCGCGTCGGCACGAAGCGGTGGCGGTGATGTCTTACGGCGACGATGGCAAGGCACAAGAGCAAGGCGGCGGCGGGGCAGCGGGGTGGGGGAAAGGCGGCGTGGGGCTGCGAGTCCCACCTATTTATAGGGTGCGGGCCTCGTGGTGGCTTGGCACGGAAGCCGAGGGCGGTAGCGACATTGGGCCAGGTGGTGGCTAGGGTTAGGGTTGTGCGGCGTGCGGGCTCGGCTGGGCCACGGCTGGTGAGGTGGGCTAGCGGGAGGGCTGCGGCGCGCTGCACCGAGGCAGGCCGGAAAGGAGAGAGGAGGGGGGAAGATGGGCCTCGCGGGGAAAAACCAGCCCAAGCTGAGAGATAGGGGGAGAAAGATAGGGGGGAAGGGGGGGGGGGGGAGGGGTTTTGGCACAAAGGCCAGGGAGGGTTTTTCTTTTCTGTTTTCCTTTTCCTAAATTCCAAACTATACCAAATCGATTCCTGATCAGCATGAATGCAACAGTCAACATTTAAAGTAACCTAGATTAGATTATATTATTTAGAAATTAATTCTTTTTCATAATAAAATGCTACAACTCTAGGAAAGTTTTAAAATACTCAAAAAATTGAAAATCAGGGTGTTACAAACCTACCCCCCTTATGATGAATCTCGTCCTCGAGATTTGCTTGGATCGGAGAAAAGATTGGGAAACTCCTTCTTCAAGTCTTCTTCTCTTTCCCATGTGGCCTATTCCTCTGAATGATTGCTCCATTGCACCATGCATGTATGGTACTTTTTATTCCATGTCACCTTCTCTGTAGTTTCAAGAGTCTTCACTAGGTGTTCTTGATAGGCAAGATCTTCTCCAACCTCCAAATCTTCTATAGGCATCTGTACCTCTAGAACTCATAGACACTTCTTTAACTGAGACACATGGAAAACATCATGCACCTCCAACAACTGTGGTTGTAGTTCCAACTGATAAGCCACTTCACCTCTTCGCTCCAAAATCTTGAAAGGACCAATATATCGGGGTGCTAGCTTGCCCCTAACATTGAAATGGCGTAGTCCTCTCATAGGTCACACCTTTAGGTATATAAAATCACCAACCTCAAAACTTAAATCCCTTCTTCTATGGTCAGCATAACTCTTTTGTCTAGACTGCGCAAGCTTGAGGTTCTCCTTAACAATATGGACTTGTCTTTGCGTGTCTTGGAGAATCTATGGCCCAAATACTTGGTTTTCTCCCGTCTCATTCCAGAATAAGGGAGTCCAGCACTTGAGACCATAGAAAACCTCAAATGGAGACATCTTCAAACATTCTTGATAACTATTGTTGTAGGAAAATTCTGCATAAGGGAGGCTTTTGTCCCAACTATTACCATACTGTAGCGCACAGGCTCTCAACATATCCTCGAGAATTTGATTCACCCTTTCAGTTTGTTCGTCTGTCTGCAGATGGTATGCCAAACTAAAGTACGCTTCGAGATTGCTGACAAGTGATGAGGACATCAACGACATACGAATAATGACGACGGAAGATGGCACGACAAACCAAGATGTCACGCCTCCACCTCTCGTCGTCGCGCCTCCTCGAGTTACGGATCCATCTTCTAACGAGACGACGACATACAAGGGCCCAATCACTAGAGCTCGAGCCCAGGAATTGAAGACGGTTTTGATGCTAAGGAACGACGGCCCAGGATGATGTGGCCCGAAGGCCCACGTGGCCCAAGTCGCACGACTCCCTCTCCACCGCGCGCCCCTCCACTTCAGCCGGCCCTAGATGCCTCGTCCTCCCCCTATATAGTCAAGGGCTGCGCCCCTTGTAATCTTTGAGTTTTGTTTTAAGTTTAGCTTAGCTATACATCCGTCTCTCGACGTGAATTCAGAACTCCACCTTCGTGCAATACATCAGATTGCTCGCCTCTAATTCTTGCTCGTTCTTCGATTGCGCGTAAGAATTGATCCTCGTGATCAGGTTGATCTTGTTTACCGCAAGGTTAATATCCTCCGGAAGTTGGTTCAGCGATTGCATTGGCGCTTCGGCTTGCTCGTCGTAGTCGGATCGTGAGGGTCAACATCCACCAAATCGAAGTTATCTCCACTCGCCGAAAGATCGGGCACTCTACACCTATCAAGTGGTATCAGATTCCAGTGTTTCTCGGTGAGTTTTATCCAAGTCCACATAAACCAAAAATTACAAAAAAAAAAGTTTACCCCAGTACGGTTTTGAGCCTCGCACTGTTACCAAAAATTACAAAAAAAAAAGTTTACCCCAGTACGGTTTTGAGCCTCGCGTTGTTGAGTTTTTGTGCTTTCGCTTTTGATCGTTGCTGGTACACTGTGTTTCATCGTTTTCTTCCTATCATCGTCGTATCCTTCCGCCGTGCCGCGTGTTTTCACCACCACAGTTTGCTTTCCGCCGCATCTGTTTATCCCGTCTCGCTTGCCAAATTTATCCGCTGCACCGTGAGTCCGGGTCAATCACTGCCTCGACGATCGAGTCCTACTCGGTTACGTCGTGACCCGCTCGCCTCGCCCTGTGTTTAGTTCTGTTCGGTTTCGTGTGTCCCGCTCGCCTCGCTGATCGAGTCCTACTCGGTTACATCGTGACCCGCTCGCCTCGCCCTGTGTTTGTTTCTGCTCGGTTTCGTTTATTCCTACTCTAGAGAGAGAGAGAGAGAGAGAGAGTATCTTTTTATTACCGTTCTACCCCTGCCTCAAAAAAAAAGTGCTTGTGCTTAATTGCTTATTTGAGGTCTCATTGTTTATATTTTCAGCAAAAAGTATTAAAAAAAAGGAGAAAAAAAGGAAAAAAAAAGAAAAAAAAAGAAGAGCGGCCGAGCAACACAGGCGACGCGTTCTTGCTGCACTTTGTTTTGATCTTTTTTTTCCTTCCTCTTGCACTTGTACCGGCAGCAATCTTTTCGCGTTTAGCACCATTATTCAGCTTTGCAGTTATTGTTTGAATTGTGCTAACCCTTGGATTGAGTGCAGCCTCCTAGCCCCACAAATTTTCTACTACGAGCAGGTTTTTGTTTCACCACGCAATCGCTCCTCCAATCTTCCACCGGTTTTACCTGTGGTTGCAGTTCACGCTTGCGTGCTTGGTAAGGACGGGTAAGAATTTGATAACAGCTTTTTGATTGAGCTTTTCACCCACCACTCACCTCTCGTTGTAGGATCCCGCTTTTTGTATTGCTTGTGTTTCTATGGCAGAAAACAGCTCGAAGTCGGAGGAGCTCACCCTCCAGGATGTCCAGGCACAGGTTGACGGTCTACAAAACGACATGAAGACGATGCACGAGAGACTTGACTCTACGGTCACTTCGTCGAATGAGCGTTTTGATCAACTGGACCTCGCTGATACGGCTGCCCGCACCACGCTCGCGACGATCATGACTCGTCTTGAGGCCATGTCGACGCAGCTTGGGACCATGACGACGCAGCTCACGGAGTTGCAACATGCACGTGACTACGGCGCCGACACCGAGCAGGACGACGACAATCGCCGTGGTCGTGCTCGTAGGGTACGTGTTCCTATTAATGATTCTTTTGCCAAAATAAAATTTCGTATTCCCACTTTTAATGGCAAATATGATCCGGGTGCTTATCTTGATTGGGAATTAGAGGTTGAACAAAAATTTGCATGCCATGATATTCCTGCTAATTTACAAGTTAAGGCTGCTATTAGTGAATTTACTGAATTTGCTTTACTTTGGTGGCGTGAGTATAGACAAAGATATCCTGATAATATTCCAGCCACTTGGACGGCATTAAAAGCTGCTATGCGTCATCGTTTTGTGCCGTCATATTATGCTAGAGATTTGCTTAATCAAATGCAGCGTTTTCAACAAGGTTCACTTTCCGTAGAGGATTATTATCAAGCTTTGCAAAAGGGTATGATTCGCTGTGGTTTAGTTGAACTGGATGATGCTGCTATGGCTCGCTTTAGGGGTGGGTTAAATCGTGAAATTCAGAATATTCTTGATTATAAGCATTATGATGATATGACCACCTTATTTGAATATGCTTGTAAAGCTGAACGTGAAGTGCAGGATCGACAATCTTCGTCAAGACCTAACATTTTTGTAGGGTCCAAGACGCCTTCAGCTCCACGGTCGACACCTCCTTCCACGTCACGCGACCACTCCTCGACCACGTCCAAGTCGAGTGCTCCATCCACGGCCAAATCTGCCTCGTTCGTGCCGTCCTCCTCGTCGTCTGGACGAGCTCGGGATATTCAGTGTCACCGTTGCCGAGGATTTGGTCATGTGATACGTGATTGTCCAAATAAACGAACTATGTTGATTCGTGACGACGGTGGGTATTCTTCTGCTAGTGATTCTGAGGATATTCATCAGACTATGCTTGCCACTAATCATGCAGATAATACGGAGCTTCATGTCGACTCTAGTGCCGCCGACAGGTATGCCACTCTTGTTGTGCAGCGTGTTCTTAGTACACAGGTCGTTCAGGATGAAAAGCATCAGCGCCACAACATTTTTCATATCAAAGGCGTTGTGCAAGAACGAGCGGTCCGTATAATCATCGATGGTGGCAGTTGCAACAATTTGGCTAGTACGACCTTGGTGGAGCAGTTGTCATTGCCAACAAGGAAGCATCCACATCCTTATCACGTTCAATGGCTCAATGATGGCGGCAAAATAAAGGTAACGCGCTCGGTACGTGTTCCTTTCTCTCTTGGCGCCTATTCTGATTTTGTAGATTGTGATGTTGTTCCAATGGAAGCATGCTCTTTGTTGCTTGGCCGTCCTTGGCAATATGATGTTGATAGTGTTCATCATGGTCGCTCCAATTATTATTCCTTCATGTTTAAGGGTCAGAAAATTGTTATTCATCCTATGACACCTGAACAAGTTCTTAAAGATGATATTGCTCGAGCGACAAAAGCTGCAAAATTGGTTACATCGCCTCCTGTTGCACCTGTTCAACATGAGATCAAATTGAATAACCCTATCTTGCTTGCTACACGTGCTGATTTTGATGAATTACATGATGCTAATCTGCTTTGCTATGCGCTAGTTTGCTCTCGTATGCTTGTTTCACTAGATGAGGCGCCTATGTTGCATATTCCTCCTGTTGTTGCTAACCTTTTGCAGGACTATAAAGATGTTTTTCCCGCTGAATTGCCGCCGGGTCTTCCTCCTATTCGTGGCATAGAACATCAGATTGATTTAATTCCAGGCGCACAGCTTCCTAATCGCGCCCCATACCGCACAAATCCTGAGGAGACGAAAGAAATTCAGCGTCAAGTGCAGGCATTGCTTGATAAAGGTTACATTCGTGAGTCTCTCAGCCCTTGTTCGGTTCCTGTTTTGCTTGTTCCTAAGAAAGATGGCTCTTGGCGTATGTGTGTAGATTGTCGTGCAATTAACAATATTACAATTCGTTATCGATATCCTATACCACGCCTTGATGATATGCTTGATGAACTTAGTGGTGCCACAATTTTCTCTAAGGTTGATTTACGTAGTGGTTACCATCAAATAAGAATGAAATTAGGAGATGAATGGAAAACGGCTTTTAAAACTAAATTTGGCTTGTATGAATGGTTGGTTATGCCGTTTGGATTGTCTAATGCTCCTAGCACTTTTATGCGCTTAATGAATGAAGTTCTTCGGTCTTTCATTGGAATATTTGTTGTTGTCTATTTTGATGATATCCTTATATACAGCAAATCCATGAATGAGCATTTAGAGCATTTGCGTGCTGTTTTTGATGCTTTGCGTGCTGCTCACTTGTTTGGGAACATGGAAAAATGCACTTTTTGCACGCAACGTGTTTCGTTTCTTGGATATGTTGTTACTCCACAGGGCATTGAGGTCGATAGCAGCAAGGTGGACGCCATTCAGAGTTGGCCCCAACCGACGACGGTCACACAGGTTCGTAGTTTTCTTGGTCTTGCAGGCTTCTATCGTCGTTTTGTGCGGGATTTCAGTTCTATTGCTGCACCATTACATGAGCTGACCAAGAAGGGTGCGCCATTTGAGTGGGGCGCACCACAAGACGACGCATTCAACACTTTAAAGGAACGGTTAACTCATGCTCCTCTCTTACAATTGCCTAATTTTGATAAAGTGTTTGAATTGGAATGTGATGCTAGTGGAATTGGTTTGGGTGCTGTTTTGTTGCAAGATCATAAACCCATTGCTTATTTTAGTGAGAAGTTAAGTGGTGCTGCTCTTAAATATTCCACTTATGATAAAGAACTTTATGCTTTAGTAAGAACTTTGCAAACATGGCAGCATTATTTATGGCCTCGCGAATTTATTATTCATTCTGATCATGAGGCTTTGAAACATATTAGAACCCAAACTAATCTGAATCGTCGTCATGCTAAATGGGTTGAATTTATTGAATCTTTTCCATACATCATTAAACATAAAAACGGGAAGGAAAATGTGATTGCCGATGCTTTGTCTCGTCGTTATATGATGCTGTCCCAATTAGACTTTAAAATATTTGGTTTGCACGTTTTGAAAGATCAATATGTGAATGATGCTGATTTTCATGATATTATGATGCATTGTAAGGATGGCAAACCTTGGGGCAAATTTCATATGCAGGATGGGTTCCTGTTTCGTGCTAACAAGCTGTGTATTCCAGCTAGCTCGGTTCGTCTTTTGTTGTTACAGGAGGCGCATGGAGGTGGTCTTATGGGTCACTTCGGAGTTTTCAAGACACATGAGGTGTTGGCCGACCATTTCTTTTGGCCACGGATGCGCCGTGATGTTGAGCGCCTTGTTGCACGCTGTACCACATGTCAAAAAGCTAAATCTCGTTTGGGTAATCATGGTTTGTATATGCCCTTGCCTGTTCCCTCTTCTCCTTGGCTTGATATTTCGATGGATTTTGTTTTGGGATTGCCTCGCACTAAGAAGGGGAGGGACAGTATTTTTGTGGTTGTTGATCGTTTCTCTAAAATGGCTCACTTTATACCTTGTCATAAAACTGATGATGCCTCAAATGTTGCTGAATTGTTCTTTAGAGAGATTGTTAGATTGCATGGAATTCCTAAAACAATTGTCTCTGATCGTGATGCTAAGTTTCTTAGTCATTTTTGGCGTTCTCTTTGGAATAAATTAGGAACTAAGCTGCTGTTTAGTACTACTTGTCATCCTCAAACTGATGGGCAAACTGAGGTAGTAAATAGAACTTTGTCTGCTATGCTTAGAGCTGTTTTAGATAAAAATTTGAGACGCTGGGAAGATTGTTTACCTCATGTTGAATTTGCTTATAATCGTGCTACACATTCTGCCACTAAGATGTGTCCTTTTGAGGTTGTTTATGGCTATGTTCCTAAGGCGCCTATTGATTTGTTTTCTATTGATGCTGAGGATGAACCACATCTTGATGCTCTTGCTCATATTGATCACATGAAACAATTGCATGAAGAAACACAACACAACATTGCCATTGCTAATAAAAAGTATCAAGTTGCTGGTAGTAAAGGTAGAAAACATATTTCTTTTGAACCTGGTGATTTGGTTTGGTTGCACTTGCGTAAAGATAGATTTCCTACTTTGCGTCGTTCTAAACTGATGCCTCGTGCTGCTGGTCCTTTTAAAGTGCTAACCAAGATTAACGATAATGCTTATGTTCTTGACTTGCCCATGGAGTTTGGTGTTTCCACTAGTTTTAATGTTGCAGATTTGAAACCATACTTGGGTGAGGATGATGAGTTGCCGTCGAGGACGACTTCACTTCAAGAAGGGGAGGATGATGAGGACATCAACGACATACGAATAATGACGACGGAAGATGGCACGACAAACCAAGATGTCACGCCTCCACCTCTCGTCGTCGCGCCTCCTCGAGTTACGGATCCATCTTCTAACGAGACGACGACATACAAGGGCCCAATCACTAGAGCTCGAGCCCAGGAATTGAAGACGGTTTTGATGCTAAGGAACGACGGCCCAGGATGATGTGGCCCGAAGGCCCACGTGGCCCAAGTCGCACGACTCCCTCTCCACCGCGCGCCCCTCCACTTCAGCCGGCCCTAGATGCCTCGTCCTCCCCCTATATAGTCAAGGGCTGCGCCCCTTGTAATCTTTGAGTTTTGTTTTAAGTTTAGCTTAGCTATACATCCGTCTCTCGACGTGAATTCAGAACTCCACCTTCGTGCAATACATCAGATTGCTCGCCTCTAATTCTTGCTCGTTCTTCGATTGCGCGTAAGAATTGATCCTCGTGATCAGGTTGATCTTGTTTACCGCAAGGTTAATATCCTCCGGAAGTTGGTTCAGCGATTGCATTGGCGCTTCGGCTTGCTCGTCGTAGTCGGATCGTGAGGGTCAACATCCACCAAATCGAAGTTATCTCCACTCGCCGAAAGATCGGGCACTCTACACCTATCAACAAGTACGCTTCAGGAGAGTTGGCTCTATACGACATCTGTGGCAAGGGGAAGGAGAAGCGCGAGGACAAGCCGGAGTCCTCCAAGAAGGACAAGAAGAGAAAGATTGACAACATGGTTGCTATAGTAGACCAGTCCAGGAAGAATCCATAGATGAACCAGCAGACCATGAATGACTTGCTGAGTGGCCCATGCCTATGGCACCCTAAGGGAAACCACAAAGCAAAAGACTGCTACCGCTGGAAGGGCTTCACGATATCCGCACTGAAGGTGGCCAAGTATTCGCCTAGGCGCAACGACCAAGAGAAACACGATGACGGTGGCAAGGATGAGGAAGGAGAATTCCAGGAGCCCCGGAAGGAAGTAAACTTCATCTTCGGAGGACCTGATGCCTACACGTCCAAACGTAAGCAGAAGCTGGAACTATGTGAGATCAACTCCGTGGAACCATATGCTCCCGAGTAAATGAGGTGGTTTGAGATCCCGATAACCTTTGATCGATCGGACCACCCCAGGCACCTGCCCAAGCCAGGCCGCTATCCACTCGTACTCACAGCAACGATGAAGGAGGTCAAGTTCAACAGGGTACTCATCGATGGAGGAAGCAACCTTGAATTGATCTTCACCAAGACCCTCAAAGAGCTACTATTGACAGTCAACGACCTCAAACCTAGTACGTCACCCTTCCATGGGATCGTGCTGGGCAAGACCTCTATTCCAATAGGACAAGTCACTCTGCCTATCACATTCGACACGCGAGAGAACTACTGGACCGAGCGCGTTACTTTCCATGTAGCCGACTTCGACTCCACCTATCATGCTATCCTCGATAGACCCGTGATGGTGAAAATTCATGGCGGACTTTCATTATCCATACCTCACCTTGAAGATGCGAGACCCCTAAGGAATCATCTCCCTCCAATCTGATCTTCGAAACTCTTTTGATTGCGATGTGCAGAGTTGTGAGCTGGTTGACTGACAACTGATGTTGTCCAACCGGTCGGAGATTCAGAAGGCATTCGGTGATGTGATGATGGTAGATGTGGAGATCCCCATGAAGAAACCCAACACGGAGAAACCCCAGACGGATGACGTCTCAACTAAGGAGATACCGCTCCACCCCGAAGACCCTGCTAAGGTTACTTATACGGGGTCAGGCCTCGGGAAGAAATAAGAACCCGTGCTCACTCTTTTCCTCTAGGAAAACAGGTACATCTTTGCATGGCAGCCTTTTGACATGCCGTGAGTTCCTAGGGAAAAGATTGAGCAAGAATTAAGGGTGCCTCCTAGGGCTACACCCATCAAGCAATGACTCAGAAGATGTGCTCAAGACCGCAAGGATGCCATGAAGAAGGAGATGGATAGGCTCTTAGATGCTAATTTTATTAAGGAAGTGTACCATCCAGATTGGCTGGCTAACCCAGTCCTTGTACCTAAGAAGAATAAAGAGTAGCATATGTGTGTTGACGGTCCTTAAATGCTAAATTTGACCGTCAAATCCTTGCATAAAACATACAAAAAAAAACCAACATAGTGGTATGAGTTTTTTATTAACAAGTTCCACGAGTGTTGGTGAATTTTTGTATGCAGGTGATTTAGGGCCAAAATATGCAAAAATATGAAGAAATCAGGACCTGGTCGACAGGGTTCTTTTAGGCTGAAATCAGCAACCCGGCTGATCAACCAGAATTATTGTCCGACTGATCATCCGACCCGTCCGATTCTGCAAAACACTCCATGATGATGCCATTTTCTCCTCCTGGACCAAAAGTGAAGAAATATGGCTAAGGAAAGAAGGCCAACAAGTGGCCTAACCGTGAGAAGTCAAGGGGCGACCCGGAGGGGGTTGGCACCCGGCATAGGCTGCCGCCCAGCCTGGGTTGCCAGCCCACTAGGCCCAAGAGGCCTATGTTGACGGCTGTTAAGTACCATTTTTAACCGTCAACTATACTCAAATAAAGGAGAATTTGACATTTCATACACGCATGCTTTAGCACAATAATATAGTTCCACTTGTACTTGGAGAACTTTGTGCATGCAGGAGGAAATGTGAAGGAAACACCTCAAAAGGCAAGAAAACACACTTTCGACCAATCAGAGAGCGTCACATGGACGTCACACGGATTGAAGGGCCCATTTTCAGCACTTAACCGACGTAACTCCCTATAATAGCGCGCAAACCGACGTCAGGGCCCACAGGACAGCCACCTGGAGAAAGCACAGGCCAGGAGGGGCCACCCCCAGGTCGGCCGACCTGGTCAGGTCGGCCGACCCGGCCGGGCGCCCTCTCCGCCTGGGCTTCCACGTGTTGGCTCCTCCGCGACTCCTGATGACGGTTTGAGATGCCTTCCGTGGCGGTTACGCTCCCTTGCCGACCTATTGAGGCTATAAATAGGAGGGTGTGCCTTCACACTCAACACACACCACAAGAAGCATTTCTCTCTTGCTAGTAGTAGTTCTTGGAGTTTTAGTGGAGTTAGGCGGAGTCTAGAGCTCTCTAGTCCCAAGTCTTCACTTGGAATTGGTATGGCTCTTGTATCTTTTCCCTTTTGTAAGACTTTGCTCTTATCAATATATATATATTTTCTATATAGTTGTGCTTGGGTCATGAGTTTCTTGTTTGATATTGTGATCCATATATGTGATAGTATAGTCTACTTGTGTGATAGTAGTTTATATTTATTATACTACTATTGTCATGCTAGTTATATACCGTCACTATAGTCTAGTTTATATGTTATAGTCTCTATGCTTAGTTTTAGCTGATAAAGTATAGCATGGGTTTGGTGATCGTATTCGTACGGTAGCTCTGCCTCGTTAATAGTAATCGCGGAGGGGCAGAGTGCTCTTTGGTCATGCAAGTATGGTACTTGGGTGACTGATTTGCATCAATTATTCGTTAGTCTACTGGTTCGTTGAGGTAGGCGGCAGGTGGTGACAGCCCTGTCCGTCCTTTGAAATCCTCCCCGCTAGGCTAGTGCGTAGGCTCTTGGCGGAAGTCGCCTGTGGATGCAGGGGTAAGTCCGTGCCTGAAGTGCTATACTATTGACTGCTGAACCTGAGTGTGGGTCTGTATGTATTCTACTTAGGCTATGCAACTGTATAGGAATGTATAGTAGGAGTAGCTTAGCCTAGTCTTTCCTCCACTAGACTTTATTTATTTAGTAGGAATCTTCTGTGTGTGTCACACTACCCGGTTATTATCATGTACCCGCCTGTCTTGGTTAGATATCCTTGCTAATTGTTAACATGATCTTATATGTTAGTAACGCTTCTTGATCATAACCTTCCTTTGGGATAAACAAATACGATACCCTGAATACTTCCGGGTGAAATGCTACAGCGGTATTCTCCGTGCGCTTGCGGATTTTACCTACTTGACTCTAGGACATATTAGTGAACCATTTCTGGCCCCGTGCCGGGAATGATTTATTAATATGGCTTAGCAAAAGTCAACAAGCATTTCTGGTGCCGTTGCCGGGGAAGGCGTATGATCTAAGAAAAATTACTAATGTATATAGTAGTGTTGCAATTATTAAGGCTATCTCCTAGGCAGGCTAACCTTGCTTTGTTTTCTGCATTTTGTATGAAAACAGGGTAGTGTATGACTGGTTTCGACTTGCCGACAAACTTCACTGAAGATCCTGAGTCACTCCTGAGAAGGACACGAGCTAGGCTCACCCCTCCTCGTAAGGAGACTCGGCCAATCGAACCTGTCATTCCCGCACCATCAAGCTCTGAGCAAATGGCCGACAAGACCCTCCGCGAGTTCTCCGCTCCCTCCGCTGCCAACATCCCTACGGGACCAGCTGGCAATGTGGGAGATGCGAACTTCGAGATCAAGACCGGTCTCATCACCATGGTGCAGGCTAGCCCATTCTGTGGGAAAGCCAATGAGGACGCTAGTGCTCATCTCCAGCAATTCCTTGAGATTTGCAACATGTTCAAAATGAAGGACGTCAGCCCCGACGCTGTTCGCCTTCGACTGTTCCCGTTCTCTCTCCTTGGGAGAGCGAGACAGTGGTTCTACGCAAACCCTGAAGCTGTGAACACTTGGGAGAAGTGTTCAGCTGCGTTCCTTGCAAAGTTCTTCCCGCTGGGCAAGACCAATGCCCTCCGCGGAAGGATCTCAAGCTTCCAGCAGGAGTCGAAGGAGTCGATTCCTGAGGCATGGGAGAGGCTCCAGGAGTACATCCTGGCATGTCCCCACCACGGGATGGATGATTGGCTGATCATCCAGAACTTCTACAACGGGCTTACTCCGTCGGCCCGCGACCACCTCGACGCTGCTGCTGGTGGAGCCTTCTTCTCGCTCACTGTGAGCAAGGCAAAAGATTTGATCGAGAAGATGGTGTCCAACCAAGGTTGGAATGAAGAGCGCCTCCAACCTCGCCAGCGAGGCATGCACTCCGTCAAGGAGGTTGACATGCTCGCCGCCAAGATTGACCTTCTCATGAAGAAGATGGACGACCAAGCCAATGGAGAAGTGAAAGCCCTAGACGCTCGTATGACTTGCGAGGTCTGTGGCAACACGGGACACTCGGGCAATGACTGCCCTGAGACCCGTGAGGACGCAATGTTCATGGGCAACAACAACAACAACGGCTACCGTCCACAAGGAGGTCAAAGTTGGGGTCCACCACGTCCCAACTACCAAGGAGGTAACTCTGGCAACTTCTCTGGTTTTAATTCCGGTTATAATCAGCCCTCCTTGAAAGATCTTGTGCTTGGTCAAGCTAAGGTTAATGATAACATCAGTAAAAAGCTTGCCACCACTGATAGGACTCTTGAGAGCATCCACACTAAGATAGAGGGTGTTTCCTCTGCTCTCAAGAATCAGCTGAGCTTTAATAAAATGATAGAAACTCAATTAGCTCAGTTAGCTGCTGCTGTTCCTACTGCTGAGTCGGGGAAAATCCCGGGGCAACCCGAGACCCCCTTAGAAAATGTTAATGCGATTACCACGAGAGGAGGTAAGTCCACTCGGGATCCGCCATACCCTAACCATGCAGGAAAGGACACATCAGCTGAGAAGCCGGCGGAAGAAGAAGAACTGCCGCCCAGGAAAACGGCCCCACATGAGTTCTATGACACGAACCTCATGCCGTTTCCTGAAAGAAGAAGGAAGCCCACCGTGGACGAGCAGTTTACACGCTTCGTTGAGGTGATCCAGAAGCTGCACATCAACGTGCCCTTGCTGGATGCGATACAAGTACCCACGTACGCTCGCTACCTCAAGGATCTTATCAGCAACAAGCGCCCACTACCGACCACAGAAATTGTCAAGCTGACGGAAGAGTGTAGCGCTGCTATACTCAACCGGCTTCCTGAGAAGAAGAAAGATCCGGGGTGTCCCACGATCACCTGCTCGATCGGGACATAGAACTTCGACCATGCCTTATGTGATCTTGGGGCAAGTGTGAGCGTCATGCCGAAGGATGTCTTCGACAAGCTCAGCTACACCACACTATCCCCCACGCCGATGCAGCTGCAGCTGGCCGATTCAACGGTCCGCTATCCGGCGGGGATCGCCGAAGATATTCCGGTGAAAATCCGGGATTGCTTCATCCCCGTCGACTTCGTAGTGCTTGACATGGACGTCGGGAAGAGCACACCGCTCATCCTGGGACGCCCATTTCTCAGCACTGCGGATGCTCGCATCGATGTAGGAGCCGGAGAAATACGCTTCCACATCAATGGCAAGGAGGAGAAGTTTGACTTTCGGCCACGGAAAGAACAGTGCAACATGATCCGTATCAAGTACGGGCCGAACCCAAGCAACATCAAGGAAGTGGAGGTCACTCCGCCAAAGAAGGACAGCCTCATCACATTCATGAAGAACTTCCTTGAGAAGGAAAAGGTTGCACAGCAACAACTGATGAAGGCAAGGAGGCAAAGGTCACACATTAAGCAACAGCCTCCGAAGTCCACAAGGCAGCAACCTCCGAGGTCTACAAAGAAACAGGCTGTGAAGCCTGCAAAACCGCAGCCTCCGAAGCCCGAGAAGCCACCGACCGCAACAAAGACCAAAAAGGTGTGGCGAGTGAAACAAGAAGCATCATCCGTGTCTTCATCTCCGGGACCGGACAACGCTTCATGGAGCTGAACGTCGGAGAAAAAGTCCCGCTCGTCGGACTTTAAAAGGTGAGTCCTCGCCGGGAGGTTAAACCGGTAGTTATCCACATTTGCTCTTTTTAATTGCATATTTGCTTTCCACCACAGTTTGATTTTTCCCGACCACTGCATTTCTGCATTTTTGAATTTTTCCAGCCACCTTGGAATTTTTCAAAACTCAATTGCATTTTTGAAAATTTAGAAAATAGGTTTTTGGGCTCTCCATTTTGAAAAGATTTTTTGTCGAGCTTTTTGAGCAAAAAGGCAGCAGGGGACAAATCCCCTAGCCGTTGGGGAACACATAGGAAAAAGGGGGCTGCCAGGAGGCCCACCTGCCAGGTCGGCCGACCTGGTGGGGTCGGCCGACCCCCTGGCCCCACCTTTTCCTGTGCTCCTTTCTCCCAACGGCTATATAGCCGTTGTTCTGTCCCTTTCTAACGGCCATCTTGCTTCCTTGGCTATAGAAACCGCCCAGGAGGAGGAGTTTCGCCATTCCAAGCTCATCTTTCACTCCCCTCCTTTGCTCACTTGTTGCTCTCCCAAAATTTCGTGTTCTTCAACTTTACTACAGCCCCTAAAACCCAAAAAAAAATATTTCCCCTCTGTTTTAGTGCATTTGCAAGTTGTTGTGAGAAGAAAACCAATTTCGGAGAAGGTCGGGTTTGTCGTTTTCACTAACGCTCACCCGAACACTTGTTCGATCTTGTTTTTGTTCTTGTCTTGTGTTTGTTCTTGTGTGCAGCCATGTTCAAACGAATGAAGCAAGTCGCCGGAATCAAGCGGAGAAAAAGCACTCGTGCAAGCACGAGTCAAACATCCTCCGTCGAGCTGACACCAAGTCCGGGGCATGGTGACCCCGAAGCTGAAATTCCGGAGGAAAGGCCGGCCTTGCTCATCACCGAGGAGCATCTCGACATCAAGGACGACCGCGAGGGCCAAGCCATCGCGCTCATGAGAGAACGGCCATTCGCCCACACCCGACGCTTCGATCCGGACTTCCTCGAGAAAATAGGTATGAGAGAAGAATTTGCCTCTATTTTTTGCACTATGGGTTGGCTAAATTTCGTAGAAGTAGACGAGCCGGGTTCTCGTTTGCTTACTATGCAGTTTTTATGCACCCTTAGAAAGTATGATGAAGGCATTTCTTTTCGCTTGTTTGGGCAAGAGCGCTTGGTCACATGGGGTGATCTTCATGCTATGCTAGGTCTAAATCCTAAATGTAGGCTAGACTTAGATAAAGCGCTAAAGGGGTTCCATAAAGAAAGTTTTTGGAAAAAGCTTTCCGGAAACGAGTGGGGTCCCAAGCCTAGAACAAGTGCCATCCATAATCCTACACTTAGATTTATGCATGTGTGGTTGGCTATGACCTTGTTTCCTCGAGGTGACATTAGGGTTGTCCGGCAAGATGAATTGAAAATACTTTATGCCATGGTTAAGAAAATTAGGGTGTCACCCGCGGAATGCATGATTGATCAATGGTTAGACAATATAAAGTTGACAGGACCAATTGAGTGCACCTCTTTAGTTACTCGCATTGCGCAGAAGTGTGGTCTGCTTGAGAATGTTCATGTTGAATATTTGACGGTAGATAGAGAATTTCTAGGCGAGGACTATTTTGTGCAAGGACATACTTTGAAACATGGTCCAAATAATACCTTGATCTATCACTTTCCCGGGTATACAAATGAATTCCCGTTACCTAACCCGGGTCTTCGTTTGTACCACTGTCGGGCACTAACCCTCCCACTTGAGCCAGTGGGAGAAGTTCGCAGGCATAGTATTTCAGGGCGACCGACACGTTCCCGTAGGCATATGGAGCCTACACCGGAGTTTCACACTCCGACCGGAGATCCGGTATGGGAGCAGCCCCCGCCACAGGACGAGGCGGGTGCATCAACATGGCAGGCCGGAGCATGGGAATCTCAGTACAATTACCCCATGCAGACGTCATCAAGTTCAAGCGGACCGCCATCCTTTGCCACTCGGTCATTCTCATCCCGTGGGTTCCGTGAACTCAACTATGGGATGGCCGAGTTGACAAGGAGGGTGAACGACATTGATTTGCGCACCGAGAGCATGCAACAAACTCTCACGCAACATGTCACCGACACCCAGCAATGGCAGAATTTCAGCGACAACCAATTCCGCCAGCTGAACGCGATGATGGCTCAGAATCAGAGCAATTGGGATGCCTTCCTCCGCTCCCAAGGCTATGACCCGAACCAGCAGATATGAGCAAGAACAAGCTTGGGGGAGGACCCCCCTTCTCACGGTAACTTGTATCTTTCCCCTTCCCTTTATTTCTTGCATTTGCTAAATCTGAAAATCCATAAAAATTTGCAAAATATAAAAAGAACAAAAATATTTCCCTTTTTCATGCGCGGTATGAATGTGTATAATTTTCCTATGTTGAGATGATGAATAGTTGCTCTGTCCTTTATTCCTCTCTAATGCTAGTTTACAACTTAGTACTCTCTCAAGAGTTAGGTTTGTTGGTAAATCTTGCCTTGAACTTGAATCTTGTGGGTAGCATATGCATTCTCTAGTTCTAAGTTGTTGAGAGGTATGATATGATAGATAGGGCTGCTATGATCTTGCTCAACGTAAAGCTTGAATTCCGGAGTTTTATTTTTCAAAATGACAAATTGATAAGTTCCTCAATGATGAAATTCCCACCACAGCCATATGTAGTGTTTACATTTGAAAACCTTAACACATATGCTGCTTGTTCCACATTGAGCTTAGTCAAAATTGTTGTGACCCTAGTAGAACTCTTTTCATGCTTTCTTGATCAAGATCATATACACACATCCACCGCCATGAGCTATCCTTCTAAATCAAGAAGATAGCATCCACCATATCCACCATATCCACCGTGAGCTATTCTTCTACACCGGAAGAAAGCCACTATCCATCCATCCATCCAAAGAAACACTCCATATATCCATTGCAAAATTCCTCTCTCAAAGTATTCATTGCAAACTAGGACTATGGCTATGCAAAAAGAAAAGAAAAAAATGCTCAAAAAAGAGAGCAAGCAAAAGATAGCCATAGCCTAGAAACTCCAAAAGAGAGAAGGAAAATTCAAAAAGGAGTTATTTCTTCCCATCCACCATTCCTCCGTTCTCCCATACACTTGCACATCTTGATCAAGATTGTTTGAATTGATGTTTTTCTTGGATCCGGTCTTTTGACATAGCAATATTATGTGAACATGAGTGCCTCATATATCCCTACCTTGAGCTCCACATAAAGCCTTATTTAGAAGTAGGTGATTATAGGCAACACTTTGCCTTGGTGAGGAATCATACACATATTGAGTGATCCGAGAGAATCATTTGAGGAACTTGGTTTTTATTTTCAAAATCTTTTGAAAACCTCCGGAATAACATAGCGGAATCTAGAGCAAGTGATTGGTGCCCTGCAATTGTTCTATCTCTCAACCGCCCAAGACAATGAGGTGTAAAAGCCCCATGGATCGAGGTAAATGGGTAAGTTATGTGCCAACATATTTAATTCTAGGAAGAGTACCTTGTTGTGCGCATAGTATTATTGAGGAGTAGGACATTGTAGCAACTCCTGATCAACAACTTAAGTTTATCTTTGCTTCAGGACGAGCAAAGGGTAAGCTTGGGGGAGTTTGTTGACGGCTGTTAAGTACCATTTTTAACCGTCAACTATACTCAAATAAAGGAGAATTTGGCATTTCATACACGCATGCTTTAGCACAATAATATAGTTCCACTTGTACATGGAGAACTTTATGCATGCAGGAGGAAATGTGAAGGAAACACCTCAAAAGGCAAGAAAACACACTTTCGACCAATCAGAGAGCGCCACATGGACGTCACACGGATTGAAGGGCCCATTTTCAGCACTTAACCGACGTAACTCCCTGTAATACCGCGCAAACCGACGTCAGGGCCCACAGGACAGCCACCTGGAGAAAGCACAGGCCAGGAGGGGCCACCCCCAGGTCGGCCGACCTGGTCAGGTCGGCCGACCCGGTCGGGCGCCCTCTCCGCCTGGGCTTCCACGTGTTGGCTCCTCCGCGACTCCTGATGACGGTTTGAGATGCCTTCCGTGGCGGTTATGCTCCCTTGCCGACCTATTGAGGCTATAAATAGGAGGGTGTGCCTTCACACTCAACACACACCACAAGATGCATTTCTCTCTTGCTAGTAGTAGTTCTTGGAGTTTTAGTGGAGTTAGGCTGAGTCTAGAGCTCTCTAGTCCCAAGTCTTCACTTGGAATTGGTATGGCTCTTGTATCTTTTCCCTTTTGTAAGACTTTGCTCTTATCAATATATATATATTTTCTATATAGTTGTGCTTGGGTCATGAGTTTCTTGTTTGATATTGTGATCCATATATGTGATAGTATAGTCTAATTGTGTGATAGTAGTTTATATTTATTATACTACTATTGTCATGCTAGTTATATACCGTCACTATAGTCTAGTTTATATGTTATAGTCTCTATGCTTAGTTTTAGCTGATAAAGTATAGCATGGGTTTGGTGATCGTATTCGTACGGTAGCTCTGCCTCGTTAATAGTAATCGCGGAGGGGCAGAGTGCTCTTTGGTCATGCAAGTATGGTACTTGGGTGACTGATTTGCATCAATTATTCGTTAGTCTACTGGTTTGTTGAGGTAGGCGGCAGGTGGTGACAGCCCTGTCCGTCCTTTGAAATCCTCCCCGCTAGGCTAGTGCGTAGGCTCTTGGCGGAAGTCGCCTGTGGATGCAGGGGTAAGTCCGTGCCTGAAGTGCTATACTATTGACTGCTGAACCTGAGTGTGGGTCTGTATGTATTCTACTTAGGCTATGCAACTGTATAGGAATGTATAGTAGGAGTAGCTTAGCCTAGTCTTTCCTCCACTAGACTTTATTTATTTAGTAGGAATCTTCTGTGTGTGTCACACTACCCGGTTATTATCATGTACCCGCCTGTCTTGGTTAGATATCCTTGCTAATTGTTAACATGATCTTATATGTTAGTAACGCTTCTTGATCATAACCTTCCTTTGGGATAAACAAATACGATACCCTGAATACTTCCGGGTGAAATGCTACAGCGGTATTCTCCGTGCGCTTGCGGATTTTACCTACTTGACTCTAGGACATATTAGTGAACCATTTATGGCCCCGTGCCGGGAATGATTTATTAATATGGCTTAGCAAAAGTCAACAGCCTACCACCCCAAAATGAAGGAGTCGGTGGGAACCGACCAAACAACCGACTTTGGGACCAAATCCAAGCCTTCTAAAAGAATTCGGTCGCAAACCGACATGTTTCAAAGGCCGCTTGGCCTAGGCCACCGTCCAGCGGTGCATGCCGCCTGGCATGCCCGGCCGCCCGGCCTTACCCGCCGCCCGACGCACCGACTTTGGCCTACCGACTCTACTCCACCTACAAATACCCACCTGCCCATTGCCACCTATAAATAGAGGGGGAATTCGGCAGAAAGGGACACACAAGATTGAAAAGTTAGAGCTCCACTCCCAAGGCGAAGCACTTCCTTGTTGGTGCTTAGAAAATAGGGAGAGAGTGAGGGAGAGTTAGGAGAAGGCTCGGTCCTATCAGCGCCTCCTCCACGCTTGTACCTCAGCGAATGCTTTCTATTTTAAGTAAGTATTCGTGATTTCCATATTGGTCTGTAGTATTCTTATATAAGTAAGTTCTTTCATTTAATTGTTGCTTGCTCATCGCTCTATTTATTTAGAGTGCCTTAGTCTTATAGAATTCAAGATTAAGGTAGTAATCGATAACGTAGACGTGGTGTCTATGTTAGAGGTTACCTTTATTTGCTTTGTGTCCCACGGGTTGTAGAGGTAGTCAGTAGATGGTGACAGCCCTATCTGTCCATTGTAATCCTCCACGTTCGGATACATCGTAGGCTCTTGGCCGGATGCACTTGGCAGACCAGGGGTAAGCCGGCGCCCAAGGTAAACAATTAGAGATTGGACCTACCTTATTCTAAGATCCTTGACAATAGGAGTCCTCTCTATCCTACGCCTACCACATTCTTGTTGTCCTTAGACAAATCTGTTTAGTAGATAATTACACAAATGTTCCTTGTGAATTTGATATCCTGGAATACTCCAAGATGAAGTGCTACATCGGTACCCGTGCACTTGCGGATTTATCTGTGATCGTAAGAAATACCAACAAGCATTTCTGGTGCCATTGCCGGGGAACGGTTGCTGTATTATCTTTGAAGCTTGTTTGTCTTCATATCTTTTTATTTTTCTTTTACTTCTTTTTTTTCCTTTCATGAAGCCTTCCACCCAAGAAGATGATGATTCGAGAGTTACTTCTAATCCTTTTGGAACCGAACCATCACCTTCCTTACCTATGCCTTTTTCCTTTGGCCCTCATTACTCCAATCTCGATGGTGATCAAGGATCAACCATGACCTCCTTCGATGAATTTTTTAAGAAGGTGAAACTTTGGGCCATTGGAATTCTTTGTCCATTGACTCTAGAAACAGGAAGAGAAGATTCAATAGTTGAGCATGAGAGCTTCTTTCTTGAAATCCTACATGATACATGCTCACTTAATGGATCTCTAGAGTCAATGAACTTTTGTACCAGTCACACCTACAAGGACTACAACCACCTCAAGAGGCTCATCAGCAAAATATTTGTTAGGATGGTTGTGGATGCTTTTATCTATCATAGATATTGCAAATCTCGTATGTTGCACTTTGGCACTAACCTTGTAGCTAGAGCTTTAATGACACATCAAGAATTGGCGGTGGATTGGCAACTACATTGTCAATGATAGCTACAACATGATGTCCACGTGGTCGAGCATTTGACCGAAAAGAAAGCACTGCCGGGAGATGGCCCGGATTATCATTTCCCTTTTTCCTCAATAAAAGCAAGATTATGTTTTTAGGTTAGGTTTGCCTTCGGGTATTTTTGGTCGCTAACCATTTTGGATTGAGATTAAAAAGAACGATGGTCATTATTTGCCCAAGAACATAGGAGCTACATCAATTTTGGCGATTGAAGCCGCTACAAGAAGTCTACAAACACTACACACTTGGTGTTCAGCATCTCATGATACAAAAATCCATGTGTGGGGGAGTTTTGTAAGTATCTCTTAGCAAGTTCCATTCTTACCAATTTTATTTGGTTTAGAGGTGTTGCTAGTTCTTGCATTTATGCCTTGCTAATAAATAAAAAATGAAAAAATATAATAATAAAGTTGTGACTCTATCGGGCCCATAAAGATGGTAGAGTCCCTTTTGCTTCTCATCCTTTTTGTTCTTGTTTTGTTGAAAATAAAGCAGCCAGGTACAAGAGCTACTATGGGGGAAGCCTTCAGAATTGTCAATGTACCAACATTTCAAGGCCTCCCACCAACATGTTGCACATCGTCGGTTAAGCCAACAGTACAAAGGGCAAGGTGACCGGGCTCCAAGCGACGTTGACCAACCTACCAGGACAGTTAACCCAACCATGGTGCCTCTCGGCCTCCACCTCTTCAATAGTGATGGTAGCACACTCTATCACTATCCTCTCTAGTTTCCAAGTTAAATAAGATTTATCTTGATTCAATCGCTAGATTTAACTTGGAAACTAAAAAAACAGTTTTGTAGATTCTCTTTGATTGGCTTGCATGCTCCTTATTCCTAGTTCATCACTTGCTCCTTATGAACTATATCTTTAGGAAAGCATGTCACCTAAGTGGTTGACTTATAAGATATGGTGGGATGAAAGAAATCTGGCTCTTATGCTTGTAGTGCTTGGGAATTTTTTCTTTAAAAAAATAAAATTTAAGGCCCTCTCCTCAATGATGTGAATATCCTACCAAAGAAATATGATAGATGTATTGAACACCTTATGCATATGTTGTTTGTTGTTTCATTGAACTCTGTCAAATTGTTGTGACCCTAGCGAGATTCTTTTTATGTACTGTTGATCAAGGTCATGTGCACATTTTCCTTCATATTCTAATCTTCTACATTGGAAGGTAGCATTTTCATCATCATCATCCATCCATCCACCAAAAGAAATACTCCATGATTATCCTTTCATGACTCTCTCTCAATTTTTTTTGAAGAAGGCATGGCTATCAAAAAAAAAATCTTTCTCTCATCTTTGAGCTTAAAAAAATGAAGAGAAAAGAAATTGCGATGCCCAATATCATTTTAAAGAAAGAGAGAGTCTACAAATAAAGGAGTATTCATCCACCACCATCATCAATATGCTAATTCTTCTACACTGGAAGATAGCATCATCCACCCATAAAATAAAGTGCTCCACCATACCTTGATAAACTTCCTCTCCAAATATTCTTGCAGAAAGATACATGGGCTGTCTAGTAAAAAAGGTAAGAGAAAAAAAAGAGAAAGAGAGATAGCCCATGCTCTCAAAAAGAAGAGAGGGAGGAGGTCAAAAGGAGCATTCATCACTCGCCTTTCGATCCATCCCATCCATTCATGTGCACATGCTTGATCACAATTCATGACTTGTTTTCTTCGTGGATCCGGTTTTTGACTTAGTGATATATGAGACACAAGTATGCCTTTTTTATTTCCCTACCCTGAACTCCTCATAAGCCATATTTAGAGGTAGGATGAAAAGAAGCAAAGTAAAATGCCTTCGCGAGGAACCACACACATATTGAGTGATCTGAGAGAAACATTTGAGGAGAATGGCCATGATTTATTTTTTGAAAATGTTGCAAAAAAAAAACCCAAGTTACTCAGTAGAAGGAGTGATGATGACTAGAGTCAGCACCATTCCATTCTTCAACCACCCAAGGAGATGTGATAGACACTTCAAAGTTCATGGGTGCAGGTATGATTTGGAATAATTTGCATGCTAGTCTTATATCGAAAGAAGTTCTGACCCACCTTAGTGTTTATTCCTTTACTTGAGGACGAGCAAAGGCTTAGTGTGGGGGTGTTTGTTGACGGTCCTTAAATGCCAAATCCGACCGTCAAATCCTTGCATAAACCATACAAAAAAATAACCAACATAGTGGTATGAGTTTTTTATTAACAAGTTCTACGAGTGTTGGTGAATTTTCATATGCAGGTGATTTAGGGCCAAAATATGCAAAAATATGAAGAAAATACCCTGTCGGCTGATCACTGCTGTGAAACAGCCGTTTTCTAACAACCGACAGGGTCGTTTACGGCTGAAATCAGGACCTAGGCGACAGGGTCATTACCGCTGAAATCAGGACCCGGCCGACAGGGTCATTTTAGGCTGAAATCAGTCACTCGGTTGATCAACTGGAATCATTGTCCGGCTCATCATCCGACCCAGCCAATTCTGCAAAACACTCCACGATGAGGCCATTTTCTCCTCCCGGACCAAAAGTGATGAAATATGGCTAAGGAAAGAAGGCCAACAAGTGGCCTAATCGGGAGAAGTCAAGGGGCGACCCGGAGGGTGCTGGCACCCAGCTTAGGCCGCCGCCCGGCGTAGCATGCCGCCCGGCCTGGGCCTGCCCCTCGGCCTGGCCTGCCGCCCGACCTGGGTTGCCACCGGGGTTGCCAGCCCACTAGGCCCAAGAGACCTACCGCCCCCAAAATGAAGGAGTCGGTGGGAATCGACCAAACAACCGACTTTGGGACCAAATCTAAGCCCTCCAAAAGAAGTCGGTCGTGAACCGACACGATCCAAGGGCCGCCTAGCCTAGGCCGCCGCCCGGCATGCCCGGTCGCCCGACACATGTGGCCGCCCGGCCTTGCCCTCCACCCGGCGGACCGACTTTAGCCTACCGACTCTACTCCACCTACAAGTACCCGCCTACCCATTGCCACCTATAAATAGTGGGGGAATTCGACAGAAAGGGACACACAAGATTGAGAAGTTAGAGCTCCACTCCAAAGGCGAAGCACTTCATTGTTAGTTCTTAGAAAATAGGAACAGAGTGAGGGGGAGTTAGGAGAAGGCTCGGTCCTGTCAGTGCCTCCTCCACGCTTGTACCTCGGTGAATGCTTTCTATTTTAAGTATGTATTCGTGATTTCCATATTGGCCTTTAGTATTCTTATATAAGTAAGTTCTTTCATTTAATTGTTTGCTTGCTCATCGCTCTATTTATTTAGAGTGCCTTAGTCTTATAGAATTCAAGATTAAGGTAGTAATCGATAACGTAGACGTGGTGTCTATGTTAGAGGTTATCTTTGTTTGGTTTGTATCCCACGGGTTACGGAGGTAGTCGGTAGGTGGTTACAGTCCTATCCATCCATTGTAATCCTCCACGTTCAGATACATCTTAGGCTCTTGGCCGGTGGCACTTGGTAGACCAGGGGTAAGCCGGCGCCCAATGTAAACAATTAGAGATTGGACCTACCTTATTCTAGGATCCTTGACAATAGGAATCCTCTCTATCCTTCGCCTACCACATTCTTGTTGTCCTTAGACGAATCTATTTAGAAGATAATTACACAAACGTTCCTTGTGAATTTGATATCCTAGAATACTCCAAGATGAAGTACTACATAGGTATCCGTGCGCTAGCGGATTTATCTGTGATTGTAAGAAATACCAACAATGTGCGTTGATTATACTGATTTGAACAAAGTCTGCCCTAAAGACTGCTTCGCTCTACCACGAATCGATTAGATCGTCGACTCAACAGCCGGGTGTGAGCTTTTAAGCTTTCTAGATGCTATTCAGAGTATCACCAGATCCCACTGAAAGTAAAAGCTCAAATCAAGACTTCCTTTATAACTCCCTTCAGCGCCTATTGCTACATTACTATGCCGTTTGGTCTAAAAAATGCTGGCGTGACTTGCCAACAGGGAATTCAATCTGCCGCAAGACTCAGATCGGTCGAAATGCAGAAGCATATATTGACGACATCATTGTGAAGACTCAGAATGTTGAAGAACTCATCTCTGACCTGGCAGAGATGTTTGACAGCATGAGGTGATACTCAAGAAAGTTGAACCCCAAGAAGTGTGTCTTTGGGGTACATTCGGGGAAGCTGCTCAGCTACATCATTTCCATGCAAGGCATTGAGGCTAACCCATACAAGATCAAGGCGATCCTTGGTTTGGGGCCACCTAACTCTCAAAGGGATGTGCAGAAGCTGACCGGGTGCATGGCCGCTTTGAGTCCCTTTATCTCCCGATTAGGAGTCAGGGGTCTGTCTTTCTTCAAGTTACTCAAGAATCAGGACCATTTTGTTTGGACAGAGGAGGCGTAGTCGGCTTTGGAGGAGCTAAAGGTTCATCTCAGCAATATTCCATTCTTGGCGCCCCTGGAGCCACAAGAAAGTACCATTTTAACGATCGACCGAGAGGAAGAGAGTCAAATATAATGAAGGACCGAGAAGGCGACCAGGGGGGGGGGGTGAATGGGAGCCAATAAAAATTCTTCACAAGAACTTGGCCTATATCCCAATTACTACCCAAACCAACCTCTAATCGAGTCACCAAGATTACACACACAACCTTGTGATGTGCTAACCCTAGGAATGACTCAAACCAAAAGTACACATAGCAGAAGCTCAAGAGGGACAAAAATAGAAACAAGGAAGATCCGAGAAATCACAAAACTAGGCTTGACGGAAGTTCCGCGGTACCTGACGGAAGTTCCAAAGTCCCCGGCAAAGGTTCAGACACTCACGGAAGTTCCGGGCAATGGAAGTTCTATTACTCACGGAAGTTCCATGGTCCTTTGATGGAAGTTCCGTCATGGTGATGGAACTTCTATCCCAGCAAAACGGCAGCTCCGTTTCGAAAAGAAAATTGCCAAAACCCTATCAAACAAACTCCAAAAATCATGAAATTTGGACCAGATCATCCTCAATACATCACGACACTCCTCTAAAGAGATACACTCAAAAAGCACAAGGAATCATCATGAATTAAAGATCTCATGTCAAGAATACTGAAAAGGGGAAACTTGAGAAATCTTTCGAATCCAAGCTGCTCATGCCTTTGATTCAGTCAAGGACCTATAGGGTTGTTCTAGCACATCATAGCACCAACATCCCCAAAGAAATCCATCCCAAAACTCACTCAAAATCGAGATCGAAAATCACCACAAAAATAGCTCCGAAAATAGGGAAAAAAAGAAATTCAGGATTTAGGGAGAGAGGAAGAACATTAGCACGAATTTGAATCTCATATCATTGATTCATCAAGTCAAGATACATGGATACATGGCTAGGAAGCCACCCTCTTCCTCCCACTATTTGGAAGAGAAAGAGATGTCTCTCACACACCCTCTCCTCTCGTCTATTACATGAAGACCTCTCCTAGCACTTTGAGTGAAGACCTAAGGCAAGGCTAAGGGAAAGAGAGGCACCTCTACCACCAGCCCTACCTCTCCTTATATAAGCCTAGGGGTTGTTCTAAAGACTATCCTACACCTTACCTACAATACACTGCCACCTATCACCAGGGGCATAACCGTCCAACTTTTTCCTCGTCACCCGAACGCCATCGAGCCCTTGACAACTTTGCTTCACTTCGACGCAAGCTCCGCGATGGTGCCATATGCACCTCTAATCACCGCCACTAGTTTTGAGGCCCAAAACCGGGAAACAACCTTGCATGCTTCTCAAAGCGCGACTTCTTGATCTTGGCGTGTCACCTCGTCCCGTGATCTTCCTCATCGACAAGTCTCTCCCGCCTCTGATCGATTGGAAGCCTATACTTGCACCGACGCCCGATCACCTTTGACTTGGTCAACGCCATCATCTTGATCACCACCCATGGTTTTGAGGCTCAACCGTGAAACCGTCCGTGCTCCTTGCCTCTCTACGTGTACGGTGTGGATCACCCTTGACTTCACCCGGCCTCCTAATCGTCCAGCCCCAAATCTCCTACTTGTGCCCGATCCTCTCACCGTTGACCGCCAAGTTGACTCCAGTGACCTACACATCATGAGACAAGCAAACACATTTTCCATCTCCTGCAATTCTCCAACATCCTCACCAACTCCGGTTAGTAAAAACCATGACATGCACAACCTCATGCAATCCCCAGGTTCTCACATTTTAACTCAAACACAAATTCCGCCAAAGTCAATTACTCATCACATATTGCAAACCATGGCACATATCCACATGGTTTCTAGTACAAAACCCAGTGTACTTCGTCAGCGTGGTTCTTAGTGCCTCCAAAACATGATACCACCAAATCCTGAAGCTACTTTATGCACTCTTGATCACCTCGAGGAAGCCGAAGCATTATTTTCAAGGTCATCCGATTGAAGTCTATACATCTTTCCCACTCGAGGAGGTGCTTCACAACTGCGACACGGTCGGCAAAATTGCAAAGTAGGCAGACGAACTTGGTCAATACACCATAACATTTGTAGCTCGCTCAGCGATCAAGGGGCAGACTCTGGCAGACTTCATTTCTGAGTGGACAGAGATTCAAATGCCGCCTCCACCACAAGATATCAAGTATTGGAGGTTGTACTTTGATGGGTCACTCCAACTACAAGGCACGGGGGCTGGAATCGTGCTCATCTCACCTCAGGGAGAGAAGCTCAAATATGTCCTCCAAATCAATTTCCTAGTGTCCAATAACACCGCAGAATATGAAGCTCTCCTACATGGTATCCGCATCGCCATATCACTCGGCATTCAGCGCCTAGATATCTTTGGTGACTCAGCTCTGGTAATCCACCAGGTCACTAATGATTGGAACTGTGTGGATGACAACATGACTTCTTATTGCCAAGAAGTCAAGAAGAGGAGAACAAGTTTGATGGACTCAAGCTCATGCATGTTCTTCGTGACAACAATCAAGCTGCTGATGAGCTAGTAAAGATGGGGTCATCAGGATTTATGGTCCCACCCGGTGCTTTCCACCACACCCTGGAAATTCCCACTATCTCTCCTCGGTCAGAAGTGCCGACGACCGATGTTGCCAAACCAGCAATGCATGCAAATGTGGAGACCAACTGGTGTGACCTGATTGTCCAATTCTTGACTAAGGGTATGCTGCCTATGGATCCCAATGAGCAATAAAGGTTAAACGCCATATGTCGGGGATATCTAATGGTGGATGATCTGTTATATCGTAAAGGAGGATCGAATATCTTGGATGTGCTACATCTCTATTCTAGAAGGCAAGGAATTGATGGTCGAAATACATCTTAGAGGATGTGGAAATCATGTGGCATCCAAAACTTTGGTCAGCAAGGCTTTCCGACAAGGGTTTTATTGGCCCAAGGCGGTCAAAGATGCACACCAGGTCGTTCGAATCTGTGAAGGTTGCCAATTCTTCACTCAGCAAACACACGTGCCTTCACAGCAACTTTGGATGATACCTATGACTTGGCCTTTTGTAGTCTGTTTGCTCGACATTGTCGGTCCTTTCAAAAAAGCACCAGGCAGGTTTGCTCATTTATTTGTTGACATCGAAAAGTTCACCAAGTGGATCGAAGCAAAGCCGATCAACAAGGTAACTTCGAAGAAGGCGATCGAGTTTGTCAGAGAGGTCTTCACTCCGTTTGGAGTTCCTTATGATATCATCACCAATAATGGTACTCAGTTTACATCTGAGGAGTTTCGTGACTTTGCCGATGAGATGGGAATAAAAATCCACTTCGCATTAGTGACTTCTCCTCAAAGCAATGGGTTGGTCGAACGGGCCAACGGTATGATTCTTCAGGGGTTTAAGCCCTAGATTTTTGACAGACTCAAGCCTTATGCCGGTCGGTGGGTTTGTGAACTACCTTCGATTCTCTGGGGGCTGCGCACCAATGTCAGTCAGGCTACCGGTCCATCACCTTTCTCGTTGGTTGATGGTTCTGATGTTATGTTACCGACCGAGGTAAACCTCGTTTCAGCATGAGTTAAGGGATATGACGAGAAGCTTTCTGAAGACAACCGAGAGATTGAGTTGATTACGGCAGAGGAGTTGTGTGATCGCGCTCTATTTTGGTCAGTAGTCTACCAATAGGGCTTGCGATGTTACTACGACAAGAATGTCCGAAGTTGTCAGTTTCATGTTGGAGAGTTAGTGCTGCACTGAGTGCAATCGACCAAGAATCGATACAAGTTATCCCCTAAATGGGAAGGACCCTATGTGATCAAAGAAGTCACTCGATCGGGGGCTTATCGACTGATGTATGAAGATGGCGATGACGTACCCAATTTATGGAACATTAACCAGCTACGTTGCTTTTATACTTAGTCTATTTTAGTTGTATTCAAAAATACTATTATTGAATGAAACTTTAGTCTTTTTGATTAAAAGATGTTTTGTTGTTTTCATTCTTATTTGTCACGATTCCTTCATTTATACATTAAACAATCAAGCTAGGGGGCTAGTAATAATGTTCCAGTGCACCTTAACCTCGACAAATTTTGGTTTTGGTCATTACCAATCGATTTCTCATATTTCTACATGGTCTTATTCTTTTGGTCTAACGTTGAAGCATTACAGTCGTACAATTTGTTCTGCACAACAGACTACCACTACACTAAACCCAGAGCCAAAGTGCGAGAGGTAATGTGTTGACTGGTTGACTTTGATTGTTATGCAGTTATAAATTATGACCTCAAATGATAAGGCAGACCGATGCGTCTTTTGTTTTTATCTCTAAAAATCTTATGGTAAAAGGTTTTAAGTGGTAAAGCACGAATAACGTAGCTAAGTACTAACTGGTCTATTATTAAGAAGCAGGAGATCGCTCTGATGACTTTTCAGTCAAATTCGACTTGTTTTTAACTAAGCAAGAAAAGAATATATATTTACATAAGGAACATATTGTTTCCATACTTAAATACTACTAATGTATTTCATTATGTACATTTTTACAGCTCCTACTAAGGAGAAGAGGCATCATCCTCTAAATCTCCCGTTGGAGAAGCTGGAGGAGAAGGACCGGTCAGAGTGACATCAACATTCTTCACTAGAGCACGTGTGGTTTCCAGCATTGAGTCCAACAGCAACTAACACTGGTCGACGGTCAGCTTAGGGTTGAAGCCCTGCTTGACTCAATCCAGTGGAATTTTAGGAGCCCAAGACTGGAAAATAGCCAACACTTGACTCTCGGCTTTAGTTGCTACCCTCCTGGTATGCGTGTCGATTGACTTTGGGGCGTGCACCACTAGATACTCCATTGTGTGCCCAGTCTGCTCGATTTGATTGGCATGGATATAGTCTAGAGCTTTCCGAGCGCTGAAAGATAGGACTGCAGACCACACAAAAAGATTAGAAGACGAAGTTTTTATGGAAGATCAATGAAGAAATAAAGAAGGGCTTATTGGCAAGATTACATTTAAAAGATTGAGCGTTGCCTTTGGCATTCCTAAGCTTTTCCTCGGTCTCCTCCAGCTTCTTCTTCAGCTGAGCGATTTCAGTGTCCCGCTCAAAAAGCATCTTGGTCAGCCCATTTTTCTCCACAGTCAGAGTGTTTAAAAACCTCTGCTAGTTTGAAGTGAGCTTTTCCAATTCTGCTACTTTATTTTCATGAGCTGGAAATGCATATGAGATCCTTAGTAAAGGGTTCAACAAAGAAAGAAAGACTTAAAAGTCCTTACTTGCGCTGTCTAGCTGGCTCTGCTCCAGCGATGTAGTGGCGGCCTTGTATTCATCAAGTAATTTATCCACCTGCTTTTTAGCTTGCTGGTATTGCTGACTGTGGACTGAAGAATTCAGAAGAAAGTTAGAAGACTTGAAAGACAATCATATATTGAAGAAGATTCTAAGCAAGTACTCACCAATGCCTTCAGCCTGGAGGGTGTCTATCCTCGACTGCTTGTCCTCCAACAGACAATAGATTTTCTATCAAGGAGAAGTAGACTGGACTAAATACTTCATATAAATGTGAAGAATAAAAATATCTCAGTATTGATGTACCTTGGTCGCTTCTCAGTGTTGGTGAAGGACTTCCAGGTCTGCGGCTTTAAGTCGCCCTATTGACTTGCCAACTAGCACGACTTTATCCTTGCTAAAGGATGGCACGTTGGCAGTCGGTGAAAGGGTGGCGGTCTTCGGCAGCACTGGAATAGTTGGAGACTTTGTCGTATCAGTTTGCATGCTTGATGGCGTGACTACAGATTGATGTGAGTCGATCGGATGAGGAGCTGGGGTCTGCACCGGGTCCTTAGACACGGAGACATTCGGCATCCTGGTTGACAAAGTGTTCACTACATAAATCATTCAGAGTTAAAATATGCTCTAAACTAGTTATTGAAGATATGAAGATGTGATGTAGCTTACTCATAGGCTTGCTTGATTATTATTCCTTGAACATTCAGCCTCAACAAACTGTTCGAGGAGTTGGAGCGCTTCCTCTTCATAGAAGATTGCTTTGCGACTTTGACAGGCTTCGTCGCCACTCTTGCATCGCCGGCCACTTGGCTTGGTGGCTCCGACTGGCTTGAAGGTCGGTCAGAGGGAGTGGGAGAGTGCTGACCAACGACTAGGGGACGCTCTTCCACTTTGTCATCATCATCTGTCCCACGGTACTGCCTTCGGCAGTGGAAGACCAGCTTCGACCGTGGCCCCGTGGTGGCAGAGTGATGGCGGGGACAACAGAGTCGCCTGCATCTATGACCGGGTTGGTCTGATGCGCGCTCGATGTTGAGCTCGACCCGGCACAGTCGGTTTGTGGAGGCATCTTGGGGACATAGTCCACTTCTTCCGTATCAATGGTGAGACACATAAGTGTCAAGAATCTACATAAGTTACTCTTCTTAGAATGAGTATTGAAGACATACCACATAGCTAAACTTACTTGTGTTCGAAAAGTGCCCTTGTTGTATGCCTTCTTGATGGAGGCATGATTCTGAGGGACGACCGACTCGAACATCTTAGCCAAGTGAGATCGGCGCAAAGTCACGTTCGGTGGGTCAGTCACCTCCCTAGTCTCATTGTCACAGACATATTGCCATGCCGAGTGGCTCTGTTGCTTGAGGGGTTGCACTCGGCGCACAATGAAGCTTTTCGCTATGGTAATGCCATCGACCCCTCCTGCTTCAACTTGGCGATCTTCTTCAACAAGACCTGCACCTGAGCATCGTTCGGGTCTGGCTTCTTTGACCAAGACGCTCGAGGGCTGGCCTTCGCTTCGGTGAAGTCAACAACGACTGGGGGAGGGTTGTCAGAGTAGAACCACTCATTCGGCCAGCCAATGTTTATTCACTGTCGATAAAGGAACATCAATGTATGCTTCCTTCTTCCGTAGCTGGATGTCGACTCCACCATTGGTTTCTTGATTGGCGATCGATGGTAGTGGACAGAGGACAAAGAGGTGGCAAAAGAGAGAGAAGTGGGGCAACATGCCTAGAAAGGCTTCACACAAATGCATAAAGATTGCAATGTGAAGAACAGAGTTAGGATTGAGGTTCACCAACTCAATCCCATAGAAGAATAAAAGCCCGCGCAGAAAGCTGCAGCAGGACACTCCAAATTCTCGTTCAAAGAATGAGCAAAAGACAAATATCTTCTTATGAATGGGGAGAGGGTGAGATTCGAGCTTAGGTACCTTCCAGTTGAGGCGAGCTTGCTCCGGTAGGATGCCATCCATGACCATGGTGTTTAGGGCATCAGTGCCGAGGTAACTCTTGGAAGACTCCTGCAGCTGCTCTGGAATCTCTAGCTCCAACAAGGAAGAATCGGCGGCGTGTCGGATCCTTTTTGCCCCTTGACGAGTTTGCGCAGCATGGTGATGGATTGAAGAAGCGCAGTGGATCTCATGCAGGAACCCTAATACTAGCTTTTGCTCATGAGCTTGAGGCTTGGGCACTGCGGGGATTCACGGTGGCGGCAGCGAAAAATTGAGAACTAATCTCGGGGGGGGGGGGGGCTTCTTTGATGAGAAGCAGTGGCTAAAACACTGAAAATAATTCCCATATCTATGTGATTTGATGATCATATAGCAGAGGACTTGATGGTCGTATCGGTATAAGTTTGAAGGTTAGGCTACTGATTGAAGTCAGTAAACAATAGCCGATATCAAGCTTATACTGTTCGAGTGATAATTGATTAAGGGAAACCTATCTTATGATTGATGTCATTATAGCCTAGTACTGAGTTATGGTTGATGTCATAAACTTATATGTGATCTATTGCCTGATTGATGTCATAATATTTGGGTCAAAAGGTCACTCGGAGTAGGGTATATATCACTCTGCTTATATTCAACCGGTCAGCATGATTGATGTTGTGCAGACCGAGCTCCTATTTTGATGAGCAGGGGGTCAATTAGCTCAGGCTTGATGGTTTGAGTATTCTTTATGTAACAAAATGTAAAGAGCTAATATTATTAAACTCTTGCATTATATGTTTGTCTCAAAATTATACAACAGCCGGGAACTACACCTGATCAGGTGCACCTAGTTGGTGCACCAGATCTATCAGGAACTTCATTCAAGAGGTCTTCCTAATTTGTGACCTATTCACATAATGATTGAAGAAGAATCACTCGGTAAGTCATAGCTCAAAATCAGAAAGCACTCGGGGGTTGCTGTGGAATATTTCTCTTACTGGTATCCATAGCTAGGCTTAAGTCGGTAGATGAGTGGGTGGCCCACCAAAAAGGGAACCAACCGAGTCGGCTTGGAGCACAGAGCAATTAGAGATAGACTTTCTATGTAAATCCTTATAGACTACGAGTAGGACTGTTCAGTGTACCCCCTGCCGACCAGATATATAAGGCGGCAGCAACCCCACATCAAGGGACACACGTGACACTCGAGTTTTCATTAACTCAAAGCAATACAAACCACAGAACACATGACGTAGGGGTTTTACTCTCATTGAGGGGCTCCAAACCTATCTAAATCAACGTCTTGTGTCTTCACCATCAAGTTGTTGACTTTTGCTAAGCCATATTAATAAATCATTCCCGGCACGGGGCCAGAAACGGTTCACTAATATGTCCCAGAGTCAAGTAGGTAAAATCCGCAAGCGCACGGAGAATACCGCTGTAGCATTTCACCCGGAAGTATTCAGGGTATCGTATTTGTTTATCCCAAAGGAAGGTTATGATCAAGAAGCGTTACTAACATATAAGATCATGTTAACAATTAGCAAGGATATCTAACCAAGACAGGCGGGTATATGATAATAACCGGGTAGGCTGACACACACAGAAGATTCCTACTAAATAAATAAAGTCTAGTGGAGGAAAGACTAGGCTAAGCTACTCCTACTATACATTCCTACACAGTTGCATAGCCTAAGTAGAATACATACAGACCCACACTCAGGTTCAGCAGTCAATAGTATAGCACTTCAGGCACGGACTTACCCCTGCATCCACAGGCGACTTCCGCCAAGAGCCTACGCACTAGCCTAGCGGGGAGGATTTCAAAGGACGGACAGGGCTGTCACCACCTGCCGCCTACCTCAACGAACCAGTAGACTAACGAATAATTGATGCAAATCAGTCACCCAAGTACCATACTTGCATGACCAAAGAGCACTCTGCCCCTCCGCGATTACTATTAACGAGGCAGAGCTACCGTACGAATACGATCACCAAACCCATGCTATACTTTATCAGCTAAAACTAAGCATAGAGACTATAACATATAAACTAGACTATAGTGACGGTATATAACTAGCATGACAATAGTAGTATAATAAATATAAACTACTATCACACAAGTAGACTATACTATCACATATATGGATCACAATATCAAACAAGAAACTCATGACCCAAGCACAACTATATAGAAAAGATATATATATTGATAAGAGCAAAGTCTTACAAAAGGGAAAAGGTACAAGAGCCATACCAATTCCAAGTGAAGACTTGGGACTAGAGAGCTCTAGACTCAGCCTAACTCCACTAAAACTCCAAGAACTACTACTAGCAAGAGAGAAATGCTTCTTGTGGTGTGTGTTGAGTGTGAAGGCACACCCTCCTATTTATAGCCTCAATAGGTCGGCAAGGGAGAGTAACCGCCACGGAAGGCATCTCAAACCGTCATCAGGAGTCGCGGAGGAGCCAACACGTGGAAGCCCAGGCGGAGAGGGCGCCCGGCCGGGTCGGCCGACCTGACCAGGTCGGCCGACCTGGGGGTGGCCCCTCCTGGCCTGTGCTTTCTCCAGGTGGCTGTCCTGTGGGCCCTGACGTCGGTTTGCGCGGTATTACAGGGAGTTACGTCGGTTAAGTGCTGAAAATGGGCCCTTCAATCCGTGTGACGTCCATGTGGCACTCTCTGATTGGTCGAAAGTGTGTTTTCTTGCCTTTTGAGGTGTTTCCTTCATATTTCCTCCTGCATGCACAAAGTTCTCCAAGTACAAGTGGAACTATATTATTGTGCTAAAGCATGCGTGTATGAAATGCCAAATTCTCCTTTATTTGAGTATAGTTGACGGTTAAAAATGGTACTTAACAGCCGTCAACAAACTCCCCCAAGCTTACCCTTTGCTCGTCCCGAAGCAAAGATAAACTTAAGTTGTTGATCAGGAGTTGGTACAATGTCCTACTCCTCAATAATACTATGCGCACAACAAAGTACTCTTCCTAGAATTAAATATGTTGGCACATAACTTACCCATTTACCTCGATCCATGGGGCTTTTACACCTCATTGTCTTGGGCGGTTGAGAGATAGAACAATTGCAGGGCACCAATCACTTGCTCTAGATTCCGCTATGTTATTCCGGAGGTTTTCAAAAGATTTTGAAAATAAAAACCAAGTTCCTCAAATGATTCTCTCGGATCACTCAATATGTGTATGATTCCTCACCAAGGCAAAGTGTTGCCTATAATTACCTACTTCTAAATAAGGCTTTATGTGGAGCTCAAGGAAGGGATATATGAGGCACCCATGTTCACATAATATTGCTATGTCAAAAGACCGGATCCAAGAAAAACATCAATTCAAACAATCTTGATCAAGATGTGCAAGTGTGTGGGAGAACGGAGGAATGGTGGATGGGAAGAAATAACTCCTTTTTGAATTTTTCTTCTCTCTTTTGGAGTTTCTAGGCTATGGCTATCTTTTGCTTGCTCTCTTTTTTTGAGCTTTTTTTTTTTTTTTTGCATAGCCATAGTCCTAGTTTGCAATGAATACTTTGAGAGAGGAATTTTGCAATGGATATATGGAGTGTTTCTTTGGATGGATGGATGGATAGTGGCTTTCTTCTGGTGTAGAAGAATAGCTCACGGTGGATATGGTGGATATGGTGGATGCTATCTTCTTGATTTAGAAGGATAGCTCATGGCGGTGGATGTGTGTATATGATCTTGATCAAGAAAGCATGAAAAGAGTTCTACTAGGGTCACAACAATTTTGACTAAGCTCAATGTGAAACAAGCAGCATATGTGTAAAGGTTTTCAAATGTAAACACTACATATGGCTGTGGTGGGAATTTCATCATTGAGGAACTTATCAATTTGTCATTTTGAAAAATAAAACTCCAGAATTCAAGCTTTACGTTGAGCAAGATCATAGCAGCCCTATCTATCATATCATACCTCTCAACAACTTAGAACTAGAGAATGCATATGCTACCCACAAGATTCAAGTTCAAGGCAAGATTTACCAACAAACCTAACTCTTGAGAGAGTACTAAGTTGTAAACTAGCATTAGAGAGGAATAAAGGACAGAGCAACTATTCATCATCTCAACATAGGAAAATTATACACATTCATACCGCGCATGAAAAAGGGAAATATTTTTGTTCTTTTTATATTTTGCAAATTTTTATGGATTTTTCAGATTTAGCAAATGCAAGAAATAAAGGGAAGGGGAAAGATACAAGTTACCGTGAGAAGGGGGGTCCTCCCCCAAGCTTGTTCTTGCTCATATCTGCTGGTTCGGGTCGTAGCTTTGGGAGCGGAAGAAGGCATCCCAATTGCTCTGATTCTGAGCCATCATCGCGTACAGCTGGCGGAATTGGTTGTCGCTGAAATTCTGCCATTGCTGGGTGTCGGTGACATGTTGCGTGAGAGTTTGTTGCATGCTCTCGGTGCGCAAATCAAGGTTGTTCACCCTCCTTGTCAACTCGGCCATCCCATAGTTGAGTTCACGGAACCCACGGGATGAGAATGACCGAGTGGCAAAGGATGGCGGTCCGCTTGAACTTGATGACGTCTGCATGGGGTAATTGTACTGAGATTCCCATGCTCCGGTCTGCCATGTTGATGCACCCGCCTCGTCCTGTGGCGGGGGCTGCTCCCATACCGGATCTCCGGTCGGAGTGTGAAACTCCGGTGTAGGCTCCATATGCCTACGGGAACGTGTCGGTCGCCCTGAAACACTATGCCTGCGAACTTCTCCCACTGGCTCAAGTGGGAGGGTTAGTGCCCGACAGTGATACAAACGAAGACCCGGGTTAGGTAACGGGAATTCATTTGTATACCCGGGAAAGTGATAGATCAAGGTATTATTTGGACCATGTTTCAAAGTATGTCCTTGCACAAAATAGTCCTCGCCTAGAAATTCTCTATCTACCGTCAAATATTCAACATGAACATTCTCAAGCAGACCACACTTCTGCGCAATGCGAGTAACTAAAGAGGTGCACTCAATTGGTCCTGTCAACTTTATATTGTCTAACCATTGATCAATCATGCATTCCGCGGGTGACACCCTATATTTCTTAACCATGGCATAAAGTATTTTCAATTCATCTTGCCGGACAACCCTAATGTCACCTCGAGGAAACAAGGTCATAGCCAACCACACATGCATAAATCTAAGTGTAGGATTATGGATGGCACTTGTTCTAGGCTTGGGACCCCACTGTTGACGGCTGTTAAGTACCATTTTCAACCGTCAACTATACTCAAATAAAGGAGAATTTGGCATTTCATACACGCATGCTTTATCACAATAATATAGTTCCACTTGTACTTGGAGAACTTTGTGCATGCAGGAGGAAATGTGAAGGAAACACCTCAAAAGGCAAGAAAACACACTTTCGACCAATCAGAGAGCGCCACATAGACGTCACACGGATTGAAGGGCCCATTTGCAGCACTTAACCGACGTAACTCCCTGTAATACCGTGCAAACCGACGTCAGGGCCCACAGGACAGCCACCTGGAGAAAGCACAGGCCAGGAGGGGCCACCCACAGGTCGGCCGACCTGGTCAGGTCGGCCGACCCAGCCGGGCGCCCTCTCCGCCTGGGCTTCCACGTGTTGGCTCCTCCGCGACTCCTGATGACGGTTTGAGATGCCTTCCGTGGCGGTTACTCTCCCTTGCCGACCTATTGAGGCTATAAATAGGAGGGTGTGCCTTCACATTCAACACACACCACAAGAAGCATTTCTCTCTTGCTAGTAGTAGTTCTTGGAGTTTTAGTGGAGTTAGGCTGAGTCTAGAGCTCTCTAGTCCCAAGTCTTCACTTGGAATTGGTATGGCTCTTGTATCTTTTCCCTTTTGTAAGACTTTACTCTTATCAATATATATATCTTTTCTATATAGTTGTGCTTGGGTCATGAGTTTCTTGTTTGATTTTGTGATCCATATATGTGATAGTAAAGTCTACTTGTGTGATAGTAGTTTATATTTATTATACTACTATTGTCATGCTAGTTATATACCGTCACTATAGTCTAGTTTATATGTTATAGTCTCTATGCTTAGTTTTAGCTGATAAAGTATAGCATGGGTTTGGTGATCGTATTCGTACGGTAGCTCTGCCTCGTTAATAGTAATCGCGGAGGGGCAGAGTGCTCTTTGGTCATGCAAGTATGGTACTTGGGTGACTTATTTGCATCAATTATTCGTTAGTCTACTGGTTCGTTGAGGTAGGCGGCAGGTGGTGACAGCCCTGTCCGTCCTTTGAAATCCTCCCCGCTAGGCTAGTGCGTAGGCTCTTGGCGGAAGTCGCCTGTGGATGCAGGGGTAAGTCCGTGCCTGAAGTGCTATACTATTGACTGCTGAACCTGAGTGTGGGTCTGTATGTATTCTACTTAGGCTATGCAACTATATAGGAATGTATAGTAGGAGTAGCTTAGCCTAGTCTTTCCTCCACTAGACTTTATTTATTTAGTAGGAATCTTCTGTGTGTGTCACACTACCCGGTTATTATTATGTACCCGCCTGTCTTGGTTAGATATCCTTGCTAATTGTTAACATGATCTTATATGTTAGTAACGCTTCTTGATCATAACCTTCCTCTGGGATAAACAAATACGATACCCTGAATACTTCCGGGTGAAATGCTACAGCGGTATTCTCCGTGCGCTTGCGGATTTTACCTACTTGACTCTGGGACATATTAGTGAACCGTTTCTGGCCCCGTGCCGGGAATGATTTATTAATATGGCTTAGCAAAAGTCAACAAGCATTTCTGGCGCCGTTGCCGGGGAAGGCGTATGATTCAAGAAAAATTACTAATGTATATAGTAGTGCTGCAATTAGTAAGGCTATCTCCTAGGCAGGCTAACCTTGCTTTGTTTTCTGCATTTTGTATGAAAACAGGGTAGTGTATGACTGGTTTCGACTTGCCGACAAACTTCACTGAAGATCCTGAGTCACTCCTGAGAAGGACACGAGCTAGGCTCACCCCTCCTCGTAAGGAGACTCGGCCAATCGAACCTGTCATTCCCGCACCATCAAGCTCTGAGCAAATGGCCGACAAGACCCTCCGCGAGTTCTCCGCTCCCTCCGCTGCCAACATCCCTACGGGACCAGCTGGCAATGTGGGAGATGCGAACTTCGAGATCAAGACCGGTCTCATCACCATGGTGCAGGCTAGCCCATTCTGTGGGAAAGCCAATGAGGACGCTAGTGCTCATCTCCAGCAATTCCTGGAGATTTGCAACACGTTCAAAATGAAGGACGTCACCCCCGACGCTGTTCGCCTTCGACTGTTCCCGTTCTCTCTCCTTGGGAGAGCGAGACAGTGGTTCTACGCAAACCGTGAAGCTGTGAACACTTGGGAGAAGTGTTCAGCTGCGTTCCTTGCAAAGTTCTTCCCGCTGGGCAAGACCAATGCCCTCCGCGGAAGGATCTCAAGCTTCCAGCAGGAGTCGAAGGAGTCGATTCCTGAGGCATGGGAGAGGCTCCAGGAGTACATCCTGGCATGTCCCCACCACGGGATGGATGATTGGCTGATCATCCAGAACTTCTACAACGGGCTTACTCCGTCGGCCCGCGACCACCTCGACGCTGCTGCTGGTGGAGCCTTCTTCTCGCTCACTGTGAGCAAGGCAAAAGATTTGATCGAGAAGATGGTGTCCAACCAAGGTTGGAATGAAGAGCGCCTCCAACCTCGCGAGCGAGGCATGCACTCCGTCAAGGAGGTTGACATGCTCGCCGCCAAGATTGACCTTCTCATGAAGAAGATGGATGACCAAGCCAATGGAGAAGTGAAAGCCCTAGACGCTCGTATGACTTGCGAGGTCTGTGGCAACACGGGACACTCGGGCAATGACTGCCCTGAGACCCGTGAGGACGCAATGTTCATGGGCAACAACAACAACAACGGCTACCGTCCACAAGGAGGTCAAGGTTGGGGTCCACCACGTCCCAACTACCAAGGAGGTAACTCTGGCAACTTCTCTGGTTTTAATTCCGGTTATAATCAGCCCTCCTTGAAAGATCTTGTGCTTGGTCAAGCTAAGGTTAATGATAACATCAGTAAAAAGCTTGCCACCACTGATAGGACTCTTGAGAGCATCCACACTAAGATAGAGGGTGTTTCCTCTGCTCTCAAGAATCAGCTGAGCTTTAATAAAATGATAGAAACCCAATTAGCTCAGTTAGCTGCTGCTGTTCCTACAGCTGAACGCCGGAGAAAAGTCCCGCTCGTCGGACTTTAAAAGGTGAGTCCTCGCCGGGAGGTTAAACCGGTAGTTATCCATATTTGCTCTTTTAATTGCATATTTGCTTTCCACCACATTTTGATTTTTCCCGACCACTGCATTTCTGCATTTTTGAATTTTTCCAGCCACCTTGGAATTTTTCAAAACTCATTTGCATTTTTGAAAATTTAGAAAATAGGTTTTTGGGCATTCCATTTTGAAAAGATTTTTTGTCGAGCTTTTTGAGCAAAAAGGCAGCAGGGGACAAATCCCCTAGCCGTTGGGGAACACATAGGAAAAAGGGGGCTGCCAGGAGGCCCACCTGCCAGGTCGGCCGACCTGGTGCGGTCGGCCGACCCCCTGGCCCCACCTTTTCCTGTGCTCCTTTCTCCCAACGGCTATATGGCCGTTGCTCTGTCTCTTTCTAACGGCCATCTTGCTTCCTTGGCTATAAAAACCGCCCAGGAGGGGGAGCTTCACCATTCCAAGCTCATCTTTCACTCCCCTCCTTTGCTCACTTGTTGCTCTCCCAAAATTTCGTGTTCTTCAACTTTACTACAGCCCCAAAAACCCAAAAAAATATTTCCCCTCTGTTTTAGTGCATTTGCAAGTTGTTGTGAGAAGAAAACCAATTTCGGAGAAGCTCGGGTTTGTCGTTTTCACTAACGCTCACCCGAACACTTGTTCGATCTTGTTTTTGTTCTTGTCTTGTGTTTGTTCTTGTGTGCAGCCATGTTCAAACGAATGAAGCAAGTCGCCGGAATCAAGCGGAGAAAAAGCACTCGTGCAAGCACGAGTCAAGCATCCTCCGTCAATTTCAGCGACAACCAATTCCGCCAGCTGAACGCGATGATGGCTCAGAATCAGAACAATTGGGATGCCTTCTTCCGCTCCCAAAGCTACGACCCGAACCAGCAGATATGAGCAAGAACAAGCTTGGGGGAGGACCCCCCTTCTCACGGTAACTTGTATCTTTCCCCTTCCCTTTATTTCTTGCATTTGCTAAATCTGAAAATCCATAAAAATTTGCAAAATATAAAAAGAACAAAAATATTTCCCTTTTTCATGCGCGGTATGAATGTGTATAATTTTCCTATGTTGAGATGATGAATAGTTGCTCTGTCCTTTATTCCTCTCTAATGCTAGTTTACAACTTAGTACTCTCTCAAGAGTTAGGTTTGTTGGTAAATCTTGCCTTGAACTTGAATCTTGTGGGTAGCATATGCATTCTCTAGTTCTAAGTTGTTGAGAGGTATGATATGATAGATAGGGCTGCTATGATCTTGCTCAACGTAAAGCTTGAATTCTGGAGTTTTATTTTTCAAAATGACAAATTGATAAGTTCCTCAATGATGAAATTCCCACCACAGCCATATGTAGTGTTTACATTTGAAAACCTTTACACATATGCTGCTTGTTTCACATTGAGCTTAGTCAAAATTGTTGTGACCCTAGTAGAACTCTTTTCATGCTTTCTTGATCAAGATCATATACACACATCCACCGCCATGAGCTATCCTTCTAAATCAAGAAGATAGCATCCACCATATCCACCGTGAGCTATTCTTCTACACCGGAAGAAAGCCACTATCCATCCATCTATCCAAAGAAACACTCCATATATCCATTGCAAAATTCCTTTCTCAAAGTATTCATTGCAAACTAGGACTATGGCTATGCAAAAAGAAAAGAAAAAAAAAATGCTCAAAAAAAAGAGAGCAAGCAAAAGGTAGCCATAGCCTAGAAACTCCAAAAGAGAGAAGGAAAATTCAAAAAGGAGTTATTTCTTCCCATCCACCATTCCTCCGTTCTCCCACACACTTGCACATCTTGATCAAGATTGTTTGAATTGATGTTTTTCTTGGATCCGGTCTTTTGACATAGCAATATTATGTGAACATGAGTGCCTCATATATCCCTACCTTGAGCTCCACATAAAGCCTTATTTAGAAGTAGGTGATTATAGGCAACACTTTGCCTCGGTGAGGAATCATACACATATTGAGTGATCCGAGAGAATCATTTGAGGAACTTGGTTTTTATTTTCAAAATCTTTTGAAAACCTCCGGAACAACATAGCGGAATCTAGAGCAAGTGATTGGTGCCCTGCAATTGTTCTATCTCTCAACCACCCAAGACAATGAGGTGTAAAAGCTCCATGGATCAAGGTAAATGGGTAAGTTATGCGCCAATATATTTAATTCTAGGAAGAGTACTTTGTTGTGCGCATATTATTATTGAGGAATAGGACATTGTAGCAACTCCTGATCAACAACTTAAGTTTATCTTTGCTTCGGGACGAGCAAAGGGTAAGCTTGGGGGAGTTTGTTGACGGCTGTTAAGTACCATTTTCAACCGTCAACTATACTCAAATAAAGGAGAATTTGGCATTTCATACACGCATGCTTTATCACAATAATATAGTTCCACTTGTACTTGGAGAACTTTGTGCATGCAGGAGGAAATGTGAAGGAAACACCTCAAAAGGCAAGAAAACACACTTTCGACCAATCAGAGAGCGCCACATAGACGTCACACGGATTGAAGGGCCCATTTGCAGCACTTAACCGACGTAACTCCCTGTAATACCGCGCAAACCGACGTCAGGGCCCACAGGACAGCCACCTGGAGAAAGCACAGGCCAGGAGGGGCCACCCCCAGGTCGGCCGACCTGGTCAGGTCGGCCGAACCAGCCGGGCGCCCTCTCCGCCTGGGCTTCCACGTGTTGGCTCCTCCGCGACTCCTGATGACGGTTTGAGATGCCTTCCGTGGCGGTTACTCTCCCTTGCCGACCTATTGAGGCTATAAATAGGAGGGTGTGCCTTCACATTCAACACACACCACAAGAAGCATTTCTCTCTTGCTAGTAGTAGTTCTTGGAGTTTTAGTGGAGTTAGGCTGAGTCTAGAGCTCTCTAGTCCCAAGTCTTCACTTGGAATTGGTATGGCTCTTGTATCTTTTCCCTTTTGTAAGACTTTACTCTTATCAATGTATATATCTTTTCTATATAGTTGTGCTTGGGTCATGAGTTTCTTGTTTGATTTTGTGATCCATATATGTGATAGTATAGTCTACTTGTGTGATAGTAGTTTATATTTATTATACTACTATTGTCATGCTAGTTATATACCGTCACTATAGTCTAGTTTATATGTTATAGTCTCTATGCTTAGTTTTAGCTGATAAAGTATAGCATGGGTTTGGTGATCGTATTCGTACGGTAGCTCTGCCTCGTTAATAGTAATCGCGGAGGGGCAGAGTGCTCTTTGGTCATGCAAGTATGGTACTTGGGTGACTTATTTGCATCAATTATTCGTTAGTCTACTGGTTCGTTGAGGTAGGCGGCAGGTGGTGACAACCCTGTCCGTCTTTTGAAATCCTCCCCGCTAGGCTAGTGCGTAGGCTCTTGGCGGAAGTCGCCTGTGGATGCAGGGGTAAGTCCGTGCCTGAAGTGCTATACTATTGACTGCTGAACCTGAGTGTGGGTCTGTATGTATTCTACTTAGGCTATGCAACTATATAGGAATGTATAGTAGGAGTAGCTTAGCCTAGTCTTTCCTTCACTAGACTTTATTTATTTAGTAGGAATCTTCTGTGTGTGTCACACTACCCGGTTATTATTATGTACCCGCCTGTCTTGGTTAGATATCCTTGCTAATTGTTAACATGATCTTATATGTTAGTAACGCTTCTTGATCATAACCTTCCTCTGGGATAAACAAATACGATACCCTGAATACTTCCGGGTGAAATGCTACAGCGGTATTCTCCGTGCGCTTGCGGATTTTACCTACTTGACTCTGGGACATATTAGTGAACCGTTTCTGGCCCCGTGCCGGGAATGATTTATTAACATGGCTTAGCAAAAGTCAACACCCACTCGTTTCCGGAAATCTTTTTCCAAAAACTTTCTTTATGGAACCCCTTTAGCGCTTTATCTAAGTCTAGCCTACATTTAGGATTTAGACCTAGCATAGCATGAAGATCACCCCATGTGACCAAGCGCTCTTGCCCAAATAAGCGAAAAGAAATGCCTTCATCATACTTTCTAAGGGTGCATAAAAACTGCATAGTAAGCAAACGAGAACCCGGCTCATCTACTTCTACGAAATTTAGCCAACCCATAGTGCGAAAAATAGAGGCAAATTCTTCTCTCATACCTATTTTCTCGAGGAAGTCCGGATCGAAGCGTCGGGTGTGGGCGAATGGCCGTTCCCTCATGAGCGCGATGGTTTGGCCCTCGCGGTCGTCCTTGATGTCGAGATGCTCCTCGGTGATGAGCAAGGCCGGCCTTTCCTCCGGAATTTCAGCTTCGGGGTCACAATGCCCCGGACTTGGTGTGAGCTCGACGGAGGATGCTTGACTCGTGCTTGCACGAGTGCTTTTTCTCCGCTTGATTCCGGCGACTTGCTTCATTCGGTTGAACATGGCTGCACACAAGAACAAACACAAGACAAGAACAAAAAACAAGATCGAACAAGTGTTCGGGTGAGCGTTAGTGAAAACGACAAACCCGAGCCTCTCCGAAATTGGTTTTCTTCTCACAACAACTTGCAAATGCACTAAAACAGAGGGGAAATATTTTTTTGGGTTTTTGGGGCTGTAGTAAAGTTGAAGAACACGAAATTTTGGGAGAGCAACAAGTGAGCAAAGGAGTGGAGTGAAAGATGAGCTTGGAATGGTGAAGCTCCTCCTCCTGGGCGGTTTTTATAGCCAAGGAAGCAAGATGGCCGTTAGAAAGGGACAGAGCAACGGCCATATAGCCGTTGGGAGAAAGGAGCACAGGAAAAGGTGGGGCCAGGGGGTCGGCCGACCCCACCAGGTCGGCCCACCTGGAAGGTGGGCCTCCTGGCAGCCCCCTTTTTCCTATGTGTTCCCCAGCGGCTAGGGGATTTGCCCTCTGCTGCCTTTTTGCTCAAAAAGCTCGACAAAAAATCTTTTCAAAATGGAAAGCCCAAAAACCTATTTTCTAAATTTTCAAAAAAATGCAAATGAGTTTTGAAAAATTCCAAGGTGGCTGGAAAAATTCAAAAATGCAGAAATGCAGTGGTCGGGAAAAATCAAAATGTGGTGGAAAGCAAATATGCAATTAAAAGAGCAAATATGGATAACTACCGGTTTAACCTCCCGGCGAGGACTCACCTTTTAAAGTCCGACGAGCGGGACTTTTCTCCGGCGTTCAGCTCGATGAAGCGTTGTCCGGTCCCGGAGATGAAGACACGGATGATGCTTCTTGTTTCACTCGCCACACCTTCTTGGTCTTTGTTGCGGTCGGTGGCTTCTCGGGCTTCGGAGGCTGCGGTTTTGCAGGCTTCTCAGCCTGTTTCTTTGCAGACCTCGGAGGTTGCTGCCTTGGGGACTTCGGAGGCTGTTGCTTAATGTGTGACCTTTGCCTCCTTGCCTTCATCAGTTGTCGCTGTGCGACCTTTTCCTTCTCAAGGAAGTTCTTCATAAACGTGATGAGGCTGTCCTTCTTTTTGAACGTGTTGCAAATCTCCAGGAATTGCTGGAGATGAGCACTAGCGTCCTCATTGGCTTTCCCACAGAATGGGCTAGCCTGCACCATGGTGATGAGACCGGTCTTGATCTCGAAGTTCGCATCTCCCACATTGCCAGCTGGTCCCGTAGGGATGTTGGTAGCGGAGGGAGCGGAGAACTCGCGGAGGGTCTTGTCGGCCATTTGCTCAGAGCTTGATGGTGCGGGAATGATAGGTTCGATTGGCCGAGTCTCCTTACGAGGAGGGGTGAGCCTAGCTCGTGTCCTTCTCAGGAGTGACTCAGGATCTTCAGTGAAGTTTGTCGGCAAGTCGAAACCAGTCATACACTACCCTGTTTTCATACAAAATGCAGAAAACAAAGCAAGGTTAGCCTGCCTAGGAGATAGCCTTAATAATTGCAACACTACTATATACATTAGTAATTTTTCTTAGATCATACGCCTTCCCCGGCAACGGCGCCAGAAATGCTTGTTGACTTTTGCTAAGCCATATTAATAAATCATTCCCGGCACGGGGCCAGAAACGGTTCACTAATATGTCCCAGAGTCAAGTAGGTAAAATCCGCAAGCGCACGGAGAATACCGCTGTAGCATTTCACCCGGAAGTATTCAGGGTATCGTATTTGTTTATCCCAAAGGAAGGTTATGATCAAGAAGCGTTACTAACATATAAGATCATGTTAACAATTAGCAAGGATATCTAACCAAGACAGGCGGGTATATCATAATAACCGGGTAGTGTGACACACACAGAAGATTCCTACTAAATAAATAAAGTCTAGTGGAGGAAAGACTAGGCTAAGCTACTACTACTATACATTCCTACACAGTTGCATAGCCTAAGTAGAATACATACAGACCCACACTCAGGTTCAGCAGTCAATAGTATAGCACTTCAGGCACGGACTTACCCCTGCATCCACAGGCGACTTCCGCCAAGAGCCGACGCACTAGCCTAGCGGGGAGGATTTCAAAGGACGGACAGGGCTGTCACCACCTGCCGCCTACCTCAACGAACCAGTAGACTAACGAATAATTGATGCAAATCAGTCATCCAAGTACCATACTTGCATGACCAAAGAGCACTCTGCCCCTCCGCGATTACTATTAACGAGGCAGAGCTACCGTACGAATACGATCACCAAACCCATGCTATACTTTATCAGCTAAAACTAAGCATAGAGACTATAACATATAAACTAGACTATAGTGACGGTATATAACTAGCATGACAATAGTAGTATAATAAATATAAACTACTATCACACAAGTAGACTATACTATCACATATATGGATCACAATATCAAACAAGAAACTCATGACCCAAGCACAACTATATAGAAAAGATATATATATTGATAAGAGCAAAGTCTTACAAAAGGGAAAAGGTACAAGAGCCATACCAATTCCAAGTGAAGACTTGGGACTAGAGAGCTCTAGACTCAGCCTAACTCCACTAAAACTCCAAGAACTACTACTAGCAAGAGAGAAATGCTTCTTGTGGTGTGTGTTGAGTGTGAAGGCACACCCTCCTATTTATAGCCTCAATAGGTCGGCAAGGGAGAGTAACCGCCACGGAAGGCATCTCAAACCGTCATCAGGAGTCGCGGAGGAGCCAACACGTGGAAGCCCAGGCGGAGAGGGCGCCCGGCTGGGTCGGCCGACCTGACCAGGTCGGCCGACCTGGGGGTGGCCCCTCCTGGCCTGTGCTTTCTCCAGGTGGCTGTCCTGTGGGCCCTGACGTCGGTTTGCGCGGTATTACAGGGAGTTACGTCGGTTAAGTGCTAAAAATGGGCCCTTCAATCCGTGTGACGTCCATGTGGCACTCTCTGATTGGTCGAAAGTGTGTTTTCTTGCCTTTTGAGGTGTTTCCTTCATATTTCCTCCTGCATGCACAAAGTTCTCCAAGTACAAGTGGAACTATATTATTGTGCTAAAGCATGCGTGTATGAAATGCCAAATTCTCCTTTATTTGAGTATAGTTGACGGTTAAAAATGGTACTTAACAGCCGTCAACACAAGTTCTTAATCCTGACATAGCCCTATAAATATATTGTCGGGAATAATTCTCGACAAATTGGATGGTCGTACGTCGGCTCTGCCAAATCCTCATGCACAAAAGTTGGCTCTTCTTCTTTAAAAGAGGAGGCAATCCTATTTCAATATTTGTTGTATCAAGCATGTTCAGATCCTGTCGATCAGGCACAGGAGCTTCTGTACGACCACTCGGCGTTCTAGGCGATTGATTTGTTGCGTCATCATTGATTGCTCCATGCTCTGTCCTTGATGACGTTTGTTGTTTGACAGTTGACATTGCCTGTGATCTAGCTCCTCTTGATGATGCAGTGCTGGTACATCTATGTAATAGTGTTTTTGATTATGACCGAATCATTTACACAAAAAACAACATTATGCAGAAGGGAGCTTACTTGGAATGCCGCTTAAATTTCAGTTCGGAGACCTTATGGGGTGTGCCGGATGACCCTTTGGTCTTGTCAGCGTCTGAGCTGCCCGCAGTTGTGGGTTTCTCAGTGCTTGGTTGGCTCATTCGAGTGGCGTTGCCACTGGCCCGGTCTTGACATTTCAAACGTCGTCACTAAGTTTATTTAGCAACGAAGCCAGAAATGTTTGCTGGTAATTTATAACGAATGCAGAGAGTCTGCAAGCGCACGAAGAATACTGTTGTAGCATTTCACCCGGAAGTATTCAGAGTATCATATTTGTTTTATCCCAAAGGAAGGCATAAGATTGATCATAGTAATTACCATAGTTCTAGACATTGCACATCGGGTTATAAGACAAAGTCCTCACAGGGGTAAAGATAATGATAAACATGGTAGTGGACACACAAATAGCATACTCAAGTTAGATAAATATTAGTCTAGTGGAGAAGGACAAAGAAAGAGCTAAGTTCCTAAGTTGCTTTTATATAGCTATATAGTCTACATTATATCCTATTATATAGATACAAAGACAATGTAAGACGATCAGATCATCACACCCTAGGCATCTGGTTTTCCGCTGCATCCATAGTACGATTCCGGCCAAGAGCCTATTGCATTGCCGAACGTGAGGGATTTCAAAGGACAGATAGGGCTGTCACCACCTACTACCTACCCCTAGCAATCCGTGGGCTACACGACAAATAATGCATCCTATTGATCTAAGCACCATGCTTACATCTCTAGAACAATACTCCTTATTCCTTAAGCGATGGATCAGAAAAAGAGTAATCACATTTAAGTGAACGCTAAACACGTAGAAATGATCTAAGTTAAACATTAGTCATGCATCATTATAACAGTAAAAGGACTATAGTAAGGGCTTATGTCTCACATGGTGAAATAGTATAACTACATTACTAGTATGCAAGCATAATAACCAGATACATGAATGGATTATATAACCAAACAAGAAACACATGACCCAAGCATAACTATATAGAAAGACTAAATATATTAAATAGAATAAAGTCTTACAAAAGGTTAAAGATACAAGAACCATACCACAACTCCAAGGAAGACTTGGGAACTCAAGAAGACTCAATTCTAAGCTTAACTCCACTAATACTAAAAGGAATCACGAAATGGTAAAGAGAGTAATGCTTATTGGTGTGTGTGGAGGAGTGAGGCCTCTCCCTTCTATTTATATAGCCCAAAGTCGGTCACTGAGGTCGGTAACTTCCACCAAATGTGCACAACTGTCATTGGGGAGCCAACAGGAGCTAGCACGTGGCAGCCATGCACTAGGAGGCCACTCCCTGTTCGGTCAAACACCCCTGTTCCGCCGAACGGGGGGGGGGGGGGGAGTCCCCTCGGGTGCTGCCGCATCTGGTGGCCTGCTAGGTGGGTCCCACTGCCTAGTGATACTATAAGGTCGGTTGTAACGTCGATTTGCTCCTGCAGGTGGGCCAGTCAATCCGTGGCAGTCCTAGTTGGCGCATTCTGATTGGTTGAAGTTGTGTTTCTTCACCACATAGGTATGTTTCCTCCTCCATTTCATTATTTCTCCTGCATGTTAGTGATTCTCCAAGTTATAGTAGATATTTAATAATTCTAACTAAAATGCATGGTGGAATATTGAATCCTCCTTTTATTTTGAGTATTATTGATGATCGGAAATGGTGTTTAATGACCGTCAACAAACTCTCCCAAGCTGAACCTTTGCTCGTCCCGATGCAAAGATACAACTTTAGTCTGTTGATCAGGAGTTGCTACAATGTTTTATATTCCCCCATAGTACCAAGTGCACAATAAAATACTCTACCTTTAATTGAATAAGTTGGCAATTGGTAACTCACCTGTAAGGATCATGACCATTAAGGTCATCCTAAGGTATGATGTTTTGGTGATCAGTGACAAACATAAAATGTGACTAATCCCTACATGAGTGTTGTGTGTGCAGGAAACCTCTTCTACTTAAGATGATCAAGATGGTTGCCTTGGCGATTGATGATAATGACCACAAGCATGGAGGCTTGGTGAGCTTGATGGGGTCCAAGGGCTGATGGAGATGGATCCAAGCTAAGGACAAGCTATGGAGCAAGTGTTGGGAACACTTGTCTAGTTGTTAGGGCTTTGAGTCCACAGGAAAAATCAAACTATCAAGGGGGTCTAGGTCATTTCTCATAGGTCATGTCTAGTCGGTGATGTGCAAGGTTGCTCGGTGAAATCACAGGCCCTAGGTGACAGTGGAGAAGCCAAGGAGCTATTCGGAGAAGCCAGGAAACGAAGTCAAGTGAGGACGAGAAGTTTCAGCTTCTAGACATAATGACCGGATAGAGGGGTCAGTGGAGACCAGACTGTACGGTCACCAAGAGAACAGGCAATCCAGAGAGAAGACTTAGCGAGGAAACTGCTTGAGTTGGAGTCTGTAGAGACCGGACGGTCCGGTCTACACAGGTTGACTCGGGGCAGCGAGGAAGCGAGCTCTAGAAATGTTTCTGTAATGGAGAGAGAAATTCTGACCGGACGGTCTGGTTCGTATGAAGTCTTCGGCGCATAGAGAAGCCAACGGCTGGGGGAGCCATTCCCAGAGTGACCGGACAGTCCGCTCAGTACGCCCAGAAGAGGATTTCCTGGAGCAACAGCTAGTTGGAGGTGGGAAGCCTATATAATTTCATTGTTGGGGTCTTGGAGACCTCTCTTGGCTAGTTGAATACCTGAGAGCATTTTGTAAGGTCCAAGAGGAAAAGAGGAGAGCACTAGGAGGAGATATTGCATATCTTGAGAGTGCTAGTGAGAGTAACAAGGAGTGATCTTGCACATTTAAGGCTAGGGTGTCCTTAAGGGTATGATCTAGGTTGTTACTCTTGGTCTATGGTGAGACCTAGACCGGTTAGGTGTCGGTGATCGAGCCTATCGTGATTGGTTGTGAAGGCCGTCACACGTTTGTACACGGTTTGAGCCCGCCAGTGAAAGGGGCATCGCTAGTGAGCGCCCGTGTTGGCTTGGGGAGTTCAGCAAGTTCTCGAGGGAGGCGAGCTTGTGCCTTGGTAGGAGTGGTGACGTGCACCGTGTCTTCACTCCAGGAGTGATTGCTGGCTCATGTGCGAGAACTCCACTTGGTGGCAGGAGGGACCGGGACTCCGGCGAGAGTGGTCCAATGAGGAGTAGGAGAAGGCGCCGTCCTTTTGTGACCTCGGGAAAAAATATCATGAGCCATCTCCTACTTCACTCCTTACATTGATGCCTTTACTTTCAGTCTTTACATACTGTGCTATTCATGCTTGCCTTGTCTTAGTTGAATACCTTGTAGACTTGCATGTTTATGCTCCTTGCTTGCTAGTGGTGTTTGAGCTTCCGCATTTGATCACTAGCATGTTTAGGAGTTGCATTGGTTTGCTTGATGACTAGAGTTGCATAGGAGTTGTATTGCCTTGTGTGATCCACTAGTATGCTTAGGTTGTCTTCCTTTTATAGGATTATCTTGTTAGTGTGATGACCACTAGATTTGTGTAGGAGTTTTTTTGAGTGTATTGGTTTTAGGAATTGGTAAATTTGGTACATAGAGATAGTTCTCGATTCGGTCACTATGATCCTTTCAAGTGGTATCAGAGCCAAGTGCTCAATATAGGGCTTAATCGCCTTGAGTAGTGATCGTATTAAGTTGGGATGTCATTTTATTCAGAGCCGGGTCATGGCTCATGGAAGGATTGCTTGAAAAGCTACCTAAATGCCATGATTCCGGATGAGTTGATGGATACTCTTGATACCACTTGATAGGTGTAGAGTGCCCGATCTTTCGGCGAGTGGAGATAACTTCGATTTGGTGGATGTTGATCCTCGTGATCAGGTTGATCTTGTTTACTGTTGACGGCTGTTAAGTACCATTTTCAACCATCAACTATACTCAAATAAAGGAGAATTTGGCATTTCATACACGCATGCTTTATCACAATAATATAGTTCCACTTGTACTTGGAGAACTTTGTGCATGCAGGAGGAAATGTGAAGGAAACACCTCAAAAGGCAAGAAAACACACTTTCGACCAATCAGAGAGCGCCACATGGACGTCACACGGATTGAAGGGCCCATTTGCAGCACTTAACCGACGTAACTCCCTGTAATACCGCGGGAACCGACCTCAGGACCCACAGGACAGCCACCTGGAGAAAGCACAGGCCAGGAGGGGCCACCCCCAGGTCGGCCGACCTGGTCAGGTCGGCCGACCCAGCCGGGCGCCCTCTCCGCCTGGGCTTCCACGTGTTGGCTCCTCCGCGACTCCTGATGACGGTTTGAGATGCCTTCCGTGGCGGTTACTCTCCCTTGCCGACCTATTGAGGCTATAAATAGGAGGGTGTGCCTTCACATTCAACACACACCACAAGAAGCATTTCTCTCTTGCTAGTAGTTCTTGGAGTTTTAGTGGAGTTAGGCTGAGTCTAGAGCTCTCTAGTCCCAAGTCTTCACTTGGAATTGGTATGGCTCTTGTATCTTTTCCCTTTTGTAAGACTTTGCTCTTATCAATATATATATCTTTTCTATATAGTTGTGCTTGGGTCATGAGTTTCTTGTTTGATTTTGTGATCCATATATGTGATAGTATAGTCTACTTGTGTGATAGTAGTTTATATTTATTATACTACTATTATCATGCAAGTTATATACCGTCACTATAGTCTAGTTTATATGTTATAGTCTCTATGCTTAGTTTTAGCTGATAAAGTATAGCATGGGTTTGGTGATCGTATTCGTACGGTAGCTCTGCCTCGTTAATAGTAATCGCGGAGGGGCAGAGTGCTCTTTGGTCATGCAAGTATGGTACTTGGGTGACTGATTTGCATCAATTATTCGTTAGTCTACTGGTTCGTTGAGGTAGGCGGCAGGTGGTGACAGCCCTGTCCGTCCTTTGAAATCCTCCCCGCTAGGCTAGTGCGTAGGCTCTTGGCGGAAGTCGCCTGTGGATGCAGGGGTAAGTCCGTGCCTGAAGTGCTATACTATTGACTGCTGAACCTGAGTGTGGGTCTGTATGTATTCTACTTAGGCTATGCAACTGTATAGGAATGTATAGTAGGAGTAGCTTAGCCTAGTCTTTCCTCCACTAGACTTTATTTATTTAGTAGGAATCTTCTGTGTGTGTCACACTACCCAGTTATTATCATGTACCCGCCTGTCTTGGTTAGATATCCTTGCTAATTGTTAACATGATCTTATATGTTAGTAACGCTTCTTGATCATAACCTTCCTTTGGGATAAACAAATACGATACCCTGAATACTTCCGGGTGAAATGCTACAACGGTATTCTCCGTGCGCTTGCGGATTTTACCTACTTGACTCTGGGACATATTAGTGAACCATTTCTAGCCCCGTGCCGGGAATGATTTATTAATATGGCTTAGCAAAAGTCAACAAGCATTTCTGGCGCCGTTGCCGGGGAAGGCGTATGATCAAGAAAAATTACTAATGTATATAGTAGTGTTGCAATTATTAAGGCTATCTCCTAAGCAGGTTAACCTTGCTTTGTTTTCTGCATTTTGTATGAAAACAGGGTAGTGTATGACTGGTTTCGACTTGCCGACAAACTTCACTGAAGATCCTGAGTCACTCCTGAGAAGGACACGAGCTAGGCTCACCCCTCCTCGTAAGGAGATTCGGCCAATCAAACCTGTCATTCCCGCACCATCAAGCTCTGAGCAAATGGCCGACAAGACCCTCCGCGAGTTCTCCGCTCCCTCCGCTGCCAACATCCCTACGGGACCAGCTGGCAATGTGGGAGATGCGAACTTCGAGATCAAGACCGGTCTCATCACCATGGTGCAGGCTAGCCCATTCTGTGGGAAAGCCAATGAGGACGCTAGTGCTCATCTCCAGCAATTCCTGGAGATTTGCAACACGTTCAAAAAGAAGGACAGCCTCATCACATTCATGAAGAACTTCCTTGAGAAGGAAAAAGTTGCACAGCAACAACTGATGAAGGCAAGGAGGAAAAGGTCACACATTAAGCAACAGCCTCCGAAGTCCACAAGGCAGCAACCTCCGAGGTCTGCAAAGAAACAGGCTGTGAAGCCTGCAAAACCGCAGCCTCCGAAGCCAGAGAAGCCACCGACCGCAACAAAGACCAAGAAGGTGTGGCGAATGAAACAAGAAGCATCATCCGTGTCTTCATCTCCGGGACCGGACAACGCTTCATCGAGCTGAACGCCGGAGAAAAGTCCCGCTCGTCGGACTTTAAAAGGTGAGTCCTCGCCGGGAGGTTAAACCGGTAGTTATCCATATTTGCTCTTTTAATTGCATATTTGCTTTCCATCACATTTTGATTTTTCTCGACCACTGCATTTCTGCATTTTTGAATTTTTCCAGCCACCTTGGAATTTTTCAAAACTCATTTGCATTTTTGAAAATTTAGAAAATAGGTTTTTGGGCTTTCCATTTTGAAAAGATTTTTTGTTGAGCTTTTTGAGCAAAAAGGCAGCAGGGGACAAATCCCCTAGCCGTTGGGGAACACATAGGAAAAAGGGGGCTGCCAGGAGGCCCACCTGCCAGGTCGGCCGACCTGGTGGGGTCGGCCGACCCCCTGGCCCCACCTTTTCCTGTGCTCCTTTCTCCCAATGGCTATATGGCCGTTGCTCTGTCCCTTTCTAACGACCATCTTGCTTCCTTGGCTATAAAAACCGCCCAGGAGGAGGAGCTTCACCATTCCAAGCTCATCTTTCACTCCCCTCCTTTGCTCACTTGTTGCTCTCCCAAAATTTCGTGTTCTTCAACTTTACTACAGCCCCAAAAGCCCAAAAAAATATTTCCCCTCTGTTTTAGTGCATTTGCAAGTTGTTGTGAGAAGAAAACCAATTTCGGAGAAGCTCGGGTTTGTCGTTTTCACTAACGCTCACCCGAACACTTGTTCGATCTTGTTTTTGTTCTTGTCTTGTGTTTGTTCTTGTGTGCAGCCATGTTCAAACGAATGAAGCAAGTCGCCGGAATCAAGCGGAGAAAAAGCACTCGTGCAAGCACGAGTCAAGCATCCTCCGTCGAGCTCACACCAAGTCCGGGGCATGGTGACCCCGAAGCTGAAATTCCGGAGGAAAGGCCGGCCTTGCTCATCACCGAGGAGCATCTCGACATCAAGGACGACCGCGAGGGCCAAGCCATCGCGCTCATGAGAGAGCGGCCATTCGCCCACACCCGACGCTTCGATCCGGACTTCCTCGAGAAAATAGGTATGAGAGAAGAATTTGCCTCTATTTTTCGCACTATGGGTTGGCTAAATTTCGTAGAAGTAGATGAGCCGGGTTCTCGTTTGCTTACTATGCAGTTTTTATGCACCCTTAGAAAGTATGATGAAGGCATTTCTTTTCGCTTGTTTGGGCAAGAGCGCTTGGTCACATGGGGTGATCTTCATGCTATGCTAGGTCTAAATCCTAAATGTAGGCTAGACTTAGATAAAGCGCTAAAGGGGTTCCATAAAGAAAGTTTTTGGAAAAAGATTTCCGGAAACGAGTGGGGTCCCAAGCCTAGAACAAGTGCCATCCATAATCCTACACTTAGATTTATGCATGTGTGGTTGGCTATGACCTTGTTTCCTCGAGGTGACATTAGGGTTGTCCGGCAAGATGAATTGAAAATACTTTATGCCATGGTTAAGAAAATTAGGGTGTCACCCGCGGAATGCATGATTGATCAATGGTTAGACAATATAAAGTTGACAGGACCAATTGAGTGCACCTCTTTAGTTACTCGCATTGCGCAGAAGTGTGGTCTGCTTGAGAATGTTCATGTTGAATATTTGACGGTAGATAGAGAATTTCTAGGCGAGGACTATTTTGTGCAAGGACATACTTTGAAACATGGTCCAAATAATACCTTGATTTATCACTTTCCCGGGTATACAAATGAATTCCCGTTACCTAACCCGGGTCTTCGTTTGTATCACTGTCGGGCACTAACCCTCCCACTTGAGCCAGTGGGAGAAGTTCGCAGGCATAGTGTTTCAGGGCGACCGACACGTTCCCGTAGGCATATGGAGCCTACACCGGAGTTTCACACTCCGACCGGAGATCCGGTATGGGAGCAGCCCCTGCCACAGGACGAGGCGGGTGCATCAACATGGCAGGCCGGAGCATGGGAATCTCAGTACGATTACCCCATGCAGACGTCATCAAGTTCAAGCGGACCGCCATCCTTTGCCACTCGGTCATTCTCATCCCGTGGGTTCCGTGAACTCAACTATGGGATGGCCGAGTTGACAAGGAGGGTGAACGACATTGATTTGCGCACCGAGAGCATGCAACAAACTCTCACGCAACATGTCACCGACACCCAGCAATGGCAGAATTTCAGCGACAACCAATTCCGCCAGCTGAACGCGATGATGGCTCAGAATCAGAGCAATTGGGATGCCTTCGTCCGCTCCCAAGGCTACGACCCGAACCAGCAGATATGAGCAAGAACAAGCTTGGGGGAGGACCCCCCTTCTCACGGTAACTTGTATCTTTCCCCTTCCCTTTATTTCTTGCATTTGCTAAATCTGAAAATCCATAAAAATTTGCAAAATATAAAAAGAACAAAAATATTTCCCTTTTTCATGCGCGGTATGAATGTGTATAATTTTCCTATGTTGAGATGATGAATAGTTGCTCTGTCCTTTATTCCTCTCTAAAGCTAGTTTACAACTTAGTACTCTCTCAAGAGTTAGGTTTGTTGGTAAATCTTGCCTTGAACTTGAATCTTGTGGGTAGCATATGCATTCTCTAGTTCTAAGTTGTTGAGAGGTATGATATGATAGATAGGGCTGCTATGATCTTGCTCAACGTAAAGCTTGAATTCCGGAGTTTTATTTTTCAAAATGACAAATTGATAAGTTCCTCAATGATGAAATTCCCACCACAGCCATATGTAGTGTTTACATTTGAAAACCTTTACACATATGCTGCTTGTTTCACATTGAGCTTAGTCAAAATTGTTGTGACCCTAGTAGAACTCTTTTCATGCTTTCTTGATCAAGATCATGTACACACATCCACCGCCATGAGCTATCCTTCTAAATCAAGAAGATAGCATCCACCATATCCACCATATCCACCGTGAGCTATTCTTCTACACCGGAAGAAAGCCACTATCCATCCATCCATCCAAAGAAACACTCCATATATCCATTGCAAAAATTCCTCTCTCAAAGTATTCATTGCAAACTAGGACTATGGCTATGCAAAAAAAAAAATGCTCAAAAAAGAGAGCAAGCAAAAGGTAGCCATAGCCTAGAAACTCCAAAAGAGAGAAGGAAAATTCAAAAAGGAGTTATTTCTTCCCATCCACCATTCCTCCGTTCTCCCACACACTTGCACATCTTGATCAAGATTGTTTGAATTGATGTTTTTTCTCGGATCCGGTCTTTTGACATAGCAATATTATGTGAACATGAGTGCTTCATATATCCCTACCTTGAGCTCCACATAAAGCCTTATTTAGAAGTAGGTGATTATAGGCAACACTTTACCTTGGTGAGGAATCATACACATATTGAGTGATCCGAGAGAATCATTTGAGGAACTCGGTTTTTATTTTCAAAATCTTTTGAAAACCTCCGGAATAACATAGCGGAATCTAGAGCAAGTGATTGGTGCCCTGCAATTGTTCTATCTCTCAACCGCCCAAGACAATGAGGTGTAAAAGCCCCATGGATCGAGGTAAATGGGTAAGTTATGCGCCAATATATTTAATTCTAGGAAGAGTACTTTGTTGTGCGCATAGTATTATTGAAGAGTAGGACATTGTAGCAACTCCTGATCAACAACTTAAGTTTATCTTTGCTTCGGGACGAGCAAAGGGTAAGCTTGGGGGAGTTTGTTGACGGCTGTTAAGTACCATTTTCAACCATCAACTATACTCAAATAAAGGAGAATTTGGCATTTCATACACGCATGCTTTATCACAATAATATAGTTCCACTTGTACTTGGAGAACTTTGTGCATGCAGGAGGAAATGTGAAGGAAACACCTCAAAAGGCAAGAAAACACACTTTCGACCAATCAGAGAGCGCCACATGGACGTCACACGGATTGAAGGGCCCATTTGCAGCACTTAACCGACGTAACTCCCTGTAATACCGCGGGAACCGACCTCAGGACCCACAGGACAGCCACCTGGAGAAAGCACAGGCCAGGAGGGGCCACCCCCAGGTCGGCCGACCTGGTCAGGTCGGCCGACCCAGCCGGGCGCCCTCTCCGCCTGGGCTTCCACGTGTTGGCTCCTCCGCGACTCCTGATGACGGTTTGAGATGCCTTCCGTGGCGGTTACTCTCCCTTGCCGACCTATTGAGGCTATAAATAGGAGGGTGTGCCTTCACATTCAACACACACCACAAGAAGCATTTCTCTCTTGCTAGTAGTTCTTGGAGTTTTAGTGGAGTTAGGCTGAGTCTAGAGCTCTCTAGTCCCAAGTCTTCACTTGGAATTGGTATGGCTCTTGTATCTTTTCCCTTTTGTAAGACTTTGCTCTTATCAATATATATATCTTTTCTATATAGTTGTGCTTGGGTCATGAGTTTCTTGTTTGATTTTGTGATCCATATATGTGATAGTATAGTCTACTTGTGTGATAGTAGTTTATATTTATTATACTACTATTATCATGCAAGTTATATACCGTCACTATAGTCTAGTTTATATGTTATAGTCTCTATGCTTAGTTTTAGCTGATAAAGTATAGCATGGGTTTGGTGATCGTATTCGTACGGTAGCTCTGCCTCGTTAATAGTAATCGCGGAGGGGCAGAGTGCTCTTTGGTCATGCAAGTATGGTACTTGGGTGACTGATTTGCATCAATTATTCGTTAGTCTACTGGTTCGTTGAGGTAGGCGGCAGGTGGTGACAGCCCTGTCCGTCCTTTGAAATCCTCCCCGCTAGGCTAGTGCGTAGGCTCTTGGCGGAAGTCGCCTGTGGATGCAGGGGTAAGTCCGTGCCTGAAGTGCTATACTATTGACTGCTGAACCTGAGTGTGGGTCTGTATGTATTCTACTTAGGCTATGCAACTGTATAGGAATGTATAGTAGGAGTAGCTTAGCCTAGTCTTTCCTCCACTAGACTTTATTTATTTAGTAGGAATCTTCTGTGTGTGTCACACTACCCAGTTATTATCATGTACCCGCCTGTCTTGGTTAGATATCCTTGCTAATTGTTAACATGATCTTATATGTTAGTAACGCTTCTTGATCATAACCTTCCTTTGGGATAAACAAATACGATACCCTGAATACTTCCGGGTGAAATGCTACAACGGTATTCTCCGTGCGCTTGCGGATTTTACCTACTTGACTCTGGGACATATTAGTGAACCATTTCTAGCCCCGTGCCGGGAATGATTTATTAATATGGCTTAGCAAAAGTCAACATTTACCGCAAGGTTAATATCCTCCGGAAGTTGGTTCAGCGATTGCATTGGCGCTTCGGCTTGCTCATTGTTGACTTTTGCTAAGCCATATTAATAAATCATTCCCGGCTCGGGGCCAGAAACGGTTCACTAATATGTCCCAGAGTCAAGTAGGTAAAATCCGCAAGCGCACGGAGAATACCGCTGTAGCATTTCACCCGGAAGTATTCAGAGTATCGTATTTGTTTATCCCAAAGGAAGGTTATGATCAAGAAGCATTACTAACATATAAGATCATGTTAACAATTAGCAAGGATATCTTAACCAAGACAGGCGGGTACATGATAATAACCGGGTAGTGTGACACACACAGAAGATTCCTACTAAATAAATAAAGTCTAGTGGAGGAAAGACTAGGCTAAGCTACTCCTACTATACATTCCTATACAGTTGCATAGCCTAAGTAGAATACATACAGACCCACACTCAGGTTCAGCAGTCAATAGTATAGCACTTCAGGCACGGACTTACCCCTGCATCCACAGGCGACTTCCGCCAAGAGCCTACGCACTAGCCTAGCGGGGAGGATTTCAAAGGACGGACAGGGCTGTCACCACCTGCCGCCTACCTCAACGAACCAGTAGACTAACGAATAATTGATGCAAATCAGTCACCCAAGTACCATACTTGCATGACCAAAGAGCACTCTGCCCCTCCGCGATTACTATTAACGAGGCAGAGCTACCGTACGAATACGATCACCAAACCCATGCTATACTTTATCAGCTAAAACTAAGCATAGAGACTATAACATATAAACTAGACTATAGTGACGGTATATAACTAGCATGACAATAGTAGTATAATAAATATAAACTACTATCACACAAGTAGACTATACTATCACATATATGGATCACAATATCAAACAAGAAACTCATGACCCAAGCACAACTATATAGAAAATATATATATATTGGTAAGAGCAAAGTCTTACAAAAGGGAAAAGATACAAGAGCCATACCAATTCCAAGTGAAGACTTGGGACTAGAGAGCTCTAGACTCAGCCTAACTCCACTAAAACTCCAAGAACTACTACTAGCAAGAGAGAAATGCTTCTTGTGGTGTGTGTTGAGTGTGAAGGCACACCCTCCTATTTATAGCCTCAATAGGTCGGCAAGGGAGAGTAACCGCCACGGAAGGCATCTCAAACCGTCATCAGGAGTCGCGGAGGAGCCAACACGTGGAAGCCCAGGCGGAGAGGGCGCCCGGCCGGGTCGGCCGACCTGACCAGGTCGACCGACCTGGGGGTGGCCCCTCCTGGCCTGTGCTTTCTCCAGGTGGCTGTCCTGTGGGCCCTGACGTCGGTTTGCGCGGTATTACAGGGAGTTACGTCGGTTAAGTGCTGAAAATGGGCCCTTCAATCCGTGTGACGTCCATGTGGCACTCTTTGATTGGTCGAAAGTGTGTTTTCTTGCCTTTTGAGGTGTTTCCTTCACATTTCCTCCTGCATGCACAAAGTTCTCCAAGTACAAGTGGAACTATATTATTGTGATAAAGCATGCGTGTATGAAATGCCAAATTCTCCTTTATTTGAGTATAGTTGACGGTTAAAAATGGTACTTAACAGCCATCAACAAACTCCCCCAAGCTTACCCTTTGCTCGTCCCAAAGCAAAGATAAACTTAAGTTGTTGATCAGGAGTTGGTACAATGTCCTACTCCTCAATAATACTATGCGCACAACAAAGTACTCTTCCTAGAATTAAATATGTTGGCACATAACTTACCCATTTACCTCGATCCATGGGGCTTTTACACCTCATTGTCTTGGGCGGTTGAGAGATAGAACAATTGCAGGGCACCAATCACTTGCTCTAGATTCCGCTATGTTATTCCGGAGGTTTTCAAAAGATTTTGAAAATAAAAACCAAGTTCCTCAAATGATTCTCTCGGATCACTCAATATGTGTATGATTCCTCACCAAGGCAAAGTGTTGCCTATAATCACCTACTTCTAAATAAGGCTTTATGTGGAGCTCAAGGTAGGGATATATGAGGCACTCATGTTCACATAATATTGCTATGTCAAAAGACCGGATCCAAGAAAAACATCAATTCAAACAATCTTGATCAAGATGTGCAAGTGTGTGGGAGAACGGAGGAATGGTGGATGGGAAGAAATAACTCCTTTTTGAATTTTCCTTCTCTCTTTTGGAGTTTCTAGGCTATGGCTATCTTTTGCTTGCTCTCTTTTTTGAGCATTTTTTTTCTTTTTTTTTTTTTTTTTTTGCATACCCATAGTCCTAGTTTGCAATGAATACTTTGAGAGAGGAATTTTGTAATGGATATATGGAGTGTTTCTTTGGATGGATGGATGGATAGTGGCTTTCTTCCGGTGTAGAAGAATAGCTCACGGTGGATATGGTGGATATGGTGGATGCTATCTTCTTGATTTAGAAGGATAGCTCATGGCGGTGGATGTGTGTATATGATCTTGATCAAGAAAGCATGAAAAGAGTTCTACTAGGGTCACAACAATTTTGACTAAGCTCAATGTGAAACAAGCAGCATATGTGTAAAGGTTTTCAAATGTAAACACTACATATGGCTGTGGTGGGAATTTCATCATTGAGGAACTTATCAATTTGTTATTTCGAAAAATAAAACTCCGGAATTCAAGCTTTACGTTGAGCAAGATCATAGCAGCCCTATCTATCATATCATACCTCTCAACAACTTAGAACTAGAGAATGCATATGCTACACACAAGATTCAAGTTCAAGGCAAGATTTACCAACAAACCTAACTCTTCAGAGAGTACTAAGTTGTAAACTAGCATTAGAGAGGAATAAAGGACAGAGCAACTATTCATCATCTCAACATAGGAAAATTATACACATTCATACCGCGCATGAAAAAGGGAAATATTTTTGTTCCTTTTATGTTTTGCAAATTTTTATGGATTTTCAGATTTAGCAAATGCAAGAAATAAAGGGAAGGGGAAAGATACAAGTTACCGTGAGAAGGGAGGTCCTCCCCCAAGCTTGTTCTTGCTCATATCTGCTGGTTCGGGTCGTAGCCTTGGGAGCGGAAGAAGGCATCCCAATTGTTCTGATTCTGAGCCATCATCGCGTTCAGCTGGCGGAATTGGTTGTCGCTGAAATTCTGCCATTGCTGGGTGTCGGTGACATGTTGCGTGAGAGTTTGTTGCATGCTCTCGGTGCGCAAATCAATGTCGTTCACCCTCCTTGTCAACTCGGCCATCCCATAGTTGAGTTCACGGAGCTCACGGGATGAGAATGACCGAGTGGCAAAGGATGGCGGTCCGCTTGAACTTGATGACGTCTGCATGGGGTAATCGTACTGAGATTCCCATGCTCCGGCCTGCCATGTTGATGCACCCGCCTCGTCCTGTGGCGGGGGCTGCTCCCATACCGGGTCTCCGGTCGGAGTGCGAAACTCCGGTGTAGGCTCCATATGCCTACGGGAACGTGTCGGTCGCCCTGAAACACTATGCCTGCGAACTTCTCCCACTGGCTCAAGTGGGAGGGTTAGTGCCCGACAGTGATACAAACGAAGACCCGGGTTAGGTAACGGGAATTCATTTGTATACCCGGGAAAGTGATAGATCAAGGTATTATTTGGACCATGTTTCAAAGTATGTCCTTGCACAAAATAGTCCTCGCCTAGAAATTCTCTATCTACCGTCAAATATTCAGCATGAACATTCTCAAGCAGACCACACTTCTGCGCAATGCGAGTAACTAAAGAGGTGCACTCAATTGGTCCTGTCAACTTTATATTGTCTAACCATTGATCAATCATGCATTCCGCGGGTGACACCCTAATTTTCTTAACCATGGCATAAAGTATTTTCAATTCATCTTGCCGGACAACCCTAATGTCACCTCGAGGAAACAAGGTCATAGCCAACCACACATGCATAAATCTAAGTGTAGGATTATGGATGGCACTTGTTCTAGGCTTGGGACCCCACCCGTTTCCGGAAATCTTTTTCCAAAAACTTTCTTTATGGAACCCCTTTAGCGCTTTATCTAAGTCTAGCCTACATTTAGGATTTAGACCTAGCATAGCATGAAGATCACCCCATGTGACCAAGCGCTCTTGCCCAAACAAGCGAAAAGAAATGCCTTCATCATACTTTCTAAGGGTGCATAAAAACTGCATAGTAAGCAAACGAGAACCCGTCTCATCTACTTCTACGAAATTTAGCCAACCCATAGTGCGAAAAATAGAGGCAAATTCTTCTCTCATACCTATTTTCTCGAGGAAGTCCGGATCGAAGCGTCGGGTGTGGGCGAATGGCCGTTCTCTCATGAGCGCGATGGCTTGGCCCTCGCGGTCGTCCTTGATGTCGAGATGCTCCTCGGTGATGAGCAAGGCCGGCCTTTCCTCCGGAATTTCAGCTTCGGGGCCACCATGCCCCGGACTTGGGGTGAGCTCGACGGAGGATGCTTGACTCGTGCTTGCACGAGTGCTTTTTCTCCGCTTGATTCCGGCGACTTGCTTCATTCGGTTGAACATGGCTGCACACAAGAACAAACACAAGACAAGAACAAAAACAAGATCGAACAAGTGTTCGGGTGAGCGTTAGTGAAAACGACAAAGCCGAGCTTCTCCGAAATTGGTTTTCTTCTCACAACAACTTGCAAATGCACTAAAACAGAGGGGAAATATTTTTTTTTTTTTGGGTTTTTGGGGCTGTAGTAAAGTTGAAGAACACGAAATTTTGGGAGAGCAACAAGTGAGCAAAGGAGGGGAGTGAAAGATGAGCTTGGAATGGTGAAACTCCTCCTCCTGGGCGGTTTTTATAGCCAAGGAAGCAAGATGGCCGTTAGAAAGGGACTGAACAACGGCCATATAGCCGTTGGGAGAAAGGAGCACAGGAAAAGGTGGGGCCAGGGGGTCGGCCGATCCCACCAGGTCGGCCGACCTGGCAGGTGGGCCTCGTGGCAGCCCCCTTTTTCCTATGTGTTCCCCAACGGCTAGGGGATTTGTCCCCTGCTGCCTTTTTGCTCAAAAAGCTCGACAAAAAATCTTTTCAAAATGGAAAGCCCAAAAACCTATTTTTTAAATTTTTTCAAAAATGCAAATGAGTTTTGAAAAATTCCAAGGTGGCTGGAAAAATTCAAAAATGCAGAAATGCAGTGGTCGGGAAAAATCAAAATGTGGTGGAAAGCAAATATGCAATTAAAAGAGCAAATATGGATAACTACCGGTTTAACCTCCCGGCGAGGACTCACCTTTTAAAGTCCGACGAGCGGGACTTTTCTCCGGCGTTCAGCTTGATGAAGCGTTGTCCGGTCCCAGAGATGAAGACACGGATGATGCTTCTTGTTTCACTCGCCACACCTTCTTGGTCTTTGTTGCGGTCGGTGGCTTCTCGGGCTTCGGAGGCTGCGGTTTTGCAGGCTTCACAGCCTGTTTCTTTGCAGACCTCGGAGGTTGCTGCCTTGTGGACTTCGGAGGCTGTTGCTTAATGTGTGACCTTTGCCTCCATGCCTTCATCAGTTGTTGCTGTGCAACCTTTTCCTTCTCAAGGAAGTTCTTCATGAATGTGATGAGGCTGTCCTTCTTTTTGAACGTGTTGCAAATCTCCAGGAATTGCTGGAGATGAGCACTAGCGTCCTCATTGGCTTTCCCACAGAATGGGCTAGCCTGCACCATGGTGATGAGACCGGTCTTGATCTCAAAGTTCGCATCTTCCACATTGCCAGCTGGTCCCGTAGGGATGTTGGCAGCGGAGGGAGCGGAGAACTCGCGGAGGGTCTTGTCGGCCATTTGCTCAGAGCTTGATGGTGCGGGAATGACAGGTTCGATTGGCCGAATCTCCTTACGAGGAGGGGTGAGCCTAGCTCGTGTCCTTCTCAGGAGTGACTCAGGATCTTCAGTGAAGTTTGTCGGCAAGTCGAAACCAGTCATACACTACCCTGTTTTCATGCAAAATGCAGAAAACAAAGCAAGGTTAGCCTGCCTAGGAGATAGCCTTAATAATTGCAACACTACTGTATACATTAGTAATTTTTCTTAGATCATACGCCCTCCCCGGCAACGGCGCCAGAAATGCTTGTTGACTTTTGCTAAGCCATATTAATAAATCATTCCCGGCACGGGGCCAGAAACGGTTCACTAATATGTCCTAGAGTCAAGTAGGTAAAATCCGCAAGCGCACGGAGAATACCGCTGTAGCATTTCACCCGGAAGTATTCAGGGTATCGTATTTGTTTATCCCAAAGGAAGGGTATGATCAAGAAGCGTTACTAACATATAAGATCATGTTAACAATTAGCAAGGATATCTTACCAAGACAGGCGGATATATGATAATAACCGGGTAGTGTGACACACACAGAAGATTCCTACTAAATAAATAAAGTCTAGTGGAGGAAAGACTAGGCTAAGCTACTCCTACTATACATTCCTATACAGTTGCATAGCCTAAGTAGAATACATACATACCCACACTCAGGTTCAGCAGTCAATAGTATAGCACTTCAGGCACGGACTTACCCCTGCATCCACAGGCGACTTCCGCCAAGAGCCTACGCACTAGCCTAGCGGGGAGGATTTCAAAGGACGGACAGGGCTGTCACCACCTGCCGCCTACCTCAACGAACCAGTAGACTAACGAATAATTGATGCAAATCAGTCACCCAAGTACCATACTTGCATGACCAAAGAGCACTCTGCCCCTCCGCGATTACTATTAACGAGGCAGAGCTACCGTACGAATACGATCACCAAACCCATGCTATACGTTATCAGCTAAAACTAAGCATAGAGACTATAACATAAAAACTAGACTATAGTGACGGTATATAACTAGCATGACAATAGTAGTATAATAAATATAAACTACTATCACACAAGTAGACTATACTATCACATATATGGATCACAATATCAAACAAGAAACTCATGACCCAAGCAGAAGTATATAGAAAATATATATATATTGATAAGAGAAAAGTCTTACAAAAGGGAAAAGATACAAGAGCCATACCAATTCCAAGTGAAGACTTGGGACTAGAGAGCTCTAGACTCAGCCTAACTCCACTAAAACTCCAAGAACTACTACTAGCAAGAGAGAAATGCTTCTTGTGGTGTGTGTTGAGTGTGAAGGCACACCCTCCTATTTATAGCCTCAATAGGTCGGCAAGGGAGAGTAACCGCCACGGAAGGCATCTCAAACCGTCATCAGGAGTCGCGGAGGAGCCAACACGTGGAAGCCCAGGCGGAGAGGGCGCCCGGCCGGGTCGGCCGACCTGACCAGGTCGGCCGACCTGGGGGTGGCCCCTCCTGGCCTGTGCTTTCTCCAGGTGGCTATCTTGTGGGCCCTGACGTCGGTTTGCGCGGTATTACAGGGAGTTACGTCGGTTAAGTGCTGAAAATGGGCCCTTCAATCCGTGTGACGTCCATGTGGCACTCTCTGATTGGTCGAAAGTGTGTTTTCTTGCCTTTTGAGGTGTTTCCTTCACATTTCCTCCTGCATGCACAAAGTTCTCCAAGTACAAGTGGAACTATATTATTGTGATAAAGCATGCGTGTATGAAATGCCAAATTCTCCTTTATTTGAGTATAGTTGACGGTTAAAAATGGTACTTAACAGCCGTCAACAGATCATGAGGGTCAACATCCACCAAATCGAAGTTATCTCCACTCGCCGAAAGATCAGGCACTCTACACCTATCAACTCTTGTGGACTTTGCCATTACCTTTACCGATGATCATGTGTACGATGATGATAATTGTGTGGATGTGCCTAGTTCTAGTGAGTGCCTAGTTTCTTCTAATTATATCTTGATAGGTTGCTCTGCTAGTGTGCCTGATTTGATTAATGATGATGCTTCTCATGATCTTGCTTGCTCCAGTAGCATGACTAGGATTGATGATAGTGTGCCTTGTGATCTTGCTAGTGATTCACTTGTTAGGGAGTTCTTGAGGATGAGGACTTACTTGACTCCATTATTCTCTTGCGAGGTATTGCAGACAGGATTGCAGCAACCGCCATCGAGCTCCCCAAGATATTGATTGTCGAGAAGATTCTCACTTTGCTCACTAGAAGCAAGCTCCTCTACATCACCCTTGATCTCATCATGGACAAAGGTCTCAACGTTGATGACGTGATCGGGCTGCTCTTCAAGGATGAGGAGATCACCGCAAGCTTGACGGGGAAGAAGGAGCATAAGGCCAACAATGGAGCATCTTCAAGCAAGGGAAAAGAAGTAGCCTCAGGCTCAAACTGCTTTGATCTCTCCATAAGATTGCCGTGCAATAGCTTCTACAACCCCTACGGATCAAGAACTACACCAAGCTCTTTGTCAGGTGCTTCTTCAAGCTCTACCCCAAGTGTCATTTCTAGATCTACTCCAAGCACTTCGGGTGGATTACGCATTGGTGTGAGAGGGGCGCCAACAACAATGCTTAGAAGATCAAATGAGATGATCAATCTCACCACCACAGTCCCGGCACCTCTACCACCACCCCCGCCACCACAAGATCGACTTTGGCATCTTTGTCGAGCTCAACAATAGGATCTCTTCTTTTAGTTTGATGAGTTTGTGAGGAATCCGAATGATGACCTTTGTGATAACTTCTTAAGTATCTATGATCTTATGTGTAGGATAAACTCATTCCATGGCCTTCGGAGAATCCCATCATATCAAGTGATTCACATGTGCCTCCTACAAATCACAACTCCGAAGAGGGGTTTCATGCTTGAGGAGGTAGTCAACCGGAGACATGAGCTCTCAATTGAGAGAGTAATGGAGATGATACTTGTGCTCCACTCATAAGTGGGACACGTGCTTGAGCACGTCACTGGACTCTATGACCCTCCCCACTACTACATCGACCTCGACATTGTGCACATGGGGGATGGTCATGGTCATTGGAGGTATCGTGCTCCCCATCATCCTATACGGAGAAGACTTCATAAAGGGATTGCAAGAATCCCTAACTATGAGGATGGTCTCGTGGTTCGACGTGATGAGGTTAGTACTAGTCATTTGAGCAATGCTTTGGATACTAACCCCTTTTCCTCTAGTGCTTGTCTTATGGCTACCACCAGGGTCAACTACAAGAGTGGAGATACCCATTGGATCCTTGATAGTGGGTGCACCAAACATACGACCGGGAAGCCAGTCATGTTCACCAACATTGATGAAGACGAAGACAGTGAGAAGGTGACTTTTGGGGATAACTCAAAGGGGAGAGTCAGAGGCTCAGACAAGGTGGCCATTACAGAGGACCTCCATCTCTCCAAGGTCTTTCTTGTGGAAACCCTCAATTTCAACCTTCTATCCATTGGTCAGTTGTGTGACATGGCATTCAAGTGCACATTTGATGAGGACGGTGCAACTATTGAGAATGCTAAGAATAGGCTAGTGTTTCATGGAGTGAGGCTTGGAAACTTGTATGTCACGAACTTTAAATCTAGCAACATGCCTCCAAGTACTTGTCTCTTCACAAAATCAACCAAGGGATGGTTGTGGCATAGAAGATTAGCACATGTCGAGATGAGTCAGCTCAGGAAAGTGGTCAAGAGGAATCTAGTTGAAGGAATCAAGGATCTGAGCTTTGAGAAGGAGAAACTATGTAGTGCTTGTCAAGCCAGAAAGAAAGTCTCCTCTTCTCACCCCACCAAGTCTTTCATGTCAACATCTCATCCTCTAGAGCTCTTGCACATGGATTTGTTTGGGCCAACATATTACAAGTGTCTAGGAGGCAATCTCTATTGCTTGGTGATTGTGGATGACTTTATAAGATACACTTGGACCTTCTTTCTAGTGGACAAGTCTTAAGCTAGTGACATCTTCAGAAAATTGCAAGGAGGGCAACGATTGAATTCAGGGCCAACATTGTGAAGATAAGAAGTGACAATGGGACAGAGTTCAAGAACACAACAGTGGAGGGATATTGTGACAAGAAGGGCATCAAAAATGAATTCTCCGCTACATATACTCCCGAGAAAAATGGAGTAGTGGAGAGGAAGGACAAGACGCTCACCACTCTTGCTTGTGCTATGCTAGATGAGTATGGGACTCATGAGAGGTTTTGGGCTGAAGAAATCAACACGGCTTGCTACACTTCCAACCATGTGTATCTTCACCGGTTGTAGAAAAAGACTCCCTATGAGCTATTGGTTGGACAGAAATTGAATGTTTCCTATTTTTGGGTCTTTGGCTGCTATATTCTCAAGAAGAGAAGGAAGCTCGGGAAATTTGAGAGCAGAACTGATGAAGGCATTCTTGTTGGGTACTCTGGAACTTCTAAAGCATATCGAGTCTACAACTCAGCTACAGGTTGTGTGGAGGAAACCTATGATGTGTAATTTGATGAGTCAAATGGTTCTCAAAAGGGAGATGAATTTCTTGAAGTAAACATTGGAGATGAACCCATGAGGGAAGCTATGAGAAGAATGACCGTGGGCGACGTTTTACCCCACGAGGTCATGGATGATGATATTGGTGAGCCCTCCACTCCACCACCTCAAGCAACTTCATCCTCCGAGGTGCAAGAACCAACCCAAGATACCACCACACCTTCCAGTTCCTTCCAAAATTCATTGAGAGTGCACCCACCTATCCAAGAGGACACCCAAGAGAGAAGTGAGTCACAAGTCTCCCCACCTACTCTATCTCGAGCCACTTCTCCAAGCTCTTCAAATGATTCTTCCCCATCCAATCCGAGCTCTAAGTCCAAAGCTAGAAAGCCTATGAGTGATTCTCCCACCTCTCTAAGAATCGAAGACACTCATATCTCAAGAAAGCAAGCTATCCACGATGCCCAAGATACTTCACCTAGATCTCCTCCTACTCATGTAGATAATCATCCTTGACCCAAAGCTGTCAACAAGGATCATTCTCAGGATTTGATCATTGGAAGTCCGTCTCAATGAATAAGGACAAGGAGAAATCAATACAAGCCCAACTATGTGCACAATAAGGAAAATGATGATGAGGCCAATGTTGCAATAGAGAACTTCTCCTTCATGTCCATGATTGAGCCCACAATAATTGAAGAGGCAATGGATGATCACAAGTGGGTAATTTCTATGCAATAAAATTGAGCAACTTCAAGAGGTGCAAAGTGTGGAAACTTGTTGAGAGACCCAAGAATCACAATGTTGTTGGAACCAAGTGGGTTTTCAAGAACAAACAAGATGAGAAAGGGGCAATTGTGAAAAACAAGGCTCGCCTAGTGGCCAAAGGATACTCTCAAATTACAGGAATTGACTTTGAAGAAACATTTGCTCCCGTGGCTCGACTTGAAGCTATTCGGATCATGCTTGCCTATGCTTCACATAATGGTTTCAAGCTCTATCAAATGGATGTGAAGAGTGCAATCTTAAATGGAGAGATAAATGAGAAAGTCTATGTGGAACAACCTTCGGGGTTTGAAGATCCCAAACATCCAAGACACGTATACAAATTGAAGAAAGCTCTCTATGGACTCAAGCAAGCACCAAGGACATGGTATGAACACTTGAGGAACTTCCTTCTCAAGAATGGCTTCAAGATTGGTAGCATTGATAGCACCTTGTTCACAAGGCATGTTGGGAAGGATCTCTTTGTGTGCCAAATCTATGTAGATGATATCATATATGGGTCAACAAATGAGAAGTACAATGAGGAGTTCCGGGAAATGATGGCAAGGGAATTTCAAATGTCTATGATTGGAGAGCTCCATGTGCTCCTTGGTTTTCAAGTGAAGCAATTGAGAGAAGCAAACTTCATCTATCAAGAAAAGTACACCAAGGACCTTCTCAAGAGATTCAACATGGAAAATTGCAAACTTTTGTGCACTCCTATGGCAACAAGCAAACCCTTGGACATGGATGAGAAGGGAAAACCGATGAACCCCAAACTCTATAGATCAATGATTGGGACCTTGCTCTATCTCACCGCCTCAAGACCGGACATAATGTTTAGTTTGTGCTTTTGTGCATGCTATCAAGCAAATCCAAAGGAGTCACACTTGAAGGCCATGAAGAGGATACTTAGATACCTCAAGTACACACCTACCATGGGGTTATGATACCCTATAGGAACAAGTTTTGAGTTACTTGGGTATTCGGATTCTGACTTCGTAGGATGCAAAGTGAATACAAAGAGTACATCGGGAGGTTGCTAATTTCTTAGAAGATCACTTGTATCTTAGAGCTCAAAGATTATATGGCAGTAGGAGCATGTTGTGCTCAACTTCTCTATAGGAGGCAAACTCTCTCGTATTATGGCCTCAACTTCACTCAAATGCCACTATATTGTGATAGTGAAGTGGCAATTAAAATGGCTCTCAAAACTAGAGATCATGGCCATGCAAAACACATAGAGATCAAACATCATTTCATTCGAGACCATGTTGAGAAGAAGGACATTGACTTGGTGCATGTGCGAACTCATGAACAATTGACAGATATCTTCACAAAGCCACTTCATGAGAAAACCTTCAACAAGCTAAGAGGAGAACTCAATGTTCTCGACCTTTCCAACTTTACATGAGTAACCCTAAAGCTTCTCTCTTGTATATTTGTACAACTTTGTTTGTTGTCTTGTTGTTTGTCTTTGTTTTGTGCTTGTTTCTCTTCTCTTGTAGGTCGACTTTGGACCTCCTTGAGATAGCAGTGGACATGGGTTAAGCTTGGGAAGGTGGTTCATGGTGCGCCCAAGGCTTGTAGAATGGTCTATTGCGAGTAAGCTCAAGAAGGGAACAACTCACCGTTGACTCTTTGGTTTGTAGTCTTTCTCTCTCTTTCCTTTAGCATCGCATCATGCATTTGTGAACTTGTTGCATTTGCATTCTTTGCATTCTTGCATCATGATTCTTGCATCATGATACCTTACATGCTTCAAAGCATGTTTCAAGGGGGAGTTGCTTATTTACAATGTAAGTACATGACCCTCTAGATGATCACATAGTGATCTTTGTGCTTCTTGCCCATTGAGTCATGTTCAACCGAGCTCCGAGGTTAAATCTACTCGCTCGGCTCAAAGACAAGTGACTCATACATTCCCAACACACTAATGACTAACCATGATACTTGAGAAAAATATTTTGTTGAGTCATGTGTGTAGGGGGAGCTATGGTGGAAGACCATAATGACCAAGGAGCACTACGAAACGGGGAGTCTTTCTACCTCTTGTCATTTATTATTTGCTCCTTGGTTCTTTTGTGTTTTATCTTTGGTTTCTGGTTTTTGGTGATAGGTGACAAAGGGGGAGAAGGACATGAAGATCACAAAGGGAGAAGTACATGGGGGAGAAGTGATGAGGACATCACTCCTATGGATACACACAACACTCCTCCAAATCTGGACTTGCAAGGTCCAATGACTAGAGCTCGTGCACAACGACTAAATTTAGAGGTGAGCTCGTTCCTACGTTCTTCGCTATATGTTACTTTTGAGAATGGTTTGCTACCTAATGATTATTTTATGATTAGAAACCATGGAGAAGACCAGGAGATGATGGAAGAAGGAGCTGGGAACGTGGAGGACCAGCAAGAGCTTGGAAGCCAAAGTGGAGGCCCAATCAAAACCGACTTCGAGTCTATTTCGGGGCCCAGGACCAGTCTGTACTAAAACAGTTGCCCAGGACGCATACGGACTCGGATTTGGACGTTCTACATATGCACGGAAAGATAAGGAGAAGACCTTTCCAATGCCGCCGGCCTCATGTCAAAATTCATCCGCAGTCATCGGGAATCGTCAAAACAAGACAGAGTCCAGAATCTGTGTCGGTGCTGCGTCGCCTATTTTTGGCCTTTGGGCTTTGTATCTAGTTGAGCCCAATTAGGGGCGCGTCCAGAGGGTCTTGCACGACCCTAGGGTCTTTATATACAGCCGCCGCCGCACCATTAGGGTTCGGGTTTTGCTTAGATCAATTCTGTTCAAAAACAGTTTCGCCGTTCATCGGTTTGTGAGACCCCAACTTCGAGAGTTTAATCATACATCTGCAATTGTGTTGCAATCTTCGTTGTTCTTGCTTGTATTCTTGATTCGCAGGCAGGGATCAGCCTTCTCGGCGAGGTCAATCGTCTTTTGGATGGTTGATAACCAGAGGAGACGTCGTGCTACGATTGCGGGGTTTAGAACGTGCTGTTCTGAAGCCGGATCGATTTGTGTGTCGCCTCCGACCAAATCAACTTACCAAGAACCTTTCGGAAGATCGGGAACCCTTGTCCACATCAAGTGGTATCAGAGCTTCAGGTGCACCGTCAGGTTCACACTACCCTTTAGTTTTGTTTTCGTGTTCTTCCTATCGTCCACTGAAAATACCAAAAAAATTTTTTCCCCCGCCCATAACCACGTGTTTAGCCTTTGCATATTTCAATTTCAGAGTCCGTAGTGTTGAGTTTGTGCCCTAGTTCTTATTTAGTCGCTGGTTTAGTTTGTGTTTTTGTCGTCAGTAGTGTTTCCCTTGCAACCCTAGCCGCCATCCCCTTCACCATCCTCGGTTTTGTCGGCTTTGTGTGCTAGGGTTGATTGATCAACACGCCCACCCTAATCCCACCCTAAACCTACCCTCACCACCTCGGACCACTTTTCATAAATTCCACTTTCCGCTGCATCCACCTTGCCAAAAAACTCCCTACCCGACCCCAAGCCCGACTCGGATTTCACTCAAAACCCCGGGTTCTTCATAACCGATTCCGACACCCCTTCGGTAAAACAGCCATAACTTTTCGCTCGGTTGTCCGTTTTGGCTGAAATTTTTACAGGAGATTCTAGACGAAAGGTTGAGCATACCCACACTGAGCTATGCCCTGTGTGCCCTCGTCAAAAAATTCAAAAAAAATCGGGAAGATAAAGAAAAAATTCATTCAAGTTGAAACCCGACGTTTTCTGAAACTTCAAGATTTTCTGTAGGCCACGTCCTATCTCGGTTTGAGCTGAAATTTTTTGTGGTTTCTTCCTGTTTACTAGTGAGTTGGAAAAAAATATCAAAAAAATAAAATAAAAAAAAAGAAATTTGGGATTCCTACTAGTGCTCCATCTAGCCCCCTGGAATTTCTGAGTTCGGCTGTTTTACACTAAGCCCCCTGTGATCGACTGTGTCCCTTTGTCTCTTTGTTTCTTCTTTGCTATCACTACTGTTCTAGGACATAGTTAGACCAGCAACTAGGGATAAGTTATTTGGGCACTTATTCAGCTTTACTATCTGTTTTTGATTTGTGTGCCACTCATATATATATATATATTTGGCCTTCCTAGCTCTACATACTTCTTCTGGACAGCACATAGGTTATTTGGTAACCCTTGCAATCGTGGAACACTTCTCCCTGGTATCCTTCGCTTTGTTGTTTTCAGAACTTTGTAAGAGCTTTGCAAGAAGCTTACTTTTGCTGTGTTGAGAGGCACCACTGCTTAGTAGTTTTGTAGGGATAACCTTCACTTTTTGTTTCCTGTTTTCGTGTTTCTGATGTCAGGAAGCGATGGAGAGGGTGCTTCGCCCTCAAAATTTGATGAGTGCGTGAGCCAAGATCAGTTACAGAAGGCTTTGTAGGAGGTTCAGAGTGATTTGGCAGAGACGATCACCAGGGCCGTCACCGACGCCGTCACCAAGCTTCACCTGGGAGAAAGCATTGAGCGGTTGGATAAGAGAGTCTCTAAGCTAACCGATCAGGTTGTCGAATTGGAGACCGCTCACAAGACCAACAACAACAACAACAACAACACCAACACCAACAACGACACCAACAACAACGTTGAAGACGATCATCATGAAGCAACGGTGTATAAGGCTGATGGCACCATCGATAGGTCAGCTACAAGGACCGCAAGGTTACGACGCCGTTTGCAACATAACCCTCAAGGTATGGGTGGTTTCCACAACCACAACCGTCGCACACAAGGTAACTATGCTCCAGATGATCCGTATGCTAAAATTAAGTTTTCAATTCCTTCGTTTTCGGGTCAGTACGATGGTGATGCTTACCTTGATTGGGAAATGACGGTAGAACAAAAATTTAATGCCCATCTTGTTCCTGAACAACATAGAGTTAGACAAGCCACTAGTGAGTTTAAGGACTTTGCTATTGTTTGGTGGAGTGGTCTAGCTGCTGAAACCGATTTGCCTACTACTTGGGAAGAACTTAAGGTAGAAATGCGTGATCGTTTTGTTCCTCCTTCTTTTTATAGAGAAATTCGTAATAAACTGCAGCGTTTAGATCAAGGAGATAAAACTGTTCAGGAGTATTTTAGTGAGCTTCAGAAGGGTTTGATTCGTTGTGCTATGGTTGAAAAAGTAGAGGATCAGATTTGCCGCTTTTATTCTGGTTTGAGAAAAGAAATTCAGGACATCCTTGATTATAAAGAATTTTATATCCTCAACCAGTGTTTCCAGTATGCTATGCTTGCAGAGAAAGAATCACAGGGACTTTTCCAGGCTTTTGAGGAGTACAGCAAGTCTAGGAATTTCTACCCACCACGGCCGACGGGGACTTCGGGGTTGCCCAAGCCATCTTTTCGGCCGCCCCCACCAGCTAGTGTTGTTTCTGCAGCACCAAGATCAGCCCCTGCCCCTTCTACGCGCTCAGGTAAAAATTCTGTGCAGGTACCGGCTAGTAGTGCCTCCTCTGTTGCTTCGACGGGACGCACTACAGGGATTCAGTGCCACCGATGCCATGGTCTTGGCCATGTGCAAAAAGACTGCCCAAGTAGGCGAGCATATGTGGCGACAGATGATGGCGGTTACATGAGCACCTCCGATGTGGAGGATGAGGAGGAGGATGTCGCTGCCACCAGCGGTGACCTCGTCCTTGGAGGCGGAGATACCACGGGCTACATGAATATTATTGTGCAGCGTGTGCTTAGCACACAAATCCAGCAGCCCGAGATGATGCAGCGACATAACTTGTTCCAGATTTTCTTCGTCATCAAGAACCGTCGGGCACGTGTCATCATTGATGGAGGAAGCTGCAACAATTTGGTGAGTTCTGATGTGGTTAAGAAGCTTGATTTGACCACACGCCCACATCCACATCCATACTACATTCAGTGGTTAAATGACTCTGGAAAAGCTAAGGTAACACAAACTTGCAGAGTTCCTTTTTCCATTGGTTCCTATGTGGATTCTGTTGATTGTGATGTTGTACCCATGCAAGCTTGTTCACTTTTATTGGGTAGACCTTGGGAATTTGATAATGATGCTGTACACCATGGTAAAAGTAATAAGTACACTTTTATGCATAAAGGAACTAAAATTACTTTGTTACCAATGACCCCTGCTGAAATTGTACAAGCTGATTTAGAACGAGCTGCTAGTTTGAAAAATAAAAGCCCTGAAATTCAGCAACCTGTTAATTCTGCTTCTACACCAAGTAATGTTAATGATTCTTCAAGTTCTAAGGGTGCTGCAATTAAATTACAAGGTCGTTCATGTCTTGCCACAAAATCTGAGCTTGCTGAAATTTCTACTGATGATATTTGCTATGCTTTGATATGCAAACAAGCCTTGTTTTTGCTTGGTGATATTGCTTCTAGTGCTTTGCCTCCTGCTGTCACTAACCTTTTGCAGGAGTATGAGGATGTTTTCCCAGCTGAGATACCCTCGGGCTTGCCACCTTTGAGAGGGATTGAGCATCAAATTGATTTGATTCCTGGTGCTACTTTGCCAAATCGTGCTGCTTATAGGACCAACCCTGAGGAGACTAAGGAGATACAACGACAAGTCCAAGACCTTTTGGATCGTGGGTATGTTCGTCAATCACTTAGTCCTTGTGCTGTTCCTGTACTTTTGGTTCCTAAGAAAGATGGTTCTTGGCGTATGTGTGTAGATTGTAGAGCCATTAATAACATTACTATTAGGTATCGTCATCCTATTCCTAGGCTAGACGACATGCTTGATGAGTTATGTGGTGCTATAATTTTCACTAAAATTGATTTGCGTAGTGGCTACCATCAAATTAGAATGAAACTTGGAGATGAATGGAAAACAGCTTTCAAAACCAAATTCGGGTTGTATGAGTGGTTAGTAATGCCTTTTGGGTTAACTAATGCACCCAGTACTTTCATGCGTTTGATGAATGAGGTTTTAAGACCTTTTATTGGCAAATTTGTGGTTGTCTACTTTGATGATATCTTGATTTATAGCAAATATATGGATGATCATATGATTCATTTGCGTGCTGTTTTTGATGCTTTGCGAGTTGCACGTTTATTTGGTAACCTTGAGAAGTGCACCTTTTGCACGGATCGAGTCTCTTTTCTTGGCTATGTTGTGACTCCACAGGGAATTGAGGTGGATGAGGCGAAGATTGAAGCCATAAAGAGCTGGCCTGTACCAAAAACTATCACACAGGTGAGGAGTTTTCTTGGTCTTGCAGGTTTCTACCGACGCTTTGTCAAAGATTTCAGCACCATTGCTGCACCATTGCATGAGTTGACAAAGAAGGGCGTTGACTTCCATTTTGGTAAGGTACATCATGAGTCTTTTGATGCTTTGAAGGACAAACTTACACATGCACCATTGCTGCAATTATCCAATTTTGATAAGACTTTTGAGCTTGAATGTGATGCTAGTGGTATAGGCATTGGTGGTGTTTTGATGCAAGATGGTAAACCTGTTGCATACTTTAGTGAGAAAATTACTGGGCCTGTTTTGAATTATTCCACGTATGATAAGGAACTATATGCACTTGTACGTTCTTTAGAGACGTGGCGTCATTATTTGTTGCCCAAAGAATTTGTTATTCATTCTGATCATGAATCACTTAAGTATATTCGTTCTCAATGCAATTTGAACCGTAGACATGCTAAATGGGTTGAGTTTATTGAGTCTTTTCCTTATATTATTAAACATAAGAAAGGGAAGGATAATGTGATTGCTGATGCTTTATCTAGGCGATATACTTTGTTGTCTCAACTTGATTGTAGAATTTTTGGACTTGAGGCAATTAAAGAACAATATGTTGCTGATGTTGATTTTAAAGATGTATTGCTGCACTGTAAAGAAGGTCGTGCTTGGCACAAATTTGTGTTGAATGATGGTTTCTTGTTTAGAGCTAACCGCCTATGCATTCCAGTTGGTTCCGTTCGTCTTTTATTGTTGCAGGAGGCGCATGGAGGTGGATTGATGGGTCATTTTGGTGCTAAGAAGACGGAGGATATTTTGGCCACACACTTCTTTTGGCCAAGGATGAGGAAAGATGTTGAGCGTTTTGTTGCTCGCTGCACTACATGTCAAAAAGCTAAGTCTCGATTGAATCCACATGGTTTATACATGCCACTTCCTGTTCCTTCTATTCCTTGGGCGGATATTTCTATGGACTTTATTTTAGGACTGCCTAGGACTAAGAGGGGGAGTGATAGCATTTTTGTTGTTGTGGATCGTTTTTCCAAGATGGCACACTTTATACCATGTCATAAAACTGATGATGCTAGTTACATTGCTGATCTTTTTTTCAAAGAAATTGTACGTTTGCATGGTATGCCTTCTACTATTGTTTCAGATCGTGATGCAAAATTCTTGAGTCATTTTTGGCGCACGCTTTGGAATAAGTTGGGTACAAAGTTGTTATTTTCTACAACTTGTCATCCACAAACTGATGGACAAACTGAGGTTGTGAACCGCACTTTGGGTACTATGTTGCGAGCTATTTTGAAGAAAAATTTGAAGCAATGGGAAGAATGCTTACCTCATGTTGAGTTTGCTTATAATCGGGCAACACATTCTACTACCAAGGTAAGTCCATTCAAGGTAGTGTATGGTTTTGATCCCCGTACTCCACTTGATATACTTCCTCTACCTATTAATGAGAGAGTTCATGTTGATGCTAAGGAGCGTGCTGAATTTATTTTGCAAATGCATGAGACCACTAGACTTAGCATTGAAAAGATGAATGAAAAGTATAAAATTGCTGGCAGTAAGGGTAGAAAGGAAGTAAAGCTTGATGTAGGAGATTTAGTGTGGTTACACTTAAGGAAGGATAGATTTCTAGAATTGAGAAAGTCTAAACTAATGCCTAGAGCTGATGGTCCATTCAAAATAATAGAGAAGATTAATGATAATGCATACAAACTTGAGTTGCCTCCCGAGTTCAGGGTTAGTCCTACTTTTAACATTTCAGATTTGAAACCATACTTGGGAGAAGAGGATGAGCTCGAGTCGAGGACGACTCCACTTCAAGAGGGGGAGGATGATGAGGACATCACTCCTATGGATATACACAACACTCCTCCAAATCTGGACTTGCAAGGTCCAATGACTAGAGCTCGTGCACGACGACTAAATTTAGAGGTGAGCTCGTTCCTACGTTCTTCGCTATATGTTACTTTTGAGAATGGTTTGCTACCTAATGATTATTTTATGATTAGAAACCATGGAGAAGACCAGGAGATGATGGGAGAAGGAGCTGGGAACGTGGAGGACCAGCAAGAGCTTGGAAGTCAAAGTGGAGGCCCAGTCAAAGTCCAGGTCATTTCTCTTAGGTCATGTCTAGTCGATGATGTGCAAGATTGCTCGGTGAATTCAAAGGCACTAGGTGACAGTGGAGAAGCCAAGGAGCTGTTCTGAGAAGTCGGGAAATGAAGTCAAGCGAGGACAAGAAGTTTAAGCTTTTGGACATAGTGACCGGACAGAGGGGTCAATGGAGACCGGACTGTATGGTCACTAAAAGAACAGGCAATCTAGAGAGAAGACTTAGTGAGGAAACTACCTGAGTTGGAGTCTGTAGAGACCGGGCGGTCCGGTCTGCACGGGTTGACTCGGGGCAGCAAGGAAGTGAGCTCTAGAAATATTTTTGTAATGGAGAGAGAAATTCCGATCGGACGGTCCAGTCAGCACGAAGTCTTCGGCGCACAGAGAAGCCAACGGCTCGGGGAGCCGTTCCCAGAGTGACCGGACGGTCCGGTCAGGCAGTGACCGGACAGTCCTGTCAATATGCCCAGAAGAGGATTTCGTGGATCAACGGCTAGTTGGAGGTGGGAAGCCTATATAACTTCATTATTGGGGTCTTGGACACCTCTCTTGGCTAGTTGAATACCTGAGAGCATTTGGTAAGGTCCAAAAGGAAAAGAGGAGAGCACTAGGAAAAGATATTGCATATCTTAAGAGTGCTAGTGAGAGTAACAAGGAGTGATCTTGCGCATCTAAGGCTAGGGTGTCCTGGAGGGTGTGATCTAGGTTGTTACTCTTGGTCTATGGTAAGACCTAGACCAGTTAGGTGTCGGTGATCGAGCTTATCATGATTGGTTCTGAAGGCCGTCACATGTTTGTACACGATTTGAGCCTGCCGGTGAAAATGGTATCGCTAGTGAGCGCCAGTGTCGGCTCGGGGAGTTCGGCAAGTTATCGAAGGAGGCGAGCTTGTGCCTTGGTGGCAGCGGTGACGCACACCGTGTCTTCACTCCGTGAGTGATTGTTGGCTCATGTGCGAGAACTCCACTTGGTGCTGGGAGGGACTGGGACTCCGACGAGAGTGGTCCAACAAGGAGTAGGGGAAGGCGCCATCCTTCTGAGACCTCGGGAAAAAATATCATGAGCCATCTCCTACTTCACTCCTTACGTCGATGTCTTTACTTTCAGTCTTTACATACTGTGCTATTCATGCTCGCCTTGTCTTAGTTGATTACCTTGTAGACTTGCATGTTTAGGCTCCTTGCTTGCTAGTGGTGTTTGAGCTTCGGTATTTGGTCACTAGCATATTTAGGAGTTGCATTGGTTTGCTTGATGACTAGAATTGCATAGGAGTTATATTGCCTTGTGTGATGCACTAGTATGCTTAGGTTGTCTTTCTTTTATAGGATTATCTTGTTAGTGTGATCACCACTAGATTTGTGTAGGAGTTGTTTTAAGTGTATTGGTTTTAGGAATTGGTAAATTTGGTACATAGAGATAGTTCCCGATTCACCCCCCCCCCTCTCGATCACTATGATCCTTTCATCACCCTTTTTACATTAGTCCCTGCGGGGCTTTCGGCTTCTCTTTGTCTTGGGTGGTTGAAAGACAGAACATTTTTTTTTGTAGGACACCATTCTCTCATCCCTGTGTTCCACTCTTCGTCCGGAGTTTTTCAAAAGATGTTGGAAAGTAAAACTAAGTTTCTCCAATGATTCACTTGGTCGCTCAATGTGTATAAATCCTTACCAAGGCATTGAAGTTGCCTCCTTTTGTTCCTACCTCTAAATAAGGCTTATATGGAGCTCTAGGTAGGAATAATTGAGACATACTTGTAACACATATATTGCTAAACCAAAAGACTAAACCCACGGAGAAACGAGTCATACAATCTGATCAAGATGTGCATGTGTGTGGAATGTGGTGGAATGATGGTGGAATGTTGGATACTCCTTTTTAAGTAGACTCTCTCTCTTTCTTGAACAAGCACTTGGGCATGGCTATTTCTTTTTCTTTTCTCTTTCTCTTCTCATTTTTTTCATCGTGCCCAAGATTGAGAGCAAGCACTTATTCTATTTTTGATAGCCATACCTTTCATGCAACCATTTGAGAGAGAGTCATAATATGATATTCATGGAGTATTTATTTTGCTAACTTTCAGAATAGAAGTTAAGCATATGGTGGTGGATGCAATGGAATGATATTGCTATCTCCTAGTGTAGGAGCATTAGCAAGTGATGGTGTATGTGTACGTGAACCATGATCATAAAAGCATGAAATGGATCTCACAAAGGTTGCAAGTATCTTGATAAAGCTCGATGTGAAAACAAGTAGCATATGTGGAAGGTTTTTGCAACAAGTGCAACATATGGCCATGGTAGGAATTTTCATCATTGAGGAACTTTTCTAATTTTATCATTTTGAAAACAAAATCTCTGGATGTTAAGCTTCACTTTGGGACAAAGATCATAGCTGCCCTATTCTAACCATATCATGTCTCACAACAACCTAGACTTAGATCATGCACTTTGAAACCCACAACTATTCAAGTTCAAGGCAAGCATGTTTTGCCAACAAACTCAAAAATTGGGAAAGTACTAAGTTGTAAATGAGGGAATATTAAAGATATAAAACAAAGAAACTATTCATCATCTCAACATGAAGGCATGAACATCCCTAGCATGCATGACAACCTACTATTTGTGTTCTTTTTAGTTTTGCAAATTTTTATTTTGTTTTATGAAGGTAATTCTGACAAAGAAAAACAGAAAGAAAGGAAAGATACAAGTCACCTTGGCGGGGGTGCTCCCCTAAGCTTGCTCTTGCTCACGGCTGTTGGTTAGGATCAAATCCTCTCCAATGGTATTATGCCGCCGTATAGTCGTGGTACTCTCGGAGCTGCTCCTCGAGGTGAGAAAACTGGTCGTCACTGTGCTGCTGCCATGCTCTAGTGGTCTGGGCGTGAGTAGCAAGGGTATTTTGCATTTCCCCTGTGGTCACATCCAGGTCGTCTGTCCTCCTTGTAAGATCTCTCAATTCCGGACCATAGTCATAATGACCAAAGCCTGAAAATGCGTGATGTCCATCGTGATGTGGAGGCGTCCCGACCGACTCGAGGCCTTGTCCCCATTCTGCACTACTAGCTTGCTGCCAATACAAACCTCTAGTCTCATACTGTTGCGGCGAGAACATCCAAGCTAGATCACCAAAATGTTCTGAGCCTGTAGTGTAATCATGGACTGGTGGTGTAGTTCTGGCTGCGCTAGTGGTGGCACGCTTCGTGCTTTGTGTATGTCAATCGGCGGACCTGCCAGGCATTCCTTCTCTCTGTAGTTGTATGGTTAGTTCCCTACAACTATACAAATAATATCCCAAGCTAGGAAGCGGGATTTTGTTTGTATAGCTGGGGTAGTAAAAGATAATAGAACCATCTGGACCCTTCTTTAACATGTGACCCTGCTCAAGAAATTTGTAATCTATCATGGGACAGGGCTCAAAAAGATAATCAAATCTAGTGTTGGTTCAAGCCCCGACCCTTGTAGCTATACGGGTCACTAAAGTAGTGCATTCAATGGGTCTCAATCCTTTAATGTAACCTAACCATTGGCTAAGCATAGCTTCAACAGGAGAAAAAGGAATTTTAGCAATTGCAGCAAACAAGACATGAAATTCATCATTACAGACAGGTCTAGTGTCTTGTCTAGGGAACCAAGTCATAGCCAGCCACCTATGCCCAGTTGTAGAGTTGGGTTGTGAATGTCACTAGTCCTAAGACGTTGACAAGAAAACTTCCCCGAAATCCTTTGCCAAAAAGAACCCTTTTTAAAACCCATGGTTGCACCCTCTAAGTTAGTGTTGCAATAACTTCTAAACTTAAGAATGATGCTAAATTCTTTCTAGATTAGACAGTACCCCTTCCCGAACAGGTGGAAAAGTACCCCGTCGTTATCTTTTAGCAAGGTGCACAAAAACTGGATAGTGAGGAGGCATGAACCTGCCTCAGTGATGTGTGCAAATTCAGTCCAACCTAATGCTTTCCAAATAGAAAGGAACTCAAGGTCCATACCTATAGTGGAGAGCAGGTCGTCGTCATACACCCTGGTGTGGACAAAACTGCGGTTGCGTAGGCGGTGGTAGACTCGTCTCTCCTGTTCATCCAGCAGCTCGAGGTTGGTGTCGGCGAGAAGAACATGTGGCTCATCCTCCATGTCGTCCTCATCGGTTGTGTACCTTGTTGGTTCATCCTCGATGGAGAAGCTTGTGCTCGAGCTGCCGTGTGAATGGCATGAACTCAAACGTGTCACCCGCTGCATCAACGCCTTAGCCTTCTTAATCTGCACCACTTAAGCAAAAACACAAGAACAACTCGGACACGGGTTATGGGTTAGCAAATAAAATCTGCCGGCCATGTTGATCTTGCCAGGCTTTTCAAAGGACTTGAACAAAACAAAGAAAACTAAAAAGGGAAATATTTTTGGTGGTTTTTTTGGAATGACAACTTTGGAGAAACAAAGTGAGAGCTCAAGAGCAAATGAGTGAAAGGGGGGAGTGAAATGAAAAGTGAACTTGGAATGGCAAAACACTCTCCCCCGGGCACTCAATTTATAACAAAAATTCCAAACGGTTCAAAACAGCTAGTGGGGAGCCCAATTCAACCGATGGCAAAAGGTCAAGGTTGGTGGGGCCTATACCAGTTCAGCCGAACATGGGTGTTCGACCGACCAAGGGTTGGTCCCACTGGTCCCCCACTTTGGCCCACTACTCCCTAACAACTATATTTCTCGAGCTGTTGAGGTTAGGTCCAAAGTTTTGACCGAAATTTTGCTGAGAAAGTATTTTTCCCAAAGTTGAAAACCGAAAACCAAATTTTAAATTTTAATCAAAGGAAAGAAAAGGAGTTGGAATAAATTCCAACATGAAATAGTAAAATCCAAATATGCAAATGCAAATGCAAACTTGAAAAAATCCCAAAAGGTTGGAAAATTCAATTGTGCAAAATTTTAAAAAATCAAATATGAGATAAATACCAATTTACCTTTGGCAAGGGCTCACCAATTTTTGAAGTCCGATGAGCGGGACTTTTCTCCATCGTATTTAGCTTGATGTTGTTGCGTCCGGTCGTGGAGAAGTGGACGCGGATGGCTGCACTTCCTTCACTCGCCACACCTTCTTTATCTTTGGTGCGGTCGATGGCTTCTTTGATAAAGGATTCTTCTTTACATGCTGCTTCTTTTTCCAGTGTCCAGGCGTGCCTATTGCTTTCTTTCTCTTAGTGCTAAGAGTGTGATTCTCTTGTGCCCAGAGTAATAGCATGGAATCCTCTAGGCTGTCCCTCCTTGGTTCTGCATCCAGTTTCTTGTTATCTTGTGGGTTCGGCCAGCTTTTGACTCCACCCATGATGCAAGGCTGAAACTCCAATTCCTCCTCCTTGCCATTAAGGTCGAGACAGATTACTTCAGGCCCCACATCAATCAGTGTGAATGTGGTGCTCAAGAATGGTAGCCCAAGGATGAGTGTCGTACTCTTATGAACTTCCATGTTGAGCACCACGAAATCCACAGGGACGAAGCATTTGCGGATCTCAACCAGAACTTCCTTAGCAATCCCTGCGGGGTACCACAGTGACGAGTTGACAAGCTGAATCTGCATTTGAGTTGGGACTAGGCCAGAGAGGTTCAACTTGTTGAAGATGGCTCTTGGCATGATGCTGACACTGGCTCCAAGGTCGCATAATGCCTGCTCAAAGAACTCTGTCCAAATTGAACACGAGATCATCATGCTTCCTGGATCGCCTTGGATTACGGGGATGACATTCAACTCATCCTCTTCGTTATTGCCTGCATGGTTAGTATACGACGAGTTGCGGGTGGAATCACGCACAGGCATTACCGCATTCACATTTTCTATGGTAGATTCGGGTTACCCTAGAATTTTCCCACAGTCTGAGGCAGGCAAAGCAGCGGCTAACAGAGCTAGCTGGGTTTCTAGCATTTTGTTAAAGCTAAGCTGATTCTTAAAGGAAGAAGCAAGGCCTTCTAACTTAGCATTAACACTTTCTAAAGTCTTGTCATTGGCTGCAAGCTTTTTAGTAAATGTTTCATTGATTTTAACTTGGCCAAAGACAAGATCTTTAAAGGAGGGTTGATTATTGGAAGAGTTGAAATTGTTACCTCCTTGATAATACGGGCGTGGTTGATTCCACCAGCTGCCTCCATGTGGACGATAATCATTGTTGTTGTTGTTCAAGTACAACACGTCCTCACGAATCTCAGAGCAGTCATTGCCCAAGTGACCCGTGTTGCCGCAGACCTTGCATGTCATGCGAGCGTCCAAGGTATTGATAGTGCCAACTTCATATCCTTTGGCATGTTCATCCATTTTCTTCATGAGGAGGTCCATTTTTGCATGCCCCATTGGCACGAGTGAAGATGATCTTCACTCCATCCTTGGTTGGAAACCATCTTCTCAATAAGTTCTTTGGCCTTTTCAAAGGTCAGTGAGAAGAAGGCTCCTCCCGTAGTAGCATCAATATGATCATCAGCTGACGGAGTCAGCCCATTGTAGAAGTTCTGGATGATAAGCTATCCATCAATCCTGTGATGAGGATAGGCAGCAATGTATTCTTGCAGTCTCTCCCAAGCCTCGGGATTGACTCCTTGGACTGCTGCTGGAAGCTAAAAATTCTTGTACGGAGGGCATTGGTTTTGCCCAATGGGAAGAACTTGGTGAGGAACATGGCTGAACACTTTTCCCAAGTGCTCACAGCATCCTTGTTCGCATAAAACCACTATTTTGCCCTCCTTAGAAGGGAGAACGGAAACAGACGAAGGCGAATGGCATCTTGAGAGACGTCCTTCATCTTGAAGGTGCTGCAAATCTCTAGAAATTGTTGCAGATGGGCACTGGCGTCCTTATTGGCCTTCCCATAGAATGGGCTGGCCTGCACCATGGTAATGAGACCCGTCTTGATCTCAAAATTCACATCGTTTGTGAATTGGGTGCAACAGAAATGTTGGACGTCGAGGGAGCGGAGAAATCACGAAGACTCTTCTGGGCCATGACCTTGAAGCTTGATGGTGCGGAGGTCACTGGTTCACTTGCAAACACGAACTTCTGAGGAGGGACGAGACATGCATGTACCCTTCTCAAGAGTTGTTCGGGATCTTCAATATAATTCTCAGGCATGGTGAAGCCGGTCATGCACTACCCTATTTTCACACAAAAAAAGGAGAAAACAGACAAGTTTAGCCTATTTGGGCGAATGCCAAATAATCTCATATGCATGAATAGAATATAGGTAATTCTTATGATCAATTGCCTTCCCTAGCAACGGCGCTAGAAATGCTTGTTGACATTTCTAACGTTGTCACTAAGTTTTCTTAGCAATGAAGCAAGAAATATTTGTTGATAATCTATAACGAATCAAGAGAGTTGGCAAGCGCATGGAGAATACCGTTGTAGCATTTCACCCAGAAATATGCAGGGTATCATATTTGTTTTATCCCAAAGGAAGGCATAAGATTGATCATAGTAACTACCATAGTTCTAGACATTGCACATTGGATTATAAGACAAAGTCCTCATAGGGGTAAAGATAATGATAAACATGGTAGTGAATACACAGATAGCATACTCAAGTTAGATATATATTAGTCTAGTGGAGAAGGACAAAGAAAGAACTAAGTTTCTAAGTTGCTTTTATATAGTTATATAGTCTACATTATATTTTATTACTAGCAAAGTGTCCGTGCGTTGTCACGGGCTTGAATATTTAATATTTTTAATAATAGTTTTAAAATTACTATTTGATTTTATATATTTTTAAAAAGTATTAATAAAAAATATGGTTAGATCTTTTCTTATTTTGATAAATAAGGTAAGTATTAATAAATATTTTAAGTAATTTATAAAATATAGTGTTACTCTATCGAATTATCTGTAACGATTTTTCTTGAAATCATAAAGCAATACTTTTTCTTATCTTAAAAATAGAATAATAAAAATTGTATTTTCTTGTATACAAGCCATTAATTTTCTTGATCGAGAAGAATTTTTTTCTTAATTACTCATTTTGTCATTTTTCCAAACAAAAATAATAGGTGCAACCCGTCTTACTTACCTTCGGCGTCTTTCTATGTTGCTGGTCAACCCATCCTGGAGGCTGTCTTAGCGAGTGCATGGTGTCGACTGTAGAGGTAGATCCACTATGAGCTCCAGCATCCAGGTAGCGATGAATGAAATCAAGGTGTCTGGAAAAAAAATCCTTGCACAGGCACCAGGACTGCTAGTCGCCAATAGGCGCACGCCCTGCCATGTCCCGCCTCCACCCGCCTGCACGCGCACCCGTTTCACTGCACAAGTCTGCCCGCAGCCGTGAGCTTGCTGCTCGCCTGCCTGCCCCGTGTCTGCACCTCGCGTTTGCCTGCTACATGCATGAGGGCTCCCACCGTCACTCGTTGTCGTGTGCCACCGCTTGACCTTTGTGCATTCCCGAGTCACTGATTCCATGGTCTTTCGGTACACCCCTCGATCTACCTCTCTCTGCTTCACCTCCCTTAGTAAAACAGTGGTAATTCATTGTGGTTCTTCTCCTCGCCACCTTCCATCATGTAAAACAACTATTTATTTTGTTAATTAGACTCCGGTTATTTTTAAACTGATGTTTTCTTAATATTGATCCGACTTTGATTTCTTTTGATTGGACTCTGATTCCTTTTGTTTTTACATAGGGCAGAATAAGGTATGGGGCGGGGGGGGGGGGGGGACGACACCACCGTATTTAATATATTGTAGAGAAGAGATAATAGATTGTAGAGAGCCTTCTATGGTGCGTGTATAGGACTATGTAACGTAATCACCACTTGGAAGTTTGAAGATAATGAGCTAGGGCGGAGTAAGGCTCGAGCGCATGTAGGACTATGAAACGTAATCAGCTGAGGCAGAATAAGTTGGACGAGGTTACATGAAATAATAGATTGTAGAGATTGGATTAATTGCAAAAACCACCTCATATTTCACTTGGAGTTCGAGATTCCCACCCATAAGATATTTTGTTGCAAATCCCCACCCATCCAACAAAAATAGACTCGGTGTTGAAGTGGATTTTTTCTCGTGTTTAAACTGGCGTACTGCAGAATTGGACTCATGTAAAACAGAGGCAGAATAAAGTTAGGAGGGCTAGGCGGACCACGCCACCTCTTTTAATTAAGGGTATAGATATATAGATACAGAGACAATGTAAGACAATCAGATCATCACACCCTGGGCATCCGGTTTTCCCCTACATCAATAGTACAATTCCGGCCAAGAGCCTATTGCATAGCCGAACGTGGGGGATTTCAAAGGACAAATAGGGCTGTCACCACCTACTGTCTACCCCTAGCAATTCATGGGCTACACGACAAATAATGCATCCTATTGATCTAAGCAACATGCTTATATCCCTAGAACAATACTCCTAATCCCTTAAATGATGGATCAAAAAAGGAGTAATCACATTTAAGTGAACACTAAGCACGTGGAAACGATCTAAGTCAAACATTAGTCATGCATAATTATAACATTATAAGGATTATAGTAAGGGCTTATGTCTAACATGGTAATATAATATAACTACATTACTAGTATGTAAGCATAATAACCACATACATGAATAGATCATATCATCAAACAAAGACTAAATATATTAAATAGAATAAAGTCTTACAAAAGGAGAAAGATACAAGAGCCATACCACAACTCCAAGGAAGACTTGAAAACTGAAGAAGACTCTATTCTAAGCCTAACTCCACTAAAACTAAAAGGAATCACGAAATGGTAAAGAGAGTAATGCTTCTTGGTGTGTGTGGAGGAGTGAGGCCCCTCCCTTCTATTTATATGTCACACCCGGTTTTAAGGTCAGGATCAAGTTTTCACGCACACAGGACAAAAGTGAAGCAAGAGTAAAACCAATGTCATTATTATATTAAAGTATCATTATTACATAGTCTGGATTACATGAAGAAAAATAGAAGACAACAGAAGACTCCATAACGTCACAGGCAGTCAACAGGGGGTCGCACTCCTAGTCGTAGTAGTACTCATCAGTGTAGTCCATCATGCCATCGTCCTCTGAGTAGCATAATAATAGCAGCAACAACACAGGGAAAACTAAAACATGTGAGTACATAAAGTACTCAGTAAGTAGGGGAAAGTAATGACATGCAGGCTAGAACAAGAATAAGCTTGACACACGCATCCTTAGCCTATGACTCTAATTGTACAAGCATCCTATTTACTAGGTGAAATGTAGCCTAACAGGTTAACCACCTATCCAACACTATCGGTTGCCCACCGATAGCACGTCTATGAGTTACCCACCCATACCAAAACACTACAGATTACCCACCTGCAGCTACCACCCAAATCTGGTTACCCACCAGATCCACCCAAATCTGGTTACCCACCAGATCCACCCAACCATCCATCTAATCGTGTGAGGATCCAAGCCACTCTTGACTGTGAGCACCGCTGTTATAACAGTTTTACACTCTAGAGAGGTTGCACAACTTTACCCACAGGTTGATGCTTCCATCACCCATCGGTGACTAAAGTCTCCCTGTTGCCAACACACTGCCGTAGGTGGGAGGCCAAGAGATCACCACATGATCTTTCAAAGAACTCTCTAGCTTCCAAAACATCCCCGCTAAGGTTTCACCATTGCGGGATTAATCATCCCTACAGAAGCCCTTTCTAGCGCCATGGCTAGAAGCATACCCTTCATGACCTGAGGCCAAAAGTGACCCTCTCGTCCTCCTTCCTTGAACGCCCGCAAAACTAGGAAGATATCTACTACCGGACCACGCCTACCCATATCAGCCCTGTGCTTTGTGCTGTTTCCTAGGTGTCCGCTCCACGAATTGGTTTTTATGAGCACAAGCAGGTACTACTACAAACCAAACAATACATTACTCGTACCTGTGCATACCCGCACCATCATCAACATCCTCCTACTTGGGTCATCTAAGTTCCCCAAATGATAATTAGGTTCAAGTGAATATTTGTCAAGTTTTTATTATTATTCATTTTTATACCCCCAAAGTATTGCACTAGCATGACGTACCCAAACTAAACCACCAAGTCCCAAACCAGACGACAAGGACAGGATAAATCAATTTCTAGTCAACTCTAACATAAGATTCAAATTTAGACAAGCATGCATGAAAAGTAACTAATATTCTTAGTAGGTGCAAGATGGTCAAGGACACTTGCCTTGTTCTCCTGCTAGCTGTTGCTCAAACTCAAAGTCTTGGAAATTCTGGAGCTCCTCCTCTAATATCGATAAATACTAGAAAAGTAAAACACAAACAAATAAGGAACAGTACACCAAAAAATTCCTAATGACTAGGAAAACAGTACCAAAATATAGTACGCATTCCTATGATTCTATGAGCGCAAAAATCACCTAAATCGGAGTTACGGTTCAAAAGTTATGCTAGTTTGAAGTTCTAGGGGCTAAAAAGTAAAAACTGGAAAGTTTAGGGCCTATTTGTAATTTTATAAAATTACAGGGACTAAAGTATAAAAATATTATGACTAAAAAGTAATTACTAAAAAGTCTATGGTTGTTTCTGCAAATTTTAGAACCTAAACATAATTTTTATTTAGTACCGGGGCCTAAGTGTAAAATGCTAGGGCCAAAATATAATTAATAATGAGCATAGGGGTTCTTTTATAAAATTCCAAGCCTAAAATATTATTTTTGGAAAGATCAGGGGCTAAAATATGAATTAATAAAGGTTTTGTAAAAAAACTAGAATTGAAATCTAATTAGGACAAAGCTCACGGACCTAAGAGCAAAAAGAGCATCTTCCTAGAATTATTTCTAATTAAATTAAATCCGAAAACTAGTGGACCGGGTCTACGGGGTTCATGGACTAGGGTGTGACCGGGGGTCCACGGTCCACGGTGGACCGGGACCATACCCCTTCGGGGTCTTCTAATCGTGGCCCTTGGATTTAAATGAGACGGTAGAGAAGGGCTCAGGCGAGGGCGGGTCGCTGCCGACGACCATAGAGACGGCGGTAGCAGGCGACGCTCGCCAGAGTTGGCCGCGGACGCTGCTCTGGCTACTGGTTTTTTTGCCGCGAGGGGATGGGAAGGGGGAGGGGACCGAGGGGATTCTTACCCGGGGCTCGCACGGCGGTTTTGATGGCCGGAAAGGTGTTCGCGAGAGCAAGGTGAGAGCTCGCTCATCGGAGCTTGGTGGAGGCCCGGCTCCCGGGGTCGGTTGATTGGTGGGCACGGAAAAGTAGCTGCGGGGAGGGCAATGCCGTGGGGTCAATTTATAGGGGCAGAGAGGAGGGGCAGGCAAGCGGGTAGGCGAGTCAACCATTAATGGCCGGCGGCGGTCATTGGCATGCACGGATGCGCCTGAGTGCGCTTTTAGGGCGGGGAGTGGGGGAAGGGAAGCAGAGAGGTGCGCGGTGTGCCCAGGTGCTGCCGGTTACGGGAGCCGGGGAGGAGGTAGACGGGCAGGCGTCGACGGTTTCCCGTCGATTGGCATCGGGGAGAGAGAGAGGCGAGAGGAGCGACACGACCGGGGTGGGGCCGGGCTGTCAGTGCCTGAGGGCGGGAAGCTAGGCTGTGGCTGCTGGGCCAAGGATGCTGAAAGAGAAAGGGGAGGGGAGGTGGGCTTCGGCCGGGAGGCCTTCTTAGCCCAAGGACGAAGAAGAGGAGGAAAAGGTGAGAAAGAGATGGGTCGTGGGGAGGGAAATCGGCGCAAGTGCCTGGGAGGATTTTATTTCTCTTTTTCTTTTCTAGTTCAAAGAGATGGCGCGTTTTCATTGGATGAAGTTGTGTTTCTTCGCCACATGGTTGTATTTCCTCTTCCATTTCGTTATTTCTCCTGTATGTTAGTGATTCTACAAGCTATAGTGGATATTTATTAATTTTAACTGAAATGCATGGTGGGAATGGTGAATCTTCCTTTATTTTGAGTATTATTAATGGTCAGAAATGGTGTTTAACGACCGTCAACACTCCGCCTCCGGATATGGTTCCTTGATCTCACCGAGTGTTCTCCGTCAACATTCCTGTTGAAGATGAGCAACCCTTTCTGACCATGATTCTTCTTCATCAGAATCCTCGATCACTGCTTTACGGCGTTTCGAGACAGGATCTTCACTTGGTGATTTTTCTTGCACTACTGGCGGCAGTGATGGATTTGACACATACCGGTTTAGACCCTACAACCAAAGCAGTGTTAATCTGATGATAACATTTGCATATTCATCATTACTAAAGTATATACTTACATCTGGTTTGCTGGTCTTGGAGCGATGCCCAATTTTCTTGGAGTCCACAGTCCAATTCAATAGTGACAAGAAGATATTCTCCAACCTCAACCTGAGCTGCTGATCACACATTTTTTTAGGCACCTTGCGGGTTCGATCTCCTTTCATGTTAAAATTCGAACCAGGAATATGACATCTTTTGATTGGTTGGACCCTGCGATATATAAAGCTTCCAGCCACATCCAATCTTGTGTATCCTTTGGATTTTAGGATGGCAATTTGTTACAAAATTTCCTCGACTTCTTTTTTGTCTCCAGAAGCTTTTTCTGACCATGATGGTCGAGATACATGAGCTTCAACAGTAAATTCTAGAATAGGTGGTGCATGGTTCCCATGATAAAACCAATCAGCATGCCACCCCTTATTGGTAGATGGAAGTGGCACTTCAATATATTTTGATTTGTTCCGCAATTGGAAGCCAGCTCCGCCAATAACACTACTGCTATTGGATTTAAGAATGAACAGTTCTTTAAGTAAATCAAAATGAAGCGCGATACCAAAGAACACCTCACAGAAATGGATAAAGATCGAGATATGAAGAATGGAACTAGTGTTCAGATTAATGAGCCTAATTCCATAGAAGAACAATAGTCCACAAAAAAATCAGAACAGGGTAGACCGAGGCCACGGTAGAAAAAAAGGAGCAAAAACAATTGCATGATCCATAGGCGGCTGAGGAATTTTCTGACCTATTGTTTCGATCCAATCTGCCGTCTCACGATCTTGAAGCACCCCGTCAATCACAATCCGATTAATCTTTTCTGAATCCATGGAGGAGGCTAGAACTCCTTGATTTCGGCAGGGATGTCAAGGGTCGGATCATCCTACATATGAACAGGGGAAGCTTTTCCCTTTGAGGAGGCTTTGGAGCATTGGCGAGTGCGCTTGGGAGCCATTGGAGTGGAGCTACGGGCTAGAAATGGGTGTGATTGACAAAGAAAGGGTGAAGGCAGGGCCTGGATCTAGGGTTTGTGTGCTGGCAGCGGTGGCGGTGCAAGAACCAGAAGAAGTTGAGGGATCAGTGTGTCTCACAAAGAGATGTTGGGAAGGCATTTATATGCCTTCACTTAACCAAAGCGGTATGATGATTAATGTTGGCCAACTATCCCATCTAGTTGTCGCGGCACTTGGGGCCCGCCATATCCTAACACTACAGGACAAGAAAAGGAGAGCACACAAGTTGAGAAGCTGGCAGAAGAAAAGGAACAAGAGGCGATGCCGCTAAGGAAAACGGTTCCACATGAGTTCTATGACACAAACTTCATGCCATTTCCTGAAAGAAAGAGGAAGCCGACCATGGACGAGCAGTTCACACGCTTTGTTGAAGTAACCTAGAAGCTGCACATCAACGTGCCCTTGCTGGATGCGATGCAAGTACCTACGTATGCTCGCTACCTCAAGGACCTCATTAGCAACAAGCATTCGATGCCAACCACGGAGATTGTCAAGCTTACGGAAGAGTGTAGCGTTGCAATACTCAACCGGCTTCCCGAGAAGAAGAATGATCTGGGCTATCCGAAGATCACCTGCTCGATTGGGACGCAGAACTTCAACCACGCCATATGTGATCTCGGGGCGCGCGTGAGCATCATGCTGAAGGACGTCTTCGACAGGCTGAACTATACATCCTTATCCCCCACGCTGATACAGCTCCAGCTGGCCGATTCCTCGGTCCGCTATCCGGCGGGAATTGCGGAAGATATTCTGGTGAAAATCCGGGATGTCTTCATTCCTGTTGCTTTTGTGGTACTCGACATGGATGTCGGTAAGGAAACACCGCTCATCTTTGGGCGGCCATTCCTCAGCACCACGGATGCTCGCATTGATGTTGGAGCCGGAGAAATCCATTTCCATATCAATGGCAAGGAGGAGAAGTTCGATTTTCGGCCACGGAAGGAGCAATGCAATATGATCCGCATCAAGTATGGGCCAAACCCGAACAACATCAAGGAAGTCGAAGTCACACCCCCAAAGAAGGACAGCCTCATAACGTTCATGAAGAACTTCAGGAGAAGGAAAAAGTGTCACCACGACGGGTGACGGTGAAGAGGTCGGAGCCGCGTGCCAGGCCACAGGCTCCAAAGTCTGCAAATCCACCGACCACACCGACAAAGAAGACCAAGAAGGTGTGGCGAGTGAAGCAAGAAGCATCATCCGTGTCCACATCTCCGGGACTGGACGACACCACATCGAGCTAAACGCCAGAGAAAAGTCCTGCTCGTCGGACTTAAATGGGTGAGCCCTCGCCGAGAGGTTAAATCGGTATTTATCCATATTTATTTTCTTCAATTCCATATTTGCTTTCCATCAAGTTTAGATTCATTTCCAACTTTTGCATTTTGCATATTTGAATTTTTCAACCATCTTGCACATTGGAATTTTTCCAATCATATGCATATTTAAAATATATATATATATATATATATAGGTTTTTTGCATTTGTCTTTTTGAAAAGAATTTTTGTCGTGCAATTTGAGCAAAATGGCTGCACTAGGTAGATTCACTAGCCGTTGGGGAACATCTTGGAAAAAGGAGGGAGCTAGAAGGGCCCACTGGCAGGTCGGCCGACCCCCCTGGTCCCACCTTTTTGTCCCCAGCTTTTTCCCAACGGCTATACCAACGGCCCTATAGTCGTTGCTCTGTCCATTTCTTGCTGCCATTCTGGTGTTTGGGCTATAAACACCGACCAGGAGGAGGAGCTTCACCATTCCAAGCTCATTCTTCACTCTCCTCCTTTGCTCACTTTGTTGCTCTTCAAGATTTCGTGTTCTTCACTTAGCTACTGCCCCAAAACCTCCCAGAAAAAATAGTTCCCCTCTGTTTTGTGCATTTTCAAGTTGATTGTGAGAATCAAAATCAAGTTCGGGAGGGTTTGGGTTTGTTTTCACTAACGTTACCCCGAACGCAAGGTCGTTCTTGTTTTTGTTTGTTCTTGTGTGTAGCCATGCTCAATCAAATCAAGCAAGCTGTCGGGGGGAAGAAGAGGAAGAGTTCCCGGGCAAGCATGAGCCGGACGCCCTCCGTCGAGCTTACCCCGAGTTCGGGACATGGCAACTCCGAAGCTGTAATTCCAGAGGAAGAAACGCCGGCCATGCTCACCTCTGAGGAGCACCTCGACATCGTCGACGACCGTGAAGGACAAGCCATCGAGCTCATGAGAGACCGGCTGTTTGCCCACACCCGACATTTCGACCCGGACTTCCTCGAGAAAATAGGTATGCAAGAAGAATTTGCCACTGTTTTTCGCACTATGGGTTGGACTGATTTCGTAGACGTAAATAAGGAAGGTTCTTGTTTGCTTACTATGCAGTTTTTGTGCACCCTTAGAAAACATGAGAAGGCATTTCTTTTCGCTTGTTTAGGCAAGAATGTTTTGTTCCTTGGACCCACCTTAATTCTATGCTTGGTCTAAATGTCAAATGTAGAGTAGACTTAGACAAAGCATTGAAAAGTTTTCATAAGGAAAGTTTTTGGAAACAAATTACTAGAAATGATTGGGGTCCAAAGCCTAGAACAAGTGCCATCCATAATCCCACTTTGAGATTCATGCATGTTTGGTTGGCCATGACCTTGTTTCCTCGACATGATATTAGGATTGTCCATAAAGATGAACTAAAACTGTTGTATGCCATGGTCAAAAGAATTAGAGTTTCTCCCGTGGAATGCATGATTGACCAATGGTTAGAAAATATAAAACTGAAAGGACCAATTGAGTGCACTTCCTTAATTACTCGCATTGCTCAAAAATGTTAAATGCTCGAAAATGTTCAAATTGAATATTTGAGTGCGGACAGAGAATACATAGGCGAGGATTATTTTGTGCATGGGCATACTTTGAAGCATGGTCCAGATGATACCTTGGTCTATTATTTTCCCGGGTATATGAACGAATACCCGTTACCTAACCCGGGTCTTCGTTTGTATCACTGTCGGGCACTAACCTTCCCTCTTGAGGTAAGGGGAGATTCTCGTAGGGACAGTGTCTCCGAACGACCAACCCGACCACGGAGAAGCATGACGGCCATACCGGGGTTCCAAACCCCAATCAGAAGTACGGGTTGGGATCAGCCCCCCCCCCCACCGAACGAAGCCGGAGGATCATCATGGCATGCCGGTGCATGGGGATCTTAGCATGACTATGCCATGCACACATCATCAAGCTCGAGTGGAGCGCCATCCTTTGCTAACCGGTCATTCTCATCCCGTGGGTTCCGTGAACTCAATTTCGGGACGGCCGAGTTAACAAGGCGGGTGGATGACATTGACTTGCGCACCGAGAGTATGCAACAAACTCTCTCGCAGCACGTCACCGACACACAACAATGAAAGAATTTCAGCGACAACCTATTCCACCAACTCAACGCGATGATGGCCTAGAACCAAAGCAATTGGGACGCCTTCTTCCGCTCCCAAGGGTACGACCCGAACCAGCAAATGTGAGCAAGAACAAGCTTGGGGGAGGACCCCCATCTCACGGTAACTTGTATCTTTCCCTTGTTTTCATTTTTGCATTAGAAAATCCAAAAAATCCAAAAAAAATATAAAATCTGAAAATAAAAAAAAATGAGAAGATGATAACAAGACCAAAAATATTTTCTTTAGCTTTTTCATGCGCGGTATGAATGTGTATAGTTTTCCTATGTTGAAATGATGAATAGTTGCTCTGTTTTATTCCTCTCTAACATTGGTTTACAGCTTAGTACTCTCCCAAGAATTAAGTTTGTTGGCTAAAATTTTACCTTGAAATTGAAACTTATGGGTAGCACATACATTCTCTAGTTCTAAGTTGTTGGGAGATATGATATAGTGAATAGGGCTTCTATGATCTTACTCAAAGTAAAGCTTAAATTCCGGAGTTTTATTTTCCAAAATGATAAATTGATAAGTTCCTCAATGATGAAAATTCCTACCAAAGCCATATGTAGTTCTTATTTTGAAAAACCTTATACATATGCTACTTGTTTCATATTGAGCTTAGTCAAAATTGTTGTGACCCTAGTAAGACTCTTTTCATGTTTTTTTGATCAAGATCACATACACACATCCACCGCCATGAGCTATTCTTCTAAATTGGAAGATACCAGCCACCATATCCACCACCATGAGCTATTCTCTTACACCAGAAGAAACCCACCACCACTTCCAACCACCTGAAAGAAATACTCCATATGTGATGAGGACATCACTCCTATGGATACACACAACACTCCTCCAAATCTGGACTTGCAAGGTCCAATGACTAGAGCTCGTGCACGACAACTAAATTTAGAGGTGAGCTCGTTCCTACGTTCTTTGCTATATGTTACTTTTGAGAATGGTTTGCTACCTAATGATTATTTCATGATTAGAAACCATGGAGAGGACCAGGAGATGATGGGAGAAGGAGTTGGAAACGTGAAGGACCAGCAAGGGCTTGGAAGCCAAAGTGGAGGCCCAATCAAAACCGACTTCGAGTCTGTTTCGGGGCCCAGGACCAGTCTGTACTAAAACAGTCGCCCAGGATGCATACGGACTCGGATTTGAACGTTCTACATATGCACGGAAAGATAAGGAGAAGACCTTTCCAATGCCGCCTACCTCATGTCAAAATTTATTCGGAGTCATCAGGAATCGTCAAAACAAGAGAGAGTCCAGAATCTGTGTCGGTGCTGCGTCGCCTATTTTTGGCCTTTGGGCTTTGTATCTAGTTGAGCCCAATTAGGGGCGCGTCCAGAGGGTCTTGCATGACCCTAGGGTCTTCATATACAGCCACCGCCGCACCATTAGGGTTCGGGTTTTGCTTAGATCAATTCTGTTCATGAACAGTTTTGCCGTTCATTTGTTTGTGAGACCCCAACTTCGAGAGTTTAATCATACATCTGCAATTGTGTTGCATTCTTCGTTGTTCTTGCTTGTGTTCTTGATTCACAGGCAGGGATTAGCCTTCTCGGCGAGGTCAATCGTCTTTGGACGATTGATAACCAGAGGAGACGTCGTGCTACGATTGCGGGGTTTAGAACGTGTTGTTCTGAAGCCGGATCGATTTGTGTGTCACCTCCGACCAAATCAACTTACCAAGAACCTTTCGGAAGATCGGGAACCCTTGTTCACATCAAGTGGTAATCAGAGCTTCAGGTGCACCGTCAGGTTCATACTACTCTTTAGTTTTGTTTTCGTGTTCTTCCTATCGTCCACTGAAAATACCAAAAAAAAATTTCCCCCGCCCATAACCACGTGTTTAGCCTTTGCATATTTCAATTTCAGAGTCCGTAGTGTTGAGTTTGTGCCCTAGTTCTTGTTTAGTCGCTGGTTTAGTTTGTGTTTTTGTTGTCAGTAGTGTTTTCCTTGCAACCCTAGCCGCCATCCCTTCGACCACCCTCGGTTTTGTTGGCTTTTTGTGCTAGGGTTGATTGATCAACACGCCCACCCTAATCCCACCCTAAACCCACCCTCACCACCTCGGACCAATTTTCATAAATTCCACTTTCCGCTGCATCCACCTCACCAAAAAAAAACTCCCTACCCGACCCCAAGCCCGACTCGACTCGGATTTCACTCAAACCCCTGGGTTCTTCATAACCGATTCCAACACCCCTTCGGTAAAACAGCCATAACTTTTCGCTCGGTTGTCCGTTTTGGCTGAAATTTTTACAGGAGATTCTTAACGAAAAGTTGACCATACCCACACTCGGCTACGCCCTGTGTGCCCTCGTCAAAAAATTAAAAAAAAATCGGGAAGATAAAGAAAAAATTCATTCAAGTTGAAACCCGACGTTTTCTGAAACTTTAAGATTTTCTGTAGGCCACGTCCTATCTCGGTTTGAGCTGAAATTTTTTGTGGTTTCTTTCTGTTTGCTAGTGAGTTGGAAAAAATATCAAAAAAATAAAAAAAAAAGAAATTTGGGATTCCTACTAGTGCTCCATCTAGCCCCCTGGAATTTCTGAGTTTGGCTATTTTACACTAAGCCCCCTGTTATCGACTGTGTCCCTTTGTCTCTTTGTTTCTTCTTTGCTATCACTACTGTTGGACATAGTTAGACCAGCAACTAGGGACAAGTTATTTGGGCACTTATTCAGCTTTACTATCTGTTTTTGATTTGTGTGCCACTCATGTATATATATTTGGCCTTCCTAGCTCCACATACTTCTTCTGGACAGCACATAGGTTATTTGGTAACCCTTGCAATCGTGGAACACTTCTCCCTGGTATCCTTCGCTTTGTTGTTTTCAGAACTTTGTAAGAGCTTTGCAAGAAGCTTACTTTTGCTGTGTTGAGAGGCACCACTGCTTAGTAGTTTTGTAGTGATAATCTTCACTTTTTGTTTCCTGTTTTGGTGTTTCTGATGTCAGGAAGCGATGGGGAGGGTGCTTCACCCTCCAAATTGGATGAGTGCGTGAGCCAAAATCAGTTACAGAAGGCTTTGCAGGCGGTTCAGAGTGATTTGGCAGAGACGATCACCAGGGCCGTCACCGACGCCGTCACCAAGCTTCACCTGGGAGAAAGCATTGAGCGGTTGGATAAGAGAGTCTCTAAGCTAACCGATCAGGTTGTCGAATTGGAGACCGCTCACAAGACCAATAACAACAACAACAACAACACCAACACCAACAACGACACCAACAACGACATTGAAGACGATCATTGTGAAGCAACGGTGTATAAGGCTGATGGCACCGTCGATAGGTCAGCTACAAGGACCGCAAGGTTACGACACCGTTTGCAACGTAACCCTTAAGGTATGGGTGGTTTCCACAACCACAACCGTCGCACACAAGGTAACTATGCTCCAGATGATCCGTATGCTAAAATTAAGTTTTCAATTCTTTCGTTTTCAGGTCAGTACGATGGTGATGCTTACCTTGATTGGGAAATGACGGTAGAACAAAATTTTAATGCCCACCTTGTTCCTGAACAACATAGAGTTAAACAAGCCACTAGTGAGTTTAAGGACTTTGCTATTGTTTGGTGGAGTGGTCTAGCTGCTGAAACCGATTTGCCTACTACTTGGGAAGAACTTAAGTTAGAAATGTGTGATCGTTTTGTTCCTCCTTCTTTTTATAGAGAAATTCGTAATAAACTGCAGCGTTTAGATCAAGGAGATAAAACTGTTCAGGAGTATTTTAGTGAGCTTCAGAAGGGTTTGATTCGTTGTGCTGTGGTTGAAAAAGTAGAGGATCAGATTTGCCGCTTTTATTCTGGTTTGAGAAAAGAAATTCAGGACATCCTTGATTATAAAGAATTTTATACCCTCAACCAGTGTTTCCAGTATGCTATGCTTGCAGAGAAAGAATCACAGGGACTTTTCCAGGCTTTTGAGGAGTACAGCAAGTCTAGGAATTTCTACCCACCACGGCCGACGGGGACTTCGGGGCTGCCCAAGCCATCTTTCCGGCCGCCCCCACCAGCTAGTGTTGTTTCTGCAGCACCAAGATCAGCCCCTGCCCCTTCTACGCGCTCAGGTAAAAATTCTGTGCAGGTACCGGCTAGTACTGCCTCCTCAGTTGCTTCGACGGGACGTACTACAGGGATTCAGTGCCACCGATGCCATGGTCTTGGCCATGTGCAGAAAGATTGCCCAAGTAGGCGAGCATATGTGGCGACAGATGATGGCGGTTACATGAGCACCTCCGATGTGGAGGATGAGGAGGAGGATGTCGCTGCCACCAGCGGTGACCTCGTCCTTGGAGGCGGAGATACCACGGGCTACATGAATATTATTGTGCAGCGTGTGCTTAGCACACAAATCCAGCAGCCCGAGATGATGCAGCGACATAACTTGTTCCAGATTTTCTTCGTCATCAAGAACCGTCGAGCACGTGTCATCATTGATGGAGGAAGCTGCAACAATTTGGTGAGTTCTGATGTGGTTAAGAAGCTTGATTTGACCACACGCCCACATCCACATCCATACTACATTCAGTGGTTAAATGACTCTGGAAAAGCTAAGGTAACACAAAGTTGCAGAGTTCCTTTTTCCATTGGTTCCTATGTGGATTCTGTTGATTGTGATGTTGTACCCATGCAAGCTTGTTCACTTTTATTGGGTAGACCTTGGGAATTTGATAATGATGTTGTACACCATGGTAAAAGTAATAAGTACACTTTTATGCATAAAGGAACTAAAATTACTTTGTTACCAATGACCCCTGCTGAAATTGTACAAGCTGATTTAGAACGAGCTGCTAGTTTGAAAAATAAAAGCCCTGAAATTCAGCAACCAGTTAATTCTGCTTCTACACCAAGTAATGTTAATAATTCTTCAAGTTCTAAGGGTGCTGCAATTAAATTACAAGGTCGTTCATGTCTTGCCACAAAATCTGAGCTTGCTGAAATTTCTACTGATGATATTTGCTATGCTTTGATATGCAAACAAGCCTTGTTTTTGCTTGGTGATATTGCTTCTAGTGCTTTGCCTCCTGCTGTCACTAACCTTTTGCAGGAGTATGAGGATGTTTTCCCAGCTGAGATACCCCCGGGATTGCCACCTTTGAGAGGGATTGAGCATCAAATTGATTTGATTCCTGGTGCTACTCTACCAAACCGTGCTGCTTATAGGACCAACCCTGAGGAGACTAAGGAGATACAACGACAAGTCCAAGACCTTTTGGATCGTGGGTATGTTCGTCAATCACTTAGTCCTTGTGCTGTTCCTGTACTTTTGGTTCCTAAGAAAGATGGTTCTTGGCGTATGTGTGTAGATTGTAGAGCCATTAATAACATTACTATTAGGTATCGTCATCCTATTCCTAGACTAGACGACATGCTTGATGAGTTATGTGGTGCTATAATTTTCACTAAAATTGATTTGCGTAGTGCTACCATCAAATTAGAATGAAACTTGGAGATGAATGGAAAACAGCTTTCAAAACCAAATTCGGGTTGTATGAGTGGTTAGTAATGCCTTTTGGGTTAACTAATGCACCCAGTACTTTCATGCGTTTGATGAATGAGGTTTTAAGACCTTTTATTGGCAAATTTCTGGTTGTTTACTTTGATGATATCTTGATTTATAGCAAATCCATGGATGATCATATGATTCATTTGCGTGCTGTTTTTGATGCTTTGCGAGTTGCACGTTTATTTGGTAACATTGAGAAGTGCACCTTTTGCACGGATCGAGTCTCTTTTCTTGGCTATGTTGTGACTCCACAGGGAATTGAGGTGGATGAGGCGAAGATTGAAGCCATAAAGAGCTGGCCTGTACCAAAAACTATCACACAGGTGAGGAGTTTTCTTGGTCTTGCAGGTTTCTACCGCCGCTTTGTTAAAGATTTCAGCACCATTGCTGCACCATTGCATGAGTTGACAAAGAAGGACGTTGACTTCCATTTTGGTAAGGTACATCATGAGTCTTTTGATGCTTTGAAGCACAAACTTACACATGCACCATTGCTGCAATTACCCAATTTTGATAAGACTTTTGAGCTTGAATGTGATGCTAGTGGTATAGGCATTGGTGGTGTTTTGATGCAAGATGGTAAACCTGTTGCATACTTTAGTGAGAAAATTACTGGGCCTGTTTTGAATTATTCCACGTATGATAAGGAACTCTATGCACTTGTACGTTCTTTAGAGACGTGGTGTCATTATTTGTTGCCCAAAGAATTTGTTATTCATTCTGATCATGAATCACTTAAGTATATTCGTTCTCAATTCAATTTGAACCGTAGACATGCTAAATGGGTTGAGTTTATTGAGTCTTTTCCTTATATTGTTAAACATAAGAAAGGAAAGGATAATGTGATTGCTGATGCTTTATCTAGGCGATATACTTTGTTGTCTCAACTTGATTGTAGAATTTTTGGACTTGAGGCAATTAAAGAACAATATGTTGCTGATGTTGATTTTAAAGATGTATTGCTGCACTGTAAAGAAGGTCGTGCTTGGCACAAATTTGTGTTGAATGATGGATTCTTGTTTAGAGCTAACCGCCTATGCATTCCAGTTGGTTCCGTTCGTCTTTTGTTGTTGCAGGAGGCGCATGGAGGTGGATTGATGGGTCATTTTGGTGCTAAGAAGACAGAGGATATTTTGGCCACACACTTCTTTTGGCCAAGGATGAGGAAAGATGTTGAGCGTTTTGTTGCTCGCTGCACTACATGTCAAAAAGCTAAGTCTCGATTGAATCCACATGGTTTATACATGCCACTTCCTGTTCCTTCTATTCCTTGGGCGGATATTTCTATGGACTTTATTTTAGGACTGCCTAGGACTAAGAGGGGGAGCGATAGCATTTTTGTTGTCGTGGATCGTTTTTCCAAGATGGCACACTTTATATCATGTCATAAAACTGATGATGCTAGTTATATTGCTGATCTTTTTTTGAAAGAAATTATACGTTTGCATGGTATGCCTTCTACTATTGTTTCAGATCGTGATGCAAAATTCTTGAGTCATTTTTGGCGCACGCTTTGGAATAAGTTGGGTACAAAGTTGTTATTTTCTACAACTTGTCATCCACAAACTGATGGACAAACTGAGGTTGTGAACCGCACTTTGGGTACTATGTTGCGAGCTATTTTGAAGAAAAATTTGAAGCAATGGGAAGAATGCTTACCTCATATTGAGTTTGCTTATAATCGGGCAACACATTCTACTACCAAGGTAAGTCCATTCAAGGTAGTGTATGGTTTTGATCCCCGTACTCCACTTGATATACTTCCTCTACCTATTAATGAGAGAGTTCATATCGATGCTAAGGAGCGTGCTGAATTTATTTTGCAAATGCATGAGACCACTAGACTTAGCATTGAAAAGATGAATGAAAAGTATAAAATTGCTGGTAGTAAGGGAAGAAAGGAAGTAAAGCTTGATGTAGGAGATTTAGTGTGGTTACACTTAAGGAAGGATAGATTTCCAGAATTGAGAAAGTCTAAACTAATGCCTAGAGCTGATGGTCCATTCAAAATAATAGAGAAGATTAATGATAATGCATACAAACTTGAGTTGCCTCCCGAGTTCGGGGTTAGTCCTACTTTTAACATTTCAGATTTGAAACCATACTTGGGAGAAGAGGATGAGCTTGAGTCGAGGACGACTCCACTTCAAGAGGGGGAGGATGATGAGGACATCACTCCTATGGATACACACAACACTCCTCCAAATCTGGACTTGCAAGGTCCAATGACTAGAGCTCGTGCACGACGACTAAATTTAGAGGTGAGCTCGTTCCTACGTTCTTCGCTATATGTTACTTTTGAGAATGGTTTGCTACCTAATGATTATTTTATGATTAGAAACCATGGAGAGGACCAGGAGATGATGGGAGAAGGAGTTGGAAACGTGGAGGACCAGCAAGGGCTTGGAAGCCAAAGTGGAGGCCCAATCAAAACCGACTTCGAGTCTGTTTCGGGACCTAGGACCAGTCTGTACTAAAACAGTCGCCGAGGATGCATACGGACTCGGATTTGGACGTTCTACATATGCACGGAAAGATAAGGAGAAGGCCTTTCCAATGCCGCCGGCCTCATGTCAAAATTCATGAGAAGTCATCGGGAATCATCAAAACAAGAGAGAGTCCAGAATCTGTGTCGGTGCTGCGTCGCCTATTTTTGGCCTTTGGGCTTTGTATCTAGTTGAGCCCAATTAGGGGCGCGTCCAGAGGGTCTTGCACGACCCTAGGGTCTTTATATACAGCCACCACCACACTATTAGGGTTCGGGTTTTACTTAGATCAATTCTGTTCATAAACAGTTTTGCCGTTCATCGGTTTGTGAGACCCCAACTTCGAGAGTTTAATCATACATCTGCAATTGTGTTGCATTCTTCGTTGTTCTTGCTTGTGTTCTTGATTCACAGGCAGGGATTAGCCTTCTCGGCGAGGTCAATCGTCTTTGGACGATTGATAACCAGAGGAGACGTCGTGCTACGATTGCGGGGTTTAGAACGTGTTGTTCTGAAGCCGGATCGATTTGTGTGTCGCCTCCGACCAAATCAACTTACCAAGAACCTTTCGGAAGATCGGGAACCCTTGTTCACATCAATATGTTCATTGCAAAAATTCCTCTCTCAATTATCATTGCAAACTAGAAATATGGCTATGCAAAAAGAAAATAAATGGATGCTCCAAAGAAGAGCAATCAAAAGATAGCCATGTCCTAGAAAAATTCCAAAAGAGAGGAAAGAAATTCAAAAAGGAGTTATTCATTCCATCCAACATTCCACCATGTTTCCCACACACTTGCACGTCTTGATCAAAATAGTTTGAATTGATTGTTCTAGGATCCGGTCTTTTGACATAGCAATAGTATGTGAACAAGTATGCGTCAATTATCCCTACCTTGAGCTCCACATAAGCCTTATTAGAAGAAGGTGATTTTAGGTAACACTTTGCCTTGGTGAGGAATCATACACTTTTGAGCAATCCAAGAGAATCATTTGAGGAACTTGGTTTTATTTGCAAAATCTATTGAAAACCTCCGTAGTAAGATAGTGGAATCAGGAGCAAGTAATTAGTGCCCTACAATTGTTCTATCTCTCAACCGCCCAAGACAATGAGGTGTTAAAAGCCCCATGATGATCAAGGTAAATGGGTGAATACTATGCCAACATATTTAATTCAAGGAAAAGTATCTTTGTTGTGCACTTAGTATTATTGAGGAGTAGGACATTGTAGCAACTCCTGATCAACAACTTAAGTTTTATCTTTGCTTTGGGACGAGCAAAGGTTCAGCTTGGGGGAGTTTGTTGACGGTTGTTAAGTACCATTTTAATCAGTCAACTATGCTCAAATAAAGGAGAACTTGGCATTCCATACACGCATATTTGTTTACAATAATGTAGTTCCGCTTGTACTTGGGAATTATTTGCATGCAGGAGGAAATATGAAGGAAACACATCTAAAAGGCAAAGAAACACACTTTTGACCAGTGAGAGAGCGCCAACTGGACTTCCCATGGATTGAAGGGTCCATTTTCAGTACGACACCAAAGAAACACACAAAACTACCCTGACATCTGGGATGAGGACCCACCTGGCCGCCACACTAAGGAAGCACAACCTAGGAGGGCCCAGCCACAGGTCGGCTGACCCCCCTAGGTCGGGCGACCCAGGCATGCGGCCTTTCCTTCTGGGCTTGCACGTGGAGGCTCCTGGTTGATCCTTGAAGGCGGTGGGCAGGGATATTCTTGGCGGTTACTCCCCTGTGCCGACCTATAGAGGATATAAATAGGAGGGTGTGGCTTTACACTCACACACACACCACAAGAAGAATTCCTTCTCTTGCTACTTAGCTGTTCTCAAGTCTTAGTGGAGTTAGGCTGAGTCTAGAGCTCTCTAGTTCTTCAAGTCTTCTCTTGGAGAAATTGGTATGGCTCTTGTATCATTTCCCTTTTGTAAGACTTTGCTCTATTTAATAAATGTCATCTTTTCATATAGTTGTGTTTGAGTCATGAGTTTCTTGTTTGATATTGTGATCCATATATGTGATAGTATAGCCCACTTGTGTGATAATAGTTTATATTTATTATACTACTATTGTCATGCTTGTTATATACCATCACTATAGTCTAATTTATATGACATAGTCTTTATGCTTAGGATTCATTGTTATGACATGACATGGGTTTGGTGATCATATTTATATGATAGCTCTGCTTCATTAATATAACCATGGAGGAGTAGAGTGCTCTTTGATTATGCAAGGATGGTACTTGGATAATTGATTTGCATCAATTATTCGTTAGTCTACCGGTTAGCTAAGGTAGGCGACAGGTGGTGACAGCCCTATCCGTCCTTTGAACTCCTCCACGCTAGGCTAGTGCATAGGCTCTTGGCGGAAGTCGCCTGTGGATGCAGGGGTAGGTCCGTGCCTGAAGTGTTATGTTAACAACTGTTCAACCTGAGTTTAAGCATGTATGTGTATAGAACTTAGGCTATACAACTGTATATGAAAGTACTGTAGGAGTAGCTCAGCTTAGTTCTTTCTCCACTTGGCTTTATTTATGTATTTATATTTGAGATAGAATCTTCTGTGTGTCACACTACCTCGTCATTATCCATTGCTTGCCTGCCTTGGTTAGATGATCCTTATCAATTTGTAATGTAAGTATGTGCATAAGTAAGCCTTCTTATTCATTGTCTTCCTTTGGGATAAACAAATACGATACCCTGAATACTTCCGGGTGAAATGCTACAACGGTATTTTTCGTGCGCTTGCGGATTTTACCTAATTGGCTATAGGACATATTAATGAAGCATTTATGGCACCTTGCCAGCGATGATTTATTAGTATGGCTTAGCAAAAGTCAACAACTATCACTCTTCTCAGTATAAGTCCAATTTTGATAATTAATTATTGACTTCAATCAATAACTTATTTTTTGAGCTTATACCCATATGACCATCAAGTCCTCTCCTACATGATCATCAAATCATATAGATACGAAAAGTATTTTTAAGTGGATTTGCCACTGCTTCTCATCAAAGAAGCCCCTGAGATTATTTCTCAAGGTTGGTAGCTCTAATTCTTTTCAAAGAATAAAGTTTTTTGTGCTTTTATTATTATTAAGTGGAAAAGCCCGTCACTGTGCAGCCCATACCATCCCATGGGACCCAGAGACTAGGTCAAAAAGGCAAAGGTATAAAAAGGGCAGAGGACTGTTGACTCTAATTCCACGCCACCATTTGCACACGGCGCTTTGTCTTCCTCGTGCCTCCCCTGTTCCCGCGACTTCTCTGCTTCTAGAGCTAGGGTTAGCGCTTTCTCCTATCACCGCCGTAGATCTTCAACGCCATCAAGCCCCCGAGCATTAGCTAGGGTTTAGATCCACCGCATTATTACATCCCTCGAAGATGCCTCGCAAATCATCAAAGAAGGCCGCCGCCACTGAGTCCTCCTCTGAGCTGGAGATCCCGGAGCAGCTTCGGGAGTTCTCGAAGAGCAACATCTCCACCGCCAACCTGAACAAGATGGTGGAGGATGGCATCCTTCCGAAGCAAGCTCTTATCGACTAGAAGGTACCAAAAGAGACTCGCCCCCTTCCAATCCATCAACAAATCGTAGTTTTCCGCTCGTTCTTCGAGCATGGCTTCGGGGTTCCCTGCTACAGCTTTCTGCGTGGGCTCCTTTTCTTTTATGGGATTGAGCTCGTCAACCTCAATCCCAACTCCATCCGTCACATTGCTATCTTCGTGCATATGTGCGAAGCTTTTCTAGGCATTCTGCCTCATTTTACTTTGTTCTGCCATCTGTTCGTCCTTCGACCGCTGCCAACCAAGGAAAACCAATTCGCCATAGGTGGAGTTGGTTTCCAGTTGCGCAAGAAGGAGGCCCACATCAACGTACCATTGAAGACCAGGAACAAGAACTGAAAGGATGAGTGGTTCTATCATGAAAATCCTCCTCCTATTCTTGCTGACTTCTGTAGTGCCAAGGCCGTTCACCAGGCGCGGTGGTCAGAAAAACCTGACCCAACCGACCCCCAAGTAATCGCTCTGCTAGAGAAAATTGTAGAGCTAAAGAACGAAGGGGTTGACGGCATCACTGTAGCAACGAGCTTTATAGTGCGCCTAGTGTAGCCGTTGAAGAAACAGAGCCACCCCGCTTGGGGTTATGCCACCAACGATGAGACGAAGGAAGTACCTGATCCACCAAACTCCACTCTACGTCGGTCACGATTATCAAAAATGTTTGAAGGAGACATCATCCAAGATCATTTCTTAATCGCGAAGGCATACAACGTGGGCCCTCTATGGGCCCAAGTAAGCCTCGGTCGTCTTAAATAATTCTAATGTCCTTTTGAATAATCACAATGTGTGATGTTTTGATGTTTTTGTAGGTTCTGGACACTTATATGTCACACCCTCCACTCCCTTCAACCGATTCCGAGGGACCGGATTATGTTAAAAAGCCATCGCAGACTGGCACTGGTTATGCCAGCTCTTCAACGGTTGCCCGACCGATCGAAGAGGTCGTCGCCAACATCTCCACAGCACCTCCTCGCTCTGACTTTCCCTCTCCCAGCCAACGAGTAAAGCAGACCGCCCACCATCATCGGCAATATGTGGGAGATGACGATGATGACAAGGAGGAACGTCACCACAATGCCAGCTTGCCGACCCCTGCACACTTCGACCGACCAACAAGCCAGTCGGAGCTTCCGAGCAAATCAGATAGTGGTGTAGGGGTGGCAAAGAAGATCGATAAAGCCATCAAGACTTCCCTAAAGTGGAAGGGCTCTGACCCACAGACCACTTCTATAAAGAAGAAAGTCTGTCAGATCAAAATTAAGCAAGCTTCTAGGTATAATACTTCATCGTTGTTATCATCAACTATCTGTTAGGCTTTAATGTTATGCTCTTTGCCAATCATAGCGGTCTGTCAAGTGATACTCAGAGCGCCCAAGGGTCTCAAGACACTCGATCGACTCCTGATCCTCGATCGACCGACCTACCTTTGCCGGTCTGCACACCATCAAGTGCGCAGACCGAGCCGAGGAAATCGCCCAATGGTCTAGTACCTAAGCCACTGCTGATGCCTGCTCTTCAGACCGTCAATCCTTCCCCGACTGGCATGTCTTCTCCCTGTCATAAGGGTAAGCCATGTTGGCCGAGGATTCATTGAGTCGACCAGAAACTGAGGACATGGACGTCATGCATCATCATCCAGAGGCCAACAAGGTACAACAATACCAAGTCTTTTCTTCCTTGAATCATTCTCCCAGCTAACCATACCCTTCTTCATATTCGAGAATATATTCTCTTATGGAGAAGAAGCAGGCCAGGATTGAATACCTCGAGGCCAAAAATTTTGGTAAGTCCCTAACATCTTGTGCATTCAAACTTCTCCTTTAGAGGTATTGACTTGTTGTCAACAGTTACTGGCGAGCAGCTTTCTTAAGCTAGAAGGCAAATTGAGAAGCTGTAGACCGACCACAAGGAGGTGACCAAAGCTCTGGAGCAAAGTCGTGCTGATGTCATTGGTAAGATTGCAGACCAACTTATATTTGCTTCTTTCTCACTCTAACGCTAAAATCTTTATTTGTGTTTTTAGCTCGTGATCAGAAGGTCACCAACCTGGAGAAATTAACTTCAAACCAGCAGAGATTCTTAGATGCTCTGACTGCTAAGAAGAATGATCTCTCTAAATCGGTCGGAGACCAGAGCGCCGCGATCACTCGGCTGAAGAAGGAACAGGAGGAGACCAAAGGAAAGATTGAGGAGGCTAAGAGCATCTCCAAGTCCTTCAAATGTAATCTTGCCAGTAAGCTATCTTTTTAAGTCTTCTATCATCGCTTTTGGACTTCATCATCTAATACCCTTCATGACTATTGCAGTCATATCTTACGGCACTCGGAAAGCATTGGATTATATCCATGCTAACCAAGTGGATAAGACCGGGAGTACTTGCTAGAGCACGCGCCAGAGGTGATAGCCAAGAATACCAGAAAGTGGCAACTGAGGCCGGGAGTCAAGTACTGGCTATTTACCAATCTTGGTCTCCTGCTCTGCCATTGGACAAAGTCAAGGACGGCTTCAACCCTGACTTGACGATCGATCAATGTAAGTTGCTTATGGATTCCATGTTGGAAACTTAACATGCCTTAGTTGATAATGTAGAGGTCGACCCCATCGCGCTGTCTCCTCCAGCAACTCCGGAGGTAGAATTACAACACGATGTCTCCTCTCCTTCATAGGAGCTGTAATATCTGCAATGTTAACAAATATTAGTAGTATTTGAATCAGGAAAACAATATTGTCTCCATGTAAATATAAATATTAATTCTTGTGCTTGCTTAGTTACTAAAGAAGTTTGGAAAAATCAACTAAATAGTCATAAAGGCAATCTCCTATTACTTAGAGTAAATCAGTCGGTGCCAAGCTGCACTAGTCGCACTATAGCACTTAAACCTTTTCACCTTAAGTCTTCTAGAGACAAAAAAAGAAGTTGCACCGATCTGCCTTAGCATATTAGGTTGTAATTTATAACTGCATAACAACCAGAACTGATCAATCGACACATGACCTCTCACACTTTGGCTCTGGGTTTAGTGTAGTGGCAGTCTGTTGTGCAGTATAAATTGTATAACCGTAATGTTCCAACGTAAGACCAAAAAACTTTAGACCATGTCAAAATATGAGAAATCGGTCGAAAAAATCCAAAACCAGAATCTATCAAGGTTAAGGAGTAGTGGGACATTATTACTAGCCCCCTGACTCGATTGTTTAATGTTATAAATTAAGGAATGGAGACAAATAAGAATGAAAACAAAAACATCTTCCATCAAAAAGCCTTAGAATTTCATTCAATAATAATGTATGATAATACAGTAAGAAGACTAAGTATAGAAGCAACGTAGCTAATTGATGTTCCATGAATTTGGTACGTTGTCGCCATCTTCATACATCAGTCGATAAGCCCCCGGCCAGGTAACTTCTTTGACCATATAAGGTTCTTCCCATTTAGGGGATAACTTGTGCTGATTCTTGATTGATTGCACTCGTCGCAGCACTAAATCCCCAACATGAAACTGGCGACTATGAACAATCGCTCAAGACAATCCCATTTTGGCTAATTATCAGCCGCTTGATTGTTATCCCGAAGAATATGCGTGAACTTCAGTCCATCAAATTTGTCTTAGAGCTTCCTTACTTCTTGGCAATAGGCAGCCATATGGCCATCCACACAGTTCCAATCCTTTGTGACTTGATTGATGACTAGAGCCGAATCACCAAAGATGTCGAGACGCTGAACGCCGAGTGACATGGCAATGCGCAGACCATGTAGAAGAGCCTCATATTTCGTAGCGTTGTTAGACACACGAAACATGATCTGGAGGACATACCGGAGATTTTCTTCTTGTGGTGAGATGAGCACAATTCCTGCACCCGCTCCAGGTAACTGGAGGGATCCATCAAAGTACATTTTCCAGTACTCAATATCTTGTAGTGCAGGCGGCATCTGAATTTCTGTCCACTCAGAAATGAAGTCAGCTAACGCTTGTCCTTTGATTGCCGAGCGGGGTACAAACGTAATAGTGAACTATTCGAGTTCGACTGCCCACTTGGCAATCTTTCCTTCTACTTCTCGTTTATGGAGGACTTCTTCGAGTGCAAAGGTTGTTTGAACTTCAATGGGATGAGCCTGAAAATAGTGCTTCAACTTCCTCGAAGTGATCAAGAGCACATATAGCAGCTTCACGATCTGGTGGTATAGTGTTTTGGAGGCACTAAGGACCTCACTGACAAAATACACTGGGTACTGTACTTTATGTACGTGACCCTCTTCTTCTCGGTCGACCGCTAAGACGGTACTCACAACTTGAGTTGTGGCTGATATGTAGAGCTGAAGCTTTTCTTGTGGTTCGGGAAGCACCAATACTGGAATATTGCTGAGGTGGACCATCAACTCATCCAACGCTGACTGCGCTTCTGTTGTCTAGACGAAGTCATCCTGCTTTTTGAGGAACTTAAAAAATGGTAGACCGCTGACCCCCAGTCGGGATATAAAGTGACTCAAAGATGCCATGCATCCGGTAAACTTCTGAACATCCCTTTGGGAATTAGGTGGCCCCATATCAAAGATTGCCTTGATTTTGTCTGGGTTAGCCTCTATACCTCATTTTGAAATGATATAACTGAGTAGCTATCCTGAAGGAACCCCAAAAAGACACTTTTTAGGGTTCAACTTCATCGAGTAATGTCTCAAGTTGTCAAACGTCTCTGCCAGGTCAGAGAGAAATTCTTCAACATTTCGAGTCTTTACCATGATGTCATCAACATACGCTTCTACATTCCGACGGATCTGAGTTTTGAGGCAGCGTTGAATACCATATTGGTAAGTCGCGCCAGCATTTTTCAGACTGAATGGCATAGTAGTATAGCAGTAGGCGCCAAAGGGAGTTATAAAGGAAGTCTTGATCTGATCTTTGACTTTCAGTGGGATCTGGTGATAGGCTGAATAGGCATCCAGAAAGCTTAAGAGCTCACACCTGGCTGTTGAGTCTACAATCTGATCTATACGTGGCAAAGCGAAGGGGTCTTTGGGGCAGACCTTGTTTAAATCGGTATAATCAACACATATCCGCCATTCTTTATTCTTCTTAGGTACAAAGACTGGGTTTGCCAGCCAATTGGGATGGTACACTTACCTTATAAACTTAACATCTAACAATCTAGCTATCTCCTTCTTCATGGCGTCCTTGCGGTCTTGTGCAAATCTTCTAAGCCTTTGCTTGACTGGGGTGGCCCCAGGAGGCACCCTTAGCTCGTGCTCAGTCTTTTCCCTCAGGACTACCGACATGTCAGAGGGCTTCCATGCAAAGATGTCCCTATTTTCCGAGAGGAAAAGAGTGAGCACGAGTTCCTATTTCTCGTTGAGATCGGCCCCTGCATAAGTGATCTTGGCAAGGTTCTCTAGATCGAGCGAAACTTCCTTGGTAGGGACATCGTCCGTCTAGATCTTGTCCTTGGTGGGCTTCTTCACGGGGGCCTCCGCGTCAGTCTGCTCCTGACTGCCGACTGCCTTCTGGATCTCCAACCGATCGGACAACATCAACTGTCGGTCGGCCATCTCACAACTCTGCACATCACAATCAAAAGAATTCCGAAGGTCAGAGTGGAGGGAGATGATTCCCTTGGGGCCTGGCATCTTTAGAGTGAGATACGGGTAGTGCGGAACCGCCATGAATTTTGCCATTGCCGGTCTGCCTAGGATAGCGTGGTAAGCAGACTCAAAATCAGCTACCTGGAAGATGACACGGTCAGTCCTGACGTTCACACGGGTCCCAAAGGTGACAGGCAGAGTGATCTGTCCAATAGGAACAGAAGTCTTGCCTGGCATGATCCCATGAAAGAGAGAGGAACTCGGCTGCAAGTCGTCGACCGACAAGCCTAATTCTGTGAGGGTCTTAGTGAAGATCAAATCCAGACTGCTTCCTCCATCAATGAGTACTTTGTGGAACTTGACCCCCTTCATCGTTGCCGTGAGCACTAGCGGATAACGACTTGGCTTGGGCATGTGCCTTGGGTGATCCTACCAATCAAAAGTAATCGGTACTTCTAACCACCTCATGTACTCGGGTGCAGCTGATTCTACGGAATTGATCTCACATAGCTCTAGTTTTTGTTTGCGCTTGGACGTGTAGGCATCCGGGCCTCCGAAGATGAAGTTGACTTCCTTTCGAGGCTCCTGGAACTCTCCATCCTCGTCCTTGTCATCACCGTCATTGGCTTTGTCCTTGCCGTTGCGTCTTGGCGGATCTTTGGCCACCTTCAGCGCGGCAGTTGTGAATCCCTTCAAGTGGTAACAGTCCTTTGCTTTCTGTTTTTCCTTTGGATGCCATAGGCATGGGCCACTCAGCAAGTCGTCCATGGTCTGTTATTTTGTCCGAAGATTTTTCCTCATTTGGTCTATTGCCGCGACCATGTTCTCAGTCTTTTGCTTCTTGTCCTTCTTAGAGGACTCCGGTTTGTCCGTGCGCTTCTCCTTGCCTTTGCCTCGGATGTCATACAAGGCCGATTCTCAAGATGCGAACTTATCAGCGATCTCAAAGCACTCCCGAGCAGTCAGCTTGAGGTCATGATTCCTCCGACCGATCTCCCGAACTAGCTCATCGCTCTGAATACCTCCTTGGAAGGATGCAATGATCTGTTGGTCCGGGATATTAGGGATCTCGGTTTTCTTGGTGCAGAACCGCTTGATGTAGTCGCGCAGGGATTCTCAGCCTTCTGCTTGATCCGGGTGAGGTCGAAGTGATTACCCGGCCGGTTGCAGGTAGCTTAGAAGCTTTCAATGAACTTCTTGTTGAGGTCATCCCACGGAGTAATCGATCTCTCAGGGAGTGATGTGAGCTAAATCCGAACGGCTGGCTCAAGACAGACTGGCTGATAGTTAGCCATCACATAGGTGTCACCTCCTGCCGTTCGAATCGCCATGCTATAAAGCTGAAGCCACTCCCGAGGGTTGGTCTGACCATCATACTTCTCAATAGGGACCGACTTGAATCCTTTAGGCCATCGAGCAATTCGAAGCTCTGGTATGTAAGCCTTGATCCCATCAAACTCGTCCTCATTAGGGGTGACACACCTCCGTCGTCGGTCTGATGACCCGGAAGGTGAAGACGCGCGGCGATTATGGCGAGGACTGATGTCTCACTATGACAATGACACCGGTCGTCTTCGTCATGGTTTTTGCGCCAGTCCCGATTATCTCGTCGATATAGGTCATCGCGGTTGTCTCTTGGAGGTGAATGACGTCGTCGATCGTCCTGTCGGTCATCCCATCGGTCGTCCCGACGATCATCAGTCCTCCAGTTGCGACGCTCCTCTTTGTAGCACTGGTTGTCACGGATCCCCTCTTCAGTATGAGAGTCGATGGTATCTTGTCCGTCACGGGGTCTCATGGAATTCCTCAGATCATTATGTTGTCGTCCACGAGATGTTGCATAGCTAGAACTCGCCACTGACTATGGTTCATCCCTGGCCTTGTCTTGAACAGCAGCTGCTTTGAGCATGGCTACTGCCTTATGCATCATGGGGGGTCTGATATGCCACGTCAGCCATCAAGCTGTCAAGCAATGTTTTAGCCCCAGTGATATTGAACTGTGGGGTGTCTGATGAGGACATCACCCATATGGATACATCCAGCACTCCGCCAACCAAAATGCAAGTTCATGCGCGACAACTGAATTTACGGGTGAGCTTGTTCCTAATGATTCCTTTATCTGATTTTGAGAACATATGCCTATCTAATGAATTAATTATTATTAGGAACCATGAATATGATTATGAGATAGCTAGGGAGGTGATTGGAGGCGTGATGGGCCAGCAAGGACATGCAAGCCATGGTGGAGGCCCAATCAAAACCGACTTCGAGTCTGTTTCGGGGCCCAGGACCAGTCTGCACTAAAATGGACGCCCAGGACGCATACAGACTCGGATGTGGACGTTCTATATATGCCTGGAAAGATAACGAAAAGATCTTTCCAACCCGACTGGTCCCATATCAAAATGCGTCCCAAGCCGTCGGCAATCGTTGAAACAAATCGACTTCCAGAATCTGTCCTGGTGCTGTTAATCGGTCTTTGGGCCATGTATCGAGTTGAGCCCACTTAGGGCTGCGTCCAGGGGGTCTTGCACGACCCTAGGGTCCTCATATACAGCTGCCGCCTCTTCATTAGGGTTTGGGGTTTTGCTTAGATCAATTCTGTTCATAAACAGTGTCGCCGTTCATCGGTTTGTGAGACCCCAACTTTGAGAGTTTAATCATACATCTGCAATTGTGTTGCATTCTTCGTTGTTCTTGCTTATATTCTTGATTTGCAGGCAGGGATTAGCCTTCTCGGCGAGGTCAATCGTCTTTGGATGGTTGATAACCAGAGGAGACGTCGTGCTGCGATTGCGGGGTTTAGAACGTGCTGTTCTGAAGCCGGATCGATTTGTGTGTCGCCTCCGACCAAATCAACTTACCAAGAACCTTTCAGAAGATCGGAAACCCTTGTTTACATCAAGTGGTATCAGAGCTTTAAGTATACCATTAGGTTCGCCTTTATCCTCGTTTATTTGTTCTATCCTATAGTCCAGAAAATTGCCCCATAAAAATATCGGTTCGTCGTGTTTCCGCTGTCCTATACCCCATTGTGACTTGTAAATTTTTATTTCAGATTGCTTCTCTGAATTTTAGTCCCTATAAAGTCATTGTGTTGCTGGTCTAGTGCTTGTTCTTTGGTCTTGTTTGAGTCGTGCATATCCTTGTCATAGACAAACAAGGGAAAAAACAGTGTTGCACATGTTGAGATAATAGTATTGCTGGAATTGTGAGCACTAAATATCTCTTTAACTTCTAGCCTTATACTTTCATGTGCAAAAGAAAATTAGAGTGCTCTGCTACTGTCTCATTGTGATCAAAAGCCAACCAATTAGTGCTTGATCTTGTTATAGAAGTTTGTTTTAGTTGTGCTATTACAAGAATTCTTTTGCTGCACTTGTAGTAAGAAAAAAAATATTCTAGGGTTCCATTGCTTGTAAAACTTGTAATACCTTGCTGCAGTTCTGATTCTTAAGAAAAAAAAAGAAAAAGGCAAAAGTGCACAAGAGAAAAAGGCGCACAGAAAAAAAGAAGTAGAAAAAAAAGATACAAATTCAGAATTGCTTGCATCCTTTGTGTCCTTTGTTGAGTCATTTGCTTGCTTGCTTGAACTAGGTCTGAGACAAGTTTAGGCCGGTGACATAGACTAGCTTGGGACTATTATTCAGTTTTGCAACTTCTGAATTGAAATTTTGCTAATCCTTGCTACCTAATATTGCCTATCCAAGCTCCATATATTTCCTTCTGAACAGGCACAAATTTTTTTGACTCTCGCAATCATCAGTTCACACTCTCTAAGGTATCCTTTGCTTGTTGTAATTAAGAACTTTGTAAGAGCTTGATAAGATGCTTCCCTTTGCTTGTTGAGAGTTTCCACTGTGATCACATAGTAGTGATAGGAAAATATACTTCCGTGTGTTTTCTTGTTTGCTACTAACAATGACAGGTTACACCACTCATGGTGATGATTCAACGTCATCTAATGAGAACAATATGAGTGATGTAGTACAACGAGTGCTTAGTCCTCAAAATGGAGAAGGTAGAGCAAAATCAATTGAACAATTTATTCCAGACTCACTTTGTTGTCAAGGATCGACGTTGTCGTGTTATCATTGATGGAGAGAGTAGCCGCAATATCGCAAGTTTAGAATTAGTTGAGAAGCTTGGATTGACAACACAGCCACACTCATGTCCATACTACATCCAATGGATAAATTCTTTTGGTAAGATAAAGGTAGATAAAATTGCATGCGTTGAATTTTTTATTGGTTCTTATAAGGATAGTGCAGAATTTGATATAGTACCTATGCAAGCATGTCATTTGTTATTGAGTAAACCTTGGATTATTACAAATAATGCTTCGCACAATACCATTATAAATAGCTACTCATTTAAATACAATGGTAGAAGAGTTACTCTTAAACCTATGACCGCTGCTGAAATTTTAGAAGAGGATCAACAAAGGCTTGAAAGGAGAAAGAATGAACCGTTTAGGAAAGAATGGACCATTTCAAATGTTGCAACACTTATATCAAAATCTGAATTAGATGATGAACATATTTCCTTGCCTCTTGTTGCAACTAATACATTTCAGGTTCTACACGAAGAAGAGGATAGTGAAAAAGATGAAGAACATGTTGTTGCTTCAGGTAAGAGCTTTCTTGATGTGATGAATTGTTCCAACAATCTTGCTGTATTGGAACCTTGTCTTGATTTGCCTTTGCCACAAGTTGATTTATCTACTGATCCTTGTGATAAAGAGGAGTTGTGTGCCACTGCTTCACATATATCTTTGCCACAACAAATGAATAAGCTTGATGTTTTTGTTTATGATTCACCTACTAGTGCTGAAATGAGACATTTGATTTTAATTACATGTGAAAAGGATGAGAAGAAATTATTGTCTTCTCTAAATATTTTGGGTTATATTGAATTTGATGTTTTTTGTGATCAAAATACCATAGGGAAGCAAACGTTTTCTCAAACTGAGTTGCCTTTATTGATAAGAAATATTTTTTATGCTATTGGCAACTATGATCATAGAGGTGTATTTATGGTACATAGAGTTTATGTTTGTTCAAATTTGAAACATCCTCTTGGTTTGCAACTAAATGACCAACTAGAAAACTTTAATATCAACTACCATGTCATGTCATCTTTTTCTAGTATTTCTAAGATCACACATCCTCTTGGTTTCCTCGCAAGCGGACCCATGAATCGTCGCCAACATATTTTTATTTTGGCTCCCTGAACAAGTATTGGAGCGTAGAGTTCACTCGTGAGGGCTATGGTTTCGCGAGATGGTTCCTTCCTTAAACCGTGCCAACTTTTCCTTAGTGATGTTCATAATGGTAGGTTTATGAGCATGGGTGCGCTTCCGAGGACCGTGGCTTTACAAGGTGGTTTGTTTCATGAACCGTTGCCAACTAGAATTACCTTTATTTTCGTAGTTTCTTTTAATTTAATGTATTGTTTCTGCAATGAGTTTTCTGCAGGTACACTAACGCTGTTAGTACAACACTTAGACTAACTTGCGTCTTGAGTGCGGGTCGTGACCAAATTTTCGTGTCTCTAAGTACCGGCAATATAGTTGTGTGTTGTGAGGAACGGTAGGTAATAAACTGAATTCTTGCATCATGCATCCCTTATAACTAAACTAAAAATTTGTTCTCTCCTCACTCACCCACCTCTGAATAAAAATTGCAAGTCTGTTAAGGTATAAAATTTCAACCTTTAAGTCCAATCCGGAAAGCCATAGAAATAGGTCCTAAGTAAGCCTTATTGCCTGAAACAGAACCTGTTTTAAAACCATTCCCATACTATTGCCCCTTGAAGCTGCAAAATATGGACTAAGCCTTTGTTTCCGTATTTCATGACATTGTACATGGAATGCATTCTAAGGAAAAATTTGACTCACTCAAATTTCACCCTATAGATGGCTGAAAAATAATTACCAAGCCCCACCGGGTTGGAAGATCACCGACGATCTGGACATCCCTGGGATGACTCAGCTATTTTGGAGTGTTCTTTAGAGTTTTGGACATGATGTCCCTCCCACCTATGCTGGCAAGACGACTTTGGAGAATGGAACCACTTCCTGTGTGGTCCATGTCGCAGTCCCCACCAACTACTCCATCCTACCAGCGTGGGAATCATGGACTATTAGCTCTTTGGAGTGGACCTACTCACTACTTGGAGTGTTGCTGCCTTTAGAGCCCTCACTTTATTATGTGAGGTTCGCAAGCATGAAGTTCCTGGAACACCGGTTACTTTGTTGCCAATTGATAACATTGAGGCTTTCGAGTGGAACCGACGCTTGGATTTTGTCTTTGACCAGCACCACCCGCTTTACCACCCAGCGGTGCATGTTGGAGAGTACTATGGACTCTCTATTTGACATATGCAAGGACTTGTAACGTTAGCTGAACATGTTTCGGGCTGCACTTTGGATTTCCGAAGCTGAAAGGCAAGCCAAGATATTAGAGAATTCAGAATTAAACCAACAAATCCAAGCGAAGAATGAAGAGATGGATTTGATGAGTGAGGCACGTGACCAAGCTATCAGAGAGGCAGACTTAATGGAATCTGAATTGGAGGAGGTCCGAGCCGAGTTTGACGCCTTCAAAGCCGCCCATCTCCCGATTATTGATAACTGGGATGAGATCGCTATGGAGTATGGAGAGCAAGTGGATGAAAATATGGAACTGGCAGATAATGTTGACGTATAGATGATGGATCCAGTACAGCCGGAAGTGCCCATGGAACCGGTAGAGTCATACCAGCCGGTAGACATAGACTTGGAATAGACGAGTTGGCCGGTATGTTCCTTAGTGTGTCCGCAATACCGTAGTTAGGTGTTGGCACACGTGCGAATTAATAAGTGTGATGTTATCCTTTTACTACTATGTACTCAACTTTGGATTTGTGAAAACGGTTGTCTATTCTTAAAATTCTCGGAGCACCCTTGCGAATTTATGCACATATGTCTTTATGGATTATTTTGAGAAAATGGCTAATGTGTAATGGTATAAACTACAGCATGGTGTGCACTCGACACCAAGATGAGCTTGAGAGCTCTCAGCACGGAGCTAATGCTCAGCCTTCGCTGGAAGAGATTCTGGCTGCTGTGATCAACCGGCAGCAGAACAACTCTGAGCTGCTCCGTCGGCTGGTGCAGAATACATCCAACTTGGGTGGACATGGGGGCAACCACAACAATAACCAGCCCCGACAGTGCACATACTCAGACTTTCTGGATACACACCCGCCGACCTTCGAGCGTGCCCGAGAGCCTCTAGACACCGACCACTGGCTGCGCCAGACCAAGTCCAAGTTCGGTCTGCTGGACTGCACTGAGCACCAGAAGGTGCTATTCACCACCCAGCAACTTCAGGGCCCTGCTGGTGCCTGGTGGGCAAACTACATCGCTTCCCTATCCACTGGATACCGCGTTGAGTGGAATGAGTTCAGGACTGCCTTTCGTGCTCATTTCATTCCAGCGGGCCTTATGTAGAGGAAGTTTCAGGAGTTCATGGACCTGAAACAAGGAGGGAGGAATGTCCTCCAATATTCTAGGGCATTGAACCATCTTGCTCAGTATGCCACTGAGTATGTCAACACTGAAGAGAAGAAGAGGTATGCATTCCTTCGTGGTATGAATGCCACACTGAAGGAGGGTCTGACTTGGCAAACGATTGGCACATACAATTACTTGGTCAATGCTGCTATTGTCCAAGAGGGTGCTATGCGCCAAGTTGAGGAGGAAGATCACAAGAGGAAGGCCCCTGCTAGTGCCTTTGCTGCCCCATAGGCCAAGCATCGCTTGATCTACACTTCACCGTCCGGACAGCGATTCCGGGCATCCCTGTAGCAGCAATTCCAGCGCCAATATGGCCAGAACTACTTCAGGCCACCACAGCAGTAGAGCTTCCTACCCTGTTCACTGTATCAGCAGCAGAACAACCAGTACCGTGCACCAAATCAGCAGCAAGGAAGTCAGAATGCACGCCCTCCGCAGCCTGCTAATCGTGGAGGCAACTACCCGTGCTACAACTGTGGTCGCACCGGCCACTTTGCTAAGGAGTGTACTGCACCCAGGCACAACAACAACAACAACAACCAACATCAGAACCATAACAAGAATATGAATGCACCGTCTCGTGGTGCCCAAGTGAACTACACCAGCGCTGATTATGTCCCTTAAGGTGACCCCGTGCTGACCGGTACACTTTCACTTACCGCCAGCCTGTCCTTACTCTTTTTGATTTTGGTGCTATCCATAATTTCATTAGCAGAACTTCTGTGCAAATACATATTCTCCACACCACTACTATAAATCAGTGCTTTACTATCCGCTCTCCAGCTGGACAAATTCTAGCTAATAAAATATTATGCCAAGCTTCACTAGAAATCAACCAGAAAATCTACCCCACTGATTTTATAATGCTCCATAACCAAGAAGTTGAGAAGTCATAGAGCCATAGAGCCATGCTAGATATTGAGCCCCGTATTGTTCATTTGAACTCTCCCTTGCATGGCCCAGACACACTTTCTCTCGGTACCCATTCATCGAGAAGTCTGGTTGTCTATCACTTGGAAGGACAATCACTGGAGGATATTCCTGTTGTCTGTGAGTATCCCGATGTGTTCCCTGAAGATATATTTGGCCTCCCACCTGACCGTGAAGTGGAATTCAAGATTGAGCTACAACCGAGAACATCTCCCATATCACGTCGCCCATATAAGATGGCTCCAAATGAGCTAGTCGAATTGAAGAAACAATTGAATGAGTTGCTGGAAAAAGGATATATTTGCCCAAGTACTTCACCTTGGGGCTGTCCTGCCATTTTTGTGAAGAAGAAGGACAAGTCTCTGTGCCTTGTCGTTGACTATCGGCCTCTCAATGAAGTCACGATCAAGAATAAATACCCCCTGCCATGTATCAATATTCTTTTCGATCAATTGGTTGGTGCCAAGGTGTTTTCAAAAATTGACCTTCATTCAAGTTATCATCAAATAAAGATCAGAGAAGAAGATATTCCAAAGATAGTTCCCTCTACTAGATACGGATTATTTGAGTATCTAGTGATGTCATTTCGATTGACAAATGCTTCTGCCCATTTCATGTATCTCATAAATTTGGTCTTCATGTCAGAGCTGGAAAAATTTGTGGTGGTATTCATTGATGATATTCTTGTCCATTCAAAGTCCAAGGAAGAACATGCAGAACACCTCCGTATTGTTCTTCAGTGTCTACGAGATCACAAGTTGTTTGCAAAATTCAGCAAGTATGAATTTTGGTTGGACTGTGTGCCATTTTTGGGTCACATAGTGTCTGTTGAAGGCATATCTGTAGACCTCGGCAAGGTTCAAGATGTCCTGGACTGGAAACCGCCTACAATTGTCCACCAAGTTCGTAGTTTCCTCGGACTAGCTGGATATTATCGTAGGTTCATCCCTAATTTTTCTCAGCTGTCCAAACCCATCACAAGACTGCTGAAAAATTATGCGCAGTTTGAATGGAGCGGCAAATGTGAAGAAGCATTTTAGAAGTTGAAAGAGTTATTAACTACTGCCCCAGTGTTGGCTCAGCCAAACATCACCAAGTTGTTTGACGTGTATTGTGATGCATCTGGGACGGGACTTGGATGTGTGCTCATGCAGTGTGGTCCTGTCGTTGCCTATGCATCACAATAGCTACGAAAGCACGAAGAGCATTATCCAACTCATGATTTGGAACATGCCGTAGTTGTGCTTGCACTAATGATTTGGAGGGATTATTTGCGCGGGAATTTAGTGCACATCTATATGGATTACAAGAGCTTGAAGTATATCTTTACCCAGACTGATTTGAACATGACACAACATCGGTGGCTAGAATTAGTCAAGGACTATAATCTGGAGATTCATTATCATCCAGGCAAGGCTAATGTGGTCACTGATGCGCTAAGTAGAAAGATACACTGCCACAATTTAATGCTGGAATTTCAGGACAGCAGCACTGAAACAAGTAAAATGGAACCCAGTCTTCATGTTATGCCTGCCTTAGTGATCAGAAATCTCACTATTCATTCCACCATTCGGGATGAAGTCATTGCGGCACAAAAACAAGACGTTGGAATGAAGTACATCCATGAGAACATTAAAAGTGGGAAGGCAAAATGTTTCACGCAAGATTTGGATGGTACACTATGGTTTAATAACCGTCTAGTAGTACCAAAAGATTTTGAGCTTCGTCAAAAAATCTTGGATGAAGCACATCACTCCAAGTATTCCATTCACCCTAGTAGTAACAAGATGTACTAGGATCTGAAGAAGAATTTCTAGTGGACAAGGATCAAGCGAGAAGTTGCTCGGTATGTCACAGAGTGTGATACCTATCACAGCGTTAAGGCTGCTCATTTGAAATAGGCTGGACTACTTCAACCATTGAGTATCCCCGCCTGGAAATGGGAAGACATCAGCATGGATTTCATTATTGGCCTCCCTCTCACTTCTCGGAAGCATGATTCAATTTGGGTCGTTGTGGATAGACTCATGAAATCTGCTCACTTCCTACCGGTCAATAACACCTACAAGATAAAGCAATATGCAGAGCTATACATATCAAAAATTTTGTGCCTTCATGGAGTACCCAAGACCATCATTTCAGACCACGGTTCGCAGTTCGTTGCTCATTTCTAGGAACAGTTGAACGCATCTTTGGGTACAAAGTTGATTCAGAGTTCTGCTTATCATGCCGCTACCGATGGACAAATAGAGCACGTCAACCAAATTTTGGAAGATATTCTTAAAGCATGTGTTCTAGCACATGGTGGTAACTAGGATGAGTACTTACCATATGTGGAGTTCTCATACAAGAACAGTTACCAAGAGAGTGTAAAAATGTCACCATTTGAAGCAAACTACGGTCGAAGTTGTAGGACACCATTAAACTGGTCTGAATCTAGAGAAAGAGTAACCTTTAGTCCTGACGTTGTCAAGGATGCTAAAGAAAAGGTTCAAACTATTCAGGCAAATCTCAAGGCTGCTAAATGTCGTCAAGAAAAGTATGCGAACCGACAACGTAGGCCACTATATTTCAACAAGGATGACTTTGTCTACATCTGAGTATCACCAATGAAGGGCATTCAATGCTTCAGAATCAAAGGAAAATTAGCACCCCGCTATATTGGCCCATTCAAAATCTTTGAGAGATGTGGACAAGTAGCCTACAAGCTAGAGCTACCTACTAATCTATCTAGAGTTCATAACACGTTTCACGTATCACAACTGAAGCGATGTCTCAAACCTCCAATAGATGTTGTCTTGAAAGAGTATGATCATCTTCAATCGGACCTCACGTACTCAGAACAACCAATAAAAATCCTTGATGAGAAAGAACGCACAACCCGCAAAAGAACAATCAAATTTTATAAAGTTCAATGGAGTAATCACTTAGAAGATGAATCCACCTGGGAATATGGTCTTCATTCTCAAGTAAACTTTATTTCATGTCCCTCTCTAGTCTTCTTTGTTCTTAATCTCCGGACGAGATTTCTTTAAGGAGGAAGGGTTGTGACACCGAGGTGTCTCAATTCCAATTAACTTGCATGCTAAGCAAAGATTGAAGATAAGTGAAGCATAAAATGTTAAAATGAAACTCAATTTGAATTTAATTACAGTTAGTCAAAAACCCTGCAAACAAGGTTGTGAAGAAATTTAAATTTTATATACAACAGATGCCAAGTATTTCCACCACTATTATGAGAATATAAGAATACAATGTTGGACAAGAATTGAGAATTTTATCACATTGGGAAATAGTCCAAATAATTAATTTAAGCCTAGAAATGATTCACATTTAATGATTAATCTCAATTAAATTAATTCCATTCTAGCCAAATAAAGTCCATTATTAAATTCTACAAGTCATAAGGAGTACAGATATAAAATTTTATCTCAATTAGACCCCTGGAGCTATTTAATTTGAAATAAACAAGAATCGAGGACCTTTTTGTAAACAATTCGAAAGTCTGAGGGCCCATCTGCAAAAGCACCTTGTCTTTTTCCTCCAGTCGCGCGCGCGCCCATGCGGATCTGATTTTCGTCACCGTGCTGCTCTGCCGCTTTCTCAGGACTCGACGCCGCACGCCTGCCCTCCGCTATCGCGTCACCGGTCCGGTCCCAAAGTTGCCGCGCGTGCGTTTTCCGCTCGCCAACGTGTCATCGCTTCTCTACCCCCCCCCCCCCCCCCCCCTCAGAATTTGCTTGCTACAGCACCCGCCTGCACACTCGGCAGCATCCTCTCCCCCCCCCCCCCCGCCCCCCTCCCCTCGCCTTTGTTTCCCTGCTGCTTCGTGGGCGCTGCTATTCCTCCGCGTGCGCCGTTGCTCACCTACCGCCTTAGCCCTTTCTTCCCTTGCCCCGCTCCGCTAGGAGACACCGAAGCCCATCGCTTTTTCTCTGCCCAACACCGACTTGGCCCTGCACCGCTCGGTCCGATTCGCACCCAACGGCTCCCGCCATCTCAGCACCCTTAAACTGATGCGCGCAAAACCGCACGAACTCATGCCACTGTCCCCCAGCCCCTCTTCAGCCTATAAAGCCCTGCTCTCTGCCATTTTCTGCACCACCCACCTCCCGTCATTAACAGAGATGAGCGCAAGCTTGAACTTCGCCGCCTCTGAGCCGCAGAACCGTACCAGCCCCACCTTTTCTCGTGCGTTCCCCTCTTCACTTCCAGCTCGAGCAAACCACGGAGCCAACCATGCCTTGAGCTTCTTTAATTTCAAAGGAAATTCTGTCGGCCCTGTTCTCGACCATCTCCGGCAGCCACTCGAAATTCTCAGCTCCCGGTGAGAGTCGCTCCTTGTTTCCTCCTCACGCGTATTCACAACCCCTTAACGCACTCACCCAACCTTTCTTTTTCCTGATTCGAGCCCTGAAGCAGCGTGGATTGAAGCTCCCCTGTCGCCGCTATCGAAAGACCGTGCCACATCACCGACAATCCCCTGCTTGCAGCCCTCCTCGACAAAAGGCGACATGATGCCGGCCATCCCCTCGCCACTGTGAAGCCTCCAGTGAAGACGAAGTCCAGTTTCGTGCCTCCTACCTGGAACGAGAAGCCACTGGAGCCCCATCTTCCACCGCCGGGCTATCTCTGGTGAGAATCCGACATCGTGAACCCCTCCGTCATCCTCACCTTGTTGTGCGCGTCATTTCCCCGCTCCTGCGACGAGCTTTCGCCCCGCGTAGAGCCCCACGACAAGCCCTCTGGCCACGCGCCGCCAGCTCGCCGCTTACTGGCATCCCAGCTATCGCCTACTAGCACTGACTTGGCACCTATGTGGTTGCCTACGCAGCGTTGATGTGGCTGCCGACGTGGCTCATTCTGTTAAGGAAAATGATTAGAAAATGCATAATTCATTTAAAACATCTAAAATTCACAGTAAATTAATTTCAAACCCAATTACTTCAAACCAAGTTTTGTTAGTTTCATGAAAATGTACTCTATTTTATAAAAATGATAACCAACTACCTCTGCCCCCATATTTTTAATAATTAAATAAATTGTGCAAATACTAATTAATTCCTTATTAATTCTAGAAAATAAATTTAATACTAAGCTTGTGCATGCACTGTTATATCATGTTATTACATCACCATGTATTTTGGTTAAGTCAGAATTGCTTTATTTGATACACTTTGAATCATTTAGTGCTTTAACTTGAATAAATGCTAGTAATTATTTTATTAGTGTTCAGAGGTTGTAACTTGGTAAAAATGATGTTCATACATATCTATGCTCATAATGAATCACTCAAGTCCAGAAACACATGTCTACTATATTAATGGCATTATTCACTCATAAGAATATAATAACCCTTTTTGAATGGTTAACACACATAAAATAAAGAAACCCTAACTTGCTTCTTTAAAGCATATGACCTCTAGAGCATGTTAATAACAATATTATGACCTTAACACCAAGTCAACGTGCATCCATCATATCATTGCATGTAACGGTGTTACAACAATACCGTCAAACCATTGTTCATATATAGGTAACGACACTCAGGAGCAGGAGCCGAACCTCCAGCAGGACACGGAGACGGGAGAGCCAGAATCTACTGTTGCTAACACTAGTGTGGATCCAGGCAATCCCTGGTTTGCATTCGCCTTTTTAAAACCTTTTGCTAGTTATAACACTACTAGTGTCGATGTTTACTGTTGCATTAGGTCATAGGAGTTGATTGAAACCCGCCTTGCATGTTACCCCAAATGACCTATGCTACTGTTATTAGATCCTTGGTACGCTCGACACTGTATTGCTATGCTTAGTAATTAATAATCTCAATAGATGTTTTTATCACGAAGGAATGAACTTGATCACTAAATCTGAACTTAATGAAACAAGTTTACTTTTGATGTTATGGCCGGGTAGGGATTTTGCATGTGTAAGTTTGCAGCAACACAGGGGTGTTGACTGTGGTAGCCTTGCCTTGCCGACCCTATGACCCATCCATGGTCGGCCCCTTGATCAAGTTTTGAACAGTACCAAATGCATGCTAGTTTATAGTCACAAGTAAACCAACGTAGCATTAAATACTTGCATTGGAGCACGGCTATGGTGCGTTGGTCGTTTGACCCTTCTGCTGCTGGAGTGGGCGGTCCATACCGTGAAGTACTGCTAGAAGGACAGCATGCCCACTCGACGTCACTAGATTCGGGTGAAGGTGTAAGTGTTTCTTGTGAAAGGTTGTCGTATACGACCTTAATTGGTGTGTATACATCGTGTATTTCGGGTTTTCCTAGCTGGTGTAAATCGATTGCAATTGTTGTCGCTCGCAGTAATGACTATTGCTTAGTCGCTGAGTCATCACGTAGTTGCACATGATACTATGAATATGGATGACTTGATTATTATTGAACATTATTACTGCTGCTCTTATGTGGTATTACTTTATGTACTGTTTTTATTACCTTATGTTGCCACTAAAGTCACACTTCTGCTCAACCCATTTAATTTGGCTAAATAAAAATTTGATAGAACTAATAGGTTGCTTAGTGCGAGTCTTTTCAAACAAGCCACCTATTTAGAGCCAATGCATGTCTGGGTCTTTTGATGGGTAAGTCTTGCTGAGTAATTAGTACTCAGGCTTTATGCCTTTGTTGTTTTCAGGAACTGAAGAAATAGATTTGCCTGTAGATGTGTTGCCTTGGGACATGCAGGTCCCTAAGGGTTAGACTGCCCACTGGGAGTCTGACCTACCGCCGCAGTGATTGTGTGTGTTGCTAGGGCGATGGTTCTTTCGGCATGAATCATGACTATGCTGTATCGTCGAGCTCGTAGATTTCTTCTTGTTATTTGCTTCCGCTGTTTTTCAAAACAACATGAACTTGTATCATTCCGCTGCACTTTGATCACCTTAATGATGTAATAATTCAACTTAAATTCAAGTCATTGTTGTATTATCAAGTGTCTGTGTTATCAGCACCTTCGGGACCTCGATCCTCCGGGAAGGGGCGCCTCACATACAGTCCGATCTTTGGACCGTACAGTCCGGTCAGTGCCCAAGGGCACAATATTCTACAGAGTCTGGTCATAGAGACCGGATAGAATGGTCCTAGTAACCGAACCGTCCAGTCTATGTGGAATGCCAACAGACCCACAACAGACTGGACCGTCCGGTCCAGAGACCGTACTGTTCCGTCACTATGTTGAAAACATGAGCTCAGCTTTTCTCAGTGACCATTGATTTATTCCTTGAGGATCTCAATCATCCGATTGTTTTGACCTAGGTCAATATCCGGCAAAATCTTTTATCTCTTCCTCGTTCGACACCGAAGCCAACAACAAGTTCTCGCTGATGCCGCCTCGCCTCCCTCGCCGACCTCACCTTCTCCCTCGCCACCGATGCCACCGATCATCATCGTAGTTGTCCCCCACTGCTCCCTTACCGTCACACACCGAACGCAGCCACATCCAACGCCATGAACCCTAGTGCCGCCGCGCGCGTTCTGTCGCCGCTGCTGCTGTGAGCAGCCTCGCCGTGGTGCGCCATGTCGACGACTCCCTCCAGCACCTCTACATGCCCAGCGCAGTCGCCCTCGCCCAACCTCACGCGCGTGCGCCTGCTCTCCCTGGTTGCCAAGCTCCACTGTAAGTGTTAGGGCAGGTTTTTGCCTTGAGTCCACCATTGTCGGCGACCCAAGTTCCAACCTTTGCAGCAATCGGTCGTGTGTTCTTCGGTGCTCAGCTTCAGTTCCATCCTAGGGTATTGAATTCATCTCCCATTCATCGATTGATGCTCTAATGTTTTGAGAAAGTTCCTTAATTGATGCAATTAGACTAATTACTCATGCTTTAGTTGCATTAATTAGGTAATTTGGCACAACCTGGCTTGCAATTACTACCCTGCATATCAGTTTAATTGTAATTCTAGGGTTTATCTCTTGTTTAGTCTATAGTTAGATTTATTGCATATTATTTGATTGCACACTAGATGACTTGCACTAGCCACATATAGTCAATGATCACTGTTGTTACTTTGCATATTTGTCTAGTGATCATGTCCTTCATTCATTGCTAGGATTTCTATTGCGCTTTCTTACCTAGCGGTGCTTTGCTTGTAAATGTATTAGGTTCTATACTTATCCTATCCCTACCCATGTGCGTGTAGTAACAGCTTGTCAGCAACAGAGATGGTAGGATCTGGACAGGATAAGGGCAAGGGTAAGATGCCAGAGAAGCCAAAGAGCAAGAAGAGGACCAGCCTCGACCCGGAGTCAGAGAGAGCCAGGAGAGTTGCCAGGCACCTGGATGCCCTGGAGGAGTCATGTAGGACACGAGGGACACGGTTGATACTAGAGCCATCAGGTGACACTCAGGGACTCAGGAGGAATACCTGGCAGAGGACAGTGTTGGCTATAGGTGTGACTTTAGCACCTTGGTCGCAGAGTAGTCCGGCTTTGCGTCAGGGGAGGCCATCAAGACCTACTAGTATGGATCCTCAAGACAGCAGGAGGAGTTTGAGGAGGAGGAGAGCTTAGAGTACGAGTCTGAGGAGCTCAAGTAGACAGAGGAGACTGAGCAGACACAACCAGCTAGATCCCAGAGGTCAGCTCATCGGGCAGGAGATATGAGGTGCACATGTGCAGTGTGCTCGAGGAGGCTGCAGGGACTAGTAGAGGCAGCAGGAGAGACAGACATTCTTAAGATTCCTGCAAAGGACCTTAAGTCGCTTCGTCTTGTCCCCTTTGAGCAGTGGGTTCCAGTCTCTAGGGATCCCGCTGTAGGAGAGAGGTACTGGATAGGCCTCCAGAGGAGGATAGGAGAGGGCCTGAGATGCTACCTTGCCAGGAAGGGCAAGTCTGGGTTGTTTGTACTGCAGCAATACGCTGCCTATCAGGCTATGAGGAGAGCCACAGGCAGAGACATGGAGCAGTATTTCACTTATCTACCTGATCTGGCAGAGTTAGTCACTGAGCCATATAGATTCAGAGAGGACGTCGTCCTGGAGTTCTAAGCTACACTTTGGGTTGCCAGAGATCGCTCAGAGATCTGGTTTCTGTTCAGAGGAGAGCCCTAGAGACTGACCCAAGAGGACCTTATAGCTAACCTAGGGCTTCTTGCTTCAGACTTTCAGCTATACAGGACTGCCTATGGGGTATTTTCCCTACCCTGCAGACCACAGGGAGGGATGCTACCCTTAGACGACTTGGTGTCGATTGCCTTTCCACCACCACACACCCCCGTTTTTGATAGAGGCCCTGTGAGAGTCACCGTAGAGGCTAAGGTGGTCAGAGCGATAGTCACCAAGACTATCATTCCTAGGTCTGGATACATAGAGGGTTCACACTTCTACACCAGTGGGCAATGGCAGCTATTTTGAGGACATAGTAGATTGATCTTGCAGATCTTCTGATTGCTGAGATGGAAGAGGTCATCTCTGAGAGGATTGGAGGATGTCACTTTGTCTACGGTCCATACATCTGCTACCTTCTGAGGAGGATGGGACTAGTGACGGAGGAGCAGTACCAGGCATTCCCTGAGGTGATCACCAGTTATGCACCTCGAGTCCCTCGGGGTTCGCAGTCAACCTCGAGTCAGTAGACGGGAGAGGAGGAGTAGGAGTCACCGCCGGTCGCTCATGAGCAGGCAGCTGATCTAGAGATGGTGGTTCCTAAGTCAGCTAGTACAGGAGCACCTCCCTAGCCTACAGGATCTTAGTTAGAGGACGCTATCACTGTGGCAGCACTAACAGGATGCCTGAGTGAGTTCATTTAGAGCACAACTGAGGATAGACGTCAGATGATGGAAGTCATCAGCGAATAGGCAGAGCTTCAGAGACAGTAGATGATGTTGATGACCACCCTGATGACTCCGATGGGAGAGTTGACTCAGAGATAGGCCAGTCAGCAGCAGGGACAATCTTCACTTCCACAGTTTCAGTCACTGCCGACACAGACAGGCCCCTTCACTGCCATGATGATAGCTCAGTCCAGCGGGTTGTCACACTCAGAGGTGTTACCGACAGGGGGAGCAAGGCAGACTTTCTCTCCCATGACTCAGTTCTCTCCCATGTCAGCCTTCTCAGTCTCTGCGTTGCTCTCTTCACCAGCACAGTCCACAGCTTCACAGAGGACAGTACCTACCACCTCACAACAGCAGTAGCAGCCACCGGTCAGGAGTCTGTTCTCACAGATAGTGCACACCACTCGAGCAGACTCTCAGTCAGCCCCACAATCAGCTACAGCTCCACTTTCCACTGCTACAGTCAGCACTCTCACACCTCAGGTAGCAAAGGATCTTGTCCGCTGAGGCTTCACTTAGCAGAACGTGGCAGAACTCACACTTCTCCAGGCATTAGTTGCTCAGGAGACTGCCACAGTCACTTTAGCAGAGCCGGACAGAGGGTCTGAGTCGCCTGTAGACCTTGACTTCTTCAAGCAAATGGATGCTCAGGCGGCACAGGCTCAGGGAACACAGCAGGATCCAACATAGGTGCAGCCAGGAGCAGAGCCATCAAAGGATGTTGCTGCACCACCTCCTTCGACCACGAGCGCGTAGATGTTCACTTTTTCCCGCTTTTTGGTGCTTGTTGTCAAAGGGGAGAAGTATGTCATAGGTCTAGAGGGAGTTGGAGTGCGAGCCTGTGTGATCGAGAGTAGCTTGTATCTAGAGGGAGCTACTGGTTTTTGGGTATAGATACATTTGGTTCTTATTTTGAGGATTTATTCCATGTTCGTGGATTTTTATGAGTTATGGTTTTCATTCGCTTGTGTTTGACTCATCTTGATCTCACTTGGTTTATTTTCATACGCAGTGCTTGTCTTTCTTTTCTTATCCTGTTTGCTTGTGTATGATTCCATGATAATGAGTACTTGTTCTTCAATCCCTTGCATGTTCATGCCTATCCTGTTGCATCTCGTCATTCATGTCTTGCATTGCATGTCTTTATGCTTTCCTTTAATATCTTATCATGACATGCATGCATTATCATCTAGAGCATGCTTTTCCTTCTTTTCCCTTGTGCTCTTAATGATGCCTATTTGAGTAGGACCTTGCTTGTACCTTGCTTATGCTTTAGTGGTTCCTCTCGATCATAGTGTAGCTCTTTTAGCCTTGATGTTTTAATATTAAGTAGTGGTTGTCATCAATCACCAAAAAGGGGAAGATTGTAAGCATCATGACCATGGATGATTGGATCCCTAAGGTATAAATGTTTTGGTGATAGATGACAACTATGAAATTATGGGCTAATATGGATGACGGTTGCCTTGGCGATTGATGACAATGACCACAAGCATGGAGGCTTGGTGAGCTTGATGGAGTCCAAGAGTTGATGGAGATGGATCAAAGCTGAGGACAAGCCATGGAGCAAGTCCTGGGACACTTGTCTAGTTGTTAGGGATTTTAGTACATAGAAAAAACAGGACTATTAAGGGGGTCTAGATCATTTCTCTTAGGTCATGTCTCATCGGTGATGTGCAAGATTAATCGGTTAAATCACAGGCACCAGGTGATAGTGGAGATGCCAAAAAGCTGTTCGGAGAAGCCGAGAAATAAAGTCAAGCAAGGACAAGGAGTTTTAGCTTCTGGACGAAATGACAGGATAGAGGGGTTAGTGGAGACCGGATTGTACGGCCACCAAGAAAATTGTCTGGGACTTCCAGCGAGTAGCGAGGAATCTGTCTATGCAGAGAGCTAAAGAGACCAGACAGTACGGTCAGGTCACCGGACTGTACGGTCAGTTAAGCTCAGGCATAGGGCGGAGAGGAAGCGTTCTCGATTGTTTCTGGACTAGAGAGAGAAACTAACCGGATGGTCCAGTCAGTAGATCGAACAGTCTGATCAGTATAAGGAAGTTGTCTAGACCATGCAACCAACAATCCGGTCTGGAAATGACCAGACAGTCCGGTCATTGGGTCCAGAAAGGCAATTTCGTGGAGCAACGACTAGTTGGAGGTTGGAAGCTTATGTAACTTCATTGCTGGGGTCTTGGCGACCTCTTTTGGCCAGTTGAATACATGAGAGCATTTGGTAAGGTCCAAGAGGAAAAGAGTAGAGCACTAGCAGGAGATATTTCATATCTTGAGAGTGCTAATGAGAGTAAAAAGGAGTGATCTTGCACATCTAAGGCTAGGGTGTCCTTGATGGTGTGATCTAGGTTGTTACTCTTAGTCTATGGTGAGACCTAGACTGGTTAGGTGTCAGTGATCGAGCCTATCATGACTGTTTGTGAAGATTGTCACACGTTTGTACACGGTTTGAGCCCGTCGATGAATAGGGCATCGCTAGTGAGCGCCTGTGCCGGCTCGGGGAGTCCGTTAAGTTCTCGAGAGAGGAGAGCTTGTGCCTTGGTGGTAGCGGTGACGCACACCGCGTCTTCACTCTGGGAGTGATTGCGGGCTCGTGGGCATGAACTCCACTTGTTGGCAGGAGGGACCAGGACTCCGACGGGAGTGGTCCAAGGAGGAGTAGGGGAAGGCGCCATCCTTTCGAGACCTCGGGAAAAAATCATGAGCATTCCTTGGCCCTCTCTTTACTATTCCACAATTGTGTGCTCTAGTTGATAGGATGACTTGTGGCTTGCATAGGCTAGTGTGTTTAGCTTTCGTATTTGCTTTGTATCATGAACACTAGCATGTGTAGGCTCTTGGCCTACTAGAATTTTTAGGTTGTAACGATTCCCGGGTTCTAGTGGCGTGAAATTGAAGTATTCGGTTTTGTGGTCGGCTACCGATTCACCCCCCCCCTCTTGATATGCCTTCGGCCCTTACAGAAACCCATACCTTTCCAATCCATCAACAAATTGTAGTTTTTTGCTCGTTTTTTAAGCACGGCTTCGGTGTTCCCTGCTGCAGTTTTTTGCGCGGGCTCCTTATCTTCTATGGGATTAAGCTTGTCAACCTCAATCCCAATTCTATCCTCCATATTGCAATCTTCGTAGACTTGTGCGAAGCATTCTTGAGCGTTCTGCCCCACTTTTCTCTATTTTGCCACCTCTTCCTCCTCCGACCGCTACCAACAAAGGAGAACCAAGTCGCCATTGGTGGAGTTGGCTTCCAATTGCACAAGAAGGAGGTTTACATCAATCTGCTGCTGAATACCGGGAACAAGAACTGGAGGGATGAGTGGTTCTATTGTGACAATCTTCCGCCAGTTCTTGGGACTTCTCCGGTGCAAAGGCCATCCCCCGACCGACTTGGTCAGAGAAACCGGACCCAAATGATGCCCAGGTGGTCGAGAAGGTGAAGAAGATCGCGGAGTTGAAGAAAGAGGGGATTGATGGTGTCAAGATAGCTAAAAGCTTTATAGTGCATCGAGTACAATCCCTCAAGCAGCAAAACCACCCCGCCTGGAAGTATGCCACCGATGATGAGACAAGGGAGGTGCCCGATCCTCCGAACTCCACCTTGCGTAGGTTGCGATTGATGGAGATGTTTGAGACGGTCTTCCCACATGACCACTTAGTGATCGTGAAGGCATACAACGTGGGCACTCATCGGGCCCGAGTGCTTCGGCTGTTCAATGCGTGTTAATATCCATCCTGGCATAGTGATAAAACTTGTCTGATGTCTTGATGTTTGTTTTCAGGTTCTGAACACTTATGTGTCGCACCCTCCGACCAATACCGAGGGACCGGATTATGTAGTGAATCGATCATCGCAAGCGGCCCTGTTGTGCCGTCCAACAAATTGCCCTCCCCAAGCTGATGACTGAAATAGACTGCCCACCATCGTTGGCAATATCTTGGAGATGATGAGGAGGAGCGCCCCTAGGACTCCGGTCTGTCAAGCCCTATGTTCTCCAACTGACCATCAAGCCAGTCGGAGCCCCCAAGCAAAGCGATGAGTGATGTAGGAGCGGTGAAGAAGACCAATTAAGACAAAGTCTTCCTAGAAGAAGAAGGAAACCGATTCGTAGACCACTTCTTTGAAGAAGAAAGCCTGTTGGATCAAAATTAAGCAAGCCTCTAGGTAAATCCCTTCACGTTATCGAATCTTCATCAATGTAATCCAAAATATATTTGGTCTCTAATATCTTGCTCTTTGGTGATCATAGTGGTCGGTCAAGCAAAACTTAGAGCGCCCCCTGGTCTCAAGACACTCGGTCGACTCCTACTCCTCATCCGACCGACCCGCTCCAGTCTGCTGCCACGCCATCAAGCGTGCAGACTGAAGTGAGGAAGTCTCCAAGAGCTCCAATGCCAATGCCATCATCGACATCTACACCGCAGACCGTCACTCGTCCCCCGACCGACAACGTGCCTTCTCCCATCAAGGATAATGCCGTGTCGGTCGAGAAACCTCTAGGTCGGCCTGAGGCTGAAGATATGGAGATTCTCCATCAACACCGAGAAGTTAACAAGGTACATCAATACCAAGTTCTTTTTCTTTCTCCAGTCATTCTGTCATCTGACCACATTATTCCTCTCATCTAGAAAATATACTCTCTGGTGGAGAAAAAGCAGGCCAGAATAGAGCATCTCGAGGCCAAAACCTTCGGTATGTTCTGGATTTGTTTACCATGTAAGATTATTTCATCAAATTATTGACTTGTTGTTGTTATCCTATCAGTCACCGGTGAGCAGCTAACCCAAGCTTGGAAACAAGTGGAGAAGCTGCAGACCGACTACAAGGAGGCACCGATGCTATAGAGCAAGGTCGTCTTGATAGCACCGGTAAGACTACAGATCACCTTTTAAGTCTTGTATTCTTTGTTCACTCTAATACTAAAGACTTTTTATTTGTCTTTATCTCATGAGCAAAAAGTTGCCGACCTGGAGAAGCTAACTTCAAACCAGCAGAGATACTTGGATGCTCTGACTGCTGAGAAGAACGACCTCTCCAAGTCTCTTAGCAAGCGAGATGCTGAACTTGCTCTGATGCAAAAGAAGTTGAAGGAGACCAAGGAGAAGCTGGAGGAGGCAAAGAGCAGCTCGAAGGCTTTCAAATGTAATCTTGCCAGTAAGCTCTCCATCATGTCGTTATTATCTCCATTGTTAACTTTACATTGCAACGCTTTATATGGTTTTTGCAGCTTTGTCTTATAGCGCTCGGAAAGCATTGGATTATATCCATGCTAACCAAGTTGAGAAGACCGGGTACTCCTTGGAGTACTTGCTGGAGCATGCTTCAGAGGTGATCGCCAATCATACAAGGAGGGTGGCGACCGAGGCCGGGAGTCAAGTGCTGGCAATTTGCCTGTCTTGGTCTCATGCACTCCCATTCGACAAGATCAAGAAGGGCTTCAACCTACAATTGACTGTCAATCAATGTCAACTGCTAATGGACTCGATGCTAGAAACCTCCCGTGCCATGGTTGATAACATCGAGGTCGATCCTGTTGTGTCGACTCCTCCAGCAACACCGAAATTAGAATTAGAGGATGATGCCTCTTCTTCCTCACAGGAATTGTAATTATCTGTAGAATGAAATTCATTAGTAGTATTTGAATAAGGAAACACTATTGTCTCCATGTAAATAATAATCATTCTTTTTTCTTGCCTAGTTACTAAACAAGTTGGAAAATCGACCGAGTAGTCATAAAAGCAATCTCCTGTTACTTATAGCAAATCGATCGGCGCTTAGCTGCATTATTCGTGCTTTAGCACTTAGATATTTTTACCACAAGTCTTTAGAGATAGAAACAGAAGTTACATCAGTCTGCCTTAACATACTAGTTTGTAATTCATAGCTGCGTAACAAGCAGAATTGACCAATCGACACATGACTTCTCGCACTTTGGCTCTGGGTTTAGTGTAGTAGCAGTCTATTGTGCAGTACAAATTGTATAACCATAATGTTGCAGCATTAGACCAAGAATAAAACCATGTCAGAATATGAGGAATCGTTTGAAAAGTTCCAAAACCAGAATTTGTCAAGGTTAAGGAATAATAGGACATTATTACTAGCCCCCTGGCTCGATTGCTTAATGTATAAATTAAGGAATTGAGACAAATAAGAATGAAATCAACAAAAGCATCTTTCATCAAAAAGACTGAAGTTTCATTCAATAATAATGTATGAAAATACAGAAATAGACTAAGTATAAAAGCGACGTAGCTGGTTAATGTTCCATGAGTTTGGTATGCCGTCGCCATCTTCATACATCAGTCGATAAGCCCCCGGTCGAGTGACTTCTTTGACCACATAAGGTCCTTCCTATTTAGGGGATAACTTGTGCTGATTCTTAGTTGATTGCACTCGATGCAGCACTAAATCTCCAACATGGAACTGACGAATTTGAACGTTCTTGTCATAGTAACGTCATAAGCCCTGTTGGTATACTACTGACCAAAATAGCGTGCGATCACGAATCTCCTCTACCGCAATTAACTCAATATCTCGATTGTCTATAGAAAGCTTCTCGTCATATCCCTTGACTCGCGCTGATACGAGGTTTACCTTGGTCGCATAGTCTCAAAGCCATAGACCAATGAGAAAAGTGATTGGCCAGTTGCAAGTACCTTGGAAGATCTCTATGAACTTGTTGTTGAGGTCGCCCCATGAAGTGATCGATTTGTCTGGAAGGGACGTGAGCCAATTCCGAACGGCTGGCTCGAGGCAGACCGGTAGATAGTTGGCCATCACATAATTGTCACCCCCAGCCCACCGAATAGCCGTGCTGTAAAGCTGAAGCCACTCTCAGAGATTGGTCTGACCATCAGACTTCTCGATGGGGACCGGTTCGAATCCTTTGGGCCACTGAGCTATGCGAAGCTCTGGTATGTAGGCCTTGATCCCATCGAACTCCTCATCGTTGGGGGTGGTCGACCTCCATCGTCGGTCTGGTGACTAGGAAGATGAAGACGTATGGCGATTATGGCAAGGGCCAACATTGTCATTGTGGTGACAGCGTCGATTGTCTTCATTGCGGTTTTTGCGCCGATCCCGATTGTCTCGTCGATGTCAGTCGTCGCAGTTATCTCTCAAAGGTGTATTGCATTGCTCCACCCATTGGTTATCCTGTCGGTCGTCCCGTCGGTCGTCTCGTGGGTCATTAGACCTTCGATTGCAGCGTTCCTCCTCGTGGCGCTGGTCGTCTCGAATCCACCCTTCAGTGCGAGAGTTGATGGTATCTCGACCGTCGAGGGTCTCATGGAATTCCTCAGATCGCCATGTTGCCGACCACGCAAAGTTGTGTGGCTAGAAATCGCCATTGATTATGGTTCGTCCCTTGCCGCGTCTTGGACAGCAGCAGCTTTGAGCATGGCTACCGTCTTCTGCATCACGAGGGTTTGATATGCCGCATCAGCCATCAAGCTGTCGTGCAGAGTTTTTTCATCGATGATGTTGTTCTGGGGAGTGTCGTAGACCTTGACGCCGTCTACTTCAATCTCTAATTCCCCAAGGTCTAGCCATCACGCCATACGAGAACCATGAGATCCTCTTGGTCGACGATGGAGCCTCCTTTTCGGGGTCTTCTTCTCTACGGACATCTTCACCGCGACCATCATTGGCGTGGCCGTCATTAGCGTGACCGTCGTTACCATCATCATCATCCCCATTGTTGTTTGCTTTGTTTTCCTCAATCTCGACCATATTTACAGTCATAGGATATGGGCAAGTAGATCCATCTAAGTCCTCATCAAAGGAACGAATCGACTTAGAGTCGTACCCAATGGGTAGGTCTGTGTCGCCGAATCTGAGTGGAACCAACACAGGGATCAGGTCAGACGAGCTCTGTGATCATGCCATAGAATTCGTTGCGGCCGAGTCAGATCGGTGGTTGTCGAGGCCTAGCGCTCCGTTGGAATCGACGGCGAAGTTGAGCGACCCGAAGGAGATCTTGAAGTCCGGCGAGTACTGGATGGTGGGAATCTCTACCATCAAACTCGACGGTGAATCCCAGCGAGCCTTGCCCCATACCTGGCGCGCCAATTGTCGAGACTTGTACTCGGCAGTATATTTATATGGCTTCGTCAGGATTAAGAACTCGATAGTTAAGACACAAGATGCCGAGTTATATAGGTTTGGGCCACCTCAATGAGAGTAAAAACCCTACGTCCTGTGTTCGATGGTTGTATTGCAATGTAATCTGGTGTCCCTCGATAGGAGGTTCCCTGCCGCCTTATATATCCGGTTGGCAGGGGGGTACATGAAGAGTCCTACTCATTGTCTACAAGGATTTACATAGAAAGGCTATCTCTAATTGCCTTCTAATTGCCTTGCGCTCCAAGCCGACTCGGTCAATTCCCGTATTGGTGGGCCACCCAGTCGTCTATCGACTTAGGCATATCTATGGATACCCATAAGGTAAGTATTCCACACAAGATATCCAAAATCTTCTCCTACTGCTCCTCTCTTTTCCTCTTTACTCCCTACTGATGCTCCCAGTAATGCAAATGGCCAAGAGAGGTCTCCAAGACCCCAGCAATGAAGTTATATAGGCTTCCAACCACAAACTAGCCGTTTCATGCTATCTTGTTGCTCCATGAAATCACACTTCTCGGATTAGATCCTCTGCTACCTGAGAAGTGACAAGAGAAGGAACTATAGCAGAAGACTATGGGGCAGCAGTCGTAGCGGTGTCTGTCTATGGAGCTACTGAAGTGGTATGCATTATCTCTGAGAAGATACTCCTGACACGTGGCTGAGAAGTTGAAGGACCGAGAAGGCGACCAGAAGGGGGGGGCAATTCTGACATGCACCCAAAAGAGTTGGTCTAGCTTTGAATTCATCAAGCTCTTTAAGGGCACTCTCAAGCTGACTGGCAACTTGAGCATGCACACTTTCCCTCTATGCAAGATCATTCATCAGAACTTGACAAGACTCACACTCAACCGCAATGTCATCTTTTGCAAGCTTAGACCTAAGCGAAGTGATTTTATACTCAGCACTCTCCAACTTAGACATAAACTCTTTATTGTCAAGTACAGCGCTACGAAGCTTATCATCCTGCATGAGAAGAACATCGCGCAAATGATTAAGTTCAGAAGGGAGCTCATCAAGAATGGGAGGTACCTCGCTTGTGTCAGAGTCGGAGTCGGTGTCGTGATCATTCTTTGCCATGAAGCAAAGCCTGGTGAAGTCGTCCTTCCTCTTCACTCATGGCTTCTCAACCTCCTCCTCCGAGCTTGTAAGGCCTTCGCTGGATGTGAGGTCGACGTCCCTCAAGGCGGCAACGCAGGCACGTGCAATGTCCTTGGTGAACTTTTTAGAGTTCTTGCCTTTCTTGTAGAAGCGGTTCTTCTTCTGCTTGAAATCTTCAGTGTTGTTGTCGTGGTACCCGACCTTCTTCTTCTTCTTGGGGCAGTCAGCGATGAAGTGTCCAGGGCCACCACACTCGAAGCAGGTTCTTGAACCACCTCCTCTTCTCTCCTTCCGGTTGTTGTAGAGCTTCCTGAACTTCCTTATGAGCAAGGACAACTCCTCGTCAGGAATGCACCCGATCTGTTCATCGGAAGCTGCAACAAGAGAAGAAAGAGCAAACTCCAAAGAAGACTTGTCAAGTGAGGGGTTAGTTCCATAAGAAGCACCACTGTGACTACCCTTTTGAGATCTAGAAAGCAAAGCCATGCTAGAAGCAGGATTAGCAAGATTAGTACGAGACTTCCTAGATAGTTCATGAGACTTTAGCTTGCTATACAGCTTCTCACAGTCCAGGGTATGGAAATCAGTAGTTTCTTCTAGTGCAGCAATCTTAACCCCCCAAGCATTTTCATCAAGTGAATACAGCAATTGCATAGCTCTATCATTATCACTGTACACAAGGTTACCACAAGCCCGCAAGTTGCACACAATGGTCTCACACCTACGAAAAGTGTCATCTAGTGACTCGCCAGGTTTTTGTGCAATGGTTTGGTACTGTTTATTGTAAGTATCCTTACGCATAGACTTAACATGATTGGTACCCTCATGGTACGTGGAAAGATTTTCCCAAATAGCATGTCCAGTATCAAGATGAGCAACACGGTCATGTTCATTCCTACATAGAGCAGAAAGCAGGATATTGACAACTTTGGAGTTGTTTTCATACCTGGTTAACTCACATATTGGCGCGGTGTTTTGGTCGTCCGGTATGGCGTGTTCCTGCTCCACGATCTCCCAAATTTCACGTCTTTGGCTTAAGAGATAAGCCTTTGTCCGTGACTTCCAGTAGGGAAAGTCCTCTCTAATGAACATCCAAAGCTTGACCGCATGCTTCTCCATATCGTCTTCGGATCACAAAGCTGGTTAAGGTCAACTAGTGATCAAACCTGCTCTGATATCAATTGAAGGACCGAGAAGGCAACCAAAGGGGGGGTGAATGGGAACCAATAAAAATTCTTTACAAGAACTTGGCCTGTATCCCAATTACAACCCAAGCCAACCTCTAAACCAATCACCAAGGCCACACACACCAACTTGTGATGTGCCAATCCTAGGAGTGATCAACAACAACAGTGGAACACAGCAGAAAAAAAAGAGACCAACAAAGACTCGACCCGGTCAAAGAAACACACACAAGACAGACCTTACTGGACTACTATCGGTAGTGCTAATCACAGCCATCGGCAGTGACGGTTGGGACCATCGGCAGTGCCGGAGCGGGATTCTCAAAACACTGAAATGATGCGGTCGAAGCGCATCGACAGTGCCGGTCGTGGCTATCAGTAGTGCTGGTGTGGGGTTCAGGCTTAAGCTACTGGCTGTGCCGGTCGTGGCATCGGCAATGACAACCGAAGCTCAGACCCACTGGTAGTGCCGGTCCTGGTCATCGGCAGTATCGATCGACCCTCGACAGAATAGAAAAATAGTCACGATTTTGCCCAAATCTCACCCAAAACCTATCCAAATGATCTCCAAATTATGCGATTTTTGCACCAACCAATCCTCAACACATCACGACCCTAATCCTAGAAGATCCACTCAGTTGGATCAAGGAATCATCACGAATTTCAGATCTTGTGCCAAGAACACCAAAAAGGGAAAACTTGAGAAATCCTTCAAATCAAAGGTGCTAGAGCTCCTAATTCGGTTAAGGACCCATGTCGGAATGTCCTAGCTCATCATAGCTCTAAGATCCCCAAGAAATCTGCACCAAACTCACTCAAATATGAGATCAAAAACTCCCATAAAAATAGCTCCAAAAATAGAGAAAAAGAGAAATATGGGATTTAGTGAGAGAGGAAGATCTTGAGCATGAAAATACTTCTCATATCATAGAAACATGCTTACAAGATCCATGGATACAAGGTGAGGAAGCCACCCTATTCCTCTCAGTATTTGGAAGAGAAAACGATGTCTCTCACACACCCTCTCCTCTCCTCTATTACATGAAGACCTCTCCTAGCACTTTGGATGAAGTCCTAACAAGGCTAATGGAAAGAGGAACCTTTCCCACCAGCCACAACTCTCCTTGTATAGGGAAAGGGTCCAAGACAACTCTACCCTTGACCTATAACTCATTGCCACCTACCACCAAGGGCAAAACCGTCCAACTCTTTTTCCTTCGCCCGAACGCCATCGAGCTCTTCACAATTTTGCTTCGCCATGACGCAAGCTCCGCGATGGTGCCACGTGCACCTACAATCGCCGCCACCGGTTTTGAGGCCCAAACCGGGAAACTGCCTTGCACGATTCTCAAAGCGTGACTTCTTGATCTTGACACGTGTCACCTTGTCCCGTGATCCTCCTTGTCGACAAGTCTCTCCCGCCTCTGGTCCATTAGAAGCCTCTAGTTGCACCGACCCCCGATCACCTTTGACTTGGTCAACCCGGCCGTCTTGATCAGCACCCACGGTTTTGAGGCTCAACCGTGAAACTGTCCATGCTCCTTGCCTCTCCATGTGTACGGTGTGGATCACCCTTGACTTCACCCGACCTCCCGATCATCCGGCCCCAAGTCTCCAACTTGTACCGGATCCTCTCGTCGTTGACCGCCAAGTTGACTCTAGTGACCTACATATCATGAGACAAGCAAACACATTTCCCATCTCCTGCAACTCTCCAACATCCTCACCAACTCCTGTTAGTCAAAACCATGACATGCACAACCTCATGCAATCCCCACATTCCCACATTTCAACTCAAACACCAACTCAACCAATGTCAATTACTCATCACATATTGCAAACCATGGCATATATCCACATGGTTTGTCAATCTCCCCCTTGATGAGTACATTGACAACACCAAATGCACAAAGATTAGAGATTGAAATGTGAAGCCGAATAAGCACATCCAAATGGCCAAGCCCAAAGAAAAGGTGAAAAGTAGGCCATCTAGCGAAATAGGAATCACAAAACCAAGAGTTGGCAAAGAAAGCCACTCGAGAACACAAAGATTGTGAAAAGCGCATGAAAAACGCTCAAGAGCATGATATGCTCCCCCTCAACTTGTGGTAGGTCTCATGTAATGCAAAAAGGATCATTTGTGCATAACCCAATATTTTCTGCCCCTTTGGCAATGAACTCATCAAAGAAGGAAAAGAATATACATGCAATGTATGAAAATGCAAACCTAAAGAGCTTCAACAATTATGCAAACAAGAATTTAACTTTGCTAATCAAAAACATAGAGCCATGAAGTGTAAAAGCAATAGCTCACAATCATACAAAGAATTAAAATAGATAGAAAGGCATAAACACCAAGAGCTATACAAGCTAAGCAAAAAGATGGACTAGCTTAGATAGAATCAAATTTGCTCATCATGAGAAAACTATCATCACATGTGTAAGTACTCCCATCCAAAGCAAAACAAGTATCAAGTGAATCAAAAGAAACTAGCTAGTCTCGATCTCAACCAAGGCAACAAGCAGTCGCAGAAAATAAGCTCTACAAACGCTCACATTTGCAATAGAGACTCGTAAGAAAAGAGAAAAGCATTATTCTTATGTGATCCTCATGTATCTTCTAATCCATGTGGAGGGTCGCACGACTGGGTACGACAAACACCCCGAGGCTTCAAAGTACAATGTTTGGATTTAGCATTTTTATATTACTTCTAATCCATGCGAAGGGTCGCACGACTGGGTACGACAAACACCCCAAGGCTTCAAAGCACAATAAATTTATTTTGCACATTAAAAGCAGAAGGATGAGCATGCCATTGAGGCAAAAGGAACAAACGTTCCCACAATGTTCCATCATAAGCTAAACATTTGCAAAGCCACATTTCGCAAATACAAGATGCCAAAGCCAAGATATCCTCCAGACTAGCCGCAACACAAGTCTTGACAGGGATAAAAGCAATTATACACAAGGTGGGCCAGTCTTAGCAAGATTGGTTCATAAGGTTCACAAGAAGCTAAATTTACCTTTAAGATTAGCAAGTTGCTCAAAAGAGTCTATAACAAGCTATCTAGAAAATCTAAGCATGAGAGATTACTATCACATCCACACAACTTAGCTCAAACTCAATCATAGCAAAGAGAAATGCAAGAAAGCATAAGAATCAAAGCTCATCTACCAATGCATATATTACATATGTAATGCATAAAAGGCAAGATACATATATAGAAAAGAACACCAACTCCCCCTCAAATGATGCCATAAGGATGGCAAACACCAAGCTCCCCTCAAAGAAAAGTGAATCGCGAAGCATCTAGGGGCTTGGTAAGGATATCAGCCAATTGGTGTTTAGTGTCAATGTATTTGAGCTCAACATCTCCCTTCTCAACATTATCTCTCAGGAAGTGGAATCTCACATTTATGTGTTTGACCTTACCATGTAGTACTGGGTTCTTGGCTAAGCATATGGCACTGTAGTTATCACACATGAGTTGGACACCCTTAAAGGTTAACCCATAGTCTCTCATGATGGATACTATCCATAGGATTTGTGAGCAGCAACATACTCAGCCTCTATGGTGGATTGCGCTACACTTGACTGCATACGGGAAGACCAACAGATCAAAGAAGTACCCAAGAAATGGCAAGTATCAGAAGTGCTCTTCCTATCAATTCTACACCCAGTAAAGTCCGCATCCGAATACCTAATAAGATCAAGAGATGAAGATGCAAAGTACCAAAGACCGAACTCAAGGGTGTATTTGAGATACCTGAAGATGCGCTTGACAGCCTTGCGATGAGTCACCCTTGGGGAAGCCTGAAAGCGAGCACAAAGACACACTGCAAAGTGTATGTCGGGTCTTGTCGCCGTCAGGTACAAGAGGGAGCCAATCATGCTCCTGTACTCCCTTTGGTCCACCGCTTCATAGTCTTCGTCAGGATCAAGCGTCGTGGTTGTGGACATTGGTGTTGACAACGGCTTCACATTGACCATGTCGAACTTCTTCAGGAGATCCTTCATGTACTTGGCTTGATGTATGAAGGTGCCTTGCTTGCACTGCTTGATTTGAATTCCAAGAAAGAAGGTGAGCTCGCCCATCATCGACATCTAAAATTCACTTTTCATAGCTTCCTGAAATCTGGACACAAGAGCTCTACTAGGGTCCACACTTTGTTTCTCTCAAAGTTTTCCAACTCCTCATGCATGGCATTAACCCAATGTTTATCAGATAATGCGTGTCCAACATCCTGAGGTTCAAAGGTGGCAACAAAGAGAGAATTAGTAAAGCAGGCGAGATGTGTAGACCTTGACCTTGTTGTCCTCTCATAGAGATTACTGATCATCTGTTGAGGTGGATGTTGACGTTGAATGTGGTGAGGAGCCTCTCTCTCAGAGCGTACCTCCCCCTTAACCATAGCTGGAGCTGGCTCAACAGCTGCTGAGGTCGATGTAGAAGCTTCTGAACCCTCTGCTGGAGTGGTGGAAGCAGCAGGAACAAGCTCGGATATGGGATGGAATGACTCATCATTGTCATCATCCAAGCCTTGTAGGTCCTCTTTTACAAACATACTCTCCTCCATCTCCCTGTTACCTGCAGTCTCAACCACATTGCTTGCACAAGAGTTTGATTCATCAAAGGTTACATCGCAGGACTCTACGATGGTGTTAGTTTCCAAATTCAAAACTCTGTAAGAATGGCCATGAACGGTGTAGCCAAGAAAGATGCCATCGGAAGATCTCGACTCAAACTTATCAAGATTGCCATGCTTCAGAATGAAGCACTTACAACCAAAAGCGCGCAAATGAGAAACAGATGGCTTCCTCCCAAAGCGTAGCTCATAGGAAGTCACATTAAGAATTGAGCACAAGAAAACCCGATTGGAAACATAGCAAGCAGTGCTAATGGCCTCAGCCTAGAACTGCCTCGGAGTCCTATGCTCATTGAGCATCGTCCGGGCCATTTCCACCAAGGTTCTGTTCTTTCTTTCGACCACACTTTTTTGCTGAGGGACACGAGGTGCTGAAAACTGATGCTCAATACCATGCTCAAGGCAGAAAGCATCAAAGGAGGAGTTCTTGAACTCGGTGCCATTACCACTGCGGATTGCTCGTAATGCACCAGGGAGTTCCGTGAACAACCTCAAAGCTAAGCTCCGAAAGTGATGAAACACTTCATCCTTGCTCTTAAGAACGCAAACCCAAGAGTAGCAAGAGTAGTCATCAACAATCACAAGAACATACCACTTCCCACCCGCCGAATGTTGACTTTTGCTAAGCCATATTAATAAATCATTCCCGGCACGGGGCCAGAAACGGTTCACTAATATGTCCCAGAGTCAAGTAGGTAAAATCCGCAAGCGCACGGAGAATACCGCTGTAGCATTTCACCCGGAAGTATTCAGGGTATCGTATTTGTTTATCCCAAAGGAAGGTTATGATCAAGAAGCGTTACTAACATATAAGATCATGTTAACAATTAGCAAGGATATCTAACCAAGACAGGCGGGTACATGATAATAACCGTGTAGTGTGACACACACAGAAGATTCCTACTAAATAAATAAAGTCTAGTGGAGGAAAGACTAGGCTAAGCTACTCCTACTATACATTCCTATACAGTTGCATAGCCTAAGTAGAATACATACAGACCCACACTCAGGTTCAGCAGTCAATAATATAGCACTTCAGGCACGGACTTACCCCTGCATCCACAGGCGACTTCCGCCAAGAGCCTACGCACTAGCCTAGCGGGGAGGATTTCAAAGGACGGACAGGGCTGTCACCACCTGCCGCCTACCTCAACGAACCAGTAGACTAACGAATAATTGATGCAAATCAGTCACCCAAGTACCATACTTGCATGACCAAAGAGCACTCTGCCCCTCCGCGATTACTATTAACGAGGCAGAGCTACCGTACGAATACGATCACCAAACCCATGCTATACGTTATCAGCTAAAACTAAGCATAGAGACTATAACATAAAAACTAGACTATAGTGACGGTATATAACTAGCATGACAATAGTAGTATAATAAATATAAACTACTATCACACAAGTAGACTATACTATCACATATATGGATCACAATATCAAACAAGAAACTCATGACCCAAGCACAACTATATAGAAAATATATATATATTGATAAGAGCAAAGTCTTACAAAAGGGAAAAGATACAAGAGCCATACTAATTCCAAGTGAAGACTTGGGACTAGAGAGCTCTAGACTCAGCCTAACTCCACTAAAACTCCAAGAACTACTACTAGCAAGAGAGAAATGCTTCTTGTGGTGTGTGTTGAATGTGAAGGCACACCCTCCTATTTATAGCCTCAATAGGTCGGCAAGGGAGAGTAACCGCCACGGAAGGCATCTCAAACCGTCATCAGGAGTCGCGGAGGAGCCAACACGTGGAAGCCCAGGCGGAGAGGGCGCCCGGCCGGGTCGGCCGACCTGACCAGGTCGGCCGACCTGGGGGTGGCCCCTCCTGGCCTGTGCTTTCTCCAGGTGGCTGTCCTGTGGGCCCTGACGTCGGTTTGCGCGGTATTACAGGGAGTTACGTCGGTTAAGTGCTGAAAATGGGCCCTTCAATCCGTGTGACGTCCATGTGGCACTCTCTGATTGGTCGAAAGTGTGTTTTCTTGCCTTTTGAGGTGTTTCCTTCACATTTCCTCCTGCATGCACAAAGTTCTCCAAGTACAAGTGGAACTATATTATTGTGATAAAGCATGCGTGTATGAAATGCCAAATTCTCCTTTATTTGAGTATAGTTGACGGTTGAAAATGGTACTTAACAGCCGTCAACAAACTCCCCCAAGCTTACCCTTTGCTCGTCCCGAAGCAAAGATAAACTTAAGTTGTTGATCAGGAGTTGCTACAATGTCCTACTCCTCAATAATACTATGCGCACAACAAAGTACTCTTCCTAGAATTAAATATGTTGGCACATAACTTACCCATTTACCTCGATCCATGGGGCTTTTACACCTCATTGTCTTGGGCGGTTGAGAGATAGAACAATTGCAGGGCACCAATCACTTGCTCTAGATTCCGCTATGTTATTCCGGAGGTTTTCAAAAGATTTTGAAAATAAAAACCAAGTTCCTCAAATGATTCTCTCGGATCACTCAATATGTGTATGATTCCTCACCAAGGCAAAGTGTTGCCTATAATCACCTACTTCTAAATAAGGCTTTATGTGGAGCTCAAGGTAGGGATATATGAGGCACTCATGTTCACATAATATTGCTATGTCAAAAGACCGGATCCAAGAAAAACATCAATTCAAACAATCTTGATCAAGATGTGCAAGTGTGTGGGAGAATGGAGGAATGGTGGATGGGAAGAAATAACTCCTTTTTGAATTTTCCTTCTCTCTTTTGGAGTTTCTAGGCTATGGCTATCTTTTGCTTGCTCTCTTTTTTGAGCTTTTTTTTTTTTGCATAGCCATAGTCCTAGTTTGCAATGAATACTTTGAGAGAGGAATTTTGCAATGGATATATGGAGTGTTTCTTTGGATGGATGGATGGATAGTGGCTTTCTTCCGGTGTAGAAGAATAGCTCACGGTGGATATGGTGGATATGGTGGATGCTATCTTCTTGATTTAGAAGGATAGCTCATGGCGGTGGATGTGTGTACATGATCTTGATCAAGAAAGCATGAAAAGAGTTCTACTAGGGTCACAACAATTTTGACTAAGCTCAATGTGAAACAAGAAGCATATGTGTAAAGGTTTTCAAATGTAAACACTACATATGGCTGTGGTGGGAATTTCATCATTGAGGAACTTATCAATTTGTCATTTTGAAAAATAAAACTCCGGAATTCAAGTTTTACGTTGAGCAAGATCATAGCAGCCCTATCTATCATATCATACCTCTCAACAACTTAGAACTAGAGAATGCATATGCTACCCACAAGATTCAAGTTCAAGGCAAGATTTACCAACAAACCTAACTCTTGAGAGAGTACTAAGTTGTAAACTAGCATTAGAGAGGAATAAAGGACAGAGCAACTATTCATCATCTCAACATAGGAAAATTATACACATTCATACCGCGCATGAAAAAGGGAAATATTTTTGTTCTTTTTATGTTTTGCAAATTTTTATGGATTTTCAGATTTAGCAAATGCAAGAAATAAAGGGAAGGGGAAAGATACAAGTTACCGTGAGAAGGGGGGTCCTCCCCCAAGCTTGTTCTTGCTCATATCTGCTGGTTCGGGTCGTAGCCTTGGGAGCGGAAGAAGGCATCCCAATTGTTCTGATTCTGAGCCATCATCGCGTTCAGCTGGCGGAATTGGTTGTCGCTGAAATTCTGCCATTGCTGGGTGTCGGTGACATGTTGCGTGAGAGTTTGTTGCATGCTCTTGGTGCGCAAATCAATGTCGTTCACCCTCCTTGTCAACTCGGACATCCCATAGTTGAGTTCACGGAACCCACGGGATGAGAATGACCGAGTGGCAAAGGATGGCGGTCCGCTTGAACTTGATGACATCTGCATGGGGTAATCGTACTGAGATTCCCATGCTCCGGCCTGCCATGTTGATGCACCCGCCTCGTCCTGTGGCGGGGGCTGCTCCCATACCGGATCTCCGGTCGGAGTGTGAAACTCCGATGTAGGCTCCATATGCCTACGGGAACGTGTCGGTCGCCCTGAAACACTATGCCTGCGAACTTCTCCCACTGGCTCAAGTGGGAGGGTTAGTGCCCGACAGTGATACAAACGAAGACCCGGGTTAGGTAACGGGAATTCATTTGTATACCCGGGAAAGTGATAGATCAAGGTATTATTTGGACCATGTTTCAAAGTATGTCCTTGCACAAAATAGTCCTCGCCTAGAAATTCTCTATCTACCGTCAAATATTCAACATGAACATTCTCAAGCAGACCACACTTCTGCGCAATGCGAGTAACTAAAGAGGTGCACTCAATTGGTCCTGTCAACTTTATATTGTCTAACCATTGATCAATCATGCATTCCGCGGGTGACACCCTAATTTTCTTAACCATGGCATAAAGTATTTTCAATTCATCTTGCCGGACAACCCTAATGTCACCTCGAGGAAACAAGGTCATAGCCAACCACACATGCATAAATCTAAGTGTAGGATTATGGATGGCACTTGTTCTAGGCTTGGGACCCCACTCGTTTCCGGAAATCTTTTTCCAAAAACTTTCTTTATGGAACCCCTTTAGCGCCTTATCTAAGTCTAGCCTACATTTAGGATTTGGACCTAGCATAGCATGAAGATCACCCCATGTGACCAAGCGCTCTTGCCCAAATAAGCGAAAAGAAATGCCTTCATCATACTTTCTAAGGGTGCATAAAAACTGCATAGTAAGCAAACGAGAACCCGGCTCATCTACTTCTATGAAATTTAGCCAACCCATAGTGCAAAAAATAGAGGCAAATTCTTCTCTCATACCTATTTTCTCGAGGAAGTCCAGATCGAAGCGTCGGGTGTGGGCGAATGGCCGTTCTCTCATGAGCGCGATGGCTTGGCCCTCGCGGTCGTCCTTGATGTCGAGATGCTCCTCGGTGATGAGCAAGGCCGGCCTTTCCTCCGGAATTTCAGCTTCGGGGTCACCATGCCCCGGACTTGGTGTGAGCTCGACGGAGGATGCTTGACTCGTGCTTGCACGAGTGCTTTTTCTCCGCTTGATTCCGGCGACTTGCTTCATTCGGTTGAACATGGCTGCACACAAGAACAAACACAAGACAAGAACAAAAACAAGATCGAACAAGTGTTCGGGTGAGCGTTAGTGAAAACGACAAACCCGAGCTTCTCCGAAATTGGTTTTCTTCTCACACAACTTGCAAATGCACTAAAACAGAGAGGAAATATTTTTTTTTTTGGGTTTTTGGGGCTGTAGTAAAGTTGAAGAACACGAAATTTTGGGAGAGCAACAAGTGAGCAAAGGAGGGGAGTGAAAGATGAGCTTGGAATGGTGAAGCTCCTCCTCCTGGGCGGTTTTTATAGCCAAGGAAGCAAGATGGCCGTTAGAAAGGGACAGAGCAACGGCCATATAGCCGTCGGGAGAAAGGAGCACAGGAAAAGGTGGGGCCAGGGGGTCGGCCGACCCCACCAGGTCGGCCGACCTGGCAGGTGGGCCTCCTGGCAGCCCCCTTTTTCCTATGTGTTCCCCAACGGCTAGGGGATTTGTCCCCTGCTGCCTTTTTGCTCAAAAAGCTCGACAAAAAATCTTTTCAAAATGGAGAGCCCCAAAACCTATTTTCTAAATTTTCAAAAATGCAAATGAGTTTTGAAAAATTCCAAGGTGGCTGGAAAAATTCAAAAATGCAGAAATGCAGTGGTCGGGAAAAATCAAAATGTGGTGGAAAGCAAATATGCAATTAAAAGAGCAAATATGGATAACTACCGGTTTAACCTCCCGGCGAGGACTCACCTTTTAAAGTCCGACGAGCGGGACTTTTCTCCGGCGTCCAGCTCGATGAAGCGTTGTCCGGTCCCGGAGATGAAGACACGGATGATGCTTCTTGTTTCACTCGCCACACCTTCTTGGTCTTTGTTGCGGTCGGTGGCTTCTCGGGCTTCGGAGGCTGCGGTTTTGCAGGCTTCACAGCCTGTTTCTTTGCAGACCTCGGAGGTTGCTGCCTTGTGGACTTCGGAGGCTGTTGCTTAATGTGTGACCTTTGCCCCCTTGCCTTCATCAGTTGTTGCTGTGCAACCTTTTCCTTCTCAAGGAAGTTCTTCATGAATGTGATGAGGGTGTCCTTCTTTTTGAACGTGTTGCAAATCTCCAGGAATTGCTGGAGATGAGCACTAGCGTCTTCATTGGCTTTCCCACAGAATGGGCTAGCCTGCACCATGGTGATGAGACCGGTCTTGATCTCGAAGTTCGCACCTCCCACATTGCCAGCTGGTCCCGTAGGGATGTTGGCAGCGGAGGGAGCGGAGAACTCGCGGAGGGTCTTGTCGGCCATTTGCTCAGAGCTTGATGGTGCGGGAATGACAGGTTCGATTGGCCGAGTCTCCTTACGAGGAGGGGTGAGCCTAGCTCGTGTCCTTCTCAGGAGTGACTCAGGATCTTCAGTGAAGTTTGCCGGCAAGTCGAAACCAGTCATACACTACCCTGTTTTCATACAAAATGCAGAAAACAAAGCAAGGTTAACCTGCTTAGGAGATAGCCTTAATAATTGCAACACTACTATATACATTAGTAATTTTTCTTGAATCATACGCCTTCCCCGGCAACGGCGCCAGAAATGCTTGTTGACTTTTGCTAAGCCATATTAATAAATCATTCCCGGCACGGGGCCAGAAACGGTTCACTAATATGTCCCAGAGTCAAGTAGGTAAAATCCGCAAGCGCACGGAGAATACCGCTGTAGCATTTCACCCGGAAGTATTCAGGGTATCGTATTTGTTTATCCCAAAGGAAGGTTATGATCAAGAAGCGTTACTAACATATAAGATCATGTTAACAATTAGCAAGGATATCTAACCAAGACAGGCGGGTACATGATAATAACCGGGTAGTGTGACACACACAGAAGATTCCTACTAAATAAATAAAGTCTAGTGGAGGAAAGACTAGGCTAAGCTACTCCTACTATACATTCCTATATAGTTGCATAGCCTAAGTAGAATACATACAGACCCACACTCAGGTTCAGCAGTCAATAATATAGCACTTCAGGCACGGACTTACCCCTGCATCCACAGGCGACTTCCGCCAAGAGCCTACGCACTAGCCTAGCGGGGAGGATTTCAAAGGACGGACAGGGCTGTCACCACCTGCCGCCTACCTCAATGAACCAGTAGACTAACGAATAATTGATGCAAATCAGTCACCCAAGTACCATACTTGCATGACCAAAGAGCACTCTGCCCCTCCGCGATTACTATTAACGAGGCAGAGTTACCGTAAGAATACGATCACCAAACCCATGCTATACTTTATCAGCTAAAACTAAGCATAGAGACTATAACATATAAACTAGACTATAGTGACGGTATATAACTAGCATGACAATAGTAGTATAATAAATATAAACTACTATCACACAAGTAGACTATACTATCACATATATGGATCACAATATCAAACAAGAAACTCATGACCCAAGCACAACTATATAGAAAAGATATATATATTGATAAGAGCAAAGTCTTACAAAAGGGAAAAGATACAAGAGCCATACCAATTCCAAGTGAAGACTTGGGACTAGAGAGCTCTAGACTCAGCCTAACTCCACTAAAACTCCAAGAACTACTACTAGCAAGAGAGAAATGCTTCTTGTGGTGTGTGTTGAGTGTGAAGGCACACCCTCCTATTTATAGCCTCAATAGGTCGGCAAGGGAGAGTAACCGCCACGGAAGGCATCTCAAACCGTCATCAGGAGTCGCGGAGGAGCCAACACGTGGAAGCCCAGGCGGAGAGGGCGCCCGGCCGGGTCGGCCGACCTGACCAGGTTGGCCGACCTGGGGGTGGCCCCTCCTGGCCTGTGCTTTCTCCAGGTGGCTGTCCTGTGGGCCCTGACGTCGGTTTGCGCGGTATTACAGGGAGTTACGTCGGTTAAGTGCTGAAAATGGGCCCTTCAATCCGTGTGACGTCCATGTGGCACTCTCTGATTGGTCGAAAGTGTGTTTTCTTGCCTTTTGAGGTGTTTCCTTCACATTTCCTCCTGCATGCACAAAGTTCTCCAAGTACAAGTGGAACTATATTATTGTGATAAAGCATGCGTGTATGAAATGCCAAATTCTCCTTTATTTGAGTATAGTTGACGGTTGAAAATGGTACTTAACAGCCGTCAACACCGAACGAATCCGAGAAGGACCAACAGTGTCCATATGAAGCAGCTCTCCAGAGTGTTCAGTCATCACCAAATTCATTGGTAGATGAGAAGCGGCAATCAATTTCCCATAACGACAAGGAGCACAAACCAAATCCTGACAATTTGAGCTTAGGCAATCCTCGGATCAAACCTAGGTGTCACATCCCAAAATTTCCCATTTTGGAATGTGAACCGCTTTCAAAAAAACATATTTAGATTTCTCAAATTTTGAAACTATTTATAAGAAACTTTGCAAATTAACAAAGATTTTGTTGGGTTGAACTAATTGCTCTATGTCACAAATGTTTTCAGTTTTGAACAAAAACCTTTTTAAATATGTAAAATCATTTTATTTATTTGATTTCAATATTTTGTCATTTTTTGATTTCTTGTTAATTTGAGAAAATTGAAATCCTTTCAATCAAATTTTATGAATGTACATTCTGTTTTAAAATGGGGCTCAACTATCATTGTCTCCGTGACTCACGTGAATGCATCGTCAAACACTTTCTTCCAAACTTGTTTCATCACATATTTCACCCTACACGTTGTTGATGTATCTATCTCATTTTCATCCTAATTCATTTCACCTACCGCATGGACATACCTAGACATAACACCTTTCAAGTTTGCCCCACCTTCCATAAATATTCCTATGGAAAGAAATCCCTCCTTCCATAAACATTCTATGGAAATAAACCCACCTTTCATAAACATTTCTATGGAACGAAATTCCACCTTCCATAAACATTCATAAGCAAAGAACAAGAGAATAATATCCTTTCCATATTTCTTATGTCTTCCATGTTTGTCTCCAATAAATGCATTAATTCCTCTTAATTGCCTTTCCATACTCTTCCCGCACCTGCCCCACCCCTCCTATAAATACTAGCCCCTCTCCCACGTCCTCCCAACCACCTCAAACCCTCACCACACCGCCAGGCTGCCGCCATGCCACCCTGCCCTTGCGTCCAGCAACAGTTCTGCCGGTTGGCTTTGGCATTCCCGGTGATCCACATATCCAAATGCTGCCAAATTTTACATGGAGGTGCGCCCCGATGTCCTCCACAACATATCCAGAAATCAGCACCATTGGACATCGTATGCCTCCGGGATCTGCATCGCAATGGCACTTGCTCCCTGATCTGGGCAAATCAAGCATGCGTGACGGTAAAACCATCTCATTTTCTCCTAATCCATAGATGTTCTTGATACAAACGACACTCCTAATTGTGTTCCAGGGTTCTCTTAGAATGGCCCAGGTGCGACGAGGAATGCGGTCCGTGCTCGATCTACCGCTGGACGACCTCACCATGATGCGGCCAATAGATCTCCAGTATAGGTGACTTCTGAACCAATTCACCTTGCGTTTCACATGTTTCATGTCACTAGGAATATTTCTGTTAAAATTATTCCTTGAGAACCAGATCAAATCATTGGAAACACGCAAATATGTTTTGTACTGTCTGTGCACAGCCACAATCCTTGCAGCTTTAACCTTGCATATCTTTCGATCCACAACCCCGATTTAGATGATTCTTCCACCTACATTCTTGTATCGAAATAAGCTATCTAATTGCAACTTTTGTCCAACCATACCCAATTGTCCATACCTTGCATTGTGTATTTGTTGTGTGTAAACGTTGTGCGTCTTGCATGAATAGGATTTTTACGCACGGGAATCGTACGAGGACGAAGATCAAGATTTGTTATCACAAAGCAGCAACATCAAATTTCAGGCAAGCGTCCTTGATGCATTTTTCTCCTATTATGAATGATTATTTTAGAACTGCGTGCTTGTGTCAAATAAATGGGTATCTATGGTTAGGGTCTACTAGTATTGCTTTATCGTGTCCTTGTCGCCTTGAACTAGAGGTTTAATTAGCTATGGCTAGACATGCTTAGTTGCTTATTGGGTTGTTGGGTTCAATTAATGTTGACTAATGAATAATGTCATATTAGGGATAATTTACTAATTCTTTTAGCAACATGGACTTAGGGATCTCAACAATTTGGATGGAATGGATGTGGTGCCGTTGACACATGTTGGGTGGTGGTATGCTTGTTGTAGATCCTAGGAACCGATTCTTGGAGCGGTAACCTAGGACAACAAGGCCATCACAAGGCTACTATGGAACAGCTTGACTGATTAATTAGGAGTTCTCCCAGAGTTAGTGCAGCATTTGGTGGAGCGGGGAATGGAAGTCAAGAGGACTGTCCTTGTATCCGAATGGCTCAAGAGGGGGCTCCTGGGGTGATGAGCTGCTTGTTGATGGGTTATCACTTATAGACAGGAGTGAAACTTTAGTGGCTAGCATGTACTGGGAGACCCTTTGTAAAACCCTCGTAGTGATCTCCTGGCCGCACACCTAAGGAAGTGTGCTAGTGCTCGGCCGGCATGGCAACATGGAGACTCCAGTCTACCTGGCAACAGGGGATGAAATCATGACTTGTGGGTAAAGTGGCGCAGCCTCTGCCGAGTGTAAAACTGTCATGACAGTCGTGCTCATGGTCACGAGCGCCTTGGATCCCTCACTTGATTAGTTGGTGGTTTATAGATGGTTATGGTTGGGAATGGTTGGATTGGATTGGGTCTGGGCTTGGCTTGGATAGCACCCCGTGGATCGATGGTTGGGATGACCTGACCTAGCAATTAGGATGCTTAGGAAATTAAAAGCTCATGCAATAAACCCCATTAAGCCTTTCTTGTCTATAGCCCCATGTAATCTTTTCCCCCACTTGCTGAGTACGACATGTACTCACCCTTGCGATATCCCACATCGCTGCTCAGCTATAGGAGAAGGATGGTACAACCATGAAGACGATGAAGGGGACTAGGCATGCGGTCTTCCGTTCGACTTCTTGTGAGTGCTGAAGGACGCCAACGCTTAGTTTTTCCGCTGCAATGTAATCTTTTTTATTTTGACCTACGGGTCACGTTTGTAATAATATTATCGATTTAATAAATATATTATTCTTTTATCACATATATTGTCTTGTGTGCGTGGAAAATTGATCCTGGGCATGCATACAGATGCATTCGGTTTCGATCGTTGGAACCGGGTGTGACAAGAGGCCACTCAAGCGACAAAGCAAGTCAAAGCTCATGTGACCTAGTCTCCTATGCCATTTCCAGAGCTCAGAAGAAGACTGAGCAAATAAGCACTTGTGAGAACCAGGAGAACCAGCAAAATCAGCCTGACAAACCTTCCCAATGCTAGAAATCCCACAAACCAAAGAGCCATTAGAATCAAGAACACAAGAAGCATTTTTCTTAAAGCGCACTTGCAAACCAACATCAAGCAACTGAGAGATAGAGAGGAGATTGTACTTGAGGTGCTCAACCAAACCAACATCCTTGAGAGTGAATTTTTCATTTACCTTTACCATGCCTCTTGACTTCACTCTTCCTCTCTTGTCATCTCCAAAGGTCACATACTCCCGGCGCTTCAAGGGAGTGAGGTTGGAGAACCACTTGGCATCTCCGGTCATGTGGCGCGAACACCCGGAGTCCATCAACCATTTGTTCCCTAGGCCTCCACCTTCTGCCTACAAAGAACGAGAAGGAAAGATCGTTGACTCAGTGCTGGGGTTAGAAAGAAAACTCTTGGAAAGCCAGCACTAAATCACACAACATGTAGGGGTTATCACAGTTCTTTGCACATTACCAGTCAAATGCGTGGGATGAGTACCACGATGGGGAAAGCGTGGCCTGTCAAAGTGTATCGACTCAAACCTGGGGATGTGAGGGTAGAAATCATCTGTGTGAAAACCAAATCCACGTGAGCGACGCTCACCACGATGGGGAAAACATGGGGCGCCATGGCGCTGCTGAGCAAAGCCTCTGTTTCGGGAATCAAAGCCATATGAGGAATGACCCTGTCCACGATAGGCACGAGAAAAAGAGCGAGGCTAAAAACCAACAAAATCATCATGATGCACATTCCTAGTTAACTCAGCTTGCATCCTCTCTGGACCCTTACGACCACAGAACTTGCAAATGTAGACACTCTCATGTTTAGGCTTAGCTTGCATAGTGGGTTTGGGTTTTGGCTTCTCGGCTTGCTTTGGGTTGAAGGAAGGATTGGGTTAGGAGGGTAGTATGTGTTAGTGGGTTCGATGGACTGTTCCTCATCCTTGTAGCTAGAGCTAGGCACAAACTTACCCACATTCTCACTCTCCTTGTCACACCTCCCAAATCCCAAGCCCATGTTGTAGGTTGACCTACTGGCACTTTCTTTGACTCTTGCCAAGTCACTCTCAATGTTCTCCTCACTCACTAGGGTTCTTTGGAGATGAGAGATGAGATAGTCATTTTCTTGGGTTAGGATTTCGTTTTCCTCTCTAGTGATTGCCAGCTTATCCTTAAGAGAACCACACACTACACATGGTGGTGGGAGAACTTTCGAGCGAGTCTCATCTAGCAGCTTGGACTCGAGCTCTTTGACTTTGAGGGTTTGAACTTCCAACTCATTAGTGAGCTTAGGGCACTTCTGACATGCACCCAAAAGACTTGGTCTAGCTTTGAATTCATCAAGCTCTTTAAGGGCACTCTCAAGCTGACTGGCAACTTGAGCATCCACACTTTCCCTCTGTGCAAGATCATTCATCACAACTTGACAAGACTCACACTCAACCGCAATGTCATCTTTTGCAAGCTTAGTCCTAAGCGAAGTGATTTCATACTCAGCACTCTCCGACTAAGACTTAAACTCTCTATTCTCATGAAAAGCGCTGGGATGCTTATCGTCTTGTATGAGCAGAACCTCGCACAAATGATCAAGTTCAGAAGAGAGCTCATCAAGAATGGGAGGTACCTCGCTTGTGTCAGAGTCAAAGTCGGTGTCGTGATCATTCTTTGCCATGAAGCAAAGCCCGGTGAAGTCGTCCTTCCTCTTGACTCGTGGCTTCTCAACCTCCTCCTTCGAGCTTGTAAGGCCTTTGCTTGATGTGAGGTTGACGCCGATCAAGGCGGCAACGCAGGCACGTGCAATGGCCTTGGTGAACTTCTTGGAGTTCTTGCCTTTCTTGTAGAAGTGGCTCTTCTTCTGCTTGAAATCTTTAGTGTTGTTGTCATGGTACCCGGCCTTCTTCTTCTTCTTAGGGTAGTCAGCGATGAAGTGTCCATGACCACCACACTCGAAGCAGGTTCTTGAACCACCTCCTCTTCTCTCCTTTCGGTTGTTCTAGAACTTCCTGAACTTTCTTGTGAGCAAGGATAGCTCCTCGTCAGGAATGCACTCCATCTGTTCATCGGAAGCTGCAACAGGAGAAGAACGAGCAAACTCTAAAGAAGACTTGTCAAGTGAGGGGTTAGTTTCATAAGAAGCACCACTATGACTACCCTTTTGAGAGCTAGAAAGCAAAGTCATGCTAGAAGCAGGATTAGCAAGATTAGGACAAGAATTCCTAGACAGTTCATGAGATTTTAGCTTTCTATACAGCTGCTCACAGTCCAGGGTATTGAAATCAGCAGTTTCTTTTAGTGCAGAAATCTTAACCCCCCAAGCATTTTCATCAAGTGAATACAGCAATTGCTTAGCTCTATCATTATCACTATGCCCAAGGTTACCACAAGCCCGCAAGTTGCACATAATGGCCTCAAACCTACGAAAAGTGTCATCTAGTGACTCGCCAGGTTTTTGTGCAAAGGTTTGGTACTGTCTATTGTAGGAATCCTTACGCATAGACTTGACCTGATTGGTACCCTCATGGTACGTGCAAAGCTTTGACCAAATGGCATGTGCAGTATCAAGATGAGAAACACGGTCATGTTCATTCCTACCTAGAGCACAAAGCAGGATATTGACAGCTTTGGAGTTGTTTTCATACCTGGTTAACTCACCTACTGACGCGGTGTTGAGGTCATTCGGTATGGCGTAGTCCTGCTCCACGATCTCCCAAATTGCATGTCCTTGGCTTAAGAGATAAGCCTTGGTCAGTGACTTCTAGTAGGGAAAGTCCTCTCCATCAAACATCCAAAGCTTGACTGCACGCTTCGCTATGTCGCCTTCGGATCACAAAGCCGATTAAGGTCAACTAGTGATCAAACCTGCTTTGATACCAATTGAAGGACCGAGAAGGCGACCTGAGGGGGGGGCGAATGGGAGCCAATAAAAATTCTTTACAAGAACTTGGCCTATATCGCAATTACAACCCAAGCCAACCTCTATACCGATCATCAAGGCCACACACAGCAACTTGTGATGTGCCAACCCTAAGAGTGATCAACAATAGCAGTGGAACAGAACGGAAACAAAAGAGAGCAACAAAGACTCGACCCGGTCAAAGAAACACACACAAGACAGACCTTACTGGACTACTATCGATATTGCCGATCACAGCCATCGGTAGTGCCGGTTGGGACCATCGGTGGTGCCGGTCATACCCATCGGCAGTGCCGGTGCGGGATTCTCAAAACATTGAAAGGCTGCGGTCGAAGCACATCGGCAGTGTCGGTCGTGGCTATCAGTAGTGTTGGTGCGGGGTTCAGGCTTAAGCCACTGGCAGTGCCGGTGATGGCATCGGTAGTGCGGATCGAAGCTAAGACCCACTAGCAGTGCCAGTCCTGGTCATCGGCAGTGTCGATTGACCCTTGACAGAACAGAAAAACAGTCGCAATTTCTCACAAATCTCACTCAAAACCTATCCAAATGATCTTTAAATCATGTGATTTTTGGACTAGCCAATCCTCAATACATTACAACCCTAATCCTGGAAGATCCACTCAATTGGCTCAAGGAATCATCACAAATTTTAGATCTTGTGCCAAGAACACCAAAAAGGGGAAACTTGAGAAATCCTTCAAATCGAAGGTGCTAGAGCTCCTGATTTGGTCAAGGACCCATGAAGGAATGTTCTAGCTCATCATAGCACTAATATCCCCAAGAAATCCACACCAAAAACTCACTCAAAAATGAGATCGAAAATTCCCATGAAAATAGCTCCGAAAATAGAGAAAAAGAGAAATTCGGGATTTTGTGAGACATGAAGATCTTGAGCACAAAAATACTTCTCGTATCATAGAAACATGCTTACAAGATCCATGGATACAAGGCTAGGAAGCTACCCTCTTCCTCTCACTATTTGGAAGAGAAAAAGATGTCTCTCACACACCCTCTCCTCTCCTCTATTACATGAAGACCTCTCCTAGCACTTTGAATGAAGTCCTAACAAGGCTAATGGAAAGAGGCACCTCTCCCACCAGCCGCAACTCTCCTTATATAGGCCTAGGGTCCAAGACAACTCTACCCTTGACCTATAACTCATTGCCACCTACCACCAAGGGCAAAACCGTCCAACTCTTTTTCCTTCGCCCGAACGCCATCGAGCCCTTCACAACTTTGCTTCGCCTCGACGCAAGCTACACGATGGTGCCACGTGCACCTCCAATCGCCACCACTGGTTTTGAGGCCCAAACTGGGAAACCGCCTTGCACGCTTCTCAAAGCAAGACTTCTTGATCTTGACGCGTGTCACTTTGTCCCGTGATCCTCCTTGTCGGCAAGTCTCTCTCACCTTCGGTTCATTAGAAGCCTCTACTTGGTCAACCCTGCCATCTTGATCACCACCCACAGTTTTGAGGCTCAACCGCGAAACCGTCCGTGCTTCTTGCCTCTCCATGTGTACAGTGTGGATCACCCTTGACTTCACCCGACCTCTCGATCGTCCGGCCCTAAGTCTCCTACTTGTGCCCGATCCTCTCACACATCATAAGACAAGCAAACACATTTCCCATCTCCTGCAACTCTCCAACATCCTCACCAACTCCGGTTAGTCAAAACCATGACATGCACAACCTCATGCAGTCCCCAGATTCCCGCATTTCAACTCAAACACCAACTCAACCAATGTCAATTACTCATCATATATTGCAAACTATGGCACATATCCACATGGTTTCTCAGAAGTGGAGGGAGCTTCCACTTGTGAAGCTGTAGATTGTGTCAGCGAAGAAAACAGTGTACACACCGACAAGGCTGACACAAGGGAGAACTGTGAAGGTGAGAAAGTCTGTCTTGCTCCCCCTGGTTGAAGATCCCCCGATAGTGAAGGCAAACTGCTAGACTGAGCTGTCATCATCGTAGTGAAGGGGCCTCTCTGAGGCGCCAGCTGCTGAAACTATGGAAGTGTAGAAGATCCTGGTTGTTCACCGACCTGTCCTCGAGTGAGCCTGTACTTCTGACTCACCATAAGTGTCATCATCCTCACCTGCTTCTGCTGAAACTCTACCTGCACCTTCAATAAGTCCATGATCTGACGCCTCACCTCAGCTAAGCTCTGAATGAAGTCACCCTGGTGTCCTGCTAGTGCTGCTACATTGGTGGGATCCGTCTCTGTAGATGCTGGCTGAGATGGTGCACCCACTGAAAGGATCGAGTGACCGAGAGGGGGGGGTGAATCGGGAACTCAAACTATGTGCCTATTTTGCCAATTCCTAAAACTGATCACTCAAAACAACTCCTACACAATTCTAGTGGTGATCACACTAACAAGATAATCCTATGAAAGGAAAGACAAACTAAGCATACTAGTTGATCACACATGAGGCATACTAATCCTATGCAAGCTAGTAATCAAAGAACACGCGGAAGCACACAATAAGCGAGCAAAGGAGCCTACTCATGCAAAGCTACTAGAACATCAAGAATATGGAATACACACAAGCATGAGTAGCACAATGCATACTTGGGTGATCAAATAAGCCTAAGCAACTCCTATACATGCTAGTGATCAAGTGTAAGCTAGGCACAACTAGCAAGTAGAGAAACCTATTCATGCAAGTCTACAAGCAATCAACTATAGCATGGTAAGCATACAAGCATGAATAGCACGATATGTAAATGCGGAAAGTAATGCATCAAAGTAAGGAGTAGAGTAAGAGATGGCTCATGATTTTTTCCTACGGTCTCGAAAGGATGGCGCCTTCCCCTACTCGTTGGACCACTCCCGCCGGAGTTCCGGTCCCTCCCGCCACCAAGTGGAGTTCTCGCACACGAGCCCGCAATCACTCCCGGAGTGAAGACATGGTGTGCATCACCGCTGCCACCAAGGCACAAGCTTGCCTCCCTCGAGAACTTACCGGACTCCCGAAGCCGGCACGGGCACTCACTAGCGATGCCCCTTTCACCGGCGGGCTCAAACCGTGTACAAACGTGTGATGGCCTTCACAGCCAATCATGATAGGCTGAGTAACAACCTACATCACACCCTCAAGGACACCATGCCTTAGATGTGCAAGATCACTCCATGTTACTCTCACTAGCACTCTCAAGATATGGAATATCTCCTCCTAGTGCTCTCCTCTTTTCCTCTTGGACCTTACCAAATGCTCTCAGGTACTCCACTGGCCAAGAGAGGTCTCCAAGACCAAAGCAACGAAGTTATATAGGCTTGCAACCTCAAACTAGCCGTTGCTCCATGAAATTAGCTTTCTGGGCCTACTGACCGGACTGTCCGGTCACTGCAAACCTGACCACCAACGGCTCTGCCCTGCTGAAATCATGTACTGACCGGACCGTACGGTCAGTTGACCGGACCATCCGGTCTGTTTCCCTCTCCAGTCCAGAAACATTTCTAGCGCTCGCTTCCTCGCTGCCGGGAGTCACTTGTACAGACTGGACCGTCCGGTCTCTACAACTTCCAACTCCGGCAGTTTCCTCGCTTCTTCGCTGTAAGTCCCAGACATCTTCACCTAGTGACCGTACAGTCCGGTCACCATTGACCCCTCTGTCCGGTCACTATGTCCAGAAGCTGATACTCCTCGTCCTCGCTTGACTTCGTTTTCCGGCTTCTCCGAACAGCTTCTTGGCTTCTCCACTATCATCTAGTGCCTGTGATTTCACCGAGCAACCTTGCACATCACCGACTAGACATGACCTAAGAGAAATGACCTAAACCCCCTTGATAGTCTGGTTTTTCCTATTGACTCAAAGCCCTAACAACTAGACAAGTGTTCCCAACACTTGCTCCATAGCTTGTTGATGAGGACATCACTCCTATGGATACACACAACACTCCTCCAAATCTGGACTTGCAAGGTCCAATGACTAGAGCTCGTGCACGACGACTAAATTTAGAGGTGAGCTCGTTCCTACGTTCTTCGCTATATGTTACTTTTGAGAATGGTTTGCTACCTAATGATTATTTTATGATTAGAAACCATGGAGAAGACCAAGAGATGATGGGAGAAGGAGCTGGGAACGTGGAGGACCAGCAAGAGCTTGGAAGCCAAAGTGGAGGCCCAATCAAAACCGACTTCGAGTCTGTTTCGGGGCCCAGGACCAGTCTGTACTAAAACAGTTGCCCAGGACGCATACGGACTCGGATTTGGACGTTCTACATATGCACGGAAAGATAAGGAGAAGACCTTTCCAATGCCGCTGGCCTCATGTCAAAATTCGTCTGGAGTCATCGGGAATCGTCAAAACAAGACAGAGTCCAGAATCTGTGTCGGTGCTGTGTCGCCTATTTTTGGCCTTTGGGCTTTGTATCTAGTTGAGCCCAATTAGGGGCGTGTCCAGAGGGTCTTGCACGACCCTAGGGTCTTTATATACAGCCGCCGCCGCACCATTAGGGTTCGGGTTTTGCTTAGATCAATTCTGTTCATAAACAGTTTTGCCGTTCATCGGTTTGTGAGACCCCAACTTCGAGAGTTTAATCATACATCTGCAATTGTGTTGCAATCTTCGGTATTCTTGCTTGTGTTCTTGATTCGCAGGCAGGGATCAGCCTTCTCGGTGAGCTCAATCGTCTTTTGGACGGTTGATAACCAGAGGAGACGTCGTGCTGCGATTGCGGGGTTTAGAACGTGCTGTTCTGAAGCCGGATCGATTTGTGTGTCGCCTCCGACCAAATCAACTTACCAAGAACCTTTCGGAAGATCGGGAACCCTTGTTCACATCAAGTGGTAATCAGAGCTTCAGGTGCACCGTCAGGTTCACACTACCCTTTAGTTTTGTTTTCGTGTTCTTCCTATCGTCCACTGAAAATACCAAAAAAAAAATTTTCCCCCGCCCATAACCACGTGTTTAGCCTTTGCATATTTCAATTTCAGAGTCCGTAGTGTTGAGTTTGTGCCCTAGTTCTTATTTAGTCGCTGGTTTAGTTTGTGTTTTTGTCGTCAGTAGTGTTTCCCTTGCAACCCTAGCCGCCATCCCCTTCACCATCCTCGGTTTTGTCGGCTTTGTGTGCTAGGGTTGATTGATCAACACGCCCACCCTAATCCCACCCTAAACCTACCATCACCACCTCGGACCACTTTTCATAAATTCCACTTTCCGCTGCATCCACCTTGCCAAAAAACTCCCTACCCGACCCCAAGCCCGACTCGGATTTCACTCAAAACCCCGAGTTTTTCATAACCGATTCCGACACCCCTTCGGTAAAACAGCCATAACTTTTCGCTCGGTTGTCCGTTTTGGCTGAAATTTTTACAGAAGATTCTAGACGAAAAGTTGAGCATACCCACACTGGGCTATGCCCTGTGTGCCCTCGTCAAAAAATTCAAAAAAAATCGGGAAGATAAAGAAAAAATTCATTCAAGTTGAAACCCGACGTTTTCTGAAACTTCAAGATTTTCTGTAGGCCACGTCCTATCTCGGTTTGAGCTGAAATTTTTTGTGGTTTCTTCCTGTTTACTAGTGAGTTGGAAAAAAATATCAAAAAAATAAAATAAAAAAAAAAGAAATTTGGGATTCCTACTAGTGCTCCATCTAGCCCCCTGGAATTTCTGAGTTCGGCTGTTTTACACTAAGCCCCCTGTGATCGACTGTGTCCCTTTGTCTCTTTGTTTCTTCTTTGCTATCACTACTGTTCTAGGACATAGTTAGACCAGCAACTAGGGATAAGTTATTTGGGCACTTATTCAGCTTTACTATTTGTTTTTGATTTGTGTGCCACTCATATATATATATTTGGCCTTCCTAGCTCTACATACTTCTTCTGGACAGCACATAGGTTATTTGGTAACCCTTGCAATCGTGGAACACTTCTCCCTGGTATCCTTCGCTTTGTTGTTTTTAGAACTTTGTAAGAGCTTTGCAAGAAGCTTACTTTTGCTGTGTTGAGAGGCACCACTGCTTAGTAGTTTTGTAGGGATAACCTTCACTTTTTGTTTCCTGTTTTGGTGTTTCTGATGTCAGGAAGCGATGGAGAGGGTGCTTCGCCCTCAAAATTTGATGAGTGCGTGAGCCAAGATCAGTTACAGAAGGCTTTGCAGGAGGTTCAGAGTGATTTGGCAGAGACGATCACCAGGGCCGTCACCGACGCCGTCACCAAGCTTCACCTGGGAGAAAGCATTGAGCGGTTGGATAAGAGAGTCTCTAAGCTAACCGATCAGGTTGTCGAATTGGAGACTGCTCACAAAACCAACAACAACAACCACAACAACACCAACACCAACAACGACACCAACAACGACGTTGAAGACGATCATGATGAAGCAACGGTGTATAAGGCTGATGGCACCGTCGATAGGTCAGCTACAAGGACCGCAAGGTTACGACGCCAGTTTGCAACGTAACCCTCAAGGTATGGGTGGTTTCCACAACCACAACCGTCGCACACAAGGTAACTATGCTCCAGATGATCCGTATGCTAAAATTAAGTTTTCAATTCCTTCGTTTTCGGGTCAGTACGATGGTGATGCTTACCTTGATTGGGAAATGACGGTAGAACAAAAATTTAATGCCCATCTTGTTCCTGAACAACATAGAGTTAGACAAGCCACTAGTGAGTTTAAGGACTTTGCTTTTGTTTGGTGGAGTGGTCTAGCTGCTGAAACCGATTTGCCTACTACTTGGGAAGAACTTAAGGTAGAAATGCATGATCGTTTTGTTCCTCCTTCTTTTTATAGAGAAATTCGTAATAAACTGCAGCGTTTAGATCAAGGAGATAAAACTGTTCAGGAGTATTTTAGTGAGCTTCAGAAGGGTTTGATTCGTTGTGCTGTGGTTGAAAAAGTAGAGGATCAGATTTGCCGCTTTTATTCTGGTTTGAGAAAAGAAATTCAGGACATCCTTGATTATAAAGAATTTTATACCCTCAACCAGTGTTTCCAGTATGCTATGCTTGCAGAGAAAGAATCACAGGGACTTTTCCAGGCTTTTGAGGAGTACAGCAAGTCCAGGAATTTCTACCCACCACGGCCGACGGGGACTTCGGGGTTGCCCAAGCCATCTTTCCGGCCGCCCCCACCAGCTAGTGTTGTTTCTGCAGCACCAAGATCAGCCCCTGCCCCTTCTACGCGCTCAGGTAAAAATTCTGTGCAGGTACCGACTAGTAGTGCCTCCTCTGTTGCTTCGACGGGACGCACTACAGGGATTCAGTGCCACCGATGCCATGGTCTTGGCCATGTGCAGAAAGACTGCCCAAGTAGGCGAGCATATGTGGCGACAGATGATGGCGGTTACATGAGCACCTCCGATGTGGAGGATGAGGAGGAGGATGTCGCTGCCACCAGCGGTGACCTCGTCCTTTGTGGCGGAGATACCACGGGCTACATGAATATTATTGTGCAGCGTGTGCTTAGCACACAAATCCAGCAGCCCGAGATGATGCAGCGACATAACTTGTTCTAGATTTTCTTCGTCATCAAGAACAGTCGGGCACGTGTCATCATTGATGGAGGAAGCTGCAACAATTTGGTGAGTTCTGATGTGGTTAAGAAGCTTGATTTGACCACACGCCCACATCCACATCCATACTACATTCAGTGGTTAAATGACTCTGGAAAAGCTAAGGTAACACAAACTTGCAGAGTTCCTTTTTCCATTGGTTCCTATGTGGATTCTGTTGATTGTGATGTTGTACCCATGCAAGCTTGTTCACTTTTATTGGGTAGACCTTGGGAATTTGATAATGATGCTGTACACCATGGTAAAAGTAATAAGTACACTTTTATGCATAAAGGAACTAAAATTACTTTGTTACCAATGACCCCTGCTGAAATTGTACAAGCTGATTTAGAACGAGCTGCTAGTTTGAAAAATAAAAGCCCTGAAATTCAGCAACCTGTTAATTCTGCTTCTACACCAAGTAATGTTAATGATTCTTCAAGTTCTAAGGGTGCTGCAATTAAATTACAAGGTCGTTCATGTCTTGCCACAAAATCTGAGCTTGCTGAAATTTCTACTGATGATATTTGCTATGCTTTGATATGCAAACAAGCCTTGTTTTTGCTTGGTAATATTGCTTCTAGTGCTTTGCCTCCTCCTGTCACTAACCTTTTGCAGGAGTATGAGGATGTTTTCCCAGCTGAGATACCCTCGGGCTTGCCACCTTTGAGAGGGATTGAGCATCAAATTGATTTGATTCCTGGTGCTAGTTTGCCAAACCGTGCTGCTTATAGGACCAACCCTGAGGAGACTAAAGAGATACAACGACAAGTCCAAGACCTTTTGGATCGTGGGTATGTTCGTCAATCACTTAGTCCTTGTGCTGTTCCTGTACTTTTGGTTCCTAAGAAAGATGGTTCTTGGCGTATGTGTGTAGATTGTAGAGCCATTAATAACATTACTATTAGGTATCGTCATCCTATTCCTAGGCTAGACGACATGCTTGATGAGTTATATGGTGCTATAATTTTCACTAAAATTGATTTGCGTAGTGGCTACCATCAAATTAGAATGAAACTTGGAGATGAATGGAAAACAGCTTTCAAAACCAAATTCGGGTTGTATGAGTGGTTAGTAATGCCTTTTGGGTTAACTAATGCACCCAGTACTTTCATGCGTTTGATGAATGAGGTTTTAAGACCTTTTATTGGCAAATTTGTGGTTGTCTACTTTGATGATATCTTGATTTATAGCAAATCTATGGATGATCATATGATTCATTTGCGGGCTGTTTTTGATGCTTTGCGAGTTGCACGTTTATTTGGTAACCTTGAGAAGTGCACCTTTTGCACGGATCGAGTCTCTTTTCTTGGCTATGTTGTGACTCCACAGGGAATTGAGGTGGATGAGGCGAAGATTGAAGCCATAAAGAGCTGGCCTGTACCAAAAACTATCACACAGGTGAGGAGTTTTCTTGGTCTTGCAGGTTTTTACCGCCGCTTTGTCAAAGATTTCAGCACCATTGCTGCACCATTGCATGAGTTGACAAAGAAGGGCGTTGACTTCCATTTTGGCAAGGTACATCATGAGTCTTTTGATGCTTTGAAGGACAAACTTACACATGCACCATTGCTGCAATTACCCAATTTTGATAAGACTTTTGAGCTTGAATGTGATGCTAGTGGTATAGGCATTGGTGGTGTTTTGATGCAAGATGGTAAACCTGTTGCATACTTTAGTGAGAAAATTACTGGGCCTGTTTTCAATTATTCCACGTATGCTAAGGAACTATATGCACTTGTACGTTCTTTAGAGACGTGGCGTCATTATTTGTTGCCCAAAGAATTTGTTATTCATTCTGATCATGAATCACTTAAGTATATTCGTTCTCAATGCAATTTGAACCGTAGACATGCTAAATGGGTTGAGTTTATTGAGTCTTTTCCTTATATTATTAAACATAAGAAAGGGAAGGATAATGTGATTGCTGATGCTTTATCTAGGCGATATACTTTGTTGTCTCAACTTGATTGTAGAATTTTTGGACTTGAGGCAATTAAAGAACAATATGTTGCTGATGTTGATTTTAAAGATGTATTGCTGCACTGTAAAGAAGGTCGTGCTTGGCACAAATTTGTGTTGAATGATGGTTTCTTGTTTAGAGCTAACCGCCTATGCATTCCAGTTGGTTCCGTTCGTCTTTTATTGTTACAGGAGGCGCATGGAGGTGGATTGATGGGTCATTTTGGTGCTAAGAAGACGGAGGATATTTTGGCCACACACTTCTTTTGGCCAAGGATGAGGAAAGATGTTGAGCGTTTTGTTGCTCGCTGCACTACATGTCAAAAAGCTAAGTCTCGATTGAATCCACATGGTTTATACATGCCACTTCCTATTCCTTCTATACCTTGGGCGGATATTTCTATGGACTTTATTTTAGGACTGCCTAGGACTAAGAGGGGGAGTGATAGCATTTTTGTTGTTGTGGATCGTTTTTCCAAGATGGCACACTTTATACCATGTCATAAAACTGATGATGCTAGTTACATTGCTGATCTTTTTTTCAAAGAAATTGTACGTTTGCATGGTATGCCTTCTACTATTGTTTCAGATCGTGATGCAAAATTCTTGAGTCATTTTTGACGCGCGCTTTGGAATAAGTTGGGTACAAAGTTGTTATTTTCTACAACTTGTCATCCACAAACTGATGGACAAACTGAGGTTGTGAACCGCACTTTGGGTACTATGTTGCGAGCTATTTTGAAGAAAAATTTGAAGCAATGGGAAGAATGCTTACCTCATGTTGAGTTTGCTTATAATCGGGCAACACATTCTACTACCAAGGTAAGTCCATTCAAGGTAGTGTATGGTTTTGATCCCCGTACTCCACTTGATATACTTCCTCTACCTATTAATGAGAGAGTTCATGTTCATGCTAAGGAGCGTGCTGAATTTATTTTGCAAATGCATGAGACCACTAGACTTAGCATTGAAAAGATGAATGAAAAGTATAAAATTGCTGGCAGTAAGGGTAGAAAGGAAGTAAAGCTTGATGTAGGAGATTTAGTGTGGTTACACTTAAGGAAGGATAGATTTCCAGAATTGAGAAAGTCTAAACTAATGCCTAGAGCTGATGGTCCATTCAAAATAATAGAGAAGATTAATGATAATGCATACAAACTTGAGTTGCCTCCCGAGTTCGGGGTTAGTCCTACTTTTAACATTTCAGATTTGAAACCATACTTGGGAGAAGAGGATGAGCTCGAGTCGAGGACGACTCCACTTCAAGAGGGGGAGGATGATGAGGACATCACTCCTATGGATACACACAACACTCCTCCAAATCTGGACTTGCAAGGTCCAATGACTAGAGCTCGTGCACGACGACTAAATTTAGAGGTGAGCTCGTTCCTACGTTCTTCGCTATATGTTACTTTTGAGAATGGTTTGCTACCTAATGATTATTTTATGATTAGAAACCATGGAGAAGACCAGGAGATGATGGGAGAAGGAGCTGGGAACGTGGAGGACCAGCAAGAGCTTGGAAGCCAAAGTGGAGGCCCAATCAAAACCGACTTCGAGTCTGTTTCGGGGCCCAGGACCAGTCTGTACTAAAACAGTTGCCCAGGACGCATACGGACTCGGATTTGGACGTTCTACATATGCACGGAAAGATAAGGAGAAGACCTTTCCAATGCCGCTGGCCTCATGTCAAAATTTATCTGGAGTCATCAGGAATCGTCAAAACAAGACAGAGTCCAGAATCTGTGTCGGTGCTGCGTCGCCTATTTTTGTCCTTTGGGCTTTGTATCTAGTTGAGCCCAATTAGGGGCGCGTCCAGAGGGTCTTGCACGACCCTAGAGTCTTTATATACAGCCGCCGCCGCACCATTAGGGTTCGGGTTTTGCTTAGATCAATTCTGTTTATAAACAGTTTCGCCGTTCATCGGTTTGTGAGACCCCAACTTCGAGAGTTTAATCATACATCTACAATTGTGTTGCAATCTTCGTTGTTCTTGCTTGTGTTCTTGATTCGCAGGCAGGGATCAGCCTTCTCGGCGAGGTCAATCGTCTTTTGGACGGTTGATAACCAGAGGAGACGTCGTGCTGCGATTGCGGGGTTTAGAACGTGCTGTTCTGAAGCCGGATCGATTTGTGTGTCGCCTCCGACCAAATCAACTTACCAAGAACCTTTCGGAAGATCGGGAACCCTTGTTCACATCAGTCGGGCATCTTCATCGGACTCCAGAGAGTTGCTTCCTCTCTGTTGTCGTCGGACAAGTTATATAGGCTTCCAACCTCGAACTAGCCATTGCTCCATGAAATCAGCTTTCTGAGCCTACTGACCAGATTGTCCGGTCACTGCCTGACCGGACCGTCCGGTCACTACAGACTCTGGCTCCAACGGCTCTGCCCACTGCTGATACCTCTGCTGACCGGACCGTACGGTCAGTTGACCAGACCGTCCGGTCTGTTTCTCTCTCCAGTCCAGAAACATTTCCAGCGCTCGCTTCCTCGCTGCCCAGGGTCACTTATACAGACCGGACCGTCCGGTCTATATACCGGACCATCCGGTCTCTACAACCTCAACTCTGGCAGTTTCCTCGCTTCTTCGCTGTAAGTCCCAAAAAACTTCATCTAGTGACCATAGAGTCTGGTCACCATTGACCCCTCTGTCCAGTCACTATGTCCAGAAGCTGAAACTTGTCGTCTTCGCTAGACTTTGTTTCCCGGCTTCTTCGAACAGCTCCGTGGCTTCTCCCTTGTCATCTAGTGCCTATAATTTCACCGAGCAACCTTGCACATCACCGACTAGACATGACCTAAGAGAATGACCTAGACCCCCTTGATAGTCTGGTTTTTCCTATGGACTCAAAGCCCTAACAACTAGACAAGAGCTTGTTCTCAGCTTTGATCCATCTTTATCAACCCTTGGAATCCATCAAGCTCACAATCCTCCATGCTTGTGGTCATTGTCATCAATCACCAAGGCTTCCATCTACAATCATCATAGAGTAGAAAAGGTTTCCTACACAAACAACACTCGTGTAGACATCAGTCACATTTCATGTTTGTCATTCATCACCAAAACATCATACCTTTGGGTGACCTCAATGGTCATGATCCTTACAATCTCCCCCTTTTTGGTGATGGATGACAAACACTTTATGATGATCCAAAACGGACGAGCAATAAGGAACCAAAGGAAAAGAATGGAATGAGAGGATTACCCTGGTCCTTACCCTAGAAGTAGTCTCCCCCTTGGAATGTGCTAGGTGTTGAGGGAGAACTACCCAATCACGTAGGGCACTTGATATCTATCTTGAGTTGAATTTTGTGCCCGTCTTGGTGTCGTGGTAGGTGTTCTTGTTGATGTAGACACGCACCATACACGTAGATGTTCATGTTGGTGTAGATGTTTATTGTTGTTCTTCTCCATGTTGGTGTGGATGTTCATCTTGTCATGATCTTCATATGTACTGCAAGTGAACATGCACCATTGTCTTGATCATCTTCATGTTCTCCACTTCGTCACCATAGTCTTGGCATTTGGATTCTTCATGTTTCTTCATGTTCCTTCATGTTCTTCTCTCTATCTTTAATTTTCTTCTTTCCATCTTTTGTGTTGGATCTTCATGAACTTCTCCCCCTTTGACTTCTTCTCTCCCTTTTTGATTGGTGTTGGCTTTTGGATCTTCATGTTCTTCTCCCACTTTGTCACCTATCACCAAAAACCACAAATCAAAGACAAAGCACAAGAGAACCAAGGAGCAAATAATAAGAGACAAGAGGTAGAAAGACTCCCCCTTTCATAGTGCTCCTCCTTGGTCACAATGGCCTTCCATCGTAGCTCCCCCTACACACATGACTCAACAAGGAATTTGTCAAGTATGCAATGGTTAGTCATTAGTGTGTTGGAAATGTATGAGTCACTTGTCTTTGAGCCGCGCGAGTTGATTTAACCTCGGAGCTCGGTTGAACGTGACTCAATGGGCATGAAGCACAAAGATCACTATGTGATCATCTAGAGGGTCATATACTTCCATTATAAATAAGCAACTTCCCCTAGAAACATGCTTGGAGGCATGTAAGGTATCACAAAACAAGAATGCATGAATGCAAAGAATGCAAATGCAACGAGTTTACACAAGCATGATGTGATGCTAAAAGAAGGAGAGAGAAAAACTACAAACCAAGGTGTCAACGACGAGTTGTTCCCTTCTTGAGCTTACTCACAATGGACCATTCTTCAAAGCCTTGGGTACACGATGAACCACCTTCCCAAGCTTAACCCATGTCTATTGCTATCTCAAGGAGGTCCGTAGTCAACCTACAAGAGAAGAGAAACAAGCCTAAACAAAGACACAAACAACAAAACAAACAAGCAAAGCTATACAAATTTACAAGAGACAAGCTTTAGGGTTACTCAAGTGAAGTTAGAGAGGTCGACAACATTGAGCTCTCCCCTTAGCTTGTTGAAGGTCTTCTCGTCAAGAGTCTTGGTGAAGATATCCGCCAATTGTTCATGAGTTTGCACATGCACCAAGTCAATGTCCTTCTTCTCAACATGATCTCGAATGAAATGATGTTTGATCTCTATGTGCTTTGCATGACCATGATCTCTTGTTTTGAGAGCCATCTTGATCGCTGCTTCACTATCACAATAGAGTGGCATTTGAGTGAAGTTGAGACCATAGTTCGAGAGTGTTTGCCTCACGTAGATAAGTTGAGCACAACATGCTCCTGCTGCCATATACTCCGCTTCAGCTGTAGATAGAGCCACCGAGTTTTGGTTCTTTGAGCTCCAAGATATTAGAGATCTTCCAAGAAATTGGCAACCTCCCGATGTACTCTTCCTATTCACTTTGCAACCTGCGAAGTCCGAATCTGAAAACCCATGTAACTCAAAGCTTGTTCCTCTAGGGTACCATAACCTCATGGTAGGTGTGTACTTGAGGTATCTTAGTATCCTCTGCATGGCCTTCAAGTGTGACTCCTTTGGATTTGCTTGATAGCGTGCACACAAGCACATACTAAACATGATGTCCGGTCTTGAGGCGGTGAGATAGAGCAAGGACCCAATCATTGATCTATAGAGCTTGGGGTCCACTAGTTTTCCCTTTTCATCCATGTCCAACGGTTTGCTTGTTGCCATAGGAGTACGCAAGGGTTTGCTATTTTCCATATCGAACCCCTTGAGAAGATACTTGGTGTACTTTTCTTGATAGATGAAGTTGTCTTCTCTCAATTGCTTCACTTGAAAACCAAGGAACACATGGAGCTCTCCAATCATAGACATTTGAAATTCCCTTCCCATCATTTCCCGGAACTCCTCATTGTACTTCTCATTGGCTGACCCATATATGATATCATCCACATAGATTTGGCACACAAAGAGATCCTTCCCAACATGCCTTGTGAACAACGTGCTATCAATGCTTCCAATCTTGAATCCATTCTTGAGTAGGAAGTTCTTCAAATGTTCATGTCCTTGGTGCTTGCTTGAGGCCATAGAGAGCTTTCTTCTATTTGTACACATTTCTTGGATGTTTAGGGTTCTATAACCCCGGAGGTTGTTCCACATAGACTTTTTCATTGATCTCTCCATTCAAGAAGGCACTTTTGACATCCATTTGAAAGAGCTTGAAGCCATTATGTGATGCATAAGCAAGGATGATCTGAATAGCTTCAAGTCGAGCCACGGGAGCAAATGTTTCTTCAAAGTCAATACCCGCCACTTGAGAATATCCCTTAGCCACTAGACGAGCCTTATTCTTGACAATTGACCCTTTATCATCTTGCTTGTTCTTGAAGACCCACTTGGTGCCAACCACATTATGATTCTTGGGTCTCTCAACAAGTTTCCATACCTTGCACCTCTTGAAGTTGTTTAATTCTTCTTGTATGGCAATAACCCACTTGTGATCATTCATTGCCTCTTTCATTGTTGTGGGCTCAATCATGGAGACAAAAGAGAAGTTCTCAATTACAACATTTGTCTCATCATCATTGTCTTCACTCACATAGTTGGGCTTGTATTGATTCCTCCTTGTCCTAACTCCTTGAGATGGACTCCTAATGATCAAGTCACGTGAGTGATCCTTGTTGATAGCCTTGGGTCTAGGGTGATGTTCTTCTTGAGTGGGAGGAGCTCTAGGTGAAATATCTTGTGCATCATGGATTGCTCGCTCTGTTGAGATATGAGTGTCTTGGATTCTTAGAGAGGTGGGAGAGTCACTCTTATGCTTCCATGTTTTGGACTTTGAGCTTGAGGTGAATGGAAGGGTATCTTGTGAAGAGCTTGGAGAAGTAGCTTGTGGTGAAGTATGTGGGGAGGCTTGTGGCACACTTCTCACTTGGGTTTCCTCATCACTTGGTGGGTGAACTCTCACTGAATTTTGGGAGGAGCTAGAAGGTGTACTTGTGGCATTTTGGGTTGGTTCTTGCACCTCGGAGGAAGAGGTTGGTTGAGGTGGTGGAGTAGAGGGCTCATCGATATCACCATCATTTCTCTCGTGGGGTAAAACCTCGCCCTTGGGCATTCTTCTCATAGCCTCCCTCATGGGTTCATCACCAATGTTCACTTCAAGAAATTCATCTCCCTTTTGAGAACCATTTGACTCATCAAATTGCACATCATAGGATTCGTCCACACAACCTGTGGATGAGTTGTAGACCCTATATGCCTTAGAGGACCCTGAGTACCCAGCAAGAATGCCTTCATCAATTCTGCTCTCAAATTTCTCTGGTTTTCTCCTCTTCTTGAGAATGTAGCACTTGCAGCCAAAGATTCAGAAATAGGAAACATTGGGTTTTCGTCCCACTAATAGCTCATATGGTGTCTTATTCAATAATCGGTGGAGATAGACACAGTTGGAGGTATAGCAAGCTGTGTTGATTGCTTCAGCCCAAAATCTCTCATGAGCCCCACACTCGTCCAACATGGCACGAGCAAGAGTGATGAGTGTCTTGTTCTTCCTCTCCACTACTCCATTCTGCTCAGGAGTATATGTAGCAGAGAATTCATGCTTGATTCCCTTCTTGTCACAATATTCCTCCACCGTTGTGTTCTTGAACTCAGTCTCATTGTCACTCCTTATCTTCACAATGCTAGCCATGAACTCATTCTTTGCCCTTCTAGCAAACTTTCTAAAGATATCACTGTCTTGAGATTTGTCCACAAGAAAGAAGGTCCAAATGTATCTCATGAAATCATCAACAATCACCAAGCAATAGAGATTGCCTCCTAGACTCTTGTAATGTGTTGGCCCAAACAAGTCCATGTGCAAGAGCTCCAGAGGACGAGATGTAGACATGAAAGACTTGGTGGGATGTGAAGATGCAACTTGCTTTCCAGCCTAACAAGCATTGCACAATTTGTCCTTCTCAAAGGTCACATCCTTGATTCCTTCAACTAGATTCCTCTTGACCACTTTTCTGAGCTGATTCATTCCAACATGTGTCAGTCTTCTATGCCACAACCATCCTTTAGTTGCCTTAGTGAACAAGCAAGTACTTGGTGGCATGTTATTTTGATTTGAAGTCCGTGACATACAAGTTACCATGCCTCACTACATGAAATACTAGCCTTTTCTTTGAATTTTCAATCATTGCACCATCCTCATCAAATGTGCACTTGAAACCCATGTCACAGAGTTGACCAGTAGACAGGAGGTTGAAGTTGAGGGTTTCCACAAGAAATACCTTGGAGAGATGGAGGTCCTCAGTAATTGCCACCTTGCCTAATCCTTTGTCTCTCCCTTTTGAGTTATCCCCAAAAGTCACCTTCTCACTGTCTTCATCTTCATTAATGTTGGTGAACATGGTTGGCTTCCCGATCATGTGTTGGGTGCACCTACTGTCAAGAATCCAATGAGTACCTCCACTCTTGTAGTTGACCCTGGTGGTATCCATAAAACAAGCACCAGAGGAAGAAGGGTTAGTATCCAAAGCATTACTTGATTGATTTGCACTAACCTCATCATGTCGAGCGATAAGTCCATCCTCATAGATAGGGATCCTTGCAATCCCTTCCTGAAGTCTCCTCCTGATGGGATAGTGAGGAGCATAATACCTCCAATGTCCATGACCATCTCCCATATGTACGTTGTCGAGGTCCATGTAGTAATGGGGAGGATCATAAAGGCCAGTGACGTGCTCAAGCACATGTCCCACTTGTGAGTGGAACACAAGTATCATCTCCATTGCCCTCTCAATTGAGAGCTCATGTCTTCTATTGATCACCTCCTCAAGTAAGAATCCCCTCTCAGGAGCTGTGATTTGTCGGAGAAGCTTGTCAATCACTTCAAGTGGAGCTATCCTTTGAAGACCTCTGAAGGAGTTTATCCTGCACACAAGATCATAAATCCTCAAGAAAGTATCATAAAGATCATCATTTGAATTTCTCACAACTTCATCAAATTGGAAGAAGAACTCCTGTTGTTGAGCTCGATGAATGCTCCAGAGTCGATCTTGTGGAGGAGGTGGGGGCGCCAGATTGATCATCCCAAATGACCGTGCTAGTAATGTTGTTGTCGCTCCCCCTACACCAATCCATGGTCCAGCCAGAGTGCTTGGAGTAGAACTTGGAATGGCACTTAAGGTAGAGCTTGATGAAGCGCTCGATGAGCTTGGTGAAGGTTGTTGACGGCTGTTAAGTACCATTTTTTACCGTCAACTATACTCAAATAAAGGAGAATTTGGCATTTCATACACGCATGCTTTATCACAATAATATAGTTCCACTTGTACTTGGAGAACTTTGTGCATGCAGGAGGAAATGTGAAGGAAACACCTCAAAAGGCAAGAAAACACACTTTCGACCAATCAGAGAGCGCCACATGGACGTCACACGGATTGAAGGGCCCATTTTCAGCACTTAACCGACGTAACTCCCTGTAATACCGCGCAAACCGACGTCAGGGCCCACAGGACAGCCACCTGGAGAAAGCACAGGCCAGGAGGGGCCACCCCCAGGTCGGCCGACCTGGTCAGGTCGGCCGACCCGGCCGGGCGCCCTCTCCGCCTGGGCTTCCACGTGTTGGCTCCTCCGCGACTCCTGATGACGGTTTGAGATGCCTTCCGTGGCGGTTACTCTCCCTTGCCGACCTATTCAGGCTATAAATAGGAGGGTGTGCCTTCACACTCAACACACACCACAAGAAGCATTTCTCTCTTGCTAGTAGTAGTTCTTGGAGTTTTAGTGGAGTTAGGCTGAGTCTAGAGCTCTCTAGTCCCAAGTCTTCACTTGGAATTGGTATGGCTCTTGTATCTTTTCCCTTTTGTAAGACTTTGCTCTTATCAATATATATATATTTTCTATATAGTTGTGCTTGGGTCATGAGTTTCTTGTTTGATATTGTGATCCATATATGTGATAGTTTAGTCTACTTGTGTGATAGTAGTTTATATTTATTATACTACTATTGTCATGCTAGTTATATACCGTCACTATTGTCATGTTATAGTCTCTATGTTATAGTAATCGCGGAGGGGCAGAGTGCTCTTTGGTCATGCAAGTATGGTACTTGGGTGACTGATTTGCATCAATTATTCGTTAGTCTACTGGTTCGTTGAGGTAGGCGGCAGGTGGTGACAGCCCTGTCCGTCCTTTGAAATCCTCCCCGCTAGGCTAGTGCGTAGGCTCTTGGCGGAAGTCGCCTGTGGATGCAGGGGTAAGTCCGTGCCTGAAGTGCTATACTATTGACTGCTGAACCTGAGTGTGGGTCTGTATGTATTCTACTTAGGCTATGCAACTGTATAGGAATGTATAGTAGGAGTAGCTTAGCCTAGTCTTTCCTCCACTAGACTTTATTTATTTAGTAGGAATCTTCTGTGTGTGTCACACTACCCAGTTATTATCATGTACCCGCCTGTCTTGGTTAGATATCCTTGCTAATTGTTAACATGATCTTATATGTTAGTAACGCTTCTTGATCATAACCTTCCTTTGGGATAAACAAATACGATACCCTGAATACTTCCGGGTGAAATGCTACAGCGGTATTCTCCGTGCGCTTGCGGATTTTACCTACTTGACTCTGGGACATATTAGTGAACCGTTTCTGGCCCCGTGCCGGGAATGATTTATTAATATGGCTTAGCAAAAGTCAACAAGCATTTCTGGCGCCGTTGCCGGGGAAGGCGTATGATCTAAGAAAAATTACTAATGTATATAGTAGTGTTGCAATTATTAAGGCTATCTCCTAGGCAGGCTAACCTTGCTTTGTTTTCTGCATTTTGTATGAAAACAGGGTAGTGTATGACTGGTTTCGACTTGCCGACAAACTTCACTGAAGATCCTGAGTCACTCCTGAGAAGGACACGAGCTAGGCTCACCCCTCCTCGTAAGGAGATTCGGCCAATCGAACCTGTCATTCCCGCACCATCAAGCTCTGAGCAAATGGCCGACAAGACCCTCCGCGAGTTCTCCGCTCCCTCCGCTGCCAACATCCCTACGGGACCAGCTGGCAATGTGGGAGATGCGAACTTCGAGATCAAGACCGGTCTCATCACCATGGTGCAGGCTAGCCCATTCTGTGGGAAAGCCAATGAGGACGCTAGTGCTCATCTCCAGCAATTCCTGGAGATTTGCAACACGTTCAAAATGAAGGACGTCACCCCCGACGCTGTTCGCCTTCGACTGTTCCCGTTCTCTCTCCTTGGGAGAGCGAGACAGTGGTTCTACGCAAACCCTGAAGCTGTGAACACTTGGGAGAAGTGTTCAGCTGCGTTCCTTGCAAAGTTCTTCCCGCTGGGCAAGACCAATGCCCTCCGCGGAAGGATCTCAAGCTTCCAGCAGGAGTCGAAGGAGTCGATTCCTGAGGCATGGGAGAGGCTCCAGGAGTACATCCTGGCATGTCCCCACCACGGGATGGATGATTGGCTGATCATCCAGAACTTCTACAACGGGCTTACTCCGTCGGCCCGCGACCACCACGACGCTGCTGCTGGTGGAGCCTTCTTCTCGCTCACTGTGAGCAAGGCAAAAGATTTGATCGAGAAGATGGTGTCCAACCAAGGTTGGAATGAAGAGCGCCTCCAACCTCGCCAGCGAGGCATGCACTCCGTCAAGGAGGTTGACATGCTCGCCGCCAAGATTGACCTTCTCATGAAGAAGATGGACGACCAAGCCAATGGAGAAGTGAAAGCCCTAGACGCTCGTATGACTTGCGAGGTCTGTGGCAACACGGGACACTCGGGCAATGACTGCCCTGAGACCCGTGAGGACGCAATGTTCATGGGCAACAACAACAACAACGGCTACCGTCCACAAGGAGGTCAAAGTTGGGGTCCACCACGTCCCAACTACCAAGGAGGTAACTCTGGCAACTTCTCTGGTTTTAATTCAGGTTATAATCAGCCCTCCTTGAAAGATCTTGTGCTTGGTCAAGCTAAGGTTAATGATAACATCAGTAAAAAGCTTGCCACCACTGATAGGACTCTTGAGAGCATCCACACTAAGATAGAGGGTGTTTCCTCTGCTCTCAAGAATCAGCTGAGCTTTAATAAAATGATAGAAACCCAATTAGCTCAGTTAGCTGCTGCTGTTCCTACTGCTGAGTCAGGGAAAATCCCGGGGCAACCCGAGACCCCCTTAGAAAATGTTAATGCGGTTACCACGAGAGGAGGTAAGTCCACTCGGGATCCGCCATACCCTAACCATGCAGGAAAGGACACATCAGCTGAGAAGCCGGCAGAAGAAGAAGAACTGCCGCCCAGGAAAACGGCCCCACATGAGTTCTATGACACGAGCCTCATGCCGTTTCCTGAAAGAAGAAGGAAGCCAACCGTGGACGAGCAGTTCACACGCTTCGTTGAGGTGATCCACAAGCTGCACATCAACGTGCCCTTGCTGGATGCGATACAAGTACCCACGTACGCTCGCTACCTCAAGGATCTTATCAGCAACAAGCGCCCACTACCGACCACACAAATTGTCAAGCTGACGGAAGAGTGTAGCGCTGCTATACTCAACCGGCTTCCCGAGAAGAAGAAAGATCCGGGGTGTCCCACGATCACCTGCTCGATCGGGACACAAAACTTCGACCATGCCTTATGTGATCTTGGGGCAAGTGTGAGCGTCATGCCGAAGGATGTCTTCGACAAGCTCAACTACACAACACTATCCCCCACGCCGATGCAGCTGCAGCTGGCCGATTCAACGGTCCGCTATCCGGCGGGGATCGCCGAAGATATTCCGGTGAAAATCCGGGATTGCTTCATCCCCGTCGACTTCGTAGTGCTTGACATGGACGTCGGGAAGAGCACACCGCTCATCCTAGGACGCCCATTTCTCAGCACTACGGATGCTCGCATCGATGTAGGAGCCGGAGAAATCCGCTTCCACATCAATGGCAAGGAGGAGAAGTTTGACTTTCGGCCAAGGAAAGAACAGTGCAACATGATCCGTATCAAGTACGGGCCGAACCCAAGCAACATCAAGGAAGTGGAGGTCACTCCGCCAAAGAAGGACAGCCTCATCACATTCATGAAGAACTTCCTTGAGAAGGAAAAGGCTGCACAGCAACAACTGATGAAGGCAAGGAGGCAAAGGTCACACATTAAGCAACAGCCTCCGAAGTCCACAAGGCAGCAACCTCCGAGGTCTGCAAAGAAACAGGCTGTGAAGCCTGCAAAACCGCAGCCTCCGAAGCCCGAGAAGCCACCGACCGCAACAAAGACCAAGAAGGTGTGGCGAACGAAACAAGAAGCATCATCCGTGTCTTCATCTCCGGGACCGGACAACGCTTCATCGAGCTGAACGCCGGAGAAAAGTCCCGCTCGTCGGACTTTAAAAGGTGAGTCCTCGCCGGGAGGTTAAACCGGTAGTTATCCATATTTGCTCTTTTAATTGCATATTTGCTTTCCACCACATTTCGATTTTTCCCGACCACTGCATTTTTGAATTTTTCCAGCCACCTTGGAATTTTTCAAAACTCATTTGCATTTTTAAAAATTTAGAAAATAGGTTTTTGGGCTTTCCATTTTGAAAAGATTTTTTGTCGAGCTTTTTGAGCAAAAAGGCAGCAGGGGACAAATCCCCTAGCCGTTGGGGAACACATAGGAAAAAGGGGGCTGCCAGGAGGCCCACCTGCCAGGTCGGCCGACCTGGTGGGGTCGGCCGACCCCCTGGCCCCACCTTTTCCTGTGCTCCTTTCTCCCGACGGCTATATGGCCGTTGCTCTGTCCCTTTCTAACGGCCATCTTGCTTCCTTGGCTATAAAAACCGCCCAGGAGGAGGAGCTTCACCATTCCAAGCTCATCTTTCACTCCCCTCCTTTGCTCACTTGTTGCTCTCCCAAAATTTCGTGTTCTTCAACTTTACTACAGCCCCAAAAACCCAAAAAAAAAATATTTCCTCTCTGTTTTAGTGCATTTGCAAGTTGTTATGAGAAGAAAACCAATTTCGGAGAAGCTCGGGTTTGTCGTTTTCACTAACGCTCACCCGAACACTTGTTCGATCTTGTTTTTGTTCTTGTCTTGTGTTTGTTCTTGTGTGCAGCCATGTTCAACCGAATGAAGCAAGTCGCCGGAATCAAGCGGAGAAAAAGCACTCGTGCAAGCACGAGTCAAGCATCCTCCGTCAATTTCAGCGACAACCAATTCCGCCAGCTGAACACGATGATGGCTCAGAATCAGAGCAATTGGGATGCCTTCTTCCGCTCCCAAGGCTACGACCCGAACCAGCAGATATGAGCAAGAACAAGCTTGGGGGAGGACCTCCCTTCTCACGGTAACTTGTATCTTTCCCCTTCTCTTTATTTCTTGCATTTGCTAAATCTGAAAATCCATAAAAATTTGCAAAATATAAAAAGAACAAAAATATTTCCCTTTTTCATGCGCGGTATGAATGTGTATAATTTTCCTATGTTGAGATGATGAATAGTTGCTCTGTCCTTTATTCCTCTCTAATGCTAGTTTACAACTTAGTACTCTCTCAAGAGTTAGGTTTGTTGGTAAATCTTGCCTTGAACTTGAATCTTGTGGGTAGCATATGCATTCTCTAGTTCTAAGTTGTTGAGAGGTATGATATGATAGATAGGGCTGCTATGATCTTGCTCAACGTAAAGCTTGAATTCCGGAGTTTTATTTTTCAAAATGACAAATTGATAAGTTCCTCAATGATGAAATTCCCACCACAGCCATATGTAGTGTTTACATTTGAAAACCTTTACACATATGCTGCTTGTTCCACATTGAGCTTAGTCAAAATTGTTGTGACCCTAGTAGAACTCTTTTCATGCTTTCTTGATCAAGATCATATACACACATCCACCGCCATGAGCTATCCTTCTAAATCAAGAAGATAGCATCCACCATATCCACCATATCCACCGTGAGCTATTCTTCTACACCGGAAGAAAGCCACTATCCATCCATCCATCCAAAGAAACACTCCATATATCCATTGCAAAATTCCTCTCTCAAAGTATTCATTGCAAACTAGGACTATGGCTATGCAAAAAGAAAAGAAAAAAAAATGCTCAAAAAAAAAAGAGAGCAAGCAAAAGATAGCCATAGCCTAGAAACTCCAAAAGAGAGAAGGAAAATTCAAAAAGGAGTTATTTCTTCCCATCCACCATTCCTCCGTTCTCCCACACACTGGCACATCTTGATCAAGATTGTTTGAATTGATGTTTTTCTTGGATCCGGTCTTTTGACATAGCAATATTATGTGAACATGAGTGCCTCATATATCCCTACCTTGAGCTCCACATAAAGCCTTATTTAGAAGTAGGTGATTATAGGCAACACTTTGCCTTGGTGAGGAATCATACACATATTGAGTGATCCGAGAGAATCATTTGAGGAACTTGGTTTTTAATTTCAAAATCTTTTGAAAACCTCCGGAATAACATAGCGGAATCTAGAGCAAGTGATTGGTGCCCTGCAATTGTTCTATCTCTCAACCGCCCAAGACAATGAGGTGTAAAAGCCCCATGGATCGAGGTAAATGGGTAAGTTATGTGCCAACATATTTAATTCTAGGAAGAGTACTTTGTTGTGCGCATAGTATTATTGAGGAGTAGGACATTGTAGCAACTCCTGATCAACAACTTAAGTTTATCTTTGCTTCGGGACGAGCAAAGGGTAAGCTTGGGGGAGTTTGTTGACGGCTGTTAAGTACCATTTTCAACCGTCAACTATACTCAAATAAAGGAGAATTTGGCATTTCATACACGCATGCTTTATCACAATAATATAGTTCCACTTGTACTTGGAGAACTTTGTGCATGCAGGAGGAAATGTGAAGGAAACACCTCAAAAGGCAAGAAAACACACTTTCGACCAATCAGAGAGTGCCACATGGACGTCACACGGATTGAAGGGCCCATTTTCAGCACTTAACCGACGTAACTCCCTGTAATACCGCGCAAACCGACGTCAGGGCCCACAGGACAGCCACCTGGAGAAAGCACAGGCCAGGAGGGGCCACCCCCAGGTCGGCCGACCTGGTCAGGTCGGCCGACCCGGCCGGGCGCCCTCTCCGCCTGGGCTTCCACGTGTTGGCTCCTCCGCGACTCCTGATGACGGTTTGAGATGCCTTCCGTGGCGGTTACTCTCCCTTGCCGACCTATTGAGGCTATAAATAGGAGGGTGTGCCTTCACACTCAACACACACCACAAGAAGCATTTCTCTCTTGCTAGTAGTAGTTCTTGGAGTTTTAGTGGAGTTAGGCTGAGTCTAGAGCTCTCTAGTCCCAAGTCTTCACTTGGAATTGGTATGGCTCTTGTATCTTTTCCCTTTTGTAAGACTTTGCTCTTATCAATATATATATATTTTCTATATAGTTGTGCTTGGGTCATGAGTTTCTTGTTTGATATTGTGATCCATATATGTGATAGTATAGTCTACTTGTGTGATAGTAGTTTATATTTATTATACTACTATTGTCATGCTAGTTATATACCGTCACTATAGTCTAGTTTATATGTTATAGTCTCTATGCTTAGTTTTAGCTGATAAAGTATAGCATGGGTTTGGTGATCGTATTCGTACGGCAGCGCTGCCTCGTTAATAGTAATCGCGGAGGGGCAGAGTGCTCTTTGGTCATGCAAGTATGGTACTTGGGTGACTGATTTGCATCAATTATTCGTTAGTCTACTGGTTCGTTGAGGTAGGCGGAAGGTGGTGACAGCCCTGTCCGTCCTTTGAAATCCTCCCCGCTAGGCTAGTGCGTAGGCTCTTGGCGGAAGTCGCCTGTGGATGCAGGGGTAAGTCCGTGCCTGAAGTGCTATACTATTGACTGCTGAACCTGAGTGTGGGTCTGTATGTATTCTACTTAGGCTATGCAACTGTATAGGAATGTAGAGTAGGAGTAGCTTAGCCTAGTCTTTCCTCCACTAGACTTTATTTATTTAGTAGGAATCTTCTGTGTGTGTCACACTACCCAGTTATTATCATGTACCCGCCTGTCTTGGTTAGATATCCTTGCTAATTGTTAACATGATCTTATATGTTAGTAACGCTTCTTGATCATAACCTTCCTTTGGGATAAACAAATACGATACCCTGAATACTTCCGGGTGAAATGCTACAGCGGTATTCTCCGTGCGCTTGCGGATTTTACCTACTTGACTCTGGGACATATTAGTGAACCGTTTCTGGCCCCGTGCCGGGAATGATTTATTAATATGGCTTAGCAAAAGTCAACAAAGGTCATGATCCGAAGGGGTTGTAGAAACTGTTGCAAGGCAATCTTGTAGAGGGATCAAAGAAGTTTGAGCTCGAAGCTACTTATTTCCATTTTCTTGAAGATGCTCCAATGTTTGCCTTGGAAGTCTTCTCCTCGATCCAGCTTGCGGTGATCTTCTTATCATCAAAGAGCAACCCAATCACATCCTCGACAGAGAGACCCTTCTCCATGATGAGATCAAGGGTGATGTAGAGGAGCTTGCTGCTAGGGAGCAAGGTGAGGATCTTCTCGACTATCACAATCTTGGGAAGCTCGAAAGTAGTTGCTCCAATCCTGTTCACAATACCTCGCAAGTGAATAAGAGAGTTAAGTCCTCATTCTCATTAGCACAAAAACCAAAGAACTCCTCAACAAGTGTATCACTAGCATGACTAATAAAAGGCTCACAAACATCATCATCACTAGTCAAACTAGTAGAGCAAGCAAGATCAAGAGAGCCAACATCATCAATCATTATATTAGGCACACTAGTAGAGCAACCTATCAAATTATCAGTAGTAGAATCTAGGCACTCACTAGAACTAGGCATATCCACACAATCATCATCATATACATGATCATCGGTAAAGGTATTGGCAAAGTCCACAAGTGTGTCCATCAACTCATCCGGAATCATAGCATTTAAGTAGCTTTTCAAGCGATCCTTCCATGAGTCATGACCCGGCCCCAAATGGGATGACATCCCAACTCAATTCGGTCATTACTCAAGACGGTTAAGCCCTATATTGAGCACTTGGCTCTGATACCACTTGAAAGGATCAATTGACCGAGAGGGGGGGGGGTGAATCAGGAACTCAAACTATGTACCTATTTTGCCAACTATTAAAACCGATCACTCAAACAACTCCTTCACAACTGTAGTGGTGATCACACTAACAAGATAATCCTATGAAAGGAAAGACAACCTAAGCATACTAGTGGATCACACATGAGGCACACAACTCCTATGCAAGCTAGTAATCAAAGAACACGCGGAAGCGCATAATAAACTAGCAAAGGAGCCTACTCATGCAAAGCTACTAAATCAAGCGGCACATGGAAGGCACACAAGCATGAGTAGCATGATACATACTAGGGTGATCAAACAAGCCTAAGCAACTCCTATACATGCTAGTGATCCAGTGTAAGCTAAGCACAACTAGCAAGTAGAGAAGCCTATTCATGTAAGTCTACAAGCAAACAATTAGAGCATGGTAAGCATACAAGCATGAATAGCACGGTATGTAAATTCGGAAAGTAATGCATCAAAGTAAGGAGTAGAGTAAGAGATGACTCATGATTTTTTCCCGAGGTCTCGAAAGGATGGCGCGTTCCCCTACTTCTCGTTGGACCACTCCTATCGGAGTCCCAGTCCCTCCCGCCACCAATGTGGAGTTCTCGCTTACGAGCCCGCAATCACTCCCGGAGTGAAGACACGGTGCGTGTCACCGCTGCCACCAAGGCACAAGCTCGCCTCCCTTGAGAACTTGCCGCACTCCCCGAGCTGACACGAGCGCTCACTAGCGATGCCCCTTTCACCAGCGGGCTCAAACCGTGTACAAACGTGTGATGGCCTTCACAACCAATCACGATAGGCTCGATCAACGATACCTAACCGGTCTATGTCTCACCATAGACCAAGAGTAACAATCTAGATCACACCCTCAAGAACACCCTAGCCTTAGATGTGCAAGATCACTCCATGTTACTCTCACAAGTACTCTCAAGATATCCAATATCCTCTCCTAGTGCTCTCTTCTTTTGCTCTTGGACCTTACCAAATGCTCTCAGGTATTTCACTGGCCAAGAGAGGTCTCCAAGACCCCAGCAACAAAGTTATATAGGCTTCCAACCTCAAACTAGCCGTTGCTCCATGAAATCAGCTTTCTGGGCCTACTGACCGGACGGTCCAGTCACTGCCTGACCGGACCGTCCGGTCTCTACAGACTCTGGCTCCAACGGCTCTGCCCACTGCTGATACCTCTACTGACCGGACCGTGTGGTCAGTTGACCGGACCGTCCGGTCCGTTTCTCTCTCCAGTCCAGAAACATTTCCAGCGCTCGCTTCCTCGCTGCCCAGAGTCACTTGTACAGATTGGACCGTCCAATCTATTGACCAGACCGTCCGTTCTCTACAACCTCAACTCTGGCAGTTTTCTCGCTTCTTCGCTGTAAGTCCTAGACAACTTCACCTAGTGACCGTACAGTCCGGTCACCATTGACCCCTCTATCCGGTCACTATGTCCAAAAGCTAAAACTTATCGTCTTTGCTTGAATTCATTTCCCGGCTTCTCTGAACAGCTCCTTGGCTTCTCCACTGTCATCTAGTGCTTGTGATTTCATCGAGCAACCTTGCACATCACCGACTAGACATGACCTAAGAGAATGACCTAGACCCCCTTGATAGTCCAGTTTTTCCTATGGACTCAAACCCCTAACAACTAGACAAGTGTTCCCAACACTTGCTCCATAGCTTGTGCTCAGCTTTGATCCATCTCCATCAACCCTTGGACTCCATCAAGCTCACAAGCCTCCATGCTTGTGGTTATTGTCATCAATCGCCAAGGCTGCCGTCTACAATCATCATAGAGTAGAAAAGGTTTCCGACATGAACAACACTCGTGTAGACATTAGTCACATTTCATGTTTGTCATTCATCACCAAAACATCATTACTTGGGGTGACCTTAATGGTCATGATCCTTACACAGTTATATATCTGTCATTTTTCAGCATTTATTTTTTACCATAAATGCATACCAATAATTAATTGGAAACTCTTTTATTTCTTCATTGAGAAATAAATTAATCCAATGGTTCTTTTCTAAAAAAAAGATAATGCGCTTAAGTGCCTTAATTTTAACTAACTGGAATCACCTTTGATTATAATCATAACATTTCATGAAAAGCTTGATGATCAGAAATTTGCAATACTCTTATTTACAACTTAAATACTGATATTGATTATCGTAGTTACATGTATTTGGAATTAAAGTTCCCACAGTTGTTTTGCACTTAACATCAAATGAACTAACTTTCACACACAATGTAGGACATTGAGTTCACTGTTCAAGAAAACAAACTTTGGATGCTTCAGTGTAGAACAGGGAAACGAGCTGGTAAAGGTGCAGTGAAAATTGCTGTAGATATGGTCAATGAGGGCCTGATTGACCATGGTTCAGCAATTAAGATGGTGAAACCACGGCACTTGGACCAGATACTTCATCCACAGGTATTATTTATGTAGCTAATGCCACACATCTGTTGACCTGTATTTTACTATTAATAATGCAACAAAAATGAATTACAGTGGAAAAATCAAATTTAAGAAAAACTACACACACACACACACAAGAAACAATTATCTGATTAAGAAAAAAAGGTCCTAATCCATTCCACATTTAATTCTGTAATTGTTACATTGGTACCTGTTTTTCTGTTACTGAATGAACTTAGATACCTATTTTCTCTCACTATTTCACTAACGATCAAAATGTTAGTAATTGCCAATTTATTTTCTTTCTTTGGGCGTGTATTGAATTAGTTTGAGAGACCATCATCATATGAAGAAAAAGTCATCGCAACAGGCTTGCCTGCATCACCAGGAGCTGCTGTGGGTCAGATTGTTTTCACAGCTGATGATGCTGAAACATGGCATGCACAAGGAGAACCTGTCATTCTGGTAATCACCTTTTACATTGGACTAGATTTGTCAGTCTCTGTGTCGTTCAATTTGTAAAGATGGTATGAATTCTTTTATCCTCAAATTTGTACCATTATATTCATTTTATTTGTGTAAATTTAAAGGTTAGGACTGAGACAAGTGCAGAGGATGTTGGTGGGATGCATGCAGCTGCTGGAATTCTCACAGCCAGAGGTGGTGTGACTTTTCATGCAGCAGTCGTAGCACGGGGCTGGGGAAAATGTTGTGTGGCAGGATGCTCAAGTATTCATGTAAATGATACTGAGAAGGTAGTTAACATTAAACATTTCATGATATACCTTGTCAATGTCATGGCAGTAGTTCCATTGTTGTTTACCTCGATGGTAAGGTGCCTCAGTAGCACCTTCTAGGTCCCGGGTTCGATCCCTAGTGGGAGCGAATTTTCCGGACTAGGTTAAAAATATTCTCTCGCCTCTCCCCTAAGTCAAAGCATGTGTAAGACCCTGCCTGTGTGGACATTGCTCCCGATTTAAAGGATGGTGCACTATGAAGCTCTCACATAGGCCAAAGAAGGGGTCCCCATATCAGAGGAGAGAGGGGTTCGGAAATTTTCTAGAACTGTATGAGAAGGTCCTTTCTTTTTAATGCAATGCCGTTGGGGCGATATTATCCCGACAGGTCTAATTTTGTAGTTGCATTGTTGTGATGACAGACAAACGTTGGTGTTTCAGTTCTATATATTTCTTGATGCAGGTAGTAGTGGTTGGGAACAGGGTGCTTCGTGAAGGTGATTGGTTGTCACTAAACGGATCGACAGGAGGGGTTCTTTTGGGAAAGGTGCCTCTATCCCCACCAGCACTTAGTGGTGATTTGGGAACGTTCATGTCTTGGGTGGATGAACTGAAACAACTAAAGGTACCAAGTTTCTGTCAACAGAAAAATAATTAGACTTCCTTTAAAGTTCAATTAGTCAAAATAACATTGTAATAATTCTCTCATTGTCCTCGTTTCATATATGGTTGCTTTTTCTAGGTCATGGTCAATGCCGACACTCCTGCAGATGCTCTGACTGGAAGAAACAATGGCGCTGAAGGGATTGGATTCTGCAGAACTGAGCACATGGTACCATTTGCTATTATATGTAATCGGAGGATTTTTGTGCGCTTAATCCTCATAGTGATTGTGTCATCATAAGCTTTTTCTGCTTTAGTTCTTTTCTTCTGATGCGAGGATAAAGGGCATGAGACAGATGATAATGGCGGATACTGCTGAATAGAGGCAGAAAGCGTTAGATCTTCTCCTGCCATATCAGAGAACTGACTTTGAAGGGATTTTCCGTGCAATGGATGGTATGTGATGACAATCATTTTCAGTTTCTCAAATTTTCAAATTTTATTATTACTTTTAATAAAGCTACAACTGCAATACTATTATGTTCAGTTTGGGTCACATTGATTTCATTGTTTATCTGTGACAACCTCATGATTGTCGAACATTGATATCTGGAGCGAACTCTTACATGATCAGATTACTCAAAGAAAAACAAGCATAAATTGTGAAAGTTAAATTATTTTATGCTTGTGTTCCAGTGCTTCCAGTAACCATTCGCCTCTTGGATCCTCCACTTCATGAGTTCCTTCCAGAGGGTAGCATTGAGGATATGTTAGACATGTTATCTTTTGACATCAAATCTACTAATGATGAAATCCTTGCAAGGATAGAGAAACTATCTGAGGTGAATCCGATGCTGGGTTTCCGTGGATGCAGGTTAGTTTTTATCGCCGTGCTTATTCACACGGTCACGCCAACACAGTTTTACTGAAATTGAAAAGAATGCCATTGCTTTCTATAAATCATTTCTACTCTTAATTTTATGTCCCATTTCAAATTCTAAAGTACCATCTGCATCACATTTTCAGGCTAGGTATATCATACCCAGAACTCACAACAATGCAGGCCCATGCTATCTTTGAAGCTGCAATTGCTATGGATGACCACGGTTTTGAAGTTTTTCCAGAGATAATGGTGCCTCTTGTTGGAACACCCCAGGTGTCCAAGTTTGTTCTTAAGCTTTACATAGTGCTAATTTTATTTTAGGTGGTATTTGACATGTGTAGTATTTTGTATTAGATTTAGTGGTTTTATCTTTCACCTTCTGAAAAATCTTTATATCTGCCTACCTCATCTCGCTTGGGCCCTACTGTGGTTTTTCAACATACAATTAGATATGTATGATGTACACCTCATATGTTTCTGGAGAATGTTTTGCAGCACAATACTGATTAGCATTCATTCAGTTATGTATTTGTTTCTCAATAGTCCTTGACGAAGCCCCTATCTCAAGCTTGTCATTGTCCCATGTGTTATCGGTAACAGAGCAAAAAGGAACCTAGTCCATATCTGTTGTTCTGTTTCCTTGATGTTAATGCATAGCCAATTTTGACGTTGCTCGGTTCATATTGGTACTCTTTGGTTCGGTCAGTTGTAGGGTATTGTAGTTGCAGTGCTAATGAATCTGGTAGTTAACATTAGTTAGGGAACTCTGTAATGCAAAAGTACAAAATCGATATGACAGCAGATCCAGGTGTATCCGAAACATTACTGGGTCGAGCTGTTCACAGTTCGTTTCTGCTTTTGCACCGCACAACCACTGAGGATGAGCACTGCTGCCACAGTCAACATGGGGCTCCGATGACAACACCAGGTCAGGAGGTCCCGACGATGATGATAGTGCAGAGGACGGATGCCGCTGTAGTCGCTTCAGGGCTTCGACGGCTTGCAATTAGCCCGAGCTGCTGTGGGAGATAAAATGATGGGTTGAGCTGAACGCACTGCTGCAAATCTCCAAACGCCTGGCGCCATGACTATCTTTTTGCAGCGTCTCTTGGGTTTATCTGATTCCACTTACCTGGAAAAGCGAATCAAAGTCGGAGTTTTCTTCCATTGTGATTACAACATGATTCATTACCTATTACATTTGCATTTGCACTTTTTAACCAAACAACACCTAATATTTGTCTGGATCTTCAGGTGTTTGATCGGAAGGGAGTATGTGAGTTGGTTAAGATTGCCACAGAGAGGGGCAGAAGGTCAAGGCCCGGTTTGGAGGTAATCAATTAGTTCAATTTGAATATGATAAATCAGGAAAAGGTAAATTCGTTTGGTTAGTGTTCAAGTTCTCGTGTTTTCTGAAAAAAAAATGTATATAATGTAACAACAGGTTGGTATTTGTGGTGAACATGGTGGTGAGCCTTCGTCAGTTGCGTTTTTCGCCAAGGCTGGGCTAGACTATGTTTCCTGTTCTCCTTTCAGGTTAGCATCTATCGTATACTCCATTCATGTCGTTGTGTCACATGCATCAGTGTGTGCTGGGGCACGTGTTGTATGGTAAGTATGGACTATGCAGATATGGCATGAATATACATTTTCTAGTTAGATGCGTTTACTAGCTTTGCTTGATGGATCTATTTAGCTTAGGATTTGAAATGGTTAAACTACCAGAGATTCACTTATAATTGACCTGCTAATTATGAACACTTTCAATAACATGTCATAATTTGGATGCAGGGTCCCGATTGCAAGGCTAGCTGCAGCACAGGCATTCCTCTCTGATAAGAGCGAATACATGTAGCTCCTCACTCCTCAGGAAGCAATCGCTACTGTGTCTTGTTCTCAAATAAATAATGTACAGATGGGGCAGTTGAGGAATTCTGCATGTAAATAGAAGTGGACATGCGTATGTATAACTTTATTTGGGACATTTATCCATGGTGCTGGGAAAGAAGCGTTTATATTTATAAAACAGTAAAATACATTGGCGGTACCTAAACTTGTCTCGAGGTATCATCTAGGTCTCTAAATTCTCAATATGCATATCCAGGTTCTTAAATTTGTTAAAGTGTGTCATCTAAGTCCAAAGTACCAAAAATACCCCTTGTATGTTGTCATGCCTTCTTTTATTCATAGTTTCCCCTCTTATTTTTCTATAATTATACCACATTGTATTAAAAACAAAAGTTCATTAGAATGAACTTTGATAGCACAATTAATTTAGAAAAAAAACACCTCTTGTATGCTGACAAGCCTTCGTTTATTAATGGCTTTTTGTCTTATTTTCTATGATTATACCATGTTGCAGTAAAAAATAAAAATCCATAGAATGAATTGTCATCTTTTAAAAAAAATTAGAATGAATTATGGTAGCAGAGTTAATTTAGGGGAAAATACCCCTTGTATGCTGATATGCTTTCTTTTATTCATGGCTTTTTGTCTTAATGACTATGATTATACCATGTTGTGGTAACAAAACAAAAGTTTATTAGAATGATTTGTGGTAGCATAGTTAATTTAGAGAGAGAAAGTTTAAGAAAAATCATATTAGTTTATCATCCAAGTCATAAAATCATAGGGGTAGTTTCAGTACTTTGGATCTAGATGACACACTTTAACAAGTTTAGGCACCCAAATATGCATTTTAAGAGTTTGGGGATCTAGATGACATTCTGAGACAAGTTTAAGGACCGCTGGTGCACTTTACTCTTCATAAAATATGTATAGCTTGCATGTTTGCCAACGGTATTGTTCTGTTCAAATTTTCAAATAAACCGCAATATGGCTCTTTAACTTGCTTAGATGATTAGATTGTTAGGGATAATGGATGTTGTATTATCCAAAGGGCAAAGGCCAAATATATACATGTACAGGTTAGAGAAATATGCACAAAGGCCCCTCGTAGACTAGGGACTCACACACCCATACATATATCTAACACCCCTCCCCCCCCCCCCCCCCCCCCCTCAAACTGAGGGTGGATCACCAAACATTGAATTTGGAAAAAGAACAGAAAACACCAAAACACTCCCTCCGCAAACTTAGGGTGGGTCAACAACACTGAGTTTGGAGAGATAGAACCTGTGATGAGTTCCGGTTTGTGCCTTCGTGAGTAAGTCGGCCAACTGGATCTCGGAAGGAACATACCGAGGAGCAACCACACCATCCTGTACCTGTGCCCAGGTGTAGAAGAGATAAACACCAACATGCTTGCTAAGCTCATACTTCGCAAGATCACGAGACATGCTCAGAGCATCAGTACTGTCAGACATAACTGGAGTAGGCATCTGACCAGAAACACCAAAGTCCTCTAGTAACCACCACAACCAAGTGACCTCAGCGGTCACAAGAGCCATAGCATGTAACTCAGCCTTTGCACTAGAACAAGAAACTGTTGTCTGCTTCTTGTCTTCCAGGAAATGAGGGAGCTCCCAAGAAACATACAAAAGGTAGACAGAGAATGACTGCCAGAGGGGTCACTAGCCTAGGTAGCATCATAGTATGCCGGAAGCTGAAGCGAGCTGGTGCGTGGAAAGAACAAGCGGCGAGAGATGGTCCCATGAAGATATCGAAGAACACGGAGTAGGTGGGTGTAGTGTAGCTAAGTGGGAGGAGACATAAACTAACTCAAGATATGCACAACATGCGAGATGTTAAGATGAGTGACACCAAGATAGACAAGACTACCCATAATGTGACGATAGTGAGTAGGATCGGAGAGAGGCCCATCGTCACCAACATGGAGCTAAACATTGAGCTCCATGGGAGTCTCAATTGTACGGTCATCTATGAGACAAGAACGATCAAGGAGATCCTGGATGTACTTCTCCTGAGAGAGATAGAAGCCCTTAGAGTAGAGGACACCTCAATACCAAGGAAGTAACAAAGAGGGCCAAGATCAGACATCAAGAACTACTCACTCAGACGGGCCTTAACAAAGGCAATGTAGTCAGGGTCCTCTCCAGTAATGATCATATCATCAACATAGAGGAGGAGAAGTGTCCAACCATGAGAGGAAGTGTGAACAAAGAGAGCAGGGTCATGGTTGCTAGCAGTAAAACCAGCAGCAAGAACAACAGAAGCAAAGCACTGAAACCAAGTGTGAGGTGCCTGCTTTAGTCTATAAAGGGAGCGACAAAGGCGACAAACCATACCCTCGGGAACAGAATACCCTGGTGGTGGCTGCATATACACCTCCTCAGACAGCTCACCATTAAGAAAAGCATTCTTGACATCAAGCTGAGAGATGGTCCACTGACGAACAGAGGCAACAGCAACAAGAGTCTGAACGGTGGTCATGTGAGCAACAGGAGCAAAGGTCCCATCATAGTCACGACCATGCTCCTGCTGAAAACCATGAGCAACGAGGCGCGCCTTATAGCGCTCAAGGGAACCATCAGAGCGAGTCTTGACCTTGTAGACCCACTTGCAAGTGATAGGACGGACACGAGGGGGAAGAGGAACAAGGTCCCACGTGCCAGTCCGCTCAAGAGCAGCAATCTCCTCAGGCATAGGATGTAGCCACTCCTGATGACGAATGACATCACAATAGGTGGTAGGCTCAGGAAGTGCAGTAGCAGAATAAGCGGAGAGTGAGTATAGCTCAGGAGGCCGACGGATACGATCGCCTCACCGGAGAGAGGGCTCAGGGGAAGAGTCCTCAGGGAAGGTGTCTATAGAAGAAGGCAAAGAAGTCTCATCAGAAGAGGGTGGTGGTGGCTGAGTAGAAGAAGCACATCGGGTATCGACCTGCGTCACTGGAGGCTTGACTAAGTAGTCAGTCTCCGAAAGAGGTGGTGGTGGTGGCTGGGTCGAAGGCGGCAGCGGTGGTAGTGATGGTGGTGGTGATGCGGGATAGGTGCTGACCAAGGAGGCATCTAGCAAGATCAGAAAAGAAAGAGGATCGATCAGTGAAGTAGTAGCGGTGTCTAAAGAGGGAGGAGGATAGTAAGGGAGAGACTCATCAAAAACAACATCCCGAGACACCCTCATATATGCGCCGACCAACAGGACCCCAACAACGATAACCCTTATGCTCAACACTGTAACCTAGGGAAATGCACTGGACAGACTGAGCGGTCAGCTTTGTGCGCTCTTGAGGCAGAAGAAGCACATAGCATACGCAGCCAAAGAGGCGAAGAGCAGAGTAATCAGGTGTCTTGTCAAGGAGGCGCTCAAAGGGGATCCCACCCTGAAGGGTAGAAGAGGGTTGAATGTTCACCTAATAATTTGCAGTAGAAACAGCCTCAACCCACAAATGAGGAGGAATAGAAGAAGCAATCATAAGAGCGTGAGCAGCCTCAAGAAGGTGACGATGCTTGCGCTCAGCAATACCATTCTGAGCATGAGCACCCGAGCAGAAAAACTGAGCAAGGTTACCCTGAACAGAAAGAACTTGATGAAGGGCTCCAGAAATATACTCTCCCACAGAATTCATTGAAAAACACAAATAGAAGTGTCAAAATGAGTGCAAATCATAGCAGAAAAGATCTTATAAATGGATAAAAGCTCACTGCGATGCTTCATGAAATAAATCTATGTGTAGCGAGAATAATCATCAACAAAGATAACATAGTGTCGATGTCCTCCCGTAGAGACAAAGGGAGCAGGACCCCATTGAGAAACCATGTGTATATGTGTCATGGCTTGCAATATGTGATGAGTAATTGACATTGGTTGAGTTTGGTGTTTGAGTTGAAATACGGGAATCTGGGGATTGCATGAGTTGGTGCATATCATGGTTTTGACTAACCGGAGTTGGTAAGGATGTTGGAGACTCTGCAGGAGATGGGAAATGTGTTTGCTTGTCTCATGATGTGTCGGTCACTGGAGTCAACTTGCCGGTCAACGGCAAGAGGATCGGGCACAAGTAGGAGACTTGGGACCGGACGATCAGGAGGCCGGGTAAAGTCAAGGGTGATCCACACCGTACCCGTGGAGAGGCAAGAAGCATGGACGGTTTCGCGGTTCAGCCTCAAAACCGTGAGTGGTGATCAAGACGGCGGGGTTGACCAAGTCAAAGGTGATTGGGCATCGGTGCAAGTACAGGCTTCCAACGGACCGGAGGCGGGAGAGACTTGCCGACAAGGAAGATCACGAGACGAGGTGACACGCGTCAAGATCAAGAAGTCATGCTTTGAGAAGCATGCAAGGCGGTTTCCCGGTTTGGGCCTCAAAACCGATGGCTGCAATTGGAGGTGCACGTGGCACCATCGCGGAGCTTGCGTCGAGGCGAAGCAAAATTGTGAAGGGCTCGATGGCATTCGGCGAAGAAAAAAAGAATTGGACAGTTTTGCCCCTGGTGGTAGGTGGCAATGAGTTATAGGTCAAGGGTAGAGTTGTCTTAGACCCTAGGCCTATATAAGGAGAGGTGTGACTGGTGGGAGAGGTGGCTCTTCCCATTAGCCTTGTGTTAGGTGTTCATTAAAAGTGCTAGGAGAGGTCTTCATGTAAAGAGGAGAGTAGTGGGTGTGTGAGAGGCATCTCTTACTCTTCCAAATAGTGGGAGGAAGAGGGTGGCTTCCTAGCCTTGTATTCATGTATCTTGTAAGCATGTTTCTATGATATGAGAATTATTTTATGCTCAAGATCTTTCTCTCTCCCTAAATCCCGAATTTCTCTTTTTCTCTATTTTCGGAGCTATTTTTGTAGGAATTTTCGATCTCCTTTTTGGACAAGTTTTTGGGACGAATTTCGTGGGAAACTTGGTGCTATGATGATCTAGAACAAATCCACAGAGGTCCTTGACCGAATCCATAGCTCTAGCATCTTCGATTTGAAGGACTTCTCAAGTTTTCCCTTTTTGGTGTTCTTGGTACAAGATCTGAAATTCATGATGATTCCTTGAGCCAATTGAGTGGATCTTCTAGGATTAGGTTCGTGATGTGTTGAGGATCCACTGATCCAAAAATCATATCATTTGGAGTTCGTTTGATTAGGTTTTGGTCAAGTTTTTGCCTAATCCCGAAATCTTTTTCTGTTCTGTCAGGGTCGACCGGCACTGCCGACGACCAGGACCAGCACTGCCGGTGGGTCAGAACTCGGATAGGCACTGCCGATGCCACGACCGGCACTGCCGGTGGCTTGAGTCCGAACCCTGCACCAGCACTCCCGATGGCCAGACCGGCACTGCCGATGTGCTCTACTTAGTGCATTTGAGAATCCCTCGCCGGCACTGCCGATGGGCTTTACCGGCACTGCCGATGGCTATGATCGGCATAGCTGTTGGTAGTCCAGTAAGGTGACTTGTGTGCACCTCTTTGACTGATTCAAGTCTTTGCTGTTCCCTTTTGTTTCCGGTGTGTTCCACTGCTATAGTTAATCACTCCTATGGTTAGCACATCACAAGTTGGTGTGTGGAGCCTTGGTGATCGGATTAGAGGTTGGCTTGGGTTGTAATTGGGACATAGGCCAAGTTTTTGTGAAGAAATTTTATTGGCTCCCATTCACCCCCCCCCCTCTGGTCCCCTTCTCGGTCCTTCACCCATACATCAGTGTGAACAAGATCAAAAGGACGTTGTGACATAGACTCACTAGAAGGATAGGGAAGTTGTATCTGCTTTCCCAAATGACATCCCTGACACTGATGTAAAGACTCACGACCTGAAACAGATCCTAACAGACCTTCACTGATCATGGTGGAAAGGTGAGAGCCACAAATATGACCCAAGCGATGATGCCACTGAGTGAAGGAGATCGATGAAGAAGAAGCAAAAGCAGAACCAAGACGATTGACTGATGCAGCGGAGGAAAGATGTAGCCAATCAAGCTCCCATAAGCACTGAGAGTCACGGCGCCGAGGGCCAGTACCAATCAGCTGACTCATGCGACGGTCTTGAACATAGCAAAAGTCAGGATCAAGAATGACACGGCAATCAATATCAGTAAGCTGGCGAGCTGTAACACCCTACTTTTTGCAATTTCTAAAAATGCCAATTATTAGCATTGAGCAATTAATAAAATAGCCTGGTCAAATTAATTTCTACAATAATTATAATTAACTTATTGCATTTGCATATCATGTCATTGCCATGTAGATTTTTAATTGCATTGTGCACTTAGTTGATTACCAAATAAAGTACCAAGAATTTAGAATAGAAATAGGAGGGAAAAGAATTAGAAAAGGAAAAGAAAAAGGGAGGAAAACCAGATTGGGCCGAAAACTCTTCTTCTGGCCCACCCCGGAACCCCCTCTCCTTTCTCCCCCACTCCCCCCCCCCCGAGGGGCCACCAGCCCACAAGCACCTCGGCCCAGCCATCCTCCCACCGCGCAAAAGGCGCCTTTCCCCGAACCCGCCTCTCTCCCCACTCTCTCGCCGACACGCGGGCCCCACCTTGTCATCCCCTTCCTCCTGCCAATCCCGCCTACGCACTCACCCCGCGACACCCCCGACCGCGCGTGTGTGATCACCGCGATCGCCTGCACCTCCTGGCCTCCTTTCCCCCAATTCTCACCTCGCCGCCGATGCAAATTTGGAAGGCGGCGAGATCCCCGGCCCTTGCTCCCTACCGTGAGCTGAGCCAACCCTAGCGCCTCCCCTCCCCTATAAAACCGAGCCCAAGGACCCCCAGTTGCCTCGCCCTCACGCTCGCCCCCTCTCTACTGCTCTAGCGCTGCCGCGTGCCAGATCTTCGCCGTCGCCGGTAAGCTCCGCCGCCGCCATGATTTCCTCACCTTCGACGTATCTCGGCTCTATTTGATCGGCCGTTGTGCATCGCAGGTGCACCAGGAGACACCGGGGCCACTTCTCGAAGCCTGCCGACACCGCTGGACCCCCCCCCCCTCACCGTCGTCAACGTGCTTGAGCCGCCGATCACCATCGCTAGCCCTCCCCGGCCTCCAATTCCTTTGCGCGACCTCACTAGTGAGTTCGCCGTCCCCTCCTCTCTCTCTAGAGCTCCACGGAACCCCGTCCCGGCCGCTGGAGCGCCGATCCGACCAACTCCGGTGAGCTCTGCCTCCGCGCCACCGTCTTCAGTGACCGCCGGCGACCACCACCCCAGCCTTCTATTTCTAGCCCTTGGATCTTGATCCAAGTGTCCAGATTACATACCCCGAAGGGGTATGTAATGGGTCCACCATGGACTAGTGGACCACGGGTCCACAGAAACGGTAGACCTGGTCCACCCCCTTTTAGATTTAAATTAATTCAGGTGATTCCTGGATATTGTTAGGAATTTTGTATTTAGGCCCCTGTGTTTAATTTAAATTATATTTATGCCCCTGTGTTTAATTTAAATTATATTTATGCCCCTGTTTTTGTACAGAAGCTTTTGAAAATTGTATTTAAGCCCCTTAACCTTATCAAAATCATTTTAGCACTACATTTTTATAGAAGAACACCTGTACCTTACTAAAATTATTATTTTGGCCCTGTAATTTTACAGAAACACCCCGGGACTTATTTTTAATTATACTTTAGTCCTGTCTTTTTACACTTTAATCCCTGAACTTGTTATAAATTACATTTTAGTCCTAAGATTTTATGATAGGTTATTTTCACCCTGTTATTTTACAAATTAGCCTCTGTACTTTTTAGAAATTACTTTTAGGTCCCTACACATATCTGTTTTTACTATTTTAGCCCTAAAACTTCAAACCTTCATAACTTTTCAACCGTAACCCGGATTTAAGTAATTCTTGCGCCAACGTGATCGTAGTAACTAATACTACCTGTTAGTACTACTTTTTCTAATTTTACTATTTTAACCTTGTATCTTTGAACTTTCATAACTTTTTACTCGTAACTCCGAATTAGGTGATTCTTGCGCCAAAACGATCATAGGAGCATAACCTATGCATTCGTGGCATCATCATACTGTTTTTCCATGATTGCATGGCTGTGTATTGATTTTGTATGCAACTGCTTATGTCGGTACTGTCACGCGTAAAGACGACTGCACGCAAGGATCAGTGTACGAGGACCTCCAAGAGCATGAGTTCGAAGTGGTTGAGCAACAACACACGCAGAACGAAGGCAAGTGTCCTTGATGCATTCTGTACCTATAGTGAATGTTACTTTAGGATTGCATGCTTGTCAATTGATTGGGAACCTACTGTTAGGATTTACTAGTATTGTCTATCTTGTCCTTGTCGCCTTGAACTAGAACTTTATCGGTCAATGGGTAGACATGCTTAGTTGCTTCTTGGGTTGTTGGGTTCCATTTAATTTTGACTAACGAACAATATCACTTGGGAAAGAATTGGTAATTTTTAGCAACATGGACTTAGAGATCTATGCAAGCCAGATGGAATGGATGTGGTGCCGTAGGTACATGGTTGGTGGCGGTAGGCTTGTTGTACATCCTAGGAACCGATTCTTGGAGCGATAACCCAGGAAAACAGTGCCATCACAAGACCTATATGGGTAAGGCTTGGCCTAGTAATTAGGTGTTCTCCTAGTGTCGATGCAGCACTTTGGTGGAGCGGGGAATGGAAGTCAAGAGAGGACTGTCCTTGTATAAATGGCTCCTGGGGTGATGAGCTGCTTGTTGATGGGCTATCACTTAGGGACGGGAGTGGAACCTTAGTGGCTAGCATGTACTGAGAGACCCTTTGGAAAAGCCTCGTAGTGAAACCCTGCCACACACCCAAGGAAGTGTGTAATATGGGTCGCGTCCACGGGCACAAGGGGAATCACGACTTGTGGGTAAAGTGGCACAACCTCTGCAGAGTGTAAAACTATCATGATAGCCGTGCTCACGGTCACGAGCGGCCTGGAGTCCTCACAAGATTAGTTGGTTATGGGATGGAATGGTTGGTATTGGTGGTTTGGATTGGACTTATGGGTATTGGTGGTTGATGGCTGGGATGACCCCACTTAGTAAATAGGATGCTTAGGTTAATTAAAAGCTCATGCAATGAACCCCTATAAGCCTTCCTTGCCTATAGCCCCATGTCATCTTTTCCCCCACTTGCTGAGTACGACACGTACTCACCCTTGCTATACCATATTGCTGCTCAGCCAAAGGAGAAGGTTGGGACTACCATGAAGACGAGGGAGATGAGTACTAGGAGATGGTCCACCAGTCGGTGCCTGTGCAGTCTTGGGACGTCTACGCTAGTTTATTTTCGCTGCTTTGATGTACTTTTCTTTTAGACCTACGGGTCCTTTTGTAATAAAGATACAATGTAATAATTAATGGATATGGACACTTATTCTATTTACCATTAATGATGTACCGTATGTGTGTGTGACTTGATCCTGGGCACATGTACGGTTGCACTCGTTTTGCTTCTTAAAATGGGTGTGACACCAGCAAATATAAGCTGCATGGTCAGATCACGAACACAGGAAACATTAGGGATAGAAAAGGAGTTAGATAAAAGAGTCCCGTGCCCGAGAACAGGAAGAGAAGAACCATCAGCAGTGTGAACAAAACAAGAAACCGTTGAAGGAACAATAGAAGAAAGACACGAACGATGAGGAGTCATATGAAAAGAAGCCCTTGAGTCAAGGATCGATGGCTGAGTACCTAGAGTGGTACCGGGAGCAGGGTGTGCACACAGCTGAGTCACAGAACCAACAGCGCCAAGAGGCTCTGCAGACGGCTGAGTCACAGAACCAATAGCTCCAAGAGGCTGAGAAGCAACCATGTGACTGAGAGCACTGAGAACCTCTTGAGTGTCAGGTCCAGAAGAGCCCCTCTGAGAATCTCCAGAGTTAGAACCACTTGTCTGAGGAGAGCGGCGAGCTCGAGAATTCTGCTAATCCTTCTTCTTCTTGTAACAAAAGGACTCAACATGGCCGTCTAGAAGAGACCCTCTAAGAACCTCCTGAGTGTGCAGTATTAAATAGGCTGTAGATAATAAGATAGTCTCTGGGTTGTATGACCTGTCTGTTTCTCTGTCTGTATCACTAATTAAGAGACAGACCCTGTCTCTGGGTTGTACATGCTCTAAGCATCTCAAACCCACTCTTCGCCTACTACTCGACTTAGCTAGACCAAGTTACAACGATACAAATAAGGGACCAGGCACAGCTGGAAAGAGATTACAGATAGGGGGAAACTACTGCCTGGAGACCCTATTGCCACATGACTTCCTTATACCCAGAGTGGAGCTACAGGAAAATGTTGAGGGGCGTGGCTCTTTGAAAAACCTGAATTTTACAGCTAATTATATGGTGAAATTTGGATTTCATAAGCTTAAATTTTAATTCGACCGTGTGTGGCCGCATCCGGTAACTATAATGTAGCTCATGCTTATACTAACACGCTCCTGGGTACCACTATCATCCTACGTCCATCCTGGTATTCTGTAGAATACTTACCTTATAGGTATCCATAGTTATGCCTATGTCGGTAGACGACTGGGTACCTCATCCATAAGGGAACCGACCGAGTCGGCTTGGAGCACAAGGCAATTAGAGATAGACTTTCTATATCAATCATTGTAGACTACGAGTAGGACTCTTCATGTACCCCTTGCCGATCGGTTAAATAAGGCGGCAGGGAACCCCTATTGAGGGACAAGACAACACACGAAACACAACATTAATAAAAACCACAGAACATAGGATGTAGGGTTTTACTCTCGTCGAGAGGGCCCGAACCTGTCTAAATCGACGTCTTGTGTCCTAACCATCGAGTTCTTAATCCCAACGTAGCCCTATAAATTTATTACTGAGTACAAGTCTCAACAGTTGGCGCGCCATGAAGGGGACAAGGCTCGTCGGGATTCACCGTCGACTTCGATGGTCGAGATTCCCACCATCCAGTACTCGCCGGACTTCAAGATTTCTTTCAGGTCACTCGACTTCACCGCCAACTCCAACGGAGCGCTAGCCCTCGACGACAATCGATCCGACTCAGCCGCAGCCGATCTCATGGTGTGATCACCGAGCCGGTCAGATCTGATCCCTGCATTGGTTCCACTTGGATTCGACGACACAGATCTACCCACCGGGTACGACTCTAAGTCGGTCTATTCCATTGATGAGGACTCAGACGGATCTACATGCCCTTATCCTTTGGCTGTCAATATGGTCGAGGTTCGTGAGGAACCTACCCAACCGATGATGGAGATGATGACAACAATGATGATGGTCCTGGCAACGGCAACGAATGGACATGGCGAGGAAGGCCAAAGGGATAACGACCATGAAGAGATACCACCTTCGAACGGTCACCGCCGCCGTCCGAGAGGATCTCGTGGATCCTGATTGGCGAGACGGCTAGACTTCGGAGATTTGGAAATTGAAGTGGATGGCGTCAAGGTATACGACACCCCTCAGTTCAACATCACCGGGGCTAAAACATTGCCTGACAGCTTGATGGCTGACGCGGCATATCAGACGCCCACGTTGCATAAGGCAGTAGCCATGCTCAAAGCAGCTGTTGTTCAAGAAAAAACCAGGGACGAACCACAGTCAATGGCGAGTTCTAGCTACGCAACTTCTCATGGACAACAACATAGTAATTTGAGGAATTCCATGAGACCCCGTGACGGAAGAGATACCATCAACTCTCGTACTAAAGAGCGGATCCGTGACGACCAGCGCTACGAAGACGAGCGCCGCAATCGGAGGACTGATGACTGACGGGACGACCGACAGGATGACCGACGGGACGACCGACGACGTCATTCACCTCCAAGAGACAACCGCGACGACCGACGTCGTCGATACGATCAGGACCAGTGCAAAAACCATGACCAAGATGACCGGCGTCGTTGTCATAGTGACGACATCGGTCCTCGCCATAATCACCGCGCGTCTTCACCTTCCCGGTCATCAGACCGATGACGGAGGCCGGTCACCCCTAACGAGGACGATTTTGATGGGATCAAGGCTTACATATCGAAGCTTCGAATTGCTCGGTGGCCTAAAAGATTCAAGCTGGTCGCCATCGAGAAGTATGATGGTCAGACCAACCATCAGGAGTGGCTTCAGTGTTATAGCATGGCGATTCGGGCGGCAGTGGCGACACCTATGTGATGGCTAACTATCTGTCGGTCTGTTTTGAGCCAGCCGTTCGGATTTGGCTCACATCACTCTCTAAGAGCTCGATTATTTTTTGGAGCGACCTCAACAAGAAGTTCATTGAAAGCTTCCAAGCTACCTGCAACCGGCCGGGTAATCACTTCGACCTCACTCGGATCAAGCAGAAGGCTGACAAATCCCTGTGCGACTACATCAAGCGGTTCTACGCAAAGAAGACCGAGATCCCTAATATCCCGGACCAACAGATCATTGCAGCCTTCCAAGGAGGTGTTCAGAGCGATGAGCTAATTTGGGAGATCGGTTGGAGGGACCTCAGGCTGACTGCTCGGGAGTGCTTTGAGATCGCTGATAAGTTCGCATCTGGAGAATCGACCTTGTATGACATCTAAGGCAACGGCAAGGAGAAGCGCACGGACAAACAGGAGTTCTCCAAGAAGAACAAGAAGTGAAAGACTGAGAACCTGGTCACGGCAGTAGACCGAACGAGGAAAAATCCTCGGACGAACTAGCAGACCATGGACGACTTGCTGAGTGGCCCATGCCTATGGCATCCAAAGGGAAACCACAAAGTAGAGGACTGTTACCGCTTGAAGGGATTCACAACTACCGCGCTGAAGGTGGCCAAAGATCCGCCAAGACGCAACGGCAAGGACAAAGCCAATGACGGTGACGACAAGGACGAGGATGGAGAGTTCTAGGAGCCCCGGAAGGAAGTCAACTTCATATTCGGAGGCCCGGATGCCTCCACGTCCAAGCGCAAACAAAAATTGGAGCTACGTGAGATCAATTCCGTAGAACCAGTTGCGCCCAAGTATATGAGGTGGTCTGAAGTACCGATTACTTTTGATCGGTCGGATCACCCAAGGCACATGCCCAAGCCAGGTCGCTATCCGCTAGTGCTTGCGACAACAATGAAGGGGGTCAAGTTCAACAAAGTACTCATTGATGGAGGAAGCAGTCTGGATTTGATCTTCACTAAAACCCTCACAGAATTAGGCTTGTCGGTCAGTGACTTGCAGCAGAGTTCCTCTCCCTTCCATTGGATCATGCCAGGCAAGACTTCTGTTCCTATTGGACAAATCACTCTGCCTGTCACCTTTGGGACCCGTGAGAACTTCAGGACAGAGTGTGTCATCTTCCAGGTAGCCGACTTTGAGTTTGCTTACCACGCTATCCTAGGCAGACCGGCAATAGCGAAATTCATGGCGGTTCCGCACTACCCGTATCTCACTCTAAAGATGCTAGACCCCAAGGAAATCATCTCCCTCCACTCTGACCTTCGGAATTCTTTCGATTGCGATGTGCAGAGTTGTGAGATGGACAACCGATAGTTGATGTTGTCCGACCGACTGGAGATCTAGAAGGCAGTCGGCAGTCAGGAGCAGACTGACGTGGAGGCCCCTGTGAAGAAGCCCACAAGGGCAAGATCTAGATGGACAATGTCCCTACCAAGGAAGTTTCACTCGATCCAGAGGACCTTGCCAAGATCACTTATGCAGGGGCCGACCTCGACGAGAAATAGGAACTCACGCTCACTCTTTTCCTCCAGGAAAACAGGGACATCTTTGCATGGAAGCCCTCTGGAATGCCGGGAGTCCCTAGGGAAAAGATTGAGCACGAGCTAAGGGTGCCTCCTAGGGCCACCCTCGTCAAGCAAAGGCTTAGAAGGTTTGCACAAGACCGCAAGGACACCATGAAGAAGGAGATAGCTAGATTATTAGATGCTAAGTTTATAAGGGAAGTGTACCATCCCGATTGGCTGGCAAATCCAGTCCTTGTACCTAAGAAGAATAAAGAGTGGAGGATGTGTGTCGATTATACCGATTTGAACAAGGTCTGCCCTAAAGACCCCTTCCTCTACCACGTATTGATCAAATTGTGTACTCAATAGCCCGGTGTGAGCTTTTAATCTTTCTGGATGCCTATTCAGGCTATCACCAGATCCCACTGAAAGTCGAAGATCAGATCAAGACTTCCTTTATAACTCCCATTAGCGCCTACTGCTATACTACTATGCCATTCGGTCTGAAAAATGCAGGCGCGACTTACCAACGTGGTATTCAATGTTGCCTCGAAACTCAGATCGGTTGGAACGCAGAAGCGTATGTTGACGACATCGTGGTAAAGACTCAGAATGTTGAAGAACTTCTCTCTGACCTGGCAGAGACGTTTGACAACTTGAGACGTTACTCGATGAAGTTGAACCCTAAAAAGTGTGTTTTCAGGGTTCCTTCAAGAAAGCTACTCGGTTACATCATTTCGAAATGAGGTATAGAGGCTAACCCAGACAAAATCAAGGCGATCCTTGATATAGGGACACCTAATTCTCAAAGGGATGTTCAGAAGTTGACTAGATGCATGGCATCTTTGAGTCACTTTATCTCCCGAATGGGGGTCAGGGGTCTATCGTTTGTTAAGTTGCTCAAAAAGCAGGATGACTTCGTCTGGACAACAGAAGTGCAGTCGGCAATGGATTTGTTGAAGGTCCACCTCAGCAATATTCCAGTATGGGTGCCTCCCGAGCCACAAGAAAAGCTTCAGCTCTACATATCGGCCACAACTCAAGTTGTGAGTACCGTCTTAGCGGTCGACCGAGAAGAAGAGGGTCATGTACAAAAAGTACAACACCCAGCTCTACATATCACTAGATCTTGAAGCTGCTATATGCGCTCTTGATCACTTCGAGGAAGTTGAAGCACTATTTTTAGGCTTATCCCATTGAAGTTCAAACAACCTTTGCACTCGGAGAAGTCCTCCACAACCGAGAAGCAGAAGGAAAGATTGCCAAGTGGGCAGTCGAACTCGGACAGTTCATAATTACATTTGTACTCCGCTCGGCAATGAAAGGACAAGCGTTAGCTGACTTCGTTTCCGAGTGGATAGAGATTCAGATGCCGCCTGCACCGCAAGATATTGAGTACTGGAAAATGTACTTTGACGGATCCCTCGAGTTACCTAGAGCGGGTGCAGGAATTGTGCTCATCTCACCACAAGGAGAAAAGCTCTGGTATGTCCTCCAGATCATGTTTCACGCGTCGAAGAACGCTGCAGAATATGAGGCTCTTCTACATGGTCTGTGTATTGTCATGTCACTCGGCGTTCAGCGTGTCGACATCTTTGGTGATTCGGCTCTAGTCATCAATCAAGTCACTAAGGATTGCAACTGTGTGGATGGCAATATGACTGCCTATTGCCACGAAGTAAGAAAGCTCGAAGACAAATTTGATGGGCATAAGTTCACGCATATTCTTCAGGATAACAATCAAGCGGCTGATGAATTAGCCAAAATGGGATCGTCTCGAGCGATTGTCCCACCCGGTGTTTTCTTACACACCCCTGATTTTCCTACTATTTCTCCTCGGTTTGACGTCCTAACGACCGATATTGCTGAGATGGTAGATGATATCAACATACGGACCGACTGGCGTGACCCGGTTGTCCACTTTTTTACTAAGGGAACGCTGCCTCCGGATCATAATTAACAACAAAGGTTGAAGACAACATGTCGTGGATATTTGATGGTGGATGTCCTACTATATCATCGAGGGGGTTCAAATATCTTGATGCGATGCATCTCGATTCCAGAAGGCAAAGAATTGATGGAAGAAATCCATTCAGGCGTATGTGGCAACCATGTGTCTTCCAAGACTTTGGTCGGTAAAGCCTTCCGGCAAGGGTTCTATTGACCCACAGCGGTTGAAAATGCACACCAAGTCGTTCGAAAGTGTGAAGGCTGTCAATTTTTCGCTCAACAAACACACGTGCCTTCGTAGCAGCTTCAGATGATACCTATGACTTGGCCTTTTGCAGTCTGGGGGCTTGACATTGTCGGTCTTTTTAAGAAAGCGTCAGATGGGTTCACTCATTTGTTTGTTGCTATTGACAAATTCACCAAGTGGATTGAAGCAAAGCCGGTCGGCAAGATAACTTTAAAGAAGGCGGTCGAGATTGTCAGAGATGTCTTCACTCGGTTTGGGGTCCCTCATGATATCATCACCGATAATGGTACTCAGTTTACATCTGAGGAGTTCCGTGACTTTACCGATGAGATGGGAATAAAAATCCACTTTGTATCAGTGGCTCATCCTCAAAGCAATGTGCAGGTCGAACGGGCCAACGGTATGATTCTTCAGGGATTGAACCCGAATATTTGACAGGCTCAACCGTATGCCGGTCGGTGGGTCCGAGAGTTGCCTTCGGTTCTTTGGGGGCTGCGCACTAATGTCAGTCAGGCTACTGGCCAGTCACCTTTCTCGTTGGTCTACGGTTCCGAGGCTATGCTACCGACCGAGATAAACCTCATATCAGCACGAGTCAAGGGATATGACGAGAAGCTTTCTGAAGACAACCGAGTGATTGAGTTGATTGCAACAGAGGAATTGCGTGATCGTGCTCTGTTTCGGTCGGCAGTATACCAGCAAGGCTTACGACATTATTATGACAAAAAATGTTCGCAATCACCAATTTCATGTTGGGGATTTAGTGCTGCAACGAGTGCAATCAACTAAGAATCAGCATAAGTTATCCCCTAAATGGGAAGGACCTTATGTGGTCAAAGAAGTTACTCGACCGGGGGCTTATCGACTGATATATGAAGATGGTGACAACGTACCAAATTCATGAAACATCAATCAGCTATGTCGCTTCTATACTTAGTCTTCTTATTGTATTATCATACATTATTGTTGAATGAAATTCTAAGTCTTTTTGATCGAAGATGTTTTTTATTTCATTCTTATTTGTCTCGATTCCTTAATTTATAACATTAAACAATCGAGCCAGGAGTTAGTAATAATGTCCCACTACTCCTTAACCTTGACAAATTCTGGTTTTGGATTTTTCTAACCAATTTCTCATATTTTGACATGGTCTAAAGTTTTTTGGTCTTACGCTGGAACATTATGGTTATACAATTTATACTGCACAACAGACTGCCACTACAATAAACCCAGAGCCAAAGTGTGAGAGGTCATGTGTTGATTGGTCGATTCTGCTTGTTACGTAGTTATAAATTACAACCTAATATGCTAAGGCAGACCGGTGCAACTTCTATTTTTATCTCTAAAAGACATAAGGTGAAAAGGTTTAAGTGCTATAGCGCGACTAATGTAGCTTGGCACCGACTGATTTGCTCTAAGTAACAGGAGATTGCCTTTATGACTATTAAGTTGATTTTTCCAAACTTGTTTAGTAACTAAGCAAGCACAAGAATTAGTATTTATATTTACATGGAGACAATATTGTTTTCCTGATTCAAATACTACTAATATTTGTTAACATTGCAGATATTACAACTCTTGTGAAGGAGAGGAGGCATCATCTTGTAATTCTACCTCCGGAGTTGCTGGATGAGACGGCGTGATGGGGTCGACCTCTACATTATCAACTGAGGCACAGAAGGTTTCCAGCATGGAATCCATAAGCAACTAACATTGATCGATCGTCAAGTCAGGGTTGAAGCCCTCCTTGACTTTGTCCAATGGCAGAGCAGGAGACTAAGATTAGCAAATAGCCAGTACTTGACTCCCGGCCTCAGTTGCCACTTTTCTGGTATTCTTGGCGATCACCTCCGGCGCATGCTCCAGCAAGTACTCCAAGGAGTGCCCAGTCTTCTCCACTTGGTTAGAATGGATATAATCCAATGCTTTCTGAGGGCCGTAAGATATGGCTGCAAAAGTCATGAAGGGTATTAGATGATGAAGTCCAAAAGCGATGATAGAAGACTTAAAAAGATAGCTTACTGGCAAGATTACATCAGAAGGACTTGGAGATGCTCTTAGCCTCCTCAATCTTTCCTTTGGTCTCCTCTAGTTCCTTCTTCAGCCGAGTGATCTCAGCGCTCTGCTCTCCGATCGATTTGGAGAGATCATTCTTCTCAGCAGTCAGAGCATCTAAGAATCTCTGCTGGTTTGAAGTTAATTTCTCTAGGTTGGTGACCTTCTGATCACGAGCTAAAAACACAAATAAAGATTTTAGTGTTAGAGTGAGAAAGAAGCAAATATAAGTTGGTCTACAATCTTACCAATGACATCAGCACGACTTTGCTCTAGAGTTTTGGTCACCTCCTTGTGGTCGGTCTGCAGCTTCTCAATTTGCCTTCTAGCTTGAGAAAGCTGCTCGTCGGTAGCTGTTGACAATAAGTCAATACCTCTAAAGAAGAAGTTTGAATGCACAAGATGTTAGGGACTTACCAAAAGTTTCGGCCTCGAGGTATTCAATCCTGGCCTGCTTCTTCTCCACAAGAGAATATATTCTCTGAATATGAAGAAGGGTATGGTTAGCTGGGAGAATGATTCAAGGAAGAAAAGACTTGGTATTGATGTACCTTGTTGGCCTCTCGATGATGATGCATGACGTCCATGTCCTCAGTTTCTTGTTGACTCAATGAATCCTCGACCAACGTGGTCTTACCCTTATGACAGGGAGAAGACATGCCGGTCGGGGAAGAATTGACGGTCTAAGGAGCAGGCGTCGACAGCAGCTTAGGCACTGAAGCGTTGGGCGATTTCCTCGGCTCGGTCTGCACACTTGATGGTGTGCGGACCGGTAGAGGCAGGTCAGTCGATCGACGATCAGGAGTCGACCGAGTGTCTTGAGACCCTTAGGCGCTCTGAGTATCACTTGACCAACCGCTATGATTGCCAAAGAGCATAACATTAAAGCCTAACAGATAGTTGATAATAACAACGATGAAGAATCAAAAACGTGAAGAATTATACCCGAAGGCTTGCTTAATTTTTATCCGACAGACTTTCTTCTTTATAGAAGTGGTCTGCGGGTCAGAGCCCTTCCACTTCAGGGAAGTCTTGACGGCTTCATCGGTCTTCTTTGCCACCCCTGCACCACTATCTGATTTAATCGGGGGCTCCGACTGGCTTGTTGGTCGGTCGGAGTGTGTAGGGGTCGGCAGGCTGGCATCGTGGTGACGTTCCTCCTCGTCATCATCGTCATCTCCCACATATTGCCGACCACAGTGGGTGGTCTGCTTTACTCGTTGCCTGTGAGAGGGCAAGTCAGGGCAAGGAGGTGCTGTGGACATGTTGGCGACGACCTCTTTGGTCGGTCGGGCAACCGCTGAAGAGCTGGCATCACCGGTGCCAGCCTGCGGTGGCTTTTTGACATAATCTAGTCCCTCGGAATCGGTCGAAGGGAGCGGAGGGTGTGACAAATAAGTGTCCAGAACCAGCAAAAACATCAATACATCATACATTGTGATTATTCAAAAGGACATCAGAATTATTCAAGACGACCGTGGCTTACTCGAGCCCGCAGAGTGTCCACGTTGTATGCCTTCGCGATTAAGAAGTGATATTGGATGATGTCTCCTTCAAACATTTTTTATAATCGTGACCGACGCAGAGTGGAGTTTGGCGAATCAGGTACCTCCCTCATCTCGTCGTCGGTGGCATAATTCCAGGCGAGGTGGCTCTGTTTCTTCAATGGTTGCACTCGGCGCACTATAAAGCTCTTTGCTACAGTAATGCCGTCGACCCCTTCATTCTTTAGCTCTGGGATTTTCTCTAGCAGAGCGACTACTTGGGGTCGTTTGGGTCACATTTCTCTGACCACCGCGCCTGGTGAACGGCCTTGGCACCAGAGAAGTCGGCAAGAACAGGAGGAGGATTGTCACAATAGAACCACTCATCCTTCTTGCGCAACTGGAAACCAACTTCACCTATGGTGACTTGGTTTTTCTTGGTTGGCAGCGGTCAGAGGACGAACAGATGGCAAAACAAAGTAAAATGAGGCAGAATGCCCAGAAAAGCTTTGCACATATGCACGAAGATAGCAATGTGAAGGATGGAGTTGGGATTGAGGTTGACGAGCTCAATCCCATAAAAGAAAAGGAGCCCGCGCAGAAAACTGCAGCAGGGAACTCTTAAGCCATGCTCGAAGAACGAGCGAAAAACTACGATTTGTTGATGGATTGGAAGGTAGGATTGGAAGGGGGCGAGTCTCTTTCGGTAGCTTCCAATCGATATGAGCTTGCTCTGGAAGGATGTCGTCCTCCACCATCTTGTTCAAGTCGGCGGTGGAGACGTTGCTCTTCGAGAACTCCCGAAGCTGCTCCGGGATCTCTAGCTCGGAGGAGGAGGACTCAGCGACGGCGGCCTTCTTGGATGATTTGCGAGGCATCTTCGAGGGATGTAATAATACGGTGGATCTAAACCCTAGCTAATGCTCGGGGGCTTGATGGCGATGAAGATCTGCGGCGACGATAGGAGAAAGCGCTAACCCTAGCTTTGGAAGCAGAGGAGTCACGAGAACAGGGGAGGCGCGAGGAAGATGAAGCGTTGTGTGCAAATGGCGGCGTGGAATTGGAGTCAATAGTCCTCTGTCCTTTTTATACCTTCGCCTTTTTAACCTAGTCTCTAGGTCCCATGGGCTGGTATGGGCCACACAGTGACGGGCTTTTCCGCTTAATAATAATAAAAACACAAAAGACTTTATTCTTCAAAAAAATTAGAGCTATCAACCTTGAGAAATAATCTCGGGGGCTTCTTTGATGAGAAGCAATGGCAAATCCACTTAAAAATACTTTTCGTATCTATATGATTTGATAATCATGTAGCAGAGGACTTGATGGTCGTATGAGTATAAGTTCAAAAAATAAGTTATTGATTGAAGTCAATAATTAATTATCAAAATTGGACTTATATTGAGTAGAGTGACAGTTCATTAAGGAAAAGCTATATTATGATTTATGTCATTTAGCTTAGTACTATTATATGATTGATGTCATTTTTTTTTATATGGGATAAGACATGATTGATGTCGTGAAATTTAGATCCACAAGTCACTCAAACAAGAGTGTGTATCACTCGGTCTTTTTATTAATCGGTCGGCAGGATTGATGTCTTGCTAGCTGACCTTCTAGTTTGATGATCGAGAGTTTACTTAAGCTCGAACTTGATGGTTTGAGTAAATTATATATAACAAAATATTAAGAGCTAATATTATTAGACTCTTGCATTATTTGTTAGTCTCCAAATTATATAAGAGTCGGGGGCTATACCTGATTAGGTGCACCTAGTCGGCGCACCAGATCCATCAGAAACTTCTATCAAGCGGTCTTCCTAATTTGTGATTTAGTCACATAATCTCGAAGATCACTCGGCAGGTCAAAGCTCAAAATCAGGAAGCACTCGGGAGCTGCTGTGGAATACTTACCTTACAGGTATCCATAGTTATGCCTAATTCGGTAGACGACCGGGTACCTTATCCATAAGGGAAACCGATCGAGTCGGCTTGGAGCATAAGGCAATTAGAGATAGACTTTCTATATCAATCCTTGTAGACTATGAGTAGGACTCTTCATGTATCCCTTGCCGACTGGATATATAAGACGGCAGAGAACCCCCATCGAGGACGAGACAACATACAAAACACAACATTAATACAAATCACAGAACACAGGACATAGGATTTTTACTCTCATCGAGAGGACCCGAACCTGTCTAAATCGGCGTCTTGTGTCCTAACCATCGAGTTCTTAATCCCGACGTAACCCTATAAATTTATTACCGAGTAGAAATCTATTTACTGAGATTTGCTGTAGGGACAAAGATGTACACCCAGCTGGTGGGTTCATGAGGTACTTTGGAAATCAGGCACAAAATTCACATTTCGTTGATATTTCTGGTATGGTTTGATTGCTTGCTGGTAGGAACTAGCTTCAGTTTGGCCATGAGGCCCATGAGAAAACTAAGATGCACATTTTATAATTGGCCAGAGCAGCTATATTCTGTTGTCCATGTGAATATGAGTCATATTTGGTGAACCATGTTACTCTTATTTATGATTGATACATTTTCTATCAAACAGCCACACAATAGTATGCACAAATTATTTATAGTTGATCTTTGCTTATGTGTGTAGTATTAAATAGGCTGTAGATAATAAGATAGTCTCTGGGTTATATGACCTGTCTGTTTCTCTGTCTGTATCATTGATTAAAAGACAGACCTCGTCTCTGGTTGTATATGCTCTAAGCATCTCAAACCCACTCTTCGCCTACTACTCGACTTAGCTAGGCCAAGTTAAAACGGTACAAATAGGGGAACAGGCACAGCTGGAAAGAGATTACAGATAGGGGCAACCTACTGCCTGGAGACCCTATTGCCATATGACTTCCTTATACCCAGAGTGGAGCTAGAGGAAAATGTTGAGGGGCGCGGCTCTTTGAAAAAACTGAATTTTACAGATAATTATATGGTGAAATTTGGATTTCATAAGCTTAAATTTTAATTTGACCGTGTGTGGCCGCATTCGGCAACTATAATGTAGCTCATGCTTATACTAACACGCTCCTGGGTACCACCGTCATCCTACGCCCATCCTGGTATTCCTTTGCGCCTTGTTTGTGTGGTTCCCGATCCTTGACGCCTCTGCTAGTATCTTCTCCCTCTCCACTTTCTTGCTGATCAGACTCCATTTCTGCATCATAGCCATCATTCTAAAGATCAGTGTTTCGGGGTTATGTATTTTACATTTCTAAAAACATAATCATTTCTAGTTAGCCAAATCGTCCAACATGCTACCGCAGTTATTATTATTAAGGTCTTCTTCGACATTTTCGGTTTCCTCATCAACTCTATGTTGACATTTGATATACATTTTGGGACTAAGTCCCAGCCAAAACAATATTTCATTGTAAACCAGAGGAATTTCGCTACTGGACATTCAAACATTATATGCTTGGCTGATTCCATCTCCCCACACATTTCACAATTGATTAAGCCCTTCCAATTCTTCTTTTTAAGCTGTTCAGTGAATTGTATTTCATCTTTATTGAGTAACCACATAAAAATCTTAACCTTCAAAGGAATGTTTGCCTCCCAAATTGCCTTCATCTATGTATAAGTAGTTTCTGTAGTAGCTGCCTGGAAAATCTGGAAACAGAGGAATGGCAAGATCTTCAGAAATATTACCCCGACCTACAGGTCCTAGAACTTCGTGTGCGCTGGTGCTGGCCGCGGAAAACTGAACCAGAGAAGCCATGGGCTGCCCTTCCCATGCAGGCAAGCGACGACGTCCAAGCCCTGCTTTCCATGGCGGTGACCACAGAGATCGGGGATGGAAGGAACTAGCTGTTTTGGCAAGATAGATGGATCTTGGGCCAGCGTATGAAGGATCTGTTCCCTTTAATACACAGCATGATCCCAAGGAGGAAAAGGAATAAGAGGACGGTTCAGGAAGCTTTGACAGCTATGACATGGGTGCATGATATTCATGGAGTCGCCACCTGTGCGACATCTTGGTAGATATCACGCTCCAACCTGAAGTGCCAGATGTGCATAGATGGAGGCTTTCTAGCACGGGACAGTACTCAGCCAGTTCAGCCTATGAAGCGCAGTTTCAGGGATCTGTGTTGTTCGGTCAACGGAAGCGCATCTGGAAGAGTTGGGCTCCCGAGAAGTGTCATTTTTTTATGTGGCTGATTGCACACAACAGATGCTGGACTGCTGACCGGCTAGCCAGGAGGAATCTGCCCCATCCGGAGCGCTGCCCGTTCTGTGATCAGGAAGATGAAACAATTCACCATCACCTAGTAGGGTGCTCATTTGCAAGACAGTTCTGGTATATCCTCTTGTGGCAGGTTGGCTTCAGTGCATTATCTCCCCAACCGAGCGACACGAATTTTGAGTGCTGGTGGAGTCAGTTGGCTGACCGAGCTAATGGGGAGATTCGACAGGGGCTGAATTCCATCATCATCTTGGGCTCCTGGACATTATGGCGGCACCGCAACGACTGTGTGTTCAACAATGTCCCCCCAAGCATCACTACAGCCCTGATTTTGGCGGGCGATGAAAGGTGTCTGTGGAACATGGAGGGGGCTAAGGCGTTGGCAGCCTACCTGTTCATGGTGGGACTGCTATGGTGGAAGTTGTGTGAGTTGGTGTCTTTGTGGTCGTGGTCGTGTCTATTTTACACAGGCGCGTATGTAAGCCAGTTGGTGGGGTGTGTGGTCCTTGTACACAGCTCTCCTGCGTGTTTGAGAAAAAAAAAAACAGACCTTGTTTTCGACAGTTAACACTTAACACCCAATTCTATAGATTTAACCACCAGGACTACCAGTTTGTACAGCTTTGGCCGGACTCCTTTCATTGACTCCTTATCTTCTGGCCTTGTAGGGCCCCTTTTTAGCTCTTGGTTCTTAGCTTAGTAGCTTGTATACGCTTCTTTTTATACCACAGTACGGGTTTCCCCTTCTGTATTTCCCTAAAAAAACAACCATGACACGGAAGCGGCCAACATCGTAAGTTTTGTTTCAGAGGGAGCACCTGGTGCCCATTGCTTAAGGGAAACTGTAACTTTTACTCCTTTCTAGTACTTGATAATTGAGTAGAGTCTGGATCTTGAAGGGACAGTAAAAATTTTAAATCGACTCCGTTACTCCAATTCACTTGGGACTTGGAGCGATTTCTTATTTATCTTTTCGGAATAAGGATATTAGCCAAGAAAAAAAAGGTCTCCTTTAGTGCAGCACACCATTCCAATCTGTAGAAAAATGAGAAATCAAGGTCTCTCGTGCTGCACTAGCATGGAAGAAGTAATGCATTAGTTGGGTAGTGGCACACATTAGGGATAGGGGAAGAGTCTTCTATTGATAAACATGGATTCTCTCTAGTTCCAAAAAATAAACTAATCATCAAAACAATGTATTCATCATTACATTTGATATCAGTGGATACTCATTCCCACCCAAACACACTTAACAATATCAAACTATTATTGGGCCAAGGGATGAGAGCATCCCTATTAGTTTGGTCAGAATCAGAGGCGTAAAATAAAGTTATTTGGACCACATGATAAGCGATCAAAATGTATGTGAGACCTGTAATGGTGCTAGTCTCCGAGTAATCCTAGTGTTATCCAATCTACCCACCACCAAACTTCTGTTTGTACCAATGGTTTTCCATCTTATATTTTGCTAAAGGTAACAATTAATTGTAAAAAAAGGAAACAATTAGCCTTTTATCTTACGCCACCAGTAGAGGTTTGTGTTTCTCCCTTTTTTTGTGACACATACGAAGTATATAAAGTAGAAGGTTGACCTACAAGTACATAAGAGCTTACATTTTTATTATGTTTGAAAAAAGGTGTGCTATAGTATGCATTGTTCTAACCATATATCCACATTCATGATAGTTAGAAGGTACCAAATTTTATCAAGAAGTCTTTCATGCGAAACAGACAATGAATACAGGAAGCAATAAATTATAGAGCTTCATAATTAAACGTGACAAACATGTCGCTAGCTGGTCTGGTTTTTAGAGAGATACTTTTAAGTGTAGTTGCTATGGTGAACTGTTTTGGGTAGCATATCACTGAAAAAATAGATTGTAAAGGAACATGTGAATATTTGCAGGAGAAATTATATACAGCAACAACAACAACTAAGCTTTTAATCCCAAAACAGTTGGGGTAGGCTAGAGATAAAACACGAAGAACCCAAGCACAAGAGCCAAACAAACAAAAGAAAGAAAGCAAAGAAGGTGGGAGAGATTATATATATATAAAAAATCAAATTGTAGTGCAACTGCTAAAATGAGGGTGTGATAAGAATGCATGTAAATCCACACATTTAAACTCGGCGAGCGAACAACAGGACAGGATTAAGAGAAACAATACTTACCCTGATTTGAATGTGTTCTAGGCCGTTTAATGCTGTTTCATCAAACTCTTTTTTATTTTGAAATTTATGACTAAGGGAACTGGGACAACTAAGTACCATAACATGCAGTTCTCAGATCTCACTCTTTTCATCCTCTTGTCTAGGCCTTTCTTGTTTCACATATTTGTTCGTACAAAAAGGTCAAAAATGAGTTGAGAGAAGGTGTGCAAAAACTTAATATTTCCCAACAACTCTGTTTTTGTACAAAACATCAAGGCATGGAATATTCAACGAAAAGAAAAAAGAAAATCTTCACTAGTTACGATCAATGAAGCTCGACCAACTTATTTTTTTTAATAGAACAGGAAAAAGAGATGCATTGCAGACATGTTGTGCCATCATCCTACTATTCAAAGTCTACGATAGGTCCATATCTAATACAAAATGTTGTGTATGCCAATATGACAGTAGTGAGAAACGTATTACACCTGATCCTATAAGTCAGAACAAGGTGAACCCTGGAGTGATATGCTATGTCTTGTCTTACCACTACAGTCCAGAAAATGGAGATAAGTCTTCAATAGCTAGCATGATTCCCTACCTAATTTCAGCTGACAAAGACCCACGTATGAAATGATGAAAAAATGCCAATACCATCTGGAGAATAAAAAAATACATCCAAAGGTTATTAAGACATCAGAAAGCAAAGTGATGACTTGACCTGTTTATGACTGGGACTGCTGTTTTTGTTTGCAATTCTCATCCTTGCATCGTCGCTGATCAGCAATCATTGACTCAAAAACATCTAGAAGATCATCCAATCCCTTCGAATCCTCTCCCAGCTTCCTCATGGCAACAACTATGCTTTCAATGGTAGACAAGCACCCACCCTAGGCTCATGCCTCACCTCACTATACAAGCTAACCCTCTCTGACTCCAGCTTCACATGTGGTAGAAGTTGCAACCAAGGATTCTCATGGTACATCCTTTGTGCCTTTGCCCAAGTGCCATCCAACACAATCAAATGTTGTACCTGACAACATGATGCATCAATGTTGATTGCCCGTTGGCATGGAAATAACAGAGCCAATTTTGGCAGTATAGTAATTGAGAATTCCTCAAACTCTGTTACCTCTCCATTGATTTTTGACTTCTTCGTTTGTATCATCGTGATGACGAAACCATTTGAAACAGCTGCTTGATCAAGCGGACCTCTTGATAACCATCTGATTTTGGGTTTCACGCCACGCTCAATGTCAATATGGAGTTCCTTCTCTGTGTATGCAATTGTGCACTTGTCGATTTTTTCCCTGGTCCAATGTTGCCCAACAGAAGCAATATTTTCTTTGTTTTTGCCCACACCATTGGAATGAAGAGTTGTTCCATTAGTTTCAAAGCCATTCTCTAACACACAAGCGAAATTACCATTTGCGTTATATGTCGACCCCATCTCACTTCCATGATCGCTTCCACCATGAACAGCATCAACATAGAAATTTTCTGTCTGATTTTTTGCCGATCTAGGCCATACAAAATCAGGAGCTTGTCCATAACATTTCTTCAACCCAAACCTTACACCACTGTTGTAGCCACAACCAAGAGAATCAATCTCAGCAACTAAAACATCATCATGGATGTCCCCAACATCCAACTTTTCATTAGAACCACCAAGACTCGCGACTTCCATGCCCAAATCACCACAAGCATTGGGTTCTGTTTTCTCAAGAGAGTGTGCTGCACAAATTTTTCTATCCGATTGAACACAAATTCCATCTGGATACGAGGCGAGCTCACCATCATTCCCAATAGAGGCGGCTCCAGAAACAGGACCGGCTATACCGCCTCGGATATCCGACGCTGTGGCACCGCTGTCAGCCCCGAGCGTGGTGAGGACGAAGCGGGCGCAGTGGTTAACGTCGGTGACCTGAGCGACGGCGAGGTTGCGGAGGCCGAGGCGGGCGACTCGGGTGGAGTTGAGAGGGTGGTGCGCCTCCATGGCGTGCTGCCGAACGGTGACGCCAACGGCGGTGTCCACGGGCGGGGAGCGGAGACGGCCGCAGAGGCAGAGGCGGAGGGGCTTCGTGCAGACATCGCACATGGGGCGGCGCTGGCCGGGCTCTCGACGATGTGAATCACTCTGGTTCGCCGCCGCCATGGGTGAAAATACAGACGGACGGTGCGGGAGGGAGGTGCGGGGTCGATTCGAGTGTAGGGTTTTGGAGTCTGATGCTGTGGGTTTTCTGGTTGGATTAGGGGGAATGGAAAAATTTTCAAGCAAAGAAAGGCCTATGCACGAGGGGGGATATCTTATCTTTGATAACTGATTTTTTATAAAAATAAACATACAAAATTTTAAATTCTGTTTACTTTATTTATTTTTCTCTCTAAAATTGTTGTCAAATGATTAATGTAACCTGTTCTCATGGTGTCATTACTCTGTATTCTTATCATGTGATATTAATTATTAATCACACTAGACTGCATCTACTTTATTCCCTTATTAAAGAGGAAAAAACAGACACATACGGCCATGTGACGTGCGCAGGTTCCCCACTATATTGAGCACCTAATCACTCACTTATGATTATAACATTTTTATTGAGTGATTAATAAAGCTTTCTCTTATTCACAAAAAAAAGGAGAAAGGAAAAAAGTCAAAGAAAAAAATCTAAGAGATGAATTGAAGACTTGGACACACATTCTACTAATCTAGTTAGAATTAGTGGCCACAATGGAGATGGTGTAAAGCGGTGTCCTGTGGTAACTTAGGGAGCAAATTACTTATTTCCCCATTCTAGATCTTCATCTCTTATTTGTTCCTGATCAAACTAAATTCCACTCCATACCAAAAACATAAAGACTCGATCTTTTATTTGCCCTTTTTCAGTTACTGCTATTATATTTGCTCTCTTCGTCATTTTTACTCTTAAGGGTGAATCTCTTATTTCTCTACTATCTCTACTATAAAGGCTAAACATCCTGTCAAAAAACTGTTACATTGACTCAACTTACCCTCCCTTCTAATTAGACGTTGGATCAATATTATAACTCCCATCTAAGTGTTAGATTTCAACTGGGCCCATCAACAAATTCAAAAACCTGACCAATGTCAGGAATTGAGTCCACCGTGAGACATTGGTGTTTTTCACTTGTCGTGTTTCTTACCCGCCCGCTGTATTGGTCTGTTGTTTACGCCTCCTTCCTCGCCACCCCATTCCATTCTGCCGCCTCCTATTCTTTCTTTTCCATATCATCTGATCCAGGCCTCAATCCAAATCGTGGAACTCGTGGAAGGGTGGATGGCAGAGGAGGTCAGGCGGCATCGAGGCGGACCACTCAAGGAGAACCAGTACTTCATTGAGGAGGGTCGCGTTCCACCCTCGGCGTATGGGATCCGCGCTAGTGCAGTTGAAGGTGGTGGCATCGGGGGCAGGGAAAGGAGCGGGAAGAAGGGGAGCAGGCGGTCATGGGACGAGGTGGACGACCCCGCCACCAATGCAGCAGTGGCGGCGCAAGGAGTCCTGGGGCAGGCGCTGCGGCACTTGTGCAATGGCCAGGCCGCGGCTCTGGCCTAAATACTGGTGATGGTGGTGCTTGGCAACGAAAGTAATCCAGTGGTGAAATGCTATAGCGGATGTCCGTACGCTTACGCATTTAACTTGTCCACATTAAGAATATGTTGAGTTCTACCAACAAGTAGTTATGACATCTTGTATAGTCTATTTATTTGGTGTGACTTAACAGATGTTAACAGATGGTCTCAATTTTAGTGTATCCTTATGGGTCGCGTCCTCACATCCCCTTCATTGTGACCCTCGTTAAACGATCCTGTTGGACAACAAATTGGTCAGGTAGGATATGGATTTTTTAGTACTTGCACTTGAGTGCTTCATAGGTAACGTTGATTAGGAGACACAACATCAGCAGTATTTCTAATGGTAAACATCATCCTCTTACAAACATATTTTTTTCTAGCACCGTTTATGAATGCACTGGAGATGAGTCCTCGAGAAAGCTGATACTGAAGAAGCAATGGCAAACGATGATTAAAAGGCATTTGCCCTCTGCAAACCATAGATAAACACCCTGATGATGAGGTGGAGAATCTCCACAATCGATAATTCCACATGCAACATCACATACATATCCGAGCTGATAATTTACTGAAACATCCAATCTATCTCTTGTGCTTACAGATTGTTCAACATAGATACTCCTCTGCTCTGAGAGGTCTTTCTTATACCATGGCCTTATGTACATCTTGTAGGGGAACGGGTAGGCTACGATAGCATATAAAATTTCTACCGTTCAACCAGGAAACCTTGCAAGAGAGGATCATGGATCGTTACCACTAGACGCGCAGGCGGAGCGGAAGCGAATGTTGGAGCAGCTCGATCCAACGTAGTTGCGCGTCGGTGTAGAGGAAGTAGTCGATCACGTCAATCGTCTCCTTCTAGTCCAGCCATCGGCACCGCAGCAGCAGCAGTGCCTCCTCGCGGTATCCACACGTACAGGGTTGGAGCACCGTGCGCGGCGTGCTAGCACCGGCAACACGGTTAGGGTTTTGTGGGCGAGAAAGAGGAGCACGGCGGCTAGGGTTAAGGACTGGTGGAATCACCTGCGCCTTAAGCCCCTCCTCCACTTAAATAGACCCTTCTAATGGGCCTCGACTAGTTGGCCCATTAGTGGACTAATTCCTCACACGGATCAATATCCGTATGACCCTCACATACGGATCAAATCCGTATTGTCTCTTGGGCATATCTCCAACAATCTCCCACTTGCACTAGAGACAATCACATAGGCAAGCGATGTTCCAACCCGTTAAGTGTGTGACCCGTTAGGTTCACATGTACACGACAATGATGTGAAAACCATTTTTCAAATCATAAATCAATAGCGGCACCTAGCAGCACATACTGATTCTCGTGTACACATAAAGATCATATCGGCTGAACCTTTGACATACGCAGTCAGCGATCCCTTTGCCTCACGATATCAGTCAAGCTTAAGGCGAGATATGTGCCATCCCTATAATAGCTTGACCATTCACTCGAACGTCTAGTGGATTTATCATGACTAATTTTTAGTCATTATGATTAACTTTTAATCACATTGGCATGGCCATGCACTTCTAAATCCATCTAACTCGAGGGGCCCAGAGATATCTCTCCTGTTATTAGGAGGGGCAAATTCCATCTTGACCGCTCACACCCCACGACATGTTTCATAGCATACCCGAAAATTACCTTTATAACTACCCAGTTACGGAATAGCGTTTGGTAATCCCTAAATATGCTATTACACATTCTGGGAATCAATGACAATCTCAGGTCTAAGGATCCCAAAGGTACATCATACAAGACAACAATTGATGGCACAATAATAACATCTCAGCAAAGTCTATTAGTGGGTCAGTCCAACACTATGTTCTCCAACATGTGTCCACATTATTGATTTGATATCTCCATATCAATGATCTGTGAAACACGATCATCAACCAATACATGTGCTAGTCCATGAATCATTATTGTCCAACACAATGATAAGGAACTAGGGATCATTTAGGATAATATTATAAAAGAACAATGAGTTTCACAAACAAGTCACGCACTTGTCAATCAATGCAATATTTATTATCCATAGAACAGAATAACACTTTATTCAATCACACATAAACATAGACATTACACAATCTCTCATACATTAATCATGCAGATATCTAATACCCATGGATCTCATATGTGCCTCATGCTTGGGCTGAGAGAGAGGTTTTGTCAACGGATCAGCGATGTTTGAGTCCGTGTGCACCTTGCATATCTTTACATCACCTCGAGCGACGATGTCCCGAATAAGATGATAACGCCGTAGTACGTGTTTGTTCTTTTGATGCGCTCTAGGCTCCTTGGCTTGCGCAATGGCACCACTATTATCACAATAGAGGTCCATTGGACTGGATGCACTAGGAACCACACCCAACTCAGAAACAAATTTTCTGATCCAAACAGCTTCCTTTGCAGCTTCTGAAGCGGCAAGGTACTCAGCCTCCGTTGTTGAGTCAGCAACCGTATCTTGCTTGGAACTCTTCCAGCTCACCGCGCCTCCATTGAGGCAAAACACATATCCAGATTGCGATCTCGAATCGTCTTTGTCGGTTTGGAAGCTAGCATCAGTGTAACCATTTACAACGAGCTCTTCCTCACCTCCATAGACTAGGAACATACCCATAGTCCTTCTCAAGTACTTTAGGATATTCTTATTAGCTCCCCAATGAGCTTCTCCTGGATTTGACTGGTATCTGCTTACAGCACTAAGAGCGTAGGCTACATCTGGGCGAGTACTTATCATGGCATACATGATGGACCCAACAGCCGAAGCATATGGAATCGCTCTCATTTTCTCTTGCTCATCTGGTGTCGAGGGACACTGAGTCTTGCTAAGAGAAACCCCATGTGACATGGGCAAGAAACCTTTCTTGGAATCCTGCATATTGAACCGTTTCAATACCTTGTCAATGTACGTGTCTTGGCTTAATCCAATTAGCCTCTTTGATCTATCTCTATAGATCTTAATGCCCAAAATGTAAGCTGCCTCTCCTAAGTCCTTCATTGAGAAACTCTTTCTCAAAGAAGTCTTAACAGCTTCAAGCATTGGAATATCATTACCGATCAGCAATATGTCATCCACATAAAGGACCAGAAAGACAAGCGCGCTCCCACTAGCCCTTTTGTAAACACAAGGCTCTTCTTCGTTTTTAATGAAGCCAAACCCTTTGACTACCTCATCAAAGCGAAGATTCCAACTCCGAGATGCTTGCTTTAGTCCATAAATGGACTTTTGAAGCTTGCATATCTTCCTAGCATTTTGTGGATCGACAAAACCTTCAGGCTGTGTCATGTACACATCCTCACTTAGGTTTCCATTAAGGAAAGCCGTTTTGACATCCATTTGCCATATCTCATAATCATAAAATGCGGCAATTGCTAGAAGGATCCGTATAGACTTTAGCATAGCGACGGGCGAGAAGGTCTCATCATAATCAACCCCTTGAATTTGCTTAAAACCTTTCGCCACCAATCGTGCCTTATAGATGTGAACATTTCCATCCATGTCTATCTTTTTCTTAAAAACCCATTTACACTCAATGGTTTTTACACCATCAGGCGGATCTATCAAGTTCCAAACTTGATTTTCTCTCATGGATTCTAATTCGGATCTCATGGCTCCAAGCCATTTCTCAGAGTCCGGTCCCATCATTGCTTCAGTGTAAGTCTTAGGCTCATCATTGTCTAACAATAATATGTCTCGCTGCCCCGTGGTTAGGAGCGTGAACTTTTCAGGAGCGCGACGTGCCCTTTCTGACCTACGCGGGGCTGGTGTTTCAACAATTGGTTCAACAACAATTTGTTCATCCAATTGTGGTATAGCGGAAGAAGAAACATTTTCTGGAGCTTCTTAAACTTCTTCAAGTTGCACCGTTCTCCCACTTACCCTTTTGGAGAGAAACTCTTTCTCTAGAAAAACACCATTACGAGCGACAAACACTTTGCCCTCTTCCCGGTTGTAGAAATAATAACCTTTGGTTTCCCTAGGGTATCCTACAAAGAAGCATTTATCAGACTTGGAAGAAAGCTTATCAGACGTCATACGTTTTACATAAGCCTCACATCCCCAAATCTTAAGAAAAGACAACCCGGGACGCTTCCCAGTCCATATCTCATGTGGTGTCCTTTCCACGGATTTAGATGGAACCCTATTAAGTGTGAAAGCGGCAGTTTCTAGAGCGTATCCCCAGAAGGACAATGGAAGATCACTTTGGCTCATCATAGACCTAACCATGTCTAACAAGGTTCGGTTCTTCCGTTCGGATACTCCATTCCATTGGGGCGTTCCTGGCGGAGTCCATTGTGGAACAATTCCACATTGCTTTAGATGTTCACCAAATTCATGGCTCAAATATTCACCACCACGATCAGATCGTAGGAGTTTAATAGTCTTGCCCAATTGATTTTGTACTTCATTCTGAAATTCTTTGAACTTTTCAAAGGATTCAGACTTATGCCTCATTAAGTAGATGTAACCATATCTACTAAAGTCGTCGGTAAAAGTTATGAAGTACTGAAAACCACCTCTGGCCGTGCAACTAATTGGTCCACATACATCCGTATGTACAAGTCCCAATAGTTCACTCGCCCTCTCACTATTTCCTGTGAAAGGCGACTTAGTCATTTTGCCAAGTAAACAAGACTCACATGTATCAATTGATTCAAAATCAAAAGAACTTAGAAGACCATCTGTATGGAGTTTCTTTATGCGCTTCTCATTTATATGACCTAAACGACAATGCCAAGTATACGTGGGATTCAAATCATTAGGCTTGAGCCTTTTCGCATCAATGTTATAAATAGGCTTATTCTCAAGATCTAAGTAATATAATCCATTCACCAATGGGCAATTACCATAGAGAATATTATTCAAATAAATGGAACAACACTTGTTCCTTATTATGACCTCATAACCATCATCTTCCTCCAAACATTTTGAAGAAATAATGTTTTTGCCTAAGGCGGGAATATAATAACAATTATTTAACTCCAAAACTAATCCTGATGGTAATGAAAGTGGATAAGTTCCGACGGCCAACGCAGCAACCTTTGCACCATTGCCGACGCGAGCATCCACCTCGCCTTTTGCACATTTCCTTGCTTCTTTAAGCCCCTGCAACGATTTGCAAGTATGAATCATCGATCCGGTATCAAATACCCATGAATCATAAGGACATGTAGCAACATTATTAATTTCAATAACATTGATACCTGAATTAGAAGTGTCTCCACCCTTCTTCTTCAGCTCTTCCAGATAAAGCTTGCAATTCCTCTTCCAATGACCGGGTTTCTTGCAGTGAAAACAAGGATCACTACCCGCCGGTTTAGGCTTAGGAGCTGCTGCAGGCTTAGGCTTAGTGCTAGAGATCTGATCTGTAGCCTTAGCCTTAGTCTTGCGCTTTCGTTTCTTGCTATCCTTTTGAACCAAGTTAACTTGACTTGGACCAGATTTTTTGATGCTTGCCTCAGCTGTCTTAAGCATCCCATGCAACTCAGCCAATGTCTTCTCTAAGCTATTCATTTGAAAGTTCAAAATGAAAGGCTCATAGCTTGCAGGAAGCGACTGGAGAATCACATCTGTGGCCAAATCAGGGTGTAGAGCAGCACCAAGTTTCTCCAGATTCTCAATGTAACCAATCATCTTGATCACATGAGGACTGACAGAACCGTTTTCAGCTAGCCTGCACGCAAACAAGGACTTTGAGATGTTGTACCTCTCAGACCTTGCTTGGTTCTCAAACATGCCACGAAGTCCCTCAATCATATTGTGGGCATCCGCGTTCTCATATTGCTTCTGAAGCTCAGAGGACATAGTGGCAAGCATGAGACAGCTAACATCAACTGCATCATTGGTATGTTTCTCATACTCCCTTTTCTGAGTGGCAGTAGCATTTTCTGGCAGATCATCAGGATAGGGAAGCTCTAGAACATATTCCTTTTTCTCTTGCTTGAGAACAATTCTCAAGTTGCGATACCAATCAATAAAGTTTGTTCCACTAAGCTTTTCTTTTTCAAGAATTGAGCGCAAATTGAAAGTGTTACTAGCGGTTGGTGCCATGATCTACAACAGAAAATATGCAAATATAAGCACTATGTAAATATAAAACTCTTATAAACATTTTAACAAAAGTTCATTATTCTACTATATGCTTGGAATCGTTTTCCCTCAAAACGACATATAGTGGTTCAAGATCCATATTCAACTTAGATCCTAGTGAGCTTTGGCATCACCGCTAGAAATCTAGTGACATAGGTAAGCAACACTTTGCTAATCACATCCCTATGTGACTCTTGTTTGTTGGGTGGCATCACATGCCCCGGCGCCAACACCATGCCCCAAAGCCCAAAACCGTTTTGATAGCTTTGTTAATTAAACCAATACTATGCATATAAATGTCCGACATTTATCCTAATAATTAAGATAGTTGAGGTACTCTACTTTGGTAGACCTACCATACAACGATCATAATTTTAATAGGTGCAGCTATTGGAAGGGCATATAATTTAATTTTTCTTGAGGGAACCTATTCTAGCATGTTAATCATATCTAATATAAATAACACATGAAAGAATAGGATGATAGGAACATCATCACAGGCAATCATATTAACTGTGAAATAGTATGGCCCCTTTCAATTGGTGATCTCCATCTCCATTGTCATCGCCATGTCTCTCGTCCCTTCAACCATCATGCTTGAGGCCTCCATGAACTAACACTTAGCTACTACAACTAATAGCTAGTAATAAATTACATGAGAATATCAAGCATCACAGGTCGACACGCAGGCCGTTATACAATAATATGACAGCCTCAACCCAGCTGTAATTAATCATGGCACGCAGGCCATGCAAATCACATATATACATCACATGCATCTTTTGGGCCATACCATTCACAACATTCTCTGCAAAAACAAGTTAGGCGAGAAGCGAATGCTAACATGTGGCCAAAAAGGGTTGTAACTATCTAGGCGTGTCCGTACGGCGGTCCCGCTGGCCGGTCAGCGGGCGGGGGGTCGAGGGGGGAGCCGCCCCCCGCGGGTCTCAGGGCAGCGCCCTGAAACCTCACAGGATTTCACAGATCGTATCTATAAAATCACAATGGAAATCCTATCGGGAAAATCATATTTGCCCGATTTTAAGTCATTCACAATGGCTTAGTTTTCCATTAGGTTTTCATGAGTAGACTGCAGTACATGATTATGATACTATTGGCTCCTCTACTGATGCACGCAGTTAGTCCCGATGGTGATTCCAGCCGGTAGGGACAAGTCGCGCGCGCACGGAGAAGGAACACAAATAAATCAATGATGCATGTATTGCTATCCGCCCATTACCTTGTGAACCTCCATATCATCATTGATCTAATCAATCCGAACACAAAACATGTAATAGATCTCATCTAGTACATCAACATATCGACTATATGCACAAGATCTAGATCACAAACTATACAAGGTCGGCTCTGATACCACTGTAGGGGAACGGGTAGGCTACGATAGCATATAAAATTTCTACCGTTCAACCAGGAAACCTTGCAAGAGAGGATCATGGATCGTTACCACTAGACGCGCAGGCGGAGCGGAAGCGAATGTTGGAGCAGCTCGATCCAACGTAGTTGCGCGTCGGTGTAGAGGAAGTAGTCGATCACGTCAATCGTCTCCTTCTAGTCCAGCCGTCGGCACCGCAGCAGCAGCAGTGCCTCCTCGCGGTATCCACACGTACAGGGTTGGAGCACCGTGCGCGGCGTGCTAGCACCGGCAACACGGTTAGGGTTTTGTGGGCGAGAAAGAGGAGCACGGCGGCTAGGGTTAAGGACTGGTGGAATCACCTGCGCCTTAAGCCCCTCCTCCACTTAAATAGACCCTTCTAATGGGCCTCGACTAGTTGGCCCATTAGTGGACTAATTCCTCACACGGATCAATATCCGTATGACCCTCACATACGGATCAAATCCGTATTGTCTCTTGGGCATATCTCCAACACATCTTCCAATGGCATCTGTGCTTCCACTCTTGCGTATTCTCAAAACAACTGAATGTGAGTAAATATTCTGAAAATGGTGCCTGAGAACATAATATTGCTGTTTGTTTTATATGATTGGAGGACATACGGAGAGAAAACCAAATGCCCATTAGGCTCCTATATAGCTGTAATGAAAGCCCAAACTGATCATTTGGTAAATGATGGGTAAGGTAGATCACGGTAATATAACAACCGCATCATAAAATCTTTAGAAATTTAGTTTGTTGTTTAATAGCTATTAACACAAACTAGTATTTTGTGCACGTGCGATAATTTACCCCACAATACACTAACAATGTTTTATTGAGAGAAATGTGTATCACATAGAAGTTTGAGTTAAGTTCACAAACCCACCAATACTTAGGCCTTATGGTCACAAACCCATCAAATACACTGTCTATTTCAAAGAACCACCAATACTTTAGGGTGTAGTTTCACAAAACCACCGTCTCCTTTACTTATACGTATCTGAGACTCATGGTCCTATATATTGGCTACAACATTTAAAAGTATTGGTGGAGCTCATGTCACATAAACAAAGCATGGCACAGATGAGTATAAGATGGCTTCATAGGACTTGACATAGTTGAGCTCAAGCAAACATAGTCATCTTTGCTTATGTGGCGCGAACTCCACTGAGTTGGCCAGTGGAGATACGGTCTTCGATTTCTAGTGCTGCAGCTGACACGTGGAACCTTAGGTATCGAATACATATAAGTATATAAAGTGGTGGTTTTGTAAAATTATACCATAAAGTATTGGTGGGTCTGTGAAATAGACACCATATTTAGTGGGTTTGTGATTATAAGACCGAAGTATTGGTGGGTTTGTGAAATTAACTCTAGAAGTTTTATTATCCATAGCTGCTTTGATTATTTAAAGTATAACCGGAAGGTTACGGATGAGAAGTTTTCATAATCTTTGGAGGAATAGATTAGGTTAAGAAGTCTATGTCATTTGAAATTGGTCGAATGGGGTGAGATCTTTCAGTAGGGAATATGTTTCTTTATTCATGACTCGGCTTCTTTATTAGTAGCTTACTCTATGAGTTAGATCCATGATGAATGAGTCTTCCTAAATGGAGTGAAGCCAAATTGCCTCTCCGTATACCATGCTCTGACTTGTGTAACTTCAATAACTTTATTTGTTTTTTGGATGCAACATTGTTCATCATTTAGAAATATCAATGATGTACAAGTCATGTTATAAACAAAGCAGCTATGGACAATAAAACTTGTATGTGATATGCATTTTTCTTAATAAAATATTGTTAGTGTGTTGTGGGTAAATTATCGCACGTGTGTGTCACACGTGCACAAAATACTAGTGTTTATAAAACGATTAAAGTGAAAAAAAACAGCATGTTCTCTTTTATGCATCCGGAACGCTGTCTCCTACAGAAGGAAGTACCCAAACATCAAATAGGTTTCGGTAAGAAGAAAAATAGACTACCAAAATACTTCAATCTCCAACAGTCACTACCCAAACCTAAATCCATTCGTCTCCGCTGGCCATAGTGCCGCAGCGACCCCCGACTCATGCCGCCACGACCCCGCCCACACCTCCGCGACCCCTGCTGGCGTCTCTGCCTCCGCCTCGGCCGCGATTCGATGCCTCTGCCTCCGCCTTCCGTGATTCAACGTTGGCGCCTCTGCCTCGGCCTTCGCCTTAATTTGACGCGGGGGAGGGGAGGGAGATATGAATAGTAGGACCAGCTCGGTGGCTGGAGGTGAAGAAGGAGTTGCGTTCGGGGGTGGGGAGGAAGGGGAAAGAGGGCGCCAGCATATGGGTCGCCTTTATCCATGCTCTATTTCTAGGTCGCTCACCCAGCGGTCTCTAAAATGGGTATGTCATTTGTGTCCTCCATTGGAGCCTGTTTTTTTAGGTTTTAGGACACATTTTGAGTTTGGGTGGCCATATAGGCCATTCATTGGAGTCAGTCTAATAAATGATAACTTAATAAATCAAAATTTAATATATTTCTAAAATACAAATGATGACTTAATATTTTTATGCATCCATAATAATTAACCGCATGCATAAATATGTGTTCATTAATTTAAAAAATTAGTCATATATGAAGACATTTTAGCATCTGCAGTATCCATACACGTGCATAAATGTGTGTTAACTTATCATTACATTCAACCATGCTGGTCCAAAAGACAGAAACTATTCCAATCTACTTAATATTTCTCACCAAGCTTCTTTTCGACGTGGAACATTGTTATATCGGTACAATCATAGTTGAAGTTGCAACAATCTGACTTGAGCCACCCTCCAACTCATGGGAGCCACCTTCTACAATCTGACTAGAGACACCCTCTTGCTGATTGGAAATATCCACAGTTGAAGCCTTCTTTGTTCTTTTCTTATATGTAACAAGGCAACTAGAGTAATAAATAAACCATGCCTTGCTATTCAGAAATGTGAAGATGAAGATCATACCTTTTCGTTGGCTTAGAATCAGGTTGCTCTTTTTTACATGAAAAACAAGTAGAGCATGTTGGAGGTGCCCTCGTGCTGCCCCCCATGGCTGTTAGAGATATATCCAAGAGACAATACAGATTTGCAGATTTGATCCATATGTGAGAGTCATACAGATATTGATCTGTGTGAGATTAGTCCATTAATGGGCCAACTAGTCGAGACCTATTAGAGGGATCTATATAAGTGGAGGTGGGACAAGGGGTACGATATATCAGCAGTCCATAACCCTAGCTGCCGCGCTCCTCTCTCTCGCCCACAAAACCCTAACTATGTTGCCGGTGCTAGCACGCCGCACACGGTGCTCCAACCCCGTACGTGTGGATACTGCGAGGAGGCGCTGCTATTGCTGCGGTGCTGGACGACTGGACTAGGAGGAGACAATTGACGTGATCGACTACTTCCTCTACACTGACGCGCGACTACGTTGGATCGAGCTGCTCCAATATTTGCTTTCGCTCCGCCTGCGCGTCTAGTGGTAACGATTCATGATCCCCTCTTGCAAGGTTTCCTGGTTGAATGGTAGAAATTGTTTCATGATATCGTAGCTCCCCGTTCCCCAACAATGACTGCCCATATATCTTTGTACTTTTGACTGGCCTGTAGTTCTTCTTAGTATTGGTGGGTGCAACTTGAAACCAAGATCAACCTTGGGCCATCCTACATATGAAATCAAAAACAAATTACCAACAAATGTTGTGCATGAATTAAAGAAATTGGAGTCCTATAACACTAAGGACCTGTTTGGCAAGGCTCTACTAAAAAACAGAAGAAATTGTGGAAATTGAACTAACCCCGGTGGAAGCCACTTCATTTGTCTCGGACGATAGGATGGGAAATCCGGGGGGACTTCATCTCCATGGGGCACCTGGGGCGTGCTGGCCTTCGTGGCTGCCTGAGGCGCGCTCGCCTCCATGGTCGGTCCCCTAGGGCACGCGGCTGCCCTAGGTGAAACTGCAGGAGGAGGTAGCATCGTGTCGGTGGGGCCAAGAGGGGTAGTGGCGTGGTGGCCTGATATGTCAGGATCTATGGGCTCGATGGTGCTGCTAGCCCCGGTGGGTGCTTCGACGAAGCAGAAGGCGGTGAACCTGTCATCGGGCGCGACCTGATTTCCTTTATTTTTCTCTCTTTTTTGTTCGGTCTCGGGCCAGAGTCAGAGAAAAAAAAATAAAAAGAGAAACGAATGAACCAGTTTTGTGAAGTGACTAACAGAAAGGGCAAATAAGGGATCGACTCTTAAGTTTCACGTACGGTATGAAACTTAGTTTGATCAGGGACAAATAAAGGATGAAGATCTAAAATGCGAGATATAAGTAATTTGCTCTAACTTAGAGCATGTCAGCTCTAGTTTCTAATTCCTCCAGATTTAAATTATTGACGCAGTTGACATTTTTTTGTTATGTTTCACTATTCGTCTTGTTCAAAAAAATGAAAAATTATTAGATATTTTATTATATTTTATTTTATCATTAAAGAAAGTTGAAACCTAACATATAATTTTATATATTTAAACTAATATTTTTGAATAACACGAGTGATCAAATATAAATGAAAAAGTGAACAGTGTCAACAATTAAATCCGAAGAGAGTAAAAAATTTGAATTCTAGTGTAAAGAAAATGATAAGAGAAAATAATGTTGAAGATCATCATATCTATTTTAGTATTTTGTGATCTATAATAATGACAATGTGATCAAGGTATGGTACTTAAGGCATGTCAACTGTGATAAGAAAACTTTCCTATTTAACCGTGTAACTAAATTTAAGGGTTAATTGCAAAAACCATCTCGTAATTTAATTGGAGTTTGAGATTCACATCCATAAGTTATTTTGTTGCAAATTCCCACTTATCTAGTGAGTTTTGTTGCAAAAACCACCTCAATATATATATGTTTTATTTATTTAATATATTTTTATTTATTTAGAGTAGTCACTGATGTTCTTATCAAACATACAAAATTTTGAAAGTATAATTTTCATATTTTTTATAGAGATATATAGCAAAATTATCAATAAAGTTCAAACTGTGTTTCACAAAGTTTGAAATTTGAATACATTTTTTGTGAAAAAAGAGGAATTACATACTAAAAATATTTAACAACAATTAAACTTATTTCGCTTAGTTTATTTTAAAATTTATATTAATAAAAACATATAAAATCAATTAAACATGTGTCAACTAAGTGGTTTTTGCAACTAAACTCGTTGGATAGGTGAGGATTTGCAATAAAAATATTTATAGGTAGGAATCTCAAATTGGAAGTAACTTATAGGGTGGTTTATGCAATTATCTCTAAATTTAATTTAGTATTCTTTTACCAAGGTATATTCTATGAGTGCAACAGTTTCCCCGTTTGTGTCAAGATTTTCAGAGACAGAAGGAAGAGGTCTAGATTTGAAAACAAAACTTTTAATTGAAGGAGAAAGGAAGAGCCAACTACGGTTTAAATCCTGGTACCTGTATGTAGCCTTGAAAGAAGGTCGAAAATGCTTGCCCGACTTTTTTTTTTTGAGATTAATGTTTGCCCGGTTGCCCTTTTTTAGAGAAAAGTGTGAGAAATACCGAAGATTGCTCTGGCTTTTGGGCCATCCCCGTTTGGTCCTCGCACGTGGACGTTACATTTCTAAATTCGTTTTGCACTGTGCCGGTGTGGCAGGCGAGGATTGAAATCGTGGGTAGTTGAGCTCTCAGCAGTTGCTTCTCGATTTCACGTAGCAAATCCTGCAGCTCTCCAGGCACCACTTCAAACAGGGATCGGGATCCTCGACCGTCGACCGAGCAGTCAAGCTACCGACCGTCGATCTCCGCTCAACAAATCTTGCGGCATGCACGCACTCAGTCCCAGCTCGCACACACGATGTCTTGGCTATACCTGACGACTTGGACCGGGCTAAACAGGCCGGCATGAAGCCCGCCGTTTTTGGCCCGGTCTAAGCACGGCCCGGCATGTTGGGCAACGGGCCGTGCCGGCACGAAGCTCGTGACAGGCCGTGCTTAGGCCTGGTCTCAAGCTCGTCGTGCCGGCCCGGCTCGTTAGCGTAGGCCCGCTCGGCCCGTCATTTAGTCCGTTTAGCCTGTGGTGGTCGGGCCGCACGAGCACGGTCCAAGTGGCCCGTTAAGGATTTCGGTCTGGCATATATATGTCCTCACTCGATCAATTTTCAAACCCTAGTCGGTCTTATTTTTCTTCCTCCCCTCCTCGCTCACCCCGCCGCCACCGCAACCCCGGCCACCGTCCGACTCCGCGCCTCCGCCTACCTCGCGACCTCGCCCTCGCCTCGCCTGGCCTTCGCCTCCATCTACCGCCACGGGCGCACGCGGCACGCCTTGGAGGCCTTGACATCTCGCTTCTCTTGCCCCGTCGTACGCCTTGGAGTTCGTCGCTCGTCGTCCATGGCCGGTAGCATTGTCAACCACGACCTTCACCAGGCTCGTCGCGTTGGACTCTGATGACATGTACCGCGGGTAGCAGATCCGGCTTCCTCGAGCTTGTCGGCGCCGATGGCTAAAGGAGGCTCCATCAACGACGACCTCCACCTCCAGGGTGAGCACGGCGATGACGAAGATGCCGCCGCCATTGCAGATGCAGCCGACGCCGCTGCCATTTTGTAATCTTGTGAGAATCTGTTCAAATATTTTACAGTTAACAATTGCAAAATTTTGAAGAAATAATATGGCTATTTTTTTGCTTATTTACAAAGGCGGGCTCAGACTGGCCCGGTATGAAAGGCCTGTCGTGCTGACGGGCCGGCCCGGTCCGCATGTCGTGCTTGGGCTTGATCACAAGCCCGTCATACCGACACGGCACGGCCCGTTGGCAAGGCGGGCCGTGCTGACCCGTTAAGCTATCGGCACGGCCCGTTGCGGGCCGTTGGCCAGGTATAGTCTTGGCCCAGTTCGGCCAGAATAAATCGATGGAGCATTCAACGCGAAGACGACGGGCAGCTCCCGCGGTACGTACAGGTTTGCGGCTGCGGCGGGGGAGGGAAGGTGAAGGGCGCGTGCGAGCTCATGTGCGTCGCTGAGCAGACACCGCCTATGCCTGCGTCGCCCAGCAGCACAGAATCGTCGTTCTACTGCTGCTCAGAATCGTTTTTCCCCCCTTCACTGTCCAAGCCGCATATCCAGTAAATTCACAGCACAAACCAAGGCATTGATCAAATTAATCACGCATTTACCTTAGGTACCTGTTAATGCAACTATTTTTTTTTGTGTTTACTGACATCAGGAGCAGCCATGGGAATCAAACAAGCTTTCGGGTTGAGTGCTCTATCGTTTTGTTTTAGGCCAGATTGGGCCGATGCATCGTGCGGGCGGGCATTGGATGTGTTAGCGCGTGCATTGCGCACCGCAGGATTAGTTCGGCGGAGATCGACGGTCGGCAGTACGACTGCTCGGTCCATTGCCGACGATCTTGATCTTCAAACAGTATTATTGACCAACAACAACTATTTAGTCAAAAAAAAAAAATGTAAACGTTGCATGCTAGCTGTCTAAAAGTGTATTGACTAAAACAGAGTTGAAGCACATCATTAAATTGAGCTAAATAGTCCTAAAAGAACAGAAAAATTTCTAAGTTTTAATATTGCTGTTACATAAAATATCACTAGTTTGAGATCACATCATACAGTAAAATAAAATATAAAAAACATAGATTTGACAAACACAGGAGAGATGTCCTATACATTCTTTAAAATTGTCCTTTAGTGTTAATATCACTCAAATTTGATCCTACAACAGTGGACAAAAACCTTAACAATGAGTATAATCATTAAATTAGTATATTTAATTTATTGTTAAGATTATCATCAAATATTGCGTGAAGTTATTTATAATTTTATACTGCTAAAAGTTCCTCATGTTATGTCTAAAAGTCTTATTTTTAAACCCAATGGCTGTCGTGGGCCAATTGTACTGGTTATTACTGGATCAAAAAATTTCATCGAACTGGTGCCTTGGTGGAGACCCACAGGATTTGTTATGTGAGAATCAACGGTGGAGGAGTAACTGCTAGGAACAACTACTGACAGGTCAACTGCCAACGATTTCAATCCGGCCGGCGAGTGGTGGGCACACTTTTCCGGTTTTCTTCCCACAGAAATTGCAGAAACTGTCCCGCTCCATCACTCTCAGGCCGCCACGCGCACACGCAAGAAGTCGACGACGACTTTCTCCTTTTCGCACTTCGGCGGTTCGGCCTCGAGAGAGAAAGCAGGGGAAGAAAGCCTCGCGAGATCTCATCAGGCGGCGAGGGAGATCTGAGCGAGACGAGAGCTTCCGAAGATGCACGACTTCTGCTTCACCATCCCCTACGGGTTCGCTGTGCTGGCCGGCGGCTTGCTCGGTTACCTCCGCCGCGGCAGCACGGCGTCCCTGGCCGGCGGCGCCGGCGCCGGCGCGCTCCTCCTCCTCGCGGGGTTCGTCAGCCTCAAGGCGTTCGAGAAGCGCCGAAACTCCTACCTGGCCCTCGCCATCGAGACACGTACCCTCCCTCCTCTCTGTCCACATCGCATTTGTTCTTTATGAAAATTTTTGCTGGAGCTTTGCTATGTTAGGATTCTGTGGTTTCCTATGGACCTATATGATGTGTTTAGAAGAATCCAATGGGGCAGCATTTGCAGCCCCCTTTTCGCCGAAACTCAGAGTCCTTTGCGGTTAGAAACGCTTAGGCGATCGACTGATTGCGGTGCTGCTATCAATAGATCAGACCATGTTTTAGAAATCTGAATTAGATTGGTTCCGAGAGGTGCTATCTGTTTGTTTCTGGTACATAGAGTGGAAAACCATCCAATGTTATGTGACATGGTATTGGCCAGTTTGTTTAGGGTGCTGCTATCAATAGATCGACTGATTCCGATTTGTTTGCACCCACATCAATCTGAAGCGCAAAGCATTTCCCATGACAAAGAATCACAAACATTGGTTTCAGCCTGAAGTATGAAGATTACTGTTGCAGTAGTAGATAGAATCCAATAGCAGGTAATCCACTTGATTCTTGCATCCATACCCAGGAGTTAGGGCTGTGGTATGTATTCCACAGGAATTTTGCACATACATGCAGGGAACATTATAATCCGCAGGATGGGAATAAACAAAATATAATGTGTTCCTTGGGGCCTATTGATTCAAAACAGGTATAATGTCACTTGGAACTAGTTGAACTTGGAATCTTATCTGTGCCAGAAGTCCACAGGCATAAACTTCCCCAGAAAATGTTGGTTTGAGTTTAGATGTTTTACCAAGCAGCATCTCATTTCTATTTGCAATGTTAACAGCTCAATTACTTTCATTGGCTTTTATTCCAATATATCTATCCAGCTAGTGTCCCTTATATCTTCAGTCCAGCTGTGTGTCATACTAACAACACCTCACTACATCTATCCACTAAATTTGCAAAAATTGCAAAATATTGATGCCCACAACTTGTTCATTTATGTTAATTATTTTGCAAGGCGATATCAGCAGTTTCATCAAGGTTCTGACCTTTTGCAACATTCTATTGGAGAACTGACTTCTTTCTTCAATGTTTCGAATTTAGCCATTGATTCCTAGCCAATGCCAAAATGTCCTACCTTTACTTGAAAAGTTTGAACAATTATAAAGCGGAAAGTGAAGGGTTTCCACAATCCTATTCAAGGGTGGGATCCTTGATAAACCCTGTTTTTATTGACTGCGGAATCTTGGATAGGATCATCTATAGTTTCATCTCATTTAAAGCGAACCACGAAACAAAGCTCATGAGAGAGCCACATCATTAGACTGTGCTGCTGCTGTCTGGTTTGTTGAGGATTTAAAACATTGAATGCAGCGGAACTATCCTATATCTTGCTTGTTTTGTGAAATGTCTTGAATATATTGTGAGTCAGCATATTTGGTCTTGTTTACATAACATGATGAATTTTTGCAGAGACTATATGTTATGGGCAAAGGGCCCAGACCAGCAAGCTACCAAATGGGCCGGCTAGAGAGCGAATAGGGGGCCACGCTGTTACTGTAGCACCCGTCCCTGCCTAGGTTCCTTTGCCATTAAGTAATTTAGATATTTTCCATAAATTGTAATAGGTTTCTTAGCAGCCAATCCTCCTCTATATAATGAGAGGATTGTAATCAAATTAAGCAAGAAAAGAATTAGGGTTTAATCCCTTTTACCTCTCAGCTCTCTCTCTCTCTCTCTCTTGCACCGCCGCCTCTCTCCCTGCGCCTCCCTCTCCCTGCGCCACCATAGCAGCCACCGCCACCTTCATAACCGGCCTAGGGCAGCAGCCCTAGGCTTGCACATAACACTTGGTATTCAGAGACCTTGTTCGATCCTTCCACCACCGCTTCCATGGCTTCTCACGACGAGTACTGCAATGAGTTGCGAGAATGGTTCCTCCAACTAGAACGGACCTTCTCTAATGTCCAGCATATTAGTAGCGCCAAGGAGGAGACAACAATCACGGACATCAGCCCCAACCATGTTGCTGTGAACAGTACCCTCGTTGCTGTTCACGGTACTGGTCATGGCGTGAATAGAGCCTCCGTTACTGTTTACACAACGATTCCTGTGCTGTTAGCCTCTCCGGTCATCGACCCCGACGACTACGAGGGTGCTACTGTTCAGGCGGCAGATCTGGTCGCCAAGGCTGATCCAGCCACAACGGAAGAGGCCCCTATCACTCTGGAGATCGTCCACGGCCCTGCAACTTTAACAGCTTCCGCCCCTTCAGCCACATGGGTCATCAACTCCGACAACCGTGATGGTGCCATCTCTACGGTGAAGAATGTCATCCCAGCTCCGTCGACCGAGGTCTTCACGTCAGGAGATCTGGACGTCATGGAGGAGACCACCATGATCATCTTTCCGAAGGTGGATGCCCTGATCGCCCTGGAGATCCTCCCCGCCTTTGTCGACAACAACTCCAACATGGAAGCAGTAGCTACCACGACAACTCTTGTTGCTATGGAGGAGGTAGTCCGGGCCAATGACATCAACAAGGACGCCATTGTGTCCTTGGACACCAACCCCAACAACATCAGCCACCCCTTGATCGACGTCATCCTTGGTCCTTCGGCCATGCCTATGCCGTCAGGGAATTTAGAGTCGGAAAGGCACATACGGTCGGACTCCGTCAACAACATGAAGTCGCCTACAACTTCAAAGGGCCCTTTTTGCCCTCCTTTGCACGACTTCATCACCACTAGCTTCATGGGGATCCTCGTCTTCACATACCTTCTGCACTTCATCGACCATCTGCGCCTCTTCATCACCTATATCCTCGGCCTCATCTTCATCGGCTATCTCCGAGGGAAGCAGCAAGTCAACCTCTACACAGACGGCCTTTAGGAGCCCCTCAAAATTGAAGTAGAGCTTGCAAAACCAGCGGACATGGAAAAAGTGATGAGTCGGACACGAGCTTATGGGCATCATGCCATTGTAGTGGCTGGACATGCCAAATCTGTTGCCCCTGGGACGTCGGTTCCGTTGCCACTGATCAGCACCGATACTCTAAAGGAACGGACAATAGAAACAACCAACACTAAGCATTTCACATTTATTAGTTGGATGTTTGTTGCTTACTATCTGGTGCTCTTGCTTCTGCCCAAGTCCTCCACCCATGATGGCTATTTGGTGCTCCACAACATGCATGAAGGCACACTGCCCTTCACGGCCCAGTTGACCATTCTCGTCACAAGGGGCGCATTATTCACACCTTATGAGCCTTGGGTGGACACACTATGGCAAGCCCCACGCGATGAGCATGACTTCGCGGCTATCATGGATGACGCCCTCCACATTGATGATGTCCTCAACTCCGGTGTCACACACGATTTCATCGACGTCACTGTCGCCAACAACATGCGGCTGCAACTTCATTGTGCTCTACTCGCCCTAACCCTTACATCCAGGGACAGGGTCATGAGAAGGATCATCTGCCCCAAGCTGCCGATCGTCATCAACTGCGACAACTTCTTCGACACTCCGCGGCTGGCATCTCTAGGGCCTGTCATGATGGATTTCATAGCTTTGTGCATGTCCTTCTTCATCGACGGGCAGCGCCTGAGCATCCTCGTCGGTAAGGGCTCGGTCCTCCATCTTCAGCCGGCGCCTGAGCTTCCACCACTTTGAGTGACAACCGCACTTGTTGAGGCAGTAATCGCCATTAAGGGTTGCCCTCGCCGTGTCACCAACATCCTCTTCATCCTCCACGACGACAAGGACCTCTACGACACCCTGCGCGACGTCGTCATCACTGACCTCGAGCTGTCCTTCCTCGTGGCGCGCATCTCCTCTGGCGACATAGCCCCCGCGTGGAGTTTCCGCGACGGGCTCATCTTCTTCGACGGGCACCTCTACATCACGGCTTTTTTAGCTCGTCTACATCGTCTCCTGTCCGCCCTCCTCAAGCATGGCGAGGAGGCTCTACTTTGTCAGGTTGCGGTGGGCTTCCACGGTCTCCCTCAGCATGAGCCACTTCTTCCACGAGAAATTCTCTTCCTACAAGAGATTCCCAATACCAGCATTGATGTTGCGGATGTTCGCTTCGTCGATCTCGTGGGCCACAACCTCTTCCATGTTCGACAGGTGACTTTCACTGTTCCTAACGGGGCTGTGGCTCCACTCTCGGCTGCTGACTTCGGGATCCTCTTTCACCACTTCATCGACCTGACAACAGCTCATCCTCGACCCCACGACACGTTCATCGTGACTTTTGAGGGTTTTCTGCTACCGTCAGAGCAGGGCAGGCGACCCTTCTTCACTGGACCACCTTGTAGTGAGCTCCACCTCTGCTTCGACTATGGCATTCCGCGTAGGTTCATTGATGCTCCTGACACACCAGCAGTCCGTGGCTCTTCTCCGACACCGACCTCCTATCACTTGCCATTGCTGGAGACGTCAGCAACCTTAGCTACGTCATCTCCTTCGACGTCAATGACACCTGCCAGAGCTTCATCGTCATCTTCATCTTCGACTGGAGCATCACCGTTGAGCTGCATCAACCACCCTCAGTTTTCCTTCCCATCTCCGGACATGAACGAGAGACTCCCAGCACGAGGACGTGCTGGTTCTCGACGCGGGTGGAGGTGTTATGGGCCAAAGGGCCCAGACCAGCAAGCTACCAAATGGGCCGGCTAGAGAGCGAATAGGGGGCACATGTGCACTGTTCACGCGCATGAACAGTGCCACGCTGTTACTGTAGCACCTGCCCCGCCTAGGTTCCTTTGCCATTAAGTAATTTAGATATTTTTCATAAATTATAATAGGTTTCTTAGCAGCCAAGTTAGCCTCTTCTATATAATGAGAGGATTGTAATCAAATTAAGCAAGAAAGGAATTAGGGTTTAATCCCTTTTATCTCTCAGCTCTCTCTCTCTCTCTCTCTCTCTCTCACCGCCGCCTCTCTCCCTGCGCCTCCCTCTCCCTGCGCCACCATAGCAGCCACCGCCACCTTCATAACCGGCCTAGGGCAGCAGCCCTAGGCTTGCACATAACACTATAATAAGGAAAATCTAGCTAACATTATGTTATTTCCTGTGCTAAATAAACCTAGAAAACAATCTTGGTCAAACATCAATCACTGAGTGCTAAATACATGTTTTTTTTCTGGCTGCAATTTGCTTTATGTTTTTGTATTAATTGTGGGAATATGTTGGTTAAACAGTTTGTGCGTTGGCCTTAACTTATGTAATGGGACAAAGGTTCCTTGAAACTTCGAAGATAATGCCAGCTGGTGTTGTTGCTGGTCTCAGGTAATGTTAACCTTGCTATTGCAAACGCCTCACTGGATTACATGCTGTCATCGCTGTTTCCTGTTGACAAAGAAGTAGCTTCACTGAGCTTGTAAATTATTTTCTTGCAGTGCCTTGATGTCTGCATTCTATCTGTTCAAAGTTGCAACCGGTGGGAACCATATTCCGTCGAAGAAAGAGTAAACTGGGCTTTTGCTTGTAATGTATGTGTAATTGAACTCTTGAAACTACGACAGATGGAGTTGTCTAATTGCATCTTAACTTGAAGGCATGAGATATTTCAATTGTAATTTTGTTAGAATGTACCATGGACTTTTGAACATGTTTAAAATGAGGTATTTGCTTATTTGACCCTGTTTTAAAAGCAAACTACCAATTTGATCGTGTTTTTTCAACTTTGCTCATTTAACCCTTCTTAGCTCATTTGACCATGTTTGTTAAAAAAGTAGGATCAAACGAGAAAAGTCCAAAGTTAATTGAGCAATTCAAGGTGTTCTGGTGGCAAAAGTGCAAGGAGCGCTATGAGCCGGTGGCGGTTCGATTCCTGTCTCGCATAGAAGCCTTGAAGGAAGGCAGCGGCAAAAAGCCATATTTCTTAAAAAAAAAAAGGATCAAATGAGCAAAGTTGAAAAAACAGGGTCAGATTGGTAGTTAGGCTTCAAAACAAGGTTAAGAACAATTATCTTAGAAAAAATATTAAAGGTGCATGATGGCAAATGTGATCTTGGGCAGCCACAAAACTACGACCATGACCTGTCATGGTGTCAAGCTATGTAACACCGTAATTTTTCTAATTTTAGAATAGATTAAATTAGTTAAGAAATAAAAATTTATTTTTGTTTGTTGCATTCATGCTACTTAGCTGCATTAAGTTTTCTTGGTTGAAAAATTGTATTTCAAAAACTTGATTTGGAATTGTTTTGGTTGGTTTAGAATTTAGGGAAGAAAAACAGAAAATAAATAGGAAAATAAAACCTCCCCTAGCCTTTGGGCCGAAACCCTCTCCCCTCAGCCCAATCTTCCCCTCCTCCACCTTTCCTCTATTTTAGCTTGCTCGGCCCAGCCTCCCCCTCCCTCCTCTTTTTGGCCTTGGGCCTCTCCCTCACCCGTGGTCCACTCTCTCCCTCGGCCAGCCTTGGCCCACCTGCGCCGCCGCGAACCCTAACCCTAGTCGGACCCAGCTGTCGCTGCCACCAGGCCTTGGCGTGCGCGCCAGGGCCACCCCGGGGGTCGCGACCCTATAAATAGAAGACCCCACCCCCATGCGCCGCCTTTCTCCTAACCCCCGCCGCCTATCGCGCCCCGCTCGCCCTAGCGTCGCCGTCGACTTCCGCCGCCTCGAGCCCGTCGTAGCCCGCGCTCCTTCGACCTCCCCGCCTTCGCCCAACCACGCGGTGAGCATCCTTGTGAGCTCCTCTTTCTTTTGGTACAAGTCCCGACGTGTTTTGTCAGTGAAGGACCGAGAAAGCGACCAGAGGGGGGGGGGGTGAATGGGAGCCAATAAAAATTCTTCACAAGAACTTGGCCTATGTTCCAATTACGACCCAAGTCAACCTCTAACCCGATCATCAAGGTTACACACACCAACTTGTGATGTGCTAACCCTAGGAGTGATCAACTACAACAACGGAACAAAGCGAAAACAAAAGGGAGCAACAAAGACTTGAATCAGTCAAAGAGGTGCACACAAATCACCTTACTGGACTACCATCGGCAGTGCCGGTAAAGCCCATCGGCAATGCCGGTGAGGGATTCTCAAACGCAGTAAACAGAGCGCATCGGTAGTGCTGATGCGGGGTTCGGACTCAAGCCACCGGTAGTGCCGGTCGTGGCATCGACAGTGCCGATTCGAGTTCTGACCCACCGGCAGTGCCGGTCCTGGTCGTCGGTTGTGCTGGTCGACCCCGACAAAACAGAAAAAGGTTTCGGGATTAGACAAAAACTTGACCAAAACCTAATTAAATGAACTCTAAATGATGCGATTTTTGGACCAGTGAATCCTCAACACATCACGACCCTAATCCTAGAAGATCCACTCAATTGGCTCAAGGAATCATCATGAATTTCAGATCTTGTACCAAGAACACCAAAAAGAGAAAACTTGAGAAATCCTTCAAATCGAAGATGCTAGAGCTATGGATTCGGTCAAGGACCTATGGGGATTTGTTCTAACTCATCATAGCACCAAGTTTCTCACGAAATCAATTCCAAAAACTTGTGCAAAAAGGAGATCAAAAATTCCCAAGAAAATAGCTCTAAAAATAGAGAAAAAGAGAAATTCAGGATTTAGGGAGAGAGGAAGATCTTGAGCACGAAAATACTTCTCATATCATAGAAACATGCCTACAAGATCCATCGATACAAGGCTAGGAAGCCACCCTCTTCCTCCCACTATTTGGAAGAGAAAGAGATGTCTCTCACACACCCTCTCCTCTCCTCTATTACATGAAGACCTCTCCTAGCACTTTGAATGAACACCTAACACAAGGCTAATCGGAAGAGACCCCTCTCCCACCAGCCACACCTCTTCTTACATAGGCCTAGGGTCCAAGACAACTCTACCCTTGACCTATAACTCATTGCCACCTACCACCAGAGGCAAAACCGTCCAACTCTTTTTCCTTCGCCCAAACGCCATCGAGCCCTTCACAACTTTGCTTCGCCTCGACGCAAGCTCCGCGATGGTGCCACATGCACCTCCAATCGCCGCCACCAGTTTTGAGGCCCAAACCGGGAAACTACCTTGCACGCTTCTCAAAGTGTGACTTCTTGATCTTGATGCGTGTCACCTCGTCCCGTGATCTTCTTCGTCGGCAAGTCTCTCCCGCCTCCTATCCATTGGAAGCCTCTACTTGCACCGACGTCCAATCACCTTTGACTTGGTCAACCCCACCATCTTGATCACCACCCACGGTTTTGAGGCTCAACCGCAAAACCGTCCGTGCTTCTTGCCTCTCCATGTCTACGGTGTGGATCACCCTTGACTTCACCCGGCCTCCTGATCGTTCGGCCCCAAGTCTACTACTTGTGCCCTATCCTCTTGCCGTTGACCGCCGAGTTGACTCCAATGACCTACACATCATGAGACAAGCAAACAAATTTTCTAACTCCTGCAAACTCTCAAACATCCTCACCAACTCTGGTTAGTCAAATTCATGATATGCACATACTTATGCAATCCCCAGATTCCCGCATTTCAACTCAAACACCAACTCAACCAATGTCAATTATTCATCACATATTGCAAACCATGGCACATATCCACATGGTTTCTCAATCTCCCCCTTGATGAGTACATTGATAACACCAAATGCACAAAGATTAGAGATTGAAATACAAAGTCGAATAAGCACATCCAAATGGCCAAACCCAAAGAAAAGGTGAAAAGTAGGCCATCTAGCAAAATAGAGTTCACAAAACCAAGAGTTGGCAAAGCCAGCGACTTGAGACGCAAAGAGTGTGAAAAACGCAAGACAACGCTCAAGGACATGATATGCTCCCCCTCAACTTGTGGTAGGTCTCATGTAATGTAAAATGGATCATTTTAAGTTTCTTAGCATTATTTGTGCATGACCCACAACTTTCTCCCCCTTTGGCAATGAACTCATTAAAGAAGCAAAAGAACAAACATGCAATGAATGAAAAATGCAAACCTAAGGAGTTTCAACAATTATGCAAACAAACATTTAACCTTGCTAATCATATCCATAGAGCCATGAAGTGTAAAAGCAATAGCTCACAATCATACAAAGACCAAAAATAGATAGCAAGGCATAAACACCAAGAGCTATACATGCTAAGCAAAAAGATTGACTAGCTTAGAAAGAATCAAATTTGCTCATCATGAGAAAAACTGTCACCACATGTGTAAGTACTCCCATCCAAGGCAAAACAAGTATCAAGTGAATCAAAAGAACCTAGCCAGTCTCCATCTCAACCAAGGCAACAAGCATTCGCAGAAAATGAGCTTTACAAACGCTCAGATATGCAACAGAGACTCAATTGATCAAGTGTTTATTGTTTATCGTCATGTGTCCTCTTATCCATGCGGAGGGTCGCACGACTAGTTACAGCAAACACCCCGAGGCCTCAAGTCACAATGTTTGGATTTAGCATCTTAGAATTATTTTGATCAAAGCACTTAGCAGATTTTTTATGATTTATTCACATGACAAAAGAGCATGCCTTTGCAGCAAAAGTAACACACGTTCCCACAATGTTTTATCATGAGCTAAGCATTTGCAAAGCCTTCCATTTCACAAACACAAGGTGCCAAAGCCAAGACATCCTCTAGACTAGACTCAATACAAGTTTTGACAAGGATAAAAGCAATTATACACATGGTGAGCAAGTCTTAACAAGCTCAGTTTACCTTTAAGATTAGCAAGTTGCTCAAAAGAGTCTATAACAAGCCATCTAGAAAATCTAAGCATGAGAGATTACTATCACATCCACACAACTTAGCTCAAGATCAATCATAGCAAAGAGAAATGCAAGAAAGCATAAAAATCAAAGCTCATCTACCGATGCATATATTACATATGAGATGCAATGCAAAAAGGTGCAAAAAGGTAAGATACATATATACAAGAGAACACCAATTCCCCCTCAAATGATGCCATAAGGATGGCAAACACCAATCTCCCCCCGAAGAAAAGCAAATCTTGAAGCATCTAGGGGCTTGGTAAGGATATCAGCCAATTGGTTTTTGGTGTCGATGTATTTGACCTCAACATCTCCCTTCTCAACATTATCTCTCAGGAAGTGGAATCTCACATTTATGTGTTTGACCTTATCATGTAGGACTAGGTTTTTGGCTAAGCATATGGCACTAGAGTTATCACATATGAGTGGAACACCCTTAAAAGTTAACCCATAGTCTCTCATGGTGGACATAATCCATAAGATTTATGAGCAGCAGCTAGCAGCTGCAACATACTCAGCCTTTGTGGTGGATTGGGCGACAATGGACTGCTTACGAGAAGACCAACAGATCAAAGAAGTACCCAAGAAATGGCAAGTACCAGAAGTGCTCTTCCTATCAATTCTACACCCAACAAAGTCCGCATCCGAATACCCAATGAGATCAAGAGATGAAGATGCAGAGTACCAAAGACCGAACTCATGGGTGTATTTGAGATACCTGAAGATGCGTTTGACAGCCTTGCGATGAGTCACCCTTGGGGAAGCTTGAAAACGAGCACAAAGACACACTGCAAAGCGTATGTTGGGTCTTGTCACCGTCAGGTATAAGAGGGAGCCAATCATGCTCCTATACTCCCTTTGGTCCACCGCTTCATAGTCTTCGTCAGGGTTAAGTGCTGTTGTTGTGGACATTGGTGTTGACAACGGCTTCACATTAACCATGTCGAACTTCTTCAGGAGATCCTTTGTGTACATGGCTTGATGTATGAAGGTGCCTTGCTTGCACTGCTTGATTTGAAGTCCAAGAAAGAAGGTGAGCTCGCCCATCATCGACATCTGAAATTCACTTTCCATGGCTTCCTGAAATTTGGACACAAGAGCATAAGGGGAACCTCCAAAGATGATATCATCTACGTAAATCTGAACCATTAGAAAGTCATTGCCATGCTTTAGAGTGAACAAGGTTTTGTCAACACACCCCATGACATACCCGCGCTCTAGCAAGAAGGTCTTAAGCCTAGCATACCATGTCCTAGGTGCTTGCTTTAGCCCGTACAAAGCCTTTTAAAGCTTGTACACTTGGTTTGGGTATTTGTGGTGCTCAAAGCCAGGTGGTTGTCTCACATAAACCTCTTCCTCTATAAAACCATTTAGGAAAGCACTCTTGATATCCATTTGGTAGAGTCTAATGCACTTAGAGGCAGCAAATGCAAGCAAGATCCTAATGGCTTCTATGCGTGCAACAGGAGCAAAGGTTTCCCTATAGTATAAGCCCTCCACTTCACTGAAACCCTGGGCAACAAGCGTAGCCTTGTTTCTAACAACCTCACCATCTTCCCCATGCTTGTTTTTGAAAACCCACTTGGTTCCTATGACATTGACACCAACAGGAGGCTCTACTAGGGTCCACACTTTGTTTCTCTCAAAGTTTTCCAACTCTTCATGCATGACATTAACCCAATGTTCATCAGATAATACGTGTCCAACATCCCGAGGTTCAAAGGTGGCAACAAAGAGAAAGTTAGTAAAGCAGGCGAGATGTGCAGACCTTGACCTTGTTGTCCTCTCATTGAGATTACCAATCATCTATTAAGGTGGATGTTGATGCTGAATGTGGTGAGGAGCCTCTCTCTCAGAGCGTACCTCCCCCTCAACCATAGCTGGAGCTCGCTCAACAACTGGTGAGGTCGATGTAGAAGCTTCTAGACCCTCTGCTGGAGTGGTGGAAGCAGCAAGAACAAGCTCGGATGTGGGATGGAAAGACTTATCATCGCCATCATCCAAGCCCTGTAGGTCCTCTTCTACAAAGATACTCTCCTCCATCTCCCTGTTACCTGCAGTCTCAACCACATTGCTTGCACAAGAGTTTGATTCATCAAAGGTTACATCGCAGGACTCTACGATGGTGTTAGTTTCCAAATTCAAAACTCTGTAAGAATGGCCATGAAGGGTGTAGCCAAGAAAGATGCCATCAGAAGATCTTGGCTCAAACTTATCAAGATTGCCACGCTTGAGCATAAAGCACTTGCAACCAAAGGCGCGCAAATGAGAAACAGATGGCTTCCTCCCAAAGCATAGCTCATAGGAAGTCACATTAAGAATTGAGCGCAAGAAAACCCGATTGGAAACATAGCAAGCAGTGCTAATAGCCTCAGCCCAGAACCGCCTCGGAGTCCTATGCTCATCGAGCATCGTCCGGGCCATTCCACCAAGGTCTTGTTCTGTCTTTCGACCACACCATTTTGCTGAGAGACACGAGGTGCTGAAAACTGATGCTCAATACCATGCTGAAGGCAAAAAGCATCAAAGGAGGAGTTCTTGAACTCGGTGCCATTATCACTGTGAATTGCTCGTAATGCACCAGGCTTGAACAACCTCAAAGCTAAGCTCCAAAAGTGATGAAACACTTCATCCTTGCTCTCTAGAAAGTAAACCCAAGAATAGCGAGTAGTCGTCAACAATCACAAGAACATACCACTTCCCACCCGCCGAACGAACCCGAGAAGGACCAACAGTTCCATATAAAGCAACTCTCCAGGGCGTTCAGTCATCACCAAATTGATTGGTGGATGGGAAGCGGCAATCATTTTCCTATGACGACAAGGAGCACAAACCAAATCCTTATCAAATTTGAGCTTAGGCAATCCTCGGATCAAACCTAGGCCACTCAAGCGACAAAGCAAGTCAAAGCTCATGTGACTTAGTCTCCTATGCCATTTTCAGAGCTTAGAAGAAGATTGAGCAAACAAGCACTTATGAGAACCAAGAGAACCAGCAAAATCAGCCTGAAAAACTTTCCCAATGCTAGAAATCCCACAAACCAAAGAGCCATTTGAATCAAGAACACAAGAAACATTTTTCTTAAAGCGCACTTCCAAACCAACATCAAGCAACTGAGAGACAGAGAGGAGATTGTACTTGAGATGCTCAACCAAACCAACATCCTTGAGAGTGAATTTTTCATTTACCTTTACCACGCCTCTTGCCTTCACTCTCCCTCTCTTGTCATCTCCAAAGGTCATATAGTCCTGGCACTTCAAGGAAGTGAGGCTGGAGAACCACTTTGCATCTCCGGTCATGTGGCGCGAACACCCGGAGTCCATCAACCATTTGTTCTCCAGGCCTCCACCTGCTGCGTACAAAGAACGAGAAGGAAAGATCGATGACTCAGTGTTGGGGTTAGAAAGAAAACTCTTGGGAAGCTAGCACTGAATCACACGACCTGTAGGGGTTATCACAATTCTTTGCACATTACCAGTCGAACGCGTGGGACGAGTACCATGATAGGGAAAGCATGGCCTATCAAAGCGTCTCGACTCAAACCTGGGATTGTGAGGATAGAAATCATCTATGTGAAAACCAAATCCACGCAAGCGACGCTCACCATGATGGGGAAAACGTGGAGCACCAAAGCACTGCTGAGCAAAGCCTTGATTTCGTGAATCAAAGCCATATGAGGAATGACCCTGTCCATGATAGACACAAGAAAAAGAGCAAGGCTGAAAACCAACAAAATCATCATGATGCACATTCCTAGTTAACTCAGGTTGCATCCTCTCAATTCTCTTACGCCTATAACAGTACTCATCCAAGTGACCCTTACGACCACAAAACATGCAAATGTAGACACTCATGTTTAGGCTTAGCTTGCACAGTGGGTTTGGGTTTTGGCTTCTCGGCTTGCTTTGGGTTGAAGGAAGTATGTGTCAGTGGGTTTGATGGACTGTTCCTCATCCTTATAGCTAGAGCTAGGCACAAACCTACCCACATTCTCACTCTCCATGTCACACCTCTCAAATCCAAGCCCAAGTTGTAGGTTGACCTACTGGCACTTTCTTTGACTCTTGCCAAGTCACTCTCAATCTTCTCCTCACTCACTAGGGTTCTTTGGAGATGAGAGATGAGATAGTCATTTTCTTGGGTTAGGATTTTGTTTTCCTCCCTAATGATTGCAAGCTTATCCTTAAGAGAGCCACACACTACATATGGTAGTGGAAGAACTTTAGAGCGAGTCTCATCTAGCAGCTTGGACTCGAGCTCTTTGACTTTGAGGGTTTGAGCTTCCAACTCATTAGTGAGCTTGGGGCACTTCTGACATGCACCCAAAGAGTTGGTCTAGCTTTGAATTCATCAAGCTCTTTAAGGGCACTCTCAAGCTGACTGGCAACTTGAGCATGCACACTTTCCCTCTGACTGAGATCATTCATCATAACTTGACAAGACTCACACTCAACAGCAGTGTCATCTTTTGCTAGCTTAGACCTAAGCGAAGTGATTTCATACTCAGCACTCTCCAACTTAGACTTAAACTCTCTATTCTCACGAACAGCGCTGCGAAGCCTATCATCTTGCATGAGCAGAACATCACGCAAATGATCAAGTTCAGAAGAGAGCTCATCCAGAGTGGGAGGTACGTCGCTTGTGTCGGAGTCGGTGTCATGATCATTCTTTGCCATGAAGCAAAGCCCGATGAAATCGTCCTTCCTCTTGACTCGTGGCTTCTCAACCTCGTCCTCCTCCGAGCTTGTAAGGCCTTCGCTTGATGTGAGGTCCACATTGCTTAAGGCAGCAACGCAGGTGCGTGCAATGGCCTTGGTGAACTTCTTGGAGTTCTTGCCTTTCTTGTAGAAGTGGTTCTTCTTCTGCTTGAAGTCTTCAGTGTTGTTGTCGTGGTACCTGGACTTCTTCTTCTTCTTGGGACAATCAGCAATGAGGTGTCCCGGGTCACCACACTCGAAGCAGGTTCTTGAACCACCTTCTCTTCTCTCCTTGCGATTGTTGTAGAACTTCCTGAATTTCCTTGTGAGCAAGGACAGCACCTCGTCAGGAATGCACTCCATCTGTTCATCGGAAGCTACAACAAGAGAAGAAAGAGCAAACTCCAAAGAAGGCTTGTCAAGTGAGGGGTTAGTTCCATTAGAAGCACCACTGTGACTACCCTTTTGAGAGCTAGAAAGCAAAGCCATGCTAGAAGTAGAATTAGCAAGATTAGGACGAGACTTCCTAGACAATTTATGAGATTTTAGCTTGCTATACAGCTGCTCACAGTCCAGGGTATTGAAATCAACAGTTTCTTCTAGTGCAGCAATCTTAACCCCCCAAGCATTTTCATCAAGTGAATACAATAATTGCTTAGCTCTATCATTATCACTGTATACAAGGATACCACAAGCCCGCAAGTTGCATATAATGGCCTCAAACCTACAAAAGGTGTCATCTAGTGACTTGCCATGTTTTTATGCAAAGATTTAGTACTGTCTATTGTAAGAATCCTTACGCATAGACTGGACTTGATTGGTACCCTCATGGTACATGCAAAGCTTTGCCCAAATGGCATATGCAGTATCAAGATGAGCAACACGGTCATGTTCATTCCTACCTAGAGAAGAAAGCAAGATATTGTCAGCTTTGGAGTTGTTTTCATACCTAGTTAACTCACCTACTGGCGCCGTGTTGAGGTCGTCCGGTATGGCGTAGTCCTGCTCCACTATCTCCCAAATTGCACGTACTTGGCTTAAGAGATAAGCCTTGATCCGTGACTTCCAGTAGAGAAAGTCCTCTCCACCGAACATCCAAAGCTTGACCGCACGCTTCTCCATGTCGTCTTCGGATCACAAAGCGGGTGAAGGTCAACTAGTGATCAAACCAGCTTTGATACCTATTGAAGGACTGATAAAGCGACCAGAGAGGGGGGGGGGGGGGTGAATGGGAGCCAATAAAAATTCTTCACAAGAACTTGACCTATGTCCCAATTACCACCCAAGCCAACCTCTAACCTAATCACCAAGGCTACACACACCAACTTGTGATGTGCTAACCCTAGGAGTGATCAACTACAGCAGCGGAACACAGCGGAAACAAAAGGGAACTACAGCAGTGCCGGTAATGCCCATCGGCAGTGCCAGTGAGGGATCCTCAAACGCAGTAAACAGAGCGCATTGGCAGTGTCGGTCTGGCTATCGGCAGTGCTGGTGTGGGGTTCGGACACAAGCCACCGGCAGTGCCGGTCGTGGCATCGGCAGTGCTGATCCGAGTTCTGACCCACCGGCAGTGCCGGTCCTGGTCGTCGGCAGTGCCGGTCGACCCCGACAGAACAGAAAAAGGTTTTGGGATTAGGCAAAAACTTGACCAAAACCTAATCAAACGAACTACAAATGATGCGATTTTTGGATCAGCGAATCCTCAACACATCATGACCTTAATCCTAGAAGATCCACTCAATTGGCTCAAGGAATCATCATGAATTTCAGATCTTGTGCCAAGAACACTAAAAAGGGAAAACTTGAGAAATCCTTCAAATTGAAGATGCTAGAGATATGAATTCAGTCAAGGACCTATGGGGATTTGTTCTATCTCATCATAGCACCAAGTTTCCCATGAAATCCGTCCCAAAAACTTGTCCAAAAAGGAGATCGAAAATTCAAACGAAAATAGCTCCAAAAATAGAGAAAAACAGAAATTCGGGATTTAGGGAGAGAGGAAGATCTTGAGCATGAAAATATTTATCATATCATAGAAACATGCTTACAAGATCCATGGATACAAAGCTAGGAAGCCACCCTCTTCCTCCCATTTTGGAAGAGAGAGAGACGTCTCTCACAAAACCTCTCCTCTCCTCTATTACATCGTCCTGTGATCTTGACGCGTGTCACCTCGCCCCGTGATTTTCCTCGTCGGCAAGTCTCTCCCGCCTCCGGTCTATTGGAAGCCTATTCTTGCACCGATGCCCGATCACCTTTGACTTGGTCAACCTTGCGACCACCCACGGTTTTGAGGCTTAACCGCGAAACCGTCTATGCTTCTTGCCTCTCCACGTATACGGTGTGGATCACCCTTGACTTCACCCGGCCTCCTAATCGTCCGGCCCCAAATCTTCTACTTGTGCTTGATCCTCTTGCCATTGACCGCCGAGTTGACTCTAGTGACCTACACATCATGAGACAAGCAAACACATTTTCCAACTCCTGCAAACTCTCAAACATCCTCACCAACTCTAGTTAGTCAAAACCATGATATGCACAGACTCATGTAATCCCCAGATTCCTGCATTTCAACTCAAACACCAACTCAACCAATGTCAATTACTCATCACATATTACAAACCATGACACATGTTCACATGGTTTCTCAGTCAGCCGTAGGTTGAGATCGAACAGCGCCCCCGCCTCCGGCCATGGCGCCGGCTCCTCCCTCCTCGCCGGCCGCCTCCTGCCCCGCCGGAGCTACCGCTGCCCTCCAATCTAATTTGGATGGCCCAGATTAGATCACCTCGAAGGGGTATCTTTTGGTCGGATCATAGACTCGGGTCAAACCCCGGTCCACGGATCCCATGCACCCGGTCCACAGTGATTTAGGTTTAAAATTAATTCTTTATTTTTCTGGATAATGTTATCTTGTTGCATTTAGGCCCCTGACCTCTTAAGTAAATAGTTTTAGGTCCTATAATTTTATAAAAATCACCTTATACTTTCCAGCAATTTTATTTTAGCCTTTGAATTTTTGTAAATTTTAATTTAGGCTGGGCATTTTACACTTAGGCCCCAGAACTTATTAGTAATTATTTTTTAGTCCTGCCTTTTTACAATTTAGTCCCTAAGCTATCTATAAATTACATTTTGGTCCCTAAAATTTTCATAAATTATATCTATAAATTATATCTATAAATTATATTTTCATAAAATTTTGAAATTACTTTTAGGCCCCTAAACTTGTCTGTTTTTATATTTTAGCCTTTAAAACTTCAAATCTTTGTAACTTTTCAACCGTAACTCCGATCTAAGTAATTTTTGCATCAATGCGATCGTACCAACGCATCATATCTATTCGTACTTTTTATAGTAGTTTTCTAATTTCATTATTTTAACTTCTAGGCCTTCAAAACTTCATAACTTTTTACTCGTAAGTCCGTTTTAGGCGATTCTTGCACTCACGCGATCGTAGCAATCGACATTTTTGTGGCGTCGCCTTGGCAATGCCCGGCGCTCAGAGACTTCGTGGCGTCAGGGTCGCCACACCAGATTTGTTATGGTGTCCGCCTCAAGACGTTTGGCGTCGCCTAGGCGTCCAAATGCGTCCGATGGACGCCGCAAGACCTCTGGCGCCCTGGAATGGATGCCATATCAAGTGAATGGCGCGAAACAGGGAGAAACGGTGGGGAACAGAGGAACAACGGGAAATCGATGGGCTCTGGCGGGAAATAGAAGAGTGGAACTCGGGTACCCGCCTAATCGAGCTCCAATCGTGCCTATTTTCAGAGAGAAGCGGGAAAAGAAAGAGAAGAGAGCGAAGAAGGTGATTCCTCCTGCGCACCAGCTTCCTCCCGTGCTGCTCTGACTAAGCGGCGTCGGTGACCATCTTCCTCCAGCCCAAGCTCTGATCCAGCAACACCTGCTTCACGTCCGGTGTCCTTACTCGGCTCTTTGCCTCTCTCTGCTCAACACCAGACATGTAAGTGGTTGCCCCTTCTTTCCCTCCCTTCTTTTGAGTGCTATTTATGCTCTCTGCCTTGACTCGTGGCATTGTTTTTTAGCGGTGCAGTGGCACTGCAGCTAGTGCATGTGCTCTTTGTTTATATGGACCATGCATGCTTTTTCTTGTGCTCTGCGCAACTTTGATTAGTAATAGGGACTTGGGTATGTTGTTTGTTTGGACCACCAGGACAATGCTATGCAAGTTGATGCATGTGCTGTGTCACCTAGAATCCTAGATGCTTTATTTCTCGCGCTCTGTGCAACTTTTTATTAGTATAATACAAGCCTCCATCTCTAACTTTGATTAGTGCACTATAATGATTTCTGGGATGGCAAAGTATGCCCTGCACTATTGTTTGTCTACTGTCTAATGTTATTGTTTTCCTCTGCTTTTTATGCTCTAGCCAACAGCATAATGGTGAGCACAAGTGCAGGTACAGATGCTGCTTACGATCCAATGAATGATCCAAGACATAAGCCAAGGTCTAATGATCCGGGCTTGAAGTATGCATATTGGGGTGATCCTAGCAAAAGAGACTAGGTAACATGTAATCTTTGCAAAAGAAGATTCCTAGGGGGATAAAAAGGCTGAAACAACATTTGGCAAGTGGATATGGAGATGTTACTAGGTCAGCTTTGAATTCAGAAGAGAGATGAAGATATATTAGGACTCAAAAAAGAAGAGACCTCTGCATTTTGATGATGATGTTGAGGGTGGAGAGGCTGATGATGATAATGAAGTTGTGGATGTTGCACCTTCAGATGTGCCTGCAGGAGAAAAATCAACACCAAAGCCTAAGCCAAAGCCAAGTTCTGGAACAACAGCTAAAAGAAGGCATGCTATTTATTAGTTCAGGTCTGCCACTCCAGCCAAGGGCCAGACAACACCAAAATCAACAAAGACAATTGATAAGGTTCTTCGAAGAACTCCTGAGCAGGTGGTAGATGAAAAACGTGCCAAAGGTTTCCAGCCTTGCATTCAGTCCAGCACAAAGACTAAGGAGGAGAGGCACTATGTTTGTATGCAATGGGCACTGTGGGTCATGGAGTGTGGTGTGTCTTTCAATGCCATAAACTCAAGGCAGTTTCAAGCTGCATGTGAGGCAACAGCACAATATGGTCCAGGGTTCGTGCCTCCAAATAACCAAGAACTTGGTGACTCTTTGCTGCAAGATTGTGTTAAATTGACAAGCGAGATGAGAAAGGACCATGAGTTAGCATGGCAGCAATATGGTTGCACACTAATGTCAGATGGCTGGACAGATATAAGAGGAAGGCACTTGATTAATTTCCTTGTGAACAGCCCTGAGGGAACCTACTTTTTAGAATCAGTTAATGCTTCCAATAAAGTTCATAGCACAACTCTGCTAGCTGATCTATTATTGGAGAGAATTGAAGCAATTGGAATAGACAAGGTTGTCCAGATTATGGCTGATAATGGTACAAACTACAAGGCTGCAGGAAAGATTTTAATGCAGAGGATTCCTACAATATTTTGGAGTCCATATGCTACACATTTCTTGAATCTTATGCTGGAAGAAATTGGAAACTTAAAGGAATTTAAGAAAGGAATCTCACATGCAAGTGTGATATACAGACATGGAAGGCTTCTTAGTACAATGAGGGACAAAACTGGTGGGAAGGACCTTATTAGAGCAAGAAAGACTTGTTTTGCCACTTCATTTCTGACCCTGAAGAGTTTACACAGGAACAAGGATGCTTTGAAGTGTCTATTTTTTAGTGAAGAATGGAACAAGAACAACTTGTCTAAAACTACAGCTAGCTTACATGTGCAAGAAATTGTTCTCTCCATAGAGTTCTGGAACTCCGTTGAAGATTGCTTAAGAGCTTCGGCCCCTCTCCTCATTGTGTTAAGGGCAGTTGATGGTGATAAGAAGCCTGCATTGTCGGAGGTTTCAGCATTAATGACCCATGCAAAAGAAAAAATCAAGCTCTGTTTTGATATCCCAACCAAGAGGTCTTTGCTGAAGCGTATAATTGCTATTGTTGATCGGCATTGGGTTAATCAATATGGTGCAACACTATATTTGAGCCCAGGAAAGTTCTTTCCCCTTGTCAAAGCTAATAATGATGAAACAGTGGGACAACTAAGAGGTTGTTTTCTTGAGGTGCTTGGAAGAACTATAGGAGATGGAGAAAGAAGGAGCAAGATTAATAGACAAACCATTGAATACGAGGAGCAACGTGGTGATGCCTTCTCTAATAAAATGGCCAAGGAGAGCATTCAGATAATGAATCCACGTAAGCATTCATCCCATGTGAATTTTCAAAATTTAGGTTGTACTAGTTGATTTCAGCAATGTTAAATTCCTAAAATATTATCTTGATGTGGTAGTTGATTGGTGGCGTTCATATGGTGGCCGAGCGATTGACATCCAGAGATTTGCTAAGCGAATTGTGAGTCTTTGTGCTTCATCTTCAGGCTGTGAGAGAAACTTGAACACATTCAATTTTGTGAGCATCCTTTAGCTTATTCTTTGTGTTTTAGTTTTCATAGTCCATACTCATTTGACTGATTCTTCTTTTGATGTATTCTTTGGCAGATCCATACAAAGAGAAGAAATCGATTGTTGCATAAGAGATTGAATGACATAGTTTTTCTTTCATACAATCAGAAGATGAAAACAAGATTTCAGATTATGCGTGAGAAGGCAAGAAAGAAGTATGACCCTTTGGTCATTGAGGATTTCGATTGGGACAATGAATGGGTTGATTCACTACATGTGCCTACTCCAAGTGCTAGATGGTCTGATGATGTTGATGCACTCACATGGGAGGTGGTTGATTGTGCCATTGGTGCATCACAATCGTTTCGGGGTCGTAATGTTCCTAGGGCAACACACAAGCGCAGAAATTCCACTCCAGTAGAGGTTGAAGAACATGATTCAGATGTAGAAGAGCTGGGTTCAGTTGGTGAACAAGAGGAGGAAGAAGACCCACATGATGATGCGGACATGAGCGACAATGAAGATTCTACTAATGATGCCAATGCTGCTAGAGAAGACATTGCTGCTGATGGTGTTGATGAGTTGGATGATGGATATTAAGTGTCCCCTGAGCTGCTTTTGTGTGCTACACCACCGCTTTTGTGACCCATGGTCCATGGCTGTAGCAGCCTCTTTAGTCTATTTAGTAGTAAACTAGTTATCATGGTCTCGTGGAGCTGAAAACTTGAAGTCAGGATTAGGCTTTAAAATTATGGATTGTACTATCTATTTATCATGCACTATAAGGATTTCTAACTTGTTATATTGCATACTTGCTTCTTATTTGTGGTTCACTATCAAAAGCCAATACTTGCTTATTGTTTCTCTTACTATTATTTGGTCATAACTCATAAGTGATGCTTATAATCTGTTGCTTTGTTCTTGTAGTTTGCTACAGGCAATAAGATGGATGCTATATGACCCCAAAATACTCCAGAATACAAGGTATGAATACATTGCACTATTACTCCTATTTCCTACTACTCACTACCTCACAACGCCTAGAATGTAGATGTGGCGTCGCCTAGGCGTCTGCCACAAACGCCTAGGTGTTGTTAGGGGGCATAAAATGCCACAACGCCATAAGAACATGGGTAGCAACACGTACTATTTTATGGTAATATGTTGATATCTGTTTGGTACTGTGTGGTGTGTTGTTTCTTAGTTTGTTTGCATGCTTGTCTTTTCGGCGTGACGTTGAGTAGACGAACTGCTGTTAGACAACCTGCAGGATCTCCACCCTAAAGACTTTGAGCAACAGGAAAGGGAACCATGCAAGTGTCCTTGATGTATTTTATACCTATTTTTTAAATGTGTCTTTTATAAACATGCATCCTTCCATACTATTTTCCTTGTCGCCTAGGTTTGGGTGTAGTATACTAGTAAGGGTATGTCATGCTTAGTTGCTATGTCAGGAATTGAAAGTGTCTAATATTAATCTTCACCAATGGTTTAGTTGAACATAATCATGAGGAATGGGTAATCCTTTTTAGCAACATGGAACCTAGGTGATCTAAGCAGGGGGATGATGATGATGGTGCAGGTATGCACGTGTACTTGATACAGTACTGTGGGTTGTGGTTGGTACCTACTTGTGATCATATGGACCGGTTCGTGGAATGTGTAACCACGATAACAGCGCAAAGCACAGGGCTGATATGGGTAGGCTCGGTTGAGTATCAAGATGTCTTCCCAATTTTGCTAGTAGTCGAGGAATGAGGATGGAACAATTTTTCTTTTGGCCTCAGGCGATGGATTGTTTTACTCCTGGCCATGGTGCAAGAGGGGGCTTCTGTTGGAATGGATTTAATTCCACTGCGATGAAACCTTAGCGTGGATTGTGTGCAAGCTGCAAAGCTCTTTGAAAGACCTTGTGGTGATCTCCTGGTTTCACACCTAAGGTAGTGTGAATCGGACAACATGGAGACTCTCTAGTCACTGCATAGTGATGAAATCACCAACCTGTGGGTAAAGTTGTGCAACCTCTATAGAGTGTCAAACTGTTATAACAGTTGTGCTGACGGTTACGAGCGGCATGGATCTTTCACACGATTAGGGGGCACGGTTGGGTGAATCTGGTGGGGTAACCAGATTTGGGTGGTGTAACCCATGGTTTACTACAGGCGGAGTAACATGCAATGTGGGAACAGTTGGATAACTTGTGGGAACTTAACACCTAGTAAATAGGATGGCTTTCGGAATGGTTTTAGGTGTAGTGCTCATTTATGCAAGTGAACCATTATGTTAGACTTTCTTCTATTAAGCTTGCATGGCATACTTTCCCCCACTTGCTAAGTACGACATGTACTCACCCTTGCTATTTCCCTTTATTGTTGTATTATTAACTGCTGCTCAGAAGCTGGAGAGATGGACTGCATCAACGAGGACAACTACTAGGCGAGCATGCCCCGATCGATTGCCTGTGGTGTTATGGTGCTTTCCGCTACTATTTATCGAGAGAGTCATTTTAGTCTTTAAAGATAATTATTTATGTTAATAATCATACGCTGTAATAATGACATTGGTTATACTGTTATTCACTTTAGTGTCGATATGTGTGAAACTTTTTCCTATGCACACATATGATAAGCACTTGGTTTTTTCCTTAAAATCGGCTGTGACAAGATGCTACACATGTTACATGCACTTGTCAAGTTTCGAATTCAGTTATATAGCGAAGGTCAGCATCATACTAAAGTGTCACATCGAGAAAAAGAGTGGCATCTCTCATATTCCACTAGCGTAGCTGCCTGATGTTACAACTAAAATTGATCAATTGTGAGATATATGAGATAATAGTCAAATGTTCAATTTTACACTAGTAATCAGTTTTCCTCAACACTGACATATGCATGTGGCATGCAAGACCAATGGATTGTTTTTGGATATATTTTGAGAGACAAAGAGGCATCCAAAATTGAATCAAATGATATATTTGATCTCAGCATGATGTAGCCCTCATCTTGATGATCAAAATGGGTATATGGATCGTCTAATTTGAAGTTCAGATGTGATAATAATGGTGATTTGAAGATTGGTTGCTTGTCAAAACGGTTCTGACCGGTTTCAAAGGTCAGTCTAACCAGTTTTCAACAGGAGAGCCTAATTAACACCGGGACTTGAGTTTATCTTGGTTGATGGCTTGTTTCTTGCGTCCCATGGGTATAGATCTCTATGTCCTGCATATATAAAAGGATTGATGAAGAAGAACGCAATCAAATCTATCAATTTATATTACTTTTTCCCTTTGCCTTACTTTTCCAATCTATCCTTTGCTATTCGTCTATTGATCTCTAGGATGAGAGATTACGTGCTAGTTTCCTAGTGCACGTGGACGACATCCATGACCTGACGGGGTCCCTCCCGGGCAAGAGCTTTGATGGTATTTGCTAGTTTGGTCGTGAACTAGTCCATTTTTCGTCACATAAGACATTGTTTATCCCTATGCTGGTTTGCTTGTAAACCTAGCTATCCTTCACCATGTAATGGTGATAGCTACCTCCTCTCTCGGGCAATCCTTCTGAGTCCTTTGTGAACTCTTGGTTTCCACGATGATCCGTGAAGACCAGTCTGACCGATTACTCCAACCGGTCTAACTAGTTTGAACTGCTGGTGTGGCGGGTTCCTGGTTTCTATGAATCTACACAAGGACATGTTAGTGTTTAATATTACATTTACATGTCAACACACTTTTTGTGACTCTGCTCGGGAAAGATTATTCAGGTTATTACAATAACTGAATTTTTTTTCTCTAACTAATTCTACAATGAATCTACTATTTTGATTTTGCCATGACCATTGCATATGGTCCCTCACACCATACCATAGCACTCTTAGGTAAAAGGGGCTAATTTCTATCTAACAAACTGTCAGCATTTCACTAATAGTTCACCAACCATACAGATGTCGACAATAACAAACTGTCGATGTTGGTCGTGCTAGCAGGCAAACTGTCAACATTGATCCAACAACAACAAATCTATCGATAGATTACACACGACTGCATTTTAAGTTTCCGTAGTAGAAAAAAGGTCGTTACATTGCTCCTATTGTTTTGTGCTTGTGCTTATTGGACATGTATTGCTAGTAAGGAAAAAGGAGCTTGATTGTTGATTGCTAAAGGGTTCACAAAAAGGAAGGAATAAAAGCTACTGTGTTGTTGCAATTTCATCAATATTCATATATCACTCAACAACATTACTACAAGAAGCCTGAGGTACAACAAGCAAACATGTCATCAATGTCTAGTAATTATATTGCGCTTACCACTAGTTCTCATGTTGATGTTGCTAGTTGTTGAGAATTATTCTCGACACTAGACATAGGGTAGTTCACCTATGAGGATTTGTATGTAGGATAGGAGTATGCACAAGATCAAGAGACGATGGTAACAAAAGATATTGATTTATATAGATTTGGGCCTCCTTGAGGATAATAACCCAAGGTCCTATGTTCTGTGGTATTGTATTGATATGTCTAGATCATTGATCTAGATGTGGAGGGTTGACCTAGACATTGATGTATAGTTATGTCTAATTATGCATGTCCTTTATGAGGGGGTCTCTACCTACCTTATATATATATATATCCAAGGGTACAGGGTTACATGGCAGAGTCCTAGTCAGTCTACTATATATATTTAAGTAGAAGTCTATCTCTACTTTCCATCTATGTAAGGTATCCTAGCTACATATATCATCAACAAGCCCCCAAGAGTCTTGCAAGCTTGATGATAATCTTTAGTAGTCTCTCGATTGGTCTGTGCCATGTAGAATGCTTCCGCTTTAAATCAGTGAGCTTGTAAGGGTCTAAAAAAAATCCAAAAATGTCTTCAAAAAATCAGCTGGTGCACCGAGTAGGTGCACCAAATTAGGTGTAGCCCCCCCCCCCCGAATCTTGTATCATTTGAAAATTGCAAATAATGCAAAAGTCCAAAACATGAATAGTCATGTTGGATCAATACAAATTTTTATAGAAAGCGCTTCTTTTTAATGAAGCCTCCGAGATAATCATCGTTGTGAGTGGCAGCCCGCTCTACTTAGAACATCATGTCCGAGCGGCAGCAGCGCTCAACTCAAGATAATAAGGTCGAGTGAAGAAAGCTATCATGAGGTAGCTGTACCCGATTGTTGTCCAAGCAGAAATCACTCAAAACCATTGTGGCTGAGTGAAGGCGTGAATCAGATGTGATGTGGTTATCCGTTGTTGTAGTAGAAACCACTCAAAGCCGTCACGACCAAGTGAAGGCGACGGTCAGAGCTGATATGGCCGACCGATGGTGACAGTCGGAGCTGTAGTAGCTGACCGATGAAGGCAGTTGGAGCTGGCATGACTGACTGATGAAGGCAGGCGGGGCTGGTATGACCGACCTATGAAGGCGAGGAAATCACTCAGCTTCGAGTGGCATATCCACTTATCCGTCATAAATGTCCTGACAATAAGTGAGATTACAATAATTAACATTATTTGCTTGGAAACTTATTTTTATAAGCCAAACAAAACCAATCAACTGAGAACTCAAGTCTTGTATCCACTCTTCTGCTTTAAGCAGACCGACTAGTGCAGGTAGTGTATTCACGCATTAGCAACCAGACCGATCCATCATAGGATACTTAGGACAAAATATAAAGAGCTCAGTTTGCCGCAACAATACCGGTCATAATTTAGTCTTACATTGCAATCAAAATTGACTAATCGACACATAACCTCTCTGGTAGCTTTGGCTTAGGGTTTACTGTAGTGGTAATTTGACGCGCAACTAAGAAATTCTATGCCTTAGTTGTTTGTTGGCGTAAGACCAAAAATAAGACCGAATCACAAATAAGGTGTAATATATCGGTCAAGGTTGAAGCCAAAAAGCTGGAACCAGAATGGATGGCATGGTCATTTGGTGTCAGGGTTAAGGCACTACTGAGAGGTCACCGACTGACATGGGTCATATGGTGTCAAGATCGAAGCACTACTGAGACATCACCAATCGACATGTGTACTGCTAGGTTCACTTGAAAAATTGGAGAATAACATGTATATATACACAAATAGCCCCTGGCTCGATTACTTAATGTGAAGAATTAAAGAATTGAGGCAATATAAAGATGAATAACACCATGAAAAGAGCACCGATTAAAAAGCCTGACTTTACTCATAAAAAACTTATGACCTTCTGCTTAGAAAACATAGATAAGCGTGCATGAGTTAAAAGGACAGAGAGCATCAACATAAAATTTTGAGAAAGAATCGAGAAAAGTATAGGGATACTTAGCTTCTGGAAAAATCGATCAGATCGGTTTCTGGCGAACAAGTTGCTGCAAGCTCCAGTCAAGAGGTAAAGTAGGATGTCATCCATATCAAGGTTCCACACCTCTCCAACATATTTGATAAGGTATGCTTTGCAAGTAATTTACTTAAGTCTCAATCAAATTCTATGCAATGAATTGATACACCTATTAATGGTATTGTTGCAAATAATTCTAACAAATTGATTGAGGTTGGTAATTTATTTGATAGGAATGATGTACCTTCAACTAGTGTCAGCCAATGCATTATAAAAATTTAAAAGAATGTCAATAGTAATATATTGGCATTTAAACTATCTTAATCGTCATTGCCAAAATTATAATCCTTTTGGATTGCTTATGGTTATTCTAGAATTTAAACTGGAAAACTAAAATTGAAAAATACCACAAAGGCCGATACTGATATAATTGTCAATTCTAACTTATCGGGCTATAGAGATAAGCAAAGGTATAACCAACAAGTTGTCAATTCTAACTTATCGGGCTATAGAGATAAGCACAGGTATAACCAACAAGATAGATGAAAAATCTGAATCATTCGTTTGCCTCGCTTTAATGTCATTTACACCAAAGAATCGGCTAGAGAAGATAAAATATACTCTTGATTTGACTTTGTGTGATGATTTATTCGATAGCTTGTTAGAGAAAAATTTTCTTAAGCTTTTAGGTCACAAAGTCATACCATCAGCTCAAGAGGTAGCAAAGCGAGACTATTGGACGTGGCATAATTGGAACATGTTTCACCAAATAGTCTGATCGGCCAATGATAAAGGATGATTGAGTTTTACCAAAGCACACAGAGAATGATCAGTTGGTTCCAATTAGTCATGATGAGAATGTAATGTTAAATTTGTCGTCACAAACTGATTCATGCAAGGTTGAGTGATGATCAATGACAAAAAATTAATACTCTCCAAAGAAGCATAAAACACGGGGGGGGGGGGGGGGGGGGGGAGGACTCCTCACATGATTCATGGTCGATTGATACCAAATTGATCAAGTAATGGTTCTTTTGTTTCCAAACCGGTTAGATCCATTTCACAAAAAGGAGAGAAGAAGGTAAATGTAATGTCCTAGCGTCCACACTGTTGATGGTCGTTAACTACCATTTCTGACCATCAATATTACTCACATATCAGAGGATTCAACATTCCCACCATGCATGTTAGTTAGGAATAATGAAATTTCACTTGTCCTTGGAGAATTATGTGCATGCAGGGATTATATACAAAAGGAGTGGAGAAATGCCCCATGATCCAGGATAATACCATTCCAGCCAATGGGAGAGTGACAACAGGACATCCCACGGATCCATCAAGGGAGAAAGCACACCTCCGGCCAATCAGAGGACAACACACAGATTGAATGGCCCATATACAGAAGGAAATCGACTTACCAGAAGGCCTAACATGTCGATTGTCAAATGGGGAAAATAACTCAGTGTCCCAGAGAAGTATCTGACCGAGTAGGACCAGTTGATACTCGGCCGAACACCCGTGTTCGACTGAACATCTTTGGGGCCCACTCGGCCCAGGCCTACTCGGGGGGTCTCTCACCGCCTTTCCTACATCGGTTGTATTGGATATGGCGGGAGTTACAGCCTTTGGGCCCTTTGTAAGGAGGGGAGTGCCTCCACTCCAACACACACTAAGAAGTTTCCATTCTCTAGCATTACACTTAGTCTCTAGGTCCTAGTGGAGTTTAGGAGAGAGGAGAGATGTCTTGAGGTCCACAACCTAGTCTTGGAGAGCTTTCGGGTTAGTTCTACTGTAGTCCTCTCTTGTAAGACTTATTTACATTATTAATATTATTATCTTCTTTATTCCTTATGCCTTATCCTTATAGTAGTGTGATAGTCATGTTCTTTGTTTATGGTCATTGCCTAGTCATGTTAGGTTATTATACGCTTCACATACCTATGCTAGTCAACCTATGTCATTATATTCATGCAATGCATATTGTGGATAGACATGCTTTAGTTCATGACTTGTTAGTGCATAGGGTTAGAGTTATGTGTGCTACAGTTTGTAGCTTGTTAATCCATAGGGTTAAAACTATGCATGTCCTAGCCCTTTACTTGTTGATCCTTAGGGTCAGAGTTATGCATGTTATAATACTTGACTTGTTGATCCGTCGGGTCAAGGTTAGGTATACTCTTATTCGTGACTTAGTGATCTGAAGGGTCAAAGTCCCATGGGGATTGAGAGTATTGTTTAGCAATGTAAGCATGGTGCTTAGATTGGTAAATAGCCATGAGTATTTGTTTCCCCCCATGAACAGGATTGACATTAGGACTGGCATAGGGACTTGATAGCCCTAGTGTCATGTGTTCTAGTGTATGGTTAACCTATAGGTGGTGACAGCCTTGATGTGCTTAATCTTCAAATTTAAGACAATTATCCTCACTCAACTGATCTCCTCCACCATTCTACGATACGATATTTTGAAAAGCTTTTCCCATACTCTAAAAAACGAATTCCCAGGACGTAGGCTTGTATGTGTTGCATGTATTTAACCTATAGATAGGAATATAAAAGTACATAAGGATCTAGCTTGACTCTTCCTTAACCCGCTTAACCTAGGCTTTGTGTTAATGTTAGGTCGGACTGTTCTGTGTGTCACGACCCACTATCTTTATTATCCTTACCCCTATCTATGACTTCGGTATATTATTAGTTATATGGTTATGAACATGCTATCCCTTGACCGCCGCCTTCCCTTGGGAGAACTATAAAAAACAGCCATTGGAGTAATCCAGTGGTGCAATTGATGAGGACATCACTCCTATGAATACACACAACACTCCTCCAAATCTGGACTTGCAAGGTCCAATGACTAGAGCTCGTGCACGACGACTAAATTTAGAGGTGAGCTCGTTCCTACGTTCTTCGCTATATGTTACTTTTGAGAATGGTTTGCTACCTAATGATTATTTTATGATTAGAAACCATGGAGAAGACCAGGAGATGATGGGAGAAGGAGCTGGGAACGTGGAGGACCAGCAAGAGCTTGGAAGCCAAAGTGGAGGCCCAATCAAAACCGACTTCGAGTCTGTTTCGGGGCCCAGGACCAGTCTGTACTAAAACAGTTGCCCAGGACGCATACGGACTCGGATTTGGATGTTCTACATATGCACGGAAAGATAAGGAGAAGACCTTTCCAATGCCGCCGGCCTCATGTCAAAATTCATCCGGAGTCATCGGGAATCGTCAAAACAAGACAGAGTCCAGAATCTGTGTCGGTGCTGCGTCGCCTATTTTTGGCCTTTGGGCTTTGTATCTAGTTGAGCCCAATTAGAGGCGCGTCCAGAGGGTCTTGCACGACCCTAGGGTCTTTATATACAGCCGCCGCCGCACCATTAGGGTTCGGGTTTTGCTTAGATCAATTCTGTTCATAAACAGTTTCGCCGTTCATCGGTTTGTGAGACCCCAACTTCGAGAGTTTAATCATACATCTGCAATTGTGTTGCAATCTTCGTTGTTCTTGCTTGTGTTCTTGATTCGCAGGCAGGGATCAGCCTTCTCGGCGAGGTCAATCGTCTTTTGGACGGTTGATAACCAGAGGAGACGTCGTGCTGCGATTGCGGGGTTTAGAACGTGCTGTTCTGAAGCCGGATCGATTTGTGTGTCGCCTCCGACCAAATCAACTTACCAAGAACCTTTCGGAAGATCGGGAACCCTTGTCCACATCAAGTGGTAATCAGAGCTTCAGGTGCACCGTCAGGTTCACACTACCCTTTAGTTTTGTTTTCGTGTTCTTCCTATCGTCCACTGAAAATACCAAAAAAAAAATTTTCCCCCGCCCATAACCACGTGTTTAGCCTTTGCATATTTCAATTTCAGAGTCCGTAGTGTTGAGTTTGTGCCCTAGTTCTTGTTTAGTCGCTGGTTTAGTTTGTGTTTTTATCGTCAGTAGTGTTTCCCTTGCAACCCTAGCCGCCATCCCCTTCACCATCCTCGGTTTTGTCGGCTTTGTGTGCTAGGGTTGATTGATCAACACGCCCACCCTAATCCCACCCTAAACCTACCCTCACCACCTCGGACCACTTTTCATAAATTCCACTTTCCGCTGCATCCACCTTGCCAAAAAACTCCCTACCCGACCCCAAGCCCGACTCGGATTTCACTCAAAACCCCGGGTTCTTCATAACCGATTTCGACACCCCTTCGGTAAAACAGCCATAACTTTTCGCTCGGTTGTCCGTTTTGGCTGAAATTTTTACAGGAGATTCTAGACGAAAAGTTGAGCATACCCACACTGGGCTATGCCCTGTGTGCCCTCGTCAAAAAATTCAAAAAAAATCGGAAAGATAAAGAAAAAATTCATTCAAGTTGAAACCTGACGTTTTCTGAAACTTCAAGATTTTCTGTAGGCCACGTCCTATCTCGGTTTGAGCTGAAATTTTTTGTGGTTTCTTCCTGTTTACTAGTGAGTTGGAAAAAAATATAAAAAAAATAAAATAAAAAAAAAAGAAATTTGGGATTCCTACTAGTGCTCCATCTAGCCCCCTGGAATTTCTGAGTTCGGCTGTTTTACACTAAGCCCCCTGTGATCGACTGTGTCCCTTTGTCTCTTTGTTTCTTCTTTGCTATCACTACTGTTCTAGGACATAGTTAGACCAGCAACTAGGGATAAGTTATTTGGGCACTTATTCAGCTTTACTATTTGTTTTTGATTTGTGTGCCACTCATATATATATATTTGGCCTTCCTAGCTCTACATACTTCTTCTGGACAGCACATAGGTTATTTGGTAACCCTTGCAATCGTGGAACACTTCTCCCTGGTATCCTTCGCTTTGTTGTTTTTAGAACTTTGTAAGAGCTTTGCAAGAAGCTTACTTTTGCTGTGTTGAGAGGCACCACTGCTTAGTAGTTTTGTAGGGATAACCTTCACTTTTTGTTTCCTGTTTTGGTGTTTCTGATGTCAGGAAGCGATGGAGAGGGTGCTTCGCCCTCAAAATTTGATGAGTGCGTGAGCCAAGATCAGTTACAGAAGGCTTTGCAGGAGGTTCAGAGTGATTTGGCAGAGACGATCACCAGGGCCGTCACCGACGCCGTCACCAAGCTTCACCTGGGAGAAAGCATTGAGCGGTTGGATAAGAGAGTCTCTAAGCTAACCGATCAGGTTGTCGAATTGGAGACCGCTCACAAAACCAACAACAACAACCACAACAACACCAACACCAACAACGACACCAACAACGACGTTGAAGACGATCATGATGAAGCAACGGTGTATAAGGCTGATGGCACCGTCGATAGGTCAGCTACAAGGACCGCAAGGTTACGACGCCAGTTTGCAACGTAACCCTCAAGGTATGGGTGGTTTCCACAACCACAACCGTCGCACACAAGGTAACTATGCTCCAGATGATCCGTATGCTAAAATTAAGTTTTCAATTCCTTCGTTTTCGGGTCAGTACGATGGTGATGCTTACCTTGATTGGGAAATGACGGTAGAACAAAAATTTAATGCCCATCTTGTTCCTGAACAACATAGAGTTAGACAAGCCACTAGTGAGTTTAAGGACTTTGCTTTTGTTTGGTGGAGTGGTCTAGCTGCTGAAACCGATTTGCCTACTACTTGGGAAGAACTTAAGGTAGAAATGCATGATCGTTTTGTTCCTCCTTCTTTTTATAGAGAAATTCGTAATAAACTGCAGCGTTTAGATCAAGGAGATAAAACTGTTCAGGAGTATTTTAGTGAGCTTCAGAAGGGTTTGATTCATTGTGCTGTGGTTGAAAAAGTAGAGGATCAGATTTGCCGCTTTTATTCTGGTTTGAGAAAAGAAATTCAGGACATCCTTGATTATAAAGAATTTTATACCCTCAACCAGTGTTTCCAGTATGCTATGCTTGCAGAGAAAGAATCACAGGGACTTTTCCAGGCTTTTGAGGAGTACAGCAAGTCCAGGAATTTCTACCCACCACGGCCGACGGGGACTTCGGGGTTGCCCAAGCCATCTTTCCGGCCGCCCCCACCAGCTAGTGTTGTTTCTGCAGCACCAAGATCAGCCCCTGCCCCTTCTACGCGCTCAGGTAAAAATTCTGTGCAGGTACCGACTAGTAGTGCCTCCTCTGTTGCTTCGACGGGACGCACTACAGGGATTCAGTGCCACCGATGCCATGGTCTTGGCCATGTGCAGAAAGACTGCCCAAGTAGGCGAGCATATGTGGCGACAGATGATGGCGGTTACATGAGCACCTCCGATGTGGAGGATGAGGAGGAGGATGTCACTGCCACCAGCGGTGACCTCGTCCTTTGTGGCGGAGATACCACGGGCTACATGAATATTATTGTGCAGCGTGTGCTTAGCACACAAATCCAGCAGCCCGAGATGATGCAGCGACATAACTTGTTCCAGATTTTCTTCGTCATCAAGAACAGTCGGGCACGTGTCATCATTGATGGAGGAAGCTGCAACAATTTGGTGAGTTCTGATGTGGTTAAGAAGCTTGATTTGACCACACGCCCACATCCACATCCATACTACATTCAGTGGTTAAATGACTCTGGAAAAGCTAAGGTAACACAAACTTGCAGAGTTCCTTTTTCCATTGGTTCCTATGTGGATTCTGTTGATTGTGATGTTGTACCCATGCAAGCTTGTTCACTTTTATTGGGTAGACCTTGGGAATTTGATAATGATGCTGTACACCATGGTAAAAGTAATAAGTACACTTTTATGCATAAAAGAACTAAAATTACTTTGTTACCAATGACCCCTGCTGAAATTGTACAAGCTGATTTAGAACGAGCTGCTAGTTTGAAAAATAAAAGCCCTGAAATTCAGCAACCTGTTAATTCTGCTTCTACACCAAGTAATGTTAATGATTCTTCAAGTTCTAAGGGTGCTGCAATTAAATTACAAGGTCGTTCATGTCTTGCCACAAAATCTGAGCTTGCTGAAATTTCTACTGATGATATTTGCTATGCTTTGATATGCAAACAAGCCTTGTTTTTGCTTGGTGATATTGCTTCTAGTGCTTTGCCTCCTGCTGTCACTAACCTTTTGCAGGAGTATGAGGATGTTTTCCCAGCTGAGATACCCTCGGGCTTGCCACCTTTGAGAGGGATTGAGCATCAAATTGATTTGATTCCTGGTGCTACTTTGCCAAACCGTGCTGCTTATAGGACCAACCCTGAGGAGACTAAGGAGATACAACGACAAGTCCAAGACCTTTTGGATCGTGGGTATGTTCGTCAATCACTTAGTCCTTGTGCTGTTCCTGTACTTTTGGTTCCTAAGAAAGATGGTTCTTGGCGTATGTGTGTAGATTGTAGAGCCATTAATAACATTACTATTAGGTATCGTCATCCTATTCCTAGGCTAGACGACATGCTTGATGAGTTATGTGGTGCTATAATTTTCACTAAAATTGATTTGCGTAGTGGCTACCATCAAATTAGAATGAAACTTGGAGATGAATGGAAAACAGCTTTCAAAACCAAATTCGGGTTGTATGAGTGGTTAGTAATGCCTTTTGGGTTGACTAATGCACCCAGTACTTTCATGCGTTTGATGAATGAGGTTTTAAGACCTTTTATTGGCAAATTTGTGGTTGTTTACTTTGATGATATCTTGATTTATAGCAAATCCATGGATGATCATATGATTCATTTGCGTGCTGTTTTTGATGCTTTGCGAGTTGCACGTTTATTTGGTAACCTTGAGAAGTGCACCTTTTGCACGGATCGAGTCTCTTTTCTTGGCTATGTTGTGACTCCACAGGGAATTGAGGTGGATGAGGCGAAGATTGAAGCCATAAAGAGCTGGCCTGTACCAAAAACTATCACACAGGTGAGGAGTTTTCTTGGTCTTGCAGGTTTCTACCGCCGCTTTGTCAAAGATTTCAGCACCATTGCTGCACCATTGCATGAGTTGACAAAGAAGGGTGTTGACTTCCATTTTGGTAAGGTACATCATGAGTCTTTTGATGCTTTGAAGGACAAACTTACACATGCACCATTGCTGCAATTACCCAATTTTGATAAGACTTTTGAGCTTGAATGTGATGCTAGTGGTATAGGCATTGGTGGTGTTTTGATGCAAGATGGTAAACCTGTTGCATACTTTAGTGAGAAAATTACTGGGCCTGTTTTGAATTATTCCACGTATGATAAGGAACTATATGCACTTGTACGTTCTTTAGAGACGTGGCGTCATTATTTGTTGCCCAAAGAATTTGTTATTCATTCTGATCATGAATCACTTAAGTATATTCGTTCTCAATGCAATTTGAACCGTAGACATGCTAAATGGGTTGAGTTTATTGAGTCTTTTCCTTATATTATTAAACATAAGAAAGGGAAGGATAATGTGATTGCTGATGCTTTATCTAGGCGATATACTTTGTTGTCTCAACTTGATTGTAGAATTTTTGGACTTGAGGCAATTAAAGAACAATATGTTGCTGATATTGATTTTAAAGATGTATTGCTGCACTGTAAAGAAGGTCGTGCTTGGCACAAATTTGTGTTGAATGATGGTTTCTTGTTTAGAGCTAACCGCCTATGCATTCCAGTTGGTTCCGTTCGTCTTTTATTGTTGCAGGAGGCGCATGGAGGTGGATTGATGGGTCATTTTGGTGCTAAGAAGACGGAGGATATTTTGGCCACACACTTCTTTTGGCCAAGGATGAGGAAAGATGTTGAGCGTTTTGTTGCTCGCTGCACTACATGTCAAAAAGCTAAGTCTCGATTGAATCCACATGGTTTATACATGCCACTTCCTGTTCCTTCTATTCCTTGGGCGGATATTTCTATGGACTTTATTTTAGGACTGCCTAGGACTAAGAGGGGGAGTGATAGCATTTTTGTTATTGTGGATCGTTTTTCCAAGATGGCACACTTTATACCATGTCATAAAACTGATGATGCTAGTTACATTGCTGATCTTTTTTTCAAAGAAATTGTACGTTTGCATGGTATGCCTTCTACTATTGTTTCAGATCGTGATGCAAAATTCTTGAGTCATTTTTGGCGCACGCTTTGGAATAAGTTGGGTACAAAGTTGTTATTTTCTACAACTTGTCATCCACAAACTGATGGACAAACTGAGGTTGTGAACCGCACTTTGGGTACTATGTTGCGAGCTATTTTGAAGAAAAATTTGAAGCAATGGGAAGAATGCTTACCTCATGTTGAGTTTGCTTATAATCGGGCAACACATTCTACTACCAAGGTAAGTCCATTCAAGGTAGTGTATGGTTTTGATCCCCGTACTCCACTTGATATACTTCCTCTACCTATTAATGAGAGAGTTCATGTTGATGCTAAGGAGCGTGCTGAATTTATTTTGCAAATGCATGAGACCACTAGACTTAGCATTGAAAAGATGAATGAAAAGTATAAAATTGCTGGCAGTAAGGGTAGAAAGGAAGTAAAGCTTGATGTAGGAGATTTAGTGTGGTTACACTTAAGGAAGGATAGATTTCCAGAATTGAGAAAGTCTAAACTAATGCCTAGAGCTGATGGTCCATTCAAAATAATAGAGAAGATTAATGATAATGCATACAAACTTGAGTTGCCTCCCGAGTTCGGGGTTAGTCCTACTTTTAACATTTCAGATTTGAAACCATACTTGGGAGAAGAGGATGAGCTCGAGTCGAGGACGACTCCACTTCAAGAGGGGGAGGATGATGAGGACATCACTCCTATGGATACACACAACACTCCTCCAAATCTGGACTTGCAAGGTCCAATGACTAGAGCTCGTGCACGACGACTAAATTTAGAGGTGAGCTCGTTCCTACGTTCTTCGCTATATGTTACTTTTGAGAATGGTTTGCTACCTAATGATTATTTTATGATTAGAAACCATGGAGAAGACCAGGAGATGATGGGAGAAGGAGCTGGGAACGTGGAGGACCAGCAAGAGCTTGGAAGCCAAAGTGGAGGCCCAATCAAAACCGACTTCGAGTCTGTTTCGGGGCCCAGGACCAGTCTGTACTAAAACAGTTGCCCAGGACGCATACGGACACGGATTTGGACGTTCTACATATGCACGGAAAGATAAGGAGAAGACCTTTCCAATGCCGCTGGCCTCATGTCAAAATTCATCCGGAGTCATCGGGAATCGTCAAAACAAGACAGAGTCCAGAATCTGTGTCGGTGCTGCGTCGCCTATTTTTGGCCTTTGGGCTTTGTATCTAGTTGAGCCCAATTAGAGGCGCGTCCAGAGGGTCTTGCACGACCCTAGGGTCTTTATATACAGCCGCCGCCGCACCATTAGGGTTCGGGTTTTGCTTAGATCAATTCTGTTCATAAACAGTTTCGCCGTTCATCGGTTTGTGAGACCCCAACTTCGAGAGTTTAATCATACATCTGCAATTGTGTTGCAATCTTCGTTGTTCTTGCTTGTGTTCTTGATTCGCAGGCAGGGATCAGCCTTCTCGGCGAGGTCAATCGTCTTTTGGACGGTTGATAACCAGAGGAGACGTCGTGCTGCGATTGCGGGGTTTAGAACGTGCTGTTCTGAAGCCGGATCGATTTGTGTGTCGCCTCCGACCAAATCAACTTACCAAGAACCTTTCGGAAGATCGGGAACCCTTGTCCACATCAGCAATGCTACAAGGGGATGTCCGTGCGCTTGTGGATTTAACTTGCCCACACTAACCATCTGTTGAGTTCTACCAAGAAGTAGTTCTGGAGCCTTGCCCAGGTCTATTTATTTGGTGTGACTTAGCATATGTCATCACACACCTGGCTGGGTCCGTCTTGCATTTTGAGTAGACCCGATGCACCTGCCAACCTGTTTACACGTTCGTCCTCTCTTTGAGTAAGAGCACTAGCCCTAATTTGATGGTAGTGGATGTCGAGACTTCTACTTGGCAATAAATTTATAGGGCTATGTCGGGATTAAGAACTCGATGGTTAAGACACAAGACGCCGATTTAGACAGGTTCGGGCCCTCTCGATGAGAGTAAAAACCCTACGTCCTGTGTCCTGTGGTTTGTATTGAAGTTGTGTTTCGTGTCCCTTGATGGGGGTTCCCTGTCGTCTTATATATCAGGTCGGCAAGGGGTACATGATGAGTCCTACTCGTAGTCTACAAGGATTTACATAGAAAGTCTATCTCTAATTGCCTTGTGCTCCAAGCTGACTCGGTCGGTTTCCTTATGGATAAGGTAATCGGTCGTGTACCGACTTAGGCATAACTATGGATACCTGTTAGGTAAGTATTACACAACAGCCCTTGAGTGCTTCCTGATTTTGAGCTTTGACCTGCCAAGTGATCTTCGAGATTATGTGATAAGATCACAAATTAGGAAGAACTCTTGATTGAAGTTCCTGATGGATCTGGTGCGCCGACTAGGGGCACCTGATCAGGTGTAGCTCCCGACTCTTGTATAATTTGGAGACTAACAAATAATGCAAGAGTCTAATAATATTAGCTCTTAACATTTTGTTATATATAATTTACTCAAACCATCAAGTTCGAGCTTAAGTAAACTCCTGATCATCAAACCAGAAGGTCATTTAGCAAGACATCAATCTTGTCGACCGATTAATAGAAAGGCCGAGTGATACACACTCTTGTCCGAGTGACTTGTGGATCTAAATGACATCAATCATGTTTTAGCCCATATAAAAGAATATGACATCAATCATAAAATAGTACTAAGCTAAATAACATCAATCATGGTATAACTTTTCCTTAATGAATTATCACTCTACTCATTATAAGTCCAATTTTGATAATTAATTACTGACATCAATCAATAACTTATCTTTTGAACTTATACCTGTACGACCATCAAGTCCTCTGCTACGTGATCATCAAATCACATTGATACAAAAAGTATTCTTAAGTGGATTTGCCACTGCTTCTCATTAAAGAAGCCCCCGAGATTATTTTCCAAGGTTGATAGCTCTAATTATTTTTAAAGAATAAAACCTTTTACATTATTATTATTATTAGGTGGAAAAGCCTGTCACTGTACGCCCCATACCAGCCCATGGGACCCAGAGACTAGGTCAAAAAGGCGAAGGTATAAAAACGGTAGAGGACTGTTGACTCCAATTCCACGCCGCCATTTGCACACAGTGCTTCGTCTTCCTTGTGCCTCCCGTGTTCTTGCGACTCCTCTGCTTCCAGAGCTAAGATTAGCACTTTCTCCCATCGCCGCTGCAGATCTTCATCGCCATCAAGCCCCAAAGCATTAGGTAGGGTTTAGATCCACCACATTATTGCATTCATCGAAGATGCCTCACAAATCATCCAAGAAGGCTGCCGCCGTCGCTGAGTCCTCCTCCTCGGAGCTGGAGATCCTGGAGCCGCTATGAGAGTTCTCGAAGAGCAACATCTCCACCGTCGGTCTGAACAAAATGGTGGTGGACGGCAACCTCCCGGAGCAAGCTCGCATCGACTGGAAGGTGAAAGAGACTCGCCCCCTTCCAATCCATAAACAAATCGTAGTTTTGCGCTTGTTTTTTGAGCATGGCTTCAGAGTTCTCTGCTGCAGTTTTCTGCACGGGCTCCTTTTCTTCATTGAGATTGAGCTCGTCAACCTCAATCCCAACTCCATCCTTCATATTGCTATCTTCGTGCATATGTGCAAAGCTTATCTGGGCATTCTGCCCTATTTTACTTTGTTCTGCCATCTTTTCATCCTCCGCTGCTGCCAACCAAAGAAAACCAAGTCACCATAGGTGGAGTCGGTTTTCAATTGTGCAAGAAGGAGGCCTACATTAACATGCCATTGAAGATCAGGAACAAGAATTGGAAGGACGAGTGGTTTTATTGCAACAATCCTCCTCCTGTTCTTACTGACTTCTCTGGTGCCAAGGCAATTCCCCAAATGTGGTGGTCAGAGAGACCTGACTCAGCCGACCCCCAAGTGGTCGCTCTGCTAGAGAAGATTGCAAAGCTAAAGAATGAAGGGGTTGACGGCATTACCATAGCAAAGAGCTTCATAGTGCGCTGAGTACACCCTTTGAAGCAACAGAGCCACCCCGCCTGGAAGTATGCCACCAACGATGAGACGAGGGAGGTGCCTGATCCGCCAAACTCCACTCTGTGTCGGTAGTGGTTATCAAAGATGTTTGAAGGAGAAATCATTCAAGATCATCTCTTAATCGCGAAGGCATACAACATGGGCACTCTACGAGCCCGAGTAAGCCTCGGTCATCTTGAATAATTCTGACATCCTTTTGAATAATCACGATATGTCATTTCTTGATGTTCTTGCAGATTCTGGAGACTTATGTGTCACACCCTTCGCTCCCTCTGACCGATGCCGAGGGATTGGATTATGTTGAAAATCCACCGCAGACTAGCACTGGTGGAACCAGCTCTTCAGCAGGTACCCTACCAACCGAAGAGGTCATCGCCAACGTCTCCACTGCGCCTCCTCACCCCGACTTGCCCTCCCCCAGCCGACGAGTAAAACAGACCACTCACCGTCGTCGGCAATATGTGGGAGATGACAGTGATGATGATGAGGAGCGCCGCAAAGATGCCAGCCTGTCGACCCTTGCACACTTCGACCGACCATCAACCCAGTCGGAGCCCTCGAGCAAATCAGAGAGTGGTGCAACGGTGGCTAAGAAGACCGATGAAGCCGCCAAGTCCTCCTTAAAGAGGAAGGATACTGACTCGCAGACCACTTCTACAAAGAAGAGAGTCTGTCGAATCAAAATCAAACATGCCTCCAGGTAGGTTTCTTCATGTTTCTGATTCTTCATCGTTGTTATTATCAACTATCTATTAAACTTTAATGTTATGCTCTTTGGCAATCATAACGGTCGGTCAAGTGATACTTAGAGCGCCCAAGGGTCTCAAGACACTCGGTCGGCTCCTGCTCCTTGACCGACTGACCCGCCTTGGCCGGTCCGCACACCATCAAGTGCGCAGACCGAGCCGAGGAAGTCGCCCAACGCTCTAGCGCCCAAGCCACTGCTGATGCCTACTCCTCAGACCGTCAATCCTTCCCCGATCGGCATGTCTTCTCCCTGTTATAAGGGTAAGGCCGTATTAGTCGAGGACTCATTGTGTCAGTCAGAAGCCGAGAACATGGACGTCATGCATCAGCACTGAGAGGCCAACAAGGTACATCAATACCAAGTTTTTTTCTTCCTTGAATCATTCTCCCAACTAACCATACCCTTATTGATATTCAGAAAATATATTCTCTTATGGAGAAGAAGTAGGCCAGGATTGAATACCTCGAGGCCGAAACTTTTGGTAAGTCCCTGACATCTTGTGCATTCAAACTTCTCCTTTAGAGGTATTGACTGGTTGTCAGCAGTTACCGGCGAGCAGCTCTCCCGGTCATTGCATTGCAGCTCTAGAGCAAAGTCATGCTGATGTCATTGGTAAGAATGTAGATCAACTTCTATTTGCTTCTTATTCACTCTAACGCTAAAGTCTTTATTTGTGTATTTAGCTCATGATCAGAAGGTTGCTGACATGGAGATGTTAACTTCAAAAAACCAAAGATACTTAGATGCTCTGATTGCTGAGAAGAATGAGCTTTCCAAGTCGGTTGAAGAGCAGAGCGCCGAGATCACTCGGCTGACAAAGAAATTGAAGAGACCGAAGGAAAGCTTGAGGAGGCTAAGAGCATCTCCAAGTCTTTCAAATGTAATCTTGCCAGTAAGCTATCCTTTCAAGTCTTCTATCGTCACTTTTGGACTTCATCATCTAATACCCTTCATGGCTTTTGTAGCCATATCTTACAGCGCTCGGAAAGCATTGGATTATATCCATGCTAACCTTGTGGAGAAGATTGGGTACTCCTTGGAGTACTTGCTGAAGCATGCGCTGGAGGTGATCGCCAATAACATCAGAAGAGTGGCGACCGAGGTCGGGAGTCAAGTACTGGCTATTTGCCAATCTTGGTCTCCTGCTTTGCCATTTGACAAAGTCAAGGAGGGCTTCAACCCTAACTTAACGGTCGATCAATGTCAGTTGCTTATGGATCCCATGCTGGAAACCTCCCGTGCCTTAGTCGATAATGTAGAGGTCGACCCCATCGTGCCGTCTCCTCTAGCAACTCCGGAGTTAGAGTTACAAGATGATGCCTCCTCTCCTTCACAGGAGTTGTAATATCTATAATGTTAGCAAACATTAGTAGTATTTGAATCAGGGAAACAATATTGTCTCCATGTAAATGTGAATATTAATTCTTGTGCTTGCTTAGTTACTAAACAAATTTGGAAAAATCAACTAAATAGTCATAAAGGCAATCTCCTATTACTTAGGGCAAATTAGTCAGCGCCAAGCTGCGTTAGTCGCAGTATAGCACTTAGACCTTTTCACCTTAAGTCTTTTAGAGACAAAAAATTGCACCGGTCTGCCTTAGCATATTAGGTTGTAATTTATACCTACGTAACAAGCAGAATCGATCAATTGACACATGACCTCTCACTCTTTGGCTCTCGGTTTAGTGTAGTGGCAGTCTGTTGTGTAGTATAAATTATATAACCATAATGTTCCAACATAAGACCAAAAAACTTTAGACCATGTCAAAATATGAGAAATCGGTCGGAAAAATCCAAAACCAGAATCTGTTAAGGTTAAGGAGTAATGGGACATTATTACTAGCCCCCTGGCTCGATTATTGAATGTTATAAATTAAGGAATAGAGACAAATGAATGAAATCAAAAACATCTTCCATCAAAAATACTAGGATTTCATTCAATAATAATGTATGAAAATACAAGAAAAATACTAAGTATAAAGGCGACGTAGCTGGTTGATGTTCCATGAATTTGGTATGTCGTCGCCATGTTTATACATCAGTCGATAAGTCCCCGGCCGAGTAACTTCTCTGACCACATAAGGTCCTGCCCATTTATGATGAGGACATCACCCTTATGGATACACCTAGCACTCCGCCAACCAAAATGCAAGTTCATGCGCAACAACTGAATTTACGGGTGAGCTTGTTCCTAATGATTCCTTTATGTGATTTTGAGAACATATGGCTATCTAATGAATTAATTATTGTTAGGAACCACGAAGATGATTATGAGATAGCTAGGGAGGTGATTGGAGGCGTGATAGTCCAGTAAGGACGTGCAAGCCACGGTGGAGGCCCAATCAAAACCGACTTCGAGTCTGTTTCGGGGCTCAGAACCAGTCTGCACTAAAACGGACGCCCAGTACGCATACGGACTCGGATTTGGACGTTCTATATATGCTTGGAAAGATAACGAAAAGATCTTTCCAACCCAACCGGTCCATGTACAAATTCGTCCCGAGCCGTCGGTAATTTTCAAAACAAATCGACTTCCAGAATCTGTCCTGGTGCTGCGTGTTGACTTTTGCTAAGCCATATTAATAAATCATTCCCGGCACGGGGCCAGAAACGGTTCACTAATATGTCCCAGAGTCAAGTAGGTAAAATCCGCAAGCGCACGGAGAATACCGCTGTAGCATTTCACCCGGAAGTATTCAGGGTATCGTATTTGTTTATCCCAAAGGAAGGTTATGATCAAGAAGCGTTACTAACATATAAGATCATGTTAACAATTAGCAAGGATATCTAACCAAGACAGGCGGGTACATGATAATAACCGGATAGTGTGACACACACAGAAGATTCCTACTAAATAAATAAAGTCTAGTGGAGGAAAGACTAGGCTAAGCTACTCCTACTATACATTCCTATACAGTTGCATAGCCTAAGTAGAATACATACAGACCCACACTCAGGTTCAGCAGTCAATAGTATAGCACTTCAGGCACGGACTTACCCCTGCATCCACAGGCGACTTCCGCCAAGAGCCTACGCACTAGCCTAGCGGGGAGGATTTCAAAGGACGGACAGGGCTGTCACCACCTGCCGCCTACCTCAACGAACCAGTAGACTAACGAATAATTGATGCAAATCAGTCACCCAAGTACCATACTTGCATGACCAAAGAGCACTCTGCCCCTCCGCGATTACTATTAACGAGGCAGAGCTACCGTAGGAATATGATCACCAAACCCATGCTATACTTTATCAGCTAAAACTAAGCATAGAGACTATAACATATAAACTAGACTATAGTGACGGTATATAACTAGCATGACAATAGTAGTATAATAAATATAAACTACTATCACACAAGTAGACTATACTATCACATATATGGATCACAAAATCAAACAAGAAACTCATGACCCAAGCACAACTATATAGAAAATAGATATATATTAATAAGAGCAAAGTCTTACAAAAGGGAAAAGATACAAGAGCCATACCAATTCCAAGTGAAGACTTGGGACTAGAGAGCTCTAGACTCAGCCTAACTCCACTAAAACTCCAAGAACTACTATTAGCAAGAGAGAAATGCTTCTTGTGGTGTGTGTTGAGTGTGAAGGCACACCCTCCTATTTATAGCCTCAATAGGTCGGCAAGGGAGCGTAACCGCCACGGAAGGCATCTCAAACCGTCATCAGGAGTCGCGGAGGAGCCAACACGTGGAAGCCCAGGCGGAGAGGGCGCCCGGCTGGGTCGGCCGACCTGACCAGGTCGGCCGACCTGGGGGTGGCCCCTCCTGGCCTGTGCTTTCTCCAGGTGGCTGTCCTGTGGGCCCTGACGTTGGTTTGCGCGGTATTGCAGGGAGTTACGTCGGTTAAGTGCTGAAAATGGGCCCTTCAATCCGTGTGACGTCCATGTGGCGTTCTCTGATTGGTCGAAAGTGTGTTTTCTTGCCTTTTGAGGTGTTTCCTTCACATTTCCTCCTGCATGCACAAAGTTCTCCAAGTACAAGTGGAACTATATTATTGTGCTAAAACATGCGTGTATGAAATGCCAAATTCTCCTTTATTTGAGTATAGTTGACGGTTGAAAATGGTACTTAACAGCCGTCAACAAACTCCCCCAAGCTTACCCTTTGCTCGTCCCGAAGCAAAGATAAACTTAAGTTGTTGATCAGGAGTTGCTACAATGTCCTACTCCTCAATAATACTATGCGCACAACAAAGTACTCTTCCTAGAATTAAATATATTGGCGCATAACTTACCCATTTACCTTGATCCATGGGGCTTTTACACCTCACTGTCTTGGGCGGTTGAGAGATAGAACAATTGCAGGGCACCAATCACTTGCTCTAGATTCCGCTATGTTATTCCGGAGGTTTTCAAAAGATTTTGAAAATAAAAACCAAGTTCCTCAAATGATTCTCTCGGATCACTCAATATGTGTATGATTCCTCACCAAGGCAAAGTGTTGCCTATAATCACCTACTTCTAAATAAGGCTTTATGTGGAGCTCAAGGTAGGGATATATGAGGCACTCATGTTCACATAATATTGCTATGTCAAAAGACCGGATCCAAGAAAAACATCAATTCAAACAATCTTGATCAAGATGTGCAAGTGTGTGGGAGAACGGAGGAATGGTGGATGGGAAGAAATAACTCCTTTTTGAATTTTCCTTCTCTCTTTTGGAGTTTCTAGGCTATGGCTACCTTTTGCTTGCTCTCTTTTTTTTTGAGCATTTTTTTTCTTTTCTTTTTGCATAGCCATAGTCCTAGTTTGCAATGAATACTTTGAGAGAGGAATTTTGCAATGGATATATGGAGTGTTTCTTTGGATGGATGGATGGATAGTGGCTTTCTTCCGGTGTAGAAGAATAGCTCATGGTGGATAGGGTGGATATGGTGGATGCTATCTTCTTGATTTAGAAGGATAGCTCATGGCGGTGGATGTGTGTACATGATCTTGATCAAGAAAGCATGAAAAGAGTTCTACTAGGGTCACAACAATTTTGACTAAGCTCAATGTGAAACAAGCAGCATATGTGTAAAGGTTTTCAAATGTAAACACTACATATGGCTGTGGTGGGAATTTCATCATTGAGGAACTTATCAATTTGTCATTTTGAAAAATAAAACTCCGGAATTCAAGCTTTACGTTGAGCAAGATCATAGCAGCCCTATCTATCATATCATACCTCTCAACAACTTAGAACTAGAGAATGCATATGCTACCCACAAGATTCAAGTTCAAGGCAAGATTTACCAACAAACCTAACTCTTGAGGGAGTACTAAGTTGTAAACTAACATTAGAGAGGAATAAAGGACAGAGCAACTATTCATCATCTCAACATAGGAAAATTATACACATTCATACCGCGCATGAAAAAGGGAAATATTTTTGTTCTTTTTATGTTTTGCAAATTTTTATGGATTTTCAGATTTAGCAAATGCAAGAAATAAAGGGAAGGGGAAAGATACAAGTTACCGTGAGAAGGGGGGTCCTCCCCCAAGCTTGTTCTTGCTCATATCTGCTGGTTCGGGTCGTAGCCTTGGGAGCGGAAGAAGGCATCCCAATTGTTCTGATTCTGAGCCATCATCGCGTTCAGCTGGCGGAATTGGTTGTCGCTGAAATTCTGCCATTGCTGGGTGTCGGTGACATGTTGCGTGAGAGTTTGTTGCATGCTCTCGGTGCGCAAATCAATGTCGTTCACCCTCCTTGTCAACTCGGCCATCCCATAGTTGAGTTCACGGAACCCACGGGATGAGAATGACCGAGTGGCAAAGGATGGCGTTCCGCTTGAACTTGATGACGTCTGCATGGGGTAATCGTACTGAGATTCCCATGCTCCGGCCTGCCATGTTGATGCACCCGCCTCGTCCTGTGGCGGGGGCTGCTCCCATACCGGATCTCCGGTCGGAGTGTGAAACTCCGGTGTAGGCTCCATATGCCTACGGGAACGTGTCGGTTGCCCTGAAACACTATGCCTGCGAACTTCTCCCACTGGCTCAAGTGGGAGGGTTAGTGCCCGACAGTGATACAAACGAAGACCCGGGTTAGGTAACGGGAATTCGTTTGTATACCCGGGAAAGTGATAGATCAAGGTATTATTTGGACCATGTTTCAAAGTATGTCCTTGCACAAAATAGTCCTCGCCTAGAAATTCTCTATCTACCGTCAAATATTCAACATGAACATTCTCAAGCAGACCACACTTCTGTGCAATGCGAGTAACTAAAGAGGTGCACTCAATTGGTCCTGTCAACTTTTTATTGTCTAACCATTGATCAATCATGCATTCCGCGGGTGACACCCTAATTTTCTTAACCATGGCATAAAGTATTTTCAATTCATCTTGCCGGACAACCCTAATGTCACCTCGAGGAAACAAGGTCATAGCCAACCACACATGCATAAATCTAAGTGTAGGATTATGGATGGCACTTGTTCTAGGCTTGGGACCCCACTCGTTTCCGGAAATCTTTTTCCAAAAACTTTCTTTATGGAACCCCTTTAGCGCTTTATCTAAGTCTAGCCTACATTTAGGATTTAGACCTAGCATAGCATGAAGATCACCCCATGTGACCAAGCGCTCTTGCCCAAACAAGTGAAAAGAAATGCCTTCATCATACTTTCTAAGGGTGCATAAAAACTGCATAGTAAGCAAACGAGAACCCGGCTCATCTACTTCTACGAAATTTAGCCAACCCATAGTGCGAAAAATAGAGGCAAATTCTTCTCTCGTACCTATTTTCTCGAGGAAGTCCGGATCGAAGCGTCGGGTGTGGGCGAATGGCCGTTCTCTCATGAGCGCGATGGCTTGGCCCTCGCGGTCGTCCTTGATGTCGAGATGCTCCTCGGTGATGAGCAAGGCCGGCCTTTCCTCCGGAATTTCAGCTTCGGGGTCACCATGCCCCGGACTTGGTGTGAGCTCGACGGAGGATGCTTGACTCGTGCTTGCACGAGTACTTTTTCTCCGCTTGATTCCGGCGACTTGCTTCATTCGTTTGAACATGGCTGCACACAAGAACAAACACAAGACAAGAACAAAAACAAGATCGAACAAGTGTTCGGGTGAACGTTAGTGAAAACGACAAACCCGAGCTTCTCCGAAATTGGTTTTCTTCTTACAATAACTTGCAAATGCACTAAAACAGAGGGGAAATATTTTTTTTTTTTTGGGTTTTTGGGGCTGTAGTAAAGTTGAAGAACACGAAATTTTGGGAGAGCAACAAGTGAGCAAAGGAGGGGAGTGAAAGATGAGCTTGGAATGGTGAAGCTCCCCCTCCTGGGCGGTTTTTATAGCCAAGGAAGCAAGATGGCCGTTAGAAAGAGACAGAGCAACGGCCATATAGCCGTTGGGAGAAAGGAGCACAGGAAAAGGTGGGGCCAGGGGGTCGGCCGACCTCACCAGGTCGGCCGACCTGGCAGGTGGGCCTCCTGGCAGCCCCCTTTTTCCTATGTGTTCCCCAACGGCTAGGGGATTTGTCCCCTGCTGCCTTTTTGCTCAAAAAGCTCGACAAAAAATCTTTTCAAAATGGAAAGCCCAAAAACCTATTTTCTAAATTTTCAAAAATGCAAATGAGTTTTGAAAAATTCCAAGGTGGCTGGAAAAATTCAAAAATGCAGAAATGCAGTGGTCGGAAAAATCAAAATGCGATGGAAAGCAAATATGCAATTAAAAGAGCAAATATGGATAACTACCGGTTTAACCTCCCGGCGAGGACTCACCTTTTAAAGTCCGACGAGCGGGACTTTTCTCCGGCGTTCAGCTCGATGAAGCGTTGTCCGGTCCCGGAGATGAAGACACGGATGATGCTTCTTGTTTCATTCGCCACACCTTCTTGGTCTTTGTTGCGGTCGGTGGCTTCTCGGGCTTCGGAGGCTGCGGTTTTGCAGGCTTCACAGCCTGTTTCTTTGCAGACCTCAGAGGTTGCTGCCTTGTGGACTTCGGAGGCTGTTGCTTAATGTGTGACCTTTGCCCCCTTGCCTTCATCAGTTGTTGCTGTGCAACCTTTTCCTTCTCAAGGAAGTTCTTCATGAATGTGATGAGGCTGTCCTTCTTTTTGAACGTGTTGCAAATCTCCAGGAATTGCTGGAGATGAGCACTAGCGTCCTCATTGGCTTTCCCACAGAATGGGCTAGCCTGCACCATGGTGATGAGACCGGTCTTGATCTCGAAGTTCGCATCTCCCACATTGCCAGCTGGTCCCGTAGGGATGTTGGCAGCGGAGGGAGCGGAGAACTCGCGGAGGGTCTTGTCGGCCATTTGCTCAGAGCTTGATGGTGCGGGAATGACAGGTTCGATTGGCCGAGTCTCCTTACGAGGAGGGGTGAGCCTAGCTCGTGTCCTTCTCAGGAGTGACTCAGGATCTTCAGTGAAGTTTGTCGGCAAGTCGAAACCAGTCATACACTACCCTGTTTTCATACAAAATGCAGAAAACAAAGCAAGGTTAGCCTGCCTAGGAGATAGCCTTAATAATTGCAACACTACTATATACATTAGTAATTTTTCTTGAATCATACGCCTTCCCCGGCAACGGCGCCAGAAATGCTTGTTGACTTTTGCTAAGCCATATTAATAAATCATTCCTGGCACGGGGCCAGAAACGGTTCACTAATATGTCCCAGAGTCAAGTAGGTAAAATCCGCAAGCGCACGGAGAATACCGCTGTAGCATTTCACCCGGAAGTATTCAGGGTATCGTATTTGTTTATCCCAAAGGAAGGTTATGATCAAGAAGCGTTACTAACATATAAGATCATGTTAACAATTAGCAAGGATATCTAACCAAGACAGGCGGGTACATGATAATAACCGGGTAGTGTGACACACACAGAAGATTCCTACTAAATAAATAAAGTCTAGTGGAGGAAAGACTAGGCTAAGCTACTCCTACTATACATTCCTATACAGTTGCATAGCCTAAGTAGAATACATACAGACCCACACTCAGGTTCAGCAGTCAATAGTATAGCACTTCAGGCACGGACTTACCCCTGCATCCACAGGCGACTTCCGCCAAGAGCCTACGCACTAGCCTAGCGGGGAGGATTTCAAAGGACGGACAGAGCTGTCACCACCTGCCGCCTACCTCAACGAACCAGTAGACTAACGAATAATTGATGCAAATCAGTCACCCAAGTACCATACTTGCATGACCAAAGAGCACTCTGCCCCTCCGCGATTACTATTAACGAGGCAGAGCTACCGTAGGAATACGATCACCAAACCCATGCTATACTTTATCAGCTAAAACTAAGCATAGAGACTATAACATATAAACTAGACTATAGTGACGGTATATAACTAGCATGACAATAGTAGTATAATAAATATAAACTACTATCACACAAGTAGACTATACTATCACATATATGGATCACAAAATCAAACAAGAAACTCATGACCCAAGCACAACTATATAGAAAATAGATATATATTAATAAGAGCAAAGTCTTACAAAAGGGAAAAGATACAAGAGCCATACCAATTCCAAGTGAAGACTTGGGACTAGAGAGCTCTAGACTCAGCCTAACTCCACTAAAACTCCAAGAACTACTATTAGCAAGAGAGAAATGCTTCTTGTGGTGTGTGTTGAGTGTGAAGGCACACCCTCCTATTTATAGCCTCAATAGGTCGGCAAGGGAGCGTAACCGCCACGGAAGGCATCTCAAACCGTCATCAGGAGTCGCGGAGGAGCCAACACGTGGAAGCCCAGGCGAAGAGGGCGCCCGGCTGGGTCGGCCGACCTGACCAGGTCGGCCGACCTGGGGGTGGCCCCTCCTGGCCTGTGCTTTCTCCAGGTGGCTGTCCTGTGGGCCCTGACGTTGGTTTGCGCGGTATTGCAGGGAGTTACGTCGGTTAAGTGCTGAAAATGGGCCCTTCAATCCGTGTGACGTCCATGTGGCGCTCTCTGATTGGTCGAAAGTGTGTTTTCTTGCCTTTTGAGGTGTTTCCTTCACATTTCCTCCTGCATGCACAAAGTTCTCCAAGTACAAGTGGAACTATATTATTGTGCTAAAACATGCGTGTATGAAATGCCAAATTCTCCTTTATTTGAGTATAGTTGACGGTTGAAAATGGTACTTAACAGCCGTCAACACTGCGACACCGTAATCGGTCTTTGGGGCATGTATCGAGTTATGCCGACTTAGGGCTGCGTCCAGGGGGTCTTGCACGACCCTAGGGTCCTCATATACAGCCATCACCTCTTCATTAGGGTTTGGGTTTTGCTTAGATCAATTCTGTTCATAAACAGTGTTGCCGTTCATCGGTTTGTGAGACCCTAACTTCGAGAGTTTAATCATACTTCTGCAATTGTGTTGCATTCTTCGTTGTTCTTGCTTGTGTTCTTGATTCGCAGGCAGAGTTTAGCCTTCTCGGCGAGGTCAATCGTCTTTGGACGGTTGATAACCAGAGGAGACGTCTGTTGACGGCTGTTAAGTACCATTTTCAACCGTCAACTATACTCAAATAAAGGAGAATTTGGCATTTCATACACGCATGCTTTATCACAATAATATAGTTCCACTTGTACTTGGAGAACTTTGTGCATGCAGGAGGAAATGTGAAGGAAACACCTCAAAAGGCAAGAAAACACACTTTCGACCAATCAGAGAGCGCCACATGGACGTCACACGGATTGAAGGGCCCATTTGCAGCACTTAACCGACGTAACTCCCTGTAATACCGCGGGAACCGACCTCAGGACCCACAGGACAGCCACCTGGAGAAAGCACAGGCCAGGAGGGGCCACCCCCAGGTCGGCCGACCTGGTCAGGTCGGCCGACCCAGCCGGGCGCCCTCTCCGCCTGGGCTTCCACGTGTTGGCTCCTCCGCGACTCCTGATGACGGTTTGAGATGCCTTCCGTGGCGGTTACGCTCCCTTGCCGACCTATTGAGGCTATAAATAGAAGGGTGTGCCTTCACATTCAACACACACCACAAGAAGCATTTCTCTCTTGCTAGTAGTAGTTCTTGGAGTTTTAGTGGAGTTAGGCTGAGTCTAGAGCTCTCTAGTCCCAAGTCTTCACTTGGAATTGGTATGGCTCTTGTATCTTTTCCCTTTTGTAAGACTTTGCTCTTATCAATATATATATATTTTCTATATAGTTGTGCTTGGGTCATGAGTTTCTTGTTTGATTTTGTGATCCATATATGTGATAGTATAGTCTACTTGTGTGATAGTAGTTTTTATTTATTATACTACTATTGTCATGCTAGTTATATACCGTCACTATAGTCTAGTTTATATGTTATAGTCTCTATGCTTAGTTTTAGCTGATAAAGTATAGCATGGGTTTGGTGATCGTATTCGTACGGTAGCTCTGCCTCGTTAATAGTAATCGCGGAGGGGCAGAGTGCTCTTTGGTCATGCAAGTATGGTACTTGGGTGACTGATTTGCATCAATTATTCGTTAGTCTACTGGTTCGTTGAGGTAGGCGGCAGGTGGTGACAGCCCTGTCCGTCCTTTGAAATCCTCCCCGCTAGGCTAGTGCGTAGGCTCTTGGCGGAAGTCGCCTGTGGATGCAGGGGTAAGTCCGTGCCTGAAGTGCTATACTATTGACTGCTGAACCTGAGTGTGGGTCTGTATGTATTCTACTTAGGCTATGCAACTGTATAGGAATGTATAGTAGGAGTAGCTTAGCCTAGTCTTTCCTCCACTAGACTTTATTTATTTAGTAGGAATCTTCTGTGTGTGTCACACTACCCGGTTATTATCATGTACCCGCCTGTCTTGGTTAGATATCCTTGCTAATTGTTAACATGATCTTATATGTTAGTAATGCTTCTTGATCATAACCTTCCTTTGGGATAAACAAATACGATACCCTGAATACTTCCGGGTGAAATGCTACAGCGGTATTCTCCGTGCGCTTGCGGATTTTACCTACTTGACTCTGGGACATATTAGTGAACCGTTTCTGGCCCCGTGCCGGGAATGATTTATTAATATGGCTTAGCAAAAGTCAACAAGCATTTCTGGCGCCGTTGCCGGGGATAGGCGTATGATTCAAGAAAAATTACTAATGTATATAGAAGTGTTGCAATTAGTAAGGCTATCTTCTAGGCAGGCTAACCTTGCTTTGTTTTCTGCATTTTGTATGAAAACAGGGTAGTGTATGACTGGTTTCGACTTGCCGACAAACTTCACTGAAGATCCTGAGTCACTCCTGAGAAGGACACGAGCTAGGCTCACCCCTCCTCGTAAGGAGACTCGGCCAGTCGAACCTGTCATTCCCGCACCATCAAGCTCTGAACAAATGGCCGACAAGACCCTCCGCGAGTTCTCCGCTCCCTCCGCTGCCAACATCCCTACGGGACCAGCTGGCAATGTGAGAGAAGCGAACTTCGAGATCAAGACCGGTCTCATCACCATGGTGCAGGCTAGCCCATTCTGTGGGAAAGCCAATGAGGACGCTAGTGCTCATCTCCAGCAATTCCTGGAGATTTGCAACACGTTCAAAATGAAGGACGTCACCCCCGACGCTGTTCGCCTTCGACTGTTCCCGTTCTCTCTCCTTGGGAGAGCGAGACAGTGGTTCTACGCAAACCCTGAAGCTGTGAACACTTGGGAGAAGTGTTCAGCTGCGTTCCTTGCAAAGTTCTTCCCGCTGGGCAAGACCAATGCCCTCCGCGGAAGGATCTCAAGCTTCCAGCAGGAGTCGAAGGAGTCGATTCCTGAGGCATGGGAGAGGCTCCAGGAGTACATCCTGGCATGCCCCCACCACGGGATGGATGATTGGCTGATCATCCAGAACTTCTACAACGGGCTTACTCCGTCGGCCCGCGACCACCTCGACGCTGCTGCTGGTGGAGCCTTCTTCTCGCTCACTGTAAGCAAGGCAAAAGCTTTGATCGAGAAGATGGTGTCCAACCAAGGTTGGAATGAAGAACGCCTCCAACCTCGCCAGCGAGGCATGCACTCCGTCAAGGAGGTTGACATGCTCGCCGCCAAGATTGACCTTCTCATGAAGAAGATGGACGACCAAGCCTATGGAGAAGTGAAAGCCCTAGATGCTCGGATGACTTGCGAGGTCTGTGGCGACACGGGACACTCGGGCAATGACTGCCCTGAGACCCGTGAGGACGTAATGTTCATGGGCAACAACAACAACAACGGCTACCGTCCACAAGGAGGTCAAAGTTGGGGTCCACCACGTCCCAACTACCAAGGAGGTAACTCTGGCAACTTCTCTGGTTTTAATTCCGGTTATAATCAGCCCTCCTTGAAAGATCTTGTGCTTGGTCAAGCTAAGGTTAATGATAACATTAGTAAAAAGCTTGCCACCACTGATAGGACTCTTGAGAGCATCCACACTAAGATAGAGGGTGTTTCCTCTGCTCTCAAGAATCAGCTGAGCTTTAATAAAATGATAGAAACTCAATTAGCTCAGTTAGCTGCTGCTGTTCCTACTGCTGAGTCGGGGAAAATCCCGGGGCAACCCGAGACCCCCTTAGAAAATGTTAATGCGGTTACCACAAGAGGAGGTAAGTCCACTCGGGATCCGCCATATCCTAACCATGCAGGAAAGGACACATCAGCTGAGAAGCCGGCAGAAGAAGAAGAACTGCCGCCCAGGAAAACGGCCCCACATGAGTTCTATGACACGAACCTCATGCCGTTTCCCGAAAGAAGAAGGAAGCCCACCGTGGACGAGCAGTTCACACGCTTCGTTGAGGTAATCCAGAAGCTGCACATCAACGTGCCCTTGCTGGATGCGATACAAGTACCCACGTACGCTCGCTACCTCAAGGATCTTATCAGCAACAAGCGCCCACTACCGACCACACAAATTGTCAAGCTGACGGAAGAGTGTAGCGCTGCTATACTCAACCGGCTTCCCGAGAAGAAGAAAGATCCAGGGTGTCCCACGATCACCTGCTCGATCGGGACACAGAACTTCGACCATGCCTTATGTGATCTTGGGGCAAGTGTGAGCGTCATGCCGAAGGATGTCTTCGACAAGCTCAACTACACTACACTATCCCCCACGCCGATGCAGCTGCAGCTGGCCGATTCAACGGTCCGCTATCCGGCGGGGATCGCCGAAGATATTCCGGTGAAAATCCGGGATTGCTTCATCCCCGTCGACTTCGTAGTGCTTGATATGGACGTCGGGAAGAGCACACCGCTCATCCTAGGACGCCCATTTCTCAGCACTGCGGATGCTCGCATCGATGTAGGAGCCGGAGAAATCCGCTTCCACATCAATGGCAAGGAGGAGAAGTTTGACTTTCGGCCAAGGAAAGAACAGTGCAACATGATCCGTATCAAGTACGGGCCGAACCCAAGCAACATCAAGGAAGTGGAGGTCACTCCGCCAAAGAAGGACAGCCTCATCACATTCATGAAGAACTTCCTTGAGAAGGAAAAGGTTGCACAGCAACAACTGATGAAGGCAAGGAGGCAAAGTTCACACATTAAGCAACAGCCTCTGAAGTCCACAAGGCAGCAACCTCCGAGGTCTGCAAAGAAACAGGCTGTGAAGCCTGCAAAACCGCAGCCTCCGAAGCCCGAGAAGCCACCGACCGCAACAAAGACCAAGAAGGTGTGGCGAATGAAACAAGAAGCATCATCCGTGTCTTCATCTCCGGGACCGGACAACGCTTCATCGAGCTGAACGCCGGAGAAACGTCCCGCTCGTCGGACTTTAAAAGGTGAGTCCTCGCCGGGAGGTTAAACCGGTAGTTATCCATATTTGCTCTTTTAATTGCATATTTGCTTTCCACCACATTTTGATTTTTCCCGACCACTGCATTTCTGCATTTTTGAATTTTTCCAGCCACCTTGGAATTTTTCAAAACTCATTTGCATTTTTTTTTGAAAATTTAGAAAATAGGTTTTTGGGCTTTCCATTTTGAAAAGATTTTTTGTCGAGCTTTTTGAGCAAAAAGGCAGCAGGGGACAAATCCCCTAGCCGTTGGGGAACACATAGGAAAAAGGGGGCTGCCAGGAGGCCCACCTGCCAGGTCGGCCGACCTGGTGAGGTCGGCCGACCCCCTGGCCCCACCTTTTCCTGTGCTCCTTTCTCCCAACGGCTATATGGCCGTTGCTCTGTCTCTTTCTAACGGCCATCTTGCTTCCTTGGCTATAAAAACCGCCCAGGAGGAGGAGTTTCACCATTCCAAGCTCATCTTTCACTCCCCTCCTTTGCTCACTTGTTGCTCTCCCAAAATTTCGTGTTCTTCAACTTTACTACAGCCCCAAAAACCCAAAAAAATATTTCCCCTCTGTTTTAGTGCATTTGCAAGTTGTTGTGAAAAGAAAACCAATTTCGGAGAAGCTCGGGTTTGTCGTTTTCACTAACGCTCACCCGAACACTTGTTCGATCTTGTTTTTGTTCTTGTCTTGTGTTTGTTCTTGTGTGCAGCCATGTTCAAACGAATGAAGCAAGTCGCCGGAATCAAGCGGAGAAAAAGCACTCGTGCAAGCACGAGTCAAGCATCCTCCGTCGAGCTCACACCAAGTCCGGGGCATGGTGACCCCGAAGCTGAAATCCCGGAGGAAAGGCCGGCCTTGCTCATCACCGAGGAACATCTCGACATCAAGGATGACCGCGAGGGCCAAGCCATCGCGCTCATGAGAGAACGGCCATTCGCCCACACTCGACGCTTCGATCCGGACTTCCTCGAGAAAATAGGTATGAGAGAAGAATTTGCCTCTATTTTTCGCACTATGGGTTGGCAAAATTTCGTAGAAGTAGATGAGCCGGGTTCTCGTTTGCTTACTATGCAGTTTTTATGCACCCTTAGAAAGTATGATGAAGGCATTTCTTTTCGCTTGTTTGGGCAAGAGCGCTTGGTCACATGGGGTGATCTTCATGCTATGCTAGGTCTAAATCCTAAATGTAGGCTAGACTTAGATAAAGCGCTAAAGGGGTTCCATAAAGAAAGTTTTTGGAAAAAGATTTCCGGAAACGAGTGGGGTCCCAAGCCTAGAACAAGTGCCATCCATAATCCTACACTTAGATTTATGCATGTGTGGTTGGCTATGACCTTGTTTCCTCGAGGTGACATTAGGGTTGTCCGGCAAGATGAATTGAAAATACTTTATGCCATGGTTAAGAAAATTAGGGTGTCACCCGCGGAATGCATGATTGATCAATGGTTAGACAATATAAAGTTGACAGGACCAATTGAGTGCACCTCTTTAGTTACTCGCATTGCACAGAAGTGTGGTCTGCTTGAGAATGTTCATGTTGAATATTTGACGGTAGATAGAGAATTTCTAGGCGAGGACTATTTTGTGCAAGGACATACTTTGAAACATGGTCCAAATAATACCTTGATCTATCACTTTCCCGGGTATACAAACGAATTCCCGTTACCTAACCCGGGTCTTCGTTTGTATCACTGTCGGGCACTAACCCTCCCACTTGAGCCAGTGGGAGAAGTTCGCAGGCATAGTGTTTCAGGGCGACCGACACGTTCCCGTAGGCATATGGAGCCTACACCGGAGTTTCACACTCCGACCGGAGATCCGGTATGGGAGCAGCCCCCGCCACAGGACGAGGCGGGTGCATCAACATGGCAGGCCGGAGCATGGGAATCTCAGTACGATTACCCCATGCAGACGTCATCAAGTTCAAGCGGACCGCCATCCTTTGCCACTCGGTCATTCTCATCCCGTGGGTTCCGTGAACTCAACTATGGGATGTCCGAGTTGACAAGGAGGGTGGACGACATTGATTTGCGCACCGAGAGCATGCAACAAACTCTCACGCAACATGTCGCCGACACCCAGCAATGGCAGAATTTCAGCGACAACCAATTCCGCCAGCTGAACGCGATGATGGCTCAGAATCAGAACAATTGGGATGCCTTCTTCCGCTCCCAAGGCTACGACCCGAACCAGCAGATATGAGCAAGAACAAGCTTGGGGGAGGACCCCCCTTCTCACGGTAACTTGTATCTTTCCCCTTCCCTTTATTTCTTGCATTTGCTAAATCTAAAAATCCATAAAAATTTGCAAAACATAAAAAGAACAAAAATATTTCCCTTTTTCATGCGCGGTATGAATGTGTATAATTTTCCTATGTTGAGATGATGAATAGTTGCTCTGTCCTTTATTCCTCTCTAAAGCTAGTTTACAACTTAGTACTCTCTCAAGAGTTAGGTTTGTTGGTAAATCTTGCCTTGAACTTGAATCTTGTGGGTAGCATATGCATTCTCTAGTTCTAAGTTGTTGAGAGGTATGATATGATAGATAGGACTGCTATGATCTTGCTCAACGTAAAGCTTGAATTCCAGAGTTTTATTTTTCAAAATGACAAATTAATAAGTTCCTCAATGATGAAATTCCCACCACAGCCATATGTAGTGTTTACATTTGAAAACCTTTACACATATGCTGCTTGTTTCACATTGAGCTTAGTCAAAATTGTTGTGACCCTAGTAGAACTCTTTTCATGCTTTCTTGATCAAGATCATATACACACATCCACCGCCATGAGCTATCCTTCTAAATCAAGAAGATAGCATCCACCATATCCACCATATCCACCGTGAGCTATTCTTCTACACCGGAAGAAAGCCACTATCCATCCATCCATCCAAAGAAACACTCCATATATCCATTGCAAAATTCCTCTCTCAAAGTATTCATTGCAAACTAGGACTATGGCTATGCAAAAAGAAAAGAAAAAAAAAATGCTCAAAAAAAAAAGAGAGCAAGCAAAAGATAGCCATAGCCTAGAAACTCCAAAAGAGAGAAGGAAAATTCAAAAAGGAGTTATTTCTTCCCATCCACCATTCCTCCATTCTCCCACACACTTGCACATCTTGATCAAGATTGTTTGAATTGATGTTTTTCTTGGATCCGGTCTTTTGACATAGCAATATTATGTGAACATGAGTGCCTCATATATCCCTACCTTGAGCTCCACATAAAGCCTTATTTAGAAGTAGGAGATTATAGGCAACACTTTGCCTTAGTGAGGAATCATACACATATTGAGTGATCCGAGAGAATCATTTGAGGAACTTGGTTTTTATTTTCAAAATCTTTTGAAAACCTCCGGAATAACATAGCGGAATCTAGAGCAAGTGATTGGTGCCCTGCAATTGTTCTATCTCTCAACCGCCCAAGACAATGAGGTGTAAAAGCCCCATGGATCAAGGTAAATGGGTAAGTTATGCGCCAATATATTTAATTCTAGGAAGAGTACTTTGTTGTGCGCATAGTATTATTGAGGAGTAGGACATTGTAGCAACTCCTGATCAACAACTTAAGTTTATCTTTGCTTCGGGACGAGCAAAGGGTAAGCTTGGGGGAGTTTGTTGACGGCTGTTAAGTACCATTTTCAACCGTCAACTATACTCAAATAAAGGAGAATTTGGCATTTCATACACGCATGCTTTATCACAATAATATAGTTCCACTTGTACTTGGAGAACTTTGTGCATGCAGGAGGAAATGTGAAGGAAACACCTCAAAAGGCAAGAAAACACACTTTCGACCAATCAGAGAGCGCCACATGGACGTCACACGGATTGAAGGGCCCATTTGCAGCACTTAACCGACGTAACTCCCTGTAATACCGCGGGAACCGACCTCAGGACCCACAGGACAGCCACCTGGAGAAAGCACAGGCCAGGAGGGGCCACCCCCAGGTCGGCCGACCTGGTCAGGTCGGCCGACCCAGCCGGGCGCCCTCTCCGCCTGGGCTTCCACGTGTTGGCTCCTCCGCGACTCCTGATGACGGTTTGAGATGCCTTCCGTGGCGGTTACGCTCCCTTGCCGACCTATTGAGGCTATAAATAGAAGGGTGTGCCTTCACATTCAACACACACCACAAGAAGCATTTCTCTCTTGCTAGTAGTAGTTCTTGGAGTTTTAGTGGAGTTAGGCTGAGTCTAGAGCTCTCTAGTCCCAAGTCTTCACTTGGAATTGGTATGGCTCTTGTATCTTTTCCCTTTTGTAAGACTTTGCTCTTATCAATATATATATATTTTCTATATAGTTGTGCTTGGGTCATGAGTTTCTTGTTTGATTTTGTGATCCATATATGTGATAGTATAGTCTACTTGTGTGATAGTAGTTTATATTTATTATACTACTATTGTCATGCTAGTTATATACCGTCACTATAGTCTAGTTTATATGTTATAGTCTCTATGCTTAGTTTTAGCTGATAAAGTATAGCATGGGTTTGGTGATCGTATTCGTACGGTAGCTCTGCCTCGTTAATAGTAATCGCGGAGGGGTAGAGTGCTCTTTGGTCATGCAAGTATGGTACTTGGGTGACTGATTTGCATCAATTATTCGTTAGTCTACTGGTTCGTTGAGGTAGGCGGCAGGTGGTGACAGCCCTGTCCGTCCTTTGAAATCCTCCCCGCTAGGCTAGTGCGTAGGCTCTTGGCGGAAGTCGCCTGTGGATGCAGGGGTAAGTCCGTGCCTGAAGTGCTATACTATTGACTGCTGAACCTGAGTGTGGGTCTGTATGTATTCTACTTAGGCTATGCAACTGTATAGGAATGTATAGTAGGAGTAGCTTAGCCTAGTCTTTCCTCCACTAGACTTTATTTATTTAGTAGGAATCTTCTGTGTGTGTCACACTACCCGGTTATTATCATGTACCCGCCTGTCTTGGTTAGATATCCTTGCTAATTGTTAACATGATCTTATATGTTAGTAACGCTTCTTGATCATAACCTTCCTTTGGGATAAACAAATACGATACCCTGAATACTTCCGGGTGAAATGCTACAGCGGTATTCTCCGTGCGCTTGCGGATTTTACCTACTTGACTCTGGGACATATTAGTGAACCGTTTCTGGCCCCGTGCCGGGAATGATTTATTAATATGGCTTAGCAAAAGTCAACAACGTCGTGCTGCGATTGCGGGGTTTAGAACGTGCTGTTCTGAAGCCGGATCGATTTGTGTGTCGCCTCCGACCAAATCAACTTACCAAGAACCTTTCGGAAGATCGGGAACCCTTGTTTACATCAAGTGGTAATCAGAGCTTCAGGTGCACCGTCAGGTTCGCACAACCCTTTAGTTTTGTTTTCGTGTTCTTCCTATCGTCCACAGAAAATACCAAAAAAAAAATTTCCCCCGCCCATAACCACGTGTTTAGCCTTTGCATATTTCAATTTCAGAGTCCGTAGTGTTGAGTTTGTGCCCTAGTTCTTATTTAGTCGCTGGTTTAGTTTGTGTTTTTATCGTTAGTAGTGTTTCCCTTGGAACCCTAGCCGCCATCCCCTTCCTCATCCTCGGTTTTGTCGGCTTTGTGTGCTAGGGTTGATTGATCAACACGCCCACCCTAATCCCACCCTAAACCCACCCTCACCATCTTGGACCAATTTTAACAAATTCCACTTTCCGCTGCATCCACCCCGCCAAAGAAATCCCTACCCGACCCCAAACCTGACTCGGGTTTCACTCAAACCCCGGGCTTCTTCATGACCGATTCCAACACCCCTTCAGTAAAACGGTCATAACTTTTCGCTCGGTTGTCCGTTTTGGCTGAAATTTTTACAGGAGATTCTTGATAAAAAGTTAAGCACAACCACACTAGGCTACGCCCTGTGTGCCCTCGTCAAAAAATTCAAAAAAAAGGATGTAGAAAAACAAAAGATACAAATTCAGAATTGCTTGCATCCTTTGTGTCCTTTGTTGAGTCATTTGCTTGCTTGCTTGAACTAGGTCCGAGACAAGTTTAGGCCGGTGACATAGACTAGCTTGGGACTATTATTCAGTTTTGCAACTTCTGAATTGAAATTTTGCTAATCCTTGCTACCTAATATTGCCTATCCAAGCTCCATATATTTCCTTCTGAACAGGCACAAATTTTTTTGACTCTCGCAATCATCAGTTCACACTCTCCAAGGTATCCTTTGCTTGTTATAATTAAGAACTTTGTAAGAGCTTGATAAGATGCTTCCCTTTGCTTGTTGAGAGTTTCCACTGTGATCATATAGTAGTGATAGGAAAATATACTTCCGTGTGTTTTCTTGTTTGCTACTAACAATGACAGGTTACACCACTCATGGTGATTATTCAACGTCATCTAATGAGAACAATATGAGTGATGTAGTACAACGAGTGCTCAGTCCTCAAATGGAGAAGGTAGAGCAAAATCAATTGAACAATTTATTCCAGACTCACTTTGTTGTCAAGGATCGATGTTGTCGTGTTATCATTGATGGAGAGAGTAGTCGCAACATCGCAAGTTTAGAATTAGTTGAGAAGCTTGGATTGACAACACAGCCACACCCATGTCCATACTACATCCAATGGGTAAATTTTTTTGGTAAGATAAAGGTAGATAAAATTGCACGCGTTGAATTTTTTATTGGTTCTTATAAGGATAGTGCAGAATTTGATATAGTACCTATGCAAGCATGTCATTTGTTATTGAGTAAACCTTGGATTATTACATTTAATGCTTTGCACAATACCATTGTAAATAGCTACTCATTTAAATACAATGGTAGAAGAGTTACTCTTAAACCTATGACCGCTGCTGAAATTTTAGAAGAGGATCAACAAAGGCTTGAAAGGAGAAAGAATGAACCGTTTAGGAAAGAATGGACCATTTCAAATGTTGCAACACTTATATCAAAATCTGAATTAGATGATGAACATATTACCTTGCCTCTTGTTGTAACTAATACATTTCAGGTTCTACACAAAGAAGAGGATAGTGAAAAAGATGAAGAACATGTTGTTGCTTCAGGTAAGAGCTTTCTTGATGTGATGAATTGTTCCAACAATCTTGCTGTATTGGAACCTTGTCTTGATTTGCCTTTGCCACAAGTTGATTTATCTACTGATCCTTGTGATAAAGAGGAGTTGTGTGCCACTGCTTCACATATATCTTTGCCACAACAAATGAATAAGCTTGATGTTTTTGTTTATGATTCACCTATTAGTGCTGAAATGAGACATTTGATTTTAATTACATGTGAAAAGGATGAGCAGAAATTATTGTCTTCTCTAAATATTTTGGGTTATATTGAATTTGATGTTCTTTGTGATCAAAATACCATAGAGAAGAAAATGTTTTCTCAAACTGAGTTGCCTTTATTGATAAGAAACATTTTTTATGCTATTGGCAACTATGATCATAGAGGTGTATTTATGGTACATAGAGTTTATGTTTGTTCAAATTTGAAACATCCTCTTGGTTTGCAACTAAATGACCAACTAGAAAACTTTAATATCAACTACCATGTCATGTCATCTTTTTCTAGTATTTCTAAGATCACACATTGTCTACCTTGTGATAAGAGTGAGAATGATGCTCATATTGCTGACCAAGTTTTCAAAGAGATTATTAATTTGCACGAAATGCTTTCTACCGTAGATTCTCATTGTGATGACAAATTTTATAATGCATATAAATATGAGTTGCATCCCAAGTTTGGGAATAGTTCCACAATTAATATTTCAGATTTGAGACCATACATGAGAGAAAGAGATGAGCTCGAGTCGAGGACGACTCTAATTCAAAAGGGGGAGAATTATGAGGACATCACCCTTATGAGGACATCTGCAATTGTGTTGCATTCTTCGTTGTTCTTGCTTATGTTCTTGATTCGCAGGCAGGGATTAGCCTTCTCGGCGAGGTCAATCGTCTTTGTACGGTTGATAACCAGAGGAGACGTCGTGCTGCGATTGCGGGGTTTAGAACGTGCCGTTCTGAAGCCGGATCGATTTGTGTGTCGCCTCCGACCAAATCAACTTACCAAGAACCTTTCGGATGATCGGAAACCCTTGTTTACATCAATTTAGGGGATAACTTGTGCTGATTCTTGGTTGATTGCACTCATCGCAGCACTAAATCCCCAACATTAAACTGGCGACTACGAACATTTTTGTCATAATAACGTCGCAATCCTTGGTGGTATACTGCCGACCGAAACAGAGCAGGATCACGCAACTCCTCTGCTGCAATCAACTAAACCACTCGGTTGTCTTCAGAAAGCTTCTCGTCATATCCCTTGACTCGCGCTGATACGAGATTTACCTCGGTCGACAGCATAGCCATGGAGCCGTAGATCAACGAGAAAGGTGGCTGGCCAGTAGCTCGACTAACATTAGTGCGCAGCCCCCAGAAAACCAAAGGCAGCTCTCGAACCCCTCGACCGGAATACGGTTTGAGCCTGTCAAATATTCGGGGCTTCAACCCCTGGAGAATCATACCATTGGCTCGTTCGACCTGCCCATTGCTTTGAGGATGAGCCTCTGATCCACAGTGGATTTTTATTCCCATCTTATCGGCAAAGTCATGAAACTCCTCAGATGTAAACTGAGTACCATTGTCGGTTATGATATCACGAGGAACTCCAAACCGAGTGAAAACCTCCCTGACAAACTCGACCGGCTTCTTCAAAGTTATCTTGCCAACCGACTTTGCTTCAATCTACTTCGTGAATTTGTCAATAGCAACAAACAAATGAGTGAACCCACCTGACGCTTTCTTGAAAGGATCGACAATGTTCAGCCCCCAGACTGGAAAAGGCCAAGTCATAGTTATCATCTGAAGTTGCTGTGAAGGCATGTGTGTCTGTTGAGCGAACAATTGACAGCCTTCGCACTTCCGAATGACCTGGTGTGCATCTTCGACCACCGTAGGCCAATAGAACCCTTGCTAGAAGGCTTTGCCGATCAATGTCTTGGAAGCCGCATGGTTGCAACATACTTCTGAATGGATTTCTTCCATCAACTCTTTGCCTTCTGAAATCCAGATGCATCACATCAAGATATTCAAACCTCCTCATCAATAGAGTAGGTCATCCACCATCAAATATCCTCGACACCTTGCCTTTAACCTTTGTTGCTCGTTATGATCCGGACGCAGCGTCCCCTTAGTCAAAAATTGGACAATCGGGTCGCGCCAGTCGGTCTTTATGTTGATATCATCTACCAGCTTAGCAACATTAGTCATTAAGACGTCAGACCAAGTGGGACAATTGATCGATGATCCCATCTTGGTTAATTCATCAGCCGCTTGGTTATTATCTCGAAGAACATGCGTGAACTTCAGTCCTTCAAATTTGTCTTCAAGCTTCCTTACTTCTTGGCAGTAGGCAGCCATATTGTCATCCACACAGTTCCAATCCTTAGTGACTTGGTTGATGACCAGTGTCGAATCACCAAAGATGTCAAGACGCTGAATGCCGAGTGACACAACAATGCGCAGACCGTGTAGAAGATCCTCATATTCTGCAGCGTTGTTAGAGGCGCGAAACATGATCTGGAGGACATACTGGAGTTTTTCTCCTTGTCGTGAGATGAGCACAATTCCTGCACCTGCTCCAGGTAACTAGAGGGATCCGTCAAAGTACATTTTCCGATACTCAATATCTTGCGGTGCAGGCGGCATCTGAATATCTGTCCACTCGGAAACGAAGTCAGCTAACGCTTGTCCTTTGATTGCTGAGTGGGGTACAAACGTAATGGTGAACTGATCGAGTTCAACTGCCCACTTGGCAATTTTTCCTTCGGCTTCTCGGTTGTGGAGGACTTCCTCGAGTGCAAAGGTTGTTTGAACTTCAATAGGATGAGCCTGAAAATAGTGCTTCAACTTCCCCGAAGTGATCAAGAGCACATATAGCAGCTTCAAGATCTGGTGATATCGTGTTTTGGAGGCACTAAGGACCTCACTGACAAAATACACCGGGTGTTATACTTTTTGTACATGACCCTCTTCTTCTCGATCGACCGCTAAGACAGTGCTCACAACTTGAGTTGTGGCCGATATGTAGAGCTGAAGCTTTTCTTGTGGCTCTGGAGGCACCAGGACTGGAATATTGCTAAGGTGGACCTTCAACTCATCCAACACCGGTTGCGCCTCTGTTGTCCAGACGAAGTCACCCTGCTTTTTGAGTAGTTTAAAAAATGGCAGACCCCTGATCCCCAGTCGGGAGATAAAGTGACTCAAGGATGCCATACATCCGGTCAGCTTCTGAACATCCCATTGGGAATTAGGTGGCCCTATATCAAGGATCACCTTGATTTTGTCCGGGTTAGCCTCAATACCTTGTTTCAAAACGATGTAACCGAGTAGATTTCCGGAAGGAATCCCAAAACCACACTTTTTAGGGTTCAACTTCATCTAGTAACGTCTCAAGTTGTCAAACGTCTCTGCTAGGTCAAAGAGAATTTCTGTTCCGAGTCTTTACCACGATGTCATCAACATACACTTCTGCGTTCCGATCGATCTGAGTTTCGAGGCAACGTTGAATACCACGTTGGTAAGTCGCGCTAGCATTTTTTCAGACTGAATGGCATAGTAGTATAGCAATAGGTGCCAAAGGGAGTTATAAAGGAAGTCTTGATTTGATATTCGCAAATAGAATTTTAGAAATTAATTAAGCACTTTACCATATATGGAAATGCCCAAATAATTAATTTAAGCTTAAAAACCTATTTAATGCATATATTAATTTTTAAATATTTATGATGCAAATTATAAATTGTCTTCACTAGATGGTTGCACACATCATAAATAACCAGTGCACCAAATTTCGTGATTTTTGAATGTTTCTAGCTATTTTATTTTGAATTAATTGAAGCGAGGGACTGTTTTGCGAATTTAGAGAAGATCCAGGGGCGCAGTGCAAAATCCTTTTCTTCTTCCTCCATTAGCTTAGGCGCAGCGTCGACGCGCACACCACTGCCTGCATGCCTTCACCCCGGGACTTGGCACGCAACAGTGCGTCAACGCCCATCACGTCCCATCCGCCACCCCTCTGTCTCCCGTTTCCCGCCCGCGACAAGCCACAAGGCGACACCATCGTGAATCAATATGCCCCCCCTGCCGGTGCTGAGATGGCCCTGTCGCCGCTCAGCCACCCTACGTTCGACCACTCCCCATCACTCCGACAGCCTCAAATCACATGCGCACAACCACTGGGCTCTCGTGCCACCCCACCCCGGCGTCACTCGGCCTTTAACCCCCTCCCTACCTCATTTTCCTCTCTTCACCCCACTTCAGCCATTAGCGAGTGCCGAGCTCAAACTCGAGCTTGGGCCCCGCCTTTCCCACTGCCTCCCCAACGGTTCCAAAGCCACCAACGCCTGCGCATGCTCCCGCTCTACCTCCCCACGTTGATGCTTGGCCAAATCCTCTCGCTCAGTGGCTGAATCGAGAGAAGTTTAGAGTCGGGCACCTCAGGCGACCTCCACCACCGCCGGCCAAAAATTGACTAATCTCAGTGAGCCTCGTCGCCCCATTCTTCTTCGCTCATGCGCGCAAATACCTAGCGCACCCCTCTGACCATTTGCCTCTCTGATTCTTGGTGCGAGCAAGGAACAACTCCAATTTTCCCCAGCCCTGCCCCATCATCGCAGATCACCGAAGTCGCCTCGTCGACGAACTCTACATCCCTGTCGTCCTCAACACGTTTGGACTTGATGCCGGTCTTCGCGTTGCCACCGTGAAGCTCGGTGTTGACTTTTGCTACGCCATATTAATAAATCATTCCCGGCACGGGGCCAGAAACGGTTCACTAATATGTCCCAGAGTCAAGTAGGTAAAATCTGCAAGCGCACGGAGAATACCGCTGTAGCATTTCACCCGGAAGTATTCAGGGTATCGTATTTGTTTATCCCAAAGGAAGGTTATGATCAAGAAGCGTTACTAACATATAAGATCATGTTAACAATTAGCAAGGATATCTAACCAAGACAGGCGGGTACATGATAATAACCGGGTAGTGTGACACACACAGAAGATTCCTACTAAATAAATAAAGTCTAGTGGAGGAAAGACTAGGCTAAGCTACTCCTACTATACATTCCTATACAGTTGCATAGCCTAAGTAGAATACATACAGACCCACACTCGGGTTCAGCAGTCAATAGTATAGCACTTCAGGCACGGACTTACCCCTGCATCCACAGGCGACTTCCGCCAAGAGCCTACGCACTAGCCTAGCGGGGAGGATTTCAAAGGACGGACAGGGCTGTCACCACCTGCCGCCTACCTCAACGAACCAGTAGACTAACGAATAATTGATGCAAATCAGTCACCCAAGTACCATACTTGCATGACCAAAGAGCACTCTGCCCCTCCGCGATTACTATTAACGAGGCAGAGCTACCGTACGAATACGATCACCAAACCCATGCTATACTTTATCAGCTAAAACTAAGCATAGAGACTATAACATATAAACTAGACTATAGTGACGGTATATAACTAGCATGACAATAGTAGTATAATAAATATAAACTACTATCACACAAGTAGACTATACTATCACATATATGGATCACAATATCAAACAAGAAACTCATGACCCAAGCACAACTATATAGAAAATATATATATATTGATAAGAGCAAAGTCTTACAAAAGGAAAAAGATACAAGAGCCATACCAATTCCAAGTGAAGACTTGGGACTAGAGAGCTCTAGACTCAGCCTAACTCCACTAAAACTCCAAGAACTACTACTAGCAAGAGAGAAATGCTTCTTGTGGTGTGTGTTGAGTGTGAAGGCACACCCTCCTATTTATAGCCTCAATAGGTCGGCAAGGGAGAGTAACCGCCACGGAAGGCATCTCAAACCGTCATCAGGAGTCGCGGAGGAGCCAACACGTGGAAGCCCAGGCGGAGAGGGCGCCCGGCCGGGTCGGCCGACCTGACCAGGTTGGCCGACCTGGGGGTGGCCCCTCCTGGCCTGTGCTTTCTCCAGGTGGCTGTCCTGTGGGCCCTGACGTCGGTTTGCGCGGTATTACAGGGAGTTACGTCGGTTAAGTGCTGAAGATGGGCCCTTCAATCCGTGTGACGTCCATGTGGCACTCTTTGATTGGTCGAAAGTGTGTTTTCTTGCCTTTTGAGGTGTTTCCTTCACATTTCCTCCTGCATGCACAAAGTTCTCCAAGTACAAGTGGAACTATATTATTGTGCTAAAGCATGCGTGTATGAAATACCAAATTCTCCTTTATTTGAGTATAGTTGACGGTTAAAAATGGTACTTAACAGCCGTCAACAAACTCCCCCAAGCTTACCCTTTGCTCGTCCCGAAGCAAAGATAAACTTAAGTTGTTGATCAGGAGTTGCTACAATGTCCTACTCCTCAATAATACTATGCGCATAACAAAGTACTCTTCCTAGAATTAAATATGTTGGCACATAACTTACCCATTTACCTCGATCCATGGGGCTTTTACACCTCATTGTCTTGGGCGGTTGAGAGATAGAACAATTGCAGGGCACCAATCACTTGCTCTAGATTCCGCTATGTTATTCCGGAGGTTTTCAAAAGATTTTGAAAATAAAAACCAAGTTCCTCAAATGATTCTCTCGGATCACTCAATATGTGTATGATTCCTCACCAAGGCAAAGTGTTGCCTATAATCACCTACTTCTAAATAAGGCTTTATGTGGAGCTCAAGGTAGGGATATATGAGGCACTCATGTTCACATAATATTGCTATGTCAAAAGACCGGATCCAAGAAAAACATCAATTCAAACAATCTTGATCAAGATGTGCAAGTGTGTGGGAGAACGGAGGAATGGTGGATGGGAAGAAATAACTCCTTTTTGAATTTTCCTTCTCTCTTTTGGAGTTTCTAGGCTATGGCTATCTTTTGCTTGCTCTCTTTTTTGAGCATTTTTTTCTTTTCTTTTTGCATAGCCATAGTCCTAGTTTGCAATGAATACTTTGAGAGAGGAATTTTGCAATGGATATATGGAGTGTTTCTTTGGATGGATGGATGGATAGTGGCTTTCTTCCGGTGTAGAAGAATAGCTCACGGTGGATATGGTGGATATGGTGGATGCTATCTTCTTGATTTAGAAGGATAGCTCATGGTGGTGGATGTGTGTATATGATCTTGATCAAGAAAGCATGAAAAGACTTCTACTAGGGTCACAACAATTTTGACTAAGCTCAATGTGGAACAAGCAGCATATGTGTAAAGGTTTTCAAATGTAAACACTACATATGGCTGTGGTGGGAATTTCATCATTGAGGAACTTATCAATTTGTCATTTTGAAAAATAAAACTCCAGAATTCAAGCTTTACGTTGAGCAAGATCATAGCAGCCCTATCTATCATATCCTACCTCTCAACAACTTAGAACTAGAGAATGCATATGCTACCCACAAGATTCAAGTTCAAGGCAAGATTTACCAACAAACCTAACTCTTGAGAGAGTACTAAGTTGTAAACTAGCATTAGAGAGGAATAAAGGACAGAGCAACTATTCATCATCTCAACATAGGAAAATTATACACATTCATACCGCGCATGAAAAAGGGAAATATTTTTGTTCTTTTTATATTTTGCAAATTTTTATGGATTTTCAGATTTAGCAAATGCAAGAAATAAAGAGAAGGGGAAAGATACAAGTTACCGTGACAAGGGAGGTCCTCCCTCAAGCTTGTTCTTGCTCATATCTGCTGGTTCGGGTCGTAGCCTTGGGAGCGGAAGAAGGCATCCCAGTTGCTCTGATTCTGAGCCATCATCGCGTTCAGCTGGCGGAATTGGTTGTCGCTGAAATTGACGGAGGATGCTTGACTCGTGCTTGCACGAGTGCTTTTTCTCCGCTTGGTTCCGGCGACTTGCTTCATTCGGTTGAACATGGCTGCACACAAGAACAAACACAAGACAAGAACAAAAACAAGATCGAACAAGTGTTCGGGTGAGCGTTAGTGAAAACGACAAACCCGAGCTTCTCCGAAATTGGTTTTCTTCTCACAACAACTTGCAAATGCACTAAAACAGAGGGGAAATATTTTTTTTTGGGTTTTTGGGGCTGTAGTAAAGTTGAAGAACACGAAATTTTGGGAGAGCAACAAGTGAGCAAAGGAGGGGAGTGAAAGATGAGCTTGGAATGGTGAAGCTCCTCCTCCTGGGCGGTTTTTATGGCCAAGGAAGCAAGATGGCCGTTAGAAAGGGACAGAGCAACGGCCATATAGCCGTTGGGAGAAAGGAGCACAGGAAAAGGTGGGGCCAGGGGGTCGGCCGACCCCACCAGGTCGGCCGACCTGGCAGGTGGGCCTCCTGGCAGCCCCCTTTTTCCTATGTGTTCCCCAACGGCTAGGGGATTTGTCCCCTGCTGCCTTTTTGCTCAAAAAGCTCGACAAAAAATCTTTTCAAAATGGAAAGCCCAAAAACCTATTTTCTAAATTTTCAAAAATGCAAATGAGTTTTGAAAAATTCCAAGGTGGCTGGAAAAATTCAAAAATGCAGAAATGCAGTGGTCGGGAAAAATCAAAATGTGGTGGAAAGCAAATATGCAATTAAAAGAGCAAATATGGATAACTACCGGTTTAACCTCCCGGCGAGGACTCACCTTTTAAAGTCCGACGAGCGGGACTTTTCTCCGGCGTTCAGCTCGATGAAGCGTTGTCCGGTCCTGGAGATGAAGACACGGATGATGCTTCTTGTTTCATTCGCCACACCTTCTTGGTCTTTGTTGCGGTCGGTGGCTTCTCGGGCTTCGGAGGCTGCGGTTTTGCAGGCTTCACAGCCTGTTTCTTTGCAGACCTCGGAGGTTGCTGCCTTGTGGACTTCGGAGGCTGTTGCTTAATGTGTGACCTTTGCCTCCTTGCCTTCATCAGTTGTTGCTGTGCAACCTTTTCCTTCTCAAGGAAGTTCTTCATGAATGTGATGAGGCTGTCCTTCTTCTTTCAGGAAACGGCATGAGGTTCATGTCATAGAACTCATGTGGGGCCGTTTTCCTGGGCGGCAGTTCTTCTTCTTCTGCCGGCTTCTCAGCTGATGTGTCCTTTCCTGCATGGTTAGGGTATGGCGGATCCCGAGTGGACTTACCTCCTCTCGTGGTAACCGCATTAACATTTTCTAAGGGGGTCTCGGGTTGCCCCGGGATTTTCCCCGACTTAGCAGTAGGAACAGTAGCAGCAAACTGAGCTAATTGGGTTTCTATCATTTTATTAAAGCTCAGCTGATTCTTGAGAGCAGCACTACCCTGTTTTCATACAAAATGCAGAAAACAAAGCAAGGTTAGCCTGCTTAGGAGATAGCCTTAATAATTGCAACACTACTATATACATTAGTAATTTTTCTTAAATCATACGCCCTCCCCGGCAACGGCGCCAGAAATGCTTGTTGACTTTTGCTACGCCATATTAATAAATCATTCCCGGCACGGGGCCAGAAACGGTTCACTAATATGTCCCAGAGTCAAGTAGGTAAAATCTGCAAGCGCACGGAGAATACCGCTGTAGCATTTCACCCGGAAGTATTCAGGGTATCGTATTTGTTTATCCCAAAGGAAGGTTATGATCAAGAAGCGTTACTAACATATAAGATCATGTTAACAATTAGCAAGGATATCTAACCAAGACAGGCGGGTACATGATAATAACCGGGTAGTGTGACACACACAGAAGATTCCTACTAAATAAATAAAGTCTAGTGGAGGAAAGACTAGGCTAAGCTACTCCTACTATACATTCCTATACAGTTGCATAGCCTAAGTAGAATACATACAGACCCACACTCGGGTTCAGCAGTCAATAGTATAGCACTTCAGGCACGGACTTACCCCTGCATCCACAGGCGACTTCCGCCAAGAGCCTACGCACTAGCCTAGCGGGGAGGATTTCAAAGGACGGACAGGGCTGTCACCACCTGCCGCCTACCTCAACGAACCAGTAGACTAACGAATAATTGATGCAAATCAGTCACCCAAGTACCATACTTGCATGACCAAAGAGCACTCTGCCCCTCCGCGATTACTATTAACGAGGCAGAGCTACCGTACGAATACGATCACCAAACCCATGCTATACTTTATCAGCTAAAACTAAGCATAGAGACTATAACATATAAACTAGACTATAGTGACGGTATATAACTAGCATGACAATAGTAGTATAATAAATATAAACTACTATCACACAAGTAGACTATACTATCACATATATGGATCACAATATCAAACAAGAAACTCATGACCCAAGCACAACTATATAGAAAATATATATATATTGATAAGAGCAAAGTCTTACAAAAGGAAAAAGATACAAGAGCCATACCAATTCCAAGTGAAGACTTGGGACTAGAGAGCTCTAGACTCAGCCTAACTCCACTAAAACTCCAAGAACTACTACTAGCAAGAGAGAAATGCTTCTTGTGGTGTGTGTTGAGTGTGAAGGCACACCCTCCTATTTATAGCCTCAATAGGTCGGCAAGGGAGAGTAACCGCCACGGAAGGCATCTCAAACCGTCATCAGGAGTCGTGGAGGAGCCAACACGTGGAAGACCAGGCGGAGAGGGCGCCCGGCCGGGTCGGCCGACCTGACCAGGTTGGCCGACCTGGGGGTGGCCCCTCCTGGCCTGTGCTTTCTCCAGGTGGCTGTCCTGTGGGCCCTGACGTCGGTTTGCGCGGTATTACAGGGAGTTACGTCGGTTAAGTGCTGAAAATGGGCCCTTCAATCCGTGTGACGTCCATGTGGCACTCTCTGATTGGTCGAAAGTGTGTTTTCTTGCCTTTTGAGGTGTTTCCTTCACATTTCCTCCTGCATGCACAAAGTTCTCCAAGTACAAGTGGAACTATATTATTGTGCTAAAGCATGCGTGTATGAAATGCCAAATTCTCCTTTATTTGAGTATAGTTGACGGTTAAAAATGGTACTTAACAGCCGTCAACACTCGGGGTGAAGACGGAGTCCCATTTTGTGCCCCGTAGCAGAAAGACATCGGCGAACTCCAGCATTCTGCCAGCGCTCGTCGCCGACAACCTTCCGGTGAGATCCTGACTTCATGAACCCCACCAACCTCTCCGCCTTGACCCGCTCATCATTCGGCCACTCCCATGGCGAGCTCCCGTCGCTTGTTGCTGCCGGCAGCGAGGCCTCCGGCGAGCCCAGCCTCTGCTCCGGCGGGCTGACTGGCGCTGAGTAGCAGCCTTGCTGGCGCCTGCATGACTCCGACGTGGCCCTGATGTGGCTGCTCATGTGGCATTCCCAGATTAATCAATAACCAGAAAAATTAACAGAAATTGCTGAGAACTTTTAAATATCATAGTAAATTCATTTCAATTGCAATAGGACCTCAAACAATTTTTGTTAGTTCTATAAAAATGTGCTCTATTTTATAAAAATGATAGCGAACTACTTATGCCAAAGTATTTTCAATAATTAATTCAACTTGTGCAAACACAAATTAAATCCTCATAAATTCGAGAAATGCAAATTAATTATAATCTTTTGCATGCACGGTTAGTTCATGTTATTACATCACCCTGAATATTGGTTAAGTTAAATTTACATTATTTCACACTCTATTGGCAGAATGGGCGATTCATACCACGAAGTACTATTGGCACTAGTGAACCGATGTAGCATTAAAAATTACTTGCAATAGGATTGGTTAAGGTGCATTGGTTATTGATCCTTATGCTGCTGGAGTGGGCGATTCATACGACGAAGCACTATTGGCAGAATGGCATGCCCACTCGATGTCACCACACCCGGTCTGAGGTGTAAGTTGTTTTATTGCAAAAGGTTGCCATACACGACCTTAAGGGGTGCGTATGTGTCGTGTATCTTGGGTTTTCCCAGCTGGTGTAAATCGATTGCACTTGCTGTCACTTGCAGTAATGAGCACCGCTTGGTCACTGAGTCATCACGTAGTTTACATGATGCTATGAAAGTTGATTATTTGCTTATTGTTGATTATTATTACTGCTGCTCCTATTTTGTATTTACTTCATGTATTGATTTCATTATTTATGTTGCTCCACTAAAGTTATATTTCTGCCCTACCCAATTAACTTGGTAAAATAAAATTTGGTAGAACTAATAGGATGCTTAGTGCAAGTCTTTTTAAATAGCCATCCTATTAGAGCCAACGCATGTCTAGGTCTTTCGACGAGTAAGTCTTGCTGAGTAGTTAGTACTCAGGCTTTGTGCCATTGTTGTTTTTTAGGTAATGAAGATATAGAATTGCATGTAGATGTGATGCCTTGGGACATGCAAGTCCCTGAGGGTTGGACTGCCCGCTGGGAGTCTGATTTGCCGCTACAGTGATTGTTGTGTGCTGCTAGGGTAATGGTTCTCTGGGCATGAATCATTACTACCGCTGTATTATCGAGAGCTTGTAGAACTTTTGTTATTTTGCTTCCGTTGTTTTCGAACTATCCTAAATTTGTAATATTCCGCTGCACTTCAGTACTCTATTTATGTAATAACTTAACTTAAAATGGATAAATGTTGTATTATCAAGTGTCTGTGTTATCAGCACCTTTGGGACCTCGATCCTCCGGGAAAGGACGCCTCAGCTGGTATCAGAGCCGTGGTTCATGATAATACAACAATTAAAATGTATTTTCAAAAACTATGACATTTACGAGTAAGGATATGTTATTATTACCCCTATTAGATGTTAGGGTTGGTGACAAGCTAATGGGTTATGCTTGAGTTGGTTTAGGCTTTCCATTTGTCATTTAAAGTTCGCTCGCAAGGACTATGGCTTTATGGAACGATTCCTTTCATGAATCGTTGCCAACATATTTCATTTTTGGCTCCATGAACAAGTCTTGGAGCGTAGAGTTCGCTCGCGAGGGCTATGGTTTAGCAAGACGGTTTCTTCCATAAACCGTGCCAATTTTTCTTAGTGATGCTCATCATGGTAGCTTTATGAGCATGGGTCCGCTTGTGAGGACCGTGGCTTCGCAAGGTGGTTCGTTTCATGAACCGTTGCCAAGTAGGATTATGTTTATTTTTGTAGTTTCTTTTAAATTTGATGTATTGTTTCTACATTGAGTTTTCTGCAGGTACACTAACACCGTTAGTACAACACTTAGGTTGACTTACGTGATGAGAGCGGGTCATCACCAAACTTTCCTTCCGCTAAGTACCGGCAAAATACGTGTTGTGTTGTGAGGAACGATAGGTTAATAAATTGAAAGTTTTGCATCATGCATCCCTGTATAACTCAACCAAATTTTTTTTTTCATCTTGCTCACCAACCTCTGGATATAAAAATCTAAATTTGTTAATTTGCAAAATTTTGAATTTACAAGTTCAATTGCTAAAGTTAACAACAATTTGTTCTGTTTTTAGTTGCCAACTTCAAAAATTCATAGTTATTAATTTACTCAACCAAATAAGTCATATATGTACTTGTTAGAAATATCAGAATGTGCTCTGTCACCTCATGTAAAAATTTAAAATTTTATCAGAACAAAATTGACTTCAAAAACAGAATCATTTGCAGTCTGTCAGCCACTGTTTTCAGAATGAGACCTGAACTTAGAAATTTCATAACTGGAATTGTACTTCGAATTTGGAAGTGTTTAATCCCAATCTGGAAAGTATTGTAAGTAAATTTTCATCTCCAATAGGTTTTACCAATTAATTACTTTTATCCTGACCAGTAGAGTTGAAACAGTGAGCCCCTGTCACCCAGGAACAGAATCTGCCAACCTAAACTTGTAAAATTCATAAGTCCAGGTTTACTTGGAATTTTTGGGAGTATAAATATAACATGGAAAGCTATGAAAGTATAATGTAACATGGTGCGAAGCACAAGATTTGAAGATTTCATTTGCTGGTCGAAATACTAATTTTTCTGACTGCTGCACAGTCAAGACAGGATCTGTTATAAAAACCGGTTTCCGTATCATTGCCCCTTGAAGCTGGAAAATATGAAACTAAAACTTTATATCTGTATGTCATAGCACTTTACATGAAATGCATTTTTACTTTAAGGAAGGTTTGACTCAATCAAAAATACTTTCCTTGTAAATGGCTGAAAACAATGAACAAACTCCACTAGGTTGGAGATCACCGATGGCCTGTTGTTCACCGGGATGACTCATCTGTGTTGGAGAGTTCTCCGTGGCTTTGGTTATGACATCCCTCCCACTTATGTTGGCAAGGAATTTCAGGAGCATGGAGTCACCTCTTGTGTCATCCATGTGGCGGTTCCCACCAACTATTCAGTTACTCCAGCATGGGAGTCCTGGACCATTAGCATCACTGGGACAGATTTGCTTGCCACTTGGGGTGTTGCTGCTTTCAAGGCACTCACTCGGTTCTGCGAAGATCGCAAGCATGATGTTGCTGGAACACCTGTCATATTGCTGCCCATCAACGATGTGAATGATTTTGAATGGAATCGGTGTGTGGATTTCATCTTTGATCCAAACCACCGCCACCACAATCCTATGCTGCCCATAATAGAGCATTATGGCCTCTTCACATTCGTTTTGTGCACAAACTTGTGCTGGAGGCTAGACATGTATCATGCCGCACTTCGGCTTTCAGAAGCAGAAAAGCAAGCTAAGGATGTGGAAATTTCAGAACTGAACCAACAAATTCAAGCAAAGAATAAAGAGATGGATGCTATTATAGATGAGCGTGGTCAAGCCTTGCAGGATGCAGAGAGTTTTGAGCATGATATGATCGAGGCTCAAGATCACTTGGATGCATTCAAAGCTGCCCATTTTCCTATTGAAGGGAATTGTATTAAGATCACTTTGGAGTATGGAGAACAAGAGGATGTAGAGATGACACCTGCTGGTAATAATGATGTATAAATGATGGATCCGGAAGAACTGGAAGAGCCTATGGAACTGGAAGAACCTGAAGAGCTGGAAGAGTTAGACCAGAAGTAGATGAGTCGCTACACCATGTGTTGTGTTCATGTAATATATGTATCTCGAGTTCGGATGTAGGATCATGTGCCTTGCATAGTGTGTCCGTAGTACCGTAGCTAGGCGTTGGCACATTTATGTAGGAGTTAGTGTGACATTTCCTTTTTAACAATCATGTAATCAGTCTTGGACTAGTGAAAATGGTTGTCACTTCTGAAATATTTATCTGTGCCCTCTTGCAAATTTATATTCTTGCACATATGTCTTTTCTGGATTATTTTTAAGAAACGACTAATGTGCAACCGTATAAATTGCAGCATGGTGCGTACTCAGAACCAGGAGGAGCCAGAGAGCTCGCAGTAGGTAGGTGCTCCGCAGCCCACCATGGCTGATTTAATCGTTGCTGTGCTCACCCGTCAGCAAGGTGATTCCGAGATGCTTCACTAATTGGTGGAGAATACGTTCCGCTTAGGTGGACATGGAGGCAACCGCAAGAACAACAAACAGCCTCGTCAGTGCACGTACTCAGATTTTCTAGGTACCCATCCACTGACATTCGAGCGTGCCAGAGAACCTCTGGAAGCTGATCACTGGCTACGTCAGAGCGATTCCAAGTTCGGTCTGCTGGAGTGCACTAAGCACCAGAAGGTGCTATTCGCTACCCAACAACTCCAGGGCCCTACGGGTGCCTGGTGGGCAAATTATGAAGCTTCTCTCTGAGTTGGTCATCATGTGGAGTGGAATGAGTTCAAGACTGCATTTCATGCTCATTTCATTCCGGCTGGCCTCATTCAGAGGAAGTTCTAGGAGTTCATGCTACTGACTACGTTAACACTGAAGATAAGAAGAGATATGCATTCTTGCGTGGAATGAATGCTACACTCAAGGAACGTCTGACTTGGCAGACGACTGGCACATACAATGATCTGGTCAATGCTGCTATTGTCCAGGAAGGTTCTATGTGCCAAGTTGAAGAAGAAGATCGTAAAAGGAAGGCCCCTGCCAGTGCCTCTACTGCTCCACAAGCTAAGCATCGCGTGATTTATACTTCACCCTCTGGACAGCATTTTCGGGCATCCCTGCAACAGCAATTTCAGTGCTCGTATGCTCAGAATTACTCGAGGCCACCTCAGCAGCAAAACTTCCCACCCGGTGCCCCGTGCCAACAGCAAAACAATCAGTATCGTTCACCATATCAGCAGAAAGGAAATCAGAATGCTCGTGCCCCACAGCCTGCTGATCGTGGAGGCAACTATCCGTGCTACAACTGTGGTCGTACCGGCCACTTTGCTAAGATTTGTACCACACCTAGGCACAACAACAACAACAATAATCAGCGTCAGAACCAGGACAGGTCTAAGAATGCACCGTCTCATGGTGCTCAAGTCAATTACACCAATGCATAATTTTATTAGCAAAGTTTATGTGCAAAAACATAATCTCCACACCACCACCATAAATAAATGCTACACCGTCTGATCTCCTGCTGGACAAATTCTTGCTAACAAAGTACTATGTAAGACTCCACTAGAAATAAATCAAAAGATCTATCCCACCGATTTCATCATGTTTAAAAATCAGGAAATTGACCTAATAATAGGCATGATCTGGATGAAAACTCATAGAGTCATGTTAGACATCGAGCCCCGTATCGTTCACTTAAACTCTCCCTTGCATGGCCAAGACACCCTTTTTCTAAATACCGATTCATCGAAAGATCTGGATGTCTATCACTCGGAAGGACAATCACTCAAAAGTATTCCTGTCATTTGTGAGTATCCAGATGTGTTTCCTGAAGATATCTCTGGCCTCCCACCTAACCATGATGTGGAATTTAAGATAGAGCTAGAGGCAGGAACTTCTCCAATATCACGTCGTCCGTATAAAATGGCTCCGAATGAGCTGGCTGAACTGAAAAAGCAATTGAATGAGCTGCTGTAAAAAGGATTCATTCACCCAAGCACTTCAACTTGGGGCTGTCCCGCTATTTTTGTGATGAAGAAGGACAAATCTCTGCGCCTTGTCGTTTATTATCGACCATTAAATGAAGTTACAATCAAAAATAAATTTCCGCTGCCCCGAATTGATATTCTTTTTGATCAATTGGTTGGTGCTAATGCCTTTTCAAAAATTGACCATCGCTCAGGCTACCATCAGATAAAGATTAGAGCCAAAGACATTCCGAAGACTGCCTTCTCTACTAGATACGGGTTATTCGAGTATCTAGTAATGTCATTCGGATTAACAAATGCTCCTGCCCATTTCATGTATCTCATGAACTCAGTATTCATGCCAGAGCTGGACAAATTTGTGGTAGTATTCATTGATGACATCCTCATCTATTCTAAGTCCAAGGAAGAACATGCTAAACATCTTCGTATTGTTCTTCAATGTCTACGAGACCACAAGTTATTCGTGAAATTCAGTAAGTGTGAATTTTGGTTGGACCGTGTGCCATTTCTTGGTCACATAGTTTCAGCGGAAGGTATCTTTGTAGACCCTGGCAAAGTTCAAGATGTGCTAGATTGGAAAGCTCCTACTTCTGTCCATCAAGTTCATAGTTTCCTCGGATTAGCTGGTTATTACCGTAGGTTCATTCCTAATTTTTCCCAGTTGCCCAAACCCATCACAAGGCTATTGAAAAATGATTTGAAATTCGAATGGAGTGATAAGTGTGAAGAAGCATTTTAGAAGTTGAAAGAATTATTAACTACTGCCCCAGTGTTGGCTCAGCCGAACATCACTAAACCGTTTGACATGTATTGTGATGCATCCAGGACAGGACTTGGATGTGTGCTTATGCAATGTGGTCGTGTCATTTCCTATGCATCTCGACAATTACGGAAGCATGAAGAACATTATCCAACTCATGATTTAGAGCTAGTTGCAGTTGTGCTTGCCCTAAAAATTTGGAGGCATTATTTGCTCGGAAATCTGGTGCATATCTACACGGATCATAAGAGCTTAAAATACATTTTCACTCAGACCGATCTGAATATGAGACAACATCAGTGGCTGGAATTAATCAAGGATTATAATCTAGATATTCATTATCATCCAGGCAAGGCCAATGTAGTCGCCGACACGCTAAGCAGAAAAATCCACTGCAATAACTTGGTGCTGGAATTTTAGGACAGCAGCAACAACATAATTATTTTAGAACCCAATCTTCATATTTTGCCTGCTCTAGTGATCAACAACCTTAGTATACATTCCACCATTCATGAAGAAATCATTGCTGCACAGAAGAATGACATTGGTATGAATTATATCCGTCAAACATTAAAAATGGTAGAGCAAAATATTTCACCCTAGACTCGGATGGTACTCTATGGTTCAATATCCGTTTAGTAGCACCGAAAGACTTTGACCTTCGACGTAAAATTCTAGATGAAGCACATCACTCCAAATGCACTATTCACCCGGGTAGTAATAAAATGTACCAAGATCTGAATGTGACACCTATCAGAGAGTTAAGGTTGACCATTTAAAATAGGCCGGATTACTTCAACCATTAAGCATTCCTGCCTGAAAATGGGAAGACATCAGCATGAACTTTATTGTTGGCCTCCCTCTCACTTCACGTAAGCATGATTCGATTTGGGTCATTGTGGATAGACTCACAAAGTCTGCTTATTTCTTACCAGTCAACAATATATACAAGATGAAACAATATGCAGAACTATATATATCAAGAATATTATGCCTTCATGGAGTACCTAAGGCTATTATTTCGGATAGAGGCTCGTAGTTCATTGCTCGTTTCTGGGAACAACACCATGCATCTTTGGGTACAAATTTAATTTGTAGTTCTGCTTACCATCCCACTACCAATGGACAAACTGAGCATGCCAACCAGATATTGGAAGATATGCTTAGAGCATGTGTCTTAGCCCATAGTGGTAACTGGGATGAGTACCTGCCTTATGCTGAATTTTCGTAGAAATGTCGCCATTTGAAGCACTCTATGGTCAAAGTTGTAGAACCCCTCTGAACTGGTCTGAACCTCGAGAAAGAGTAACATTTGGTCCTGATTTTGTAAAGGACGCTGAGGAAAATGTTCGTACCATTCAAGCAAATCTTAAAGATGCGAAATTTCGTCAAGAAAAGTAGGCAAACTGATGACATAAACCACTCTATTTCAATAAAGATGACTGTGTCTATCTCCGAGTGTTGCCTATGAAAGGCATCCAACATTCTGGAGTCAAGGGAAAATTAGCTCCCCGTTATATTGGCCATTTCAAAATTCTAGAACATTGTGGAAACATAGCGTACAAGATGGAGCTACCTGCTAATTTGTCTGGAGTTCATAACATCTTTCATGTCTCCCAACTAAAACGGTGTCTCAAACCACCAATAGATGTTATCTTGGAAGAGTATGACCATCTTCAACCGGACCCCACATACTCCGAACAACCAATAAAAATCCCCGATGAGAAAGAACGCACAACCCGCAAAAGAACAATCAAATTTTATAAGGTACAATGGAGTAATCACTCAGAAGACGAATCCACATGGGAATATGAGGAATTTCTGAGTACTCACTACCCGAAATTCTGGTTTTCATTCTGAGGTAAATTTTATTTTCATACCTCTCTCTAGTTTGCCTTATTCTTAATCTTGGGATGAGATTTCTTTAAGGAGGGAGGGATGTGACACCCATGTGTCTCACTTTCATTTAACTAGCCTGCTAAGCATAAATTGAAGCTCAAGTGTAGCATAAAATAATAGAGCCTTTTTGGAAATTGAAATTTCCTTTAATCAAATAAAAACCCTACATACTAAGAGGTGAAGTAATTTAAATTTTTCTATGAAACATATGCCAAGTGATTATATAATTATTACAGGAATGATAAAATAGAATTTTAGAAAGTAATTAAGCACTTTACCATATTTGGAAATGCCCAAATAATTAATTTAAGCTCAAAAACCTATTTCATGCATATATTAATTTTTAAATATTTATGATGCCAATTATAAATTTTCTTCACTAAATGGTTGGACAAATCATAAATAACCAGTGTACCAAATTTCGTGATTTTTGAATGTCTCTAGCTATTTTATTTTGAATTAATTAAAGCCAGCCACTGTTTTGCAAATTTAGAGAAGATTTAGGGGCGCAGTGCAAAATCCTTTTCTTCTTCCTTCATTGGCTCAGGCGCAGCGCCGGCGCGCACGCCATAGCTTGCATGCCTCGACCCCAGGACTCGGCGCGCAACAGTGCGTCAATGCCCGTTGCGTCCCATCCGCCACCCTCTCTCTGTCCCATTTCCCGCCCGTGACAAGCCACAAGGCGACACCATCGTGAGTCAATTTGCCCCCCCCCCCCCCGCTGCTGGTGCCGACATGACCTTGCCGCTGCTCGGCCACCCTGCGTCCGATCGCTCCCCATCGCTCTGACAGCCTCAAATCACGTGCGCACAGCCACTGGCCTCTCGAGCCACCCCAAACCGGCATCACTCGACCTTTAACCCCCTCCCTACCTCATTTTCCTCTCTTCACCCCACTTCAGCCATTAGCGAGTGCAGAGCTCAAACTCGAGCTTGGGCCCCGCCTTTCCCACTGCCTCCCCAACGGTTCTAAAGCCACCAACGCCTGCGCATGCTCCGCCTCTACCTCCCCACGTCCCTGCTTGGCCAAATCCTCTCGCTCATTGGCTGAATCAAGAGAAGTTCAGAGTCGAGCACCTCCGGCCACCTCCACTACCGCTGGCCAAAAATTGAATGCTCTCGGTGAGCCTCGTCGCCCCATTCTTCTTCGCTCATGCGCGCAAATACCTGGCGCACCCCTCTGACCATTTGCTTCTCTGATTCTTGGTGCGAGCAAGGAACAACTCCGCTTTTCCCTGGCCCTGCCCTATCACCGCCGATCGCCAAAGTCGCCTCGTCGACGAACTCTATGTCCTGGTCCGCGTTTGGACTTGGTGCCGGTCTTCGCATCACCACCATGAAGCTCGGGGTGAAGATGGAGTCCCATTTCATGCCCCGTAGCAGAAACGCGACATCGTCGAACTCCAGCTTTCCGCCGCCGCTCGTCGCCAACAACCCTCCGATGAGATCCCGACTTTGTGAACCCCACCAACCGCTTTGCCTTGACCCGCTCATCATTCGGCCACTCCAGCGGCGAGCTCCCGTCGCTTGTAGCCGCTGGCAGCGAGCCCTCCGGCGAGCCCAGCCTCTGCTCCGGCGGGCTGACTGGCGCTGACTAGCAGCCTTGATGGCGCCTGCGTGGCCCCGACGTGGCCCTGATGTGGCTGCTCACGTGGCATTTCCTGATTTAATCAATAACTAAAAAAATTAACAGAAATTGCTGATAACTTCTAAATATCATAGTAAATTCATTTCAAATCCAATGGACCTCATACAAATTTTGTTAGTTTCATAAAAATGTGCTCTATATTATGAAAATGATAGCCAGCTACTTATGCCAAAGTATTTTCAATAATTAATTTAACTTGTGCAAACACAAATTAAATCCTCATAAATTCAAGAAATGCAAATTAATTCTAATCTTTTGCATGCACTGTTAGTTCATGTTATTACATCACCCCGAATATTGGTTAAGTTAAATTTACATTATTTCACACTCTATGATTTATTTGGTGCTTTAGTTTATATAAATGCTAGTAAATAAAATATTAATGTTCAGAAGCTGTGACTTGGTAAAAATAATGTTCATACATGTACCTGTTTATAATAAATCACTCAAGTCTAGTAACACTGTTTTACTATATTAATTGCACTAATTATCCATAGAACTATAATAACCCCATTTAAATGGTTAACACACATAGATAATGAAATTCTAATTTGCTTCTTTGATGCATATGGCTTCGAGAACATATTAATAAGATTGTTGGCATTAAAACACTAATACATTATACACCCATCATATCATTACATGTAACGGTGTCGCGACAATACCGTTAATCATTTGTTCATCAATAGGTAACGACAATCGGGAGCAAGAGCCGGACTTCCAGCAGGACACTGAGTCTGGAGAGCAGGAGACTGAGGTTGCTAACACTAGTGTTGATCCAGGGAAGCCCCGGTTTGCATTCGCCTTTTTACAAAGTTGCTAGTTTAACATCACTACAAGTGTCTATATTTGATTGTTGCATTAGGTTAATAGGAGTTGATCGAAAACCCACTTTGCATGATACCCCAAATGACCTATGTTACTGTTGTATGATCTTGGTAGGATCCGGTACTGTGCTGCTATGCTTAGTAATTGAATAATAGCGTTAGTTTTATTATTCGTACTAAGAGGATGAACTTGATCACTAAATTTAAACTTAATGCAAATAAGTTTACTTTTGATGCTATGACCGGGCAGGGATAATGCATGTGTAGGTTTGCAGCAGCATATGGATGTTGGCTGCGGTAGCCCTACCTTGTTGAACCTAGGACCCGTCCGTTGTTGGCCCCTTGATCAAGTTTTGAATAGTACCAAATGCATGCTAGTTTATAGGCACTAGTAAACCGATATAGCATTAAAAATTATTTGGAATAGGATCGGTTAAGGTGCATTGGTTATTGACCCTTCTGCTACTGGAGTGGGCAGTTCATACCACGAAGTACTGTTGGCAGAATGGCATGCCCACTCGATGTCACCACACCTAGTCTGAGGTGTAAGTTCTTTTATTGCAAAAGGTTGCCATATAAGACCTTAATGGGTGCGCATGTGTCGTGTATCACGGGTTTTCCCAGCTAGTGTAAATCGATTGCAATTGTTGTCACTCGCAGTAATGAGTACCGCTTGGTCACTGAGTCATCACGTAGTTCACATGATGCTATGAAAGTTTATTATTTGCTTATTATTGATTATTATTACTGCTGCTCTTATTTTGTATTTACTTCATGTATTAATTTCATTATTTATGTTGCTCCACTAAAGTTATATTTCTGCCCTACCCAGTTAACTTGGCTAAATAAAATTTGGTAGAACTAATAGGATGCTTAGTGCAAGTCTTTTTAAATAGCCATCCTATTAGAGCCAACGCATGTCTAGGTCTTTCAACGGGTAAGTCTTGCTGAGTAATTAGTACTCAGGCTTTGTGCCATTGTTGTTTTTTTCAGGTAATGAAGATATAGAATTGCCTGTAGATGTGATGCCTTGGGACATGCAAGTCCCTGAGGGTTGGACTGCCCACTAGGAGTCTGATTTGCCGCCACAGTGATTGTTGTGTGCTGCTAGGGTAATGGTTCTCTAGGCATGAATCTTTACTACCGCTGTATCATCGAGAGCTCATAGAACTTTCGTAGAACTATCCTAAATTTGTAATATTCCGCTGCACTTCAGTACTCTATTTATATAATAACTTAACTTAAAATGGAAAAATGTTGTATTATCAAGTGTCTGCGTTATCAGCACCTTTGGGACCTCGATCCTCCGGGAAGGGATGCCTCAACCTTGTTCCAATTGGTATAATCGACACACATCCGCCACTCTTTATTCTTCTTCGGTACAAGGACTGGGTTTGCCAGCCAATCGGGATGGTACACTTCCCTTATAAACTTAGCATCTAACAATCTAGCTATTTCCTTCTTCGGCATCCTTGCGGTCTTGTGCGAACCTTCTAAGCCTTTGCCTGACAGGGGTGGCCCTAGGAGGCACCCTTAGCTCATGCTCAATCTTTTCCCTAGGAAATCCCAGCATGTTAGAGGGCTTCCAAGCAAAGATGTCCCTATTTTCCTAGAGAAAAAGAGTGAGCACGAGTTCCTATTTCTTATCGAAGACGGCCTCTGCGTAAGTGATCTTAGCAGGGTCCTTTGGGTGGACTGAAACTTCCTTCGTAGGGACATCGTCAGTCTGGATCTTATCTTTGGTGGGCTTGTTCACGGGGACCTCCGTGTCAGTCCGCTCCTGACTGCCGACTGCCTTCTGGATCTCTAGCCGGTCGGACAACATCAACTGTCGGTTGACCATCTTACAACTCTGCACATTGCAATCAAAAGAATTCCGAATGTCAGAGTGGAGGGAGATGATTCCCTTGGGGCCTGGCATCTTGAGAGTGAGATACGGGTAGTGCAGGACCGCCATGAATTTCGCCATCGCCGGTCTACCGAGGATGGCGTGGTAGGCAGACTCGAAGTCGGCTACCTGGAAGATGACACACTTAGTCCTGAAGTTCTCATGGGTCCCAAAGGTGATGGACAGAGCGATCTGTCCAATAGGAACAGAGGTCTTGCCCAGCATGATCCCATGAAAGGGAGAGGAACTCGGCTGCAAGTCACTAACTGACAAGCCTAACTTCGTGAGGGTCTTGGTGAAGATCAAGTCCAGACTACTTCCTCCATCGATGAGTACTTTGTTTAACTTGACCCCCTTCATCGTTGCCACGAGCACTAGCGGATAGCGACCTGGCTTGGGCAGGTGCTTGGGGTGATCCGACCGATCAAAAGTAATCGGTACTTCAGACCACCTCATGTACTCGGGCGCGGAAGGCTCTACAGAGTTGATCTCACGTAGTTCCAGCTTTTGCTTGTGCTTGGATGTGTAGGCATCTGGGCCTCCAAAGATGAAATTGACTTCCCTCCGGGGCTCCTAGGACTCTCCATCCTCATCCTTGTTGTCACCATCATTGGCTTTATCCTTGCCGTTGCGCCTTGGCGGATCTTTGGCCACGTTCAGCGTGGCAGTCGCGAAGCCCTTCATCCGGTAACAGTCCTTTGCTTTGTGGTTTCCCTTTGGATGCCATAGCAATGGGCCACTCAGCAAGTCATCCATGGTCTGCTGGTTCATCCGAGGATTTTTCCTCGTTCGATCTACTTCAGCGACCATGTTCTTAGTCTTCCACCTCTTGTCCTTCTTGGAGGACTCCGGCTTGTCCGAGCACTGCTCCTTGCCTTTGCCTCGGATGTCGTACAAGGCCGACTCTCCGAATGCGAACTTATCAACGATCTCAAAGCACTCCCGAGCGGTCACCTTGAGGTCGTGATTTCTCCGACCGATCTCCCGAACTAGCTCATTGCTCTGGACACCTCCTTGGAAGGCTGTAATGATCCGTTGGTCCGAGACATTAGAAATTTTGGTCTTCTTGGCGCAGAACCGCTTGATGTTCATGTAGGGATTCGTCAGCATTCTGCTTGATCCGAGTGAGGTCGAAGTGATTGCCTAACCGGTTGCAGGTAGCTTAGAAGCTCTCAATGAACTTCTTGTTGAGGTTGCCCCATGAAGTAATCGACCTCTCTGGGAGTGATGTGAGCCAAATCCGAACGGCTGGCTCAAGATAGAACGGTAGATAGTTGACCATCACATAGGTGTCGCCACTTGCTGACCAAATTGCCGTGCTGTAAAGTTGAAGCCACTCCTGAGGGTTGTTCTGACCATCATACTTCTCGATGGGACCAGCTTGAATATGAAGTTCTGGTATGTAAGCCTTGATCCCATCGAATTCATCCTCGTTAGGGGTGACCGATCTTCGTTGTCGGTCTGGTGACCGAGAAGGTGAAGACGCGCGACGATTATGGTGAAGGCCTATGTCATCACTATGACAACAACGCCGATTGTCTTCATCATGGTTTTTGCGCCGGTCCTGATCATCTCGTCGATGTCGGTCGTCGCGGTTGTCTCTTAGAGGTGTATTGCATTGTCGGTCATTTCGTCAGTCAACCCGTCGGTCGTCCCTTCGGTCATCAGTCCTCCAGTTACGGCGCTCCTCCTTGTGGCGCTGGTCATCCCGAACCCGCTCTTCAGTACGAGAGTTGATGGTATCTCGACCATCACGGGGTCTCATGGAATTCTTTAGATCGCTACGTTGTTGACCATGAGAAGTTGCGTGGCTAGAACTCGCCACTGATTGTGGTTTGTCCCTGACCGCGTCTTGAATAGCAGCTGCTTTGAGTATGGCCACTGCCTTATGCATTGCTGGAGTTTGGTACGCTGCATCATCCATCAAGCTGTCAAGCAACGTTTTCACTCCAGTGATGTTGTTCTAAGGGGTGTCGTAGACCTTGACGCCATCTACTTCAATCTCCCACTCCTCAGGTCTAGCCGTCACGCCAATCGAGATCACGAGATCCTCTCGGTCGGTGGCGGTGACCGTTCGAAGGTGGTACCTCTTCGAGGTCATCATCCTTTTGGCCTTCCTCATCACGTCCATCGTTGTCGTTGGCAGGACCATCATCATTGTTGTCATCATCCCCATCATCAGTTGGGTTCTCATGAACCTCGACCATATTAACGGCCAAAGGATAAGGGCATGTAGATCCATCTGAGTCCTCATCAAAGGAGCAGACCGACTTAGAGTTGTACCCGGTGGGTAGATCTGTGTCGCCGAATTTGAGTGGAACCAATGCAGGGATAAGATCTGATGGGCTCGATGATCGCGCCATGAGATTAGCTGCGGCCGAGTCGGATCAATGGTCGTCGAGGCCTAGCACTCCGTTGGAGTCGGCGGTGAAGTCGAGCGACCCAAAGGAGATCTTGAAGTCTGGCAAGTACTGGATGGTGGGAATCTTGGCCATGGTAGACGACGGTGAATCCCGGCGAGCCTTGTCCCCTACATAGCGCGCCAACTGTCGAGACTTCTACTCGGCAATAAATTTATAGAGCTACATCAAGATTAAGAACTCGATGGATAAGACACAAGCCACTGATTTAGACAGGTTCGGGCCCTCTCGATGAGAGTAAAAACCCTATGTCCTGTGTTCTATGGTTTGTATTGATGTTGCGTTTCGTGTCCCTTGATGGGGGTTCCCTGCCGCATTATATATCCGATCGGCAAGGGGTATATGAAGAGTCCTACTTGTAGTCTACAAGGATTTACATAGAAAGTCTATCTCTAATTGCCTTGTGCTCCATGCCGACTCGGTCGGTTCCCTTATGGATAAGGTACCCAGTCATCTACCGACTTAGGCATAACTATTGATACATGTAAGGTAAGTATTCCATAGTGGACAACCTAGACTTATATGTTGGCTTTGTTCCCACTAGACTAGCAAGGTGGTACTAAATTCCCACCCCTGATGCACACAAGTGATCATGATCCACTATGGGCTTAATATCCCCATGCATGGACCTACACATGTCATGCACCATATGTCCGGACCATCGAGCACTCACATGTACCATGTCTGTGAGGGTTGGCTCTGATACCACTGTGACATTAGGGTCCACACCAGACTAGGTCTGACTCATATTTTGAGTCTACCCCACTAATAGGTATTTTAACAAAAAATAGAATAAATCTATAAGCTTTCACCGAGGAGTATTCCAAGGTATCGAATCCACAGGGAACGTGTGTGCCTAATCATCTATTCTAGTTCGACCAAGGACACCAAGATAATTGTGGCTTTGGGTAGAGAGGATTTCTAACAAGTGTAAGGTCCTAATCAAGGTCCTCTTCCGGACTTTCCCTCACTCTCTCCCTATTTCCTAAGGAATTGGGTAGCACGATGCCTAAAACAAATGAAGTGCTAATTTAATCTTGAAGTGTGTGGAGAGTGATGGCACTCGCCTCCTGGTATTGGGGCCCAAAGTTGGTAACTTACAAAGTAACACCCGCCCTAAGAGCGGGAACCAACCTTGGAAAAGGCGGTGGGGGACTCCTCGAGCAGGCCAGGGCCGAGTGGGTCCAAACATTGTTCGACCGAACATAAATTGGCCCCTTTCGGCCAAAGCCTTCTCTAGGACATTGACTTACTATCCCGAAGCCTTCTCTGGTACACTGACTTACTATCCCGTGAATCCTTGTTATGCGCTCTGATTTGCCGGAAGTGTGCTCTCTGCCATGATGACATGGATTTTCCTTTAATTATGTGGGTAAATCACTTTCAAGCAAATATTCACCAACACTTGTGGAATTCAATAGTAATAAACTCCTACCACTATATTGGTTGTTTACTTTTATAGCTTTATGCAGGTATTTGACGGTCTGAATTGGTACTTAGTGACTGTCAACAAACTCCTTGTTTATGGCATCCTTGGGGATTTCTTCCTTCTACCACTCCTTGTTTATGGCCTCCTTGAGGATTTCTTCTTTGAAAGGCTTGGGAGGTGAAAGGGATGTCGTAGGCTTATTCCGCCAAAAGTGATTCAAGGTGTTTCTAAGACCATCAAGTAGCCCTTCCTCAAATTCAACTGGGAACCCTGAGGATAGGATTTCTCCTACCTTCTGAGTAGTCTCAACTGTAGAGTCTAAAGGTAAGATAGCTATGGGTTTAAATGTAGCTGTTGAGGGACCCTTGTGGGTTGGCTTGCCTTCCCCATGGTTAAATTATTGGCCTTGTTTCTTGAGGATAGATCTAGAGGGCTTAAAGGGAATGTTGTCATTGCTTCATTGAATGGCTCACCCCTAGGGAGAGATTTTGTCATAAGATTTTCTGATTGATAGATTGAGACAAAAGAGATGTCTCTCCCAAGTCTTGTGTTGAAACTTCCTAGCTTTGGTCTATCCGGGAATAGCTCATCCAACGGATGCCCGATCAAAATTTGGAAGTCATAGACTTCAACTACATGGAAGTCTAGGATAGTTTCAACACGTTTGTGCTTTAATGACACATTTTGCAATGTCCCTAATCCTTCTAAAGATTGGTCTAAGGTGTCCATGAAGAATTTGCTAATCGGTGCATGGGGCTCACAGCCTATGATGGCTAGTGCAATGGATTTTGAGATGATATTGGCACCAATTATGCGACTGAAAAGAACATTCACCTTCATCTATCTTATGTGGCATTGAATGGTCGAATAAGGAGGCATAATCCAAATTATATTAGGAGAATGTTCTCTTTCATTCAACCATTCATTGTTTGGCATGGCAAAGCACTCCATCTGATTCTCTTGGAGGAAATTGTTCTCTAGGGGATCAAGAGGAGACATGAGAATTGGTGGGTTCTTCTTGCAAAATAATTCGAGGTGTCCCCATGGTATTTCAAAGGACTTTCCTCGAATTTGATAGAGAACTCAGGAGAATTTTCTAATTGAGACATAAGGACAGAAAAATGACTTCCTCTGAGTTCGATGTCTAGGATCCCATGTCGGTAGATCAGCGAAAAGTCTCTCCATGGGATGCCTGATTAAAATGTCAAAGTCATGGACTTCTAACACATGAAAGTCAAGAAGAGTTTCAACATATTTTTGCCTTAAAGACAGATTTTGTAAAATTCCATATCCTTCTGAAATGGGTTCGGAGGGACATTGAAGAAATTTACAAGTCGGTGCCAAGGGTTCTTCACCCAAAATGGCAAAAGCACAAGCATCCAAAATGATGTTGACATCGATAGTGGGATTACAAAGAAGATTCACCTTTTCTCCTCTTGTGAAGCAGTGAATAGAAGAGGAAGGGGAGCTAATCCAAATTAGATTCGGAGAAAGCTCAACCTCTCCTGACCACTCATTGCTCACGTGTGACGTTAACTCCTTCACTGTCTCTTGGAGCAAAGGCTCCTTGAGAGGATTGGGAGAAGATACTGGAGTTGGTGATTTCTTTTGATAGTGACAACTCGAGGATTTCCCACGATCTTTGACGAGATTTACCTCGAATTGGAAACAGAGCTTTGAAAGTTGTATTTCTTCTTCCTCCATTGCTCGTGGTTCGGTTGACTTCTCACTAGATGAATCAATGGATAGGCAAGGATTTGGCAGGTTCAACTAGTGGGGTGGCCTCAATACTCGATGAAGCTTCCTCCTGAGAGGGCTCTCTACAGTCGGCTAGGAAAGATGAGTTTTCTTAAATAAGGTCTAGGATAGCTCTTCCTTCTGCAGGATTATTATGGATGAACGAACCTTTGGCGGTGACGTCGAGATATAGGGTAGACTCCTTGCTTAAACCTAGACAAAAGTGTTGCAACAACACGTGGTCGGGCAAAGACAAGTCAGGGCCAGAAGTGGTTAACAAGGAAAACCTGGCCCAGGCTGCACCTATGGATTCCTTCTCGCTTTGACAAAAGTTGAGAATCTCCCTTTGTAGAGAGACGATACGTGATGTAGGATAGAACACAAGACAAAATTTATCTCAGAGTACTTTCCAATCACTATTCGTACTCCAAACAAAATGGGTGTACCATTGTTTTGCATCCTTCATGAAGGAAAAGAGAAAAATTTTCCACTTGAGAATGTCTTGAGTCATGCCATTGGTCGATAGGCATGAACACAAATGCTAAAACTCCCGTAAATGATGGAAAAAGTTTTTTCTATTTAAACCAAAGAAGGATTGTTCCCAAACCATGGCTATAAAGCTACGGCGGAGTTCAAAGCCAGAAGAATGAATTGGGACCATTGAAAGCGGTGGCTCAAAGAACTCGCTCTTTGGAGCAAAAAAGATTTGAATGGTAGGTTGCTCCATTGGAGAAAAGAGATGAGAAATAAATGAAGTGAAATAAAAAGACACGAGGACGAACTAGATTCGAAGATCAAACTACAACCGTTCCCTGACAACGACGCCAGAAAGCTTGTTGGGTATTTTAACGACAATAGAATAAATCTGCAAGCATACGGATACCGAAGTAGCTTTCACTAAGGAGTATTCCAAGATATCGAATCCTTAGGGAATATGTGTGCCTAATCTTCTATTCTAGTTCGACCAAGGACACCAAGATAATTGTGGCTTTGGGTAGAGAGGATTCCTAACAAGTTTAAGGTCCTAATCAAGGTAATAGCACTACTAGGTTGCTTACATTGGGCATCCGATTTTCCCCTGCATCCATAGTGCGATTCTAGACTAGAGCCTACTTTGTAGCCAAATGTGGAGGATTTCAAAGGACAGATAGGGCTGTCACCACCTACTGCCTACCTCAAGCAATCTGTGGACTACGCGATAAACAATGGTAACCTACGGCCTAGATACCACATCTATTCTTTCAATTACTCCCTTAATCTCTAGCTACGCTGGTACAAGACTAAGGTCACTAACTAAATAGAGCACTGAGCAAGCAAAGCAACTAAGTATAAAACTTATTTAAAAAGAAAACATAAATACCAAGAAAGGAATCATGAAGACTTACTAAATATGACAAGCATCCGTCGAGGTACAAGTGTGGAGAAGAGGTGGACAGGCCCACTCCTCCTCCGGACTTCCCCTCACTCTCTTCCTATTTTCTAAGCACTTGGGCAGCCCTATGCCTAAAGGAAATGAAGTACTAAACTAATCTTGAAGTGTGTGGAGAATGGAGGCACTCTTCTCCTTATATAGGGGCCCAAAGTCGTTAACTAAGACGGTAAATCCCACCCTAAGCGCGGGAACCGACCTTGGAAAGGCGGTGGGAGACTCCCCAAGCAGGCCTGGGCCGAGTGGGCTGAAACATTGTTCGGCCGAAGAAAGGTGTTCGGCCGAACATAAATTGGCCCTGTTCGGCCATAGCCTTCTTCGGGACACTGACTTACTATCTCCACTGACCCCTCCACGTGTTAAGACTTTTGGTATGTTGGTTTGCTCTGTTTATGGGCCCATGGATCCTTGTGTTGTGCTCTGATTGGTTAGAAGTGTGCTTTCTCCCTTGATGACATGGATTTTCCCATAATTATGTGGGTAAATGTCACACCCGGTTTTAAGGATAAAACCAGATGCTTAGTATATGTGTGCCCAGGACAAGTTTCACACATATCGACAGTAAAAGTGAATAACAGTCTAACCAATGTCATTATTAAAGCATACCATTATTACATAAATAATTGTCTTTAAAGACTAACGACGACTCTTCATCGATGTAGTCCATCTCTCCATCTTCTGAGCAGCAGTTTGATAGTACAACAACAAAGGGAAATAGCAAGGGTGAGCACATGCCGTACTTAGCAAGTGGGGGAAAGTATGACATGCAAGCTGAATAGAAAAAAGGCTAACATAATGGTTCATTTGCATAAATGAGCACCTAAACCTCAAACCATTTGAAAAGCAATCCTATTTGCTAGGTGAGTTGTAAAGCCCAAAACCCGTTAATGTCAAGTAGTTATAGCCCATACTGGACTATGATTCACATAGAATCCAGAGCCACCAACTCACATAGAGTTGAACAGTTCACATAGAACACTATTCACTAAGAAGCCAGCCAATACCAACCAAACCAAACTTGGCTACCCACCAAGTTCACCCGTAACCAACCCTCCTAAATGTGTGAGGATCCAGGCCGCTCATGACTGTGAGCACGACTGTTATAACAGTTTGACACTCTACAGAGGTTGCACAACTTTACCCACAGGTTGGTGATTTCATCACTATGCAGTGACTAGAGAGTCTCCATGTTGCCCAAATCACACTATCGTAGGTGTGAGGCCAAGAGATCACCACAAGGTCTTTCAAAGAGCTTCTCAGCTTGCAAACAATCCACGCTAAGATTTCACAACTGCGGAATGAAACCGTTCCTACAGAAGCCCCCTCTAGCGCCATGGCTAGGAGTGAACCGTCCATCACCTGAGTCCGAGAGTAAACCGTCCCGTCCTCATCCCTCGACTGCCCACAAAACTGGGAAGACATCTTGATACTCAACCAAGCCTACCCATATCAGACCTGTGCTTTGCGCTATTTTCCTGGGTGGCTGCTCCACAAACTACTCTTGTGATCCCAAACAGGTACCACCACAATCCCACAGTACTGTACCGAGTACACGTGCATATCTGCACCATCCTTGTCATCCTCCTGCTTGGATAAACTAGGTTCCATGTTACTCAAAAGGATTACCCATCCCTCATGATCATTATGTTAAAGTGAACCATTAGTCAAGATTAACAATAGACACTTCCCTTCCCGACATAGCCAACTAAGCATGACGTACCCACACTAATAAGCTACACCAGAACCCAGACGACAAGGAATAATATGGAACAGGATGATGACACATAGGATTCAATATTAACAAGCATGCATAGAGAATAAAGAGGAATGTAAAACATAGGTTCAATATGCATCAAGGACACTTGCCTGGTTCCCTTTGCTGCTGCTCAAAGTCTTCAAGATGGAGATTCTGGAAATTCCCTAACTAGGGTTCGTCTACTCAACGTCACACCGGAAACACAAGCATATAAACAAACTAAGAAACAACACACCACACAGTAACAAACAATAATGAAAACAAAACTATGAAATAGTACGCGTTGCTATGATCGCGTGAGCGCAAGAGTCGCCTCAAACCGAGTTATGGGTAAGAAGTTACGAAGGTTTAAAGTTCTAGGGTTAAAATAATAATTTACTAAAATATTACTCTGGTGCAAGAATTTCTCAGATCGGAGCTACGGTTAAAAAGTTATGATGATTTAAAGTTTTAGGGGCTAAAACATAAAAATAGACAAGTTAAAAGACCTAAAAGTAATTTCAGAAAGGTATAAGGGCTATACTATAAAATATAAGTATAAAATATAATTTATGATGATGTAATTTATAAAAAGTGTAGGGACCAAAATGTAATTTATAAAAAGTGTAGGGACTAAGTTGTAAAAAGTTAGGACTAATATATTATTTAGAAAAAGTTTAGGGGCTTTTCTATAAAAATAGCAGGGGCCTATTCGCAATACTGACATTTACTCGTAATTACATAGAATAAATAAATAAATAATAATATATAAAATAAAAATAAAAAAACTAATTCCCGTGGACTAGGTCCACGGGGCTCGTGAACCACGGGGGTGCACCGGTCCACGGTCCACGGTGGACCGGGGCCATACCCCTTCAGCTCGATGTAATCTGGGCCGTTGGCCCAAATCGGACGGCCAAGGGGCTCTCCGGCGGGGTAGTGGCCATCGGCAGCCAAAGAGGCGGCGGCGCCATGGCCGGCTTGCCGGGGCTCGCGGGGGAGGGCCGCACGGGCATGGGGAGACCCGGGGAAGGGTGCAACGGGGGCGGCGCGGGGAGTGGGGCTCACCGGCGAGGTCACACGCGGGCGGGGAGGGCCGAGGCGTTGGCTGGAAGTGGCGGCGACGGCGACTTTCGGCGACGACGTCGAGGCGTGCGAGGGAGGTGGCGGCGGGACAGGGGAAAGGCGGCGCGAGGCTGCAGGCCCCCCTATTTATAGGGGCGCAGGCCCCTAGGCCTGCCGTGGCACACACGCCGAGGTGGAGGCGGCGCGGCTAGGGTTAGGGTTGGCGTGGGCGGGGCTGGCGGTTGGGCCGAGCGGGCTGTGCAGGTGGGCCGAGGTGGTCGGGGGATGGCTGGGCCACGTGGGAGAGTGAGGCCCAAGGCCGGAGGGGAGAGAGAAGGAGGGGAAGGGAAGTCCTGGGCCGTGGGGGAATTTGGCCCAGGTCAGGGGAAAAAGGGGAGAAGGGGACGGAAGAGGCTGGGCCGAGCCAGACTTCGGCCCAAGTCGAAAACAGAGGGGGAGGGAGGGGAGAGAGTGGGCTGCGGGGAGGGAAAAATCTGGCCCAAGGTTGAGAGGGCTTTCTTTTCCTTTTCTTTTCTTCTTTCTAATTCTATTTCCTAAACCAAATAAACCGATTTCTAAGTGAATTTTCAGGCACCTGTCTATACAATGAAAACCTAATTCATCTAATAGGCATGAATGTAACAACCAAATATAATAATAATAATAATTATTATTATTATAAATAAAATAATCTAAATTAATTTAATTACTTCAAGAAAATAGTTCTTTTACCTAAAATAAATGTTAATGCTCTAATTAATTTAAATTAAATTTTAATCTATTTTAAAAAGTTTTAAAATTTAGTGAAATTTAGGTCACATACCAAAATTTAAAATTTTGGGGTGTGACAGTAAATCACCTGCAAGCAATTATTCACCAACACTTGTGAAATTCATTAGTAATAAACTCCTACCACTATGTTGGTTGTTTACTTTTATAGTTTTATGCAGGTATTTGACAGTTAGAATTGATACTTAGTGACCATCAACACCCTCGCACCCACCAAACTTTTCACACTTCTGTCCTCGCTTCACATAAAAGAGCTAACCCGAGTTTGGTGGTAGTAGACAACCTAGGCTTATATGTTTGCCTTCTTCCTACTAGACTAGCAAAAGGTACTAAATTCGCACCCCCTTATGCACATAAGTGCTCCTAGGCCACTATGAGCCTAGTCTCAATGGGTTGGGATGTTACAATAAAGGCTAGGCCCAGGTGTAAAGGTAAAGGCCAAATGTCACTTTTGATGAGTTTCTGACGAAATATGTGAAGATGAGAGATGCAAAAAGTGCTTATCAGCCGAACAACATAAGTCATCAAGGTTACTTCCAAAGCACAATTCTGAAGAGTGGAATCGATGAAAGAAAGACTTTGTTGTAGCAAATCCATAACCTCCTTACATGCCAATTGCACCAATGTTAGGTGGACCACCTCATACAAATTTTCATCCTTATTCTTCATAAGACTGGAATGGTTCATGAGCTCAACCTCCATCATATTTTGCACCTCAACAATTTGAGAATGTAGTACCCTTTGTAAGACAACCACATTTCAAAGACCATTTTGATCAAACAAATCGATCAACAGTTCAAGAGAAAAAATTGTGGATAAAAAGTTTATCGTGTCAAAAGGGATGACTATAAAGATAAAAGTTTAGATCTGTCCTCAACTTTTTTAAAGCATGTTATAATAAGAACGTCGACGAATATTGGCAAAGAGATGAGTTGATTATACATGAGTTGCCAAATCTGAATCAAACAAGTTGGAGGTGCCTAAAACCAAAGAAAAACTGCCAACATCCAAACCAGGAAAACAACCGAAGCACCAGTGTTGGTATTTTTAACGAATACAGGTAATCCACATGCGCACAGATTAATACCATTGTAGCATTTCACCTAGAAGTATTCAACTTATCATATTTATTTTATGCCAAAGGAAGTCAGATGGATCAAGATAGTTAATGTGTTCTAGGTGTTGCACAATAAATTATAAGACAAACTCCTCACAGGGGTAAGGATATAGATAAACATGGGTAGTGGACTGTAAGGGCCAAGTGCCCGAAAAAGGGGAGGGGGGGGGGGAGGCGTTGAATTGGTAACACCCACGAAAAACTCAACTTTCACACTTCTCTAACTAGCACTTAATCAGTCCCTATCCAGTTCTAGATAGCATGGCAAATGATCCTAAGATAGTGTTGACTTTTGCTAAGCCATATTAATAAATCATTCCCGGCACGGGGCCAGAAACGGTTCACTAATATGTCCCAGAGTCAAGTAGGTAAAATCCGCAAGCGCACGGAGAATACCGCTGTAGCATTTCACCCGGAAGTATTCAGGGTATCGTATTTGTTTATCCCAAAGGAAGGTTATGATCAAGAAGCATTACTAACATATAAGATCATGTTAACAATTAGCAAGGATATCTAACCAAGACAGGCGGGTACATGATAATAACCGGGTAGTGTGACACACACAGAAGATTCCTACTAAATAAATAAAGTCTAGTGGAGGAAAGACTAGGCTAAGCTACTCCTACTATACATTCCTATACAGTTGCATAGCCTAAGTAGAATACATACAGATCCACACTCAGGTTCAGCAGTCAATAGTATAGCACTTCAGGCACGGACTTACCCCTGCATCCACAGGCGACTTCCGCCAAGAGCCTACGCACTAGCCTAGCGGGGAGGATTTCAAAGGACGGACAGGGCTGTCACCACCTGCCGCCTACCTCAACGAACCAGTAGACTAACGAATAATTGATGCAAATCAGTCACCCAAGTACCATACTTGCATGACCAAAGAGCACTCTGCCCCTCCGCGATTACTATTAACGAGGCAGAGCTACCGTACGAATACGATCACCAAACCCATGCTATACTTTATCAGCTAAAACTAAGCATAGAGACTATAACATATAAACTAGACTATAGTGACGGTATATAACTAGCATGACAATAGTAGTATAATAAATATAAACTACTATCACACAAGTAGACTATACTATCACATATATGGATCACAAAATCAAACAAGAAACTCATGACCCAAGCACAACTATATAGAAAAGATATATATATTGATAAGAGCAAAGTCTTACAAAAGGGAAAAGATACAAGAGCCATACCAATTCCAAGTGAAGACTTGGGACTAGAGAGCTCTAGACTCAGCCTACCTCCACTAAAACTCCAAGAACTACTACTAGCAAGAGAGAAATGCTTCTTGTGGTGTCTGTTGAATGTGAAGGCACACCCTCCTATTTATAGCCTCAATAGGTCGGCAAGGGAGCGTAACCGCCACGGAAGGCATCTCAAACCGTCATCAGGAGTCGCGGAGGAGCCAACACGTGGAAGCCCAGGCGGAGAGGGCGCCCAGCTGGGTCGGCCGACCTGACCAGGTCGGCCGACCTGGGGGTGGCCCCTCCTGGCCTGTGCTTTCTCCAGGTGGCTGTCCTGTGGGCCCTGTCGTTGGTTTGCGCGGTATTGCAGGGAGTTATGTCGGTTAAGTGCTGACAATGGGCCCTTCAATCCGTGTGACGTCCATGTGGCACTCTCTGATTGGTCGAAAGTGTGTTTTCTTGCCTTTTGAGGTGTTTCCTTCACATTTCCTCCTGCATGCACAAAGTTCTCCAAGTACAAGTGGAACTATATTATTGAGATAAAGCATGCGTGTATGAAATGCCAAATTCTCCTTTATTTGAGTATAGTTGACGGTTGAAAATGGTACTTAACAGCCGTCAACAAACTCCCCCAAGCTTACCCTTTGCTCGTCCCGAAGCAAAGATAAACTTAAGTTGTTGATCAGGAGTTGCTACAATGTCCTACTCCTCAATAATACTATGCGCATAACAAAGTACTCTTCCTAGAATTAAATATGTTGGCACATAACTTACCCATTTACCTCGATCCATGGGGCTTTTACACCTCATTGTCTTGGGCGGTTGAGAGATAGAACAATTGCAGGGCACCAATCACTTGCTCTAGATTCCGCTATGTTATTCCGGAGGTTTTCAAAAGATTTTGAAAATAAAAATCAAGTTCCTCAAATGATTCTCTCGGATCACTCAATATGTGTATGATTCCTCACCAAGGCAAAGTGTTGCCTATAATCTCCTACTTCTAAATAAGGCTTTATGTGGAGCTCAAGGTAGGGATATATGAAGCACTCATGTTCACATAATATTGCTATGTCAAAAGACCGGATCCAAGAAAAACATCAATTCAAACAATCTTGATCAGGATGTGCAAGTGTGTGGGAGAATGGAGGAATGGTGGATGGGAAGAAATAACTCCTTTTTTTGAATTTTCCTTCTCTCTTTTGGAGTTTCTAGGCTATGGCTATCTTTTGCTTGCTCTCTTTTTTGAGCATTTTTTTTTCTTTTCTTTTTGCATAGCCATAGTCCTAGTTTGCAATGAATACTTTGAGAGAGGAATTTTGCAATGGATATATGGAGTGTTTCTTTGGATGGATGGATGGATAGTGGCTTTCTTCCGGTGTAGAAGAATAGCTCACGGTGGATATGGTGGATATGGTGGATGCTATCTTCTTGATTTAGAAGGATAGCTCATGGCGGTGGATGTGTGTATATGATCTTGATCAAGAAAGCATGAAAAGAGTTCTACTAGGGTCACAACAATTTTGACTAAGCTCAATGTGAAACAAGCAGCATATGTGTAAAGGTTTTCAAATGTAAACACTACATATGGCTGTGGTGGGAATTTCATCATTGAGGAACTTATCAATTTGTCATTTTGAAAAATAAAACTCCGGAATTCAAGCTTTACGTTGAGCAAGATCATAGCAGCCCTATCTATCATATCATACCTCTCAACAACTTAGAACTAGAGAATGCATATGCTACCCACAAGATTCAAGTTCAAGGCAAGATTTACCAACAAACCTAACTCTTGAGAGAGTACTAAGTTGTAAACTAGCATTAGAGAGGAATAAAGGACAGAGCAACTATTCATCATCTCAACATGGGAAAATTATACACATTCATACCGCGCATGAAAAAGGGAAATATTTTTGTTCTTTTTATATTTTGCAAATTTTTATGGTTTTTTCAGATTTAGCAGATGCAAGAAATAAAGAGAAAGGGAAAGATACAAGTTACCGTGAAAAGGGAGGTCCTCCCCCAAGCTTGTTCTTGCTCATATCTGCTGGTTCGGGTCGTAGCCTTGGGAGCGGAAGAAGGCATCCCAATTGTTCTGATTCTGAGCCATCATCGCGTTCAGCTGGCGGAATTGGTTGTCGCTGAAATTCTGCCATTGCTGGGTGTCGGCGACATGTTGCGTGAGAGTTTGTTGCATGCTCTCGGTGCGCAAATCAATGTCGTCCACCCTCCTTGTCAACTCGGACATCCCATAGTTGAGTTCACGGAACCCACGGGATGAGAATGACCGAGTGGCAAAGGATGGCGGTCCGCTTGAACTTGATGACGTCTGCATGGGGTAATCGTACTGAGATTCCCATGCTCCGGCCTGCCATGTTGATGCACCCGCCTCGTCCTGTGGCGGGGGCTGCTCCCATACCGGATCTCCGGTCGGAGTGTGAAACTCCGGTGTAGGCTCCATATGCCTACGGGAACGTGTCGGTCGCCCTGAAACACTATGCCTGCGAACTTCTCCCACTGGCTCAAGTGGGAGGGTTAGTGCCCGACAGTGATATAAACGAAGACCCGGGTTAGGTAACGGGAATTCATTTGTATACCCGGGAAAGTGATAGATCAAGGTATTATTTGGACCATGTTTCAAAGTATGTCCTTGCACAAAATAGTCCTCGCCTAGAAATTCTCTATCTACCGTCAAATATTCAACATGAACATTCTCAAGCAGACCACACTTCTGCACAATGCGAGTAACTAAAGAGGTGCACTCAATTGGTCCTGTCAACTTTATATTGTCTAACCATTGATCAATCATGCATTCCGCGGGTGACACCCTAATTTTCTTAACCATGGCATAAAGTATTTTCAATTCATCTTGCCGGACAACCCTAATGTCACCTCGAGGAAACAAGGTCATAGCCAACCACACATGCATAAATCTAAGTGTAGGATTATGGATGGCACTTGTTCTAGGCTTGGGACCCCACTCGTTTCCGGAAATCTTTTTCCAAAAACTTTCTTTATGGAACCCATTTAGCGCTTTATCTAAGTCTAGCCTACATTTAGGATTTAGACCTAGCATAGCATGAAGATCACCCCATGTGACCAAGCGCTCTTGCCCAAACAAGCGAAAAGAAATGCCCTCATCATGCTTTCTAAGGGTGCATAAAAACTGCATAGTAAGCAAACGAGAACCCGGCTCATCTACTTCTACGAAATTTAGCCAACCCATAGTGCGAAAAATAGAGGCAAATTCTTCTCTCATACCTATTTTCTCGAGGAAGTCCGGATCGAAGCGTCGGGTGTGGGCGAATGGCCGTTCTCTCATGAGCGCGATGGCTTGGCCCTCGCGGTCGTCCTTGATGTCGAGATGCTCCAAGGCCGGCCTTTCCTCCGGAATTTCAGCTTCGGGGTCACCATGCCCCGGACTTGGTGTGGGCTCGACGGAGGATGCTTGACTCGTGCTTGCACGAGTGCTTTTTCTCCGCTTGATTCCGGCGACTTGCTTCATTCGTTTGAACATGGCTGCACACAAGAACAAACACAAGACAAGAACAAAAACAAGATCGAACAAGTGTTCGGGTGAGCGTTAGTGAAAACGACAAACCCGAGCTTCTCCGAAATTGGTTTTCTTTTCACAACAACTAGCAAATGCACTAAAACAAAGGGGAAATATTTTTTTGGGTTTTTGGGGCTGTAGTAAAGTTGAAGAACACGAAATTTTGGGAGAGCAACAAGTGAGCAAAGGAGGGGAGTGAAAGATGAGCTTGGAATGGTGAAACTCCTCCTCCTGGGTGGTTTCTATAGCCAAGGAAGCAAGATGGCCGTTAGAAAGAGACAGAGCAACGGCCATATAGCCGTTGGGAGAAAGGAGCACAGGAAAAGGTGGGGCCAGGGGGTCGGCCGATCCCACCAGGTCGGCCGACCTGGCAGGTGGGCCTCGTGGCAGCCCCCTTTTTCCTATGTGTTCCCCAACGGCTAGGGGATTTGTCCCCTGCTGCCTTTTTGCTCAAAAAGCTCGACAAAAAATCTTTTCAAACTGGAAAGCCCAAAAACCTATTTTCTAAATTTTCAAAAATGCAAATGAGTTTTGAAAAATTCCATGGTGGCTGGAAAAATTCAAAAATGCAGAAATGCAGTGGTCGGGAAAAATCAAAATGTGGTGGAAAGCAAATATGCAATTAAAAGAGCAAACATGGATAACTACCGGTTTAACCTCCCGGCGAGGACTCACCTTTTAAAGTCCGACGAGCGGGACTTTTCTCCGGCGTTCAGCTCGATGAAGCGTTGTCCGGTCCCGGAGATGAAGACACGGATGATGCTTCTTGTTTCGTTCGCCACACCTTCTTGGTCTTTGTTGCGGTCGGTGGCTTCTCGGGCTTCGGAGGCTGCGGTTTTGCAGGCTTCACAGCCTGTTTCTTTGCAGACCTCGGAGGTTGCTGCCTTGTGGACTTCGGAGGCTGTTGCTTAATGTGTGACCTTTGCCTCCTTGCCTTCATCAGTTGTTGTTGTGCAGCCTTTTCCTTCTCAAGGAAGTTCTTCATGAATGTGATGAGGCTGTCCTTCTTTTTGAACGTGTTGCAAATCTCCAGGAATTGCTGGAGATGAGCACTAGCGTCCTCATTGGCTTTCCCACAGAATGGGCTAGCCTGCACCATGGTGATGAGACCGGTCTTGATCTCGAAGTTCGCATCTCCCACATTGCCAGCTGGTCCCGTAGGGATGTTGGCAGCGGAGGGAGCGGAGAACTCACGGAGGGTCTTGTCGGCCATTTGCTCAGAGCTTGATGGTGCGGGAATGACAGGTTCGATTGGCCGAGTCTCCTTACGAGGAGGGGTGAGCCTAGCTCGTGTCCTTCTCAGGAGTGACTCAGGATCTTCAGTGAAGTTTGTCGGCAAGTCGAAACCAGTCATACACTACCCTGTTTTCATACAAAATGCAGAAAAGAAAGCAAGGTTAGCCTGCCTAGGAGATAGCCTTAATAATTGCAACACTACTATATACATTAGTAATTTTTTTCTTGAATCATACGCCTTCCCCGGCAACGGCGCCAGAAATGCTTGTTGACTTTTGCTAAGCCATATTAATAAATCATTCCCGGCACGGGGCCAGAAACGGTTCACTAATATGTCCCAGAGTCAAGTAGGTAAAATCCGCAAGCGCACGGAGAATACCGCTGTAGCATTTCACCCGGAAGTATTCAGGGTATCGTATTTGTTTATCCCAAAGGAAGGTTATGATCAAGAAGCATTACTAACATATAAGATCATGTTAACAATTAGCAAGGATATCTAACCAAGACAGGCGGGTACATGATAATAACCGGGTAGTGTGACACACACAGAAGATTCCTACTAAATAAATAAAGTCTAGTGGAGGAAAGACTAGGCTAAGCTACTCCTACTATACATTCCTATACAGTTGCATAGCCTAAGTAGAATACATACAGATCCACACTCAGGTTCAGCAGTCAATAGTATAGCACTTCAGGCACGGACTTACCCCTGCATCCACAGGCGACTTCCGCCAAGAGCCTACGCACTAGCCTAGCGGGGAGGATTTCAAAGGACGGACAGGGCTGTCACCACCTGCCGCCTACCTCAACGAACCAGTAGACTAACGAATAATTGATGCAAATCAGTCACCCAAGTACCATACTTGCATGACCAAAGAGCACTCTGCCCCTCTGCGATTACTATTAACGAGGCAGAGCTACCGTACGAATACGATCACCAAACCCATGCTATACTTTATCAGCTAAAACTAAGCATAGAGACTATAACATATAAACTAGACTATAGTGACGGTATATAACTAGCATGACAATAGTAGTATAATAAATATAAACTACTATCACACAAGTAGACTATACTATCACATATATGGATCACAAAATCAAACAAGAAACTCATGACCCAAGCACAACTATATAGAAAAGATATATATATTGATAAGAGCAAAGGCTTACAAAAGGGAAAAGATACAAGAGCCATACCAATTCCAAGTGAAGACTTGGGACTAGAGAGCTCTAGACTCAGCCTACCTCCACTAAAACTCCAAGAACTACTACTAGCAAGAGAGAAATGCTTCTTGTGGTGTGTGTTGAATATGAAGGCACACCCTCCTATTTATAGCCTCAATAGGTCGGCAAGGGAGCGTAACCGCCACGGAAGGCATCTCAAACCGTCATCAGGAGTCGCGGAGGAGCCAACACGTGGAAGCCCAGGTGGAGAGGGCGCCCGGCTGGGTCGGCCGACCTGACCAGGTCGGCCGACCTGGGGGTGGCCCCTCCTGGCCTGTGCTTTCTCCAGGTGGCTGTCCTGTGGGCCCTGTCGTTGGTTTGCGCGGTATTGCAGGGAGTTATGTCGGTTAAGTGCTGACAATGGGCCCTTCAATCCGTGTGACGTCCATGTGGCACTCTCTGATTGGTCGAAAGTGTGTTTTCTTGCCTTTTGAGGTGTTTCCTTCACATTTCCTCCTGCATGCACAAAGTTCTCCAAGTACAAGTGGAACTATATTATTGTGATAAAGCATGCGTGTATGAAATGCCAAATTCTCCTTTATTTGAGTATAGTTGACGGTTGAAAATGGTACTTAACAGCCGTCAACAGATAGGTAAATACAACCAACACATGCTCATGATTCACTCTGCAATCAACTCCTATCCAAGCTAGTCGAAGGGCAATTGTCGATGTTTGCTAAGTTGCATCGATATAATCATCCCTGGTAATGGCGCCATACATAATTATAAAGATGCACCTCAGTGTCAATAGAGTAATATCCGCAAGCGGACGAAAAACACCGTTGTAGCATTTCACTATTGGATTGCTCCAATAACTTGTCATTTATAGTTCTACCAAAGGAAGGCTATAGCATAAATATATGATTCTTAATAGTAACATAGACATCAGGATTGGTATGAGTAATAAGAGTTTATACAGGGGTAAGTATGAATAAGGATATAAGTACTGTGACACACAAAGCTTGATTCCTAAAGAGAAATAAAAGATCCTAAGTCTCTAGGAGTTTTTGTTAGGAGAGCAAAGCTGTATCTCTAATGTTGGTCTACCTATATAGTCACATAGTCAAACAATTACAACCAAGTTTATACTAGTTATAGTCTAATGCACTCAACACTTCGTGTACGGATTCATGTCCGACGTACACAAGGGAACTCCGTCTTGGACAAACATTGTAACTGAACGTCGAGGAGTACAATGGATAGATAGGGCTATCACCATCTACTGCCTACCTCTACAGACCATGGATTACGAGGTGATCAATACTACCTAGCTGTCTAAGCACCACGCTTACACATCTAAGTAAAATTCTAGCATTGATCATACACTAGAATCACCTATTGGATTAACAAAGACTAAAGCACAAATAACTCTAACCCTACGGATTAACAAGTCATGAGCTAAGCAATTATAATCCTAATTGGATATCATACCCATGTTGAAGCATAACAACTGGACTAAAGTATAACTAGCACTATAATATTTAGACTATAGTCAAGGTATATGGCAATCATGATAATTGTTGATGGTCCTTAAATGCTAAATTTGACCGTCAAATCCTTGCATAAATAACATAAAAGGAATAAACAACATAGTAATACCAGTTTATTACTAACAATTTCCATAAGTGTTGGTGAATATTTGTATGCAGGTATAAAAGGCCAAAATATGCAAAAAAAAAAACACATGCCGAAACAACCCGTCGGCCGATCACCACCGCGAAACAGCCATTTTAACCAGCCGACAGGGTCGTTTACGGCTGAAATCAGCACCCGGCCGCCCGACTGATCAACCGAAATCATTGTTCGCCTGATCATCCGACCTGGCCGATTCTGCAAAACATGATAAAGACACGACAACAGTGTCCAAATATTTTCGCAATCTTTTACGGTGTCGACAGCCAAGAATATTAGACTTGTCTGTTATTTATGTCTAGACCAAAAAATAAATATTTTATGCTCTCTTCAATTGATAGAATCAGTCAGCAGTAATTAAACATTAGCTAATTATTTTGTGACCAAACAGTAGATGAAGTAGCCACTAGAGCAACTAGCAAACAGCTTCAGTATGTCACAGCAAAAACAAGAATAGTAATACTTAGACTCGCAAGAAGCCAGCTGACACCAATCACAATATAAGAAATCCTCTGGTCTAAGTTCTCAATAGGTAAAACAATAGCTTGGAAGTTTTCTTACAACCAGATTGATAGACCAGCAAAACCTTGATAGATTCTTCCACCCGTGCACACAAGATACATGATCAGAAGAACTTGATTTCACAAGAAACCGAGAATGCACCCAGGTAATCAACCTGATCACCTGCTCCTTAATCCACCAGGGATTATCAGTTGTCGTCGCCACGATAGGCAGCAAAGATGGCGGCGCTACCCTTTGATATGGAGGAATACACAATCGGTAAACCAACCAACATAAACAAAAACCTAATCCTCCCCTGATTACATGACCATCGGCCCTTGTATATGGCCCACAGGCCAAACGACTATGACTCAATGTCCCTGGACTTAGACTAACATGGCCGAGTCGACACATGTAAACCTGACTCAAAACTGGACCCCACATGACTAGGGCCAAATCGACTTTGATTAAGTAACAACTAAACATTGACTCACGTACATGAATATATAATATAGTATTCTGGCAGCTTACCATAATTCTCTTGATTAAGTAATGCCTTAAAAAACCATCCGCATGATCAATATCAATAGCCATTAATTAATGTTGGACACAGCTCTTTGATCTCAATATTCATGGAGCCAATCTGAATATATTTCTTCGACATTTGTAATAGATGATCACCAATAAATATTCTCTTGCATCCAGGTTGCACAGTGTCAGATGCAAAGCTATTTTCTTGTCTATCTATGCCTTGATTCAAAGAAACGGGAAACACACCAAATTGAATAATGGATCTTGTCCTATAATTATTATCTTCCATTACTAAATATTTGCAAGTATTTTCAGGGTCTATAGTAGAACTTATTTGATGAGCCACGGTCTCATCATCCTCTCCTGTTGGAAACAAAGTCGTCCTCGGCTTTGACATAATTTGAGGAACTTCTTTAAAGCCCGTAGAATCAGCAGCTATATTCATGCATCGTGTTGGTACAAGATTGAACCTCATATCAATCTTTTCTCCATCTTTCATCTCATTCAAATTAAAAAAATGGAACCAATTTTAATTTTTGGAGTCCTCGGATCATTGGAAGTTGTCCCAGAAGTATGAGGAAGAATTTCCGAACCATTTTCAGCATAGCCACTTTGCATAGAAGAATTAGTATTTTCCTTGCATGTAATTCCCCTCTCGGCTGAGACAATGACTTCAGTATATTTAGGAGCACTAGTAACATGTATTGGACTTGCAATAATCACATCTTTGGAAACACTAGTAGTACACATAGGAAGAGGAATAACCACATCAAAGCACTCCACCATGATGCCGTTTTCTCCTCCCAGACCAAAAGTGATGAAATATGGCTAAGGAAAGAAGGCAAACAAGTGGCCCAACCGGGAGAAGTCAAGGGGCGACCCGGAGGGGGTTGGCACACGGCCAAGGCCACCACCTAGCCAACCTTGCCACTCGGCCTAGGCCGCCGTCCGGCCTACCTTGCTGCCCGGCATGGGCCATCGCCCAGCCTAGGTCGCCGCTCGGCCTACCTTGCTACCCGACCTTGGGTTACCACCCGGGATTGCCTGCCCATAAGGCCCAAGAAGCCTACCACCCGCCAAAGAAGGGAGTCGGTGGAAACCGATCCAACAACCGCCTTTGGGACAAGATCCAAGCCATTGGAAGAGAGTCATCGGGAACCGACCCAATCTAACGGCCGTCCGGCCTACCCTGCCGCCCGGCATACCCGGCCACTCGGCACACGTGGCCACCCGGCATGGCCTACCGTCCGGCGGACTGACTTTGGCCAACCGACTCTACTTCACCTACAAGTACCCCCCTGCCAATTGCCACCTATAAATAGAGGAGGAATTTGGCATAAACAATACACAACACAAGAAAAAGATTTAGAGCTCCAATCCAAAGGGCTTTAGCACTGCCAAAGTGCTTAGAAAATAAGGAGAGAGTGAGGGAGAGATCGGAGGAGGTCCGGGCTTGTCAGCACCTTCTCCATGCTTGTACCTCGGCGGATGCTTTTCTTTCTTAGTAAGTATTCATGATCTTCCATTGGTATTTAAGTTTCCTTTTTAAGTAAGCACTAATCAACCGAACCTATCTTATTTCAGGATCTTTTACCATAGGAATCCTCTCTACCCTCTGCCTACCATTTTCTTGTTGTCCTTGGATGGATTAGAATAGGAGATTAGATACACACATTCCCTGTGAATTCGATACCTTGGAATACTCTTAGGTGAAGTGCTACAGCGGTATCTGTGCGCTTGCGGATTATTCTGTGATCGTAAGAAATACCAACAAGCATTTCTGGCGCCGTTGCCGGAGAACGGTTGTTGTTCTATCTTCGAACCATATTCGTCCTTATATCTTTTTTGCCTTTCTTTATTTCTTTCCCCATTTCTACAATGGAGCAACCTACTATCCAATCCTTTTCTGCTGCAAAGGGAGAGTTCTTTGAGCCACCGCCGTCCGCGGACCCAATTCATACATCTGGCTACGAACTTCGCCCTGGCTTTATAGCCATGGTTCAGGAGCAATACTTTTCTGGCTTAGATAGTGAAAACCCAAAGCATCACCTACAAGAATTCGAGCAACTTTGTTCGTGCCTTTCTATAAAAGGCATGACACAAGAAACTCTAAAGCGGAAATTGTTCCCCTTTTCCCTCATGGAGAGGGCGAAACAATGGTACACTCGTACTGTCGGGAGTGTAATCGGTGATTGGGAAGAACTTCGAGATAAATTTTGTCTCACTTTCTTCCCTACGTCCCGTATTGTCTCCCTTCATATGGAAATTCTTGGTTTTTGCCATAATGAGAAGGAGTCTTTTGTCACACCCCTATACCGAAATATAGAGTGTGCCGTACAGGATCTTCTCAGGAGATGATTACCGAAGTAACCATACATAGCATACACACATGAACATCCATCATTTACAATGATACATCATTTAAGTGCTTAATATTACAAGTCCAAGAGTCACAGCGGAAGCAAATTAAGTTACATTACAATACCTATGCCCTTGGTTCAGAGTACAAAAATAAGCAGAAGTGAAAACACGGTACACTCGATGATAGATAGCCTAAGTAAACCATGCCGGCCCTATGGCAATGGCTCACTCATCTTGGGTAGGCGAACTAGGAACCCACTCAATGGTCCAATCCTATGGTTCCTCACCTTCCCACACAATCTTGTTACAACAATCACAATAGGTAGCTTGAGGGATGCCTCAATAGTTAACATAAACCGCAAAGCCTGAGTATCTAACATACTCCACAAGACTTACTCGACAAATGGTTATCTAAAACCGACTCCTAGCATGCAGGGGTCTGACTAGGCTTACTTGGTATTTTGCATAAAAAGCACCTATTAGCTCTGGCTTGCAAGTTGATCACTTAGCTAAATTTTAATTTTTTTATTACGGAAAGGTAACTTTAGATGAACCTGGCTATCTACTAGGGTTGTGCCACTCTAAAGAACAATACATCTTAGAAATATGTAGTCATAGAGTAAATAAAATCCAGAATCATAATCAATCTTGGGAGTGATTGTAGTTAGTGTCTCCGGTGAAGTCCACGTCAGTACTGGCCTTCTTCGATGTGGTCTCCTCGAGCTCATTTCCTATATGAAATGGAAATGCACGAATAAGAGATGAATGCTCAAGGATTACGGAGCTTCTTGAATAACCATGACATGTATGAGGATGAACATGTGCACCTACTGTTATTCATGACCTAAACATGCTGAATGAATAGTACTAGGGAGTCAATAATAGTAATTTATCTATTTAGGCATATAAGTCAATATTTAGCTAATTAATTCCTAGGTTATTTATTAAATAAATTAATCAAGAGCAAAAACATACTTCTAATGCTAAGGATTTAACATGGAATTTTATATGAAGGTGTCAAGCCATAAATAACAACCAGGCAAAGTTTTATAATTAGATCCCTAATAGAGAATTTATAAAAATTCATTTACTAGAAGTAATGATTATGCAATAACTCTACAAATATGCATAAAATGGAGATGTGCTTTTTCAGAGAGTTTATAGATGCCATGAGATGCTTGACCAAATTTCATGTATTTATAATTTATATATTTTTACTTATGGATTTATTAATCTTAGAAGGGTTCCAATTTTGGTGAATTGTTTTAATTAATAAACTTCACAACCTAGATGCTCATCTTACTTTTTGGATAGAGGAGAACTTTTTGAATCTAACAAAATTGGTTTTGCATTTTTCTGACCTTTAGCTTTTGAGTTATGGATTTTTGAATATTTATCAAAGTTTGGACTAATTTACAGAATTGCCACTCGACCAATTCAAAAAGCGCGCGGGGTGGCCAGGCTCATCGGAGCTTCGCCGGAGGCCGATGCAGAGGGAGAGGGGGAACATGGCCACTATGGCTGGGTTGCGCGTGCGATGGGGAAGTCGACAAGAGGGTCTCCGGCCATCAGCGATGGCCGGAACAGTGGCGACGTCGATGGCGAGGCAGGGGAGATCTTTGGTGGCATTGTGCGTCATGCACAGAGGATGAGAAGGACCCAAAGTTGGTTGCAAAGCTTCACTGTGGTGCGGAGATCGCCGGCGTGGAAGAAGAAGCCGACGGGGATGGCCGGAACTATGCTCTCGCCGTGGGAGGGGGTGAATCCGGTGGTGGTGGCGCTCCTTTCTTCCCAAATTCCGGTGAACCTGGAGGACAGTAGGGCAGGGGAGTCAGGGAGGAGCTAGAGGAGGTCATCGCGCATCGATTTGAGGAAGAAGAAGAAGAGGCAAAACTGCCTACCGGAAGGTCGACGCGGCGGCGTCCATGGCGGCTCAAAACAGGGGACTTGCGCCCATTTCGCCGAGGAGGAGGAAGGACGCAGAGAGATGGGTGATTGGTTGCGTGGGGGAGCTCTGGGGAGCGCTTGGAGCATGTAGAAGCAGCGAGAGAGAGAGAGGGCAAGCTCCTGGCCGCCACTGCTGCTTTTCTAGATGCTAGTTAGGGAGAGAGCAGAGAGAGGACAGAGGGTCGCTCGGGGATGAGAGCATCTTCAATGCATCGCCGGTTGCTCCGGGGAGTTAGGACGAGCAGTGGTCAGCAGGGGAGGACAATGAGGTGGCAGTTTGGCTGGCAGTCTGAAGGAGAAGGACGACAACGCGGTCGTCGGTCTGCTGGGCAAAGACTGGAGTTGGCCCCAGCTTGACCAGGATGGGGCTGGCTATAAATTGACAAAAACCTGAAGTTATCTTGCTCCAATAATTATGCCAATTTTTCTGCTTGTCTAGAAAAATGTCTTCTCCAACTTTTCTTTTAGGGTCAGGTCATGTTCTCCTCTAGAAAATTATGAAAATTCATAGAACAAAGGAACCTTTTTCTGCATTTGAGGAATTTTTAAGGTATTTAGACTTTACCAAAAATTCTGATAAATTCCTCAAAAATCATTCTTGATATGGCCCACTGGAATATGCAAAAACATTGGCATACTTTCATGGAGTTTTGTGATATTTGTGCAAGGCTAGAATCTAGCTGATTTGGATTTTAATTATTTAAATTTCCCTTTTCTTTGGCAATTTAATTACTCACATTTTAATTATCTAGCAATTAGCATTAGGATTAGTTTAATTGTCTTTTGTGACATGGGATGTCACATCACTTCCCTCTTAAAAAGGAATCTTGTCCCGAGATGCGCAATAAGACGAACAAGGAAGAGGGAGTGTGGGCAGTTATCGAATTTGCGAGGTCTAGAATTCGGGAAAGTTGGTTTTTAGAAACTCTTCTTGTTACCAACTTGCTTCGCCTTTGGTATGGTTACTCCATTGCACTTTGTAGAAGGTGATGGTGCGATTGCGCATTACCCGATCCTTTTGATCAAGAATCCGGACGCGGTATTCGGGGTAGGAGAGGTCTTCTTCTAATTGCTCGGTCTCGGAAATGACCACGTCAACTGGAGGCTTTAAACATTTCTTGAGTTGGGAGACATGGAAGACATTGTGCCCCCGAGCAACATTCTCCGGTATTGCAAGCGATAAGCAACTATGCTACATTTCTCCGTGATCGGAAAGGGTCCGATGTAGTAGGGTGCCAATTTACCCTTGATTCCAAAGCGATATATGCCTTTGTTGGGGGAAACATGAAGATGGACATGATCTCCCTTTTTGAACTCCAATGGACGTCTTGTTTTGTTGGAATAGCTTATTTGACGGGATTGTGCGGCTTTCATGTTAGCTTGAATTTGTCGCACTTTCTCCTTGGACAGAGTAACAAGATCCGGACCAAAATTAATCCTCTCTTCTGATTCCGACCAACTCAACGGTGTTCGGCATGAGTGGCCATACAATGCCTCAAACGGTGACATTCCTAAACTCTCTTGGTAGCTATTGTTGTACGAGAATTCGGTGAACAGGAGACAGTCATCCCAATTTCCATGATTGTTTAGAACACATGCTCTCAACAAGTCCTCCAAATATTGATTTAGCCTTTCGGTTTGACCATCGGTTTGCGGATGATAAGCGGAGCTTCGAATAAGAGTAGTTCCAAGACAAGAATGCAGTTACTCCCAAAAATGAGCAACAAATTGAGGGCCTCGATCAGAGATGATGGTCTTGGGTACACCGTGCAAACATAGCACTCTTGAGATGTAGAGCTCGGCATACTTTTTGGTAGAGTAGATTGTATGGACGGGAATGAAATGAGCAGATTTTGTCAACCTATCCACAATGACCCATATAGAATCATGCTTCTTGGGTGTGAGGGGTAACCCAACAACGAAATCCATAGCAATATCCTCCCATTTCCAAGCGGGGACTTCAAATGATCAGCCTTCACACGCTGGCAAGTATCACACTCCGCAACATAACGAGCGACTTCTCGCTTCATGCACGTCCACCAAAACTTTTCCCTTAACCCACGGTACATCTTTTTGCTACTAGGGTGTATTGAATATTTGGACAAGTGAGCCTCATCCAATATTTTCTTTCTTAATTCCACATTCTTTGGAACAACAACACGATTGTTGAACCATAGCACTCCATCTTCGTCTCATCAGAGACATGTAGCTTCATCTTTGCCTATCTTTTGTCGGATATGTTCCATTCCCCTGTCTCTCTTTTGTGCTTCAACAATTTCTTCGCGAAGGGTAGGAACAAGAGATAGATTATACAAGGATCCATATGGAACAATACGAAGACTCGGTTCAGTAGAATCTGAAATTTGAGAAGTTTCTATAGAGCAAACAGTTGTGTGATGGCATTGGTCCCTCCGACTTAAGGCGTCAGCAACCACATTGGCCTTCCCAAGGTGATAATGAATTTCCAATTCATAATCCTTGATCAATTCTAACCTTCTACGCTGCCTCATGTTTAGTTCTTGCTACGTCAATATGTAATTGAGACTTTTGTGATTGGTGTAGAGATTGACAAGGTTACCAAGAAGATAATGGCGCCAGGTTTTTAAGGCTAGGACAACGGATGCCAACTCCAAGTCATGAATGGGATAATTTTGCTCATGTTTTCGGAGTTGTCTAGAGGCATAGGCAATGACACGGCCTTCTTGCATAAGTACACACGCCAATCCAGTACCGGACGCAGCACAATAAACATCCAACGGTTTGGCAATATCGAGTTGAGCCAAAACCAGGGCAGTTGCCAAATGCTTCCGGAGTGACTGGAAGGCTTCCTTACATTTGCTACTCCATTTAAACTCTTTCTCCAATAACTTTGTCATAGGCTTTGCAATTCTTGAGAAGTTGGGGATAAATTTCCAATAGTAGCCGGCAAGACCAAGGAAACTACCAATTTTCTTGACCGATTTCGGAATTTTCCACTTCAACACATCTTCAACCTTGCTAGGGTCGACGGTTACACCTTCCGCTGAAATGATATGACCCAAAAATGGAACTTGCTTTAGCCAAAATTCACACTTGCTAAATTTGGCGTAAAGTTGATGATCTCGGAGCCGTTGTAGAACAATGCAGAGGTGTTCGGCATGCTCTTCCTCGGACTTGGAATAGACAAGGATATCGTCGATGAATACAACACCAAATTTGTCCAATTCTGGCATGAACATGGAATTCATCAAATACATGAAGTGAGCTGGAGCATTGGTGAGACCAAATGACATGACAAGATATTCAAAAAGACCATATCGTGTAGAGAAAGCGGTTTTCGGAATGTCATCGACTCAGATTTTTATTTGGTGGTAAGCGGATCGAAGATCAATCTTTGAGAAAACTTTGGCACCAACGAGTTGATCAAAGAGAATATCAATTCGAGGTAGAGGGTCTTTGTTCTTGATGGTTACGGCATTTAGGGGCCTATAATCGACACATAGGCATAGGGTCTTGTCTTTCTTCTTCACAAAGAGGGTGGGACATCCCCACGGAGATGAACTAGGCCGAATGTAACATTTGTCCATAAGCTCTTGTAGTTGCTCCTTCAACTCCGCCAACTCATTAGGAGGCATTTTATACGGCCTATGAGAGATAGGTGCGGTACCGGTTAAGAGTTCAATCTTAAACTCGACATCCCTATCCGAAGGCATTCCCGACAGATCATCCAGAAACACATCAGGAAAGTCACGTACCACTGGAATATCCTCTATCCTTTTTCGTTCAACTTGATGGATTTGAGACATGGGCATTTTGGGACATGGCAATCGGAGAACAGATGGGCCATGTAGAGGCGAATTTAAGTGGACTTCCCGGGAATCGATATGCAAGACGGCTTTATGCTTAGTCATCCACCTCATACCAAGGATTATATCAATGCCTTGCCCTTCCAGGATGATTAGCGAAGTGTAGTATATGTTGCCTGCTAGCTTAAGTGGCACTCCTCTCAACTCAAGATGGGTCTTTATTATTCCACCAGGTGACGTGATGATGTCAGGTGTTCCCGTAGCGGTAGGGGCAATTTTTAAATGATTCACACATGCTTGACTAATAAAATCATGCGTTGCTCTGGAATAAAAAAGAACCATAGCGGAATGTTGGTTGATTGAAAACATACCCGCGAGGACGTGTTCTCCGACATGAATCTCTTCGACCGTGGTATAGTTGACTCGGCCATTCTTATGAGTGGGAGTAGAAGACTGGGGACGATTGCCATTGCTACCATTGTTGTTGCTGTTGTTCCCGGAAGCATTGGGGTTGTTGTTGCCTTGACTGTACTTCAAAAAACGACACTCCTTCGCAAAGTGACCGAGATGACCACAGTTGTAGCAAGGCTATGGCAAACCGGACCTCACAACTTGATTAGCTTGCTGTGGAGGACGGGAACCAGAGGATGGCTGCTGGTTGTTGCCATGAGAACGAGAGGGCTGCTGCGAATAGGATGGGCGAAATCTTCCTCCCGGCGGTATTGGCAGCTCGGAACTTTTGTCCGGAAGGGGATGTGATAGCCAACTTGTACTTGGGTGGTGCAGAACTGGATGAACTTCCCATAGCATGCTTTCTTTTCTTGTCATTTTGATTAGCATGGATAGCGTCTTCCTGTACGATTGCGGCACTCATCAAGTCATTGAACGTGCCGACGGTAACTTGTGCCAAGCGATCCTGTAGCTTCGAGGTAAGGCCCGAATGGAAACAATCCTTCTTCTTCTCATCCGTGTCAGCATGGTATGAAGCATATTGAGCCAAGTAATTGAACTTCTGTGCATACTCTTGCACGGTCCCAGAGCCTTGCTTCAAGTTGAGAAATTCCTGTAGCTTGCGCTTCATGAGACCAACTGGAATGTGATGTGCACGGAAGGCGGTGCAAAATTCCGTCCAAGTAACTTGGTGGTCAGCGGGAAAAGTGGCGGTGAAGCTTGCTCACCAAGCACTCGCGGAACCATGGAGTTGTTGCACTGCAAAGAGAGGCTTCTGATGGACGGTGCAGTTGAGAAGTGCAAACTTCAACTCCAGGGTGCGAATGAAATTATCCGCTTCCAATGGATCACCGGCTTCTCCGAAAGTGGGCGGGTGTGTTGCCCAGAAGTTGTTGTAGGAGGACTCACGGGGAGCTTGTGGCTGCTGCGGTGGTGGTCCTTGAGCTCCTTGGCGGTTCATGTTTTCCATGAACATACGGAACATCTCATTTTGGTTGTGGATGAGCTGCTCCATAGGAGTCATCGACGGAGCATGGGGTGGCTGCTGAAATCTGCTGGTGCTTGAGCCACCGGGAGCATCACCGAGATTCTCACCACCACGGCGAGTTTGCACCATCTGCCATACGAACAATTGCATGTTAGCCCAATCCTCACATGAGCCAATATGACAAGATAATAAGGCCATGACATAGAGACGAACAAAAATTTCAGATTGCTCTACAATTGGAATTTGACAAAGAAATGATGCAAGACATAGAGGGAAACTTGAATTCCATCGATTTCAAACACAATAGACAACATAGATGTGATAAAAGACATGAATACACGCGATGCAACTTTTTGATACAAGACAAGTCTTAAAGTTACATCACTAAGAAACACGACCTCGAAGAGCTTAAGTTATAACAGCACTTAACATTTATCAGCACTACCGACATACAAGCACGACGTCTCATGAGATTCCACCCTACAAGACGTACTACTCCTCCGATGTATAACCACAAGTCACGCGGCATGGCTGTCACCATCGGACTCCAAGTCCATGTCGTCCGTGTGGGGGGGGGGGTGCCTCATAGTCAAGATCGGAATCACCGTCATCACTCAGATCAGCGTCATCTGGGGGAATCACTGCAAGTGGCACAGGTGGTTGGTCATTAAGGACAGCGTGCAGCTGAGCATTGGCAGCTTGGAGCTGCACAATGATGTGGCCTCGCTACGCGATGGCAGCGTTGGCGTTGTTGAGGTTTCCTTCCATAACGTCCCGCTCATCTTCAGCTTCTGAGCGTTGAGCTTGGAGCTCACTTTGTTCTTCCAAGAGAGCGGCGACCTGTCCATGAAGAGAATAGTTTTCCTCCTGGCAGCAGTGAGCTGGGCATTTCGTTGGTTCAGCTGCTCTTGCAGCTGATCACTCCCGTCGCCCTCGATGATGAGTTGAGCATCATGGAGTTGCTCGAAAAGGTCAGCCCACTCCAACCTGCTATTGTACCGCTTGTCCTTAAGGGTTGCGATGGTATCACGGGCAGCAAGCTGGGCATCACGGGCTGCAAGTGCGGACTGCCACGCGTCACGCTCCCGTTTCAACTCGAGAACGCGTGCGGTAAGGTGCTCGGGGTCCATCACAAGCTTGCCAACAACCATCTGTCGGAAGAAAATTTTGAAAGTGTGAGTCAAAACTTAATATCCCACAAATATATATGCTCAAAATAGCATAAATTTCGATTCGTAAAAATGACACAACAAGTGTCCAATCAGCTCAACGAAAACAAGTTCAGTTTCTGTTTTGACAGAATGGCCAACAGAGATACGCGAAAATACTTAGCTTCTGAGCAGAACTAGATCTTTGGCCTCTTACAAAAGTTGTAAAGGGTTTCATTATGTTTCCAACGCATACTTATACATCTCCATCCGATAATATCTCTGGGAGTTATGATCATGCAAAGACAGAGGACAGAAATGGAGCAACTTCTGAAATCTCAGGAAATGCCCTCTGTTGGGAGCCAAATTTCGACCTGATCCAAACCTGATAAAATGGGGGCACTAGCTAGTAATCGTAGAGCAATTCCCAAGCTTTCCAACGGGTACTCACATGACTTATTTGGTTTAGAATTGAGTGAGTTATGCTAGTTACCGTGAAAACGATATTTGATCTACGACCAGTTATCGGTTTTCATTCTCTCGAAAAGGTTGAGTTATTTTGTTCCAGTTACATGGGTGTGTGGTTCAAGTTATCATTTGTGATGATGCATGAGACATGATGGCATGATTATTAATGCATGAATTATTTAAAATGCTATCAATATGCCATGTTCCTACATCCTCACAAAAAGAAAATTTGACCGATTATATAGACCGATTAGTTTGGTGGCACACACACCTCTCACACGTTTCTAAGTGAGCTAACGTGGTTAGCGTACCTGTAAAAGATCCACCTTAGAAACAATACATCTAATTCAAAAGAAACAATCCAAAAGAAATCCGTGACCACCTCGCCTCGCACGGGAGCTCTCGAATAAGAGTGTATTTGAGTCACACCAAACTAACTAAAATCCTATCTAAGCACAACAAATCCATGACCACCTCACCTCGCATGGGAGCTCTCAAATAAGAGTGTAGTCACACATGTACCTTCATTGAAGAAGTGATAGATGCAAGTATGGAAACAATCATAACCCGGGGTTAGCTTTGCCACCTACTAATAGTAATCCTTATATGGGCACTACTAGTTCGTACCTCACCATAAGACGTAAAAATGGGTTATTTGAGTTTAAGAATGTTCATTTGTGTGTTGCTTATCCTGAATTGGCTCTAATACCACCTGTCACACTCCTATACCAAAATATATAGTGTGCCGTATAGGATCTTCTTAGGAGATGATTACCGAAGTAACCATACATAGCATACACACATGAACATCCATCATTTAAGAGCTTAATATTACAAGTCCAAGAGTCGCAGCGGAAGCAAATTAAGTTACATTACAATACATATGCTCTTGGTTCAGAGTACATAAATAAGCAGAAGTGAAAACACGACACACTCGATGATAGATAGCCTAAGTAAACCATGCCGACCCTATGGCAATGGCTCACTCATCTTGGGTAGGCAAACTAGGAACCCAATCAATGGTCCAATCCTGTGGTTCCTCACCTTCTCACACAATCTTGTTACAACAATCACAATAGGTAGCTTGAGGGATGCCTGAAAAGTTAACATAAATCGCAAAGCCTGAGTATCTAACATACTCCGCAAGACTTACCTGACAAATGGTTATCTAAAACCGACTCCTAGCATGCAGGGGGCTGACCAGGCTTACTTGGTATTTTGCATAAAAAGCACCTATTAGCTCTGGCTTGCAAGTTGATCACTTAGCTAATTTTTAATTTTTTTTATTGTGGAAAGGTAACTTTAGTTGAACCTGGCTATCTACCAGGGTTTTGCCATTATAAGGAACAATACATCATAGCAATATGTAGCCATAGTAAATAAAATCCAGAATCATAATCAATCTTCTCTACTTTACTATTGCTGCCAACTGCTCGAAACAAAAGGTACACATGACCGTGAGGGACGGCAATTCGAATTGATTTACATCCTACAGGAGAAAACCCAAGTACAAGACATACGCATCATTTAAGAACACGTATAGCCACCGTTCACGAGGTTGCTATAAAGTCGATCCGGGGCCATCGATCCCGAGTACACGTCCCTCCCCGCGATACAGTACTTTATATCTGAGGCTTAACCCATGCACTCTCCAGCGGACCTCCAACCCGTGCAACCACCGTGCCATTCACATCACCTCTGGATCGATGAGTATATCCGGCCAACAATACGGCATCCAAGTTACTAGGTTTATCGATTCCCATCTAAAGGTATGCACTTGGTACTGTTCAACACATGTTCGCGAAGTTGCAATGGTAGGTTCTCAAATTTTAACCAAATTCATCTTTTCATGTGAACCATAAGTGTATCAAGTGGTCCCATAACCTATCGTTGACTCTACTAGAGTAAGCATAGCATTTTCTAATGAAAGGCTTACTAACATAGACTAGCATAGATCATTATTCGTTTATGCAAGTGGGTTTTCATCCAAGCCCTATACCTAATGCAAATTACAATATCCTTATATTGTGATTAAACCAAAAAGGACTCGCAAAAATAAATAGGTGTGCACTGGGGCTTGCCTTGGGAGTGATCATAGTTAGTGTCTCCGGTGAAGTCCACGTCAGTACTGGCCTTCTTCGATGTGGTCTCCTCGAGCTCATTTCCTATATGAAATGGAAATGCACGAATAAGAGATGAATGCTCAAGGATTACGGAGCTTCTTGAATAACCATGACATGTATGAGGATGAACATGTGCACCTACTGTTATTCATGACCTAAACATGCTGAATGAATAGTACCAGGCAGTCAATAATAGTAATTTATCTATTTAGGCATATAAGTCAATATTTAGCTAATTAATTCCTAGGCTATTTATTAAATAATCTAATCAAGAGAAAAAACATACTTCTATTGCTAAGGATTTAACATGGAATATTACATGAAGGTGTCAAGCCATAAATAACAACTAGGCAAAGTTTCATAATTAAATCCCTAACAAAGAATTTATAACAAATCATTTACTAGAAATAATGATTATGCAATAACTCTACAAATATGCATAAAATGGAGATGTTCTTTTGCAGAGAGTTTATAGATGCCATTACATGCTTACTGACCAGATTTCATGATTTTATAATTTATATATTTTTACTTATGGATTCATTAATCATAGAGGGGTTCCAACTTTGGTGGATTGTTTTAATTAATAAGCTTCAGAACTTAGATGCTCATCTTACTTTTTGGATAGAGGAGAATTTTCTGAATCTAACAAAATTGGTTTTGCATTTTTCTGACCTTTAGTTTTTGGGTTATGGTTTTTTGAATATTTATCAAAGTTCAGACTAATTTACAGAATTGCCACTCAGCCAATTCAAAAAGCAAAGCGCGCGCGGGGTGGCTAGGCTCGCGGAGCTTCATTGGAGGCTCATCGCTGGCCGATGCAGAGGGAGAGGAGGAACAGGGCCACTACGGCTAGGTTGCGCGCGTGATGGGGAAGTCGACCAGAAGGTCTGCAGCCATCGGCAACGGCCGGAACAGTGGCGACGTCGATGGCGGGGCAGGGGAGATGTTCGGCGGTGTCGCACGTCATGCACAGAGGATGAGAAGGGCCGAGAGTTCGTTGCAAAGCTTCACCGTGGTGTGGAGATCACCGGTGTGGAAGAAGAAGTCCACGGGGATGGCCGGAACCGTGCTCTCACCGTGGGAGGGGGCGAATTCGGAGGCGGCGGCGCTCCTTTCTTCCCAAATTCCGGCGAACCTTGAGGACAGTAGGGCAGGGGAGTTAGGGAAGAGCTGGAGGAGGTCGTCACACATTGATTTGAGGAAGAAGAAGAAGAGGCGAAACTACCTAGCGGAAGGTCAACGCGGCGGTGTCCGTGGCGGCTCAAAACAGGGGACTTGCACCCATTTCACCGAGGAGGAGGAAGGAGGCGGAGAGATGGGTGATTGGTTGTGCGGGGGAGCTCTGGGGAGCACTTGGACAGTGTAGAAGCAGCAAGAGAGAGAGAGGGCAAGCTCCTGGCCGTTGCTGCTGTATTTCTAGGCACCGATTGGCGGAGAGAGCAGAGAGAGGATAGAGGGTCGCTCAAGGATGAGAGCGTTTTCAATGCATTGTCGGTTGCTCCGGGGAGTTAGGCCGAGCAGTGGTCGGCAGGGGAGGATGATGAGGCGGCGGTTTGGCCGGCGGTTCGAAGGTGACGTGGTCATCGGTCCGCTGGGCAAAGACTGAAGTTGGCCCCAGCTTGACCAGGATGGGGTTGGTTGTAAATTGACAAAAACCTGAAGTTACCGTGCTCTAATAGTTATGCCAATTTTTCTGCTTGTCTAGAAAAATGTCTTCTCCAACTTTTCTTTTAGGGTCAGGTCATGTTCTCCTCCGGAAAATTATGAAAATTCATAGAACAGAGGAACCTTTTTCTGCATTTAAGGAATTTTTAAGGGTATTTAGACTTTACCAAAAATTTCGATAAATTCCTCAAAAATCATTCTTGATATGGCCCACTGGAATATGCAAAAACATTGGCATACTTTCATGGAGTTTTGTGATATTTGTGCAAGGCTAGTATTTGGCCGATTTGGATTTAATTATTTAAATTTCCCTTTTCTTTGGTAATTTAATTAGTCACATTTTAATTAGCTAGCAATTAGCATTAGGATTAATTTAATGGCCTTTTTGTGACATGGGATGTCACATCTTTAGGAGCAGCCTTGGCTAGGCTTAATTTGCTATCCAAATCCGGACCCAACCTTGCCATTCTCGACCCGATGTTGCTACAACATTTTCGTGAGGGTTTGAACAAGGAAGCTGCCCTATACCTCGACATTGCCGTTGGAGCATCTTTCGTCCACAAGACCATGACAGAAGAAAGAGAAATCCTAGACCGTATTCTTGAAAACACTTCTTTCCTTTCTGATCATGCCGAACCCCTCCAGGAGGAAGCCAAGTCGAGCCATGAGGAACCCTTAATAGCTGAATCCAAACCCATTCCTTGCATACCCCAAGATTCAACCATTGAGCCCTCACCCGGAACACCTAGGGAAGAAGAAAACCCTCAGAATTCCCATTCGACTTTGAGTAAGAGCTTTTTGAAGATTATGGAAACACCTCAAAGTATTGTTGCCAAAAGAAACCCCAACTCCCATCTCTCCACCTGAGCCACTTGAGGAGGCATTCTTCCAAGAGACGGTGAAGGAGTTAACATCAATTATGAGTGATGAATGGTTGCGAGAAGTTGAGCTATCCTCTGAAGTAATTCGAATTTGTTCTCTCTCTTCAACCATTTGATGCGACATTAGAGGAGTCACAGTGGAAGTTCTTTATAATCCCACTGTTGGTGCCAACATAGTTTCTAGTTCCTTTGCACTTGAAATTTTGGATGATACACCATTGGCATCAACAAGTAAATCCTTCAAGAGCCCCTATGGCCCTATTTTAGAAGGATGCGGGATTTTGCAAGCTGTGACCATAAGGCACGCAAACGTCGAGGTTGTCCTAGACTTCCATGTCTTTGACATTCAGGATTTTGATGTCTTAATCAGACATCCCATTGAGAAATTACTCATGGATGTACTGACACTTGGAAGTCTCAATGTAAAACTCAGGGGGAAAAAGTATTCGTCCCAATCTCCCGATCGAGGAACTCCCTACCAGATCCTTTCCTCGAGGAAGAGCCAATCGAGGAAGTAATGGCTATTCTCCCACTTGATTCTCCTGAACCCCTTCTAGAAAGAGATGCTAAAGAGTTTATCCAAGAGGAGGATAAGGTTGAAGAGATAAATGAGCTACCCATTGAAGAACCACCATCACAACCTCCGATTGAGCTTAAGCCCTTGCCTTCTGGCCTACTCTATGCTTTCCTAAATGGCGACCTGGAAGCCCCAGTTATTATTAGTGACAAACTATCCAAGGAAGAAACTGCTAAACTTTTAGCCATCCTAGAAAAGCATCATTCTGTCCTAGGCTACTCACTCCAAGATCTTAAGGGAATTAGTCCTGCTCTTTGCACCCATCGCATTCCCATTGATCCTGATAGCACACCTTCTATGGAGCCACAGAGGAGGCTAAATAATGCAATGAGAGAGGTTGTTAAGAAGGAGGTCTTGAAACTTTTGCATGCCGGGATAATTTATCCCGTTCCTCATAGTGAGTGGGTTAGAAACGATAGAAATGAGTTGATCCCTCAATGCACCGTCACGGGATGGAGGATGTGCATCGACTATCGGAGGCTCAACAAGGCAACAAAAAAGGATGATTTCCCGCTGCCCTTCATTGATGAAATGTTGGAGCGTCCTGCCAATAATTCTTTCTTTTGTTTCCTTGATGGGTACTCTGGTTACCATCAAATTCCCATCCATCCTGATGATCAAAGTAAGACTACCTTCACAAGCCTTTACGGAACCTATGCCTATCAGAGAATGTCATTCGGGTTGTGTAATACACCCGCTTCGTTCGAAAGGTGCATGATTTCTATATTCTCTGACATGATCGAAGAAATCATGGAAGTATTCATGGATGATTTCTCTGTTTATGGGAAAACTTTTGATCATTGTCTTGAGAACCTAGATAGGGTCTTACAAAGACGCCAGGAAAAGGACTTGGTACTTAGGGCAGGTACAATGCTACATGTAGGATTTTTGATGATGAGGAAGAGAGAGAGGGTGGTGAGAGAAAGAGGTAGTTGTTTCGCGTAGCAACCACCTCATGTGCTAAAATGTAGGAGTATGAGACGGCTCTCACACCATTGTACGGGTTCTACTAGTCTTTTAATCTATAAATATTTCTTTTTATATTCACAAATTAAGGAGTCATATAATTAATAGAAGCCAACTAATAAGACTATCCATTGTATAAGTCATCTCATAACCCGTCTTAAGATTACGTGACATGCATGAAACGACCTATGAGACAACACTATTGTACTTGCCCTTAATTGGGAAAAGTGTGACTTTATGGTCCGAGAGGGCATCGTTTTAGGACATCTTGTGTCCGAGAGGGGTATTGAGGTGGATAGAGCTAAGATTGAGGTCATAGAAAGGCTTCCACCTCTAATTAATGCTAAGGGGATCTGTAGTTTCTTATGACATGCAGGGTTTTATCGGTGTTTTATCAAGAACTTTTCCTAGATTGCCAGACCCCTCAGTAGTCTTTTGGCTAAGGATGCTCCCTTTGATTTCGATGATGAGTGCCTACATTCCTTTAATATCCTTAAGAAGGCACTCATCCCAGCTCCAATCATTCAACCCCCCGATTGGACGCTGCCTTTTGAAATCATGTGTGATGCTAGTGACTATGCTGTTGGGGCTGTTCTTGGCCAAACCAAAGATAAGAAGCTTCACGCCATAGCCTACGCTAGCAAGACCTTGACAGGAGCATAGCTTAATTATGCCACTACAGAAAAAGAGCTCCTTGCCTTTGTTTTTGCTATCGATAAGTTTAGGTCATACTTAGTAGGAGCAAAGGTTATCGTTCACACTGATCATGCTGCTTTAAAATTCCTGCTCACTAAGAAAGATGCTAAACCTAGGCTAGTAAGATGGATTCTTCTACTCCAAGAATTTGACCTTGAAATTAGAGATAAGAAAGGAGTAGAGAATTCTATTGCGGATCATTTGACGCGTATGCAAGTGACTAACATGCAGGAAATACCGATAAATGACTTCCTCCGTGACGACATGCTACTGCAAGTGACGGACTCCAACCCTTGGTATGCATACATTGTGAATTTCATTGTTACAGGGTATGTATCACCAGGGGAGAACAAAAAGAAGCTCATCTATGAGAGTCGACGTCACGTGTGGGATGACCCGTACCTCTACAGAGTATGTGCTGACGGGTTGCTAAGGAGATGTGCCATGCATCTCCATATGGAGGCCACTTTGGTGTATTCCGCACCCCAAGCAAAAATTTGGCATAGTGAATTCTTTTGGCCAACAATGCATGAAGACACAAAAGAATTGATCCGAAGATGTCGGAATTGCCAGAAGCATGGAGGGATTACTGTTCGCAACGCAATGCCCCTAACATACAACCATCAAGTGGAATTATTCGATGTTTGGAGCATTGACTTCATGGGACCATTTCTAAAGTCCTATAATTGTGAGTACATCTTGGTGGCCGTGGAGTATGTATCGAAGTGTGTAGAAGCAATGCCATGCAGAGCTGCCGACTCCAAGCATGCCCAGAGAATGTTCCCTAAGATCATCTTTGCTCGTTTTGGAACACCACAGATGCTGATAAGTGACAGAGGGTCTCATTTCATTGATAAGACCTTCTAGAACTTCTTAAGAGAGCTTTGAGTAAGGCACAACATTGCAACTCCATACCACCCTCAGACAAGCGGGCAGGTAGAAACTTTAAATAAACAAATTAAGAACATCCTGCAGAAGACCATGAATGAGATGGGGAGTGGATGGAAGATGAAGCTACCAGATGCACTTTGGGCATACATGACAACATACAAAACACCGATTGGTATGTCTCCCTTCCAGCTCATATATGGAAAAACATGTCATCTACCAGTCGAGCTAGAACATAGATCACATTAGGCCATCTGAAAATGGAACGACTTTAGGGAGGCCGGGAGACATAGAAAAATGCAGCTGTCCGAGTTAGAGGAATGGAGAGAGAAGGCTTATCATAGTGCCAAGATCTACAAGGATATAACCAAAAGATGGCACGACCGAAGGATCAAGCCTAAGGAGTTCAAGCAAGGCGACAAGGTGTTGCTCTTCAACTCTAGAGTCAAGTTGTTCGGCCATGCTTCGGAGTAAATGGGAAGGACCATTCACCGTAATTAATGCTTCATCACATGGAGCAATCACACTCCAAGATGACCGAGGGAACCAATTTAAGGTAAATGGTCATCGTTTAAAAGTCTTCCTAGAGCTAGATGACAACCATGGTAAGGAGGTAGATGTGATCAATTTAATTGATTTCAACGCTCTACCCTAGCATTCCTCTTTGTATTTGTTTTTCATGTGAATAAATTTAGACTCCCTGGTCCTAGACCCTATAGAGTCCATTTTGTTTCCATAATCTTTTGTTTGTTTTGAATAAAAACCAGCCAGGTAAAAGAACAAGTGTGGGGGTGGTCTCTCAGGCTCTCTGATGCGCAAACAAAAGAGGTCAACATCATGAAAAAGAGTGTGGCAGCCAGGCACAACCCAGCTTCCACCTTCTTCACTACAACGGTTCGCACACTCAATCCCTTCACCACCTTTGGTTTTGCGAGTTAAAATTATTTTCTCTTGAATCAATCATAAAAATATAACTCAAAAACTAATATGAATATCATGGAGCCCTCATTTTATATCATGCTCGGTTAGCTTGTTTAGCTTGCATGCTCCTTATTCCTAGTTCATAACCTACTGCTTGTGAACTATATCTCTAGGAAAGCATGTCACCTAGGTAGTTGATTTATGAGATATGTTTTGACGAAATGAATCCTGCTCTTATGCATGATGTGCTTGGGAATTTTCCTAAAAGACACATTTACAATCAATAGCTTGACTCCTCAATGATTATATCTTCCTACCAAGGCCATATGATGAACTCATTTAAAACCTTATGTATATGCTGCTTGTTGTCTTGTTGAACTTTGTCAAATTGTTGTGAACCTTGTGAGTTACTCCTTATGACTTTTTGATCAAGATTATGTGCACACCACTTTGCTAATACTTCTTCACTGGAAGTTAGCACTACCATATCCATCATCCATATGCTAAATCTTCTACACTGGAAGATAGCATGTCCATGTCAATCATCCATCCAACGAATAAAGTACTCCATCATATGTTGATGAACTTCCTCTCCAAATATCCTTGTGAAAAAAACATGGGCTATTAAAAAAAGAATAAAAAGTGAGAGAAAAAGAATTGGCCCATGTTCTCAAATGCCTATTAAATAGAAGGGAGGTAGCATTTCAAGGTGTATCCACATACCATCCATGTTCCATTCACGTATCCACATGTGCACATGCTTGATCAAAAGTTCATGAATTGTTCTCCATGGATCCGGTTTTTGACTTAGTGATATATGAGACAGAAGCATGCCTCTCTTTTACCCCTACCTTGAGTTCCACATAAAGCCATATTTAGAAGTAGGATGAAAAGAGGCATTGTCAAATGCCCTGGTGAGGAACCATACACATTGAGCGATTTGAGAGAATCATTTGTGGAGTACAATTTTGAATTATTTTGAAATCTTTTCAAAAAAACCCAAGTTACACAGCAGAACGAGTGAAGATGGTTGCAGTCAAGACCGTTCCATTCCTCAACCACCCAAGGTAACATGATAGATACTTTAAAAGTTCATGGGTACAGGTATGACATGGAATAATTTGCATGCTAGCATTATACCAATTGAAGTTATGATCCACCTTAGCCTTCAACCTATACTCGAGGACGAGCAAAGGCTAAGTGTGGGGGAGTTTGTTGATGGTCCTTAAATGCTAAATCTGACCGTCAAAACCTTGCATAAATAATATAAAAGGAATAAACAACATAGTGGTAGCAGTTTATTACAAACAATTTCCACAAGTGTTGGTGAATATTTCTATGTAGGTATAAAAGGCCAAAATATGCACAAAAAAAAACACAACGAAACACCCCGTCGGCCGATCACCACTGTGAAACAGCCATTTTCACCCGCTGATAGGGTCGTTTACGACTGAAATCAGCACCCGACCGACAGGGTCGTTTACAGCCATTTTCACCGGCCGACAGGGTCGGTTACGGCTGAAATCAGGACCCGGCCGATAGGGTCATTTAAGACTGAAATCAGTCACCCGACTGATCAACCGGAATCATTGTTCGGCTGATCATCCAACCTGGTTGATTCTGCAAAACACTCCACCATGATGCCGTTTTCTCCTGCCGAACCAAAAGTGATGAAATATGGCTAAGGAAAGAACGCAAACAAGTGGCCTAACCAAGAGAAGTCAAGGGGCGACCCGGAGGGGGTTGGCACACGGCCAAGGCCACCGCCCGGCCAACCTTTACTCCCGACCAACCTTGTCGGCCGGCCTAGGTCGCCGCACGGCCTACCTTGCCGCCCGGCCTCGGGTTACCACCCGGGTTGCCTGCCATAAGGCCCAAGAAGCCTACCGTCCGTCAAAAAAGGGAGTCAGTGGAAACCGACCCAACAACCACCTTTGGGGCAAGATCCGAGCCATTAGAAGAGAGTCAATCGGGAATCGACCCAATCTAACGGCCGCTCGGCCTACCCCGCCGCCCGGCATACTTGGCCGCCTGACACACTTGGCCGCCCGGCATGGCCTGCCGCCCGGTGGACCGACTTTGGCCAACTGACTCTACTTCACCTATAAGTACCCCCTGCCCATTGCCACCTATAAATAGAGGGTGAATTCGGCATAAATAATACACAACACAAGAAGAAGATTTAGAGCTCCAATCCAAAGGGCTTTAGCACTGCCAAAGTGCTTAGAAAATAGGGAGAGAGTGAGGGAGAGCTAGGAGGAGGTCCGGGCTTGTCGGCGCCCTCTCCACACTTGTACCTCGGCGGATGCTTTTCTTTCTTAGTAAGTATTTGTGATCTTCCATTGGTATTTATGTTTCCTTTTTAAGTAAGTACTAATTGGCTGAACCTATCTTATTTTAGGATCTTTTACCATAGGAATCCTCTCTACCTTCTTCCTACCATTTTCTTGTTGTCCTTGGACGGATTAGAATAGGAGATTAGATACTCACATTCCCTGTGAATTCGATACCTTCGAATACTCTTAGGTGAAGTGCTATAGCGGTATCCGTGTGCTTGCAAATTATTTTGTGATTGTAAGAAATACCAACAACAATAAGGTAGCAAGTCTATATCATCATGAAAGCATAAAGTCCTATGACATGATTATGATATATAACCAAATAAGGTACACATATCATAAGCATAACTATATGGAAGAACTATATTAATTGAATAGAACAAAGTCTTAATAAAATGGAATAAAGTAAGGTATACAAGAGTCGTACCAATAATTCTATGACATGGAGACGTGAGCAAGGATCCACCTAAACTAAACTCCACTAGGACAAGGAAACTACTAAGTGAAAGAGAGAAATGAATAACTCTTGTGCGTGTGTGTTGAAGTGAAGCTCTCCTCCTCTATTTATAGGGTCCATAAGTCGGTACTGAGGACTAATCGTCACGGAACCGCCATGCACCGACGTTGCCAAAGTGCTGAGGAGGTGACACGTGGAAACCTGGCCGAAAAGGCCTCAAGACCAAGTCAGACGACTAGGAGGGGAGGTCAGCCTACCTGACCCTGGGCCCTCTGGCCTTGTGCTTTCTCTGGGTGGCAGACAAATGGGTCCTCTTGTGTTTTAAGGCAGTGTTCTCTAGAAGAATCCTGTGCAACCATGTATGCAATCCGAGGGAAGTCCAGTTGGCACCATCCCATTGGCCGGAATGGTGTTTCCTTGGATTATGCTTCATTTCTCTACTTCTTTTGTATCAAATTCCTACAGGCACATAAATCTCCAAGGACAAGTAAAATCTTATTATTCCTAACTAACATGCAAGTATGAAATGCTAAGTCTTCCTACTTTTATAGGTATATTGATGGTCGGAATTGATATTCAATGACCGTCAACAACAATCAATCAATTCAGCACACAAGGCAAGATGGGAGTTCTACACATGCAATTATTGTGAAGAGCCGAGTCATGCAAGGTGCATAAGAAAAGCAATAGGAACTAGAGAAACACTACTAGCACAAGATGTTGAATGGTAAATGCATGTAGTAAGGAGAGGGTTTAGAGAAGGCTCATTGATTTTTAGCCTCAGGTATCAGAAAGATGGTGCCTTCCCCTATTCCTCATTGGATTGACTCCCACCGAAGTATTGATCCCTTTGGCCACTCAGCAGTAGAGTCCTTGTACACAAGCTCGCATCACTCCCATAGGGACCGAGTGGTTACATAACCACTGCTCATTGACCTAATGCTCCTCGAGCTTAAGCTTTCCTCCCCCAAGGACTTGCTGCGCTCCAGGAGTGCATGCACAGGCGCTCTCTTCTTGATGCTCCTTTCCAAGGCGAGATAAATACTTGTACAAACATGTGATGGCCTTCACAATACTCTGGATAGGCTCAATCACCAACTCCGAACAAGTCTAGGCCTTGCCATAGACTAAGAGTAACAACACTAACACTCTCTACAACCTCTCCTAGCTTAGAGATGAAGGGATGCTCTTGTTACTCTCCAAGACACTAAAAGATAGCTCTCCAATCTTTGCTTAAGTGCCCTCTCTTCTCCTCTTGGCTCTCTATAGGTTTGTCCAGCAATCCAAATGGCCAAGAGAGGTCTCCAAGATCCTAGCAACAACTATCTATAGCCTCTAACTACTCCACTAGCCGTTGCCAAAAAGTTGCGCGCCTGTAGATCCAACTGCCATAAGTACCGCCGTAGCTTACGACAACTTTAGGAAACAGTCACCCTAAACTACAATGACCTCCCATTCCAACCTACGATGATCACTGATCTCTAATGCCTCTCTACATGTGTTGACGCGAAAATCACATGCGTGACCTGAGAGATTTGCTTAACCCTAGTGTAGGCTCAATACGGAAACCGAGGCGTGCCAGTCGATTTTCCCTACAAGTCGACTAAGAAACAAACGGTCAAATTCCATGGGTCACCGGCCCAGGACAGGCCGATGAAGAAAGGCCATAGTCACTATTCATGAAAACCAACCGATGGCTATAAACAACAAACAATATTGGAAAATAAACTAATCGGCTAATTTGTCTCAGCTTATCGACAAATCCATAAACGGGTATTAATTACTGCATAAATATTGCCGATAAGAATTAAGTCGATAAAGAAAAGTCGATAGATCTATAATAAATTTGCTAAGACTCGCTCTGTCGATGATGAAAAGTCGATAGGCAGGAGTCGATAAAACTATAGTAAATCGTGCAAAGACTCCTCCTATCGTTAGTGTTAAGTCGATAGATCTGGTAGCTGGTATTGTAAATATGTCTTGAAATCACAAATCTAATCTTAAATAAAGAGGGCAATCGACTTCTATGAATACAATAATAAACAAGTAAAATACTGAGAAGTTGATCGAACCATGATAACCTATCGGCTACACGTTCCGATAGAACTCTATCAACTCTACCGACAATCGGTTCGTACCAAGCCCTATTGACTCATTGAGAGGTCAAAATCGATGTAGCCTGGCCGGTTCGAGCAGATCAAACTTTATCGAGACAGTGCCCAAACAAAGCAAATAGAGCCAGATACATTGCAATTATAGATAAAATTGATAAAGTGACTCGCATAATAGATCTAAATCAAACTCATAAAATCTCCTAAAAACTATAATAGATTGGACCTAACCGAGACAGTATTGCAGCTCAAAGTTGATAATATAAGCGTAATTAAGATCTAATTACCAGATAACTAGCAGTTCTAAAGATAACAATTAGAATATCAAATCAATGAGAAAGTACTAGTTGAAGTCGATAGAATTACCAAAGGTGACTAATCCAAGTCTCTTGTCGAGATCAGAGCCAATGCAGCCCACGCGAGATGAGGATGTCGTCGAGAAAGGTTTTGATGCGCCGAGTAGTATTGAACGAAAGTGTTAATCTTTTTCATACAGACCCTGTTACATATTTATAGCCCCATGCAAGGTTTTCCGACCCAATTCGGCTAGGACTCTTTGGTTTCCAAACAATTAAACTGACTATATTTATTCCAAAACAAAAGCTAAACTAAAATAGAAAGAGATAAAATAACCCTATCAGGCCCACTTTATTCGCTTTGGCCATTGAGCTTCTTTGACCTGGCCGACTCTAACCCCACGCCTCTGACCACTAGCACTGGTCCAATTTTCGGTGCCAACACATGCCCCCGAGTCCGGGGTATGAAATCTTCATGTGCCAGATTTTATCTTCTCGTTTACCGTGCGCCTTTACCGCAACCCATCCTTATAAATGCATCTTCTTCCCTTCTCCATTTTTACACGAGCTCAATCCTTTTCACCTTCTTCTCTCTCTTGCTTCGCCGGCTCGCTCTCTTTTTTTGGAAAGCTTTTAACTCCGAGCGCCAACGAACACCAACGAGTTCAACCTCGGCGATGGCGACCCCCCAGAACGTATCTGAGGTAATCCTTCTCCGCTTTCTTCTACTTTTAGGTCTTAGTCTTAGATCTAATCTACCCAGTTCTTCATCAATGTAGCTTTTCCACCTTTATAGTTACTTTAGTATCTTCATCTTTGATAAATTTAGCGCGTTTTATGTCATAATCACCTAGCTCCCCTTTTAATTCTAGCTTTATCTTTTGCTTGCACTAGGAACTCAAGAATCAGATTTGCATTCCCTTTGCTATTGATGAAAACCATTTTTATCTGGTCCCACTCAATGATTCTGATCCTACGGATTTCATTAACTTTAAAACAAACAGAATCCACTTAAAATCTACCTTGGCTACTCCCGAGCGTTGGAAAACTGTTTTTAGAGCCTGGCTGTCAGAAATCAAAGGGTAGAGAAACTGGTACCGAAGGGTCATGAACTGTCGTGCTACTACCCTTTTAGGTGCCCAGATAGATGAAGCATTGCCACTATCTTTAGTGGACATGGCCAAAAATGAACCCATCCTAGCCGCAACTTCTTATTTTTGGTCAGATGCTCCAAATGCTTTTCTATTCAACCAAGGACCCCTAGCTCCTTCCCTTATGGACATGGTCATTCTGACATGCCTGAATGTTGATCGATACTTCGACCCCTTCCTCGTTCAATCCACTGAAAAACAAAACAAATTTGATACAAAGAGTGCAAACAGCTGGCCCCGATTCATCACTGCATATCAAAAAACCGGATCGGTCTCTCAGAAAGAGTTGACTGCCTTTCTGAATCTCTAGCTAGAACACTTTGTCCTCTGCAGGTCCTCTTATATGCCAACCACTAATTTCCAAGGCATGGTAGAGATCTTGGCTGACGGTAAAAAATTCCCTTGGGCAGATTTCTTCTAGGCTCACTATACTAGCTCCTTCACTGCACCACCGTTAGCCTCCAAACCAACCAAACTATCGTAGCAGGGGGCCCATGGTGGTTCATACAGCTCTGGCTCAACATCTATTACTATTGACGGCCGTTAGGTACCATTTTCATCCGTCAACTATGCTCAAATAAAGGAAAACTTGGCATTTCATACACGCATATTTGTTTACAATAATGTAGTTCCACTTATACTTGGGAATTATTTGCATGTAGGAGGAAATATGAAGGAAACACACCCAAAAGGCAAAGAAACACACTTTCAACCAATAAGAGAGCGTCAACTGGACACCCCATGGATTGAAGGGCCCATTTTCAGTACCATATCGAAGAAACACACAAAACTACCCTGACATCTGGGATGAGGACCCACCTGGCAGCCACCCTGAGGAAGCACAACCCAGGAGGGCCCAGCCACAGGTCGGCCGACCTAGGCATACGGCCTTTCCTCCTGGGCTTGCACATGGAGGCTCCTGGTTGATCCCTGAAGGCGGTGGGCAGGGATATTCTTGGTGGTTACTCCCCTTTACTGACCTATAGAGGCTATAAATAGGAGGGTGTGGCTTTACACTCACACGCACACACCATAAGAAGAATTCCTTCTCTTGCTACTTAGTTGTTCTCAAGTCTTAGTGGAGTTAGGCTAAGTCTAGAGCTCTCTAGTTCTTCAAGTCTTCTCTTGGAGAAATTGGTATGGCTCTTGTATCATTTCCCTTTTGTAAGACTTTGCTCTATTTAATAAATGTCATCTTTTCATATAGTTGTGTTTGGGTCATGAGTTTCTTGTTTGATATTGTGATCCATATATGTGATAGTAGTTTATATTTATTATACTACTATTGTCATGCTTGTTATATAGCGTCACTATAGTCTAATTTATATGACATAGTCTTTATGCTTAGGATTCATTGTTATACATGACATGGGTTTGGTGATCATATTTATATGATAGCTCTGCTTCGTTAATATAACCATGGAGGAGTAGAGTGCTCTTTGATTATGCAAGTATAGTACTTGGATAATCTACCGGTTAGCTGAGGTAGGCGGCAGGTGGTGACAGCCCTGTCTGTCCTTTCAACTCCTCCGTGCTAGGCTAGTGCGTAGGCTCTTGGCGGAAGTCGCCTGTGGATGCAGGGGTAGGTCCGTGCCTGAAGTGTTATGTTAATAACTGTTGAACCTGAGTATAAGCGTGTATGTGTATAGAACTTAGGCTATACAACTGTATATGAAAGTACTTTAGGAGTAGCTCAGCTTAGTTCTTTCTCCACTTGGCTTTATTTATTTATTTATTTATATTTGAGATAGAATCTTCTGTGTGTCACACTACCTCGTCATTATCCATTGCTTACCTACCTTCGTTAGATGATCCTTATCAATTCGCAATGTAAATATGTGCATAAGTAAGCCTTCTTATTCATTGCCTTCCTTTGGGATAAACAAATACGATACCCTGAATACTTCTGGGTGAAATGCTACAATGGTATTTTCTGTGCGCTTGCGGATTTTACCTAATTGGATCTAGGACATATTAATGAAGCATTTATGGCACCTTGCCAATGATGATTTATTAGTATGGCTTAGCAAAAGTCAACAATTACTCTCAAGCTATGGAATTGGCCCCTTTCTTAGAGAATACGTTCTCATCGACTGCCAGGGTAGTCCCTGGATGCCGGATGACTAGGGTAAACTCCAACATTTATTTCACTCTTTTTTATAATGGCATCAAAACACAAAAAAAAGTTTGGTTCCCTTATGATGAGTTGGAGTTCGAGAACCCTTCTAGATTTTGCCCCGAGAGCCCTCTGCAAGATAGAGAATCAGCACTTAGCTTGGAGGCTTATGTCAGACCTAGCATCTTGCCTGTCAACTTCCACGGTGGTCAACGCAGGAATCATTCGTATGAGTTCTATAACCCAACAGTGATATCTTGCCAGCTCGGGTTCGGCCTGCTTCCTGGTGGCTCTTTCTTCATCGATTGACTCTAGGCCAGACAGGAACTCAAGAGACATTTAGAATATAAGAAGATTTATGATATGGCTTCAGAAATACTGATGGGTGATCTGGTCGATCTACAATTACTTCCTTCTATTTCTGCTTTGTTCAAAACCTGGTGGAGAGAATGGAAGAAACATCTCATCTGCAACTAGTTAACCGGTCATCTCATCAGCATTGAAGATACCGTAAGTTTCTCCAAGTCTTCTGTATTTTACATTTGTCTTCTCATCGACTCTTAATAACCAATCATCTCATCTTGCAGGACCCAGTCATAACTCCTCCAACCGTGAGCAGCATCAGGAAGCCGATCAAATATTGTCAAACGGCTAACAACCCAATCATAGGTTGTAATGACCCAACTCTTGCTCAAATCTTGAGTGGCCGAGGCCTTTGAAAAACTGTGAGGACGGTACTACAGAAGAGGAAAGCTGGTCCTGCAGTCCAATAGACTCAAGTAGCTAAGCACCAGAAGCATGCTAGGATTACAGTGCCTTCATCGACTCAAACCATCTCTGCACCAGCGGCTCAGGTAACAATTTCCCCAACCCTTCAATTTGTTTGCAACTCCATTTATAGTCCTTAATTTCCTTTTGATCACCAGCCTGCCCCATCGACTCCGGATGTCATACCAGAAATAGCCCACGAAGTCATTACTGGTCTTGCTCAAGCTGCACAAGTAACAAGTTTGTATTCATATTGTCTTCATCGATTTTCACTTTAGCAATTCTTTTTTTTTTCTTCAGACGCTACCATCGACTCTTGCTACCCCATCGACTCCTGTGTCTACACCAGACACTACCACTCCATCGGCATTGCAATTGCAACAACAGAAACATCCATGAATCCTTCCGAGCTGATGGATCAACCTTCTTCTTAAGTAGCCACAGTAATAATACTTCTCTCATATTTGTAAATCCTTTCTTTTTGCAATATGTCACTCACCCTAAAAATCTTCTGCAGGAAATCATGCCTAGCTTTAGGAGTCGATCTAGCAGCGCGACTCTATCAGACTGCACCTCAGTGCGCATAACCTCCATCGACTCAAGATATCGGTACTGCTAACTCTAAAAGAACGACTAAGGAACAAAATTCTGCAGTAGAGGATTCATTAACTCTAGTCATCATCCCCTGGGTCGATCAATAAGTAACTTCCAATATACTCCTTTTGCTCCATGGCCCACTGCTTTATTGTCTTCACTTCTTAACTCTTTTTTGATCTCAGGAATTCCGGTCATCGGTCATCAGTGCATATATCCCTAGAACTTTTGATGCTCCGATGCCTTCATCGACTCCTGAACTTGATGCTCCGATGCCCTCATCAACTTCAGAAACAATAGTATGGACCAAATCCTATTGCATTATTGACTTATTTGCCCGCTATTTATCTAACAACCTTCTCTTTCAGGTCCAGATCTCCATATGCGCTTCCTAAATATATCTTCCTCCCGAAGTCCGAGCCACTCTGCAAGACATCCATCGTCAACTCGACATGATCCCTATCGAGCGACTAGTTCTAGATGCCAGACCAATCAGATCGAGGTACCTTGAGGTCAGGGATCATCTACCAGTGGGTCTTATTTCAGTGCTGCAACTTATCTCCTTCATTGAATTCCGCCAACTTGAAGTGTTCGAGGCTCAAGCTCGCATTGAACGACGATCAACACAAAGGATCCAAGCAGAAGCAGTCGACAAGAAGGCAACCAAAGAGCCAAGCAAGTATATTTCTTTAGTCTCCAAATTGGCTAACCTTGAGACAAAGCTGGAAGGCTTACGAAAAGAGCGTGAAGATATCTAAGTGGCACTACAAGAAAAAATCAAAGAAATAGCCGATGTAGAAGCAACCTTTGCCAGAGTACCTGAAGAAATCATGGCGCAAGAGACTGTCATTACATTGGCCTATGAGCAAGCCATCAACTTGTGGAACATAGCCTCCAGTGTTCCGGGGTTGATGGAGGAAGACACCCTCATCATCATAGAAGTCGATCGACTTTGCTTCCATGCCATTGACATGATCGACTTCTACTTCCCTCAAGAGTAGACGTAGGCAGTCTTGACCTGGAAAACATGTGAAACAAAATGTCTTGTTTTGTAATATTTTTTTTGGACTAAGGGTGATATCCTTGACATCAGCCATCTGAAGCCGATGAACGTTCATTGGCTATAAATATCCTTCTTTATGTCTCTTTATTTTTTTTTCTGCTAAGGATGATAATTCTCTTATTGGCCGCGATCGAACACCCGAGATCATGAACCAATCCAAGTGCTGGGGTGATACATTTTCAAATATTTACCATTAATTGCCCTCCCAAACTCTTCTACATCCAATTCTTGTAGAAAATATGCATTGCCTGGTGCACATCGGCTCACTTTGAATGTCCATTCCCACGTTGGCGACCACTTTCCAAATCGGTTATCTCTAGAGCCGAAGGGCATAATTAACTTCCAGACAAGATCGTCTTCTAAAAAACTTTTGGGCACCACCTTTTTATTGTAAAATATGGACACACGAGCTTTGTTTTCTTGGATTTTTTTAAGGCTCTCATCCCATGTTGCACGACATCTTCTAATTCATAAAACATAACTTGTCTGTAATCATCGGTTGATGACTGATCTTACAATTCTATCCTCCTGGAACCTAGATTCATTTCCCATGGCAAAACTGCTTCATGCCAATAAACTAACTGATAAGGTGGCACCCTTATCGACCCATGACAAGCCATCCTGTACGCCCATAATGACTCAGCCAATGTTGTATGCCACTTCTTTGGTTGCTCATCAATCTTTCTCTTAATCAACTTGATCAAACTCTTGTTGGACGCTTCTGCTTGACCATTGGCTTGAGCATAATAGGGTGATGAATTCAACAGCTTGATCCCCATACCATCAGCAATGTTTTGGAACTCTTCCAACGTAAAACTAGAGCCTTGGTCAGTAGTAATAGTCTGCGGCACACCAAACCTATATATAATGTGTTCCTTCACAAACTTGATCACGTCACTAGTCGTAACATTCTTTATAGGCACCGCTTCAACCCACTTCATGAAATAATCTGTAGCTGCTAGAATATATTTGTGACTCTTGCTTGATGCTGGATAAATTTGACCAATCATATCCATACCCCATCATCTAAACGGCCATGGCTTAATGATTGGATTCATAGCCAATGTCGGTGGTCTCTATATTGCTCCAAACTTCTGACAACCTTGATACCCCTTGTAATACTTGAAGCAATCTACCAGCATAGTAGGCCAATACCCAGTCCTCTTTAATGGGCCGATTGATGTGTACCACAAATGGCTTCATGGACTTCGCACATAACAACTTTAGCTTCTTCCTGATTTAAACATCTTACCAGTACACCATCAATCATCCGATAATAAAGCTTCTCTTCTAATAAAACATACCTTAACGCCATGTATCGAACCTTTCGAGGAGTACGTTGAGTTGGGTTCTTGAGATATTGGAGGATCTTGGATCTCCAGTCTTCTTCATCGACATCGGCTATATCGACAATGACTCCACTGGTGTTCCATTGATAACTCGATGCCTTTTGTGCTAAATCATTTGCTTCCATATTCTGTTCCCTTAAGACATGCTTGAACCTTAATGCCTTGAAGTATTGCACCAATTCTTAACACTCAGCATAAAAAAACCTTTATATATAATCTTTACATTCAAATTATCCTACTAACTTCCCGAGTATCAATAATGAATCTCCAATGACTTCAACACAATCGACTCCAGCTTCCTTCAAAATCTGCAATCCCTTAAGAACAACTCTATATTCAACTTGGTTATTAGTCGATGCCTCTATAGCAAATGCAAATTCAAATCTTGCCCCCCCCCCCCCCCCCGAGGCGATATAATCATGAGCCCGATGCCACACCCATTCTAACACATAGAACCATCAAAAAATAATAACCAAGGCACCAGATCCACCATCGAGACATCTGAACCACAATGCTCAACAACTAGATCAGCCAGAACTTGACCCTTAACCGCTTTAGCAGACTCGTAAATTAAGTCATATTCGGCTAATGCTAGCATCCACTTTCCATTCCTGCCTTTCAAAATTAGAGCCAGTAACATATACTTGATGACATGGACTTTGCATACCACCACACACTTGGTCGGTAACAGATAATGCCTTAACTTCACGCATGAGAAATATAAACACAAACATAATTTTTCAATCTCAGTGTACCTGGTTTCAGCATCAATCAAGCTTCAGCTCAAATAAAACACAACCCTCTCTTACCATCTTGATCTTGAATCAAAGCCAATCCAATCAACTTCTTGTCTGCTGCAAGATAAAGCTTAAAAGGCAACCCTTCTTTGGGTGGTACCAATATTGGAGGTGAGATCAAATACTTCTTGATATCATCTAGAGACTTTTGATGTTGACGTTCCCACACAAATTTCTGATCGGCCTTTAACCTCAACAAAGGAGTAAATGCATCATGTTTCCCTAACATATTCGAGATGAACCTCTGTATGAAATTAACTTTGCCAATCAAAGACTGCAACTAAGTCTTGTTAACTAGAGGCTCGATGTCATTTACAGCTTTGATACTCTTCGGACCAATCTCGATTCTTATTTCATGTGCAATAAAACCCAGAAATTGGCCAGCTGATTCACCGAAAGCACACTTCTTCGGATTCATCTTCAAACCATACTTTCTTGTTCTCTCGAGTACCTCCCGCAAATCGGCTATATGATCTTCTATTTGTCTAGATTTCACTACCACATCATCAATATAAATTTCTACTAACAAGCTAATCAAATCATGGAAAATATAATTCATGGCTCTCTGATATGTAGCTCCAGCATGCTTCAGCCCGAATGTCATGATGAACCATTCATATAATCTAATAGCCCCTGGACACCTGAAAGCAGTCTTCGGTATATCTTCTTTTGCCATAAAAATCTGATTGTAACCAGCATTACCATCCATGAAACTAATAATCTTATGCCCTGCTGCTGCATCAACCAAAACATTTGCTATCGACATCGGGTAATCATCTTTTGGCGTAGCCCTGTTCAATGGATGAAAATCGATGCAAACTCTCAACTTCCCGCACTTCTTGAACATAGGCACAATATTTGAAACCCAATCTGGATACCAGCAAGGTCTAATGAATTTTCCATCATATAATCAGGTGATCTCTGCCTGGACATCTTCATAAATCTTAGGATCGATCCTTCGTGGTGATTGCTTGTATGGTCGATATCTAGGATTAATGGGCAGCCGATGTTCAATAATAGATTGGCTAAGACCGGGCATTTCAGAATAATCCCAAGCAAAACAATCCCGATACTCTTTCAATAATTTTATTAACTCAACTTTAAAATCTTCATCTAATTTCTTACTAATAAATGTCAGCCTAGGCTTATCACCATCTCCAATATTGACTTCCAGTAACTCGTCGGCTGACATAGATCCTTTCCCCAACTTGCCATCTTCTACAAATTCCATTGGGGCACCTGTCAGAGAAACAACTTCAAATTTGACTAGTCCACCACCTCAAGACCCTGTGTAGTAATCTTGACATAATCTCCATCCCAAATCCTGCCTAATAAATACTCCATATCATCGGCATGCCATGGCGCCAAATCGGCCGATGCAATATTGACGGTCTCATCGACCGAGACCACCACAATTTGATCACCGATCCACTGGACAAGAGATTGGTGCATAGTCGATGGTATGCAACAATTAGCATGAATCTAGTCACAGCCTCGTAACAAGCTGTAGGTTCCCTTCCCTTCAATAACAAAGAAAATAACCGGCAAAGTTTTACTGCCGATCGTAAGCTCCACGTTCATAACCCCTTTGGCAGCTACAGTGCGACCACCGTAATCTCTCAAGATCATGTTGGTGTCGATCAAGTCTTCTTCAGTCTTCCCCAGCTTCCTAACAGAGGTAGTCAGCATAATGTTGGCTGCAGCACCCCCATCGACCATCGTCTTTCCCATCGGCATCCCGTTGACAAGGCCCTTTAGCTTTTAAGTGTTGATGCTTAGATTTGTCTGGTTTATCAAGCACTGCTTGTTGTATATCAAATATTAGCTGTGGCGTACTCTCTTCATCAGCAAACAACTCTTCCATGAACTCCTGAGGCAACATCATTACCATACTCACTATAGCACTAGGAACCTGCACCTGTGATTGTACTTATGGCTTTCATACTTTCTTGGGCGGTTGGTCAATACCTTCATCATAGTATTATCGACCATCCCTCATCTGTTTGCAGTGCATCCTCTGAACCCTTCATTTCTGGCTCCTAGAGAAAATACCAGAGGGACACCACTAATGATTCTGTTCCTGCTCCTCTTGCAATTCTTTATCGATCTCTTCATCAAAGTCCATCTCCTTCTCTGTCTTCTTGATCCGTGCGTCTGCTACAACCAGGACAAATGTTGATTGAAGAAAGTTTCATATTATGGTCCCAGCAATACTGAAAGAATGGACATTCACAGTGCGGATCAAATTGTGACTCCTTCACTTCATAGCACCTTTGGTAAACTTTATTTTGCCCTGTTCAATCGCCATATGAATCTATCTCCTGAAAACCTTGCCATCATTAGTATTATGAGACGGTGAATTGTGCCACTTGCAATACCTCTTCTTCTTCAATTCTTCAGCAGGTGGAATCAGATGATTAGGTGGCAACTGAATGTCCTTCTCTTGTAACAGCATGTCAAATATTTTACTGGCCTTGGTAATGTCAAAGTCGTATTTTTCTTCTGGTTCGTTCTGCGTTACCCAAGGACACGACAAAATATTCTTATTCCTAGTCCACTCAGCCATATCAACATCTTCAGTTTCTTCTCTCGACTCAGAATCATAATCATTATAGTTGACTTGAGTCAGCCTAGACCGTGCCCCCAGAGTCAAGTTCTCCTGGATAGACACCTTCTGCACCTACTGGGATGGGCTCTCAAACTCAACCGAGGGAAACTTTTCCCTTAGAGGTACAACCAGAACATTAAAAGCAATCTCCGCCATCTGATTATCTGTTAATTGCAAACTAAAACACTTGTTGCACACTTCTGTGAAACTTTGCACGTAATCATGCACAGACTCACCAGCTTTCTGCCTCACAGCAATCAAATCTGACAATCTCATCTCTCTAGGTTCAGCGAAAAATACTTATCAAACTTCTGTTTGAGATCGGCTCAAGTAATGATGGAATTTAGGGGCAATGATGCGAACCAAGAAAATGCCAACCCGGACAAGGACAGAGGAAACAACGTGATTTTCAACGCTTCAGTAGCACCAGCTTCTCCGCACTGTACTAAAAATCGGCTGATATGTTCAACAGTTATAGTATTATCCTGTCCAGACAACTTGGTGAATTCTGGTGGCCTCTATCGACTCGACATAGGTAGCAGATCAAAACTTGGGGGATATGGGGGCTGATACATGTAAGTCTGCTGCCTTGGCTTCAACCCAAATTGCTCTCTCATTACCTCAACAATCTTTACTGCCCAGTATTGCATAAAATCAAACTCAAAGTTGATAATAAAATCAAACTCAAAGTTGATAATAGATCTAAATCAAACTCATAAAATCTCCTAAAAACTATAATAGATCAGACCTAACTGAGACAGTATTGCAGCTCAAAGTTGATAATATAACTGTAATTAAGATCTAATTACTAGATAACTAGCAGTTTTGAAGATAACAATTAGAATATCAAATCAATGAGAAAGTACTAGTTGAAGTCGATAGAATTACCGAAGGTGACTAATCCAAGTCTGTTGTCGAGATCGGAGCCGATGCAGCCCACGCGAGACGAGGATGTCATCGAGAAAGGTTTTGGTGATGCGCCGTGTTGTATTGAACGAAAGTGTTAATCTTTTTCATACAGACTCTATTACATATTTATAGCCCCATGCAAGGGGTTCTGACCTAATTCGGTCAGGACTCTTTGGTTTCCAAACAAATAAACCGAATGTATTTATTCCTAAACAAAATCTAAAGTAAAACAGAAAGAGATAAAATAACCCTATCGGGCCCACTTTATTCCCTTCGGTCATTGAGCTTCTTTGACCTGGCCTCTAGCCACTAGGACCGGTCCAATTTTTGGTGCCCACAACATGAAATCTTCTTTGATCACTGTACACTACAACGACCTCGCCGTATCTTCAACGGAGGGCTCCAATTTCGGACCACTCCTCACTTCTGAGTCACATAGCTTACGGCAACCTCACCGCAGCTTCAATTGAAACTTCTGAGTCCAGGCCAACTTCCTTTCTTCTGGATCACTGTAGTTAACGGCGACCCCATTGTCACTTCAATAGAAACGTCCAGATTTTGGTCTTCATCGCTCCTTGACTCGCCATATCATACGATGACCTCCTGAGCGCCTGTCTAGAGACTACTGCCCCTTCTATACAAATTCTTGGCACTCATCATAACTTACGGTGACTTAACCTCCACAGTGTATGGTGACACCCACATACCTACGCGTACAGGAGCATTTCTCAATGGACCTTACCATGACTTAACCATACCTTACAACCACTTGATCTGAAACTGAAACTCCCTTGTCTTCTTGACTTTGTTTCCAAGCTTCCCAACCTTGGTCAATCCTTCTCCAATGCCACTCCTAGCATCCAAGAGACTCACTTGACCCTCCCAACATTTCTAACACTAGTGAGACCTAAGAGAATGACTCATGCCATCTTTATAGTTTGGTTTTTTCCGATGGGCTCAAGTCTAACAATCTAGCCTAGTGATCACAACACATTTGACCTAGCTGTCCTTAGCCTTGATCAATCTCCAACACCATCACTCTCCATCAAGATCTTCTTGGCAATCTACCGAGTCCTCATTGAGCACCAATACGATCATTCACCATGAAAACCAAACAAGTTGGTCTCTGAAATCAGCTAGGCGGTTTAGCTAACTGTTAAGCCCATTTTTTTAAAGTTTGTCATGTAGTCAATTTTACTGCACCAATGCTTATCTTTCATGGAGACGATTAAGATGAATATGTTGATCATCCAATCTAGATACCCGATGCAATAGTTATGATATTTGGCAAATTTCATATTCTGAAATTAGGTTTGGCCAGTTCTAAAAAGAGGTCTAACTTGTTTGGGATAATGTTCAAACTAGTTCGGGTTTTGGAAAATGACAATTTAGCTTTTGATTCTTTGAATGCTTATTGCGCCAAATGTGTAGGTTGGATAAATTCTTCTACAAGATAGTATCAAAAGAGTCGACCATAAAAAGTTTGGCACTTGATGACTATGTTTACTTTAATTGATGGTGAGTTTTATTGCCAAACAATGAATTCTTTGCTTTCAGGTGCTTAAATTCAGATCACTATGATGTCATCATGGAAGTGGGTCATGGAGTTATATGTGTGGCCGATGAATAATAATAATGATTGTTGGGGAATATTTGAATGCTTGGGGGTTAAATCCTTTTAAGCATGGGACAGATGAAGGTAGCACATGTGTCAAGGTATGTTTTACTAAAGTATATAGCTGATTTATTCCACAGCTCAAGTATAGTCCATAGTCGTCATATTTGAGACTCTATATATTTATTGGAAATCATCCATGATGATTTAGTTCGTTTCTGGTATTGAATATATTTAAACTATTTAGAAGACTAAAATATGATTTGTTGATGTTAATTTGTATTTCAGCTATAGTTATATCAAATACTAAAAGATACTCATGTGGTCGATGCTTATAGATCATGCTCCATAGATAAGTTTGGTTTAGGAAATGCATCCTGATATGCAAGCGTCACCAGAAAACAGGAGGATATATGTTGACAACAAAAATTGATCAGTTGCAAGATATATGATATAATAGTCAAACATTTAGTTTTACACTAATAATAATTTTTCTATAAGACTATCATGTGTATGTAGTATGCAACACCAATGGCTCGTTTCTGAATATTTCGAGCATAATTTACTTGGTGAGACTAAGAAGCACCCAAAAGTGACTCAAATGACATATTTTATCTCATCATGATGAAGCCCTCACAAAAGAAATTAAAATAGATATATGGATCGCCAAATTCAGAGTCAAGATGTGAAATTATGGTGATTTGAAGACTGCTTGCCAGACAAAACTGGCCTGACTAGTTTAAGAGGTCAATATGGCCAGTTTTGAATAGAGGACTCTAAACTAAGACCAGGACTGGAGTTTCGTTTGGTTTATGTCTTGTTTCTACATTTATAAAGGGCCATGACCGATTGTGGAAGAAGAACGCATTAGAATCTATTGATTTACATTACTTTTCCTCTTCACCCTTCTTTTCCAACCACTTTCTTACTGTTTGTCTACTGATCTCTACGACCAGAGATGACAGCCAAGTTTCCTAATGCACGCCGACAATGTCCGTGCCGAGCCAGGGTTCCTCCAAGGTGAGAGCTTTGATGAATTTGCTAGTTTGGTCACAAACTAGTCCGTTCTTTGTCACATAAGACGTTGTTTACCCCTTTTGTTGGTTTGGTTATAAACCTAGTTGTCATTGACCATATAACAGTGATAGTTACCCCCTTTCTCGAGTAATCCTTGTTAATCCTCCATGAACTCTTTGTTTCCACGGTGACCCATGAAGAGCGGTCTGACCAGTTTGAATTGCAGGCGCGTTGGGTTTTTGGTTTCTACAAATCTCCACAAGGGTATGTTCGTGTTTAATGGTAGTTTTACGTGTCAACACCTAGATACTGAAATGGGACTCAATAACATGACTTGGTGGTGTTGATCTCCAATTCTCAATCCCACTTGTATAGACACTAAACTCTGACTAGCATAAGGCAAAGTGAACCAACAAAGTACTACAATAAGTAGTTGTGATCGACATTCATGGTAAAGAAGAAAATTGACAATCATCCAACTTGTTCGATCAGCCTACATAATGCTAAGTCTTCCTACTTTTATAGGTATATTGACGGTCGAAATTGGTATTTAATGACCGTCAACAAACCGCCCCAAGCTAAACCTTTGCTCATCCCGAGTGAAGTCAAAACTCAAGTTTGTGTTGATCAGGAGTTGCTACAATGTCCTATTCTTAACATATATCCAACTGCACAACTAAAACACTCTACAAAGGATGAAAATAAGTTGGCACGAGTACTTCACCTGCTATTACCGGTGGGGCATTGTAGCTTCTCCGAATATTGAGTGGTTGGAAGATAGCACATTATGTAAGACTACCATTTCACCTACTCTCTTTGATCGACTTTAGCTCGGAAGTTAATTTTTGTGATAAATCTTAGTTCCTCAAATGATTCACTCAGATTGCTCAAAGTGTATATATTCCTCACCAAGGCTTATGATGCCTCAAAAATCCTACCTCTAAAGGCTAATATGTGGAGCTCTAGGTAAGGATAAATGTGGCATACCTATATTCCATATGTCGGCGAGTCAAAAGAGTAGATCATAGCAGCTCTAACTATCCATACACAATTTTGACAAGGCTCAATGAAAATACAAGTAGCATATGTAGAAAGTTTTGCAATGTAGAACAACATATGGTTGTTGTAGGAATTTATATCATTGAGGAACTTGTCATTTTTATCAAATTAATTCTTTGGGTATGAAGTTTCACAAATTGAGCAAGATCATAGCAGCCCTAACTATCCATATCATATCTCCCAACAACCTAGAAGGATAATGCTTATGCTACCCACTAGTGTGTTTGAGGTAAAATTTAATCATGACAACAAACCAAAACTAGATAGAGTGCTAGGTTGTAAACCAGGCATACGAAAGGAATACAAGACAGAGCAACTATTCATCATCTCAACATAGGAAACCTTATGCATTCATACCGTGCATGAATTTATTTATTTATTTTATTATTATTATTATTATATTTTTAGTTTTTCTATTTATCATGCATGTGAAAGGGAAACAAATCTTTTTGTTGTTTTTAGTTTTATCATGCATGTGGTGATTGGAAAGGGAAATGATACAAGTTACCTTCACAATAGGGGGTGAAACTCCCCCCAAGCTGGCTTGTGCTCACTCGAACGGCGGCGGCACCTGACCAAAGTTGCCTTGAGAGTGAAAATAAGAGCTCATTTGGATGTTACCCCAAGAGACCTTATCCTCAATTCTCGTGAGCTATCGTTAGACATCATCTCCACTCATTCTCCTACTGGATATGAGTGTGGATGGTATGGTCCAATTAGTTGATCTGAAGGGACATGTTGTCAATTTGTCTAGTGAAGCCATCTATGCACCTCCTTGAACCCCTACGAGAGCGATGTGTGCTGAACGGTGGTGGTAAGCCACTCGAACTTGAGCTACCATAGGCACCCCCAGGCCATTCACCGGAGTCCCAGGAAGCACTAACGCTTCCGTGAGGAATGTCGTGATCCCAAGAACTCGTGCTTGGCTCCTCCCTCAGGAAGGATGCCTCGGTGTTCCTCCGTGACTTATTTCTTGTCATAGGTCCAAAAACATTGTTCCTGCAAGCTGCAAAGCATGTCTCTAGAGGAATGGTTAGTTCATCATAGTTACACAAATGAAAATCCGGGTTAGGTAACTGGATTTCATTTGCATAACCGGGAAAGAAATAAACTAGAGAGCCATTGGGTCCTTGTTTTAGATAATGTCCCGATGTAAAAAATTGCTCGCCTAGGATAGCCCATTCAAAAATTAAATCATTGATATGGACATTTCCATGTAAACCAACATTGTGCACAAGGCGATAGATCAGGGACATAAATTCAAAATCTCATACTTGTTTGATAACTTCGGCCCATTGCTTAACCAAGGCTATGACAGGAGAGACTTTGATGTTATTAACCATGTAGTAGAGAAGAAACATTTCATCCCCATGCATGGTTCTAACATCCTTTCTAGGGAACAAAGTCATTGCCAACCATTTATGCATTAAACACAAGGTAGGATTATGGATATCCATATTCCTAGGTGACAAGGAAAGAGTATGCTCTGTTATTTCCTCCCAACAACTGCTTTTGTTAAAACTCAAATTTTTGGAATGAAAATCCAAAACAGCAATAGGAGAAAAACCTAGCAAATGAATTGCCTCCAAGTGAGTGAGATTTCCATCCCATTGAATCAGAACGAAATCCTATCACTGTCCCACTTGAGGTTGTATAGGAACAGAATGGCAAGCAAGCGAGAGCAAGGCTCATCTATCGGAACAAAACCATCCCATCCTATAGCATAAAAGATAGAAGCAAATTTAGTATCCATACCTATCTTGGAAAGAAAGTTCGGATCATACGTTTGTGTAGGAACGTAAGACCGTCCAATGATCATCCAATAAATGTCACATTCTATCTTCCTATCCAACTCGAGGTCACGGTCGGTGTTGAGTCGGAGCTGAACATTGCTGAAATTCAGCACTGTTTCTAGCTCTTCTTCCGTTGGTTCCTCAACCAGTGCATCTTCTTTTGGCTCTTCCTCAAGACGTTGATGACAGTAGCGAGTATTATACACTATTGAAGGTGTAGGACTTGCATTGCTTGGGCTTCCCATTACCTTGTTCTTCATTTTGCTTAAGGCTCGCTTCATCTTGTTCATCATTGCACACTTGAGCAAACCAACACAAGAGCAACTCAAACGGGGGTTAAGGTTAGTGAAATGCCAAACGAAACCTCCATTGGAAACTCTTGCAAATATGAAACCAACTTTTAAATGCAAATGAAATTCAAAGAAAATATTTTTGATGGAATTTTCGAGTGTTGAACAATGAAAGAGAATGGAGAAAATGGAAGCGACTATCTAGAGCAAAGACAAGAGATGAAAAAAGTGAATGGAGTGAAGAACTCCCTTTCTCGGCCATTGCCTTAAATAACAGAACAGAGCAACAATCATATTGAGACATGTTCGTTGCCTACTAGCAATTGGGGCAAGTAGGGCTGGAGAACCATTGCTCTCTGGTCGGCCGACCAAGATGTTTGGTCGCCCGATTAGGAGTTGGCCCCTATGGTCCACTGCTCAGGTCAGTGGGCTCCACCGATGGTGGCCCACAAGAAAGAAAATATGTTTCAAAGAAAAACATTTTCAATTGTTCTACAAATAAAAAATCTCAAAAAGATAAACTCCGAATAATTCCATTTTTTTTAAAAAAATTGGGTTGGAATAAATTCCAACATGCAGTGAAGAATCCAAATATGCAAATTGAAATAAAAAAGTTTTGGAAAGGGAAATATGGATAAATACCATTTAACTTGCCAACGAGGGTTCACCAATTTTGAGTTTGGCAGATGGGACTTTCTCTCCTTTGTCAAGACCTTGATGAATTCAAGGCTAGACTAACTCTTTTGGGTGCATGTCAGAAGTTCCTCAAGCTCACTAGTGAGTTGGAAGCACAAACCCTCAAAGTCAAAGAGCTTGAGTCCAAGCTGTTAAATGAGACTCGCTCTAAAGTTCTCCCACCACCATGTCAAGTGTGTGTTTCCCTTAAGGACAAGCTTGTAATCACTACGGAGGAAAACAAAGTCCTAGTCCAAGAAAATGACTATCTTGTTTCTAGGCTCCAAAGAACCCTAGTGAGTGAGGAGAAGATTGAGAGTGACTTGGCAAAAGTCAAAGAAAGTGCTAGTAGGTCAACCTACAACTTGGGATTGGGATTTGAGAGATGTGACAAAGAGAGTGAAAATGTGGGTAAGTTTGTGTCTAGCTCTAGCTAGAAGGATGAGGAACAATCCATCAAACCCACTGACACATACTATCCACCTAACCCCAATCCTTCCTTCAACCCAAAGCAAGCTGAGAAGCTAAGACCCAAACCCACTGTGCAAGCTAAGCCTAAACATGAGAGTGTATACATTTGGATGTTCTGTGGTCATAAGGGTCACTTGGATGAGTACTGTTATAGGCGTAAGAGAATTGAGAGGATGCAAGCTGAGTTAACTAGGAATGTGCATCATGATGATTTTGATGGTTTTCAGCCTCGCTCTTTTTCTCGTGCCTATCATGGACAGGGTCATTCCTCATATGGCTTTGATTCACGAAACAGAGGCTTTGCACAGCAGCGCTTTGGCGCCCCATGTTTTCCCCATCGTGGTGAGCATCGCTTGCATAGATTTGGCTTTCACACAGATGATTTATGTCCTCACAACCCCAGGTTTGAGTCGAGACGCTTTGACAGGCCATGTTTTCCCCATCGTGGTTCTCGTCCCATGCGATCCAATAATAATGTGCAAAGAACTGTGATGACTACTACCAGTCATATGGTGAAGTGTTAGATTCCCAAATGCTTTTTAACTAACCCTAGCACTGAGCCATTGACTTTTCCTTGTCATTCTTTTTAGGCAGGAGGTGGAGGCCTAGAGAACAAGTGGCTAATGGACTCCAGGTGTTCGCGCCACATGACCGGAGAGGCAAAGTGGTTCTCCAGCCTCACTCCTCTGAAGCACCAGGAGTATGTGACCTTTGGAGATGACAAGAGAGGGAGAGTGAAGGCAAGAGGTGCGGTAAAGGTAAATGAAAAATTCACTCCCAAGGATGTTGGTTTGATTGAGCATCTCAAGTACAATCTCCTCTCTGTCTCTTAGTTACTTGATGTTGGTTTGGAAGTGCGTGATAAGGACATCACTCCTATGGATACGCACCACAATCCTCCAATTCTGGACTTGCAAGGTCCAATGACTAGAGCTCGTGCACGACGACTAAATTTAGAGGTGAGCTCGTTCCTACGTTCTTCGCTATATGTTACTTTTGAGAATGGTTTGCTACCTAATGATTATTTTATGACTAAAAACCATGGAGAGGACCAGGAGATGATGGGAGAAGGAGTTGGGAACGTGGAGGACCAGCAAGGGCTTGGAAGCCAAAGTGGAGGCCCAATCAAAACCGACTTCGAGTCTGTTTCGGGACCCAGTACCAGTCCGCACTAAAACAGTCGCCCAGGACGCATACGGACTCGGATTTGGATGTTCTACATATGCACGGAAAGATAAGGAGAAGACCTTTCCAATGCCGCCGGCCTCATGTCAAAATTCATCCGGAGTCATCAGGAATCGTCAAAACAAGAGAGAGTCCAGAATCTGTGTCGGTGCTGCGTCGCCTATTTTTGGCCTTTGGGTTTTGTATCTAGTTGAGCCCAATTAGGGGCGCGTCCAGAGGGTCTTGCATGACCCTAGGGTCTTTATATACAGCCGCCGCCGCACCATTAGGGTTTGGGTTTTGCTTAGATCAATTCTGTTCATAAACAGTGTCGTCGTTCATCAGTTTGTGAGACCCCAACTTTGAGAGTTTAATCATACATCTGCAATTGTGTTGCATTCTTCGTTGTTCTTGCTTGTGTTCTTGATTCGTAGGCAGGGATTAGCCTTCTCGGTGAGGTCAATCATCTTTGGACGGTTGATAACCAAAGGAGACGTCGTGCTGCGATTGCGGGGTTTAGAACGTGCTGTTCTGAAGCCGGATCGATTTGTGTGTCGCCTCCGACCAAATCAACTTACCAAGAACCTTTCGGAAGATCGGGAACCCTTGTTCACATCAAGTGGTAATCAGAGCTTCAGGTGCACCATCAGGTTCGCACTACCCTTTAGTTTTGTTTTCGTGTTCTTCCTATCGTCCACAGAAAATACCAAAAATAAATTTCCCCCGCCCATAACCACGTGTTTAGCCTTTGCATATTTCAATTTCAGAGTCCGTAGTGTTGTGTTTGTGCCCTAGTTCTTGTTTAGTCGCTGGTTTAGTTTGTGTTTTTGTCGTTAGTAGTGTTTCCCTTGCAACCCTAGCCGCCATCTCCTTCACCATCTTCGGTTTTGTCGGCTTTATGTGCTAGGGTTGATTGATCAACACGCCCACCCTAATCCCACCCTAAACCTACCCTCACCACCTCGGACCAATTTTCACGTATTCCACTTTCCGCTGCATCCACCTCGCTAAAAAAAAAATCCCTACCCGACCCCAAGCCGACTCAGGTTTCACTCAAACCCCCGGTTTATTCATAACCGATTCCGACACCCCTTCGGTAAAACGGCCATAACTTTTCGCTCGGTTGTCCGTTTTGGCTAAAATTTTTACAGGAGATTCTTGACAAAAAGTTGAGCATACCCACAAAAGTTGAGCTACGTCCTGTGTTCCCTCGTCAAAAAATTCAAACAAAAATCAGGAAGATAAAGAAAAAATTCATTCAAGTTGAAACCCGATGTTTTCTGAAACTTCAAGAATTTCTATAGGCCACGTCCTAGCTCGATTTGAGCTGAAATGTTTTGTGGTTTCTCCCCGTTTGCTAGTGAGTTGGAAAACAATATCAAAAAAATAAAATAAAAAAACGAAATTTGGGATTCCTACTAGTGCTCCATCTAGCCCCCTGGAATTTCTGAGTTTGGCTGTTTTACACTAAGCCTCCTATTATCGACTGTGTCCCTTTGTCTCCTTGTTTCTTGTTTGCTATCACTACTGTTCTAGGACATAGTTAGACCAGCAACTAGGGACAAGTTACTTGGGCACTTATTCAGCTTTACTATCTATTTTTGATTTGTGTGCCACTCACATATATATACATTTGGCCTTTCTAGCTCTACATACTTCTTCTGGACAACACATAGGTTATTTGGTAATCCTTGCAATCGTGGAACACTTCTCCCTGGTATCCTTCGCTTTGTTGTTTTCAGAACTTTGTAAGAGCTTTGCAAGAAGCTTCCTTTTGCTGTGTTGAGAGGCACCACTGCTTAGTAGTTTTGTAGGGATAACCTTCACTTTTTGTTTCCTGTTTTGGTGTTTCTGATGTTAGGAAGCGATGGAGAGGTTGCTTCACCCTTAAAATTGGATGAGTGCGTGAGCCAAAGTCAGTTACAGAAGGCTTTGCAGGCGGTTCAGAGTGATTTGGCAGAGACGATCACCAGGGCCGTCACCGACGCCGTCACCAAGCTTCACCTTGGAGAAAGCATTGAGCGGTTGGATAAGAGAGTCTCTAAGCTAACCAATCAGGTTGTCAAATTGAAGACCGCTCACAAGACCAACAACAACACCAACACCAACACTTCTAAGCTAACCGATCAGGTTGTCGAATTGGAGACTGCTCTTGGTGTTTATGCCTTGCTATCTATTTTTGATCTTTGTATGATTGTGAGATATTGCTTTTACACTTCATGGCTCTATGTTTTTTATTAGCATGGTTAAATGCTTGTTTGCATAATCGTTGAAGCTCCTTAGGTTTGCATTTTCGTGCATTGCATGTTTGCTTGTTCTTTTGCCTCTTTGATGAGTTCATTGCCAAAGGGGGAGAAAATATTGGGTCATGCACAAATAATGCTAAGGAACTTAAAATGATCCATTTAGCATTACATGAGACCTACCACAAGTTGAGGGGGAGCATATCATGTCCTTGAGTGTTTTTGATGCGCTTTTCATAATCTTTGCGTTCTCGAGTGGCTTTGAAAGGACCAAAGGCCTACCGAGAGGGGGGGGGGGTAAATCGATAGCCGACCACGAATCCAAATACTTCAATTTCACACCACTAGAACCCGACAAGCATTGCAACCTAACCAGTTCTAGTAGGCCAAGACCCTATGCATTCTAGTGTTCATGATGCAAAACAAAACACGGAAGCTAAACACACTAGCCTATGCAGGACACAAGTCACCCTATCAACTAGAGCACACAAATATGGAATAATAAAGAGGGGGTCAAGGAATACTCATGATTTTTCTCGAGGTCTCGGAAGGATGGCACCTTCCCCTACTCCTTGTTGGACCACTCCCGCCGGAGTCTTGGTCCCTGCCGCCACCAATGTGGAGTTATCGCCCACGAGCCCGCAATCACTCCCGCAGTGAAGACATGGTGCACGTCACCGCTGCTACCAAGGCACAAGCTTGCCTCCCTCGAGAACTTGCCGGACTCCCTGAGCCGACACGGGCGCTCACTAGCGATGCCTCTTTCACCGGCAGATTCAAACCATGTACAAACGTGTGATGGCCTTCACAACCAATCACGATAGGCTCGATCACCGACACCTAACTGGTCTAGGTCTCACCATAGACCAAGAGTAACAACCTAGATCACACCCTCAAGGACACCCTAGCCTTAGATGTGCAAGATCACTCCATGTTACTCTCACAACCACTCTCAAGATATCCAATATCCTCTCCTAGTGCTCTCCTGTTTTGCTCTTGGACCTTACCAAATGCTCTCAAGTATTCCACTGGCCAAGAGAGGTCTCCCAGACCCCAACAACGAAGTTATATAGGCTTCCAACCTCAAACTAACCATTGCTCCATGAAATCAGATTTCTGGGCCTACTGACCGGACTGTCCAGTCACTGCCTGACCGGACCATCCGGTCACTGCAGACTCTGGCTCCAACGGCTCTACCCACTGCTGATACCTCTGCTAACCGAACTGTACGGTCAGTTGACTGGACCGTCTGGTCCGTTTCTCTCTCTAGTCCAGAAACATTTCCAGCGCTCGCTTCCTCACTGCCCAGAGTCACTTGTACAGACCGGACCCTCCGGTTTCTACAACCTCAACTCTGGCAATTTCCTCGCTTCTTCGCTGTAAGTCCCAGACAACTTCACCTAGTAACCGTACAGTCTAGTCACCATTGACCCCTCTGTCCGGTCTGTCGTCTTCACTTGACTTTGTTTCCTGGCTTCTCTGAATAGCTCCTTGGCTTCTCCACTATCATCTGTTGCCTGTGATTTCACCGAGCAACCTTGCACATCACCGACTAGACATGACCTGAGAGAATGATCTAGACCCCCTTGATAGTTCGGTTATTCCTATGGGCTCAAAGCCCTAACAACTAGACAAGAGTTCCAAAAACTTGCTCCATAGCTCATCCTCAGCTTTGATCCATCTCCATCAACCCTTGGACTCCATCAAGCTCACAACCCTCCATGCTTGTGGTCATTGTCATCAATCGCCAAGGCAACCATCATCCATATGATTTGTAGTAGAGTTTAGAGATGATTCCTACATAGACAATACTCGTGTAGATATTAGCCCATAATTTCATAGTTGTCATCTATCACCAAAACATTCATACCTTGGGGATTCCATCAATGGTCATGAAGCTTACAATCTCCCTCTTTTTGGTGATTGGTGATAACCACTACTTATCATAATCTTATAAATGAACAACAAGGCTAAAAGAGCTACACTATGATCGAGAGGAACCTCAAAAGCATAAGACAGAAATGCAGAAGGTCCTACTCAAACAAGCATCATCAAGAGTTAAGAGGAATAAGAAACAAAAGCACGCTCTAGATGATATGCATGCATGTCACGTGAATATATTTAATAAAAGCATAAGGACATGCAATGGAAGACATGAATGATGATATGCAACAGTTTAGCATGACAATGCATAACCATTAAGAACAAGCAATAATCATCATGGAATCATATACAAGCATACAGGATAAGTAAGGAATACAAAACACTGCATATGAAAATAAACCAAGTGAGATCAAGATGAGTCAAACACAAGCGAATGAAAACCATGACTCATCAAAATCCACAAACTCCACCAAAATAAGATCCAAAAGTATCTATCTCCCAAAACTAATGTACATGTATGCTCCCCCTAGATACAAGCTACTCTCGATCGCACAGGATCACACTCCAACTCCCCATAGACAATGTACACGTATGCTCCCCCTAGATACAAGCTACTCTCGATCACACAAGATCACACTCCAACTCCCCCTAGACCTATGATACTTCTCCCCCTTTAGCAACAATCACCAAAAAGCAGAAAATTGAACATCTACGCGCTCGTGGTCGAAGGAAGTGGTGCAGCGATGTCCTCTGAAGGCTCTGGTCCTGGTTGCTCCTGTGCTGGATCCTGCTATGCTCCCTGAGCCTGTGCCACCTGAGCATCCAACTGCTCGAAGAAGTCAAGGTCTACAGGCAACTCAGACCCTCTGTCCTGCCCTGCTGGTGAGACCGTGAATGACTCCTCGGCAACAGTCACCTGGAGAAGAGCAAGGTCATCCACGTCCTTCTGAGTGTAGCCTTAGCAGACCAGATCCTCTGCTACCTGAGGTGTAAGAGTGCTGACTGTAGCAGTGGAAGGTGGAGCTGTAGCTGTCTTTGAGGCTGGCTGGGAGTCTGCACGAGTGGTGTGCACTATGTCTGAGAACAGACTCCTGACTGGTAGCTAGGAGGTGGAAGGTCCTGCCATCTGCGAGGTCGAAGAGTGTGTTGGTGAGGTGAACAACGCAGACATTGAGAAGGCGGACACGGGGGGCAGTTGAGTCACTTGAGAGAAAGTCTATCCTGCTCCCCCTGTCGGTAACACCCCTAAGTGTGACAACGCACTGGACTGAGCTGTCATCATAGCTATGAAGGGTCCTGGGTGTGTCGGCAGCTGCTGAAACCGTGGAAGTGAAACCTGTGCCTACTGCTGACTGGCTTGCCTCTGAGTCATCTCTGCCATCTGAGCCATCAGGGTGGTCATCATCATCATCTGCTGTCGCTGAAGCTCTACCTGACCCCTGATAACCTCCATCATCTCACGTCTATCCTCAGCTGTGCTCTGAATGAACTCACTCAGGTGTCCTGCTAGTGCTGCTATAGTGATAGTGTCCTCTGTCTGTGATCCCGTAGGCTGGGGAGGTGCTCCAATACTGACTGACTCAGGAACCACCGTCTCTGGATGAGTTGCCTGCTCGTGAGTGACTGGCGGTGACTCCTGCTCCTCCTCTCCCATCTGCTGACTCGAGGCTGCCTGCGATCCCCTAGGAGTCGAGGTGCGTAGCTAGTGGTAACCTCAGGGAACGCCTCGTACTGCTCCTCTGTCACTAGGCCCATCCTCCTCAGAAGATAGCAAATGTATGGGGCATAGACCAAGTGACGTCCTCCTACTCTCTCAGAAATAACCTCCTCCATCTCTTCAATCAGTAGGTCTGCCAGGTCAAACTGCTCTCTCCTCATAATAGCTACTACAGCCCACTGGTGAAGTAGTGCGAACTCCTCTTTGTAGCCAGACCTGGGGATGATAGTCCCGGTGACTATCGCTCTAACCAAATTGGCCTCTGCGGTGAGTCTTGCAGGGCCTCTCTCAAAGCCTGGGGTGTGTGATGGTGGAAAAGCAATCGACACCATGTTGTCTGATGGTTGCTTCCCTCCCTGTGGTCTACGAGGTGGCTCGAGGGATGGGTAGGCACTCCTGTAGACTGAAGATTTGAAGCAAGAAAACCAAAACTGGCAATGAGATACCCCCTGGTCATATGCTATGGCTGCCCTCTGAAGAAGAACCAAAACTCTGAGCGGTCTCTGGCTATCCACAGTGTAGCCTAGAACTCTAGGACAATGTCCTCTCTGAACCTGTATGGAGCAGTAACTAGCTCTGCTAGCCCTGGCAAGTACGTGAAGTACTGGTCCATGTCAGTGCCGATGGCCCTCCTCATGGCCTGGTAGGTAGTATACTACTATGGCACAAACACCTTGTCCTTGCCCTTCATGGCGAGATAGCGTCTGAGTCCCTCTCCAATCTTCCTCTGGAGGCCTATCCAGTACCTCTCTCTGGCAACGGAATCCCTGGGGACTAGAACCTACTGCTCAAAGGAGACTAGACACAGTGCCTTAAGGTCCTTTGCAGGAACCATAAGTATGTCCGGCTCTCCGGCTGCCTCAACGAGTCTCTGTAGCCTCCTCGTGCACACTGCCCAGGTGCATCTCGGGTCTCCTACCCTGTGAGCTGTCCTCTGGGGACCAATCTGCTCTGGCTATGTTGTTTGCTCCTCCTCTGACTCAGACTCCTCAGACTCTGACGTCTCCTCCTCTGACTCCTCTTGCTGCCTAGAGGATCCCTGCTCCGCAGGTCTCGACAACCTCCCCTGACGGGGAGCCAGAGTACTCTATGACCAAGGTGCCAGAGTGACTCCTGTGACAAGCACTGTCCTCTACTGGATAATGTCCCTAGTGTCCTGCGTGACTGCTCCATGGCATCCAGGTGCCTGGCAACCCTCCTAGCTCTCTCTGACTCTGGGTCTAGCCTAGTCCTCTTCTTGCTCTTAGGCTTCTCAGGCATCTTACCCTTTCCCTTGTCCTGTTCTAACCCTGCCATCTCTGCTGCTGACTACTGTCACTGCACGCACGTAGGTATAGACAGGATAAGCATAGAACCTAATACACCTATAAGCAAAGCACCGCTAGGTAAGAATACGCAATAGAAATCCTAGCACTGAACGAAGACATGATCACTAGGACATTATGCAAAGTAACAACAGTGATCATAGACTATATGTGGCTGGTGCGAGTCATCTAGTGTATAGTCAAATAATGGGCAATAAATCTAACTGCAGACTAGACAGGAGACAAACCTTGATATGCAATTAACAGATAGGCATGAAATTAATTTCATCATAGATTGAGTAAATTACCAATTAATGCAACTAAATATAGGAAATTGATCTAACTGCATTAAATTGAGCAACTACTCAAAATTAGGGCATCAATCGATGAATGGGGGATAAGCTCAATACCCTCGAGGAAGAACTAAAGCCAAAGATGAGAATCACGCAACTGATTGCTTAAAAGATTGAACTTTGAAGCTCTTCGTCACCGGCAATAGAGGTGGAGGAAAAAAGGAGCAAGCTTGCCCTAGAAATTGGTAAAGCTCGGCTCTGAGCAGTGGGTGCGCGCGCGGTGGGGATGAGACACGTCAGAGACGGTGTGGGGTGGCGGCATGGCGAGGCGAACGGCGGTGCTCCTGGAGCAGGCAGTGGCGGCGTCTTGCTGTGGCGGCACAAGGGTTCTGGGCGAGCAGCTATGCGGGTGCGGTGAGAGACATGTGGCAGCACTGGTGAGGGCGAGGCGTGGTAGCTCGACGGCAGGGGCGCGGTGATGTCGGCGATGACGTAGTTGGAGGAGGCGACGGCGTCGGAGGCAGCAAGGAGGTGGGGGCATATTTTCGGCTCTAGTGTCGAATGAAGATATGACCAAAAGTTTTTGACCTAGGTCAACCAAACGACGAATGACCGAGATCAACTCAAGGATAGATCAATGGTCAGAGATCAGGATTGCTTCGCGCGATCAATCAGAGTGACCGGACAGTACAGTCTCTGGACCGGACGGTCCGGTCTGTTTCTGGGTCTACTGGCATCAATGCAGACCAGATGGTCCGATCACTAGGATCGTTCTGTCCGGTCTCTATGACCAGACACTCCAGAACACTATGCCCGTGGGCACTGACCGGACGGTATGGTCCGAAGAGCGGACGGTACGGTCACTACAGGGAATTTCGCTGAGTCAAGAAATTTCTCCATTTTCCATGTGCCCTCACTATACACACAAATAAACACTGCACTTGGAATATGAAGGGAACTTTCAAACACTCCGTTTCAAATAGTGGCACTCTATGGCCTTATAATTTTTGCAAATGCCAAATGAAAGATTGAGCAAATAATAACCAAGGCGAATAAGAGCCAAATGGGTATGTATGAGCCTTAGTCCATGAACCACGGTAGGAGGTTTAACCTCGGAGTTCATAAGAGCTTGCTCAATGGGCATGAAGCACAATCCTTTCCTTTGGTCACACTTATGGAGATGTTCTTTCATATTGATCATAAGGCACAAATTTCTCCAAGTGAGAAAAGCCTCCTTTTGTGTTTCCTATATGATGCATGCAACAAGCATTTTACATATGCAATGAAAGTAAACATGCCATGTGAATGCAAGCAATATTAAACAAGACACAAAGGAAACCTAACAATGTCAAGTTTGAACCCCTCCCAAGCTTACTCACTATAAGCCATACCCTTGCCTTGAGAGAAGCGAAACCACCATCTCAAGCACTCCCCCTTGCTTATAGCTATCTTGGATGGGTTAGACAATGACTAATTTTTATGTGTCTTTCTTTTATTTATTTACACATGCATGGATGCAAAGCATACTAGTCACAAAGGAGTCGTAATTACCATGCAATGCAAGAGGAAGAAAAACACACTACAACTACCAAGAACTAACACGATTACCTCCCACATGAGTAGATAGGTCATTGAGGTCCATGTCACTTGTGGTGGACTTCACTTGATCTTCAAGTAAGCTCACGGTCCACCATCACCATCATCTAGGTCTTGTTCTTGGTCACCCACTTGTACGTGGTTGACCTCTCAAGATCAACTATGCACTTAGGCACCCATATGCTCTTGACCTTTCTCTTATTGTTTGGTGGTCCCAAAGCCTTTGCTTTCACCTTGCCATCCTTGTTCCTAAAAAGCTTGAAATGGGTGTTCTGATGGAACAAGTTAGCGTTAGGTAAAATAATGGAACTTCTCACCATAGGGCAATCCTTGATGGTGTGGCCATCCTTGCAACACCTCTCGCAATAGTAGTCATCGGCGAGTAGGGGTTTAACCGATTCAGGAATGGAGTCACTCGCCTCGTAGTGTCGATGGAGGCGGGATATGAGCCAAGTCCACAGTGGGAGACGTTGTTCATAAGATTCTTCCCAAGAATCTCCTTGCGGATGGCTCTACCACGTGCAAGTCTCTCAAAGCTGTCCATCACCATTTTCCTCTCTTCCTTGAGCTTGTGATATTCCTTCAAAACAAAAGGCTCAAAAGAAGAAACCTCATTCGAGCTGGTTAGTTCATCACACATAGTAGAAGCATCACTCATTGATGAACTAGAGGAGGAGAGGCAAGGATCTCTACATTGATGGCCTCATAAGTAATCTCAAGGGCCTTGTACTTCTCATGAAGCTCTACATGATCACCCTTGAGTTTGTCATAACTCTTGTTTAGGGCATCATGAGATGTGACAAGGTCCTTGAGCTCACTCTCAAGGTCAACAACACGGTCCTTAGCCAACTTATACTCTTTTCATACCACATCCAACATTTTGGATTTCTTGACGGTGATGTTGTGGGCTTGCTCAAGCATACTCCACAACTCGGCACAGGTGTGCTCCTCGTCATCACTGTCACTGCTACGTTCGTCCTCACTATCCCCAAGGTGGCTCTAGGCCATGAGGCACGTGGGAGGTGGAAGGAGAGCTCGTGGTGGTGTGGTCTTGATCATGGCTAGGTCGGCCACATCTTCATCACTTGAGGAAGAGGACTTGTCGTCACTTGTCCACTCCCCAACAAGAGCCTTACGTGAGAATCTTTTCTTGGAGTCATTGGCTTTTCCTTTGCCCTTGCTCTTGTCTTTGTTGAAGAACCTCTTCTTCTTTTGCTTGGCTTTGGGGTCTTCATCATCTTCTTCTTCTTCACTTGAATCTTGTGACTTGAATGCTTTTTTCTTGGGCTTTGGGCACTCTCGGACAAAGTGATTTTTTGAGCCACAATTGAAGCACTTGCCCCTGGACTTGGAAGCAAACTTGTTCTTGAAGGTCTTCATCTTCTTCATGAGAAGAGCCAAGTCCTCGGTCAAGTCACCCTCATCATCATCTTCATCGTCAGTGACTGCCTTCTTCTTGTTTTTCTTGCTCTTGCTTGAAAGGACCGAAGGCCTACCGAGAGGGGGGCGGGGTGAATCGGTAGCGGACCACGAATCCAAATACTTCAATTTCACACCACTAGAACCCGATAAGCGTTGCAACCTAAACAGTTCTAGTAGGCCAAGACCCTATGCTTGCTAGTGTTCATGATGCAAAACAAAACACGGAAGCTAAACACACTAGCCTATGCAAGCCCAAGTCACCCTATCAACTAGAGCACACAAATGCGGAATAATAAAGAGGGGGTCAAGGAATGCTCATGATTTTTTCCCAAGGTCTCAGAAGGATGGCGCCTTCCCTTACTCCTTGTTGGACCACTCTCGTAGGAGTCCTGGTCCCTGCCGCCACCATTGTGGAGTTCTCGCCCACGAGCCCGTAATCACTCCCAGAGTGAAGACATGGTGCGTGTCACCGCTGCCACCAAGGCACAAGCTCGCCTCCCTCGAGAACTTGCCAGACTCCCTAAGCCGACATGGGCGCTCACTAGCGATTCCCCTTTCACCGGCGGGCTGAAACCGTGTACAAACGTGTGATGGCCTCCACAAGCAATCATGATAGGCTCGATCATCGACACCTAACCAGTCTAGGTCTCACCATAGACCAAGAGTAATAACCTAGATCACACCATCAAGGATACCCTAGCCTTAGATGTGCAAAATCACTCCATGTTACTCTCACAAGCACTCTCAAGGTATCCAATATCCTCTCGTAGTGCTCTCCTCTTTTGCTCTTGGACTTACCAAATGCTCCGAGGTATTCCACTAGCCAAGAGACGTCTCTAAGACCCGAGCAACGAAGTTATATAGTCTTCCGACCTCAAACTAGTCGTTGCTTCATGAAATCAGCTTTCTAGGCCTACTGATCGGACTGTACGGTTACTGCCTGACCAGACCGTCCGGTCACTACAGACTCTGGCTCCAACGGCTCTGCCCACTGCTGATACCTCTGCTGACCGGACTGTACAGTCAATTGACCGGACCGTCCAGACTCACTTGTATAGATCAGACCATCTGGTCTGTGGACCGGACCATCCGGTCTCTATAACCTCAACTCTGGCACTTTCCTCGCTTTTTCGCTGTAAGTCCCAGACAACTTCACCTTGTGATCGTACAGTCCCATCACCATTGAACCCTCTGTCTGGTCACTATGTCCAGAAGCTAAAACTTATCATCTTCGCTTGACTTCGTTTCTCGGCTTCTCCGAACAGCTCCTTGGCTTCTCCACTGTCATTAAGTGCCTGTGATTTCACTGAGCAACCTTGCACATCATCGACTAGACATGACCTAAGAGAATGACCTAGACTCCCTTGATAGTCCGGTTTTTCCTATGAACTCAAAGCCCTAACAACTAGACAAGTGTTCCCAACACTTGCTCCATAGCTTGTCCTCAGCTTTGATCCATCTCCATTAACCCTTGGACTCAATCAAGCTCACAAGCCTCCATGCTTATGGTCATTGTCATCAATCGCCAAGCCAACCATCATCCATATGATTTGTGGTAGAGTTTAGAGATGATTCCTACATAGACAACACTCGTGTAGATATTAGCCCACAATTTCATAGTTGTCATCTATCACCAAAACATTCATACCTTGGGGATCCCATCAATGGTCATGAAGCTTACAGGCTTTCTTTGTCAACTCCTGGTTTTGTGATCCCTCCTATGCTAAATGGCTACTTTTCATCTTTTCTTTTGGTTTGGCCATTTGGATGTGCTTATTCGGTTTTGCAGTTCAAATCTCTATGCTTTGTGCATTTGATGTTGTCGATGTACACATCAGGGGGGAGATTGAGAAACCATGTGGATATCTACCATGATTCACAATATGTGATGAGTAATTGACATTGGTTGAGTTTGGTGTTTAAGTTGAAATGCAGGAATTTGGGGATTGCATGAGTTTGTGCATGTCCTGTTTTTCACTAATCGGAGTTGGTGAAGATATTGGTGAAGTTACATGAGATGGGAAATGTGTTTGCTTCTCTCATGATGTGTACGCCACTAGAGTCAACTTGGCGGTCACAAGAAGGTGACTTGGGACGGACGATCGGGAGACCGGGTGAACTCAAGGGTGATCCATACCGTACATGTGGAGAGGCAAGAAGCACGGACAGTTTTGCGGTTGAGTCTCAAACCGTGGGTGGTGACCAAGACGGTGGGGTTGACCAAGTCAAATGTGATTGGGCGTTGGTGCAAGTAGAGGCTTCCAATGGACCAGAGGCGGGAAAGAATTGCCGACGAGGAGGATCACGGGACGAGGTGACACGCGTTAAGATCAAGAAGCTGTGCTTTGAGAAGCGTGCAAGGAGGTTTCCCGGTTTGGGCCTCAAAACCAATGGCGGCGATTGGAGGTGCACGTGGCACCATCGCGGAGCTTGCATCGAGGCAAATTAAAGTCGTGAAGGGCTCGTTGGCATTCTGGCGACGCGAAAAAAGATGGACGGTTGTGCCCCTGGTGGTAGGTGGCAATGTATTGTAGGTGAGGGGTAGGATGGTCTTTAGGACAACCCTAGGCCTATATAAGGAGAGGTTGGGCTGGTGGAAGAGGTACCTCTCTTTCTGTGACACCTCATAGCAAATCATTAATTAAATAGTGCTAAACATAAATTATCAAGTAAGATTAAGCCAAGGTGTGATTAATGAAGCACATGAAATAGTGAACCCTAATCAATTTAATTTGAGGTGAAAATAAAACCCTGAGAGCATGGTTATGAAGCAACTAAAAAATTTCTACACAACTTGTGCCAAATAAATTCGGGGGAATGTTGGGAATAATAAAAATATAATTTTGGACCAAACTTGTGAATTTTATCACTTAGAAATACCACTATTAATTAATTAAAGTAAGGAAACCTTTAATAATTGGAATTTTATTCTCAAACAAATTTTATGATTCTGGTCCAGTGGACCCCACCAAGGCTTCACAAATATCTTGAGGGGCCCATGTTTAAAATTCCATCTTATTTGGACCTAGGGAAGTAATTTATTTGATTTAAAACAGAAGAGGGGACTTGTTTGTAATTATTTCAAATTTTCTGAGGGCTTAAGTGCAGAGTATGCTTGTCTTCTTCTTCCTCCTGCGCCCGGTCAGAACCGACCACGCACGCGCGCCACGAATCCTGTCGCTGCCTCGCTTCCCGGTTGTCCCGTCGACGCCCTCGCTTCCCTGCTTCCTCTTCCCCTTGTTGCACGCCTGCATCGGTCTTCGCTGCCATCGCTCTGCCGTCCCCATGTGCCCGAGCGGTCACCTCCTTTGCTGCCACCATTGCCGCAGCAATGGCTGCTGCCGCACACACCCAAGACGGCCTCGCTTTTGACCAAAGGCTTGAAACCGACGCGCCCAATCGCCCCGGCCTTGACCGTCCGTGTACCCGAGCCCCTCGGCCCTTAAAACTCCACCCTCGGCCGTTTCCTTCCTCCTGCCTCACAGCTGATGCTCAAGCTCGAATTTTTCTTTTGCCACCCGGCGCCTCCCGAGCCGAGCCAGCACCTCCATTCGACGCGCGCCCACTTCCTCTCCCTCCGGTACCATTGCTTCACAAAAATGCCGATAGCCCTACCCTAATTTAATCACGAACCGCTAAGGCCCTTCCAGCGAGCTCCGTCGGTGTCAACCTCAAATTCCCTCTTCGAGGTAAGCTGTTGTGTACGATTCTTTCCCCAGGTGTGCGAAACCTTCCAACGCCCATCCTAACCCCATCTCCTGTGGATTCATGTCTTGAGGTGGTGGCGATTCTCCTTTTGCCCGAAACCTGCCGCCGATGAGCCGCGCCTCGTCTACAAGCTCCTATTCCCAGTCCCCGGCAATGTGATAGACCTTGACACCGATGTTCTCTATCCTCCCCTGAAGCTCGACAAGGAAATCCCGACACGTTTCGTCCACCCCATCGCAAACCCGACATCGTCGAACCCTCCGTTCCGCCGTCGCTCAACGCTGACCTACCTTCAATGAGCCCTCGTCCCCGCGGCTACACCCAAACATCATGCCTTGATGTGCATGTTGACTTTTGCTAAGCCATATTAATAAATCATTCCCGGCACGGGGCCAGAAACGGTTCACTAATATGTCCCAGAGTCAAGTAGGTAAAATCCGCAAGCGCACGGAGAATACCGCTGTAGCATTTCACCCGGAAGTATTCAGGGTATCGTATTTGTTTATCCCAAAGGAAGGGTATGATCAAGAAGCGTTACTAACATATAAGATCATGTTAACAATTAGCAAGGATATCTAACCAAGACAGGCGGGTACATGATAATAACCGGGTAGTGTGACACACACAGAAGATTCCTACTAAATAAATAAAGTCTAGTGGAGGAAAGACTAGGCTAAGCTACTCCTACTATACATTCCTATACAGTTGCATAGCCTAAGTAGAATACATACAGACCCACACTCAGGTTCAGCAGTCAATAGTATAGCACTTCAGGCACGGACTTACCCCTGCATCCACAGGCGACTTCCACCAAGAGCCTACGCACTAGCCTAGCGGGGAGGATTTCAAAGGACGGACAGGGCTGTCACCACCTGCCGCCTACCTCAACGAACCAGTAGACTAACGAATAATTGATGCAAATCAGTCACCCAAGTACCATACTTGCATGACCAAAGAGCACTCTGCCCCTCCGCGATTACTATTAACGAGGCAGAGTTACCGTACGAATACGATCACCAAACCCATGCTATACTTTATCAGCTAAAACTAAGCATAGAGACTATAACATATAAACTAGACTATAGTGACGGTATATAACTAGCATGACAATAGTAGTATAATAAATATAAACTACTATCACACAAGTAGACTATACTATCACATATATGGATCACAATATCAAACAAGAAACTCATGACCCAAGCACAACTATATAGAAAAGATATATATATTGATAAGAGCAAAGTCTTACAAAAGGGAAAAGATACAAGAGCCATACCAATTCCAAGTGAAGACTTGGGACTAGAGAGCTCTAGACTCAGCCTAACTCCACTAAAACTCCAAGAACTACTACTAGCAAGAGAGAAATGCTTCTTGTGGTGTGTGTTGAGTGTGAAGGCACACCCTCCTATTTATAGCCTCAATAGGTCGGCAAGGGAGAGTAACCGCCACGGAAGGCATCTCAAACCGTCATCAGGAGTCGCGGAGGAGCCAACACGTGGAAGCCCAGGCGGAGAGGGCGCCCGGCTGGGTCGGCCGACCTGACCAGGTCGGCCGACCTGGGGGTGGCCCCTCCTGGCCTGTGCTTTCTCCAGGTGGCTGTCCTGTGGGCCCTGACGTCGGTTTGCGCGGTATTACAGGGAGTTACGTCGGTTAAGTGCTGAAAATGGGCCCTTCAATCCGTGTGACGTCCATGTGGCACTCTCTGATTGGTCGAAAGTGTGTTTTCTTGCCTTTTGAGGTGTTTCCTTCACATGTCCTCCTGCATGCACAAAGTTCTCCAAGTACAAGTGGAACTATATTATTGTGATAAAGCATGCGTGTATGAAATGCCAAATTCTCCTTTATTTGAGTATAGTTGACGGTTGAAAATGGTACTTAACAGCCGTCAACAAACTCCCCCAAGCTTACCCTTTGCTCGTCTCGAAGCAAAGATAAACTTAAGTTGTTGATCAGGAGTTGCTACAATGTCCTACTCCTCAATAATACTATGCGCACAACAAAGTACTCTTCCTAGAATTAAATATATTGGCGCATAACTTACCCATTTACCTTGATCCATGGGGCTTTTACACCTCATTGTCTTGGGCGGTTGAGAGATAGAACAATTTCAGGGCACCAATCACTTGCTCTAGATTCCGCTATGTTGTTCCAGAGGTTTTCAAAAGATTTTGAAAATAAAAACCAAGTTCCTCAAATGATTCTCTCGGATCACTCAATATGTGTATGATTCCTCACCAAGGCAAAGTGTTGCCTATAATTACCTACTTCTAAATAAGGCTTTATGTGGAGCTCAAGGTAGGGATATATGAAGCACTCATGTTCACATAATATTGCTATGTCAAAAGACCGGATCCAAGAAAAACATCAATTCAAACAATCTTGATCAAGATGTGCAAGTATGTGGGAAAACGGAGGAATGGTGGATGGGAAGAAATAACTCCTTTTTGAATTTTCCTTCTCTCTTTTGGAGTTTCTAGGCTATGGCTATCTTTTGCTTGCTCTCTTTTTTGAGCATTTTTTTTTTCTTTCTTTTTGCATAGCCATAGTCCTAGTTTGCAATGAATACTTTGAGAGAGGAATTTTGCAATGGATATATGGAGTGTTTCTTTGGATGGATGGATGGATAGTGGCTTTCTTCCGGTGTAGAAGAATAGCTCACGGTGGATATGGTGGATATGGTGGATGCTATCTTCTTGATTTAGAAGGATAGCTCATGGCGGTGGATGTGTGTATATGATCTTGATCAAGAAAGCATGAAAAGAGTTCTACTAGGGTCACAACAATTTTGACTAAGCTCAATGTGAAACAAGCAGCATATGTGTAAAGGTTTTCAAATGTAAACACTACATATGGCTGTGGTGGGAATTTCATCATTGAGGAACTTATCAATTTGTCATTTTGAAAAATAAAACTCCAGAATTCAAGCTTTACGTTGAGCAAGATCATAGCAGCCCTATCTATCATATCATACCTCTCAACAACTTAGAACTAGAGAATGCATATGCTACCCACAAGATTCAAGTTCAAGGCAAGATTTACCAACAAACCTAACTCTTGAGAGAGTACTAAGTTGTAAACTAGCATTAGAGAGGAATAAAGGACAGAGCAACTATTCATCATCTCAATATAGGAAAATTATACACATTCATACCGCGCATGAAAAAGGGAAATATTTTTGTTCTTTTTATGTTTTGCAAATTTTTATGGATTTTCAGATTTAGCAAATGCAAGAAATAAAGGGAAGGGGAAAGATACAAGTTACCGTGAGAAGGGGGGTCCTCCCCCAAGCTTGTTCTTGCTCATATCTGCTGGTTCGGGTCGTAGCCTTGGGGGCGGAAGAAGGCATCCCAATTGTTCTGATTCTGAGCCATCATCGCGTTCAGCTGGCGGAATTGGTTGTCGCTGAAATTCTGCCATTGCTGGGTGTCGGTGACATGTTGCGTGAGAGTTTGTTGCATGCTCTCGGTGCGCAAATCAATGTCGTTCACCATCCTTGTCAACTTAGCCATCCCATAGTTGAGTTCACGGAACCCACGGGATGAGAATGACCGAGTGGCAAAGAATGGCGGTCCGCTTGAACTTGATGACGTCTGCATGGGGTAATTGTACTGAGATTCCCATGCTCCGGCCTGCCATGTTGATGCACCCGCCTCGTCCTGTGGTGGGGGCTGCTCCCATACCGGATCTCCGGTCAGAGTGTGAAACTCCGGTGTAGGCTCCATATGCCTACGGGAACGTGTCGATCGCCCTGAAACACTATGCCTGCGAACTTCTCCCACTGGCTCAAGTGGGAGGGTTAGTGCCCGACAGTGATACAAACGAAGACCCGGGTTAGGTAACGGGAATTCGTTTGTATACCCGGGAAAGTGATAGATCAAGGTATTATTTGGACCATGTTTCAAAGTATGTCCTTGCACAAAATAGTCCTCGCCTAGAAATTCTCTATCTACCGTCAAATATTCAACATGAACATTCTCAAGCAGACCACACTTCTGCGCAATGCGAGTAACTAAAGAGGTGCACTCAATTGGTCCTGTCAACTTTATATTGTCTAACCATTGATCAATCATGCATTCCGCGGGTGACACCCTAATTTTCTTAACCATGGCATAAAGTATTTTCAATTCATCTTGCCGGACAACCCTAATGTCACCTCGAGGAAACAAGGTCATAGCCAACCACACATGCATAAATCTAAGTGTAGGATTATGGATGGCACTTGTTCTAGGCTTGGGACCCCACTCGTTTCCGGAAATCTTTTTCCAAAAACTTTCTTTATGGAACCCCTTTAGCACTTTATCTAAGTCTAGCCTACATTTAGGATTTAGACCTAGCATAGCATGAAGATCACCCCATGTGACCAAGCGCTCTTGCCCAAACAAGCGAAAAGAAATGCCTTCATCATACTTTCTAAGGGTGCATAAAAACTGCATAGTAAGCAAATGAGAACCCGGCTCATCTACTTCTACGAAATTTAGCCAACCCATAGTGCGAAAAATAGAGGCAAATTCTTCTCTCATACCTATTTTCTCGAGGAAGTCCGGATCGAAGCGTCGGGTGTGGGCGAATGGCCGTTCTCTCATGAGCGCGATGGCTTGGCCCTCGCGGTCGTCCTTGATGTCGAGATGCTCCTCGGTGATGAGCAAGGCCGGCCTTTCCTCCGGAATTTCAGCTTCGGGGTCACCATGCCCCGGACTTGGTGTGAGCTCGACGGAGGATGCTTGACTCGTGCTTGCACGAGTGCTTTTTCTCCGTTTGATTCCGGCGACTTGCTTCATTCGTTTGAACATGGCTGCACACAAGAACAAACACAAGACAAGAACAAAAACAAGATCGAACAAGTGTTCGGGTGAGCGTTAGTGAAAACGACAAACCCGAGCTTCTCCGAAATTGGTTTTCTTCTTACAACAACTTGCAAATGCACTAAAACAGAGGGGAAATATTTTTTTGGGTTTTTGGGGCTGTAGTAAAGTTGAAGAACACGAAATTTTGGGAGAGCAACAAGTGAGCAAAGGAGGGGAGTGAAAGATGAGCTTGGAATGGTGAAGCTCCCCCTCCTGGGCGGTTTTTATAGCCAAGGAAGCAAGATGGCCGTTAGAAAGAGACAGAGCAACGGCCATATAGCCGTTGGGAGAAAGGAGCACAGGAAAAGGTGGGGCCAGGGGGTCGGCCGATCCCACCAGGTCGGCCGACCTGGCAGGTGGGCCTCCTGGCAGCCCCCTTTTTCCTATGTGTTCCCCAACGGCTAGGGGATTTGTCCCCTGCTGCCTTTTTGCTCAAAAAGCTCAACAAAAAATCTTTTCAAAATGGAAAGCCCAAAAACCTATTTTCTAAATTTTCAGAAATGCAAATGAGTTTTGAAAAATTCCAAGGTGGCTGGAAAAATTCAAAAATGCAGAAATGCAGTGGTCGGGAAAAATCAAAATGTGGTGGAAAGCAAATATGCAAAAGAGCAAATATGGATAACTACCGGTTTAACCTCCCGGCGAGGACTCACCTTTTAAAGTCCGACGAGCGGGACTTTTCTCCGGCGTTCAGCTCGATGAAGCGTTGTCCGGTCCCGGAGATGAAGACACGGATGATGCTTCTTGTTTCACTCGCCACACCTTCTTGGTCTTTGTTGCAGTCGGTGGCTTCTCGGGCTTCGGAGGCTGCGGTTTTTGTAGGCTTCACAGCCTGTTTCTTTGCAGACCTCGGAGGTTGCTGCCTTGTGGACTTCGGAGGCTGTTGCTTAATGTGTGACCTTTGCCTCCTTGCCTTCATCAGTTGTTGCTGTGCAACCTTTTCCTTCTCAAGGAAGTTCTTCATGAATGTGATGAGGCTGTCCTTCTTTTTGAACGTGTTGCAAATCTCCAGGAATTGCTGGAGATGAGCACTAGCGTCCTCATTGGCTTTCCCACAGAATGGGCTAGCCTGCACCATGGTGATGAGACCGGTCTTGATCTCGAAGTTCGCATCTCCCACATTGCCAGCTGGTCCCGTAGGGATGTTGGCAGCGGAGGGAGCGGAGAACTCGCGGAGGGTCTTGTCGGCCATTTGCTCAGAGCTTGATGGTGCGGGAATGACAGGTTCGATTGGCCGAGTCTCCTTACGAGGAGGGGTGAGCCTAGCTCGTGTCCTTCTCAGGAGTGACTCAGGATCTTCAGTGAAGTTTGTCGGCAAGTCGAAACCAGTCATACACTACCCTGTTTTCTTACAAAATGCACAAAACAAAGCAAGGTTAACCTGCTTAGGAGATAGCCTTAATAATTGCAACACTACTATATACATTAGTAATTTTTCTTGATCATACGCCTTCCCCGGCAACGGCGCCAGAAATGCTTGTTGACTTTTGCTAAGCCATATTAATAAATCATTCCCGGCACGGGGCCAGAAACGGTTCACTAATATGTCCCAGAGTCAAGTAGGTAAAATCCGCAAGCGCACGGAGAATACCGCTGTAGCATTTCACCCGGAAGTATTCAGGGTATCGTATTTGTTTATCCCAAAGGAAGGGTATGATCAAGAAGCGTTACTAACATATAAGATCATGTTAACAATTAGCAAGGATATCTAACCAAGACAGGCGGGTACATGATAATAACCGGGTAGTGTGACACACACAGAAGATTCCTACTAAATAAATAAAGTCTAGTGGAGGAAAGACTAGGCTAAGCTACTCCTACTATACATTCCTATACAGTTGCATAGCCTAAGTAGAATACATACAGACCCACACTCAGGTTCAGCAGTCAATAGTATAGCACTTCAGGCACGGACTTACCCCTGCATCCACAGGCGACTTCCGCCAAGAGCCTACGCACTAGCCTAGCGGGGAGGATTTCAAAGGACGGACAGGGCTGTCACCACCTGCCGCCTACCTCAACGAACCAGTAGACTAACGAATAATTGATGCAAATCAGTCACCCAAGTACCATACTTGCATGACCAAAGAGCACTCTGCCCCTCCGCGATTACTATTAACGAGGCAGAGTTACCGTACGAATACGATCACCAAACCCATGCTATACTTTATCAGCTAAAACTAAGCATAGAGACTATAACATATAAACTAGACTATAGTGACGGTATATAACTAGCATGACAATAGTAGTATAATAAATATAAACTACTATCACACAAGTAGACTATACTATCACATATATGGATCACAATATCAAACAAGAAACTCATGACCCAAGCACAACTATATAGAAAAGATATATATATTGATAAGAGCAAAGTCTTACAAAAGGGAAAAGATACAAGAGCCATACCAATTCCAAGTGAAGACTTGGGACTAGAGAGCTCTAGACTCAGCCTAACTCCACTAAAACTCCAAGAACTACTACTAGCAAGAGAGAAATGCTTCTTGTGGTGTGTGTTGAGTGTGAAGGCACACCCTCCTATTTATAGCCTCAATAGGTCGGCAAGGGAGAGTAACCGCCACGGAAGGCATCTCAAACCGTCATCAGGAGTCGCGGAGGAGCCAACACGTGGAAGCCCAGGCGGAGAGGGCGCCCGGCTGGGTCGGCCGACCTGACCAGGTCGGTCGACCTGGGGGTGGCCCCTCCTGGCCTGTGCTTTCTCCAGGTGGCTGTCCTGTGGTCCCTGACGTCGGTTTGCACGGTATTACAGGGAGTTACGTCGGTTAAGTGCTGAAAATGGGCCCTTCAATCCGTGTGACGTCCATGTGGCACTCTCTGATTGGTCGAAAGTGTGTTTTCTTGCCTTTTGAGGTGTTTCCTTCAGATGTCCTCCTGCATGCACAAAGTTCTCCAAGTACAAGTGGAACTATATTATTGTGATAAAGCATGCGTGTATGAAATGCCAAATTCTCCTTTATTTGAGTATAGTTGACGGTTGAAAATGGTACTTAACAGCCGTCAACAGTGCACATCACGATCATGTACCCGCGGCGAGGTTCCGTTGCCCCCAGCCGCAGGCGGTGAGACCGACCTGCCTTGCGGCAGTGCTGACTGGCAGCCCACGTGGCATTACGTGGCACCGACATGGCTGCTTGCGTGGCGCACCCAGAATTAATAAAAACCAGAAATAACTAGGAAAAGGCCAGAAAAATCACAGAAATGTTGATTAACTTGGACAAATCATAGTAAATAGAATACAAATCCAATGGAGCTAAAACCAATTGTGTTAGCTTCATTTTAATCTGCTCTATTTAAGAAAAATGATAAAATGATGCCTCTGTATATGTATTTTTAACAATTAATTATCTTGCCAAAACACTAATTAAATCACTTGAAATTCTAGGAATGCAATTTAAATCTGATTTTTGACATGCACTGTTATTTCATGATATTATACCACATGAATTTTGGTTAGGAAAAATATGCATTATTTTATGCCCAAAGAATTATTTAGTACTTTTGCTTATAAAAATGCTAGTAAATAAAATAATAAAATTTAGGAGCTGCCACTTGGTGAAAATGATGATTTTGCATGCTTGTGTACATGATAAATCACCCATGTCCAGAAACACATTTTTTACTATATTAAATGGATTATTTGTTCTCAAAGCTATTTTTACCCTATTAAAATGATTATTGCACATAAAATGATAAGATCAGAACTGGTTTCTTTGAAGCATATGGCTTCAAGAACATATTAGTCACAATGTATTCACCTTACACTATTGGATTTTGCATTTTCCATGTTATTGCATGTTATGGTATATTTCGGTACCATTGACACCTTGCTCATACTTAGGTAACGAGAATCAGGAGCCAAAATTGGATTTGCAACAGGATCAAAATACCGAGGAGTAAGAAGTTGTTGTAACTAACAATTGGGTTGACCAAGGCAAGCCCCGGTTTGCATATGCCACTTTATGGGTTTTGCTAGTTTCAATATCATTACTAGTGTCTATTTTGGTTGATGCATTAGGTTGTTAGGAATTGGTTGGAAATCCACTTGCATACCACCAAATGACCTATGTTACTGTTGTATGAGTCATGGTAAGATTCGGTACTTTACTGCTATGCTTAGTAATAGGGTAGTATCGGTAGTTGCTACTCAACTAGGAGGATGACTTGATTACTAAAGTTGAAACTTAATGGAAATAAATTTACTTTTGGTGCTATGACCAGGTTGGGATGATGCATGTGTAGGTTTGCAGCAATACATGGGCGTTGACTGCAGTAGTCCTGCCTTGTCGAACCTAGGACCCGTTCGTTGTTGGCCCCTTGACCAAGCATTGAACAGTACCAAATGCATGCTAGTTTATGGGCACTAATAAACTGATGTAGCATTAACACGGCAATGAGGATGGCACCCAGTACATTGGTCGTTGACCCATCTGCTGCTGGAGTGGGCGGTCCATACCATGAAGTACTGCTGGCAAGACGGCATGCGCACTCGATGAGACTGGCCCCGGACCAAGTTGTTTTGATGTTCTTGTGAAAGGTTGCCGTATATGACCTTAATTGGTGCGTATATGTCATGTATTTCAGGTTTTCCCATCTGATGTAAATCAATTGCAATTGTTATCACTCGCAGAAATGAGTATGCTTGTTCACTGCGCCTTCACGTAAATTGAATGATACTATGAAAGTTGATTACTTGGTTATTGATTATTATTATTACTACTGCTCTTATATTGTATTTATTCCACATACTGATTCCTTCATTTTGTTGCCCCACTAAAGTTATATTTTGGCTTCGCCCAGTTAATTTGGCTAAATAAAATTTGGTAGAACTAATAGGATGCTTAGTGCAAGTATTTTAAAGTAGCCATCCTACTAGAGCTTGTGCATGTCTAGGTCTTTTGACGGGTAAGCCTTGCTGAGTAAATCGTACTCAGGTGTTGTGCCTCTGTTGTTTTCAGGCAATCCAGAGATAAAACTACATGTTGATGTCCTGCCTTGGACATGCAAGTCCCTAAGGGCTGGACTGCCCACTGGGAGTCTGAGCCGCCACCACAGTAATATTGTGTGCTGCTAGGGTAATGATTCTTGGGCATGAGTCATTACCACCGTTGTATCATCATGAGATCGTATTAGTATGTGTATTTGCCTCCGCTATTTTTGAACTTTCGTGAACTTGTAATATTTCCGTTGCACTATAACTACTTAATGATGTAATAATTTGACTCAAATTGGAATCTATGTTGTATTATTAAGTGTCTATGTTATTAGCATCGTTGGAATCTTGATCCTCTGGGAAGGGGCGTCGCACTTTCCCTTAGCCTTGCCTTTGGTCTTCACTTCAAAGTGCTAGGAGAGGTCTTCATGTAATATACGAGAGGGGTGGGTGTGTAAGAGACATCTCTTTCTCTTCCAAAATAGTGAGAGGAAAAGGGTGGCTTCCTAGCCATGTGTCATACCCGGTTTCAATGATCGGAACCGAATGCATTTGTATGCGTACCCAGGATCAAGATTTCAAGCACACATGACAATAATTGTGATAAAAGAACAAGATCTTTATTAATCGATAACATTGTTACAATGGTGACCTGTATTCAAAAGTAAAAGATTACATTGCAGTGGAATAGCTAAATGTTGACGTCCCTCAGCTCCCACAGGAAGTCGACCGGAAGACCGCATGCCTAGTCCCCTTCATCGTCTTCATCGTTATACCATCCTTCTCATGTAGCTGACCAGCAATGTGGGATACAGCAAGGGTGAGTATATGTCACACTCATCACGTGGGGGAAAAGATGACATGGGGCTATAGACAAGAAAGGCTTAATGGGCTTTATTGCATGAGCTTTTAATTTCCTAAGCATCCTAATTACTAGGTGAGGTCATCCCAACCCTCAATCCACAGGGTACGATCCAAGCCAAGTCCAAACCATCCAACCATCCCAACCATTCCAACCCATAACCAACTAATCTTGTGAGGATTCCAGGCCGCTCTTGACCGTGAGCACGGCTGTCATGATAGCTTCACACTCTGCAGAGGCTGCGGCACTTTACCCATAAGTTGTGATTTTGTCCCCTGTTGCCAGGTGGATTAGAGTCTCCATGTCGGCCAAGCACTAGTACACTTCCTTAGGTGTGCGGCCAGGAGATCACTACGAGGCTTTTACAAAGGGTATCCCAGTACATGCTAGAAACTAAGGTTTCACTCCCGTCCATAAGTGATAGCCCACCAACAAGCAACTCATCACCCTAGGAGCCCCCTCTTGAGCCATTCGGATACAAGGACAATCCTCTTGACTTCCATTCCCTGCTCCACCAAATGTTGCACCAACACTGGGAGAACTCCTAATTAATCAGCCAAGCCGTTCCATAGCAGCCTTGTGATGGCACTGTTATCCTAGATTACCGCTCCAAGAACCAGTTCCTAGGATCTACAACAAGCCTACCACGACCAACCATGTGCCCACGGCACCACATCCATTCCATCCGGCTTGCATAGATCCCTAAGTCCATGTTGCTAAAAGAATTACCAATCATTGCCCATGTGATATTGTTCATTAATCAACATTAAATTGGACCCAACAACTCAATAAGCAACTAAGCATGTCTACCCATTGATAACTAAAACTCTAGTTCAAGGAGAGAAGGACAAGATAAAACAATACTAGTAAACCCTAACAATAGGTTCCCAATCATTTGACACAAGCATGCAATTCTACAATAAACAATCATAATAGATACAAAATATATCAAGGACACTTGCCTGAAAATGGATGTTGTTGCTCAGATCTTCAATTCTTTCTCTTGCGATTCGAGGAACAACCCATTCTCTAACTAACGTCACGTAGGCACGACATGCACACAATAATATAAACAAACTAAGAAAATAGTACACCAAGCAATAATAAACTATGATAAAAAGTAGTATTAAAAGATAGTATTCATTTCTACGATTGCGTGAGCGTAAGAATTATCTAAATCGGGGTTATGAGTAAAAAGTTATGCAAGTTTAAACATATAGGGTTAAAATAGTAAAATTGAAAACTACTATAAAACAGTATGAACAGATAGTATTCGCTATGACGATCACATTGGTGCAAAAATTACTTAAATCAGAGTTACGATTGAAAAGTGATGAAGGTTTGAAGTTTTAGGCCCCAAAATATTGAAAACAGATAGGTTTAGGGACCTAAAAGTAATTTTAGAAAACTATAGGGACTAAATTGTAAAATAACTGCATGAAAATATAGTTTATGAAAAGTTTAGGGACTAAAATGTAATTTATAACAAGCTTAGGGACTAGAGTGTAAAAAGATAGGACTAAAATATAATTAAAAATAAGTGCAGGGGTGCTTCTATAAAGTTTAGGGGCTAAAATATAATTTAGGAGAAATACAGAGCCTTTTCTACAAAAATACAATGCTTAAAATAATTAAAAACAAGTTTAGGGGCGTAAATATAATTTCCTAAAAATTCTGCAGAAAATATTTGGATTGAAACTAATTAAAACGGAGTAGAGGGGCCTATACACATAATTGCTAACATTGTCGTAGAATTAAATGAATTAATTTAACACTAAAAATCCTATGGACCGGGTCTATGGTCTCCGTTCACCAGGGTTGACCAAGGGGTTACGGTCCACGGTGGACCAGAAGATACCCCTTCGGGGTGATCTAATTTGGACTGTTGATCAAAAGATCGACGGCAAGATGGGCTCTGGTGAGGCTGGTGGCTACCGGCGGTGAGGACAGAGGCGGCGGCGGACGGAGATTGCCGGAGCTCGGGCTCTGGTGGTCGCGGCTTGGCCGGGGGACTCTAGAAGAGAGAGGAGGACACGATGAGCTCACCAGAGGGGTCGCGCACGGGACGAAGAGGCCGGGGAGGGGACTACGTCGACGACGGCGGGTTGCCAGGTGCGGCGACGTTGGCGTCCGGGAGTTGCTCCGGAGGGTTTCGCGTCCACCTGCGAGGCCGAGAGGCACGTCAATTGGGCTGAAACGCGCTGCAGCGGAGGAAATTGCGGCGGCGAGCGGAGCTCTTATCGACGGCGACGAAACGGTGATGCGGCTGCGCTAGAAGGGCAGAGGGTGGGCGAGAGCACGAGCGCGGCCAGAAAATGGTGAAGCAGCATCGATCGGTTGGGTTTTTATAGAGGGGGAGGGCTAGGGTTAGCCAGGGCTCGGCCAAGGAGTAGGTGCGGCAGAGGTGATCGCCTTCCAAAATCCGTCAGTGGCGGCGGGGGAAAATTAGGGGAAAGTTGGGGCAGGTAGTGCGGGCATCGCGGGGATCATGCCCGGGGTGTCGGCAGGGCGCGCGGGCAGGATTTGAAACGGAAGACGGAGAAAAGGAAGGTGACGACATTGGGGGGAGGAAGAAGATGACGTGTGGGGCCCACCTATCGGTGAGGGGAGAGGGGTAGAAGGGTTGGCGGGTTTTAAAAATACGCCATTTGCAGGGGGCTGGCTGGCTCGTTTCGTGGGCCGAGTGGGCTGAGAGAGGGGAGGGTGGGGGGAGATGAGAGAGCGGGGTGGGCCAGAAGAAGGGATTTCCCAGCCCATGTAGGTTTTCCTCCCTATTTCTTTTCTTCTCCTAATTCTATTCTATTTCCTATTTTCAAAATCAAAACAAAAATTGATTTGTAAACAGATTTTTAATAGATTTTTGCAGACAATAAACCTAGTGCATCTAATTCAGCATGAATGCAACATACAAAGTGTTAATAAACTAAATTACTTTATTTAATTTATAAAATAATTATTTTGCCTAAAATAAATGATAATCCTCTATATAATTTAAGACTAATTTTAATCTATTGTCAGAGAATGCTGAAATTTAGTGGAATTGGGTCACAACCAAAATTTGTAAATTTTAGGGTGTGACACCATGTATCCATGTATCTTGTCTTGATGAACCAATGATATGAGATTCTAATTCGTGCTCAAGTTCTTCCTCTCTCCCTAAATCCCGAATTTGTCTTTTTCTCTATTTTCGGAGCTATTTTCATGGGAATTTTTTATCTTACTTTTGGTTCAGTTTTTTGGGTGGATTTATTAGGGGTCTTAGTGTTATGACGAGCTAGAACAATTCTACATGGGTTCTTGACCGAACCAAGAGATCTAGCACCTTCGATTTGAAGGATTTCTCAAGTTTCCCCTTTTTGGTGTTCTTAGGACAAGATCTGAAATTCATGAAGATTTCTTGTGCTATTTGAGTGGATCTTGTTAGAGTAGGATCATGATGTGTTGAGGGTTACCTGGTCCAAAAATCGCTCAATTTGGAGTTCGTTTGATTAGGTTTTGATCAAGTTTTTACCTAATCCCCAGCTAAATTCTGTTCTATCTCAGCGTGTTACTTTTTCTCAGGGCGTGTTACTTTTTCCTAGGAAGTGTTCCTTTTATCAGTTTGGACTTGTCCGATCTGAATAGCCTGTTACTTTTTCTCAGGGCATGTTACTTTTTCCTAGGAAGTGTTCCTTTTATCAGTTCGGACTTGTCCGATCTAAACATCGTGTTACCTTTTCACAGGGCGTGTTACTTTTTCCTAGGAAGTGTTCCTTTTATTAGTTTGGACTTGTCCGATCTGAACATCGTGTTACTTTTTCTTAGGGTGTGTTACTTTTTCCTAGGAAGTGTTCCTTTTATCAGTTTGGACTTGTCCGATCTGAACATCGTGTTAATTTTTCTCAGGGCGTGTTACTTTTTCTTAGGAAGTGTTCCTTTTATCAGTTCGGACTTGTCTGATCTGAACATCGTGTTACTTTTTCTCAGGGCGTGTTACTTTTTCTTAGAAAGTGTTCCTTTTAAACTAGGACTTGTCCAATCTGAACAACGTGTTACTTTTAGCTCAGGGCATGTTACTGTTGCTCAGGAAGTGTCTCTTTTAGTTGCCTGTGTTGCTACAGGTCCATGAAACTTCCATTTGGCTGTTCTCTTTGTTCTCTCTTGTCTCTTCCGCTGGTGTTTAGGGTTAGCATATCATAAGTTAGTATGTGTAACCTTGGTGACTTGCTTTAGGTGTTGGGTTCGATGCAAATTGGGACATAGGCCAAGTTCTTGTAAAAGAATTTTTATTGGCTCCCATTCACCCCCCCTCCCCCATCTGGTCGCCTTCTCAGTCCTTCAATCTGCGTGCTATGGCGCCAAATCGGTCGATGCGACATTGGCGGTTTCATCGGCCGGGACCACCTCAACTTGACCACTAATCCATTGGACAAGAGACTGGTGCATAATCGATGGTATGCAACAATTAGCATGTATCCCATCACGACCCAATAACAAGTTGTAGGTTCCCTTTCCATCAGTCACAAAGAAAGTAACCGGAAAAGTTTTACTACCGATTATAAGCTCCACATTCAAAACCCCTATAGCAGCTACAGTGCAACCACCATAATCTCTCAAGATCATGTTAGTGTCGATCAAGTCGTCTTCAGTCTTCCCCAACTTCCTAGCAGCGGTGATCAGAATAATTTTAACTGCAGGACCTCCATCGACCATCATCTTTCCCATCGGCATCCCGTTGACAAAGCCTTTTAAGTACAGAGCCTTTAAGTGCTGATGTTTAGATTCTTCTAGTTTATCAAATACTACTTGTTGTATATCAAATACTAGCTGAGGCGCATCATCTTAATTAGTAAATAGTTCTTCTTCTGAAGCCATAAATTATTGAGGCAACATCATCAAGAAGCCCATTGTAGCACCAGGGACCTGCACTTGTGACTTTACCATTGGCCTCCACACCTTTTTTGGCGGCTGATCATCATCTTCATCATAATAGTATCGACCAGCCCTTATCTACCTGCAGCACATCCTCTGAACGTGACGCTTTTGACTCTTGGAGAAAATACCAAATGGGCACCACTAATCATTCTGCTCCTGTTCCTCTCGGAGTTCTCCATCGACTTCTTTGTCAAACTTAGCTTCCTCTTCTATCTTCTTAGCCCCAAGTCGATCAAATGTTGATACTTTGCCATGCACGTTGGCCGAACCCACCATCGACTCTCTAGGATTGACTTGTCGATGCTGGTGCTAATGACTGTTCGGAGTCTCTCTACACATTTGATCTGCACGTCTGCCGCAAACAGGACAAATGTCGATTGATGGAAGCTACATATTGTGGTCCCAACAGTACTGAAAGAACAGACACTCCCACTGCGGATCGAACTACAATTCCTTCACTTCCCTATCTCTCTTCTTCTGGTACCTTTTGATGAAAGCCTCCACATTATCGATACCAGCCATATTAACATTTGTAGGGAATGGATGTCCATCAATCTTCATTGTACCTTTAGTGAATTTGATTTTTCCCTGCTCAATCATCTGCTAAATCTGTCTCCTAACACCTTGCACTCGTTAGTGTCATGAGACGGTGAATTGTGCCATTTGGAGAACTGCTTCTTCTTGAACTCTTCGGCAGGTGAGATCACATAGTTGGGTGGCAACTGAATATGCTTCTCTTATAACAGCATGTCAAATATCTTGTGGGCCTTGGTTGTATCAAAGTCAACTTCTCCTCTGGCTCATTCTCCTCTGGCTCACACTTCTCATCTGGCTCATTCTTCTTGTTCCTGGTCCACTCAGCCATATCGACATCTTCTGTCTCCTCTTAAGACTCAGAATCATAATCATTGTAGTTGACTTGAATCGGCCTTGATCGTGCCCCTCGAGTCAGGTTCTCCTAGATCGACACCTTCTATAATAGTTGGGGCAGGCTTTCAAATTTGGCCGAGGGAAACTTTTCCCTTAGAGGTGCAACTAAACCATTAAAAGCAATATCCGCCATCTGACTATCTGTCAATTGCAGACTAAAACATTTGTTGCGCACTTCTCTGAACCTTTGCACGTAGTCCTGCACGGACTCACCAGCTTTTTGCCTCACAACAATCAAATCTGACAACCTCATCTCCCTTATTTCAGAAAAGAAATATTTGGGGGCAACTATGTGAACTAGGAGAAAGCCAATCCAGACAAAGACAAAGGAAACAGCCTGATCCTCAAAGCTTCAGTAGCACCTGCTTCCCCACATTGCACTGGGAATCGGCTAATATGCTCAATAGTTGTAGTATTGTCCTGTCCAGTGAACTTGGTAAACTCTGGTGGCCTGTATCGACATGGCATAGGATTCAAATCATAGCTAGGTGGATATGGGGGTTGATACATGTAGGTCTGCTGCTTTGGCTTCAACCCAAACTGCTCCCTCATGACTTCAACAATCTTAACCGCCCAATCATCAGTCAAAACAATGTCATTGGGGTTAGCCGATGCAAAACCATATGCTGGCATTTCGGGAGTAGTTCTAGTACCATAATTAATGACTGTATGTTGGCCTCCCATCTCTCCCGGCATTGCAGCTGATGTTGGCATTCCAAACATACTCAGCTCCACATTTGGTGTTTTATCATGTGTGATGCTTGGTGAAGTCAATGTATCTTGCCCATAATGTTGTGGTTGTGTTTATGGACTTGTCATCTGAAAAATTATTCTATGAGGTGTTCTCCCCATTATATTTCCATCAGCATTCTTTGGAGGTGGAGTGGTATCAATAGGTGGTGGCCTTGAACCCGTCACAGGATCTGTTGTACTTGTACTGGGATGCTGCATGTCAGGTGCCTTAATTGCAGGCCAAGGAATATTCCCAGAGACACAGAAATACATTAGTCCACATGCTGGATCATCATATACACAACCCTCTACCGTCTGAATGATCAGAGCCCTCAGAGTATTAACTAATACAGGCAACTGGTTAATCAATGCATGGTGTATGGCAATATCAATCATGTTGTTCAAAGCTTTTTCATCAATGACTTCTATTTGCTTGTTAGCGGGTAACATCTCAATATCTTCATCAATCAAGGTAGGCACAAGCAACTTGAAGGACCGAGAAGGCGACCAGAGGGGCGGTGAATGGGAGCCAATAAAACATTCTTCACAAGAACTTGGCCTATGTCCCAATTACAACCCAAGCCAACCTCTAAACCGATCACCAAGGCCACACACACCAACTTCTGATGTGCTAACCCTAGGAGTGATCAACTACAGCAGCAGAACACAGCGGAAACAAAAGGGAACAGCAAAGAGTTGAATCAGTGAAAGAAGCACACACAAGTCACCTTACTGGACTACCATCGGCAGTGCCGATTGGCACCATCGGCAGTGCCCGTAAGACCCATCGATAGTGCCGGTGAGAGAGTTTCAAAAGCAGCAAACACAATATATCGGCAGTGCCAGTCTGGCCATCAGCAGTGCTCGTGCGGGGTTCGGATGACCCACCGGCAGTGCCAGTCCTGGTCGTCGGCAGTGCCGATCGACCCCGATAGAACAGGAAAAGGTTTCGGGATTAAGCAAAAACTTGGTCAAAAACTAATCAAATGAACTCCAAATGATGCGATTTTTGGACTAGTGAATCCTCAACACATCACGACTTTAGTCCTAGAAGATCAAATCGATTGGCTCAAGGAATCATCATGAATTTCAGATCTTGCGCCAAGAACACCAAAAAGAGGAAACTTGAGAAATCCTTCAAATCCAAGGTGCTAGAGCTATTGATTTTGTCAAGTATCCATATAGGATTGTTCTAGCTCATCATAGCAACAAGTTTCTCAAGAAATCCGACCCAAAAACGCATCCAGAAAGGAGACCAAAAATTCCCATGAAAATAGCTCCAAAAATAGAGAAAAAGAGAAATTCGGGATTTAGGGAGAGAGGAAGATGTTGACCACGAAAATGAATCTCATATCTTGATTTAAGAATTCAAGATACATGATTACATGGCTAGGAAGCCACCCTCATCCTCCCACTATTTGAGAAGGGTAAGAGATGTATGCCACACACCCACTACTCTCCTCTTTACAGATAAAGCACTCTCCTAGCACATGACAAGAAAAATCTAGCCAGGCTAATGGCAAGAGAGGTTCCTCTTCCATCAGCCCTACCTCTCCTTATGTGGGCCTAGGCGTTGTCCACATGACCACTCTACCGTTGACCTACATAACACTGCCACCTACCACAGGGGCAAACTTGTCAATCTCTCTTCTCGTCGCCCAAACGCCCTCGGTCCCTTCACGACTTTGCTTCGACTAGAAGCAAGCTCTGTGATAGTGCCACGTGCACCACCAACCACCGCCATCGGTTTTGAGGCCCAAACCGGGAAACCGCCTTGCACGCTTCTCAAAGCACGACTTCTCGATGTTGACGTGTGTCATCTTGTCCCGCGATCCTGACCACCGGCAAGTTTGTTCCGGTCCCTGTCCATCGGGCCCGCTTGTCACTTGCACCGGCATCCCGCTCGCCTTGTCTTGGTCAACACGCCGTCTTCATCACCACCATGGTTTTGAGGCTCAACCGTGAAACCATCCGTGCTTCTTGCCTCTCCGTGTGTATGGTATGGATCACCCTTGACTCCACACGGCCTCCTGATTGTCTGGCCCCAAGTCTCCTACTTGTGCCCGATCCTCTCGTCGTTGACCGCCAAGTCGACTCCACTAACCTACACATCATGAGACTAGCAAACACACTTCCAAACTCCTGCAACTTCTCCAACACCTCCACCAACTCCGGTTAGTGAAAACATCAACATGCACAAACCCATGCAACCCTCAAATCCCCGCATTTCAACTCAAACACCAACAAGCTCAAGTCAATTACTCATCACATATTGCAAACCATGGCACATATCCACATGGTTTCTCAATCTCCCCCTTGATGAGTAAATTGACAACACCAAATGTTCTCACCACTGTTTCATCACGGTGGAAACTCTCAACAAGCAAATGACAGCACCTAACTGAGTTCTTACAAGATTCTTAGTAGCAAAATAGAGGATACCTTGGAGAGTGTGATCCGACGATTGCGAGGGTCCAAAGTTCTGTGCCTATTCAGAAGGATATATATGGAGCTAGGTAGGCCATTTATAGTAGCAAGGATTAGCAAAATTTCAATTCAGAAATTACAAAACTGAATAATAGTCCCAAGCTAGTCTATGTCACTGGCCTAAACTTGTCTCGGACCTAGTTCAAACAAGCAAGCAAATGGCTCAACAAAGGACACAAAGGACACGTAAGGAATAGATGTACATGTAGAACTGAACGGACAATTCTCATATGCCACAACGTGCAGCAATCTCTTGACTCAAGGAACAACGTGCAACAGAAAACACTCTAAGTTTCTTTTGCACACAAAAAGTAGAAGGCTAGATGTTAAATAAATATTTAGTGCAAAGAATTCCAGCAGTACTATTCTTTCAACGTGTGTAACAATCTTTTTTTTTTCTTGATTGTCTATGAACAAGGACACACACGACTCAAACAAGACCAAAGAACAAGTACTAGACCAACAACACAATGACCTTGTAGGGACTAAAATTCAGAGAAGCAAACTAAACTGAAAATTGCAAGGCACAAGGGGGGTGTAGGACAGCGGAAACACGACGAACAAATATTTTTGTAGGGCAATTTTCTGGACTCTAGGATTGAACAAAATAACAAGGATAAGGGCGAACCTAACGGTGTACCTGAAGCTCTGATTACCACTTGATGTGGACAAGGGTTCCCGATTTTCCGATAGGTTCTAATAATCTTGATTAAGGCGGAGGCGATACACAAATCGATCCGGCTTCCGAACGACACGTTCTGAACCCCGCAATCGCAGCACAACGTCTCCTCTGGTTATCAACCATTCAAGAACGATTGACCTCACCGAGAAGGCTTATCCTTGCCTACAAATCAAGAACGCCAGCAAGAACAAAGAAGAATGCAACTAAATTTGCATGTATACGATGAATCTCACAAGTTGGGGTCTCACAAACCGATCAAACGGCAAAACTGTTATCAACAGAATAATCTATGCAAAACCCAAACCCTAATGAAGAGGCAGCGGCTGTATATGAGGACCCTAGGATCGTGCAAGACCCCCTGGACGCAGCCCTAAGTGGGCTCAACTCGATACATGGCCCAAAGACCGATTACAGTGTCGCAGCACCAGGACAGATTCTGGAAGTCGAATTGTTTCGATGATTGCCGACGTCTCAAGACGAATTTTTACATGGGACTAGTTGGGTTAGAAAGGTCTTTTCTTTATCTTTCCAGGCATATATAGAACGTACAAATCCTAGTCCGTATGCGTCCTGGGCGTCCGTTTTAGTGCAGACTAGTCCTGGCCTCCGAAACAGACTCGAAGTCGGTTTTGATTGGGCCTCCACCTTGGCTTGGACGTCCTTGCTGGCCCATCACGTCTCCAATCACCTCCCCATCTATCTCATCATCATCTCCATGGTTTCTAACAACAATTAATTCATTAGGTAGCAATCTATTCTCAAAATCACATAAAGGAATCATTAGGAACAAGCTCACCCGTAAATTCAGTTGTCGCGTATGAACTTGCATTTTGGTTGGCGGAGTACTGGGTGTATCCATAAGGGTGATGTCCTCATCAGAAGAGAGTTTGAAATACGAACTCAAATAAGCACATCCAAATGGCTCAAACCCAAAGAAAAGGTGAAAGAAAGCCATCTAGCATAAGAACGATAATAAGGACCAAGAGTTGGCAAACAAAGCGCAACGATCACAAAAAGCTCAAGAAACGCTCAAAGCAATGGGATGCTCCCCCTCAACTTGTGGTAGTTGACATGAATGCAAAATGGGCCATTTTAAGTTTCTTAGCATTATTTGCATGACCCAACAATTCCTCCCTTTAGGCACTTATTTCTCCCCCTTTGGCAATGAACTCATCAAAGAGACAAAAGAGCAAACATGAAATGCATGAAAATGCACTCCTAAAGAGCTTCGACAATTAGCCAACAAGCGTTTAACTTTGCTAATTGTAATCATAGAGCTATGAAGTGTAAAAGCAAGAGCTCACAATTAAGCATAGATCAAAAGCAGATAGCAAGGCATAAGCTCCAAGAGCTAGACAAGCTAAGCAGAAAGATTGACTAGCTTAAATAGAATCAAATTTGCTTATCATGAGAAAACTTGCCACCATGTGTGTATGTACTCCCATCCAAGGCAAAACAAGTATAAAGTGAATCAAAAGATCCTAGCCAGTCTCCATCTCAACCGAGGCAACAAACATTCACAAAAAATGAGCTTTACAAACGCTCACATATGCAACAGAGACTCAATTGATCAAGTGTTTATGGTTTATCCTCATGTGTCCTCTTATCCATGCAGAGGGTCGCATGACTAGTTACGGCAAACACCCCGAGGCCTCAAGTCACAGTGTTTGGATTTAGCATTTTAGAATTATTTTGATCAAAGCACTTAGCAGATTTTTCATGATTTATTCACATGACAAAAGAGCATGCCTTTGCGGGAAAAGGAACACACGTTCCCACAATGTTCCATCATGAGCTAAACATTTGCAAAGCCTTCCGTTTCGCAAACACAAGGTGCCAAAGCCAAGACATCCTCTAGACTAGCCTCAACACAAGTTTTGACAGGGATAAAAGCAATTATACACATGGTGAGAAAGACTTAACAAGATTAGTTCATAAGGTTCACAAGAAGTTCAGTTTACCTTTAAGATTAGCAAGTTGCTCACAAGAGTCTATAACAAGCCATCTAGAAAATCTAAGCATGAGAGATTACTATCACATCCACACAACTCAGCTCAAGCTCAATCATAGCAAAGAGAAATGCAAGAAAACATAAGAATTAAAGCTCATCTACAAATGCATATATTACAAATGAGATGCAATGCAGAAAAAGTAAGATACATATATACAAGAACATCAACTCCAGGAGTAAAGAGCAACTCCCCCTCAAACAATGCCATAGGGATGGCAAATACCAAGTTCCCCTCGAAGAAAAGCAAACCTCAAAGCATCTAGGGGCTTGGTGAAAATGTCGGCCAATTGGTGTTTAGTGTCAATATATTTGAAGTCAACATCTCCCTTCTCAACATTGTCTCTCATGAAGTGGAATCTCACATTTATGTGTTTGACCTTACCATGTTGGATTGGGTTTTTGGCTAAGAATATGGCATTGGAGTTATCACATGTAAGTGGAACACTCTAGAAGTTTAACCCAAAGTCTCTCATGGTGGAAACCATCCATAGGATTTGTGAATAGCAGCTAGCAGCAGCAACATACTCAGCTTCGGTTATGGATTTGGCTACGCTAGATTGCGTGCGAGAAGACCAACAAACCAGAGAAGTATCAAAAAAGTGACAAGTACCAGAAGTGCTCTTCCTATCAATTCTACACCCAGCAAAGTCCGCATCCGAATACCCAATAAGATCAAGAGATTAAGATGCAGAGTACTAAAGACCGAACTCAAGGGTGTATTTGAGATACCTGAAGATGTGCTTGACAGCCTTGTGATGAGTCACCCTTGGGGAAGCTTGAAAGCGAGCACAAAGACACACTACAAAGTGTATGTCGGGTCTTGTCGCCGTTAGGTATAAGAGGGAGCCAATCATGCTCTTGTACTCCCTTTGGTCCACCGCTTTACTGTCTTCGTCAGGATCAAGTGCCATTATTGTGGACATTGGTGTTGACAACGGCTTCACATTGACCATGTCGAACTTCTTCAAGATATCCTTCGTGTACTTGGCTTGATGTATGAAGGTGCCTTGTTTGCACTGCTTGATTTGAAATCCAAGAAAGAAGGTGAGCTCGCCCATCATCAACATCTAGACACAAGAGCATGAGAGGAACCTCCAAAGAAGATATCATCCACGTAAATCTGAACCATTAGAAAGTCATTGCTATTCTTTAGAGTGAACAAAGTTTTGTCAACACACCCCATGACATACCCGCGCTCTAACAAGAGGGTCTTAAGCCTAGCATACCATGCCCTAGGTGCTTGCTTTAGCCGGTACAAAGCCTTTTGAAGCTTGTACACACGATTTGGGTATTTATGGTGCTCAAAGCCAGGTGGTTGTCTCACATAAACCTCTTCCTCTATGAAACCATTTAGGAAAACACTCGTGACATCCATTTGGTACAGTCTAATGCCCTTAGAGGCAGCAAATGCAAGCAAGATCCTAATGGCTTCTATGCGTGCAACAGGAGCAAAGGTTTCCCCATAGTCTAAGCCCTCCACTTGACTGAAACCCTGGACAACGAGCCTAGCCTTGTTTCTAACAACCTCATCATCTTCCCCATGCTAGTTTTTGAAAACGCACTTGGTTCCTATGACATTGACACCAACAGGAGGCTCTACTAGGCTCCACACTTTGTTTCTCTCAAAGTTTTCCAACTCCTCATGCATGGCATCAACCCAATGTTCATCAGATAATGCGTGTCCAACATCCCGAGGTTCAAAGGTAGAAACAAAGAAAGAATTAGTAAAGCAGGCGAAATGTGCAGACCTTGACCTAGTTGTCCTCTCATAGAGATTATCGATCATCTGTTGAGGTGGATGTTGACGCTGAATGTGGCGAGGAGCCTCTCTCCCAGAGCGTACCTCTCCCTGAACCATAGTTGGAGCTGGCTCGACAGGTGCTGAGGTTGATGTAGAAGCTTTTGGACCTCTGCTGGGGTGGTGGAAGCAGAAGGAACAAGCCCGAATGTGGGATGGAATGACTCATCATAGTCATCATCCAAGCCCTGTAGGTCCTCTTCTACAAAGATACTCTCCTCCATCTCTATGTTACCTGCAGTCTCAATCACATTGCTTGCACAAGAGTTTGATTCATCAAAGGTTACATCACAGGATTCTACGATGGTGTTAGTCTCCAAATTTAGAACTCTGTAGGAATGGCCATGAGCGGTGTAGCCAAGAAAGATGCCATCGAAAGATCTCGACTCAAACTTATCAAGATTGCCACGCTTGAGAATAAAGCACTTGCAACCAAAGGCATGCAAATGAGAAACTGATGGCTTCCTCCCAAAGCGTAGTTCATAGGAAGTCACATTAAGAATTGAGCGCAAGAAAATCCGATTGGAAACATAGCAAGCAGTGCTAATGGCCTCAGCCTAGAACCACCTTGGAGTTCTATGCTCATCGAGCATCATCTGGGCCATTTCCACCAAGGTTTTGTTCTTTCTTTCGACCACACCATTCTGCTGAGGGACACGAGGTGCTGAAAATTGATGCTCAATACCATGCTGAAGACAGAAAGCATCAAAGAAGGAGTTCTTGAACTCGGTGCCATTATCACTTTGAATTGCTCGTAATGCACCAGAAAGTTCCTTGAACAACCTCAAAGCTAAGCTCCGAAAGTGATGAAACACTTCATCCTTGCTCTCAAGAAAGTAAACCCAAGAGTAGCGAGAGTAGTCGTCAACAATCACAAGAACATACCACTTCCCACCTGCCGAACGAACCTAAGAAGGACCAACAGTATCCATATGAAACAGCTCTCCATGGCATTCTATCATCACCGAATTGATTAGTGGATGAGAAGCGGCAATCATTTTCCCATGACGACAAGGAGCACAAACCAAATCCTTATCAAATTTGAGCTTAGGCAATCCTTGGATCAAACCTAGCCCACTCAAGCGACAAAGCAAGTCAAAGCTCATGTAACCTAGTCTCTGATGCCATTTCCAGAGCTCAGAAGAAGATTGAGCAAACAAGCATTTGTGAGAACAAGGAGAACCAGCAAAATCTGCCTGAAAAACTTTCCCAATGCTAAAAATCCCACAAACCAAAGAGCCATTCAAATAAAGGACACAAGAAGCATTTTTCTTAAAGCGCACTTCCAAACCAACATCAAGCAACTGAGAGACAGAGAGAAGATTGTACTTGAGGTGCTCAACCAAAGCAACATCCTTAAGAGTGAATTTTTCATTTACCTTTACCACGCCTCTTGCCTTCACTCTCCCTCTCTTGTCATCTCCAAAAGTCACATACTCCCGGCGCTTCAAGGGAGTGAGGCTGGAGAACCACTTTACATCTCCGGTCATGTGGCGCGAACACCCGGAGTCCATTAACCACTTGTTCTCCAGGCCTCTACCTGCTGCCTACAAAGAATGAGAAGGAAAAGTCGATGGCTCAGTGCTGGGGTTACTCAAAAAGCATTTGGGAATCCAGCACTTCACCATACGATCGGTAGTAGTCATCATAGTTCTTTGCATATTATCATTCGAACATATGGGATGAGAACCACGATGGAGAAAACGTGGCCTATCAAAGTGTCTCGACTCAACTCTAGGGTTGTGAGGATAGAAATCATCTGTGTGAAAGCCAATTCCACGCGAGCGATGCTCATCACGATGGGGAAAACATGGGGCGCCAAAGCCCTACTGCGCAAAGCCTCTGTTTCATCAATCAAAGCCATATGAGGAATGACCCTATCCACGATAGGCACGAGAAAAAGAGCGAGACTGAAAACCATCAAAATCATCATGATGCACATTCATAGTTAACTCAGCTTGCATCCTGTCAATCCTCTTACGCCTATAACAGTATTCATCTAAGTGACCCTTACAACCATAGAATATGCAAATGTAGACACTCTCATGTTTAGGCTTAGCTTGCAAAGTGGGTTTGGGTTTTGGTTTCTCGGCTTGCTTTGGGTTGAAGGAAGGATTGGGGTTAGGTGGGTAGTATGTGTCACTGGGTTTGATGGACTATTCCTCATCCTTGTAGCTAGAGCTAGGCACAAACTTACCCACATTCTCAGTCTCCTTGTCACACCTCTCAAATCCCAAGGCCAAGTTGTAGGTTGATTTACTGGCACTTTCTTTGACTCTTGCCAAGTCACTCTCAATCTTCTCCTCACTCACTAGGATTCTTTGGAGCCTAGAAACAAGATAGTCATTTTCTTGGACTAGGACTTTGTTTTCCTCCCTAGTGATTGCAAGCTTGTCCTTGAGGGAAACACACACTTCACATGGTGGTGGGAGAACTTTGGAGCGAGTCTCATTTAACAGCTTGGACTCGACTCTTTGACTTTGAGGGTTTGAGCTTCCAACTCACTAGTGAGCTTGGGGCACTTCTGACATGCACCCAAAAGAGTTGGTCTAGCCTTGAATTCATCAAGCTCTTTAAGGGCACTCTTAAGAAGACTGGCAACTTGAGCATGCACACCTTCCCTCTATGCAAGATTATTCATCACAACTTGACAAGACTCACACTCGGTAACAATGTCATCTCTAGCAAGCTTAGACCTAAGCAAAGTGATCTCATACTCAGCACTCTCCAATTTAGACTTATGCTCTCTATTCTCATGAACATCGCGCAGATGATCAAGTTTAGAAGAGAGCTCATCAAAAGTGGGAGGTACCTCGCTTGTGTCAGAGTCGGAGCCAGAGTCGGTGTCGTGATCGTTCTTTGCCATGAAACAAAGCCCGGTGAAGTCCTCCTTCTTCTTGACTCGTGGCTTCTCAATCTCCTCCTCAAAGCTTGTAAGGTGATCGCTTGATGTGAGGTCGACATCGCTCAAGGCGGCAACACAGGCGCGTGCAATGGCCTTGGAAAACTTCTTAGAATTCTTGCCTTTCTTGTAGAAGCGGTTCTTCTTCTGCTTCAAATCTTGAGTGTTGTTGTCGTGGTACCTAGACTTCTTCTTCTTCTTGGGGCAGTCAGCGATGAAGTGTCCAGGGTCACCACACTCGAAGCAGGTTCTTGAACCACCTCCTCTTCTCTCCTTCCGGTTGTTGTAGAACTTCCTGAACTTCCTTGTGAGCAAGGATAGCTCCTCGTCAGGAATGCACTCCATCTGTTCATCAGAAGCTGCAACAAGAGAAGACAAAGCAAACTCCAAAGAAGATTTGTCAAGTGAGGGGTTAGTTCCATAAGAAGCACCGCTGTGACTACCCTTTTGAGAGCTAGAAAGCAAAGCCATGCTAGAAGCAGGATTAGCAAGATTAGGATGACACTTCCTAGACAGTTCATGAGATTTTAGCTTGCTATACAGCTGCTCATAGTCCAGGGTATTAAAATCAGCAGTTTCTTCTAGTGCAGCAATCTTAACCCCCCAAGCATTTTTCATCAAGCGAGTACAGTAATTGCTTAGCTCTATCATTATCACTGTACACAAGGTTACCACAAGCCCGTAAGTTGAACACAATGGCCTCAAACCTACGAAAAGTGTCATCTAGTGACTCGCCAGGTTTTTGTGCAAAGGTTTGGTACTGTCTATTGTAAGAGTCCTTACGCGTAGACTTGACTTGCTTGGTACCCTCGTGGTACGTGCAAAGCTTTGCCCAAATGGCATGTGCAGTATCAAGATGAGCAACACGGTCATGTTCATTCCTACCTAGAGCAGAAAGCAGGATATTGACAGCTTTGGAGTTGTTTTCATACCTGGTTAACTCACCTACTGGCGCGGTGTTAAGGTCGTCCGGTATGGCGTAGTACTGCTCCATGATCTCCCAAAATTGCACGTCCTTGGCTCTAGGGATAAGCCTTGGTCTGTGACTTCCAGTAGGGAAAGTCCTCTTCATCGAACATCCAAAGCTTGACCGCACGTTCTCCATCACAAAGCCAGTGAAGATCAACTAGTGATCAAACCAAGCTCTTATACCAATTGAAGGACCGAGAAGGCGACCAGAGGGGGGGTGAATGGGAGCTAATAAAAAATTCTTCACAAGAACTTGGCCTATGTCCTAATTACAACCCAAGCCAACCTCTAAACCGATCACCAAGCCGACACACACCAACTTATGATGTGCTAACCCTAGGAGTGATCAACAACAGCAGCAGAACATAGAGGAAACAAAAGGAAACAGCAAAGACTTGAATCAGTGAATGAAGCGCATAGAAATCACCTTACTGGACTACCATCGGTAGTGCCGATCAAAGCCATCGGCAGTGCCGATTGGCACCATCGGCAGTGTCGGTAGGACCCATCGGTAGTGCTGGTGAGGGAGTCTCAAAAGCAGTAGACAGAATACATCGGCAGTGCCGGTCTGGCCATCGGCAGTGCCGGTTTGGGGTTCGGATGACCCACCGGCAGTGCTGCCGATCGACCCTGACAGAACAGGAAAAGGTTTCGGGATTAGGCAAAAACTTGGTCAAAAACTAATCAAAGAAACTCCAAATGATGCGATTTTTGGACCAGTGAATCCTCAACACATCACGACCCTAATCCTAGAAGATCAAATCGATTGGCTCAAGGAATCATCACGAATTTCAGATCTTGTGCCAAGAATACCAAAAGGAGGAAACTTGAGAAATCCTTCAAATTGAAGGTGCTAAAGCTATTGGTTTGGTCAAGGACCCATATAGGATTGTTCTAGCTCATCATAGCAACAAGTGTCTCAAGAAATCCGACCCAAAAACTCATCCAAAAAGGAGACCAAAAATTCCCATGAAAATAGCTCCGAAAATAAAGAAAAAGAGAAATTCAGGATTTAGGGAGATAGGAAGATCTTGACCACGAAAATGAATCTCATATCATTGATTGAAGAATTCAAGATACATGATTACATGGCTACGAAGCCACCCTCTTCCTCCCACTATTTGAGAAGGGTAAGAGATGTCTGCCACCCACCCACTACTCTCCTGTTTACAGATAAAGCACTCTCCTAGCACATGAGAAGAAAAATCTAGCAAGGCTAATGGCAAGAGAGGTTCCTCTTCCACCAGCCCTACCTCTCCTTATATAGGCCGAGGGGTTGTCCACATGACCACTCTACCCTTGACCTACATAACACTACCACCTACCACAGGGGCAAACTTGTCCATCTCTCTCCTTGTCGCTCGAACGCCCTTGGGCCCTTCACGACTTTGCTTCGACTCAAAGCAAGCTCCATGATGGTGCCATGTGCACCACCAACCACCACCACCGGTTTTGAGGCCCAAACCAAGAAACCGCCTTGCACGCTTCTCAAAGCGTGACTTCTTGATGTTGACGCGTGTCACCTTGTTCCGCGATCCTGACCACCGGCAAGTCTCTTCCGGTCCCTGTCCATCAAGACCCTTTGTCACTTGCACCGGCATCCCGCACGCCTTGACTTGATCAACACGCCATCTTCATCGCCACCACGGTTTTGAGGCTCAACCGTGAAACCATCCTTGCTTCATGCCTCTCCGCGTGTATGGTATGGATCACCCTTGACTCCACCCGGCCTCCTGATCGTCTGGCCCCAAGTCTCCTACTTGTGCCCGATCCTCTCACCGTTGACCGCCAAGTCGACTCCAGTAACCTACACATTATGAGACAAGCAAACACACTTCTAGACTCCTGCAACTTCTCCAACACCTCCACCAACTCCGGTTAGTGAAAACATGAACATGCACAAACACATGCAATCCTAAAATCCCCGCATTTCAACTCAAACACCAAAAACCTCAAATCAATTACTCATCACATATTGCAAACCATGGCACATATCCATATGGTTTGTCACAACTTTCCCTTCTGTATAATCTTGTCATGCTTAGTCTTGCTGAAAGTTCCCAATAAAAGATTTTTGAAGTCAGCTCTTTGATCAATTTGCGCCTTTGTTTCATCGCTCAAATCATCTTTATCAACAGGCAACATGTTTTGCACCTTCAGATTTGAGCTGATGTCATGCTTTCGAAGAGGAGGTGCATCCTTTGGCATTCCAAGTTCAGATATGTTGTAAAACTTGAAGTTCTTTGTCCCACCGGGCATGCCAAAAAGCGTGTTGACGCAAAAATCAACATGTGCGACCTGAGAGATTTGCTTAACTCTAGTGCAGGCTCAATATGAAAACTGGGGCATGCCAGTCGATTTTCCCTGCAAATCGAGAAAGAAACAAATGATCAAATTCCTCGGGTCACCGGCCATGGACAGGCCGATGAAGAAAGCCTATAGTCACTGTTCGTGAAAACCAGCTGATGCTATTACACAAATAATATAAAAGAAAATAAACTAATAGGCTGATTATATCGGCTTATTGGCAAATTAAATAGATAAAGGACTACAAATCATTAATGCCGATAAGAAGTAAGTCGATAAAGCAAAGTCGATAAATCTACTGTAAACATGTCAAGACTCGCTCTATTGATGGTACTAAGTCAATAGGATAGAGTCAATGGATCTACAGTAAACATGCAGAGAATCGTCCTATCGATAATGCTAAGTCGATAGATCTGGTAGCTGGTATTACAAATATGCCTTAAAATCATATATATAATCTTATCAAATAAGGGATGATCAACTTCTAATAATTCAATGAAAATCAAGTATCAAGAAAGCCGATCAAACCATGATAACCTATCGGCTAAACGAACTAATAGAACCCTATTGACTTCACCCACAATCGACTCGGATCTAGTTCTATCAACTCAGGGAGAGGTCAAAGTCGATGCAGCCTCGCTGGCCTGAGTAGATCAAACTTAATCGAGATAGTGCCGAAACAAAGCAAATAGAACTAAACACGCTCCAATTATGCGTCAAATTGATAAAGTGACTCGAATAACAGATCTAAACCACACTCGTAAAATCTATTAAAAATCACAATAGATGGGACCTAACCAAGACAGTATTGCAACTCGAAGTCGATAAAACAAGCACAATAAAGACCTAATTACCGGATAACTAGCAATTCTAAAGATAACAACTAGAATATCAAATCAATGAGAAAGTACTAGTTGAAGTCGATAGAATTGCTGAGGTTGACTAATCCAAGTCTCTCGCTGAGATTGGAGCCGATGCAGCCCGCGCGAGACGAGGGTTTCATGGGGTAGGAAAGGTTAGCGATGAGCCGAATTATATTGAACAAGAGTGTTAATCTTTTTCGTACATACCCTATTACATATTTATAGCCTCGTGCAAGGGGTTCTGATTCGAGTCGGTCAGCACTCTCTGGTTTTAAACAAAACCAACTAGATTTATTTCTAAATGTAATCTAAACTAAAACAAGAAAAGATAAAATAAACCCTAGTGGGTCCACTTTTATTCCTTTCGGCCATTGAACTTCTTTGACTTGGCCGATTTGCCCTCCACGCCTCTGACTGCTGGGACCGGTCTAAATTCCGATGTCAACAACCGCACCAAGCTTCCGTCGCCGAGCATCCATGCCGCCGGCCTGCCATGTTGCCGCCACGCGTCACCGCTGCTGCGCATTCTCCCGTGCACACGTGCTGCCCAGGGCCAGAGCCGAGCCCCCTTGCCGATTGCAAGGTTGTCGCCTTCTTCCTCCACCTCCATTATTGGTGACCTAAAAACTCAGCTTTTCGGATGATCGGCTGTGAGTTCTTCTCGGTGTTGGTCATCTCTGTCCGTAGGGTTTGGTGCTTTCTTCCATTAATCTTTGTATGCCCTCAATTTTGAGCAATTTCCTTAATGGATGCAATTAGATTAAATGCCCATCTTTTAGTTGCATTAATTGGATGATTAGCTCAACCTAGGTTGCAATTGATATCATGCTTACCTATTAATTACAAGTCTAGGGTTGTCTCTTATTTAGTCTAGATTTAGATAAATTGCCATTATTTGACTGTACAATAGATGATTCGCACCAGCCACATATAGTCGATGATCATTGTTGTTACTTTGCTTATTTGTCTAGTGATCATGTCCTTCATTTAGTGCTAGGATTTCTATTGTGCATTCTTTCCTAGTGGTGCTCTTCTTGTAGATTATACTAGGTTCTATACTTATCCTATCCCTACCTATGTGCGTGCAGTGACCGTTGTTACAGTCAGCAACAGTGATGGCAGGAGGATAGGATAAGGGCAAGGGCAAGATGCTAGAGAAGCCTAGAGGGAAGAAGAGGACGAGACTAGACCCAAAGTAAGAGAGGGCCAGATAGCTTGCACAACACCTAGAGGCCATGGAGCAGGCTCGTAGGACACTAGGAGCTCTTTTGATCACAGAGACATGGACAGATGATCAGGAGCACTAGGCAGAGAACTGGTGATCCAGTAAGCCACATAGGGATCCATCTTCCACCTTGGACGCAACGTACTCCGGACACTCACCAGAGAGGACTGTCGAGAACTACGGACCAGAGATCCTCTAGGCCGCAAGAGGAGAAGTTCGAGGAGGAGGAGAGTGCAAAGTCAGAGTCTGAGTCTGAGGAGTCTGAGGAAGAGTAGCCAGAGTAGCTACAGCAGACACAGTAGCAGTCTGGTCAGCAGTAGAGGACAGCTCACCGGACAAGAGACCCATAGTGCATGTGTGCAGCGTGCACCAGGAGACTGCAGAGGCTGGTAGCTGCAGCAGGAGAGAGGGACATACTTGAGGTTTCCGCCTGGGATCTCAAGGTGAGTCGCCTCGTACCTTCCAAGCAGTGGGTTCTAGTCCCAGGGACCCTGCTGGAGGAGAGAGATACTGGACGGGACTACAGAGGAGGATAGATGAGGGTTTGAGATGATACCTTGCCAGGAAGGGCAGGTCTGGACTGTTCATGTCCCAGCAGTACGCTACTTACCAGACCATGAGGAGAGCCACAGGCACGGACATGTAGTAATAGTTCGACTACATGCCCGGACTAGCAGAGTTGATCACCACTCCCTATAGGTATAGAGAGGATATAGTGATGGAGCTATGCCTCACTGTGGGTAGCCAGAGATCACTCAGAGATCTAGTTTATGTTCAGAGTAGAGCCTCATCGCTTGAGAAGAGAGGACCTGATAGCAGTACTGGGACTAGTCAGTTCAGACTTGCAACGATACAGGAGTGCTTACGGAGACTAGGCTCCGTCTTGCAAACCACAGGGAGGGATTCTACCTCCAGACGACATGGTGTCAATTGCCTTTCAGTTGCCTCACACACCAGGGTTTGACAGACGCCCTTTGAGTTTCACTACAGAAGCTAAGGTTGTTAGAGCGATAGTCACCAAGACTATCATTCCGAGGTCTGGGAACCGGGAGGAGTTCACCCTACTTCCAGTGGGCAGTTGTAGCTATAATGAGGAGACAATAGTTTGATTTGACAGATCTATTCATTGCTGAGATGGAGGAGGTTATTTCTGAGAGATTGGGAGGATGTTGTTGTTATTTTTAATGAATGCAGATGAGTTCGCAAGCGCATAGAGAATACCGCTGTAGCACTTCACCTCTGGAGTATTTCAAGGGTATCAAATTAATAGAGAACGTGTGTGCTACTCTTCTATTCTAATCGTCCAAAGACACCAAGAAAACTATGGCTCGGGTAGAGAGGATTCTAACTGGTAAAAGAGTCATAATCAGAGTAAGTTGACACTAAGTTGCTTGCATTGGGCATCCGGTTTTCCCCTACATCCGCAGTGCGATTCCGGCCAAGAGCCTACTGCGTAGTCGAATGTGGAGGATTTCAAAGGACAGATAGGGTTGTCACCACCTAGTGCCTACCTCTAGCAATCCGTGGACTACGTGATAAACAAAGGCAACCTACGGCCTAGACACCACATCTATGCTTTTGGTTACTCCCTTAATCTCTACGTACGATGGGCCAAGACTAATGTCTCTAATTAAATAGAGCGTTGAGCGAGGAAAGCAACTTAAAAAGGAAACTAATAACCAGATAAGAATCACGAAGACATACTTAAAAAGGCAACCATCCGTCGAGGTACAAGCGCGGAGAAGCGGTCGGACAAGCCCAAACCTCCTCTCCTAGACTCCTCCTCACTCTCTCCCTATTTTCTAAAGGCATTGGCAGTGTTGAGCCTTTGAGAAATGAAGTACTAATTCTAGTGTTGAAAGAGTGAAGCCTTTCCCTTCCTTTTATAGCACTAAATGGCAGTTCCAGGGTCGGTAACTTCGCCCTAAAGGGGGTAACCGATGTAGGAAAGGTGGTGAGGAACCGACCTCAGAAGATGGGGCCCACTGGGCTTAGTACATGTTTGGCCGAACACCCTGTTCGGCAGAACAGGTGGTAGGGCCCAGTGGGTCTTGCCTCCTCTGGTTGGCTGGTCGCTGGCCCCTCTCCATGTCTGACACCGTAGGGTCTTTGGTTATGTCGGTTTAGTCCTGGAAGTGGGCCACTTGATCCCCGTTCTTGGCTCTGATTGGCCGGAAGTGTGCTTTGTCCCCTGATGATGTGGATTTTCCAATAATTCCATGGAATAATTACCTGCAACACATATTTACCAACACTTGTGGAACTTGTTAGTAGTAAACTCCTACCACTATATTGGTTGTTCATTTTATTGCTTTTATGCAGATAATTGATGGTCTATGTTTGGCATTTATTGACCGTCAACAAACTCCCCCACACTTAACCTTTGCTCGTCCTCGAGTAAAGAAAAAGACTAAGGTGGATCAAAGTTTCCAAATGGTATGATGCTAGCATGCAAATTATACCTATACCAGTGGAATTGTCACACCCCAAAATTTTAAATTTTGGCTTGTGACCTAATTTCACTTAATTTGAATATTTTTTATAATAGATTAAAATATATTGTAAATTAATTAGGGGATACTATTTATTTTAAGCAAAAGAGCTATTTTCTAAATCAAATAAATTAATTTAGGTTATTATTATTTTGCTTGTTGCATTCATGCTGCCATAATTGCATTAGTTTTTTATTATGTGCAAAAAGTTATTTGGAAATTCGGTAAGGAATTGATTTTGTTTAGTTATAGAAAATAGAAAGGTAAATGGGACAAACGAGAGCAATGGGACAAACCAGCCAATTTGGCCAACCCCGCACTTCTCCATCCTTTTCCCTTTCTCCCCACTCGGCCTGCCAGGCCCACGAGCCGACTCGGCCCACCAAGCCCCTACGCAGGAGGCGCGTTTCTGGAATGCGCCAGTTCTCTCCCCTCTCTCCTCCCATTGATAGGTGGGACCCACCTGTCATCCTCGAGCTTCAACCGCTAATGGCGCACATGCCATTTTTTCAATGTGTGAGTTCGAATTCCCGCCCTCGTGCTTGCTCCCGTGCGACCCAGACACCGTATACGGAATTCCCGCACGCTGCCGTCATCCCTGGCCCCCTCCTTCCCCCGTTTGCCTGCCGTCGGGTCTGATTTTCGGAAGGCAAGCGCCATTGCTGGCCTCTGCCCCGCACCGACCCCCGGCCAGCCCTAGCGCCTCCCCACCCCTGTAAATCCCGAGCCTGACGCCCAGACTCCTCTTTTCCTTGCCACGCTCGAGCCTTGCCCTCTGCCCTGCTCTAGCGCCGTCGATTGGAGAACTCGTTGCCGTTGGTAACAGCTCCGCCGCCGCGTTAATTCGGGAAGAGCGAACCTCCCTTGGCTCTGTTTGACCCCCACCGACATTCGCAGGTGTACCAGGAGCAGAAGGAGCCCCGCCACGATGATCGCCGCCGCCTCTGGACTCCTCCCCATCATCACCGACGAACTCGAGCCGCCGACCGCCGACGAGAGCCCCTTCCCGGCCTTCAATCCACGTTGCAATCCCCTCTGGTGCGCTCGTCGTGCCTCCCTATCTCTCTTGGACCCCACCCGGCCGAGCTCTGGCGAGCTCTGCCGTGCGCCGCCGCGTTGGCCGCCGGCAGCCACCGCAGCCTCCCCCTTTTAAACCCTGGTCGTTGGATCTCAATCCAACGCGCCATATTACATACCCCTTCGGGGTATGTAGTCGGTCCACTGTAGACCAGTGGACCATGGGTCCACAGAACCTTAGCCCCGGTCCACCCCTTTTTTATTTAATTTAATTCATTAAATTCCTAAAATTGCTAGGCTTTTACAAATAGGCCCCTATGCTCTTATTTACATATATTTTCAACCTAATTTTTCTATAATACATTTATTTAATTATATTTAGGCCCCTAATCTTGTTTTTAATTATTTTTAGCACTGTATTTTTATAGAAAAGCCCCTTTATGTTTTCTAAATTATTTTTAGCCCCTAAATTTTATAGAAACACCCTGTATATGTTTTCAATTATATTTTTAACCTATCTTTTTACACTTAGGCCCCTGTAGTCCCTAAACTTTTCAAATTCTATATTTCCACCCTGATATTTTACAAATTAGTCTCTATACTATTCTAAAATTAGTTTTAAGCCCCTAAACCTGTCTGTTTTTATCGTTTTAGTCCCTAAAACTTCAAATCTTCATAACTTTTCAACCGTAATTCCGATTTAAGAAATTCTTACGCCCACGCGTTCGTTACCACAAATACTATCTGTTCGTACTACTTTATGGTTGTTTTCCAATTTTACTATCTTTTGATATTGATTTTATAATACTTTATTATTATTTGGTGTACTGTTTCTTAGTTTGTTTATATGATTGTGTGCATGTCGTGCCTGTGTGACGTTAATTGGAGAACGTGTTGTTCCTGGAATCGCAAGAGTGTGAATCGAAGACCTGGGTAGCAACATCCATTTTCAGGCAAGTGTCCTTGATGCATTTTGCACCTATTATGAATGATTATTTTAGAATTGCATGCTTGTGTCAAATGAATGGGTACCTATTGTTAGGGTTGACTAGTATTGCTTTATCTTGTCCTGGTCGCCTTGAACTAGAGGTTTAATTAGCTATGGGTAGACATTCTTAGTTGCTTATTAGGTTGTTGGGTTCAATTAATGTTGACTAATGATCAATGTCATATTAGGGATAATTTGGTAATTCTTTTAGCGACATGGACTTAGGGATCTCAACAAGCTAGATGGAATGGATGTGGTGCCGTTGGCACATGTTGGGTGGTGGTATGCTTGTTGTAGATCGTAGGAACCGGTTCTTGGAGCGGTAACCCAGGACAACAGTGCCATCACAAGGCTGCTATGGAACAGCTTGCCTGATTAATTAGGAGTTCTGCCAGTGTTGATGCAACATTTGGTGGAGCAGGGATTGGAAGTCAAGAGGACTGTCCTTGTATCCGAATGGCTCAAGAGGGGGCTCCTGGGGTGATGAGCTGCTTGTTGATGGGCTATCACTTATGGACAGGAGTGGAACCTTAGTGGCTAGCATGTACTGGGAGACCCTTTGTAAAAGCCTCGTAGTGATCTCCTGGCCGCACACCTAAGGAAGTGTGCTAGTGCTTGGCCGGCATGGCAACTTGGAGACTCCAGTCCACCTGGCAATAGGGGATAAAATCACGACTTGTGGGTAAAGTGGCGCAACCTCTGTAGAGTGTAAAACTGTAATGATAGTCGTGCTCATGATCACAAGTGGCCTAGATACCTCACAAGATTAGTTGGTGGTTTATGGATGGTTATGGTTGGGAATGGTTGGTTGGTGGATGGGTTTGGACTTGGCTTAGATAGCACCATGTGGATCGATGGTTGGGATGACCTCACCTAGTAATTAGGATGCTTAGGAAATTAAAAGCTCATGCAATAAACCCCCTATAAGCCTTTCTTGTCTATAGCCCCATGTCATCTTTTCCCCCACTTGCTGAGTATGACACGTACTCACCCTTGCTATATCCTACATTGCTGCTCAGCTACAGGAGAAGGATGGTACAACTATGAAGACGCTGGAGGAGACTAGGCATGCGGTCTTCCGGTCGACTTCCTGTGGGAGCTGAAGAACGCCAACGCTTAGTTTATTCCGCTGTAATGTAATCTTTTTTTCTTTTGACCTACGGGTCGCCATTGTAATAATGTTATTGATTTAAAAATGATATTGTTCTTTTATCACAATAATTGTCCTGTGTGCGTGAAAACTTGATCCTGGTCACGCATATAGATGCATTCAGTTTCGGTCGTTGGAACCGGGTGTGACAGGAATTGCAGTGTCTACCGTATTACCTTAGGCGATTGAAGAGTGGAATGGTGAAGATTTTGATGTTTTTGACTTCCTTTGCTAAGTGCTTTGGTTTTTTCAAGATTTTCAAAATAAATGCAGGCGATACTCCTCAAATGATTCTCTCAAATCGCTCAATATTTGTGCAAGTGGATCCTCACCAAGGCTTTTTGCTTTTGCTTCTTTCTCTTCCTACTACTAAATTTGGCTTTTATGGAGCTCATGGTAGGAAATAAAGAAAGGAACATACTTGTGCTTCATATTTTACAGAGTCAAAAACTAGATCCAAGGAAAACAAATTATGAATCAATAATCAAGTATGTGCACATTTTATGGATTGGGGGGTGGAAATAAATGGATACTCCTTTATATTTAGATTCTCTCTTAATTTGAACGATCTTGGGCATGGCTATTTCTTTTTCTCATTTTTTTTCAATCATTCTCTTCATTGGGAGCAAAGATTTTATTTTATTTTTGATAGCCATGCCTTCTCAAATACCAAATGAGAGAGAATCATAAGCAAGAATTATGGAGTATTTGCTTGGATGGATGGAAAGGTGGTGATAATGCTAACTTCCAGAGTAGAAGTTTTTAGCAAAATTCGTGTGCACATAAACTTAATCAATGATTCATAATAAGCAACTCACAAGGGTAAAATGTTTGACAAAGTTCAACAAAGTCACAAGCAGCAAACGTATAAGATATTCAATAAAGTTTATTATTTGGTCCCTATATCACACTAGTAAATAAGGACCATTCATGCCAACCATGGAAAATTTCTATATAAGTGGGAGACATCATAAGGTTGATTTTAATTTTCTTAGTTGATTTTATCATTTTAATTACCAAAAAATTAAATCAAAACACCAAATACGAAGATTGAGGGATAAGATGCGCGAACCATCATGCCGGAGAAAACAGGGGCCGAGGGGGGCCAGGACCTGTTCGGCCGAACCCCCATGGTCCCCAAGTGGGTCCCACTTTTGTGTTTTGCTCCGTGCGATGATGTACAACATATTTTTCGTCATGTGGAATTTTTGTTCGCGTCGGAAGTCCCGAGGATCTCTCCCACACTTGTTTTCTTGCCTAAACTTTTTAGTGACACAAAAACATAGAAAAGGGTAAAATTCAAAAGGACTCCACCCGCTTTATGGGCAAGGTGAGTCCTTTACTCATTGATAAAACAAACTAATAGGTGCTGATTACATTAATGGAATAAAATAAAATTAAAGGGAAATTTAAACTAAGCATCTACTTTATTTCCAAGATAAATGATAGGGAAGCATAATCATTTGCCATAGTGAATTTTTGGCTTCCCCATCTCGACACAAATGCGCTTTTTCTTAGTGCCATGCCATGATGTATGGTCTCTAAGGTTTCCTTGAGAGAGTCAATGGTGTCCTTCATCTCCTCTCTCTCAATATGCTCTTCCGCCAGTTTCTCTGCTAGCACTTTGTTTTCCAGATGGAGTTCTCCACCTCGAGTGCTAGTTGGGCAACAGTAGGTCCTTTGTAAGGGGACCTAGTTCTATTGTCATGCTGCAGCCCTGTTGTCCTTTTGTTTGGGATTGCCCCTATGCTTTGTTTGGATGGGGAGGAGTCAATTAACTCCGCCATCTCCCTCCTGTCTGAAGAGGTGAGATGCTGCATGGGTCCCTTCCCATGGCTTTTTCTTGCTCCTTGGACCTGAAATCGTCCCTTGTATGGGGAGTCATCCAGGCCGTCCTTCTCATAGCGGTAGTAGACGTCATCTCCCCACTTATTGTCCAGTGTCTCTACATGCCGCTCGCCAGGCTTCAAGGATGGCCCGGCGATGTCCTCCTTGAAAAGGCGGGTGGCAACCGACCTCTTTCTTGGAGTAGTCGCACGTGCCTTCATGGAATGCGTGCACCGAGGGGAGAGGGATCATGCAGCTGCATGGGAAGGTTCCGGACTGCGCCCTCTAGTGCCTTCCTCTAGCGGCAGGATTGCCAGAGGGGTCACAGAGGTGGCTTTGACCTCCTCCATGGTCATGCTGCTGGGACAGCAAGGTTCGCTAGAGTAGGAACTCAGTTGAGATCAAAGGTTGAGGTGGAGCTGGTATGGGGGGACCAAGCTTTTGTCGGCCATGGCTAGGGTGCTCGAAGGTGGAGAGGCCAAAAGAGGAAGATGGAGTTTTGTTTCTGGTTCTGTTCTGGGTCAAGGAAAAACTCCATCTTTATTGACTCTCCCACGTGAAGGGATGAGGCTTATATGTCAAAAAGGATCGGGTTAGGTTAGGCTAATGTGCTTGAGGAATCAGGGGGGTGGTGGCGTCGTCCCCTGTTCGGCCGAACAGGGGTGTTCGGCCAAACAGGGTTGGGGCCCGTTTGCCCCGATGTTTCCTGGGTGAGTTGAGCCAACAGGGGGTAAGGTCTAGAGATGGGTTAGGCCCATTACTTCTAATAGAAATTCAGAAAAGGCTAATAGAGTATATTTAAGTCAACTAAATTGACCATATCTATTTTGTTGTCTAAATTTTCATTAAAATGAAAAAGCTTCAAGCGATAGCCATTTACCTTAAAAAGGTTACCTGTGTCATCTTGTAGCGTGATTGCTCCATGAGAAGATGTGTCAGTGATGGTGTATGGTCCATCCCATTTTCTCTTCAGCTTTCCATGTCCGAATAGGTTTACCCTGGAATTCAAAAGTAATACCTTATCTCCTGCTTTAAACTCTTTAGGCTGGATCCTTTTGTTGTGCCATCTTTTGGTTCTCTCCTTATAGATCTTGGCATTATGGTAAGCCTTGTCCCTCCATTCCTCCAGCTCTGATATCTATATTTTTCTCTGGATTCCAGATTTTTGGAGATCCATATTCCATTTTCTGATGGCCCATTATGCCCGATGCTCCATCTCAACAGGTAAATGGCAAGTTTTACCATAGACAATTTGATATGGTGACATGCCGATGGGTGTCTTGTATGTTGTCCTATATGCCCAAAGTGCCTCAGGTAGCTTGTTCTTCCATCATGTCCCCATTTTAGTATAGTCTTCTAGAGGATATTCTTGATTTGCTTATTAGAAGTTTCTGCTTGTCCCCTGGTCTGAGGATGATAAAGGGTGTCTATGTTGTGGTTCACGCCGAGTTCTCTTAGGAAGTGACACAAGGTCTTATCAATGAAGTGAGATCCTCCATCACTTATCACCATCCGAGGTGTTCCAAAACAAGGGAATATTACCTCGTGGAATATTCTTCTGGCATGCTTTGCATCCCCTGCTCGACATGCTTCTACCCACTTACATAGTCGATGGCCACCAAGATATACTCGCAGTCATAGGACTTTGGAAAAGGTCCCATGTAGTCAATGCCCCATACATCAAAAAGTTCCATTTGAAGATTGTATGTAAGGGGCATGGCATTGCAAGAAGTGATCCCTCCATGCTTCTGGCATCTCCAGTATTTATGAATGAACTCTTTTGTGTCTTCATACATTGTGGGTCAGAAGAATCCACTTTGCCAGATCTTTGCTTGTGTACGGAACACGCCATAGTGTCCTCCATACTGAGCTGAATGGCACTTTTCTATAATCTTAGTTCCTTCGACTATAGGAACACATCTTCTTACCAACCCCTCTAGGCATACCCTATATAGGTATGGGTCTTCCCAAAGGTGTCTCCGACTCTCATACATGAGTTTCTTTTTGTTCTCCCCTGGTGGTACATAACCTGCAATCATGTAATTCATAGTATCCGCATAACAAGGGTTGGTGTTAGTCACCTTCAGTAGCATGTCATCTCATAGGAAATCATTTATCAGAAACTCCTACATGTTAGTGATTTGCATACACAACAAATGATCCGCTACAGAATTCTCTACTCCTTTCTTATCTTTTATTTTAAGGTCAAATTTTTTGAGTAAGAGAATCCGTCTTATTAGCCTAGCTTTAGCATCTTTCTTAGTCAGTAGATATTTTAGGGCAGCATGATCAGTATAAACAATCACCTTAGCTCCTACTAAGTAAGATCTAAACTTATCGATAGCAAAAACAACGACAAGGAGCTCTTTTTTTGGTGGTAGCATAATTCAGTTATGCCCCTATCAAAGTTTTGCTAGCATAGGCTATTGCGTGATGCTTCTTATCCTTGGTTTGGCCCAAAACAGCTCCAACGACATAACCACTAGCATCATACATGATTTCAAAAGGCAGCGCCCAATCAGGGGGTTGGATAATTGGGGCTGAGATGAGCACCATTTTAAGGATATTAAATGAGTTGAGGATCTCATCATCGAAATCAAAGGGTGCATCTTTAGCTATGAGGCTAGTGAGGGGTCTAGCAATTTGAGAGAAATCCTTAATGAAACACTGGTAGAACCCCGCATGGCCTAGAAAGCTACGGATACCCTTAATGTTGATTGGAGGTGGAAGTTTTTCTATAACTTCTATTTTTGCTTTGTCCACCTCTATTCCCCGTTCGGACACTATGTGTCCGAGCACTATGCCCTCTTGGACCATTAAATGGGACTTTTCCCAATTAAGCGCCAGGTCCTTTTCTTGGCATCTAGTCAAGACCTTGTCTAAATTCTCTAGACAGGGTTCAAAAGTTTTTCCATAGATGAAGAAATTATCCATGAAGAGTTCCATGATCTATTCTATCATGTCAGAGAAAATGGACATCATGCACCATTGGAAGGATGTTGGGGCATTGCAAAGCCCAAACGACATCCTCCGGCAAGCATACGTTCCATAAGGACATGTGAACGTGGTCTTGCTTTGATCATCAAGATGGATGGAATTTGATGGTAACCAGAGTAACCATCAAGGAAACAAAAGAAGGGAGTGGTTTGCAAGCTGCTCTAACAACTCATCAATGAAGGGCAATGGGAAATGATCCTTTTTGGTTGCCTTGTTGAGTTTTTGGTAGTCAATGCACACTCTCTATCCCGTGACGGTTCGTTGTGGGATCAACTCATTGTTCTCATTTTGAACCACTGTCATTCCTCCCTTCTTTGGCACTACTTGAACTGGGCTAACCCACTTGCTATGAGGCACGGGATAAATAATCCCAGCGTGCAAAAGTTTTAAGACCTTCTTCACTACTTCTCGCATTGCATTATTGAGCCTACGTTGAGGCTCCCTAGAAGTCCAGAGAGCGGGGCTAATTCCCTTAAGGTCCTAGAGTGAGTAGCCAAGGACGGCGCGATGCTTTTCCAAAATGGTTATGAGGCTTTGGGTTTCTTGATCTGAAAGCTTGTCACTAATGATGATAGGAGCTTCTAAATCACCATGAAGGAAAGCATAGCATAGGCCGGCTGGTAAGGTTTTAAGATCAATTGGGGGTTGGACAGGCCCGAACCTCATTTCCTAGACTTCTCCTCACTCTCTCCCTATTTTCTAAACGCTTTGGCAGCGTTGAGCCTTTGAGAAATGAAGTACTAATTCTATCTTGAGGTGTTGAGAGAGTGAAGCCTTTCCCTTCCTTTTGTAGGACTAAATGGTGGTTCCAGGGTCGGTAACTCTGCCCTAAGGGGGTAACCAACGTAGGAAAGGCGGTGAGGAACCGACCTCAGAAGATGGGCCCCACTGGGCTTAGCCCATGTTCGGCCGAACTGGAGTGGGGCCCAATGGGTCTTGCCTCCTCTGGTTGGCTGGTGGGTGGCCCATCTCTATGTCTGACATCGTAGGGTCTTTGGTTATGTCGGTTTATTCCTGGAAGTGGGCCACTTGATCCCCGTGCTTGGCTCTGATTGGCCGAAAGTGTGTTTTCTCCCCTGATGATGTGGATTTTTCAATAATTTCGTGGAATAATTACCTGCAGCACATATTTATCAATACTTGTGGAACTTATTAGTAGTAAACTCCTACCACTATGTTGGTTGTTCATTTTATTGCTTTTTATGCAGATAATTGGTGGTCTATATTTGGCATTTAGTGACCATGAGCAGACGTCATCCAGCCTATGGACAGTATATCTTCTATCTCTTGAGGGGACTAGGGCTAGTGACGGAGGAGCAGTATGAGGTGTTCCCTAAGATGACCACCATCTATGCACCTCGAGTCCCGAGGGGATCACAGTCAGCCTCTAGCCAGTAGACAGATGAGCAGGAGTTGCCGTCAGTCACTCACGAGCAGGAGGCTCATCCAGAGACGGTGGTTCCTGAGTCAGCCCGTACTGGAGCACCAGCTCAGCCCGCAGCTACAAAGACTGATCATGCCTCCACCATCGGAGCACTTGCAGGATGCCTGGGTGCCTTCATCCAGAGCTCTACTGGCGAGACGCGCCAGATCAAGGATGTGCTAAGGATGCAGGCAGAGTTCTAGCAGCAACAGATGAGAATGTTGACCTTGCTGATGGGACAGATGACGGAGCTTACCAGAGGACAGTCTAGCCAGCAGGAGTCCCTTCGCTTTCACAGTTTTAGCAGCTTCTAACTCAGACAGGCCCCTTCGCTGCTATGATGATGGCATAGTCTTTCGGCTTACCGTCACACTCGGGGGCATTACTAACAGGGGGAGCAGGACAGTATTTCTCATCGACACAGTTCTCCCCAGTGTAAGCTTTCTCAATGTCTGCATTGTTCTCTTCACCTACACAGTCTGCAATTTCATAGATGGCAAGACCCTCCACTTCACAGCAGCTGCCAGTCAGGAGTCTGACCTTCTCAGATATAGTGCACACCACTCAGGCACCCCCACAGGCAACTATAACTACCTTCTTCTGCTACAGTTTCTTCTCTAGTCACACCTCAGATAGCAGAGGATCTTGTCCGAGGAGGCTTCACTCAGGACATGGCTGACCTTACTCTCCTTCAGCTGTCTGTTGCCCAGGAGACCGCCATAGTCATAGTAGCACAGGACAGAGGGTCTGAGTCACCAGAGGATCTCATGTACTTGGAGCAGCTCGACACTTAGCTGGCACAGACTAGGATCGAGCACAAGAGCAGTCCAGAGTAGAGCCTTCAGAGGACGTCGTTGAACCACCACCTCCTAGGACCTCGAGCGCTCAGTAGTTCTCCCTCTCATTTTGGTGCTTGTTGCCAAAGGGGGAGAATACATAGAGATAGGGGGAGTGTGACCTGTGTAGATCGAGAGAGAATAGCTCGTATCTAGGTAGGTACATTTGGATCTTATTTTGAGGTGTTTATTGAGATGTTCATGGATTTTGATGAGTCATGGTTTTTCATTTGCTTGTGTTTGACTCGTCATGATCTCACTTGGTTCATTTTAACACACAGTGCTTTGTCTTAACTTATTTATCCTGTTTTTTTATGTATGATTCCATGATTATGATTGCTTGCTTTTTATTCTTATGCATTGCCATGCTAACTTATTGCATATCATCATTCATGTCTTGCATTGCATGTCCTTTTTCTTTCTTTAATATCCTATCATATCATCTAGAGTGTGTTTTTCTCTCTTCATTCTTTAGCTCTTGATGATGCTCATTTGAGAAGGACCTTGTTCATTCCTTGTTATTCCTTTGAGGTTCCTCTCAATCCTAGTGTAACTTTTAATCTTGTTGTTTTATGATTAAGTAGTGGTTGTCATCAATCACCAAAAAGGGGGATATTGTAAGCTTCATGACTAATGATGACTGGATCCCCGAGGTATGGATATTTTTGTGATTAATGACAACTATGAAATTGTGGGCTAATATCTACACGAGTGTTGTGTATGAAGGAATCATCTCTAACTCTACTACAAATCTTATGGATGATGGTTGTTGTTGGTAGCCCATAAAACCAATATTGGCCACCAACCGGTCAGGAAATGCAAGGTAGAGACCAAAGTTTAATAAATATTTGTTTAAACTAATAAAGTTCCACGAGTTTTGGTAAGATATGTGTTTGCCGGTATAAAAGAGCCAAAATGTGCAAAAAAACATGAAGAAACACCCTGTTGGCCGATCATGACTGTGAAACAGCCGTTTTCACCGGTCGATAGGGCCGTTTTCACGCTAAAATCAGGACCTGGCCGACAGGGTCGTTCAAGACTGAAATCAGCCACCCGGCTGATCGGCAGGAATTATTGTCAGGCTGATCATCCAACCCGGTTGATTTTGCAAAACACTTCACCGTGATGTCGTTTCTCCTTCCGGACCAAAAGTGATGAAATATGGCCAAGGAAAGAAGTCCAACAAGTGGCCTAACCGGGAAAAGTCAAGGGGCAACCCGGAGGGGTCGGCACCCGGCCAAGGCCGCCACCCGGCCTAGCATGCTACCCGGGGTGGCCAGCCCACTAGGCCCAAGAGGCCTACCGGTCCCAAAATGAGGGAGTCGGTTCGAATCGACCAACCAACCGACATCAGGACAAGATCCAAGCCATCCAAGAGGAGTCGGTCGTGAACCGACACGATCCAAAGGCCGCCCGGCGGTGCATACCCGGCCACCCGACACACGTGGCCGCCAGGCCTTACCCGTTGCCCGGCGGACCGACTTTGACCTACCGACTCTTCTTCACCTACAAGTACCCCCCCCTCCCTACCCATTGCCACCTATAAATAGAGGGGGAATTTGGCAGAAAAATGAGAGGAACGAAGAAACACATCAAGGAGTCCATTTCCCACTACTTGTGCTACTTAGTAGAGTAGGTTAGTTAGTCGGGAGTTAGAGTCTAGTCGAGAGCATTGCTCGAGATTCTAGAATCATCTCGGAGTCTTGGTATGAGCTCTCTTGTATCTTTTCTCTTTTTGTAAGACTTATCCTTTATCAATATAAATATCTTTCCCTTTTATATCTTGTCAAGTGTTTATATTAACTTAGTCATTTCCTTAAGTTACAGTTATCGGAAAGAAACATTGTTGTGTAGTTCATGGGTTTCCCGGCAAGGATTTAACTATGTTTACTTCTTTCTGGGACTTAGACTTGGTTATTTCCCTGCTATTCTTCCGCTAGGCCAAAGGAAGAATATCAAGTGAAGGCGTAGGCACGGTGCCTAAGTTACCGCTAGCTAGATTTGCATTCGTCCCCACGGGCTATGTGGTAGGCGGCAGGTGGTGACAGTCCGGGATCGGGAAGTCTCAAGCAGGGTTCAGGAAGTCTCAAGCAGGGTTGTCTAGGGATAGCGTACCCGCTAGTACAGAGGTTAGTTACCGACCCATATTAGTGGATCATTTTCATGCCCCGAAGTGAGCTAACAGGTGAAAGAGTCGGGGGTGTACCAAGAAATTGGTGTAAGCACTCAACCCGAGTAACTAGGATTTGATGCTTGATTTAGATGCATTAGGAAGATATATTTTAGGAATCCTAGACTTAGACTCGCTGTCCTCCCTGCTAGCTTACCCGTTTTCTTTATTTGTCTTAGTGTGGATTTCCCCTGTGTTGCTACCCCCACTTTCCTCATTGAACATCCTTACCCACGTCTTTGGTCAGATGGTATAATTCTTGTAGTTATATCTTTGTTAAACCAAGATAATCTTACGCCTAGTTTTCTTGAGGAAAATAAATATGATACCTTTGAATAATCCCGGGTGAATTGCTACAATGGTGTTCTGTGCACTTGCATATTAATTTACTTTATTCTTAAAGCATAGCAAATGCCAACAATCATTTCTGGCATCAAACTAGGGATAGTGATATTCTTGATGCGACGTTAAGAAGTGTCAACAATCATTTCTGGTGCCATTGCCGAGGAAGCAATAGGCTAAGATATCGGAAATTTAACATTGATATTTCTACCAAGAAGTTATCGCTTTCCTTTGTGTGCTTACCCTTGTTCTGTTTATTTGTGGTGTAAACAGGACGCTTTATGACTGATTTCGACCTACCAGACAACTACCACAACGATCCAGAGGCGTTGTTGAGGAGAGTGCATCAACGACTCACCCCTCCTCGGCCTGTACTTGCTCTAGAGGCACCTCGGATCACACAAGCTTAGCAGCTAGATCCGTTTATGTCCGCTCAACCAACCATGGCATAAAAGACGATCCGTGACTACTCCGCCCCGTCTGCAGACAACATCTGCACCGGTCTGAACCCGGAAATGGGGAACGGAGGCTATGAGCTGAAACCAACCTTAATCAACATGGTTTTGGCCAGTCCTTTCTATGGCAAGGCATCAGAAGAAGCTAATGCCCACCTCCAACAGTTTTTGGCGGTGTGCAACACTTTCACCATGAGGGATGTGACCCCTGAAGCCTTCCACCTTTGCCTTTTCCCATTCTCATTCCTGGGGAAGGCCAAGCAGTCGTTCTATAGCAATCAAGAAGAGCTCACCACATGGGACAAGTGCTGCAATGCTTTCCTTACCAGGTTCTTCCGGCTAGGCAAAACTAATGCCCTACAGAACAAGATTTCAAGTTTCCAATAGCTGACTGACGAAGGCATCCCAGAGGCATGGGAACGCTTCCAAGAGTACACTTTAGCATGCCCACATCATGGAATGCAAGATTGGTTGTTAATCTAAAGATTTTACCATGGGCTCAACCATCACGCTCGTGAGCACCTTGATGCAGACGCTGGAGGTTCCTTCTTCCCTCTGAAGGTCAAAGAAGCCCAAAATCTTATAGAAAAGATGGTCGCCAACTACAGTGGCCATGATGAGAGGCAGAGCCAGCCGCAACCCAAGATGAGAGGAGTCCACCAAGTTGATGGTATTGACATGCTAGGACTCAAGATGGACCAACCTTTAAAGAAGATGGATTCGCCTCCGTCGGCCAAATCCTTAGACTCTCGCATGACTTGTGAAGTCTTTGACAATGTTGTACATATGGGAAGCCGCTTCCCAGACACCCAAGAAGAAGAAGTGAACTACCTCAACAACAACAACAACAACAACAACAACAACAACAAAAACAACAACGGCTTTAGGCCCCGCACGAACAACTTCTGATGGGAGTCCAAGACAAATCTCTCCTTTGACAAGAATATGGGCAACTATGGAAACTTCACTCGTAATGAACCTTCCTTCCATGATTTTGTTCTAAGACAATCTAAAATTAGTGAAAGTATTAGTAGAAAATTTATTGCTACTGATAATGTCCTAGAAAGCATAGATTATCGCATGGAAGCTTTCAATACCTCTCTACAAAACCAGCTTAGTCATAATAAAATGTTAGAAACACAATCTGCTTAGCTGGCCACTTATATTGTTAAGCCTAACTCTGGCAAGCTCCCCAGTTAGCCGGAAGCTAGCCCTAAAGAAAATGTTAATGCTGTCACAACTAGAGGCGGAAAATCTACACAGGATCTGCCAAATCCTAATAGTGCAGGGAAGGACAAGGAACCCAATGCAGAGTCAGAGGATGCAGAAGAAATTGAAGTTGAGGAGGCAAAGACACCCCTAAAGAAGGCACCACATGAGTTCTATGATACACCGGTGTTGCCATATCCCTCTTGCCAACGCAAGCCAACAGTGGGACGAGCAATTTGAGAAGTTTGTAGAGGTAATAAAGAAATTATATGTCAATATGCTGCTACTTGATGCCATGTAGGTCCCTACCTACTCCAAGTACCTAAAGGACATCCTCAACAATAAATGCCCAATGCCATCCTCTGAGATTGTCAAATTAACAGAGGAATGCAGTGCCGCCATCTTGAACTCTCTGCAAGAAAAGAAGCGAGATCCGGGATGCCCAACCATCCCATGTTCCATCGGGATATAGCATTTCAACAACGCCCTTTGTTATTTGGGGGCAAGCGTGAGCGTCATGCCGAAGGTGGTGTATGACAAACTTAATGTCAATTCATTATCCCCTACAGCAATGTGCTTGCAGCTCACCGACCAATCAGTCTGCTACCCGGCGGGCATCACGGAGGATGTACCTGTGAAGAAAAGGAACTGTCTTGTTCCTGTTGACTTTGTGGTGCTAGATATGGAGGCCGATGTGAAGACGCCTCTTATACTAGGAAGGATGTTCCTTAGCACCACAAATGCCAACATTGACGTTGAGGCTGGAAAAATCCACCTTAACATTAATCGAAACAAAGAGAAGTTTGCCTTCAAACCTCGAACGGAACAATGCAATAAGGTACGCATCTTTTATGGTAAAAGTCCTAACACGGTGCAGAAAATCGAGGTATACCCAATGGCACAAAAACTGGCGCACCGGTGGTGAAAGTCGAGGGTGCACCACCGCTACCCATGAAGAAGAACAAGCCACAACAAGTAAAGAAAAAGGCCGCCACCAAGCCCAAGAAAATCAAACAGGTATGGCGGAAGAAAGAAGTTGCACCAACCATGGAGAATTGTCCATCCACGGAGGGCACTGCAAAAACTGAACATGGAGGTCGTCTTGTTTGAGACGAAAAATCCGGACCCTTGTGGGAAGGTAACCGATATTTGTCCCCCTTCTCTTGTACATATCGCTAAATTAGGTTGCTTTTATTTCCTTATTTAAATGATTCCATTTCCTTTTAAAAAAATGGTGATGTCTTGGGCAAATTTCCCGGTCGGGAGGTTAATTTTCGTCAAAACTGACTATCCGGGTGATGATCCGGGACTCTAACCTAACCAGTCATATTTCAACACCTAGGAAGTCATTTTTCACGAAAAACGACCACCCAGCTGGGTAACTTTTATGCCGCCTGGAATATAACTCGGCCAGCCATATTTCAGCACACGGGAGGTCATTTTTCACGAAAAATGACCACCCAGCTAGGTAACTTTTAAGTCGCCTAGACTCTAACCCGGCCAGTCAATTTTTAGCACCCGGGAAGTCATTTTTTTATGAAAAATGACCACCCGGCTGGGTAATTTTTGTGTCACTCAGACTGAGTAACCCAGTCAGATTTTAGCACCCGAGAGGTCATTTTTCATGAAAAACGACCACCGGGCTAGGTAATTTTTGAGCCACCCGGCCAGAATAATCCAGTCAGTTTTTAGCACACAGGAGGTCATTTTTCGTGAAAAATGACCACCCGACTAGGTATTTTTTTTGTGCCGCCGACAAGGGCTGCCGCCTGGCCATACTTTTTCTCGGATTCCATGCTCTTGTGATGCAGGGATCATGGCCATGAGTGGAGGAGGTGTGGCCAGCACTTCCTTTGTGAAAACAAATTCTCACCTAGACCCCACTATGAGTAAAAGTAGATGAAGGAGACCCACACAAGTCACCTCACTCACTACCCACACTCACCTGCCATCCTACTCCCCTAGGCTTCATGAATGGTAGGGCACTCATTGCAAACATCCAACTTTGGCCATCCCATCACTCTCTTCTTGCTCCCTTCACTTCCATCAAAGTTCTGGCCAAAGTAAGCAAGTGGATCACATGGCGCATGGACCTAGCCCTCTCTCATCACCACCAAAGCAATAATGCAGCAAAAGGAGGATGAGGACCTGCCGCCCGACATGGCCTGCCGCCCGGCATGGGTCGCCGTCCAGCGTGTCCTGCCGCCCAGCGTGGGATGTTGCCCCCTTCCCTCCTCTCAAGCCTATAAATACCGAGGCTTATTCTCCAAATTCTTCACCCCTCAACCTTCAGCTGAAAACACTCTTCTCCCTCACACCTCTCTTCATTTGCACCTTCTCTTTCTTTTCACTAGTCCTTTTAGTAAGTGCACTTTGAACATAGGAAAAAAGTGTGTTGTAATAAAACCAACTAGAGCACGTTTGCTGCTACCCTTGCACGTTTGAATGACTAACACTTGGACTACTAACCGAACGACTAATCGCTAACCATTATTATCATATTGCCCTTCGGGTATTATGTCCAAGTAACCCTTGTGCAGGAATGGCAAACATTTGGAGGGGCCTCTACACCAAGTTTAGCAGCAGCTCAAGTCATGAGAGACGCACCTCAAGTGAGCACACAGAAGCTAAAGCTCATATGGGCATGCTCCGAGTTACCACACGGAATCAATGTCCATATCCGAGGTTGCAACGGTGGCAAGTGAGCAAGGAGGAGGAGATGGAGAATTTGAGAAGTACATGGAGAGTAAAGAGAACATGGTGTTCAATGACTTCGATGAGCAAAGCAAGTTCACCGCCATACAAGACCGGGAGTTCACGTCCGTGCGCAAGTTTGACCACGCCTTCCTCAAGCGAATCGGCGTCCTCGCTGGTTTTGAGTACGCGCTCAACACACAGTAGGGTGGTATGATTTCTATCATCTCAATGAATACGATTCTAAATGGCTCACTATCCAATTCTTTGCACATTAAAAGTTCATGCCCATGAATCAAACAAAATAGGCACTCTCTATGAATTTTGTCTTTTTAGTGAAATATACGAATGGTCTTTAAAAGAAATTAGTGCTTATCTTGGTTTTGACCGTAAGACCGGCTTAGACATTGATAAACTTAAAGGTTTCACACCACAAGGACTTTGGGCAAAGATAGGAAGACCTGTTACAGAACAAGAACGCACTAGTGACATTCATAGACCATCGCTCGGTATAATTCACCATTTAATCACTCACCACCTAACCCCTCGGGTTGATACACGTTCGGTGAATAGTTTGGATAAAGCCTATCTCCATGCTGTAATAAAGAAAATTAAAATGAACCCCATGTTTTTCCTCATCAACCATTGGCTCACCGTAGCATTCAGGCAAAAAGGACTCATTACTTTTACCCCTTTTGTCACTAGAATTGATAGAAAGGTTGGAGAATAGATCATCTCCCTAGCGCTCCTTTGTTAGGAGAAGACATTTCTTGCAAGCCCACTACTTGAAAGAGGAGAACGATAGGTACTTCATGCTTTATCCCGGGTATGACACAGAAATTGAATTGCCTAACCCCCAGCTCACTATCATTGGCAAAAGGAACTTTGTGTACAAATTGCAAGCTTCCTTGTAGCATACAAGATATAGTGTTGTAGGGGATAGGCCAAGAACGAGAGAACAACTCCGTCGAGAGGAGCAGCACCACGAAACCGTGATGAACACGCCTTAGACAGGTGAATCGAGAGGTCCCCAATGCAATTGGGAACAGCCACAATTCCCCGGTTTTACGAGTTCATCGACAAACTACACTACTTCCTCCTATGACAACTGAAGGACCGAGAAGGCGACCAAAGGGGGGGGGGTGAATGGGAGCCAATAAAAATTGTTCACAAGAACTTGACCTAAGTCCCAATTACGACCCAAGCCAACCTCTAAACCGATCACCAAGGCCACACACACCAACTTCTGATGTGCTAACCATAAGAGTGATCAACAACAACAGCGGAACACAACGGAAACAAAGAAGAACTACAAAGGCTCGAAACTATCAAAGAAACGCACCAAAATAGATCAAGTCTGGACAACCATCGGCAGTGCCGGTAGGCACCATCGGTAGTACCGGTCACACCCATCGGCAGTGCCGGTACGGGGTTCTCAAAACTCAGGAAAGAAGCGGTCAGAGCGCATCAGCAGTGCCGGTCGTGACTATCGGCGATGCTGGTGCGGGTTCAGACTCAAGCCACCGGCAGTGCTGATCAGAGTTCAGACCCACCGGCAGTACCAATTCTGGTCATCGGCAGTGTCGATAGACCCCCCCCCCCCCCCGACAGAACAGAAAACAGTCGTGTTTTTTCCACAAATCTCGCCAAAACTCAACCAAATGATCTCCAAAACGTCTGATTTTTGGACCAGCCAATCCTCAACACATCATGACCCTAATCCTAGAAGATCCACTCAATTGGCTCAAGGAATCATCACGAATTTCAGATCTTGTGCCAAGAACACCAAAAAAGGGGAAACTTGAGAAATCCTTCAAATCGAAGGTGCTAGATCTCTAGATTCGGTCAAGAACCCATGAACGATTGTTCTAGCTCATCATAGCACTAAGATCCCCAAGAAATACGCCTCAAAAACTCACTCAAAAAGAAGATCGAATGATGTAAACAAGGGTTCCCGATCTTCCGAAAGGTTCTTGGTAAGTTGATTTGGTCGGAGGCGACACACAAATCGATCCGGCTTCAGAACAGCACGTTCTAAACCCAGCAATCGCAGCACGACGTCTCCTCTGGTTATCAACCGTCCAAAGACGATTGACCTCGCCGAGAAGGCTAATCCTTGTCTGCGAATCAAGAACACAAGCAAGAACAACGAAGAATGCAACACAATTGCAGATGTATGATTAAACTCTCGAAGTTGGGGTCTCACAAACCGATGAACGGTGACACTGTTTATGAACAGAATTGATCTAAGCAAAACCTAAACCCTAATGGTGTGGTGGCGGCTGTATATAAAGACCCTAGGGTCGTGCAAGACCCTCTGGACGCGCCCCTAATTGGGCTCAACTAGATACAAAGCCCAAAGGCTAAAAATAGGCGACGCAGCACCAACACAGATTCTGGACTCTCTCTTGTTTCAACGATTCTCAATGACTCCGGATGAATTTTGATATGAGGCCAGTGGCATTGGAAAGGTCTTCTCCTTATCTTTCCGTGCATATGTAGAACGTCCAAATCCGAGTCCGTATGCGTCCTGGGCGACTGTTTTAGTGCAGACTGGTGGTGGGCCCCGAAACAGACTTGAAGTCGGTTTTGATTGGGCCTCCACTTTGGCTTCCAAGACCTTGCTGGTCCTCCACGTTCCCAACTCCTTCTCCCATCATCTCCTGGTCCTCTCCATGGTTTCTAATCATAAAATAATCATTAGGTAGCAAACCATTCTTAAAAGTAACATATAGCGAAGAACGTAGGAACGAGCTCACCTCTAAATTTAGTCGTCGTGCACGAGCTCTAGTCATTGGACCTTGCAAGTCCAGAATTGGAGAAGTGTTGTGTGTATTCGTAGGAGTGATGTCCTCATCATCCTCCCCCTCTTGAAGTGGAGTCGTCCTCGACTCAAGCTCATCCTCTTCTCCCAAGTATGGTTTCAAATCTGAAATGTTAGAAGTAGGACTAACCCCGAACTCAGGAGGCAACCCAAGTTTGTATGCATTATCATTAATCTTCTCCATTATTTTGAATGGACCATCAGCTCTAGGCATTAGCTTAGACTTTCTCAATTCTGGAAATCTATCCCTCCTTAAGTGTAACCACACTAAATCTCCTACATCAAGCTTTACTTCCTTTCTACCTTTACTACCAGTAATTTTATATTTTTCATTCATCTTTTCAATGCTAAGTCTAGTGGTCTCATGCATTTGCAAAACAAATTCAGCACGCTCCTTAGCATCAACATGAACTCTCTCATTAATAGGTAGAGGAAGTATATCAAGTTGAGTACGGGGATCAAAACCATACACTACCTTGAAGGGACTTACCTTGGTAGTAGAATGTGTTGCCCGATTATAAGCAAACTCAACATGAGGCAAGCATTCTTCCCATTGCTTCAAATTTTTCTTTAAAATAGCTCGTAACATAGTGCCCAAAGTGCGGTTCACAACCTCAGTTTGTCCATCAGTTTGTGGATGACAAGTTGTAGAAAAGAGCAACTTTGTACCCAACTTATTCCAAAGCGTGCGCCAAAAATGACTCAAGAATTTTGCATCACGATCTGAAACAATAGTAGAAGGCATACCATGCAAACGTACAATTTCTTTGAAAAAGAGATCAGCAATATAACTAGCATCATCAGTTTTATGACATGGTATAAAGTGTGCCATCTTGGAAAAACGATCCACAGCAACAAAAATGCTATCGCTCCCCCTCTTAGTCCTAGGCAGTCCTAAAACAAAGTCCATAGAAATATCCGCCCAAGGAATAGAAGGAACAGGAAGTGGCATGTATAAACCATGTGGATTCGAACGAGACTTAGATTTTTGACATGTAGTGCAACGAGCAACAAAACGCTCAACATCTTTCCTCATCCTTGGCCAAAAGAAGTGTGTGGCCAAAATATCCTCCGTCTTCTTAGCACCAAAATGACCCATCAATCCACCTCCATGCGCCTCCTGCAACAACAAAAGACGAACGGAACCAACTGGAATGCATAGGCGGTTAGCTCTAAACAAGAAACCATCATTCAACACAAATTTGTTCCAAGCAGGACCTTCTTTACAGTGCAGCAATACATCTTTAAAATCAACATCAGCAACATATTGTTCTTTAATTGCCTCAAGTCCAAAAATTCTACAATCAAGTTGAGACAACAAAGTATATCGCCTAGATAAAGCATCAGCAATCACATTATCCTTCCCTTTCTTATGTTTAATAATATAAGGAAAAGACTCAATAAACTCAACCCATTTAGCATGTCTACGGTTCAAATTGCATTGAGAACGAATATACCTAAGTGATTCATGATCAGAATGTATAACAAATTCTTTGGGCAAAAAATAATGACGTCACGTCTCTAAAGAACGTACAAGTGCATATAGTTCCTTATCATACGTGGAATAATTCAAAACAGGCCCAGTAATTTTCTCACTAAAGTATGCAACAGGTTTACCATCTTGCACCAAAACACCACCAATGCCTATACCACTAGCATCACATTCAAGCTCAAAAGTCTTATCAAAATTGGGTAATTGCAGCAATGGTGCATGTGTAAGTTTGTCCTTCAAAGCATCAAAAGACTCATGATGTACCTTACCAAAATGGAAGTCAACACCCTTCTTTGTCAACTCATGCAATGGTACAGCAATGGTGCTGAAATCTTTGACAAAGCGGCGGCAGAAACCTTCAAGACCAAGAAAACTCCTCACCTGTGTGATAGTTTTTGGTACAGGCCAGCTCTTTATGGCTTCAATCTTCGCCTCATCCACCTCAATTCCCTGTGGAGTCACAACATAGCCAAGAAAAGAGACTCGATCCGTGCAAAAGGTGCACTTCTCAAGGTTACCAAATAAACGTACAACTCGCAAAGCATCAAAAACAGCACGCAAATGAATCATATGATCATCCATGGATTTGCTGTAAATCAAGATATCATCAAAGTAAACAACCACAAATTTGCCAATAAAAGGTCTTAAAATCTCATTCATCAAACGCATGAAAGTACTGGGTGCATTAGTCAACCCAAAAGGCATTACTAACCACTCATACAACCCGAATTTGGTTTTGAAAGCTGTTTTCCATTCATCTCCAAGTTTCATTCTAATTTGATGGTAGCCACTACGCAAATCAATTTTAGTGAAAATTATAGCACCACATAACTCATCAAGCATGTCGTCTAGCCTAGGAATAGGATGACGATACCTAATAGTAATGTTATTAATGGCTCTACAAATCTACACACATACGCCAAGAACCATCTTTCTTAGGAACCAAAAGTACAGGAACAGCACAAGTACTAAGTGATTGACGAACATACCCACGATCCAAAAGGTCTTGGACTTGTCGTTGTATCTCCTTCGTCTCCTCAGGGTTGATCCTATAAGCAGCACGGTTTGGTAAAGTAGCACCAGGAATCAAATCAATTTGATGCTCAATCCCTCTCAAAGGTGGCAATCCCGGGGGTATCTCAGCTGGGAAAACATCCTCATACTCCTGCAAAAGGTTAGTGACAGCAGGAGGCAAAGCACTAGAAGCAATATCACCAAGCGAAAACAAGGCTTGTTTGCATATCAAAGCATAGCAAATATCATCAGTAGAAATTTCAGCAAGCTCAGATTTTGTGGCAAGACATGAACGACCTTGTAATTTAATTGCAGCACCCTTAAAACTTAAAGAATCATTAATATTACTTGGTGTAGAAGCAGAATTAACAGGTTGCTGAATTTCAGGGCTTTTATTTTTTAAACTAGCAGCTCGTTCTAAATCAGCTTGTACAATTTCAGCAGGGGTCATTGGTAACAAAGTAATTTTAGTTCCTTTATGCATAAAAGTGTACTTATTACTTTTACCATGGTGTACAGCATCATTATCAAATTCCCAAGGTCTACCCAATAAAAGTGAACAAGCTTGCATGGGTACAACATCACAATCAACAGAATCCACATAGGAACCAATGGAAAAAGGAACTCTGCAAGTTTGTATTACTTTAGCTTTTCCAGAGTCATTTAACCACTGAATGTAGTATGGATGTGGATGTGCATGTGTGGTCAAATCAAGCTTCTTAACCACATCAGAACTCACCAAATTGTTGCAGCTTCCTCCATCAATGATGACACGTGCTCAACGGTTCTTGATGACGAAGAAAATCTGGAACAAGTTATGTCGCTGCATCATCTCGGGCTGCTGGATTTGTGTGCTAAGCACACGCTGCACAATAATATTCATGTAGCCCGTGGTATCGACGCCTCCAAGGACGAGGTCACCGCTAGTGGCAGCGACATCCTCCTCCTCATCCTCCACATCGGAGGTGCTCATGTAACCGCCATCATCTGTCGCCACATATGCCCGCCTACTTGGGCAATCTTTGTGCACATGGCCAAGACCATGGCAGCGGTGGCACTGAATCCCTATAGTGCGTCCCGTCGAAGCAACAGAGGAGGCACTACTAGCCGGTACCTGCACAGAATTTTTACCTGAGCGCGTAGAAGGGGCAGGGGCTGATCTTGGTGCTGCAGAAATAACACTAGCTGGTGGGGGCGGCCGAAAAGATGGCTTGGGCAGCCCCGAAGTCCCCGTCGGCCGTGGTGGGTAGAAATTCCTGGACTTGCTGTACTCCTCAAAAGCCTGGAAAAGTCCCTGTGATTCTTTCTCTGCAAGCATAGCATACTGAAAACACTGGTTGAGGGTATAAAATTCTTTATAATCAAGGATGTCCTAAATTTCTTTTCTCAAACCAGAGCACAACGAATCAAACCCTTCTGAAGCTCACTAAAATACTCCTGAACAGTTTTATCTCCTTGATCTAAACGCTGCAGTTTATTACGAATTTCTCTATAAAAAGAAGGAGGAACAAAACGATCACGCATTTCTACCTTAAGTTCTTCCCAAGTAGTAGGCAAATCGGTTTCAGCAGCTAGACCACTCCACCAAACAATAGCAAAGTCCTTAAACTCACTAGTGGCTTGTCTAACTCTATGTTGTTCAGGAACAAGGTGGGCATTAAATTTTTGTTCTACCGTCATTTCCCAATCAAGGTAAGCATCACCATCGTACTGACCCGAAAATGAAGGAATTGAAAACTTAATTTTAGCATACGGGTCATCTGGAGCATGGTTACCTTGTGTGCGACGGTTGTGGTTGTGGAAACCACCCATACCTTGAGGGTTATGTTGCAAACGACGTCGTAACCTTGCGGTCCTTGTAGCTGACCTATCGACGGTGCCATCAGCCTTATACACCGTTGCTTCATCATGATCGTCTTCAACGTCGTTGTTGGTTTTGGTGTTGGTGTTGGTGTTGGTGTTGTTGGTCTTGTGAGTGGTCTCCAATTCGACAACCTGATCGGTTAGCTTAGAGACTCTCTTATCCAACCACTCAATGCTTTCTCCTAGGTGAAGCTTGGTGACGGCGTCTGTGACGGCCCTGGTGATCATCTCTACCAAATCACTCTGAACCGCCTGCAAAGCCTTTTGTAGCTGACTTTGGCTCACGCACTCATCAAATTTTGAGGGTGAAGCACCCTCTCCATCGCTTCCTGACACTAGAAACACCAAAACAGGAAACAAAAAGTGAAGGTTATCCCTACAAAAGTACTAAGCAGTGGTGCCTCTCAACACAGCAAAAGGAAGCTTCTTGCAAAGCTCTTACAAAGTTCTGAAAATAACAAAGCGAAGGATACCAGGGAGCTGTGTTCCATGATTGCAAGGGTTACAAAATAACCTATGTGTTGTCCAGAAGAAGTATGTAGAGCTAGGAATGCCAAATATATATATATGTGAGTGGCACACAAATCAAAAATAGATAGTAAAGCTGAATAAGTGCCAAGTAACTTGTCCCTAGTTGCTGGTCTAACTATGTCCTAGAACAGTAGTGATAGCAAAGAAGAAACAAGGAGACAAAGGGACACAGTCGATAACAGGGGGCTTAGTGTAAAACAGCCAAACTCAGAAATTCCAGGGGGCTAGATGGAGCACTAGTAGGAATCCCAAATTTCTTTTTTTTTATTTTATTTTTTTGATATTTTTTTCCAACTCACTAGCAAACAGAGAGAAACCACAAACAATTTCAACTCAAACCGAGCTAGGACGTGGCCTACAGAAAATTTTGAAGTTTCAGAAAACGTCGGGTTTCAACTTGAATGAATTTTTTCTTTATCTTCCCGATTTTTTTTGAATTTTTTAACGAGGGCACACAGGACGTAGCCTAGTTCGTGTCACCTCAACTTTTTGTCAAGAATCTCCTGTAAAACTTTGAGCCAAAACGGACAACCGAGCGAAAAGTTTTGGCCGTTTTACCAAAGGGGTGTCAGAATCGGTTATGAAGAAACCGGGGGTTTGAGTGAAACCTGAGTCGGCTTGGGGTCGGGTAGGGATTTTTGTTTGGCAAGGTGGATGCAGCGGAAAGTGGAATATGTGAAAATTGGTCCGAGGTGGTGAGGGTAGGTTTAGGGTGGGATTAGGGTGGGCGTGTTGATCAATCAACCTTAGCACACAAAGCCGACAAAACCGAGGATGGTGAAGGGGATGGCGGCTAGGGTTGCAAGGAAAACACTACTGACAACAAAAACACAAACTAAACCAGCGACTAAACAAGAACTAGGGCACAAACTCAACACTACGGACTCTGAAATTGAAATATGCAAAGGCTAAACACGTGGTTATGGGCGGGGGAAATATTATTTTGGTATTTTCTGTGGACGATAGGAAGAACACGAAAACAAAACTAAAGGGTAGTGCGAACCTGACGGTGCACCTGAAGCTCTGATTACCACTTGATGTAAAAAAGGGTTCCCGATCTTCCGAAAGGTTCTTGGTAAGTTGATTTGGTCGGAGACGACACACAAATCGATCCGGCTTCAGAACAACACGTTCTAAACCCCGCAATCGCAGCACGACGTCTCCTTTGGTTATCAACCGTTCAAAGATGATTGACCTCGCTGAGAAGGCTAATCCCTGCCTGCGAATCAAGAACACAAGCAAGAACAACGAAGAATGCAACACAATTGTAGATGTATGATTAAACTCTCGAAGTTAGGGTCTCACAAACCGATGAACGGCGACACTATTTATGAACAAAATTGATCTAAGCAAAACCCAAACCCTAATGGTGCGGTGGCGGCTGTATATAAAGACCCTAGGGTCGTGCAAGACACAGATTCTGGACTCTCTCTTGTTTCAATGATTCCCGATGACTCCGGATGAATTTTGATATGAGGCCAGCGGCATTGGAAAGATCTTCTCCTTATCTTTCCGTGCATATGTAGAACGTCCAAATCCGAGTCCGTATGCATCCTGGGCAACTGTTTTAGTGCAGACTGGTCCTGGACCCCGAAACAGACTCGAAGTCGGTTTTGATTGGGCCTCCACTTTGGCTTCCAAGCCCTTGCTGGTCCTCCACGTTCCCAACTGCTTCTCCCATCATCTCCTGGTCCTCTCCATGATTTCTAATCATAAAATAATCATTAGGTAGCAAACCATTCTCAAAATTAACATATAGCGAAGAACGTAGGAACGAGCTCACCTCTAAATTTAGTCGTCGTGTACGAGCTCTAGTCATTGGACCTTGCAAGTCAAGAATTGGAGGAGTGTTGTGTGTATCCATAGGAGTGATGTTCTCATCATCGAAAATTCCCACAAAAATAGCTCCGAAAATAGAGAAAAGGGGAAATTCAGGATTTAGGGAGAGACGAAGATCTTGAGCACAAAAATACTTCTTATATCATAGAAACATGCTTATAAGATCCGTGGATACAAGGATAGGAAGCCACCCTCTTCCTCCCACTATTTGGAAGAGAAAGAGATGTCTCTCACACACCCTCCCCTCACCTCTATTACATGAAGACCTCTCCTAGCACTTTGAATGAAGTCCTAACAAGGCTAAAGGGAAGAGGCACCTCTCCCACCAGCCACACCTCTCCTTATATAGGCTTAGGTTCCAAGACAACTCTACCCTTGACCTATAACTCATTGCCACCTACCACCAGGGGCAAAACCAACCAACTCTTTTTTCTTCGTCCGAACGCCATCAAGCCCTCCACAACTTTGCTTCGCCTTCACACAAGCTCCGCGATGGTGTCACGTGCACCTCTAATCGCTGCCACCGGTTTTGAGGCCCAAACCGGGAAGCCGCCTTGCACGCTTCTCAAAGCTCAACTTCTTGATCTTGACGCGTGTCACCTCGTCCCATGATCCTCCTTGTCGACAAGTCTCTCCCGCCTCCGGTCCATTGGAAGCCTTTACTTGCACCGATGCCCGATCACCTATGACTTCGCACCACCCACGGTTTTGAGGCTCAACCGTGAAACCGTTCGTGCTCCTTGCCTCTCCAGGTGTACGGTGTGGATCACCCTTGACTTCACCCGACCTCCCTATCGTCCGGCCCCAAGTCTCCTACTTGTGCCCGATCCTCTCGCCGTTGACCGCCAAGTTGACTCCAGTGACCTACACATCATGAGACAAGAAAACACATTTCCCATCTCCTGCAAACTCTCCAACATCCTCACCAACTTCGGTTATTCAAAACGATGACATGCACAAACTCATGCAATGCCTAGATTCCCGCATTTTAACTCAAACACCAACTCAACCAATGTCAATTACTCATCACATATTCCAAACCATGGCACATATTCACATGGTTTCTCAGTCTCCCCCTTGAAATGCACAAAGATTAGAGATTAAAATGCGAAGCCGAATAAGAACATCCAAATGGCCAAACCCAAAGAAAAGGTGAAAAGTAGGCCATCTAGCAAAATAGGAATCACAAAACCAAGAGTTGGCAAAGAGAGCGACTTGAAACACAAAGAATGTGAAAAGCGCAAGAAAATGCTTAAGGACATGATATGCTCCCCCTCAACTTGTGATAGGCCTCATGTAATTCAAGAAAATGCTCAAGGACATGATATGGTCCCCCTCAACTTGTGATAGGCCTCATGTAATGTAAAAAAGAATCATTTTAAGTCTCTTAGCATTATTTGTGCATGACCCACAACTTTCTCCCCCTTTGGCAATGAACTCATCAAAGAGGCAAAAGAACAAACAAACATGTAATACATAAAGATGCAAACCTAAGGACCTTCAATAATTATGCAGATAGGCATTTAACTATGCTAATCAAAAACATAGAGCCATGAAGAGTAAAAGCAATAGCTCATCATCATACAAAGACCAAAACTAGATAGCAAGGCATAAACACCAAGAGCTATACAAGCTAAGCAAAAAGATTGACTAGCTTAGATAGAATCAAATTTGCTCATCATGAGAAAACTGCCACCACATGTGTAAGTACTCCCATCCAAGGCAAAACAAGTATTAAGTGAATCAAAAGAAACTAGCCAGTCTCAATCTCAACCAAAGCAACAAGCAGTTGCAGAAAATAAGCTCTACAAACGCTCACAGATGCAACAGAGACTCATAAGAAAAGAGAAAGCATTATTCTTATGTGATCCTCATGTATCTTCTAATCCATGTGAAGGGTTGCACGACTGGGTACGGCAAACACCCCGAGGCTTCGAAGTACAATGTTTGTATTTAGCATTTTTATGTTACTTCTAATCCATGCGGAGGGTCGCACGACTGGGTACGGCAAACACCCCGAGGCTTTGAAGCACAGACAATTTATTTTGCACATTAAAAGCAGAAGGATGAGCATGCCTTTGTGGCAAAAGGAACAAACGTTCCCACAATGTTCCATCATGAGCTAAACATTTGCAAAGCCACATTTCGCAAAAACAAGATGCCAAAGCGAAGATATCCTCTAGACTAGCCTCAACACAAGTCTTGTCAGGGATAAAAGCAATTATACACATGGTAAGCAAGTCTTAGCAAGATTAGTGCATAAGGTTCATAAGAAGCTAAGTTTACCTTTAAGAGTAGCAAGTTGCTCGAAAGAGTCTATAACAAGCCATCTAGAAAATCTAAGCATGAGAGATTATTATCACATCCACACAACTTAGCTCAAGCTCAATCATAGCAAAGAGAAATGCAAGAAAGCATAAGAATCAAAGCTCATCTACCAATGCATATATTACATATGAGATGCAATGCGAAAAGATAAGATAAATATATACAAGAGAACACCAACTCCCCCTCAAATGATGCCATAAGGATGGCAAACACCAAGTTCTCCCCAAAGAAAAGCGAATCGTGAAGCATCTAGGGGCTTGGTAAGGATATCAGCCAATTGGTGTTTAGTGTCAATGTATTTGACCTCAACATCTCCCATCTCAACATTATCTCTCAGGAAGTGAAATCGCACATTAATGTGTTTGACCTTACCATGTAGGACTGGGTTCTTGGCTAAGCATATGGCACTGGAGTTATCACACATGAGTGGAACACCCATAAAGGTTAACCCATAGTCTCTCATGGTGGACACTATCCATAGGATTTGTGAGCAGCAGCTAGCAGCAGCAACATACTCAGCCTCTATGGTGGATTGGGCTACACTCGACTGCTTACAAGAAGACCAACAGATCAAAGAAGTACCCAAGAAATGGCAAATACCAGAAGTGCTCTTCCTATCAATTCTACACCCAGCAAACTCCGCATCCGAATACCCAATGAGATCAAGAGATGAAGATGTAGAGTACCAAAGACCGAACTCAAGGGTGTATTTGAGATACCTGAAGATGCGCTTGACAGCCTTGAGATGAGTCACCCTTGGGGAAGCCTGAAAGCGAGCACAAAGACACACTGCAAATTGTATGTCCGGTCTTGTCGCCATCAGGTACAAGAGGGAGCCAATCATGCTTCTGTACTCCCTTTGATCCACCGCTTCATAGTCTTCATCAGGGTCAAGTGCTGTTGTTGTGGACATTGGTGTTGACAACGGCTTCACATTGACCATGTCGAACTTCATCAGGAGATCCTTCGTGTACTTGGCCTGATGTATGAAAGTGCTTTGCTTGCACTGCTTAATTTGAAATCCAAGAAAGAAGGTGAGCTCACCAATCATCGACATCTAAAATTCACTTTTCATAGCTTCCTGAAATCGGGACACAAGAGCATAAGAGGAACCTCCAAAGATGATATCATCCACGTAAATCTGAACCATTAGAAAGAAATTGCCATGCTTTAGAGTGAACAAGATTTTGTTAACACACCCCATGACATACCCGTGCTCTAGCAAGAAGGTCTTAAGCCTAGCATACCATGTCCTAGGTGCTTGCTTTAGCCCGTATAAAGCCTTTTGAAGCTTGTACACACGGTTTGGGTATTTGTGGTGCTCAAAGCTAGGTGGTTGTCTCACATAAACAACTTCCTCTATGAAACCATTTAGGAAAGCACTCTTTACATCCATTTGGTAGAGTCTAATGCCCTTAGAGGCAGCAAATGTAAGTAAGATCCTAATGGCTTCTATGCGTGCAACAGGAGCAAAGGTTTCCCCATAGTCTAAGCCCTCAGCTTGACTGAAACCCTAGGCAACAAGCCTAGCCTTATTTCTAACAACCTCACCATCTTCCCCATGCTTAATTTTGAAAATGCACTTGGTTCCTATGACATTGGCACCAACGGGAGGCTCTACTAGGGTGCACACTATGTTTCTCTCAAAGTTTTCCAACTCCTCATGCATGGCATTAATCCAATGTTCATCAGATAATACATGTCCAACATCCCGAGGTTCAAAGGTGGCATCAAAGAGAGAATTAGTAAAGCAGGTGAGATGTGCAGACCTTGACCTTGTTGTCCTCTCATAGAGATTACCGATCATCTGTTGAGGTGAATGTTGATGCTGAATGTGGTGAGGAGCCTCTCTCTCAGAGTGTACCTCCCCCTCAACCATAGCTGGAGCTGGCTCAACAGCTACTGAGGTCAATGTAGAAGCTTCTGGACCCTCTGCTGGAGTGGTGGAAGTAGCAGGAACAAGCTCGGATGTGGGATGGAATGACTCATCATCGTCATCATCCAAGCCATGTAGGTCCTCTTCTACAAAAATACTCTCCTCCATCTCCCTATTACATGCAGTCTCAACCAGATTGCTTGCACAAGAGTTTGATTCATCAAAGGTTACATCGTAGGACTCTATGATGGTGTTAGTTTCCAAATTCAAAACTGTGTAAGAATGGCCATGAAGGGTGTAGCCAAGAAAGATGCCATTAGAAGATCTCGACTCAAACTTATCAAGATTGCCCCGCTTGAGAATGAAGCACTTGCAACCAAAGCGCGCAAATGAGAAACATATGGCTTCCTCCCAAAGCGTAGCTCATAGGCAGTCACATTAAGAATTGAGCGCAAGAAAACCCGATTGGCAACATAGCAAGCAGTGCTAATGGCCTCAAACCAGAACTGCCTCAGAGTCCTATGCTCATCGAGCATTGTCCGGGCCATTTCCACCAAGGTTCTTGATGTGAACAAGGGTTCCCGATCTTCCGATAGGTTCTGATAATCTTGATCTTCCGATAGGTTCTGATAGACCGATTACGGTGTCGCAGCACTAGGACAGATTCTGGAAGTCGAATTTTTTTGGCGATTGCCGACGGCTCTGGACGAATTTTGACATGGGACCAGTTGGGTTGGAAAGGGCTTTTCGTTATCTTTCCAGGCATATATAGAACGTCCAAATCCGAGTCCGTATGCGTCCTGGGCATCCATTTTAGTGCAGACTGGTCCTGGGCTCCAAAACAGACTCGAAGTCGGTTTTGATTGGGCCTCCACCTTGGCTTGGACGTCCTTGCTGGCCCATCATGTCTCCAATCACCTCCCCAGCTATCTCATGATCATCTCCATGGTTTCTAACAACAATTAATTCATTAGGTAGCAATCTATTCTCAAAATCACATAAAGGAATCATTAGGAACAAGGTCACCCGTAAATTCAGTTGTCACGCATGAACTTGTATTTTGGTTGGCGGAGTGCTGGGTGTATCCATAAGGGTGATGTCCTCATCATTCTGCCCCTGTTGAATTAGAGTCGTCCTCGACTCGATCCCATCTCTTTCTCCCAATAGTGGTCTCAAATCTAAAATATAAAATATAGAACTATTCCCAAACTTGGAATGCATCTCGCGTTTATATGTGTTATCAAAATTATCATCACAATATGAAACCATAATAGAAGGCATGCCATGCAAATTAATGACCTCTTTGAAAACTTTCTCAGCAATATGAACGTCATTCTCACTCTTATGACAAGATGGAAAATGTGTGATCTTAAAAACACTAGAAAAACATGACATGACATGGTAATTGTTATTGCAGTTTTCTAGTTCATCATTTGGTTGTACAACACAAGGAGTATTCATGTTTGAGCAAATATAAACTTTATGCACCATAAATACACCTCTATGATCATAGTTTCCTATAGTATAAAATTTGTTTCTTGTTAGTAAAGGCAATTCAGTTTGAGAAAAGATTTGCTTCTCCACGGTATTTAGATCACAAAGAACATCAAATTCAATATAACCCAAAGTATTTAGAGAAGACAATAATTTCTGCTCATTCTTTTCACATATTATTAAAATCAAATGTTTTATTTCAGCACTAGTAGGTGAATCATAAGCAAAAACATCAATCTTGTTCATTTGTTGTGGCAAAGGTATAAGTGAAGCAGTGGCACACAACTCCTCTTTATCACAAGGATCAGTAGATAAATCAACTTGTGGCAAAGGCAAATCAAGACAAGGTTCCAATACAACAAGATTGTTGGAACAATTCATCACATCAAGAAAGCTCTTACCTGAAACAACAACATGTTCTTCATCTTTCACACTATCCTCTTCTTTGTGTAGAACCTGAAATGTATTAGTTGCAACGAGACAAGGAAATATGTTCATCATCTAATTCAGATTTTGATGTAAGTGTTGCAACATTTGAAGTAGTCCATTCTTTCCTAAATGGTTTATTCTTTCTTCTCTCAAGTCTTTGTTGATCCTCTTCTAAAATTTCAGCAGCAGACATAGGTTTAAGAGTAACTCTTCTACCATTGTATTTAAATGAATAGGTATTAGCAATGGTATTGTGCAAAGCATTATTTGTAGAAATCCAAGTCTTACTCAATAACAAATGACACGCTTGCATAGGCACTATATCAAAATCTGCACAATCCTTATAAGAACCAATAAAAAATTCAATACGTGCAATTTTATCTATCTTTATCTTACCACAAGAATTTACCCATTGGATGTAGTATGAACATGGGTGTGGCTGTGTGGTCAAGCCGAGCTTCTCGACCAATTCTAAGCTTGCGATGTTGTTGCTACTCTCTCCATCAATGATGACACGACAACGTCGATCCTTCACAACAAAGTGAGTCTGAAACAAGTTGTTCATTTGATTTTTCTCTACCTTCTCCATTTGAGAACTAAACACTCGTTGTGCTACAACACTTGTATCAACCTCATTTGACACCATCGACTCATCACCATCGGTGTTGTAACCTGTCATTGTTAATAGAAAACAAGAAAACACACAAGAGTATATTTTCCTATCACCACTGTTTGATCACGGTAGAAACTCTCAACAAGCAAATGACAGCACCTAACTGAGTTCTTACAAGATTCTTAGTAGCAAAACAGAGGATACCTTGGAGAGTGTGATCCGACGATTGCGAGGGTCCAAAGTTCTGTGCCTATGCAGAAGGATATATGTGGAGCTAGGTAGGCAATTTATAGTAGCAAGGATTAGCAAAATTTCAATTCAGAAATTGCAAAACTGAATAATAGTCCCAAGCTAGTCTATGTCACTGGCCTAAACTTGTCTCGGACCTAGTTCAAGCAAGCAAGCAAATGGCTCAACAAAGGACACAAAGGCTGCAAGCAATTCTGAGTTTTTTTCTCTTCTCCTTTCGTTTTTTTTTCTTTTGTTATAGGTGCGGCTTTTTCTTCTTATTTTTTTTTCAGCACCTCTTTGCCTTTTACTTCTTTCATGATTTTTTTGACATAGAACTGCAGCAAGAGTTGCGAACTTTATAGCACAAAGAAAAAACCTAAACTTTCTTTTTTGCACTCTTTACGTAAGGAATAGATGTACATGTAGAACTGAACCGACAATTCTCATATGCAACAACGTGCAGCAATCTCTTGACTCAAGGAGCAACGTGCAACAGAAAACACTCTAAGTTTCTTTTGCACACAAAAAATAGAAGGCTAGATGTTAAATAAATATTTAGTGCAAATAATTCCAGCAGTACTATTCTCTCAATGTGTGCAACAATCTGATTTTTTTTTCTTGATTGTCTATGAACAAGGACACACACGACTCAAACAAGACCAAAGAACAAGTACTAGACAACCAACACAATAACCTTGTAGGGACTAAAATTCAGAGAAGCAAACTAAACTGAAAATTGCAAGGCACAAGGGGGGTGTAGGACAGCGGAAACACGACGAACAAATATTTTTGTAGGGCATTTTTCTGGACTCTAGGATTGAACAAAATAACAAGGATAACGGCGAACCTAACGGTGTACCTGAATCTCTGATTACCACTTGATGTGAACAAGGGTTCCCGATCTTCCGATAGGTTCTGATAGTCTTGATTAAGGCGGAGGCGATACACAAATCGATCCGGCTTCCGAACGACACGTTCTGAACCCCGCAATCGCAGCACAACGTCTCCTCTGGTTATCAACCGTTCAAGAATGATTGACCTCACCGAGAAGGCTTATCCTTGCCTGCAAATCAAGAACACAGGCAATAACAAAGAAGAATGCAACCAAATTTGCAAGTATACGATGAATCTCACAAGTTGGGGTGTCACAAACCGATCAAACGGCGAATCTATTATCAACAGAATAATCTAAGCAAAACCCAAACCCTAATGAAGAGGCGGCGGCTGTATATGAGGACCCTAGGGTCGTGCAAGACCCCCTGGACGCAGCCCTAAGTGGTCTCAACTCCATACATGGCCCAAAGACCGATTACGGTGTCGCAGCACTAGGATAGATTCTGGAAGTCGAATTGTTTTGGCGATTGCCGACGGCTCGGGACGAATTTTGACATGGGACCAGTTGGGTTGGAAAGGGCTTTTCGTTATCTTTCCAGGCATATATAGAACGGTCAAATCCGAGTCCGTATGCGTCATGGGCATCTGTTTTAGTGCAGACTGGTCCTGGGCTCCAAAACAGACTCGAAGTCGGTTTTGATTGGGCCTCCACCTTGGCTTGGACGTCCTTGCTGGCCCATCATGTCTCCAATCACCTCCCCAGCTATCTCATGATCATCTCCATGGTTTCTAACAACAATTAATTCATTAGATAGCAATCTATTCTCAAAATCACATAAAGGAATCATTAGGAACAAGCTCACCCGTAAATTCAGTTGTCGCGCATGAACTTGTATTTTGGTTGGCGGAGTGCTGGGTGTATCCATAAGGGTGATGTACTCATCATGCGCCGAGTTGTTTTGAACGAAAGTGTTAATCTTTTTTGTATAGACCCTATTACACATTTGTAACCCCGTGCAAGGGGTTCTGACCCGAGTAGGTCAGTACTCTTCGGTTTCCAAACAAATAAACCGACTATATTTTATTCCTAAACAAAATCTGAACTGAAACAGAAAGAGATAAAATTACCCTATCGGGCCCACTTTATTCCCTTCGGCCATTGTGCTTTTTTTGACCTGGCCGATTCTAACTCTACATCTCTGACCACTGGGACCATTCGAAATTCAAGTGCCAACACGTATACAACTTAGTACTCTCCCAATTGTTGAGTTTGTTGGCTAAACATGCTTGCCTTGAACTTGAATGCTTGTGGGTTGCAAAAGTGCATCATCTATGTCTAGGTTGTTGTGAGGCATGATATGGCTAGAGTAGGGCTGCTACGATCTTTGTCCCAAAGTAAAGCTTAACATCCGGAGACTTTGTTTTTCAAAATGATAAAATTGAAAAGTTCCTCAAAGATGAAAATTCCTACCACGGCCATATGTTAAACTACATTGCAAAACCTTCCACATATGCTGCTTGTTTCACATTGAGCTTTATCAAAATGCTTGCAACCTTTTTGAGATCCATTTCATGCTTTGCTGGTCAAGATTCAAGTACACATCCACCATCATTTGCTAATACTCCTACACCAGGAGATAGCAAAATCATTTCATTGCATCCACCACCACATGCTCAACTTCTTTTCCGGAGTTAGCAAAATAAAAACTCCATAAATATCATGTTATGATTCTCTCTCAATTGGATTGCATGGAAGGCATGGTTATCAAAAATAGAATAAATACTTGCTCCCAATCTTGAGCATGATTAAAATAAAAGAAGAAGAAAAGAAAAAACCATGCCTAATTGCCTGTTAAAGAAAGAGAGAGTCTACACTAAATGAAGTATCCACCATTCCATCATCATTCCACCACCTTCCACACACATGCACATCATGATCAGAGTGTATGACTTGTTTCTCCGTGGGTTCAGTCTTTTGGTTTAGGAATATATGTGTTACAAATATGTCTCAATTATTCCAACCTAGAACTCCACATAAGCGTTATTTAGAGGTAGGAACAAAAAGAGGCAACTTCAATGCCTTGGTAAGGATTTATACACATTGAGGGATCGAGTGAATCATTGGAGGAACTTAAGTTTTAATTGCCAAAATCTTTTGAGAAACTCTGGATGAAAAGTGAAACACAAAGATGAGAGAATAGTGTCCTATGAAAGACTGTTATGTCTTTCAACCACCCAAGATGAAGAAAAGCCAAAAGCCCCACAGGGACTAAGGTAAAAAGGGTGAGTTACCAAATGCCAACTTATTCAATTAAAGGTAGAGTATTTTATTATGCACTTGGCACTATGGAGGGAATATAAAACATTGTAGCAACTTTTGATTAACAACCTAAAGTTTTATCTTTGCATCGGGACAAGCAAAATTTCAGCTTGGGGGAGTTTGTTGGCAGTCGTTAAATACCATTTCCGACCATCAATAGTACTCAAAATAAAGGAGGATTTAACATTCCCACCATGCATGTTAGTTAGAATTAATAAATATCCACTAGTGCTTCGAGAAATACTCACATGTGGGAGAATAACACAATGGAAGAGGAAGCACACCCATATGGCGAAGAAACACAACATCGACCAATCAGAGTTCGCCAACAGGGATTCCCACAGACCAAATGGCCCACCTATAGAACTAAACAAACATACAGAAGGGCTAAGCTATGGAGGGGTCAAAGGGGTCCACCCACCAGTGTGCCAAAAGAGCCGAGGGGCCGGGCCTGTTAGGCCGAATAGGGAGGAGGCCCAGTGGGGCCCGGCTTCCTATGGCGGTTTTCCACCGACTCCCCAAAGGCGGTTGCCCCCCTTAGGGCAGGAGTTACCAACCTCAGAACTGCCTTTGGACAGCTATAAAAGGAAGGCTGTGGCTCACTCCTCAACACACACTAAGAAGCATCACTCTCTTTGTATTTCGAGATTCTCTCTAGTTTTAGTGGAGTTAGGCTCAGAATAGAGTCTTCTTCAGTTCCCAAGTCTTCCTTGGAGTTGTGGTATGGCTCTTGTATCTTTCTCTTTTTGTAAGACTTTGCTCTATTTAATACATTTAGTCTTTCTATATAGTTATGCTTGGGTCATGTGTTTCTTGTTCGATTATATGATCCATTCATGTATGTGGTTATTATGCTTGCATGTTAGTAATGTAGTGATACTATGTTACCATGTTAGACATAAGCCCTTACTATAGTCTTTATTTATATTGTTACAATGATGCATGACTAATGTTTCACTTAGATAATTTCCACGTGCTTAGTGTTCACTTAAATGTGATTACTCCTATTCTGATCCATCGCTAGGGGATTAGGGGTATTGTTCTAGAGATGTAAGTGTGGTGCTTAGATCAATAGAATGCATTATTTGTCGTGTAGCCCACGGATTGCTAGGGTTAGTGTAAGGACCGAAGGCGTACCGAGAGGGGGGGGGGGTTGAATCGGTAAGCCACTCACAAATCCAAATACTACAATTCACACTACTAGAACCTAACAATCATTACAACCTAACAATTCTAGTAAGCCAAGACCCAACACATGCTAGTGTTCATGATTTAAGCAAACGCGAAAGCCAAACACACTAGCCTATGCAAGCCACAGTTCAACCTAGTTACTAGAGCACACAATTGCAGAATATTAAAAAGGGGGTCAAGGAATGCTCATTTTTGGTGGCCCATAGAACCCAATATCAGCCACCAACCGGTAGGAAATGCAATGTAAAGACCAAAGTTTCATAACTATTTGTTTAAACTAATAAAGTTCCATGAGTTTTTGTGAAATATGTGTTTACAGATATAAAAGAACCAAAATATAGAAAAACATGAAGAAACACCCCGTTGGCCGATCACAACTGTGAAACAGCCGTTTTCATCGATCGACAGGGTCATTTTCAGGCTGAAATCAGAAACCGTCCGACGGGGTCATTTACAGCTGAAATCAACCACCCGACTGATCAACCGGAGTCGTTTCGCAGGTTGATCATCCAACCCGGCCGACTTCGCAAAACACTTCACCATGATGTCATTTTCTCCTCCTAGACTAAAAATGATGAGATATGGCTAAGAAAAGAAAGTCTGACAAGTGGCCTAACCGGGAGAAATCAAGGGGCGACCCGGAGGGGGTCGGCACCAGGCCAAGGCCGCTGCCCGGCCTAGCTTGCCGCTCGGCCTCAAGCTGCCACCCAGGGTTGCCAGCCCATGAAGCCCAATAGGCCTATCGGCCCTAAAATGAAGGAGTCGGTGCGAACCGACGAAACAACCAACATTGGGACAAGATCCAAGCCATCCAAGAAGAGTTAGTCGCAAACCGACATGATCCAAGGGCCGCCCAGCACATGTGCCCGCCCGGCCTTCCCGTCGCCTGGCGGATCGACTTCGGCCTACCGACCCTTCTTCACCTACAAGTACCCCCTGCCCATCACCACGTATAAATAGAGGGGGAATTCAGCAGAAAAAGAGAATCAAGCAAGAAACACATCAAGGAGTCCATTTCCCACTACTTGTGCTACTTAATAGAGTAGGTTAGTTAGTCGGGAGATAGAGTCTAGTCGAGAGCATTGCTCTAGAATCCGAAATCATCTTGGAGTCTTGGTATGAGCTCTCTAGTATCTTTTCTCCTTTCGTAAGACTTATCCTTTATCAGTATATTATCTTCCCCTTTTATATCTTGTCAAGTGTTTATCTCAACTTAGTCATTTCCTTGAGTTACAATTATCGGGAAGAAACTTTGTTGTGTAGTTCACGGGTTTCCTTACTATGATTTAATTAAGTTTAGTTCTTTCTAGAACTTAGACATGGTTATTTCTCAGGTGTTCTTCTGCTAGGCCAACGGAAGAATATCTAATGAAGGCGTAGGTATGGTGCCTAAGGTAACACTAGCTGGATTTGCATTCATCCCCACGGGTTGTGTGGTAGGCGGCAGGTGGTGACAGTCCTATCCGTCCCTTTAGTAATCTACCATGTTTGGGAAGTCTCAAGCAGGGTTGTCTAGCGATAGCGTACCCATTAGTACAGAGGTTAGTTACCGAACCATATTAGTGGATTGTTTTCGTGCCCCGAAATGAATTAACAGCTGAAGGACTGGGGCTGTACCAAGAAATTGGTGTAAGCGCTCAACCCAAGTAACTAGGATTTGACGCTTGACTTAGATATATTAGAAAGATATATTTTATGAATCTTAGACTTAGACTCGCTGTCCTCCTGGCTAGCTTAACCAATCTTTTTATTTATCTTAGTGTGGATTCCTCCTATGTTGCTACCCCTACCACTATTATTGAACATCCTTACCCCCGTCTTTGGTCAGTTGGTATAATTCTTGTATTTATAGCTTTGTTAAACCAGGATAATCTTATGCATAGCTTCCCTGAGGAAAATAAATACGCTACCTTGGAATAGTCCCGGGTAAAATGCTACAATGGTTATTCGTGCGCTTGCAGATTAATTCACTTTATTCTTAAAGCATAACAAACGCCAATAATCATTTCTAGCGTCATACCAGAAATAGTGATATTCTTGATGCGATGTTAAGAAGTGTCAACAAGCATTTCTAGCACCGTTGTCATGGAAGCAATAGGCTAAGATATCGGAAATTTAACATTGATATTTCTATCAAGAAGTTACCTCTTTCCTTTGTGGGCTTACCCTTGTCTTGTTTATTTGTGGTGTAAACAGGACGATTTATGACTTGTTTCGACCTACCAGACAACTACCACAACAATCCGGAGGCTTTGTTGAGGAGAGTGCATCAACGACTTTTCCCCTCCTCGGCCTCTTCTTGAAGCACCTCCGATCACACAAGCTCAACAACGAGTCCCGTCTACGTCCGCTCAACCAACTATGGCTAAAAAGACGATCCGTGACTACTCCGCCGCATCTGCAGACAACATCCACACCGGTCCGAACCCGAACATGCAGAACGGAGGCTATGAGCTGAAACCAGCCTTTATCAACTTGGTTTTGGCCAGCCCTTTTTGTGGCAAGGCATCGGAAGACGCAAACGCCCACCTCCAACAGTTTTTGGCGGTGTGCAGCACTTTCACCATGAGGGATGTGACCCCTGAAGCCATCCGTCTTCGCCTCTTTCCATTCTCACTCTTTGAGAAGGCCAAGCAGTGGTTCTACAGCAATCAAGAAGAGCTCACCACATGGGACAAGTGCTCCAATGCTTTCGTTTCCACGTGATACTTTGGCATATCCACGTGATGGAATGCAAGATTGGTTCCTAATCTAAAGCCTCTACCATGGGCTCAACCGTCCCGCTCGTGAACACCTTGATGCAGCCGCTAGAGGTTCTTTCTTCTTCCTAAAGGTCAAAGAAGCCCAAACTCTCATAGAAAAGATGGTCGCCAACTATAGTGGCTATGATGAGAGGCAGAGCCAGCCGCAGCCCAAGATGAGGGGAGTCCACCAAGTTGATGGTATTGACATGCTAGCAATCCAGATGGATCAATCATGAAGAAAATGGATTCGCCTCAGACTGCCCAATCCTTAAGTCTGTGGGAATGTTGGACATATGGGAAGCCGCTGCCGAGAGGCTCAAGAAGAAGAAGTAAACTACCTCAACAACAACAACAACAGGTTTAGGCCCCGCACGAATAACTTCGGATGGGAGTCCAAGCCAAACCTCTCCTTTGACAAGAATATGGATAACTCTAAAAACTTCACTCGTAATAAACCTTCCTTCTGTGATCTTGTTCTAGGACAATCTAAAATCAAAGAAAGTATTAGTAGAAAATTTATTGCTACTGATAAAGTCCTAGAAAGCATAGATTCTCGCATGGAAGCTTTCAATACCTCTCTACAAAACTAGCTTAGTCACAATAAAATGTTAGAAACCCAAATTGCTTAGCTGGCTGCTTCTATTGTTAAGCCTAACTCTGGCAAGCTCCCCGGTGAGCGAGAAGCTAGCTCCAAAAAAAATGTTAATGTTGTCACAACTAGAGGCGGAAAATCTACACAGGATCTGCCAAATCCTAACAATGCAGGGAAGAACAAGGAACCCAATGCAGAGTCAGAGGATGAAGAAGAAACTGAAGTTGAAGAGGCAAAGGCACCCCTCAAGAAGGCGCCACATGAGTTCTATGATATGCCGGTGTTGCCATTTGCCTCTCGCCAACGCAAGCCAACAGTGGATGAGCAATTTGGAAAATTTGTAGAGGTAATAAAGATATTATATGTCAATATACCGCTACTTGATGCCATGTAGGTCCCTACCTACTCCAAGTACCAACAGGACATCCTCAACAACAAATGCCCAATGCCATCCACTGAGTTTGTCAAATTAATGGAGGAATGCAGCGCCACCATCTTAAACTCTCTCCCAAAAAAGAAACGAGACCCGAGATGCCCAACCATCCCGTGTTCTATCGGGATGCAGCAATTCAACAACGCCCTTTGTGATTTGGGGTAAGCGTGAGCGTCATGCCCAAGGTGGTGTATGACAAACTTAATGTCAATTCATTATCCCCTATGGCAATGTGCTTGTAGCTCGCTGACCAATCAGATCGCTACCCGGCGGGCATCGTGGAGGATGTACCCGTGAAGATAAGGAACTGTCTCGTTCCTGTCGACTTTGTGGTTCTAGATATGGAGGGTTATGTAGTTGTGGTTCTAGATATAGAGGCCGATGTAAAGACGCCTCTGATACTAGGAAGGCCGTTCCTGAGCACAGCAAATAGCAACATTGACGTTGGGGCTGGAAAAATCCACCTTAACATTAATAGGAATGAAGAGAAGTTTGCCTTCAGGCCCCGAGCGGAACAATCCAATTAGGTATGCATCTTTTATGGTAAAAATCCTAACATGGTGCTGAAAGTTGAGGTATACCCAATGGCACAAAAATCGGGCACAGCGGTGGTAAAAGTCAAGAGCACACAATCACTGCCCAAAAAGAAGAATGAGCCACAAGAAGCAAAGAAAAAGGTCACCGCCAAGCCTAAGAAAATCAAACAAGTATGGTGGAGAAAATAAGTTGCACCAACCGTGGAAAATTATCCATCCACGGAAGGCACCGCGCAAAACTGAACGCGGAGAACGTCTTGTTCGAGACAAAAAATCCAGACCCTTGTCAGAAGGTAACCAATATTTACCCCCCCCCCCTTCTCTTGTACATACCACTGAATCAAGTTGCTTTCATTTCCTTCTCTAAATAATTACATTCCCCTTTAAAAAAAAATTGATGTCTCGGCCAAATTTCTCGGCCGGGAGCACAAATTTCGTCAAAAATGACTATCCGGGTGATGATCCGGGACTCTAACCCGGCCAGTCAAATTTCAGCACCCGGAAGGTCATTTTTCACGAAAAAGGACCACCCGGCTCGGTAATTTTTAAGTCGCCTAGATTCTAACCCGGCCAGTCAAATTTTAGCACCCGGTAAGTCATTTTTTACGAAAAATGACCATCCAGCTGGGTAACTTTTAAGCCATCCTGCAAGGATAATCTAGTCAGTTTTGAGCACTTGGGCTGGGTGACTTTTGTGCCGCCCGGCCACACTTTTTCTCAGAGTCTTTGCTCTTGAGATGCAGGGATCGTGGCCATGAGTAGAGGAGGTGCGGCCAAAACTTCCTTTGTGAAAAAAATGCTCACCTAAGACATCCACCATGAGCAAAACTAAATGAAGGAGAGCCACACAAGTCACCTCACTCTTTCACTACCCTGCCATCCTACTACCCTAGACCTCGTGAGTGGCAGATCACTCATTGCAAGCATCCAACTTTGGCCATCCCATCAATCTCTCCTTGCTCCCCACACTCAACACGAAGTTTTGGCCAATGTAAGCAAGTGGATCTCTTGGCGCATGGACCTAGCCCTCTCCCATCACCACCAAAGCAATAATGCAGGAAAAGGAGGAATAGGACATGCCGCTCCGCGTGGGATGTTGCCCCCCTCACCTCCTTTCGAGCCTATAAATATCGAGGCTCATTCTCCAAGTTCTTCACCCCTCAACCTTCAGCTAGAAACACTCTTCTCCCTCACAACTCTCTTCATTTGCACCCTCTCTTTCTTTTCACTAATCTTTTTGGTAAGTGCACTTTGAATATAGGAACAAAAGTGTGCTGCAATAAAACCAACTACAGCAAGTTTGCTGCCACCCTTGCACGTTTGAACGACTAACACCCAAACTACTAACCGAACGACTAATCGCTAACCATTATTGTCATGTTGTCCTTCGGGTATTGTGTCCAAGTAACCCTTTTGTTGGAATGGTAAACATTTGGAGCAGCCTCTACACCAAGTTCAGCAGCAGCTCAAGTCGTGGAAGACGCACCCTAAGTGAGCGCTCAGAAGCTGAACACTCTGAAGCTTCATATGGGCATGCTTCGAATAGCCACTCGAAATCAATGTCCATATCCGAGGCTGCAACAATAGCAAGTGAAAAAGGAGGAGGAGATGGAGAAATCGAGAAGTACATGGAGAGTCAAGAGAAAATGGTGTTCAACGACTTCGACGAGCAAAGCAAGTTCACCGCCATACAAGACCGGGAGTTCACGTCCGTGCACAAGTTCGACACCGACTTCCTCGAGTGAATCGGCATCCTCACTGATTTTGAGTATCCGCTAAACACAGCAGGGTAGTATGATTTTGATCACCTCGATGAATATGGTTCTAAATGGCTTACTATCGAATTTCTTTGCACTTTGAAAGTTCATGCCCATGAATCAAACAAAACAGGCACTCTCTATGAATTTTGTCTTTTTGGTGAAATAGATGAATGATCCTTAAAAGAAATTAGTACTTTTCTTGGTTTTGACTGTAAGGCAGCCATAGACATTGATAAACATAAAGGTTTCACGCCACAAGGACTTTGGGCAAAGATAGGAAATCCCGTTACGGGGCAAGAACACACTAGTGATATTCATAACCCATCGCCTCGTATAATTCACCGTTTTATCACTCACTACTTAACCCCTCGAGGTGATGTACGTTCGGTGAATAGTTTGGATAAAGCCTATCTCCATGTTGTAATCAAGAAGGATAAAATGAACCCCACATTTTTCCTCATCAACTATTGGCTCACCTTAGCATTTAGGCAACAAGGACCCATTACTTTTACCTCTTTTGTCACTAGAATTGCTAGAAAGGTTGGTGCACTTCATAGAGCTAGAATAGATCATCTCCCTAGCGCTCCACTGTTAGGAGACCATCATTTCTTGCAAGCCCACTTGTTGAAAGAGGAGAACAATAAGTACTTCATGATTTATCCGGGGTATGACACAGAAATTGAGTTGCCTAACCCCCAGCTCACTATTATCGGTAAAAAGAACTTTGTGTACAAATTGCAAGCTCCCTCGCAGTGTGCAAGACATAGTGTTTCAAGGGATAAGCCAAGAACAAGAGCACAACTCCGATGAGCAGAACAGAAGCACGAAATAGCCATGAACACACCTCAACCGGGTACTTCAGGAAACTCCCAATACCATTGGGAGCAACCATAATTTCCCGGATTTGCTAGTTCATGAACAAACTACACTACCTCCTCCTACGAAGAGTATGAACCTTCCAACCTCTATGGGATGGGAAGTTACCATCAACCTCATGGAGGCATAGGCACTTCTCGTTCTGCCCGATTCACATCATACAACTTTACGGAGTTGCAAGAACATATGCAATACCTGGCTGTCAATGCTTATGAGACCAACATGTGAACTCAAAAATACAAGCAGCCATAAGGAGAGAACAAGAATGGCAGCAACAAACGTCAGAACAACTTCAGACGAACGTCTCCATGATGGACCAACTGTTCGGCCATTTCAACATTGAGTATCAACCGCCACAGTGAATGCCATTTAAGCTTAAGTCTTGCAAAGACCTAAGCTTGGGGAGGTACCTAAACCAAGGTGCGCCATTTGTTCTATCCTCTCTCCCTCTTTCCCTAGTTGAGTCATTTTGTTTCCTTTTGTACATAGCTAACTAAGAAAAATCCAAAAAGATTTTCAGTTTTGATAAAATTTAAGAAAACCCAAAAAGATTTTAGCTTTTAAGGAAAACCATAAAAATTTGCAAAGCCAAAAAGAACAAAAAGATTTCACTTTTACAAAAAAAATTTGAGAATTTGGTCTTCACTGTTGGCGATCCTTAAGCTTAACAGAGCAATCCGCAAGCGTACAGATGCCAATGTAGCCTTCACCCGGGAGTATTCCAAGGTATCGAATCCACAGGGAACGAGAAGTGAAATTCTATCGTAATCCAACTCTAGTGAACAAATGGAGAGGAACAACAATGGTTGAGAGGAGAATAGGTTCTATGGAGAGAAGAGGTCCTCGGGCAAGGTAATCTGATGTAGTAAACTCCAGCTAAGTAATTTAATGAGATTCTATTTCAATTTATCTGCTTCGGGGCATGAAAATGATCCACTAATAAGGGTCGGTAACTAACCTCATGTACTAGTGGGTACGCTATCACTAGACAACCCTGCTTGAGACTTCCTGAACGTGGTGGATCACAATATTGGACGGATAGGGCTGTCACCACCTGCTGCCTACCACACAGCCCATGGGGACGAATGCAATCCTCGGAAAACTAAGTCTAAACACCGTGTTTACACTTAGACTTTCATATCGGCTCTAGAATTGGTAAGCATAACAAATTAATGCTATAAAGCAATAAACGGTTATGCACGAGGATCCCACAGATAATAAGGAGATAAATACTCACTTAATTACTTGGACAAGAATTTAACTACATGTTACCCGGCGGAAGGAAGAGGAATCTAGTCTTGGTGGAGCTTCAGGAAACAGCTGTTTCACAGCCGTGATCGGCCGACGGGGTATTTTCACATGTTTTTTCATATTTTGACCATGTAGGACCTGCAACCACATATTTCACCAAAACTTATGGAACTTATTAGTACAAAGGTTATTTTCATTGCATTATTAGTTAAGATCCACTTTTTTGTGGTAACTGGGTAGTCAAAGTAGGGAATTTACAACTACCAACACCCCCCCCCCCCCCCCGCCCACGCTTAGGACTTTGCTCATCCCGAGCAAAGTAAGAAATGAAGACTATGAATGAGCAAGATCTAATGTAATTCTCATCATGCTTTGCATATATAAAGACTACTCCATGACTCTCATGCCGTAGGGTTTTAGGTGGCTAAATACCTTGTCTTGAAAAGTGGAGAGACGGAACAACATAGAGAAGTCTTACCTTTCCTTTTCCCAAGAAACTTCAATTTTGTTTGCTCTTTTTGATAAAAACAGAGCTCCAGATCACAAGTTATTCTCAATTGATGCTCTCAAATCGATCAATGTGGTATTGATTCCTCACTTAGGCCAGTGGCCACCATTTCCCTATATACTAAGGCTTATGTGGAGCTCAAGGTAGGAAATATTAAGGCCGTATACTTGTACTTCATATATCACGAAGTCAAAAACCGGATCCAAGAAAAAAACAAGTCATGAATAATGATCAAGCCATGTGCACAATTACGATATGTATGGATGGATGAAGGATGGTGGATGCTCCTTTTGAAGTGATCTCTCTCTCCCTTCAATTTGATTTATATTTAAGAACATGGGCTACTTTATCATTCATGATTCTTCTTTTTTTTTATTTTTGTGTAGCCCATATCTCTTTTGAAATGATTCTTGGAGAGAGATCGACATATATGGAGGAGCACTTTATTCAATGAATGGACTATGGGGATGATGGATGCGAACTTCCAGTGTAGAACTTTCAACATATGGAGTGGTTGGGGTGTGCACATGAACTTGATCAATAACACATAGCAAGCATCTCACAAGGGCCAGAACAATTTGACAAAGTTCAATGAAAATACAAGTAGAAAATGCAATAGGTTTTCGTTAAGATAATCATGTGGCTTTGGTAGGAATAAACTCATCATTGAGAAGATTGTGAATCTGGAGTTCTCTAGGCTTTTGAAAATTAAAAATCAAGGAAGTTCACTTTGTTCCAAGAAAGGTTATGCTCTCTACGGTCATATCACATCTACCAACAATTTAGACAAGGTTTTCCTATGCAATGTGTATTCCCCATGGGCGATGAAAGAATGCAAGGAACAATCCTTATATATCAAGCAAGAATGAGAAGGAAGTTTTATATTAGCTGTTGTAAATCATGCTTGACAAGAAAAATTCAGTTTATACAAAGACATAAAAACATCAAGGGGTAGGTGATACGAGGAATACCGCAATGGTTGTTGTTCATTCATATCTTGTCCTCTTGTTCCTTTCAATATTAACCTGTAGAGGTTAGCTAACAAAATTCCCAAAGGAACAAGCCCAAAGCTGTGCCATTATTATTGTCGAGTATATTTTATTGCTTAGAAGGAAAAAAGCAATTTTTTTTGAAGTTTCAAATAAGAAACTGACAAAGCCTAGTAAAGGGTAACAAATTGGGTTACCTCCCGTTAGTACTTATTTAAGGTCATAAGTTTGACCATGGGAGCATTAGTTCATTTTGCGGCTCGGGTTGGCAATTTGGCTCCATCCATCACCAAACGCGTGTGAATGATTGCACAACTAAGGTATATGACAAGGACCACCAAATTTGCAATGTTTGTGATAAACAAATGTATCTACAAATGCCCTTTTGAAATTACTATGTCCAAAAAGGGTTTAGCGATTGTTGGCCTCTTGTGTACCATCATCATAAATCTTTGTTGTTGTGGGAAAACTTTTGTGCGAGTGAGGAGTATGTGGATCTTCTAAAGAATAATTTCTTGGCATGGTGGGAGAATTCCCTTTTGACTCTAAATTTGAGGCCTCGTGATTTTCTATGGACCAAACTTTGTATTGCCCTTCATGCTTCATGGATTGAACCTGTTCCAAGTTTTCCTTTTGTAGATCATCTTCTGGTTGCTTTGGTACCTCTTTTCCATTGGTAGATGATAGCCTTGTGGTGCCATCATTAGGTAGAACATGGATCCTTGGGGGATTTGGGAGGATTGGTGCGGGATGGAAAAGCCTATGTGGTTTAAGAATTGGGGTAGTATTGGCCGATGAAGCAAAGTATGGATCATGGTCTTTTCTCTCAACTTTTGCCACATGGTTCAAAACTGGCTCTTCTTGAGTAACACTGGTTCTCTTCACCCATTCCATGTTATGAGTGTTTCTGAAATCCAGAAAAGGTTCATCGTCAAGTTCAAAGGATTCAGGTGGGAGAAAGCATGTGTCCTCTTCTACAACATCAGGGTGTGGTGAGTGGAGTGAGGCTATCATAGGAGCTTCATCCTTTTCTGGCTGTAAGGATCATGACCATTGAGGTCACCCCAAGGTATGATGTTTTGGTGATGAATGACAAAAATGAAATGTGACTAATGTCTACACGAGTGTTGTTCGTGTAGGAAACCTTTTCTACATTATGATGATAGTAGAGGGCGGCCTCGGCAATTAATGACAATGACCACAAGTATGGAGGCTTGTGAGCTTGATGGAGTCCAAGGGTTGATGGAGATGGATCAAAGTTAAGGACAAGCTATGGAGAAAGTGTTGGGAACACTTGTGTAGTTGTTAGGGCTTTGGGTCGATAGGAATAACTGGACTATCAAGGGGGTCTAGGTCATTTCTCTTAGGTCATGTATAGTCGGTGATGTGCATGGATGCTCAGTGAAATCACAGGCACTAGGTGACAGTGGAGAAGCCAAGGAGCTGTTCGGAGAAGCCGAGAAATAAAGTCAAGCGAGGACGAGGAGTTTCAGCTTCTAGACGAAGTGACCGGACAGAGGGGTCAATGGAGACCGGACTGTACGATCACTAAGTGGATAGAGAGCAGTTTGCAAGGAATTTGTCTGCGCAAGGATTAATAGTGACCGGACAGTCCGGTCAGCAGACCGGACGGTCCAGTTTGTATGGAGTCGTGCCGAGACAAAGAGGATGCAAACTAGGAGATCTCAGGAATGAAGAGAGAAAGCCTGACCGGATGGTCCGGTCAGCTGACCGAACAGTCCGATCAGTATAGGATTTCAGAAGGACAGAGCCATTGGTGCTGAGGATTGAACTGATCGGATGGTCTAGTCAGGCAGTGACTGGACAGTCCGGTCAGTAGGCCCAGAAAGCTGATTTCTTGGAGCAACGTCTAGTTGGGGGTTGGAAGCCCATATAACTTTGTTGATGGGGTCTTGGAGACTACTCTTGTCCAGGGAATACATGAGAGAAATTGGTAAGGTCCAAGAGGAAGAGAGGAGAGCACTAGGAGGAGATATTGCATATCTTGAGAGTGCTAGTGATAGTAACATGAGCTTTGATGCACATCTAAGGCTAGGGTGTCCTTGGGGGTGTGATCTTGGTTGTTACTCTTGGTCTATGGTGAGACCTAGACTGGTTAGGTATCGTTGATCAAGCCTATCATGATCGGTTGTGAAGGCCGTCACACGTTTGTACCCGGTTTGAGCCCGCCGGTGAAAGGGGCATCAATAGCAAGTGCCCGTGTCGGCTCGGGGAGTCCGGCAAGTTCTTGAGGGAGGTGAGCTTGTGCCTAGATGGCAGTAGTGACGCACACCATGCCTTCACTCCGGGAGTGATTGCGGGCTCGTGGGCGAGAACTCCACATCGGTGGCGGGAGGGACCAAGACTCCAGTAGGAGTGGTCCAACGAGGAGTAGGAGAAGGCGCCATCCTTCCGAGACCTCGGGAAAAAATCATGAGCCATCTCTTATTCTACTCCTTACTATGATGCTTTACTTTCCGCATTTACATATACCGTGCTATTCATGCTTGTATGCTTACCTTGTTCTAGTTGATTACCTTGTAGTCTTGCATGAATAGGCTTCTTTACTTGCTAGTAGGGCTTAGCTTTCGTACTTGATTACAAGCATGTCTAAGAGTTGCATTGGCTTGATTACTCACCCTTGTATGTATTGTTGTACTCATGCTTGTGTGCTCTAGTTTCTTATCTTGTAGCATTGGATGAGTAGGTTCTCATGCTAGCTTGTTGTTTGCTTCCGCGTGCCTTTACCACTAGCTTGCATAGGAGTTGTGTTGCCCTGTGTGATCCACTAGTATGCTTAGGTTGTTGCTCCTTTCATAGGGTCATTATCTTACAAGTGTGATCACCACTAGAATTGTGTAGGAGTTGTTTTGAGTAGTGGTTGGTTTTAGGAATTGGCAAATTTGGTACATAGTGCGAGTTCTCGATTCACCCCCCCCTCTTGGTCATTCGGTCCTTTCAAGTGGTATCAGAGCCAAGTGCTTATCATATGGCTTAACCACCTTGAGTAATGACCGTATTGAGTTGGGATGTCATCCCATTCGGGGCCAGGCCATGGCTCATGGAAGGATCGCTTGAAAAGCTACCTAAATGCCATGATTCTGGATGAGTTGATGGACACACTTGTGGACTTTGCCAATACCTTTACCGATGATCATGTATATGATGATGATGATTGTGTGGATGTGCCTAGTTCTAGTGAGTGCCTAGATTCTACTAGTGATAATTTGATAGGTTGCTCTACTAGTGTGCCCAATGAGATGATTGATGATAGTGTGCCTCTTGATCGCGTTAGTGTCTTACTTGTTGAGGAGTGTTGTGCCTTTCATGCTAACGACAATGAAAACTTACTTGACTCTCTTATTCGGTTGTGAGGTATTGTAGACATGATTGAAGCAAACGAAGTATCATTCAAGCTTCACAAGAAAGTGATAATCGGGAAGATCCTCTCCTTGCTCCCTAGCAGCAAGCTATTCTACATCACTCTTGATCTCCTCATAGAGAAGAATCTCTTTATAGAGGATGTGATTGGGTTGCTCTTTGAGGATGAGGAGATCATCGCGAGCTGGACTGGGGAGAAGACTTCCAAGGCAAACAATGGAGCATCATCAAGAAAAGGGAAGGAAGTCGCTTCGAGCTCAAACTTCCTTGATCCCTCCACAAGATTGCCTTGCAGCAGCTTCTACAACCCCTTCGGATCAAGACATACACCAAGATCTTCATCATGCGCTTCATCAAGTTCTATCCCAAGTGCCATTCCAAGTTCTACTCCAAGCACTTCGAGTGGACCACGCATTGGTGTAGGGGGAGCACCGTCTACATTGCTCACACGATCACTAGGGATGATCGATCTTACCACTACGGCTCTGGCGCCCCCACCTCCTCCACCACATGATCGACTTTGGCATCTTCGTCGAGCTCACCAATAGGATCTCATCTTTCAACTTGGTGAATTTGTGAGAAATCCAAATGATGACCTTTGTGATACTCTCTTAAGCATTTATGATCTTGTGTGTAGGATAAACTCATTCAAAGGTCTTCGGAGGATCCCATCATATGAAGTGATTGATAGACTTCTCTTGCAAATCACAACTCCTGAGAGGGGTTTTTACTTGAGGACGTGATTAACAGAAGACATGAGCTCTCAATTGAGAGAGCAATGGAGATGATACTTATGCTCCATTCATAAGTAGGAGATGTGCTTGAGCACATCACTGGTCTCTATGATCCTCCCCATTACTACATCGACCTTGACGATATACACATGGGGGATGGTCATGGACATTGGAGGTATCGTGCTCCTCACTATCCCATCAGGAGGAGACTTCAGGAAGGGATTGCAAGGATTCCTATCTATGAGGATGGACTTATCGCTCGACGTGATGAGGTTAGTGCAAGTCAATCAAGTAATGCTTCAGATACTAACCCTTCTTCCTATAGTGCTTGTCTTATGGCTACCACCAGGGTCAACTACAAGAGTGGAGGTACCCATTGGATTCTTAACAGTGGGTGCACTCAACATATGACCAGGAAGCCAACCATGTTCACAAGCGTTGATGAAGACAAAGACAGTGAAAAGGTGACCTTTGGGGATAACTCAAAGTGAAGAGTTAGAGGATCAGGCAAGGTGCCCATTACTGAGGACCTCCATCTCCCCAAGGTCTTTCTTGTAGAAACCTTGAACTTCAACCTCCTGTTTATGGGTCAACTTTGTGCCGTGGGTTTCAAGTGCACATTTGATGAGGATGGTGTAATGATTGAAAATGGAAAGAAGGGACTAGTATTTAATGGAGTGAGGCATGGGAACTTGAAGGACCGAGAAGGTGACTAGAGGGGGGGGTTAATGGGAGCCAATTAAAATTCTTTACATTAACTTGGCCTATATCCCAATTACAACCCAAGCCAACCTCTAAACCGATCACCAAGGCCACACACACCAACTTATGATGTGCTAACCCTAGGAGTGATCAACAACAGCAGTGGAACACAGCGGAAACAAAAGAGAGCAACAAAGACTCGACCCGGTCAAAGAAACACACACAAGACAGACCTTACTGGACAACTATCGGCAGTGCAGATCATAGCCATCGGCAGTGCTAGTTGGGACCATCGGCAGTGCCGGTCATACCCATCGGCAGTGCTGGTGCGGGGTTCAGGCTCAAGCCATTGACAGTGCTGGTCATGGCATCGGGAGTGCTGATCGAAGCTCAGACCCACCTGTAGTGCCGGTCCTGGTCATCGGCAGTGCCGATCGACCCTCGACAGAATAGAAAAACAGTCATGATTTTGCACAAATCTCACCCAATACCTATCCAAATGATCTCCAAATAATGCGATTTTTGGACCAGCCAATCCTCAACACATCACGACCCTAATCCTAGAAGATCCACTGAATTGGCTCAAGGAATCATCACTAATTTCAGATCTTGTGTCAAGAACACCAAAAAGGAGAAACTTGAAAAATCCTTTAAATCGAAGGCGCTAGAGCTCTTGATTCAGTCAAGGACCCATGAAGGATTGTTCTAGCTCATCATAGCACTAAGATCCCAAAGAAATCTGCCTCAAAAACTCACTCAAAAAGGAGATCGAAAATTCCCACAAAAAAGCTCCGAAAATAGAGAAAAAGAGAATTCAGGATTTAGGGAGAGAGGAAGATCTTGAGCACGAAAATACTTCTCATATCATAGAAACATGCTTACAAGATTCATGGAGACAAGGCTAGGAAGCCACCCTCTTCCTCCTACTATTTGGAAGAGAAAGAGATGTCTCTCACACATCCTCTCCTCTCCTCTATTACATGAAGACCTCTCCTACCACTTTGAATGAAGTCCTAATAAGGCTAATGGGAAGAGGCACCTCCCCTATCAGCCACACCTCTCCTTATATAGGCCTAGGGTCCAAGATAACTCTACCCTTGACCTATAACTCATTGCCACCTACCACCAAGGGCAAAACCAACCAACTCTTTTTCCTTTGCCCGAACGCCATCGAGCCCTTCACAAATTTGCTTCGCCTCAACGCCAGCTCCGCGATGGTGCCACGTGCACCTCGAATCGCCGCCACTGGTTTTGAGGCCCAAACCGGGAAACCGCCTTGCATGCTTCTCAAAGCGTGACTTCTTGATCTTGACATGTGTCACCTCATCCCGTGATCCTCCTTGTCGGCAAGTCTCTCCCGCCTTCGGTCCATTGGAAGCCTCTACTTGCACCAACACCCAATCACCTTTGACTTGGTCAACCCCACCGTCTTAATCATCACCCACGGTTTTGACGCTAAACCGCGAAATCGTCCATGCTTCTTGCCTCTCCGCGCGTACGGTGTGGATCACCCTTGACTTCACCCAGCCTCCTGATTGTCCGGCCCCAAGTCTCCTACTTGTGCCTGATCTTGTCGCCATTGACCGCCAAGTTGACTCCAGTGACCTACACATCATGAGACGAGCAAACACATTTCCCATGTCCTGTAAGCACTCCAACATCCTCAACAACTCCGGTTAGTCAAAACAATGATATGCACAACCTCATGCAATTCCCAGATTCCCGCATTTCAACTCAAACACCAACTCAACCAATGTCAATTACTCATCACATATTGCAAACCACGTCATATCTCAACATGATTTCTCAATCTCCCCCTTGATGAGTACATTGACAACACCAAATGCACAAAGATTAGAGATTGAAATGTGAAGCCAAATAAGCACATCCAAATGGCCAAACCCAAAGAAAAGGTGAAAAGTAGGCCATCTAGCAAAATAGGAATCACAAAACCAAGAGTTGGCAAAGAAAGCAACTTGAGACGCAAAGAGTGTGAAAAGCACAAGAAAACGCTCAAGGACATGATATGCTCCCCCTCAACTTGTGGTAGGTCTCATGTATTGCAAAATGGATCATTTTAAGTTTCTTAGCATTATTTTTAAATGACCCAACATTTTCTCCCCCTTTAGCAATGAACTCAACAAAGAAGCAAAAGAACAAGTAGAAATGCAATGCATGAAAATGCAAACCTAAGGAGCTTCAACAATTATGCAAACAAGCATTTAACCTTGCTAATCATAAACATAGAGCTATGAAGTGTAAAAGCAATAGCTCACAATCATACAAAGACCAAAAATAGATAGCAAGGCATAAGCACCAAGAGCTATATAAGCTAAGCAAAAAGATTGACTAGCTTAGACAGAATCAAATTTGCTCATCATGAGAAAACTGCCACCACATGTGTAAGTACTCCCATCCAAGGCAACACAAGTATCATGTGAATCAAAAGAAACTAGCTAGTCTCAATCTCAACCAAGGCAACAACCATTCGCAGAAAATAAGCTCTACAAACGCTCACATATGCAACAGAGACTCATAAGAAAAGAGAAAAGCATTATTCTTATGTGATCCTCATGTATCTTCTAATTCATGTGGAGGGTCGCACGACTGGGTACAACAAACACCCCGAGGCTTCATAGTACAATGTTTGGATTTAGGATTTTTATGTTACTTCTTATCCATGCAGAGGATCGCACAACTGGGTATGGCAAACACCCCGAGGCTTCAAAGCATAGTCAATTTATTTTGCGCATTAAAAGCATAAGAATGAGCATGCCTTTGTGGCAAAAGGAACAAACGTTCCCACAATGGTCCATCATGAGCTAAACATTTGCAAAGCCACATTTCCCAAATGCAAGGTGCCAAAGTTAAGATATCCTCTATACTAGCCTCAACACAAGTCTTGACAGGGATAAAAGCAATTATGCACATGGTGAGCAAGTCTTAGCAAGATTAGTTCATAAGGTTCACAAGAAGCTCAGTTTACCTTTAAGATTAGCAAGTTGCTCAAAAGAGTCTATAACAAGCCATCTAGAAAATCTAAGCATGAGAGATCACTATCACATCCACACAACTTAGTTCAAGCTCAATCATAGCAAAGAGAAATGCAAGAAAGCATAAGAATCAAAGCTCATCTACCAATGCATATATTACATATGAGATGCAATGCAAAAAGATAAGATACATATATACAAGAGAACACCAACTCCCCCACAAATGATGCCATAAGGATGGCAAACACCAAGCTCCCCCCAAAGAAGAGCGAATCACGAAGCATCTAGGTGCTTGGTAAGGATATCAGCCAATTGGTGTTTAGTATCAATGTATTTGAGCTCAACATCTCCCTTCTCAACATTATCTCTTAGGAAGTGGAATCTCACACTTATGTGTTTGACCTTACCATGTAGGTCTGGGTTCTTGGCTAAGCATATGGCACTTGAGTTATCGCACATGAGTGGAACACCCTTAAAGGTTAACCCATAGTCTCTCATGGTGGATACTATCCATAGGATTTGTGAGCAGCAGCAACATACGCAGCCTCTATGGTGGATTGGGCTGCACTCAACTGCTTACGAGAAGACCAACAGATCAAAGAAGTACCCAAGAAATGGTAAGTACCAGAAGTGCTCTTTCTATCAATTCTACACCCAGCAAAGTCCGCATCCGAATACCCAATGAGATCAAGAGATGAAGCTACAAAGTACCAAGGCCCGAACTCAAGGGTGTATTTGAGATACCTGAAGATGTGCTTGACAGCCTTGCGATGAGTCACCCTTGGGGAAGCCTGAAAGCGAGCACAAAGACACACTGCAAAGTGTATGTCGGGTCTTGTCGCTGTCAGGTACAAGAGGAAGCCGATCATGCTCCTGTACTCCCTTTGGTCCACCACTTCACAGTCTTCGTCAAGGTCAAGCGCCATTGATGTGGATATTGGTGTTGACAACGGCTTCACATTGACCATGTCGAACTTCTTTAGGAGGTCCTTCATGTACTTGGCTTGATGTATAAAGGTGCCTTGCTTGCACTGCTTGATTTGAAGTCCAAGAAAGAAGGTGAGCTCACCCATCATCGACATCTAAAATTCACTTTCCATAGCTTCCTGAAATCTAGACACAAGAGCATGAGAGGAACTTTCAAAGATGATATCATCCACGTAAATCTGAACCATTAGAAAGTGATTGTCATGCTTTAGAGTGAACAAGTTTTTGTCTACACATCCCACGACATACCCGTGCTCTAGCAAGAATATCTTAAGCCTAGCATACCATGCCCTAGGTGCTTGCTTTACCCCGTACAAAGCCTTTTAAAGCTTGTACACACGGTTTGGGTATTTGTGGTGCTCAAAGCCAGGTGGTTGTCTCATATAAACCTCTTCCTCTATGAAACCATTTAGGAAAGCACTCTTGACATCCATTTGGTAGAGTCTAATGCCCTTAGAGGCAGCAAATGCAAGCAGGACCCTAATGGCTTCTATGCGTGCAACGGGAGCAAAGGTTTCCCCATATTCTAAGCCCTCCACTTGACTAAAACCCTAGGCAACTAGCCTAGCCTTGTTTCTAACAACCTGACCATCTTCCCCATGCTTGTTTTTGAAAACCCACTTGGTTCCTATGACATTGACGCCAACAGGAGGCTCTACTAGGGTCCACACTTTGTTTCTCTCAAAGTTTTACAACTCCTCATGCATGGCATTAACCCAATGTTCATCAGATAATGCGTGTCCAACATCCCGAGGTTCAAAGGTGGCAACAAAGAGAGAATTAGTAAAGCAGGCAAGATGTGCAGACCTTGATCTTGTTGTCCTCTCATAGAGATTACTGATCATCTGTTGAGGTGGATGTTGATGCTGAATGTGGTGAGGAGCCTCTCTCACAGAGCGTACCTCCCCCTCAACCATAGCTGGTGCTGGCTGAACAGCTGCTGAGGTCGATGTAGAAGCTTCTGGACCATCTGCTAGAGTGGTGGAAGCAACAGGAACAAGCTCCGATGTGGCATGGAAGGACTCATCATCGTCCTCATCCAAGCCCTATAGGTCCTTTTCTATAAAGATACTCTCCTCTATCTCCCTGTTACCTGCAGTCTCAACCACATTGCTAGCACAAGAGTTTGATTCATCAAAGGTTATAGCACAGGACTCTACGATGATGTTGGTTTCCAAATTCAAAACTCTATAAGAATGGCCATGAAGGGTGTAGCCAAGAAAGATGCCATCAGAAGATCTCGACTCAAACTTATCAAGATTGCCACGCTTGAGAATGAAGCACTTGCAATCGAAAGCACGCAAATGAGAAACAGATGGCTTCCTCCCAAAGTGTAGCTGATAGGAAATCACATTAAGAATTGAGCGCAAGAAAACCTGATTGGAAACATAGCAAGGAGTGCTAATGGCCTCAGCCCAGAACCGTCTCGGAGTCCTATGCTCATCGAGCATCATCCGGGCCATTTCACCCAAGGTTTTGTTCTTTCTTTCAACCACACCATTCTTCTAAGGGACACGAGGTTCTCAAAACTAATGCTCAATACCATGCTCAAGGCAGAAAGCATGAAAGGAGGAGTTCTTGAACTCGGTGCTATTATCACTGTGAATTGCTCGTAATGCAACAGGAAGTTCCTTGAACAACCTCAAAGCTAAGCTCTGAAAGTGATGAAACACTTCATCCTTGCTTTCATGAAAATAAACCCAAGAGTAGCAAGAGTAGTTGTCAATGATCACAAGAACATACCACTTCCCACTCGCCCAACGAACCCGAGAAGGACCAATAGTGTCCATGTGAAGCAACTCTCCAGGGTGTTCAGTTATCACCAAATTAATTAGTGGATGAGAAGCGGCAATCACTTTCCCATGACAACATGGAGCACAAACCAAATCCTTACCAAACTTGAGCTTAGGTAATCCTCGGATCAAACCTAGGCCACTCAAGCAACAAAGCAAGTCAAAGCTCATGTGACCTAGTCTCCTATGCCATTTCCAGAGCTCAGAAGAAGATTGTGCAAACAAACACTTGTGAGAACCAGGAGAACCTGCAAAATCGGCCTGAAAAACTTTCCCAATGCCAAAAATCCCACATATCAAAGAGTCATTTGAATCAAGAACACAAGAAGCATTTTTCTTAAAGCACATTTCCAAACCAACATCAAGCAACTGAGAGATAGAGAGGAGATTGTACTTGAGATGCTCAACCACACCAACATCCTTGAGAGTGAGTTTTTCATTTACCTTTACCACGCCTCTTGCCTTCACTCTCCCTCTCTTGTCATCTCCAAAGGTCACATACTCCCGGCGCTTCAAGGGAGTGAGGCTGGAGAACCACTTTGCATCTCCGGTCATGTGGCGCGAACACCCAGAGTCCATTAGCCATTTGTTCTCCAGGCCTCCACTTGCTGCCTACAAAGAACGAGAAGGAAAGATCGATGACTCTGTGCTGGAGTTAGAAAGAGAACTCTTGGGAAGCCAGCACTGAATCACACGACCAACAGGAGTTATCACAGTTCTTTGCACATTACCAGTCAAACGCGTGGGACGAGAACCATGATGAGGAAAGCGTGGCCTGTCAAAGTGTCTTGACTCAAACCTGTGGTTGCGAGGATAGAAATCATCTGTGTGAAAGCCAAATCCACGTGAGCGACGCTCACCACGATGGGGAAAATGTGGGGCGCCAAAGCGCTGCTGCACAAAGCCTCTGTTTCATGAATCAAAGCCATATAAGGAATGACCCTGTCCACGATAGGCACGAGAAAAAGAGCGAGGCTGAAAATCAATAAAATCATCATGATGCACATTCCTATTTAACTTAGCTTGCATCCTCTCAATCGTCTTACGCCTATAACAGTACTCATCCAAGACATCCTTGCAGCCACAAAACATGCAAATGTAGACACTCTCATGTTTAGGCTTAGGTTGCACAGTGGGTTTGGGTTTTGGCTTCTCGGCTTGCTTTGGGTTGAAGGAATGATTGGGGTTAGGTGGATAGTATGTGTCAGTGGGTTTGATGGATTGTTCCTCATCCTTGTAGCTAGAGTTAGGCATAAACTTACCCACATTCTCACTCCCCTTATCACACCTCTCAAATCCCAAGCCCAAGTTGTAGGTTGACCTACTAGCACATTCTTTGACTCTTGCCAAGTCACTCTCAATCTTCTCCTCAGTCACTAGGGTTCTTTGGAGATGAGAGATAAGATAGTCATTTTCTTGGGTTAGGATTTTGTTTTCCTCTCTAGTGATTGCAAGCTTATCCTTAAGAGAGCCACACACTACACATGGTGGTGCGAGAACTTTTGAGCGAGTCTCATCTAGCAGCTTGGACTCGAGCTCTTTGACTTTGAGGGTTTGAGCTTCCAACTCATTAATGAGCTTGGGGCACTTCTAACATGCCCCCAAAAGAGTTGGTCTAGCTTTGAATTCATCAAGCTCTTTAAGGGCACTCTCAAGCTGACTGGCAACTTGAGCATGCACGCTTTCCCTCTGTGCAAGATCATTCATCACAACTTGACAAGACTCACACTCAACAGCAATGTCATCTTTTGTAAGCTTAGACCTAAGCTAAGTGATTACATACTCAGCACTCTCCAACTTAGACTTAAACTCTCTATTCTCACGAACAGCGCTGCGAAGCTTATGATCAAGTTCAAAAGAGAGTTCATCAAGAGTGGGAGGTACCTCGCTTGTGTCGGAGTCGGAGCCAGAGTCGGTGTCATGATCATTCTTTGCCATGAAGCCAAGCTCGGTGAAGTCGTCCTTCCTCTTGGCTCGTGGCTTCTCAACCTCCTCCTCCGAGCTTGTAAGGCCTTCGCTTGATGTGAGGTCGACGTCGCTCAAGGCGGCAACACAGGCGCGTGCAATGGCCTTGGAGAACTTCTTGGAGTTCTTGCCTTTCTTGTAGAAGCGGCTCTTCTTCTTCTTGAAATCTGCAGTGTTGTTGTCGTGGTACCCGACCTTCTTCTTCTTCTTGGGGCAGTCAGTGATGAAGTGTCCAGGGACACCACACTCGAAGCAGGTTCTTGAACCCCCTCCTCTTCTCTCCTTCCGGTTGTTGTAGAACTTCCTGAGCTTCCTTGTGAGCAAGGGCAGCTCCTCGTTAGGAATGCACTCCATCTGTTCATCGGAAGCTGCAACAAGAGAAGACAAAGCAAACTCCAAAGAAGACATGTCAAGTGATGGGTTAGTTCCATAAGAAGCACCACTATGACTACCCTTTTGAGAGCTAAAAAGCAAAGCCATGCTAGAAGCAGGATTACCAAGATTAGGACGAGGACTTCCTAGACAATTCACGAGATTTTAGCTTGCTATATAGCTGCTCACAGTCCAGGGTATTGAAATCAGCAGTTTCTTCTAGTGCAGCAATCTTAACCCCCTAAGCATTTCCATCAAGTGAATACAACAATTGCTTAGCTCTATCATTATCACTGTACACAAGGTTACCACACGCCCGCAAGTTGCACATAATGGCCTCAAACCTACGAAAAGTGTCATCTACTGACTCGTCAGGTTTTTGTGCAAAGGTTTGGTACTGTCTATTGTAAGAATCCTTATACATAGACTTGACTTGATTGGTTCCCTCATGGTACGTGCAAAGCTTTGCCCAAATTGCATGTGCAGTATCAAGATGAGCAACACGGTCATGTTCATTCCTACCTAGAGTAGACAACAAGATATTGACAGCTTTGGAGTTGTTCTCATACCTAGTTAACTCACCTACTGGTACGATGTTGAGGTCGTCCGGTATGGCATAGTCCTGCTCCATGATCTCCGAAATTGCACGTCCTTGGCTTAAGAGAGAAGCCTTGGTGCGTGACTTCTATTAGGGAAAGTCCTCTCCATCGAACATCCAAAGCTTGACCACACGCTTCTCCATGTCGCCTTTGGATGAAAAAGCCGGTGAAGGTCAACTAGTGATCAAACCGGCTCTGATACTAATTGCAGGACCGAGAAGGTGACCAGAGGGTGGGTGAATGGGAGCAAATTAAAATTCTTTACACAAACTTGGCCTATATCCCAATTACAACCCAAGCCAACCTCTAAACCGATCACCAAGGCCACACACACCAACTTGTGATGTGCTAACCCTAGGAGTGATCAACAACAGCAGTGGAACACAACAGAAACAAAAGAGAGCAACAAAGATTTGACCCGATCAACAAAACACACACAAGACAAACCTTACTGGACTACTATCGGCAGTGCCGATCAGAGCCATCGGCAGTGCCGGTTGGGACCATCGGCAGTGGCCGTCATACCCATCGGCAGTGCCGGTGCGGGGTTTAGGATCAAGCCACCAGCAGTGCTGGTCATGGCATCGGCAGTGCCGATCGAAGCTCAGACCCACTGGCAGTGCCGGTCTTGGTCATCGACAGTGTCGATCGACCCTCGATAGAACAGAAAAACAGTCAGGATTTTGCACAAATCTCACCCAAAATCTATCCAAATGATCTTCAAATCATGCGATTTTTGGACCAGCCAATCCTCAACATATCACGACCTTAATCCTAGAAGATCCACTCAATTGGCTCAAGGAATCATCACGAATTTCAGATCTTGTGCCGAGAACACCACAAAGGTGAAACTTGAAAAGTCCTTCAAATCAAAGTTTCTAGAGCTCTTGATTCGGTCAAGGACCCATGAAGGATTGTTCTAGCTCATCATAGCACTAAGATCCCCAAGAAATCTGCCTCAAAAACTCACTCAAAAAGGAGATAAAAAATTCCCACGAAAAAGCTTCAAAAATAGAGAAAAAGAGAAATTCGAGATTTAGGGAGAGAGGAAGATCTTGAGCATGAAAATACTTCTCATATCATAGAAACATGTTTACAAGATTCATGGATACAAGGCTAGGAAGCCACCGTCTTCCTCTCACTATTTGGAAGAGAAAGACATGTCTCACACACCCTCTCCTCTCCTCTATTACATGAAGACCTCTCCTAGCACTTTGAATGAAGTCCTAACAAGGCTAATGGAAGAGGCACCTCTCCCATCAGCCACACCTCTTATTATATAGGCCTAGGGTCAAAGACAACTCTACCCTTGACCTATAGCTCATTGCCACCTACCACTAGAGGAAAAACCGTCCAACTCTTTTTCCTTCGCCTGAACGCCATCGAGCCCTTCACAACTTTGCTTCGCCTCGACGCAAGCTCCGCGATGGTGCCATGTGCACCTCCAATCGCCGCCATCAGTATTGAGGCCCAAACCGGCAAACCGCCTTGCATGCTTCTCAAAGCGCAACTTCTTGATCTTGACGCGTGTCACCTCGTCCTGTGATCCTCTTTGCAGGCAAGTCTCTCCCGCCTCCGGTCCATTGGAAGCCTCTACTTGCACCGACGCCCAATCACCTTTGACTTGGTTAATCCCACCGTCTTGATCACCACCCACGGTTTTGAGGCTCAACCGTGAAATCGTCCGTGCTTCTTGCCTCTCCACGTGTACGGTGAGGATCACTCTTGACTTCACCTAGCCTCCTGATCGTCCGGCCCCAAGTCTCCTACTTGTGCCTGATCCTCTCACCATCGACCGCCAAGTTGACTCCAGTGACCTACACATCATGAGACAAGCAAACACATTTTCCATCTCCTGCAAGCACTCCAACATCCTCACCAACTCCGGTTAGTTAAAACAATGATATGCACAACCTCATGCAAATCCCAGATTCCCGCATTCCAACTCAAACACCAACTCAACCAATGTCAATTACCCATCACATATTGCAAACCATGGCACATATCCACATGGTTTCTTAAAACCTGTATGTCACAGACTTCAAGTCAAGCAACATGCCACCAAGTATTTACCTATTCACCAAGCCAACTAAGGGATGGTTGTGGCATAGAAGACTGGCACATGTTGGAATGAATCAACTCAGAAAAGTGATCAAAAGAAATCTAGTTGAAGGAATCAAGGATGTCACCTTTGAGAAGGACAGATTGTGTAGTGCTTGTCAAGCGGGGAAGCAAGTTGCATCATCTCATCCCACCAAGTCTTTCATGTCTACATCTCGTCCTCTAGAGCTCTTGCACATGGACTTGTTTAGGCCAACACATTACAAGAGTTTGGGAGGGAATCTATATTGCTTGGTGATTGTGGATGACTTCACGAGATACACTTGGACCTTCTTTCTTGTGGACAAGTCTCAAGCAAGTGACATCTTCAAGAAGTTTGCAAGGAGGGCAAAGAATGAATTCAAGGCTAGCATTGTGAAGATAAGGAGTGACAATAGGACTGAGTTCAAGAATATAATAGTGGAGGAATATTGTTACAAGAAAGGCATCAAGAATGAATTCTCCGCTACATATACTCCCGAGCAAAATGGAGTAGTGGAGAGGAAGAACAAGACACTAATCACCCTGTCTCGTGCTATGTTGGATGAGTATGGAACTCATGAAAAGTTTTGGGCTGAAGCAATCAACACAGCTTGCTACACCCCAAACCATGTCTATCTCCACCGGCAGTTGAAGAAGACACCATACGAGCTGTTGGTTGGATGGAAACCCAATGTTTCCTATTTTCGGGTTTTTGGCTGCACTTGCTACATTCTCAAGAAGAGGAGGAAGCCCGGGAAGTTTGAGAGCAGAATTGATGAAGGAATTCTTGTTGGGTATTCAGGGACTTCAAAAGCATATCGGGTCTACAACTCAGCCACGGGATGTGTGGAAGAATCTTATGATGTGCAATTTGATGAGTCCAATATATATCAAAAAGGAGATGAGTTTCATGAAGTAAACATTGGAGATGAGCCTATGAGGGAAGCCTTTAGAAACATGCACGTGGGCGAGGTTTTACTCCACGAGGCCAATGATGGAAATATTGAGCCCTCAACTCCACCACCTCAACCAACCTCTTCTTCCGAGGTGCAAGAACCGAACCAAGATGCCATTGCCTCTCCCACTAGCGCCTCCCAAGAATCATTAAGAGTGCATCCACCTACCCATGAGGGAACCCAAGAGAGAAGTGCACTCCAAGCCTCCCCACATACTTCATATCGAGCCACTTCTCCAAGCTCTTCACACAACAGCCCCACACCCTCACCAAGCTCTAGCTCCAAAACAACAAAGCATATGAGTGATTCTCCCACCTCACTAAGAATCCAAGATACTCATATCTCAAGAGAGCGAGCAATCCATGATGCACAAGATACTTCACCTAGAGCTCCTCCCACTCAAGAAGAAGACCATCCTAGACCCAAGGCCATCAACAAGGATCACTCACATGACTTGATCATTGGGAGTCCATCTCAAGGAGTAAGGACAAGGAGAAATCAATACAAACCCAACTATGTGAGTGCAGAAAATGATGATGAGGCAAATGTTGCAATTGAGAACTTCTCTTTCGTCTCTATGATTGAGCCCATTGCCATTGATGAAGCTATGGATGATCACAAATGGGTAATGGCTATGCAAGAAGAGTTGAACAACTTCAAGATGTGCAAAGTATGGAAATCAGTTGAGAGGCGCAAGAATCATAATGTGGTTGGCACCAAGTGGGTCTTCAAGAACAAGCAAGATGAGAAATGAGCAATTGTCAAAAACAAAGGCTCGCCTAGTGGCTAAGTGATATTCTCAAGTGGCGGGCATTGACTTTGAAAAAACCTTTGCTCCCGTGGCCCGTCTTGAAGCTATTCAGATCTTACTTGCCTATGCATCACACAATGGCTTCAAGCTCTTTCAAATGGATGTCAAATGTGCCTTCTTGAGTGGAGAGATCAATGAGAAAGTCTATGTGGAAGAAGTTTGAGGACCCTAAACATCCAAGACATGTGTACAAATTGAAGAAAGCTCTCTATTGCCTCAAGAAAGCACCAAGGACACGGTATGAACACTTGAGGAACTTCCTTCTCAAGAATGGTTTCAAGACATGTTGGGAAGGATCTCTTTGTGTGCCAAATCTGTGTGGATGATATCATCTATGGGTCAACCAATGAGAAGTTCAATGAGGAGTTTCGAGAGATGTTGGCAAGGGAATTTCAAATGTCAATTATTGGAGAGTTGCATGTGTTCCTTGGTTTTCAAGTGAAGCAATTGAAAGAAGGGATCTTCATCTATCAAGAGAAGTATACCAAAGATCTTCTCAAGAGATTCATCATAGAGAATTGCAAGCCTTTGCACACTCCTATGGCGACAAGCAAATCCTTGGATGATGATGCAAAGGGTAAACCAGTGAACCCCAAGCTCTATAGATCAATGATTGGGTCCTTGCTCTATCTCACCGCCTCAAGACCGGACATCATGTTTAGTGTGTGCTTGTGTGCACGCTATCAAGCAAACCCGACGGAGTCTCACTTGAAGGCCATGAAGAGGATTCTTAGATACCTCAAGTACACACCTACCATGGGACTATGGTATGCTAGAGGAACAAGCTTTGAGTTACTTGGGTATTCGAACTAGGACTTCACAGGATGCAAAGTGAATAGCAAGAGTACATCGGGAGGTTGCCAATTTCTTGGAAGGTCTCTAGCATCTTGGAGCTCAAAGAAGCAAAACTCGGTGGCTTTATCCACAGCTGAAGCGGAGTACATGGTGGGGGGAGCGTGTTGTGCCCAACTTCTCTACATGAGGCAAACGCTCTCGGATTATGGCCTCAACTACAATCAAATGCCATTATACTGTGACAGTGAGGCGACAATCAAGATGGCTCTCAAAACTGAAGATCATGGTCATGCAAAGCATATTCAAGTCAAACATCACTTCATAAGAGACCATGTTGAGAAGAAGGATATTTAGTTGGTGAGTGTGCGGACTCATGAGCAATTCACGGATATCTTCACCAAGCCACTCAACGAGAAGACCTTCAACAAGCTAAGGGGAGAACTCAATGTTCTTGATCTTTCAAACTTCACATGAGTAACCCTAAAGCTTGTCTATTGTACATATGTATAGCCTTGTTTGTTTTGTTTGTTGTTTGTGTCTTTGTTTTGTGCTTGTTTCTCTTTGCTTGTAGGTCAACTTCAGACCTCCTTGAGATAGCAATGGACATGGGTTAAGCTTGGGATGGTGGTTCATGATGTGTCCAAGGCTTTGAAGAATGGTTCATTGTGAGTAAGCTCAAGAAGGGAACAACTCGTCGTTGACACTTTGGTTTGTAGCGGTTCTCTTTCTTTCCTTTAGCATCGCATCATGCATTTGTATACTTATTACATTTGCACTTGCATTCATGCACTCTTGCATCGTGATACCTTACATGTTCTCAATCATGTTTCTAGGGGGAGTTGCTTATTTACAATGTAAGTACATGACCCTCAAGATTATCACATAGTGATCTTTGTGCTTCATGCCCATTGAGTCACGTTCAAAGGAGCTCCGAGGTTAAATCTACTCACGCAGCTCAAAGACATGTGGCTCATACATTCCCATCACACAAATGACTAACCGTTTCATACTTGAGAAAATATTTTGTTGAGCCATGTGTGTAGGGGAGCTATGGTGGAACACCATTATGACCAAGGAGGAGCACCATGAAAGGGGGAGTTTCCTAACTGTTGTCATTTATTATTTTCTCTTTGGTTCTCTTGTGTTTTGTCTTTGGTTTTTGGTGATAGGTGACAAAGGGGGAGAAGAACATGAAGATCCAAAAGCCAGGTCTAGATCGATAACACAAAGGGGGGGGGGGGGGGGCAAGAACATGAAGATCATGAAGAACCTAAAGCCAAGTTATGAGGGATTTGCCCTTCCAAAGCCAATCATTTTCCTTCGCGTAAACTTTGAGTTCTCAAATTAATCGTCTTTGGTTTTGCGGTTTCCACATCGGAATCATGCATCCACTTCACCAAACATGTTTAACCAAAATCTTTATTTTTTGTGAGCCTTTGATCCTATTAAAAAATTATGGTCCTCCCAGACAATTGCTCAGAAAAAGTTTGCAAAAATATTTGGACCATTGAATTAGCCTCTTTACACCACGAGAGCAGGAAGAAAGAAGCAAAGAAAGAAAGAAAGAAAAGAAAGGAAAAAATTATCAGCTCTCATGGATGTTCTATATCCAAAAGCTTCAAGGTTGATACAAAAAATAAAATATTTCTTTGAGCAAAAATAAAGAACCATCCTTTCTCTCTAGCACAAAAATCCAGTCTTTGGGATAAAACTGCACCCAAGACCTTTGCATTTGTGCTAGCCCAATCCTTCGTGTGAGTCCATTCTCTCCCTCTCCCCTGGACATTATTTCTAAATGATTCGAATGAGGAAGTGCAATGTCTTTTCGCTAGGATCATCTCTTAGCTTAACAATATATGCATGCTAAATGTGACATCCTACCAAGCTCCATATATTTAAGCCAAAATTTTAGAAAGTAGGATGAGCATTTGGTAAGGAAATTCACCCTTTGAGAGATGAAAGTCGTAGTGAAGATTGCACCAAGAGGGAAGATTCTCAATCCTATGCAGCAATACAGAAACTTTGGACTCATGATCAAGTAGGAGATTGCATGACAAAGTCTAAACTAACTGTTCTAGACTTCAACTGCTTATGACAAGGATATAATATGCCTATAAGCCCCGCTGTAAATTGAGAATTACTTAGTGACCAAGTTGTGCTGGTTTACACCAACCCCTATTGTGCTGGAGTTTGTGTTTGTGCACTTGATACTTGCAGGGCTCTAATATTGAAGAAACTCCTGATCCATCACTTCTAACGTTTAAGCTTGGGAAATGCAATATAAAGACCAAAGTTTAACAAATATTTGTTCAAACTAATAAAGTTCCACGAGTTTTGGTGAACTATGTGTTACAGGTATAAAAGAGCCAAAATATGCAAAAATATGAAGAAACACCCTGTCGGCCAATCACGACTGTGAAATAGCCGTTTTCACCGACCGACAGGGTCATTTTCAGGCTAAAATCAGGAACCGGCCGATAGGGTCATTTACGGCTGAAATCAGCCGGAGTCGTTTTTCAGGCTGATCATCCAACCCGGCCGAAGAGATGCAGGTTCGTGACGCCGCCGTGGCCGCTGGGCCGAGGCGGGTTCTCGGGTGGTTACGCGCGCGACGGAGGTCGAGGACATCAGGAGCGGCACTCCGGAGGGCGTCGCGTCGATCGCGGGAGCAATCGCGGGTGCCGACGATCACAGTGTCTTGCCTCTGTTGGTGGAAGAGCGCGTGTTGGCAGAGGGTGGGTTCAAGTCGTTGGAGGACTCGTGCAGCCCCGCAGAGCTTCGGGTCCTCGCTGCGTGCCGGGCGTTGAGGCTCGAGTGCAAGGCCTCAGCCGCGGAATCCCTCCAGGCCCTAGCAGACGCCCATCAGGAGCTTGTGGAGGAGCACTGGCTCAGGGAGGATCTTGGCACAAGGCTAGTTGAACTGGAGGCCACCTTGAGCAGGTCGGGAGCCAGCTCATCACGGCGGAGCGCGACCTCGCCCTCGCTCGAGGGGAACGGGACGGGGCCGTGGCGCAGGCTGCGCCCAGCGCCGCAGAGGTCGATAGGCTGGGGCTCGTGTTGCAGCAGGAGAAGTTGCACCGCGAGGAGGCAGACATGGCGGCTTAGGACTCCGCCGTGGTAGCTGCTGGCTATCTGTCACAGCTGCAGGCCTCTCACAAGAGGGAAGAAGGTAGGCTTTTCGTGACCCCCTGCCTTGCGTGTTGTTTTTTTCAGTTTGCTAACTTTTGGTGGGTATTGGACAGACCTCGGATCAAGGTTGGCGGCGGTCAACGACTCCCTTCATCGGGAGGTCGAGGAGAAGGGCGCGTTTTGCGCTTTGATAGGTCCAGCGGTGCGGGCGCTTTAGGTGGATGTCCCTCTCGACGCCGCTCCCACCGAACAAGTCGGGAGGCTGATGGAGGTAGAGCGTGAGTGGGTCAAGCGGGGCGTGCGTCACGGTGTGCGTACCGCCTTTAGCATGTTTGCCACCCACTTCGACCTGGTTGAAGCTGAGTTTGGGGCCCTGAGTGCGGGCCACGTTGAAGGGCACACCCCCGCGCAGATGGAAACGATCCGCGCCCGTACCGTCCCCTACGCTAACATCCTGGCTCACGCGCACGAGGAGGAGGCACTCCCCGACAGCTGAAGAAGAGAATTAGTCAGTGTTTGCTTTAGTTATCTTAGTCTTTTTGGTGGGCTACCATGCCCTTGTAATAACTTAATTTTGAACTATCGTCTATTTACCTTCAGTGGCCTGTGGTGGCCTTAAACAGTATTTAATTTCAATTTAATTAAGCAATTTTATGTGCTCAGCCTATTGTCTTCCTAGTTTTGGCTCGCCAAGTTTGAGCCTTCGGGCGCTTCAGAAGTTTAGTCTTGCCGGTGATCGTAGTTGTCGTGGCTGCTGGGGCAAGCACAACGTTGCGCCATCCGACCGGCTCGACTGCAAACCCCTTCACTCGTGGCTTACTTTGTTTGCCAGTATGGAGAGGCTCGAGGCCAAGAAAACAGAAAAAAGCAAGAAAAGCAAAGAAAGTTTAAGGCGAAATAGTGGCGTGCCGTGTAGGCCTGTTGTGCCCTTTTAGCCCTCGAGCGACACATGACCCCTTGAGAGGCACCCATATGCTCTTGGTCTTTCTATTCTTGTTTGGTGGTCCCAAAGCCTTTGCTTTCACCTTGCCATCCTTGTTCCTAAAAAGCTTGAAATGGGTGTTCTTATGGAACAAGTTAGCGTTAGGTAACACAATGGAACTCCTCACCATAGGACAATCCTTGATGGTGTGGCCATCCTTGCAACACCTCTCGCAATAGTCGTCATCGGCGAGTAGGGGTTTGACCCATTCGGGAATGGAGTCACTCGTCCCGATAATGTTGATGGAGGCGCGATATGAGCAAAGTCCACGGTGGGAGACGTTGTTCACAAGATTCTTCCCAAGAATCTCCTTGTGGATGACTCTACCACGTGGAAGTCTCTCAAAGCCATCCATCACCATTTTCCTCACTTCCTTGAGCTTATGATATTCCTTCAAAACAAAAGGCTCAAGAGAAGAAACCTCATTTGAGATGGTTAGTTCATCACACATAGTAGAAGTGTCGCTCATTGATGAACAAGAGGAGGGAGAGGCAAGGTTCTCAACATTGATGGCCTCATAAGCAATCCAAGGGCCTTGTACTTCTCATGAAGCTCTACATGATCACCCTTGAGTTTTTCATAACTCTTGTTTAGGGCCTCATAAGATGTGACAAGGTCCTTGAGCTCACTCTCGGTCACCAACATGGTCCTTAGCCAACTTACACTCTTTTCTTACCACATCCAACATTTTGGATTTCTTGATGGCGATGTCACGGGCTTGCTAAAGCATACTCCACAACTCGGCACAGGTGTGCTCCTCATCATCGCTGTCACTGCTACTCTCGTCCCCACTCTCCCTAAGGTGGCTCGGGGCCATGAGGCACGTGGGAGGTGGAAGGAGAGCTTGTGGTGATGTGGTCTTGATCATGGCTAGGCCGGCCACTTCTTCATCGCTTGAGGAAGAGGACTCATCACTTGAATTGTCGCTTGTCCACTCTCCAAGAAGAGCCTTGCGTGAGAATCTTTTCTTGGAGTCACTGGCTTTGCCTTTGCCCTTACTCTTGTCTTTGTTGAAGAGCCTCTTCTTCTTTTTCTTGACTTTTGGGTCTTCTTCTTCTTCTTCTTCACTTGAATCTTGTGACTTGAATGCTTATTTCTTGGGCTTTGGGCACTCTCGAACATAGTGATTCTTTGAGCCACAATTGAAGCACTTGCCCCTAGACTTAGAGGCAAACTTGTTCTTGAAAGTCTTCATCTTCTTCATGAGAAGAGCCAAGTCCTCGGTCAAGTCACCTCCATCATCATCATCATCAGTGACTACCTTCTTCTTGTTTTTCTTGCTCTTGCTTGTCAGCCTATAGAGCAAGGTTGGATGGTTGAGGATCATCCATCCCCAACTGGTAGCTCTCAAAAGCAGTGATCTTGCCAAGTGCATCCATCATGGTCTTGGTCTTGAGATCACCCTGCAAGGTGTAGGTGATGATGGACTCATACTTGGGGTCTTTGAAAAGCCTTAAGAATCATCTGATGACCTCCACAGGCTTGAGCTTGAAGTCATCCCCAAGTGCATTGATCTCCTCCACTAGCACATGAAATCGAGAATACACAGTGTTAGCTCTCTCATGTGGTAATCTAGCAAAGTTGTCATACTTGTTCTTCAGCATATAGTATCTTTCCTCTTTCACTTCACTAGTACCCTCATGGATACCCTGAATCTCAGTCTAGATATCGTGTGCTATCAAACTCGAATCCAATCTAGCAAACACATCCTTAGAGATGCATGAGAATAGAGCATTCTTGGCCTTAGCGTTGTTCTTAATGAAATCAGGTTCAAGATGGTTCACATCCGGATCCGATTCATGGGTCACCATCCATATCTTCGGATCATGGAACTCCATGTAGGCTTTCATATGTGCCTTCCAATACCCATAGTCCTCCCCATCAAAAATAGGAACACTCCCCACCTTTCCCTGCATCCTTTCTCAAGGCAGTGAAGCCTCAAAGATAAGCACTTGGCTCTGATACCATATGAAATGACGGAAGGCCTACCATGAGGGGGGTGGGGGTGAATCGGTAGCCGACCACGATTCCAAATACTTCAATTTCACACCACTAGAACCCGACAAGCGTTGCAAACCTAAACAGATCTAGTAGGCCAAGACCCTATGCATGCTAGTGTTCATGATGCAAAAAAAAACGCGAAAGCTAAACACACTAGCCTATGCAAGCCACAAGTCACCCTATCATCTAGAGCAGTCAATTACGGAATAGTAAAGAGGGGGTCAAGGAATGCTCATGATTTTTTTCCTGAGGTCTCGGAAGGATGGCGCCTTCCCCTACTCCTCGTTGGACCACTCCTGCTGGAGTCTCGGTCCCTCCCGCCACCAAGTGGAGTTCTCGCACACAAGCCCGCAATCACTCCCGGAGTGAAGACACGGTGTGCATCACCGCTGCCACCAAGGCACAAGCTCACGTCCCTTGAGAACTTCCCGGACTCCTGGAGCCGGCACGGGCGTTCACTAGCGATGCCCCTTTCACCGGCGGGCTCAAACCGTGTACAAACGTGTGATGGCCTTCACAACCAATTACGATAGGCTCAATCAGTAACACCTAACCGGTCTATGTCTCACCATAGACCAAGAGTAACAACCTAGATCACATCCTCAAGGACACCCTAGCCTTAGATGTGCAAGATCGCTCCTAGTTACTCTCACAAGCAATCTGAAGATATCCAATATCCTCTCCTAGTGCTCTCCTTTTTTCCTCTTGGACCTTACCAAATGCTCTCAGGTCTTCCACTAGACAAGAGATGTCTATAAGACCCCAGCAACAAAGTTATATAGGCTTCCAACCTCAAACTAGCCATTGCTCCATGAAATCAGCTTTCTGGGCCTACTGACTAGACTGTCCGGTCATTGCCTAACCGAACCATACGATCAGCTAACTGGACCGTCCAGTCCGTTTCTCTCTCCAGTCTAGAAACATTTCAGACTCAGCTTCCTCTCAGCCCTACGCAACTCATACTGACTGGACCGTCTGGTCAGTAGACCAGACCGTCCGGTCACTATGAATCCTGGCACAGACAGACTCCTCGCTACTCGCTGCAAGTTCCAGACATCTTCACCTAGTGACCGTACAGTCCGGTCACCATTGACTCCTCTATCCGGTCACTAAATCCAAAAGGTGAAACTTGTCATCTTTGCCTGACTTCGTTTTCCGGCTTCTTCGAACAGCTCCTTGGCTTCTCCACTGTCATCTAGTGCCTGTGATTTCATCGAGCAACCTTGCACATCACCGACTAGACATGACCTAAGAGAAATGACCTAGACCCCCTTGATAGTCCGGTTTTTCCTATGGACTCAAAGCCCTAACAACTAGACAAGTGTTCCCAACACTTGCTTCATAGCTTGTCCTCAGCTTTGATCCATCTCCATCAACCTTTGGACTCCATCAAGCTCACAAGCCTCCATGCTTGTGGTCATTGTCATCAATCGCCAAGGCAACCATCATCCATATGATTTGTAGTAGAGTTTAGAGATGATTCCTACATAGACAACACTCGTGTAGATATTAGCCTACAATTTCATAGTTGTCATCTATCACCAAAACATTCATACCTTTGCGATCCCATCAATGGTCATGAAGCTTACAGAAGGCGACCAGAGGGCGCTGAGTGAATGGGAGCCAATTAAAATTCTTCTCAAGAACTTGGCCTATATCCCAATTACAACCCGAATCAACCTCTGAAAGAATCACCAAGGCAACACCCTTACAGAAGGCGACCAGAGGGGGCTGAGTGAATGGGAGCCAATTAAAATTCTTCTCAAGAACTTGGCCTATATCCCAATTACAACCCGAATCAACCTCTGAAAGAATCACCAAGGCAACACACACCAACTTGGGATGTGCTAACCCTAGGAATGACTCACAACAGTGGAAGAACTCGAGAGAAGCAAGGAAAAACAACCAAGACTTGAAACTAGGAAAGAAAACCCAAAACAGGCAACTCAGAGTGACCATCGGCAGTGCTGATTAGGAGCATCGGTAGTGCTGATTGGTTCTACCGGCAGTGCCGGTCATATCATTGGCAGTGTTGATTGAGTTTAGAATAAAAACCTAAGCAGGTCTTCGGCAGTGCCGATCTGGATTTTCATCCCCGCATCAGCAGTGCTGGTGCAAAGATCGACAGTTCCAATCAACCCCCGACAGAACAGGATTTGGCTCGGTATTAGGCAAAAACTTGACCAAAACCTAATCAAACGAACTCCAAATCATGCCATTTTTGGACCAGCCAATCCTCAATACATCACGACCCTAATCCTATGAGATCCACTCAATTGGCTCAAGGAATCATCATGAATTTCAGATCTTGTGCCAAGAACACCAAAAAGGAGATACTTGAGAAATCCTTCAAATTGAAGGTGCTAGAGCTGATGATTCGGTCAAGGACCCATAGAGGATTGTTCTAGATCGACATAGCACCAAGATCCCCCAAGAAATTTGCCCAAAAACTTGTCCAAATATGAGATCGAAAGTTCCCACGAAAATAGCTCCAAAAAATAGGGAAAAAGAGAAATTTGTGATTTAGGGAGAGAGGAAGAACTTGAACACGAATTTGAATCTCATATCATTGATTCATCAAGTCAAGATACATGGATACATGGCTAGGAAGCCACCCTCTTCCTCCCACTATTTGGAGGAGCAAGAGATGTCTCTCACACACCCTCTCCTCTCCTCTATTATATGAAGATCTCTCCGAGCACTTTGAATGAAGACCTAAGGCAAGGCTAAAGGAAAGAGAGACACCTCCTCCACCAGCCCTACCTCTCCTAATATAGGCCTAAGGGTTGTCCACATGACCACTCTACCCTTGAACATCATAACACTACCACCTACCACCAGGGGCAAACTTGTCCATCTTTCTCCTCGTCGCCCGAACGCCTTCAGGACCTTCATGACTTTGCTTCGCCTTGAACCAAGCTCCGTGATGGTGCCACGTGCACCACCAACCACCGCCACTAGTTTTGAGGCCCAAACCAGGAAACCGCCTTGCACGCTTCTAAAAGCGTGACTTGACGCGTATCACGTCGTCCCGTGATCCTCCTCGTCGGCTAGTCTCTTCCGCCTTCGGTCCATTGGAAGCCTCTACTTGCATCGATGCCCGATCACCTTTGACTTGGTCAAACCCACCGTCTTGATCACCACACACTGTCTTGAGGCTCAATCGCGAAACCGTCCGTGCTTCTTGTCTCTCAACATGTACGGTGTGGATCACCCTTGACTTCACCCAACCTCCCGATCATCTGTTCCCAACTCTCCTACTTATGTCGGATCCTCTCGCCGTGGACCGCCAAGTTGACTCCAGTGACCTACACATCATGAGACAAGCAAACACATTTCCCATCTCCTGCAAACTCTCCAACATCTTTACCAACTCTGGTTAGTCAAAACCATGATATGCATAAACTCATGCAATCCCCAGATTCCCGCATTTCAACTCAAACACCAAACACAACCAATGTCAATTACTCATCACATATTGCAAACCATAGCACATATCCATATGGTTTCTCAATCTCCCCCTTGATGAGTACATTAACAACACCAAATGCACAAAGATTAAAGATTGAAATGTGATACCAAATAAGTACATCCAAATGGCTAAAACCCAAAGAAAAGGTGAAAAGTAGCCATCTAGCATAAGCGGGATCACAAAACCAAGAGTTAACAAAGAGTGCCACTCAAGAACACAAAGATTATGAAAAGCGCATGAAAAACACTCAATGACATGATATGCTCCCCCTCAACTTGTGGTAGGTCTCATGTAATACGAAATTGACCATTTTAAGTTTCTTAGCATTATTTGTGCGTGACCCAATATTTTCTCCCCCTTTCGCAATGAACTCATTAAAGAAGCAAAAGAACAAGCAAACATGCAATGCATGAAAAATGCAAACCTAAGGAGCTTCAACAATTATGCAAACAAGCATTTAACCTTGCTAATCATAAACATAGAGCCATGAAGTGTAAAAGCAACAGCTCACAATCATAGAAGGACCAAAAATAGATAGCAAGGCATAAACACCAAGAGCTAGACAAGCTAAGCAAAAAGATTGACTAGCTTAGATAGAATCAAATTTGCTCATCATGAGAAAAGCTGCCACCACATGTGTAAGTGCTCCCATCCAAGGTAAAACAAGCATCAAGTGAATCATAAGAATTTAGACAGTCTCAATCTCAACCAAAGCAACAAGCATTCACAGAAAATAAGCTCTACAAACGCTCACATATGCAACAGAGACTCATAAGTGAAGAGAAAAGCATTATTCTTATGTGATCCTCATGTATCTTATAATCCGTGCGGAGGGTCGCACGACTGGGTATGGCAAACACCCCGAGGATTCGAAGTACAATGTTTGGATTTAGCATTTTTATGTATCTTCTAATCCATGCCGAGGGTCGCACGACTGGGTACGACAAACACCCCGAGGCTTCGAAGCATAGTCAACTTATTTTGAAAATTAAAAGCATAAGGATGAGCATGCCTTTGCGGGAGAAGGAACAAACGTTCCTATAATGTTCCATCATTAGCTAAACATTTGCAAAGCCACATTTCGCAAACACAAGATGCCATGGCCAAGATATCCTCTAAACTAGCCTCAATGCAAGTTTCAACAAGGATAAAAGCAATTATACACATGGTGAGCAAGTTTTAGCAAGATTAGTTTATAAGTTTCATAAGAAGCTAAGTTTACCTTTAAAATTAGCAAGTTGCTCAAAAGAGTCTATAACAAGCCATCTAGAAAATATAAGCATCAGAGATTACTATCACATCCAAACAACTTAGCTCAAGCTCAATCATAGCAAAGAGAAATGCAAGAAAGCATAAGAATCAAAGCTCATCTACCAATGCATATATTATGTATGAGATGCAATGTGAAAATCGTAAGATACATATATATAAGAGAACACCAACTCCCCCTCAAATGATGCCATACGGATGGCAAACACCAAGCTCCCCGTGAAGAAAAGCGAATCGCGAAGCATCTAAGGGCTTGGTGTGAATATCAGCCAATTGGTTTTGGGTGTCGATGTATTTGAGCTCAACATCTCCCTTCTCACCATTATCTCTCACGAATGGAATCACACATTAATGTGTTTGACCTTACCATGTTGGACTAGGTTCTTGGCTAAGCATATGGCACTGGAGTTATCACACATGAGTGGAACACTCTTAAAGGTTAACCCATAGTCTCTCATGGTGGATACAATCCATAGGATTTGAGAGCAGCAGCAATATACTCAGCCTTTGTGGTGGATTTGGCTACACTCGACTCCTTACGAGAAGACCAACAGATTAAAAAAGTACCCAAAAAATGGCAAGTACCAGAAGTGCTCTTCCGATCAATTCTACACCCAACAAAGTCTGCATCCGAATACCCAATAAGATCAAGAAATGAAGATGCAGAGTACCAAAGATCAAACTTAAGGGTGTATTTGAGATTCTTGAAGATGCGCTTGATAGCCTTGCGATGAGTCACCCTTAGGGAGGCTTGAAAGCGAGCACAAAGACACACCGCAAAGTGTATGTTAGGTCTTGTCACCGTCAGGTACAAGAGAGAGCCAATCATGCTTCTGTACTCCCTTTGGTCCACCGCTTCACAGTCTTCATCTGGGTCAAGTGCGGTGGTGGTGGACATTGGTGTTGACAACAGCTTCACATTGGCCATGTCGAACTTCTTCAGGAGATCCTTCGTATACTTGGCTTGATGTATGAAAGTGCCTTGCTTGCACTGCTTGATTTGAAAGTCCAAGGAAGAAGGTGAGCTCGCCCTTCATCGACATCTGAAATTCACTTTTCATAGCTTCCTGAAATCTGGACACAAGAGCATGAGAGGAACCTCCAAAGATGATATCATCCACGTAAATCTAAACCATCAAAAAGTCATTGCCATGATTTAGAGTGAACAAGGTTTTCTCAACACACCCCATGACATACCGGCGCTCTAGCACAAAGATCTTAAGCCTAGCATACCATGCTCTAGGTGCTTGCTTTAGTCCATACAAAGCCTTCTGAAGCTTGTACACATGGTTTGGGTATTTGTGGTGCTCAAAGCCGGGTGATTGTCTCACATAAGCCTCTTCCTCTATGAAACCATTTAGGAAAGCACTCTAGACATCCATTTGGTAGATTCTAATGCCCTTAGAGGTAGCAAATGCAAGCAAGATCCTAATGACTTCTATGCGTGCAGCAGGAGCAAAGGTTTCCCCATAGTCTAAGCCCTCCACTTGACTGAAATCCTGGGCAACAAGCCTAGCCTTGTTTCTCACAACCTCACCATCTTTCCCATGCTTGTTTTTGAACACCCACTTAGTTCCTATGACATTGACACCAACAGGAGGCTCTACTAGAGTCCACACTTTGTTCCTCTCAAAGTTTTCCAACTCTTCATGCATGGCATTAACCCAATGTTCATCAGATAGTGCGTGTCCAACATCCCGAGGTTCAAAGGTGGCAACAAATAGAAAATTGGTAAAGCGGGCAAGATGTGCAGACCTTGACCTTGTTGTCCTCTCATAGATATTACCAATCATCTATTGAGGTGGATGTTGATGCTCAATGTGGTGAGGAGCCTCTCTCTCAGAGCGTACCTCCCCCTCAACCACAGCTGGAGCTGGCTCGATAACTGCTGAGGTCGATGTAGAAGCTTCTGGACGCTCTGCTAGAGTGGTGGAAGCAGCAGGAACAAGCTCAGATGTGGGATGGAATGACTCATCATCATCATCATCCAAGCTCACATGCAGTCTGAACCACATTGCTTGCACAAGAGTTTGATTCATCAAAGGTTACATTGCAGGACTCTACGATGGTGTTAGTTTCCAAATTCAAAACTTTGTAGGAATGGCCATGAAGGGTGTAGCCAAGAAAGATGCCATCAGAAGATCTTGACTAAAACTTATCAAGATTGCCACGCTTGAGAATGAAGCACTTGCAACCAAAGGCACGCAAATGAGAAACATATGGCTTCCTCCCAAAACGTAGCTCATAGGAAGTCACATTAAGAATTGAGCGCAAGAAAACCCGATTGGAAACATAGCAAGCAGTGCTGATGGCCTCAACCCAGAACCGCCTCAGAGTCCTATGCTTATCGAGCATTGTCCGGGCCATTTCAACCAAGGTTCTATTCTTTTTTTCGACCACACTATTTTTCTGTGGGACACGAGGTGCTGAAAACTGATGCTCAATACCATGCTGAAGACAGAAAGCATCAAAGAAGGAGTTCTTGAACTCGGTGCCATTATCACTGTGAATTGCTCATAATGCACCAGGAAGTTCCTTGAACAACCTCAAAGCTAAGCTCCGAAAGTGATGAAACACTTCATCCTTGCTCTCAAGAAAGTAAACCCAAGAGTAGCGAGAGTAGTCGTCAACAATCACAAGAACATACCACTTCCCACCTGCCGAACGAACCCGAGAAGGACCAACAGTATCCATATGAAACAGCTCTCTAGGGCGTTCTGTCATCACCAAATTGATTGGTGGATGAGAAGCGGCAATCATTTTCCCATGACGACAAGGAGCACAAACCAAATCCTTATCGAATTTGAACTTAGACAATCCTCGGTTCAAACCTAGGACACACAAGCGACAAATCAAGTCAAAGCTTATGTGACCTAGTCTCCTATGCCATTTCTAGTGCTTAGAAGAAGATTGGGCAAACAAGCATTTGTGAGAACCACGAGAAACAGCAAAATCAGCCTGCAAAACTCTTCCAGTGCTAGAAATCCCACAAACCAAAGAGTCATTTGAATCAAGAACACAAGAAGCATTTGACAGAGACGAGATTGTACTTGAGATGCTCAACCAAACCAACATCGTTGAGAGTGAATTTTTCATTTACCTTTACTGCGCCCCTTGCCTTCACTCTCCCTCTCTTGTCATCTCCAAAGGTCACATACTCTCGGCGCTTCAAGGGAGTGAGGTTGGAGAACCACTTTGCATCTCCGGTCATGTGGCGCGAACACTCAGAGTCCATTAGCCACTTGTTCTCCAGGACTCCACCTGCTGCCTACAAAGAACGAGAGGGGAAGATCGATGGCTTAGTGCTGGGGTTAGTCAGAAAGCATTTGGGAATCCAGCACTTCACCGTACGACTGGTAGTAGTCATCACAGTTCTTTGCACATTATCATTCCAACGCATGGGACGAGAACCACGATGGCAAAAACGTGGCCTGTCAAAACGTCTTGACTCAAACCTGGCGTTGTGAGGATAGAAATCACCTGTGAGAAAGCCAAATCCACGTGAGCGACGCTCACCATGATGGAGAAAACATGGGGCGCCAAAGCACTGCTGCGCAAAGCATCTGTTTCGAGAATCAAAGTGAAAGTTGCCGAGAGGGGGGGGGGGTGAATAGGAAATCTAAAAAATTAACCCTAAAAAAGGCACTAAACTTTGATCAAATAGTAGGGATGACAAAACTTCCGTCAGGAATGACGGAATTTCCATCACCACGGAAGTTCTGTCAAAAGACAGAACTTCTTCAAACCTTCCTCTAAAATTAATTAAAGTGCGGATAACTAAGAGGAAGCAATACAATTCTTGGTAGAGGAGAAGCTACAGCAATGCGCACCTAGGATTCTTTGATGAGACGCTAGCAACACAATTAACAAGTGAAACAAGCACAAATAAGATGAAAGAAATACACAAGCACAAGGAATTAACCCGAGGTTCAGCAACCACACTAAGTAGTTCCTACGTCCTCATTGAGGAGCCCCACAAAGTGGCCGGGTCTCTCTCAACCCTTTTCCCCGCCAAGCAATCACAAAGATCATGCTCGGATTTCTTTCTCCACTTGATTCTTTTCCTCCGGAGGCGAATCACAACTTCACAAACATCCCCGTCTCCAAGAGTAACAAGGAAATCAAATCTTGATGGGGAGGGAAAGATGTGCTTAAGCCTTTGAGTGGATGGAATCAACCTTTTTGTGGTTGGATCTCTCTCACTTTGCCTGGAATCTCAAGAACAAGTTCGGGAGTGAGAAGGGAGAGCTCTAGCTGAAGAAAGAGTGGAACGCCAAAGTGTCCAATCCTTCCCACGGGGGAAGGGGAGAAGTATTTATAGAGACTGATGTGGACAAGGGTTCCCGATCTTCCGATAGGTTCTGATAATCTTGATTAAGGCGGAGGCGATACACAAATCGATCCGGCTTCCGAACGACACGTCTGAACCCCGCAATCGCAGCACAACGTCTCCTCCGGTTATCAACCGTTCAAGAACGATTGACCTCGCCGAGAAGGCTTATCCTTGCCTGCAAATCAAGAACACAAGCAAGAACAAAGAAGAATGCAACCAAATTTGCAAGTATACGATGAATCTCACAAGTTGGGGTCTCACAAACCGATCAAACGGCAAAACTGTTATCAACAGAATAATCTAAGCAAAACCCAAACCCTAAAGAAGAGGCGGCAGCTGTATATGAGGACCCTAGGGTCGTGCAAGACCCCCTGGACGCAGCTCTAAGTGGGCTCAACTCGATGCATGGCTCAAAGACCGATTACGGTGTCGTAGCACCACGACAGATTCTGGAAGTCGAATTGTTTTGGCGATTGCCGACGGCTCGGGATGAATTTTAACATGGGACCAGTTGGGTTGGAAAGGGCTTTTCGTTATCTTTCCAGGCATATATAGAACATCCAAATCTGAGTCCGTATGCGTCTTGGGCATCCGTTTTAGTGCAGATTGGTCCTGGGCTCCGAGACAGACTCGAAGTCGGTTTTGATTAGGCCTCCACCTTGGCTTGGACGTCCTTGCTGGCTCATCACGTCTCCAATCACCTCCCCAGCTATCTCATCATCATCTCCATGGTTTCTAACAATAATTAATTTATTAGGTAGCAATCTATTCTCAAAATCACATAAAGGAATCATTAGGAACAAGCTCACCCGTAAATTCAGTTGTCGCGCATGAACTTGCATTTTGGTTGGCGGAGTGCTGGGTGTATGCATAAGGGTGATGTCCTCATCATTCTCCCCCTTTTGAATTAGAGTCGTCCTCGACTCGAGCTCATCTCTTTCTCCCATGTATGGTCTCAAATCTGAAATATTAATTGTGGAACTATTCCCAAACTTGGGATACAACTCATATTTATATGCATTATAAAATTTATCATCACAATGTGAAACTATAATAGAACGCATGCCATGCAAATTAATGATCTCTATGAAAACTTGCTCAGCAATATAAACATCATTCTCCCTCTTATGACAAGATAGAAAATGTGTGATCTTAAAAACACTAGAAAAACATGACATGACATGGTAATTGTTATTGCAGTTTTCTAGTTCATCATTTGGTTGTACAACACAAGGAGTATTCATGTTTGAGCAAATATAAACTTTATGCACCATAAATACACCTCTATGATCATAGTTTCCTATCGCATAAAATTCGTTTCTTGTTAGTAAAGGTAATTCAGTTTGAGAAAAGATTTGCTTCTCCACGGTATTTAGATCACAAAGAACATCAAATTCAATATAACCCAAAGTATTTAGAGAAGACAATAATTTCTGCTCATCCTTTTCACATGTTATTAAAATCAAATGTTTTATTTCAGCACTAGTAGGTGAATCATAAGCAAAAACATCAAGCTTATTCATTTGTTGTGGCAAAGGTATAAGTGAAGCAGTGGCACACAACTCCTCTTTATCATAAGGATCAGTAGATAAATCAACTTGTGGCAAAGGCAAATCAAGACAAGGTTCCAATACAACAAGATTGTTGGAACAATTCATCACATCAAGAAAGCTCTTACCTGAAGCAACAACATGTTCTTCATCTTTCTCACTATCCTCTTCTTTGTGTAGAATCTGAAATGTATTAATTGCAACAAGAGGCAAGGAAATATGTTCATCATCTAATTCAGATTTTGATGTAAGTGTTGCAACATTTGAAATAGTCCATTCTTTCCTAAACGGTTCATTCTTTCTCCTTTCAAGCCTTTGTTGATCCTCTTCTAAAATTTCAGCAGTGGTCATAGCTTTAAGAGTAACTCTTCTATCATTGTATTTAAATGAGTAGCTATTTATAATGGCATTTTGCGAAGTATTATTTGTAATAATCCAAGGTTTACTCAATAACAAATGACATGCTTGCATAGGTACTATATCAAATTCTGCACTATCCTTGTAAGAACCAATAAAAAATTCAATGCATGCAATTTTATCTACCTTTATCTTACCAACAGAATTTACCCATTGGATGTAGTATGGACATGGGTGTGGCTGTGTTGTCAATCCAAGCTTCTCTACTAATTCTAAACTTGCGATGTTGCGGCTACTCTCTCCATCAATGATAACACGACAACGTCGATCCTTAACAACAAAGTGAGTCTGAAATAAATTGTTCAATTGATTTTGCTCTACCTTCTCCATTTGAGGACTGAGCACTCTTTGTACTACATCACTCATATTGTTCTCATTAGACGACGTTGAATCATCACCATGAGTGGCGTAATCTGTCATTGTTAGTAGCAAACAAGGAAACACATGGAAGTATATTTTCCTATCACTACTATGTGATCACAGTGTAAACTCTCAACAAGCAGAGGGAAGCATCTTATCAAGCTCTTACAAAGTTCTTAATTATAACAAGCAAAGGATACCTTGGAGAGTGTGAACTGATGATTGCGAGAGTCAAAAAAATTTGTGCCTGTTCAGAAGGAAATATATAGAGCTTGGATAGGCAATATTAGGTAGCAAGGATTAGCAAAATTTCAATTCAGAAGTTGCAAAACTGAATAATAGTCCCAAGCTAGTCTATGTCACCGGCCTAAACTTGTCTCGGACCTAGTTCAAGCAAGCAAGCAAATGACTCAACAAAGGACACAAAGGATGCAAGCAATTCTGAATTTGTATCTTTTCTTTTTTCTACTTCTTTTTTTTTTTTGTGCAGCTTTTTCTCTTGTGCACATTTGCCTTTTTCTTTTCTTTTCTTGAGAATCAGAACTACAGCAAGGTATTACAAGTTTTACAACCAATGGAACCCTAGAATATTTTTTTTTTCTTACTACAAGTGCAGCAAAAGGATTCTTGTAATAGCACAACTAAAACAAACTTCTATAACAAGATCAAGCACTAATTGGTTGGCTTTTGATCACAATGAGACAGCAGCAGAGCACTCTAATTTTCTTTTGCACACGAAAGTAGAAGGCTAGATGTTAATGAAATATTTAGTGCACACAATTCCATCAATACTATTATCTCAACATGTGCAACACTGATTTTTTCTCTTGTTTGTCTATGACAAGGATATGCACGACTCAAACAAGACCAAAGAACAAGCACTAGATCAGCAACACAATGACTTTATAGGGACTAAAATTCAGAGAAACAAACTAAACTGAAAATTGCAAGGCACAAGGGGGTGTAGGACAGCGGAAACACGACGAACAAATATTTTTGTAGGGCACTTTTCTGGACTCTAGGATTGAACAAAATAACGAGGATAAGGGCGAACCTAACGGTGTACCTGAAGCTCTGATTACCACTTGATGTGGACAAGGGTTCCCGATCTTCCGATAGGTTCTGATAATCTTGATTAAGGCGGAGGCGATACACAAATTGATCCGGCTTCCGAACGACACGTTCTGAACCCCGCAATCGCAGCACAACGTCTCCTCTGGTTATCAACCGTTCAAGAACGATTGACCTCGCCGAGAAGGCTTATCCTTGCCTGCAAATCAAGAACACAAGCAAGAACAAAGAAGAATGCAACCAAATTTGCAAGTATACGATGAATCTCACAAGTTGGGATCTCACAAACCGATCAAACGGCAAAACTGTTATCAACAGAATAATCTAAGCAAAACCCAAACCCTAATGAAGAGGCGGCAGCTGTATATGAGGACCCTAGGTTCGTGCAAGACCCCCTGGACGCAGCTCTAAGTGGGCTCAACTCGATACATGGCCCAAAGACCGATTACGGTGTCGCAGCACCACGACAGATTCTGGAAGTCGAATTGTTTTGGCGATTGCCGACGGCTCGGGACGAATTTTGACATGGGACCAGTTGGGTTGGAAAGGAAATTTCGTTATCTTTCCAGGAATATATAGAACGTCCAAATCCGAGTCCGTATGCGTCCTGGGCATCCGTTTTAGTGCAGACTGGTCCTGGGCTCCGAGACAGACTCGAAGTCGGTTTTGATTGGGCCTCCACCTTGGCTTGGACGTCCTTGCTGGCCCATCACGTCTCCAATCACCTCCCCAGCTATCTCATCATCATCTCCATGGTTTCTAACAACAATTAATTTATTAGGTAGCAATCTATTCTCAAAATCACATAAAGGAATCATTAGGAACAAGCTCACCCGTAAATTCAGTTGTCACGCATGAACTTGCATTTTGGTTGGCGGAGTGCTGGGTGTATCCGTAAGGGTGATGTCCTCATCATCATCACTATCCTATTACAAGCGAGATAGGCAAACAAAGTTCATCCTTTTTCATCGCTCCTCTCCCCTTTTGGCATCAACACACCAAAAAGAGAGAGAGAAGAAATGAAATCACTCATCGTCTTCCTCGGACTCGTCATCCTCAGCTTCATCTTCATCTTCATGTGGTGGAGGAGTTGTGGATGGCCCGGCAGAGAGGTCACTCCAGTCATAACCCGCAAGAGGGTCGGCAAAGACTGGTGGCTCACCATCGGGCTCGCACTCAGATCCATTAGGAGACACCTCATGTCCTTGAGCCGCTGGTCCCTCTTGTAGCGCCTCACTTGCTTCTTGATGCACCACTTGTTGTCCCAGTTCTCCTTTGCATTCAGGCAACAAGCACCGAAGGTGCCTTTAAGAATGGCAAGAACTAGAGAGGATGGACGGCGTTGTCTGTCTTGGGCTGAGGAAGAAGCCCCTGTTGCAGGTGCCGCTGCTGCTGTGGCGGCGGCTTGCTCTGCGGCTTTCTCAGCATAGAACCGATTTATACCGGCTCTCTCAGAAGAGGACACACCTGGGGGAGGAGCAAACATAGGTCTGACCTCGGACTGCACTCTTGGCCTCAGTGGAACGTGCTCACACTCCTTCTCAAAGATCATCCCGGTCTCAGCCTCAATCATCCTCATGAGATAGGGAGCATAAGGAAGGCTCCTTCTAGTGTCAATGGAAGCTAGATGGATCTCATTTGTGATGAAGTCCATGACATAGAAGGGGTTTGCTTGAGGATTGAACCTAGGAAGAATGTTCCTTGAGCTCTCTACTATAGCAGTAGCATATCCTCCCTTGGGTGTGATGGTCACTCTAAGAATCTGGTTGAGCGTGAAGTAGTAGTTGTGAAGACCATTTGTGGAGCCATTGTACCTCTTCCTTGGGTCATAGTACATGAAGGCCATGTCGGAATCCTTCATCACAGGCTCATTGGAGATGGGCTCCCTAGACCGATCAACACTTCCTTGGAAGAAGTAGCTAGCAAACCTCGAGGCAGAAACTGAGTATCCCTGGCCTTGAGTCCTCCAATGAAGAATACCTTTGCCATCAAGGTAGAGAGTGGCATAGAACTAACAAATGACTTCCTCATTCCATCCATAGTTGAATACTATCAACTCATATACACCTTTGTCCTTGCATGTTTGAATAATATCAGCAAACACTTGGTTCTCCTTGGACTCCATATAAGACCAGTCAATCCATTGGTGGGATGCTAGTCTATTCTTCCGGTTCTTGACAATAAACATTGACATATAGTAGTCCTGCTGAAACCATGTGTAGAACTGGGGGTCAGTGGCCTCTTGTTCTCCCTCTAGAGCGGGATTTTGCTTCCTCGCTTCAATGAGAGCATCAAGGTCTTTCTTGTAATCCTTGTAGATGTACCAATCAGGATAAGCAGGTTCATGGACTTTAAGACCCTTTATCACCTCCACATTGTCTGTCCTTGCTGCTCAGGAGGATTCTTTTGCCTTCTTGGACCTGTTTTCCTTCATAGGCTTCTTCCCTTATCCAGGGACCTCCTAGAAGGGAGAGATCCTCCTGGCTACACGTGCACTGTCTGAGCATCCCCGCTGGAGCCTTGACCACTTGCCCCATGATCCCGAACTGCGATGGCTTTCCTCCTCTTAGAGACGGGCACAAGTTCCTCACTTGAAGAGGAGGAAGAGTCATCGTTGCTTCCTTCAAATTGCACAATTGCCCCTTGCTTGACTCTAGTCATCTTGAACTAGCAATGACAAAAGATATGACCAGAATAAGTCATATGTTTGGGGTCAAGATTTAAGAGATAATCAAGTTCAATACCCTCAACAGCAGGCAATGGAAGTTTCATGAAATACCACGAAAGTTTCGTCATGACAGAAGTTCTGACGGAACTTCCGTCATTTGTAGTTTGCATCAAAATTGAAATTACGCCTAGATCCTACCACAATACGTTAAATGCTTCCAAGGAAGGAGAGACTAGCCCTAGAGGAGGTAATCTATCCACAAGGAATGAGGAAAATTTAACTATTGACCTAAGAACGAATTTTGGGTCAAAAACTCATACCTAGGTCAAAAACGAAGAAAATCAATGGAGATTGCGGAACTTCCGTGGGGGAGGAGCCAAATCTCCACCTTTTTGACCAACTTCATTGGTGGAATCTTCAAATCGCTAGGAATCACCGCCTAGGGTTTGAGTGGATGAGAGAGAGAGAAAGAAGAGAAGTGACCGATTGACTAGAAGGAAGAGAGGGCGTCAGGCCCTTTAACCTAAGAGTGATGGAAGTTCCATCATTGGGTGACGGAAGTTCCATCGCTCTCGGGTTTGGCCAGACAGCGGTTGAAAAGTCATGGAAGTTTTCCCAGAACTTCCGTGGACGATGGAAGTTCCGTGAATGGGTCACAGAAGTTCGTCGTTCTCTGTTTGACAGAGTGAAACCCTCTACTAGTTTGAACTTTTGGACAAGATAGGTAGGGAAGATAAGACTTGTTTTAACTTGTGAATAGCAACAATCAACCAAGTACAACTATACTCACAGGTTTCAACAATATGATCTATTGATCAAAACATTTTATTTTGAAATGCAAAGACATTATGAAATTTTTGAAGAATTTAATTTTCAAAACATTTTGCACGATCACTTCATCAAACAAAGTGCATGATTCTACTCCAAGTTGGATGAGTCGAGAATATTCAGTTCACTTCTAAGTTCACAAAACCTCGTCTCATCTAGGGGCTTGGTAAATATATCCGCTAGTTGTTTATTCCCCCTTTCTCTCCCCCGGCCCGGGCCAAATCTCCCCTCTTGCGGCCCACTCTCCTTTCCTCCCCTTCCCTCTCTTTCCCTAGCCTGCTTCAGCCTGGCAAAGCGCGTGCTTGGCCCACCCGCACCTGGCCCGCCCCGCGCGCCTCCCTCCCCGAACCCTAGCCGCGCCCGCGCCACCGTCGCCTCTCGGCGTGCGTGCCACGCTACCCCAGGGCACGGCACCCTATAAAAGGGTGGGACCCGCCCCCTGGCGCCCCTTTTCTTCCCCCTCCCCCCCTACATGCCGCCGCCTCTCGTCGTCACGCTCCACTCGCCCAGCGCCACCGCTATCGGCCCCATAATCGCCGCCGCTTCGTACCGACACTCCGGCCTCCTCGCATTGTCGCGCGCCTCCTAGGTGAGCTCGCCTCCCGCCCCGCCTCGCCTGCACCCCACTCCGTCGTCGCCCGCGCGTCAGAGTGCCGCTCCCGCGAGCTCCGGCAAGCTGGCCATGGCGCCGCCGCTTCCTACCTCCCCGGCGGCCACCACCCCCGCCGAGCCCCCTCTCTTGGCCGTCCGATCTGGGCCAACGACCCAGATTAGATCGAGCCAAAGGGGTATGACCTCGGTCCATCGTGGACCGTGGACCGGTGTGCCCCCGTGGTTCACGAGCCCCGTGGATCTAGTCCACGTGATTAGTTTTTATTTATTTATTTATTTTATTTATTAATTATTATTAATTTTATTGTATTACCAGAAAATGCCAGATTTATGTTTAGGCCCCTGCTCTTTATTTTAATTACTTTTGAATCCTTAAAATTTTGCAGAACCTTTACAAAATTATATTTAGAACCCTAAGTTTATATATAATTATTTTTAGTCCTATAATTTAACAAAAACACCCCCAGACTTATTATTAATTATGTTTTAGTCCTGTCTTGTTACACTTAGGCCCCTGTACGGCGCCTATGGTTTACTCCCAAGCTACGGCGCCAGAGGGGGCTTCTGTAGGAATGGTTTAATTCCACAGCGGTGAAACCTTAGCATGCATTATTTGTAAGCTGGGAAGCTCTTTGAAAGACCTTGTGGTGATCTCTTGGCATTACACCTACGGTAGTGTGATTTGGGCAACATGGAGACTCTCTAGTCACTACATACTGATGAAATCACCAACCTATGGGTAAAGTTGTGCAACCTCTACAGAGTGTCAAACTGTTATAACAGCCGTGCTCACGATCATGAGCGGCCTGGATCCTCACACATTTAGGAGGGTTGACTATGGGTGAACTTTGTGGGTAGCCAAGTTTGGTTTGGTTGGTATTGGCTAGCTTCTTAGTGAATAGTGTTCTATGTGAACTGTTCAACTCTGTGTGAGTTGGTGGCTCTAGATTCTATGTGAATCATAGTCCTGTGTGGGCTATAACTACTTGACATTAACGAGTTTTGGGTTTTACAAGTCACCTAGTAAATAGGATTGCTTTTCAAATGGTCTTAGGTTTAGACCCTCATTTATGCAAATAAACCATTATGTTAGCCTTTCTTCTATTCAACTTGCATGTCATACTTGCCCCCACTTGTTGAATACGGCATGTGCTCACCCTTGCTATTTTCCATTATTATTATACTATAAACTGCTGTTCAGAAGATGGAGAGATGGACTACATCGATAAAGACTACTACTAGGCGAGCGTGCCCTCGGTCGATTGCCTGTGGTGTTATGGTGTTTTTCCACTGCTATTTAGTTTGAGAGTCATTTCAGTCTTTAGGGACAATCTTTTATATAATAATCGTACATTATAATAATGAAATTGGTTATACTGTTATGCACTTACTGTCGATATGTGTGAAACTTATTCCTGGGCACACATATGAATAGCACTGGGTTTTATCCTTAAAACTGGGTGTGACAGAATTCTTGCTTGATGCCTTCTTCATCAAGATATTCTTCAACTTGTGTGTTCTTGAACTCGGTTCCGTTGTCACTCCTTATTTTCTTAATCTTCACATCATACTCATTTTGGGCTCTCCTCAAGAACTTCTTTAGAATTTCTTGTGTTTCACTTTTGTCCTTCCAAAGAATACCCAAAGTGAAACGAGAATAATCATCAACAATTACAAGGCCATATTTGTTACCGCTAATGCTTATGTAGGTGATCGGTCAAAAAAGGTCCATGTGGAGCATTTCCAACGGTCTTGTCGTTGTCATCATTGTCTTGGATGGATGTGCTGCTCATATGCTACATATTTTGTCCTTCTCAAAAGCAACATCCTTTAATCCAATGACGTGACCACCTTTTAGGAGTTTGGAAAGATTTCTCATCCCAACATGAGCTAGCCGGCGGTGCCATAGCCAACCCAAAGTGGTTTTAGCGACCAAACAAGTATTTAGGTTAGGTCCCTCTTTGTTGATGAAATCAACAAGATAGATCTTGTCCTCTAAATACCCTTTGAAAGCTATAGACGAATCCTTTTTCCTAAAGACAATCACACCATCATCATCAAAGAGACAACTATAGCCCGACTCACAAAGTTATGATACGGACATCAAGTTGTATCCCAGACCATTCACAAGATAAGCATTACTAATTGAAAGGTCATGGGTGACGTCAATCTGTCCACGACCAATTACCTTTCCTTTGTTGTCATTTCCAAATGATATGCCTCCACTTGGTAGATTGTCGTGATCAAGTGTGGAGAACATTGATCTCTCCCGGTCATATGATTTGAGCACCCACTATCAAGTACACATATTGCTCCATCGAAGGAGTATTCCTACAAAGGAAATCAAGCACGTGTTTTAGGCAGACAAGTTGGTTTGGGTCCCTTAGCACTAGATATAAGAACTTTGGGCACCCACACACAAGGTTTCCACCTTGCATCATGTGGCCCAACAAACTTAGCCAGTACTCTACCATAAGCATTATGGGTTAGCACATAAGAGGCATCAAAATCATCAAAGGATATGGTAGAATTCTTGGTGTTCTTGTTGACGTGGGAAGCATTCTTAGGCTTGATGGTATTTTTTTGTGCCACTTGCTTTCCCTTGTTCTCGCACAAAAAGTTGATTCGTTTGTTGTGCCTTCTTTTGGGTACATTCTTGTTGTACCCCAATCCTCTCTTGTCATGAGAGGCTCTTGGTTCACCAACTATTTTTGTTGTGGTCTCCACTTGAGCTTTCTTCTTGAGCTCATTGACTTGGTTGGTTAGTTTCTGAATGATTGCATCTTGCTTGGCAATCATATCAACATCAATGTTGTGCCACCTTCCACAACCCTTGCTTGTTGAGGATTGAGAAGATTCAAGCTTCTTCAACAACGAGCGAGAATTTATCTTGAGATCTTCAATGGCCTTCACTAAGGCCTTGTTCTCCTCTAGCAAGGAGTTGCACCTTTCTTAATACTTCTTGCTCGTTGAGGTGCATGATTCACTTGACTCATTGACCTTTGCAAGGTCCTTGGTCAAGGTCTTGTTCTTCTCCTCTTTGTTGACGGCTGTTAAGTACCATTTTCAACCGTCAACTATACTCGAATAAAGGAGAATTTGGCATTTCATACACGCATGCTTTAGCACAATAATATAGTTCCACTTGTACTTGGAGAACTTTGTGCATGCAGGAGGAAATGTGAAGGAAACACCTCAAAAGGCAAGAAAACACACTTTCGACCAATCAGAGAGTGCCACATGGACGTCACACGGATTGAAGGGCCCATTTTCAGCACTTAACCGACGTAACTCCCTGTAATACCGCGCAAACCAACGTCAGGGCCCACAGGACAGCCACCTGGAGAAAGCACAGGCCAGGAGGGGCCACCCCCAGGTCGGCCGACCTGGTCAGGTCGGCCGACCCGGCCGGGCGCCCTCTCCGCCTGGGCTTCCACGTGTTGGCTCCTCCGCGACTCCTGATGACGGTTTGAGATGCCTTCCGTGGCGGTTACTCTCCCTTGCCGACCTATTGAGGCTATAAATAGGAGGGTGTGCCTTCACACTCAACACACACCACAAGAAGCATTTCTCTCTTGCTAGTAGTAGTTCTTGGAGTTTTAGTGGAGTTAGGCTGAGTCTAGAGCTCTCTAGTCCCAAGTCTTCACTTGGAATTGGTATGGCTCTTGTATCTTTTCCCTTTTGTAAGACTTTGCTCTTATCAATATATATATCTTTTCTATATAGTTGTGCTTGGGTCATGAGTTTCTTGTTTGATATTGTGATCCATATATGTGATAGTATAGTCTACTTGTGTGATAGTAGTTTATATTTATTATACTACTATTGTCATGCTAGTTATATACCGTCACTATAGTCTAGTTTATATGTTATAGTCTCTATGCTTAGTTTTAGCTGATAAAGTATAGCATGGGTTTGGTGATCGTATTCGTACGGTAGCTCTGCCTCGTTAATAGTAATCGCGGAGGGGCAGAGTGCTCTTTGGTCATGCAAGTATGGTACTTGGGTGACTGATTTGCATCAATTATTCGTTAGTCTACTGGTTCGTTGAGGTAGGCGGCAGGTGGTGACAGCCCTGTCCGTCCTTTGAAATCCTCCCCGCTAGGCTAGTGCGTAGGCTCTTGGCGGAAGTCGCCTGTGGATGCAGGGGTAAGTCCGTGCCTGAAGTGCTATACTATTGACTGCTGAACCTGAGTGTGGGTCTGTATGTATTCTACTTAGGCTATGCAACTGCATAGGAATGTATAGTAGGAGTAGCTTAGCCTAGTCTTTCCTCCACTAGACTTTATTTATTTAGTAGGAATCTTCTGTGTGTGTCACACTACCCAGTTATTATCATGTACCCGCCTGTCTTGGTTAGATATCCTTGCTAATTGTTAACATGATCTTATATGTTAGTAACGCTTCTTGATCATAACCTTCCTTTGGGATAAACAAATACGATACCCTGAATACTTCCGGGTGAAATGCTACAGCGGTATTCTCCGTACGCTTGCGGATTTTACCTACTTGACTCTGGGACATATTAGTGAACCGTTTCTGGCCCCGTGCCGGGAATGATTTATTAATATGGCTTAGCAAAAGTCAACAAGCATTTCTGGCGCCGTTGCCGGGGAAGGTGTATGATTTAAGAAAAATTACTAATGTATATAGTAGTGTTGCAATTATTAAGGCTATCTCCTAGGCAGGCTAACCTTGCTTTGTTTTCTGCATTTTGTATGAAAACAGGGTAGTGTATGACTGGTTTCGACTTGCCGACAAACTTCACTGAAGATCCTGAGTCACTCCTGAGAAGGACACGAGCTAGGCTCACCCCTCCTCGTAAGGAGATTCGGCCAATCGAACCTGTCATTCCCGCACCATCAAGCTCTGAGCAAATGGCCGACAAGACCCTCCGCGAGTTCTCCGCTCCCTCCGCTACCAACATCCCTACGGGACCAGCTGGCAGTGTGGGAGATGCGAACTTCGAGATCAAGACCGGTCTCATCACCATGGTGCAGGCTAGCCCATTCTGTGGGAAAGCCAATGAGGACGCTAGTGCTCATCTCCAGCAATTCCTGGAGATTTGCAACACGTTCAAAATGAAGGACGTCACCCCCGACGCTGTTCGCCTTCGACTGTTCCCGTTCTCTCTCCTTGGGAGAGCGAGACAGTGGTTCTACGCAAACCCTGAAGCTGTGAACACTTGGGAGAAGTGTTCAGCTGCGTTCCTTGCAAAGTTCTTCCCGCTGGGCAAGACCAATGCCCTCCGCGGAAGAATCTCAAGCTTCCAGCAGGAGTCGAAGGAGTCGATTCCTGAGGCATGGGAGAGGCTCCAGGAGTACATCCTGGCATGTCCCCACCACGGGATGGATGATTGGCTGATCATCCAGAACTTCTACAACGGGCTTACTCCGTCGGCCCGCGACCACCTCGACGCTGCTGCTGGTGGAGCCTTCTTCTCGCTCACTGTAAGCAAGGCAAAAGCTTTGATCGAGAAGATGGTGTCCAACCAAGGTTGGAATGAAGAGCGCCTCCAACCTCGCCAGCAAGGCATGCACTCCGTCAAGGAGGTTGACATGCTCGCCGCCAAGATTGACCTTCTCATGAAGAAGATGGACGACCAAGCCAATGGAGAAGTGAAAGCCCTAGACGCTCGTATGACTTGCGAGGTCTGTGGCAACACGGGACACTCGGGCAATGACTGCCCTGAGACCCGTGAGGACGCAATGTTCATGGGCAACAACAACAACAACGGCTACCGTCCACAAGGAGGTCAAAGTTGGGGTCCACCACGTCCCAACTACCAAGGAGGTAACTCTGGCAACTTCTCTGGTTTTAATTCCAGTTATAATCAGCCCTCCTTGAAAGATCTTGTGCTTGGTCAAGCTAAGGTTAATGATAACATCAGTAAAAAGCTTGCCACCACTGATAAGACTCTTGAGAGCATCCACACTAAAATAGAGGGTGTCTCCTCTGCTCTCAAGAATCAGCTGAGCTTTAATAAAATGATAGAAACCCAATTAGCTCAGTTAGCTGCTGCTGTTCCTACTGCTGAGTCGGGGAAAATCCCGGGGCAACCCGAGATCCCCTTAGAAAATGTTAATGCGGTTACCACGAGAGGAGGTAAGTCCACTCGGGATCCGCCATACCCTAACCATGCAGGAAAGGACACATCAGCTGAGAAGACGGCAGAAGAAGAAGAACTGCCGCCCAGGAAAACGGCCCCACATGAGTTCTATGACACGAGCCTCATGCCGTTTCCTGAAAGAAGAAGGAAGTCCACCGTGGATGAGCAGTTCACACGCTTCGTTGAGGTGATCCAGAAGCTGCACATCAACGTGCCCTTGCTGGATGCGATACAAGTACCCACGTACGCTCGCTACCTCAAGGATCTTATCAGCAACAAGCGCCCACTACCGACCACAGAAATTGTCAAGCTGACGGAAGAGTGTAGCGCTGCTATACTCAACCGGCTTCCTGAGAAGAAGAAAGATCCAGGGTGTCCCACGATCACCTACTCGATCGGGACACAGAACTTCGACCATGCCTTATGTGATCTTGGGGCAAGGTGAGCGTCATGCCGAAGGATGTCTTCGACAAGCTCAACTACACCACACTATCCCCCACGCCGATGCAGCTGCAGCTGGCCGATTCAACGGTCCGCTATCCGGCGGGGATCGCTGAAGATATTCCGGTGAAAATCCGGGATTGCTTCATCCCCGTCGACTTCGTAGTGCTTGACATGGACGTCGGGAAGAGCACACCGCTCATCCTGGGACGCCCATTTCTCAGCACTGCGGATGCTCGCATCGATGTAGGAGCCGGAGAAATCCGCTTCCACATCAATGGCAAGGAGGAGAAGTTTGACTTTCGGCCAAGGAAAGAACAGTGCAACATGATCCATATCAAGTACGGGCCGAACCCAAGCAACATCAAGGAAGTGGAGGTCACTCCGCCAAAGAAGGACAGCCTCATCACATTCATGAAGAACTTCCTTGAGAAGGAAAAGGCTGCACAACAACAACTGATGAAGGCAAGGAGGCAAAGGTCACACATTAAGCAACAGCCTCCGAAGTCCACAAGGCAGCAACCTCCGAGGTCTGCAAAGAAACAGGCTGTGAAGCCTGCAAAACCGCAGCCTCCGAAGCCCGAGAAGCCACCGACCGCAACAAAGACCAAGAAGGTGTGGCGAACGAAACAAGAAGCATCATCCGTGTCTTCATCTCCGGGACCGGACAACGCTTCATCGAGCTGAACGCCGGAGAAAAGTCCCGCTCGTCGGACTTTAAAAGGTGAGTCCTCGCCGGGAGGTTAAACCGGTAGTTATCCATATTTGCTCTTTTAATTGCATATTTGCTTTCCACCACATTTTGATTTTTTCCCGACCACTGCATTTCTGCATTTTTGAATTTTTCCAGCCACCTTGGAATTTTTCAAAACTCATTTGCATTTTTTTAGAAAATAGGTTTTTGGGCTTTCCATTTTGAAAAGATTTTTTGTCGAGCTTTTTGAGCAAAAAGGCAGCAGGGGACAAATCCCCTAGCCGTTGGGGAACACATAGGAAAAAGGGGGCTGCCAGGAGGCCCACCTGCCAGGTCGGCCGACCTGGTGAGGTCGGCCGACCCCCTGGCCCCACCTTTTCCTGTGCTCTTTTCTCCCAACGGCTATATGGCCGTTGCTCTGTCTCTTTCTAACGGCCATCTTGCTTCCTTGGCTATAAAAACCGCCCAGGAGGAGGAGTTTCACCATTCCAAGCTCATCTTTCACTCCCCTCCTTTGCTCACTTGTTGCTCTCCCAAAATTTCGTGTTCTTCAACTTTACTACAGCCCCAAAAACCCAAAAAAATATATTTCCCCTCTGTTTTAGTGCATTTGCAAGTTGTTGTGAAAAGAAAACCAATTTCGGAGAAGCTCGGGTTTGTCGTTTTCACTAACGCTCACCCGAACACTTGTTCGATCTTGTTTTTGTTCTTGTCTTGTGTTTGTTTTTGTGTGCAGCCATGTTCAAACGAATGAAGCAAGTCGCCGGAATCAAGCGGAGAAAAAGCACTCGTGCAAGCACGAGTCAAGCATCCTCCGTCGAGCTCACACCAAGTCCGGGGCATGGTGACCCCGAAGCTGAAATTCCGGAGGAAAGGCCGGCCTTGCTCATCACCGAGGAGCATCTCGACATCAAGGACGACCGCGAGGGCCAAGCCATCGCGCTCATGAGAGAACGGCCATTCGCCCACACCCGACGCTTCGATCCGGACTTCCTCGAGAAAATAGGTATGAGAGAAGAATTTGCCTTTATTTTTCGCACTATGGGTTGGCTAAATTTCGTAGAAGTAGATGAGCCGGGTTCTCGTTTGCTTACTATGCAGTTTTTATGCACCCTTAGAAAGTATGATGAAGGCATTTATTTTCGCTTGTTTGGGCAAGAGCGCTTGGTCACATGGGGTGATCTTCATGCTATGCTAGGTCTAAATCCTAAATGTAGGCTAGACTTAGATAAAGCGCTAAAGGGGTTCCATAAAGAAAGTTTTTGGAAAAAGATTTCCGGAAACAAGTGGGGTCCCAAGCCTAGAACAAGTGCCATCCATAATCCTACACTTAGATTTATGCATGTGTGGTTGGCTATGACCTTGTTTCCTCGAGGTGACATTAGGGTTGTCCGGCAAGATGAATTGAAAATACTTTATGCCATGGTTAAGAAAATTAGGGTGTCACCCGCGGAATGCATGATTGATCAATGGTTAGACAATATAAAGTTGACAGGACCAATTGAGTGCACCTCTTTAGTTACTCGCATTGTGCAGAAGTGTGGTCTGCTTGAGAATGTTCATGTTGAATATTTGACGGTAGATAGAGAATTTCTAGGCGAGGACTATTTTGTGCAAGGACATACTTTGAAACATGGTCCAAATAATACCTTGATCTATCACTTTCCCGGGTATACAAATGAATTCCCGTTACCTAACCCGGGTCTTCGTTTGTATCACTGTCGGGCACTAACCCTCCCACTTGAGCCAGTGGGAGAAGTTCGCAGGCATAGTGTTTCAGGGCGACCGACACGTTCCCGTAGGCATATGGAGCCTACACCGGAGTTTCGCACTCCGACCGAAGATCCGGTATGGGAGCAGCCCCCGCCACAGGACGAGGCGGGTGCATCAACATGGCAGGCCGGAGCATGGGAATCTCAGTACGATTACCCCATGCAGACGTCATCAAGTTCAAGCGGACCGCCATCCTTTGCCACTCGGTCATTCTCATCCCGTGGGTTCCGTGAACTCAACTATGGGATGTCCGAGTTGACAAGGAGGGTGGACGACATTGATTTGCGCACCGAGAGCATGCAACAAACTCTCACGCAACATGTCGCCGACACCCAGCAATGGCAGAATTTCAGCGACAACCAATTCCGCCAGCTGAACGCGATGATGGCTCAGAATCAGAGCAATTGGGATGCCTTCTTCCGCTCCCAAGGCTACGACCCGAACCAGCAGATATGAGCAAGAACAAGCTTGGGGGAGGACCCCCCTTCTCACGGTAACTTGTATCTTTCCCCTTCCCTTTATTTCTTGCATTTGCTAAATCTGAAAAAACCATAAAAATTTGCAAAACATAAAAAGAAGAAAAATATTTCCCTTTTTCATGCGCGGTATGAATGTGTATAATTTTCCTATGTTGAGATGATGAATAGTTGCTCTGTCCTTTATTCCTCTCTAAAGCTAGTTTACAACTTAGTACTCTCTGAAGAGTTAGGTTTGTTGGTAAATCTTGCCTTGAGCTTGAATCTTGTGGGTAGCATATGCATTCTCTAGTTCTAAGTTGTTGAGAGGTATGATATGATAGATAGGGCTGCTATGATCTTGCTCAACGTAAAGCTTGAATTCCGGAGTTTTATTTTTCAAAATGACAAATTGATAAGTTCCTCAATGATGAAACTCCCACCACAGCCATATGTAGTGTTTACATTTGAAAACCTTTACACATATGCTGCTTGTTTCACATTGAGCTTAGTCAAAATTGTTGTGACCCTAGTAGAACTCTTTTCATGCTTTCTTGATCAAGATCATATACACACATCCACCGCCATGAGCTATCCTTCTAAATCAAGAAGATAGCATCCACCATATCCACCATATCCACCGTGAGCTATTCTTCTACACCGGAAGAAAGCCACTATCCATCCATCCATCCAAAGAAACACTCCATATATCCATTGCAAAATTCCTCTCTCAAAGTATTCATTGCAAACTAGGACTATGGCTACGCAAAAAGAAAAGAAAAAAAATGCTCAAAAAAAAGAGAGCAAGCAAAAGATAGCCATAGCCTAGAAACTCCAAAAGAGAGAAGGAAAATTCAAAAAGGAGTTATTTCTTCCCATCCACCATTCCTCTGTTCTCCCACACGCTTGCACATCTTGATCAAGATTGTTTGAATTGATGTTTTTCTTGGATCCGGTCTTTTGACATAGCAATATTATGTGAACATGAGTGCCTCATATATCCCTACCTTGAGCTCCACATAAAGCCTTATTTAGAAGTAGGTGATTATAGGCAACACTTTGCCTTGGTGAGGAATCATACACATATTGAGTGATCCGAGAGAATCATTTGAGGAACTTGGTTTTTATTTTCAAAATCTTTTGAAAACCTCCGGAATAACATAGCGGAATCTAGAGCAAGTGATTGGTGCCCTGCAATTGTTCTATCTCTCAACCATCCAAGACAATGAGGTGTAAAAGCCCCATGGATCGAGGTAAATGGGTAAGTTATGTGCCAACATATTTAATTCTAGGAAGAGTACTTTGTTGTGCGCATAGTATTATTGAGGAGTAGGACATTGTAGCAACTCCTGATCAACAACTTAAGTTTATCTTTGCTTCGGGACGAGCAAAGGGTAAGCTTGAGGGAGTTTGTTGACGGCTGTTAAGTACCATTTTCAACCGTCAACTATACTCGAATAAAGGAGAATTTGGCATTTCATACACGCATGCTTTAGCACAATAATATAGTTCCACTTGTACTTGGAGAACTTTGTGCATGCAGGAGGAAATGTGAAGGAAACACCTCAAAAGGCAAGAAAACACACTTTCGACCAATCAGAGAGTGCCACATGGACGTCACACGGATTGAAGGGCCCATTTTCAGCACAGGCCAACGTCAGGGCCCATAGGACAGCCACCTGGAGAAAGCACAGGCCAGGAGGGGCCACCCCCAGGTCGGCCGACCTGGTCAGGTCGGCCGACCCGGCCGGGCGCCCTCTCCGCCTGGGCTTCCACGTGTTGGCTCCTCCGCGACTCCTGATGACGGTTTGAGATGCCTTCCGTGGCGGTTACTCTCCCTTGCCGACCTATTGAGGCTATAAATAGGAGGGTGTGCCTTCACACTCAACACACACCACAAGAAGCATTTCTCTCTTGCTAGTAGTAGTTCTTGGAGTTTTAGTGGAGTTAGGCTGAGTCTAGAGCTCTGTAGTCCCAAGTCTTCACTTGGAATTGGTATGGCTCTTGTATCTTTTCCCTTTTGTAAGACTTTGCTCTTATCAATATATATATCTTTTCTATATAGTTGTGCTTGGGTCATGAGTTTCTTATTTGATATTGTGATCCATATATGTGATAGTATAGTCTACTTGTGTGATAGTAGTTTATATTTATTATACTACTATTGTCATGCTAGTTATATACCGTCACTATAGTCTAGTTTATATGTTATAGTCTCTATGCTTAGTTTTAGCTGATAAAGTATAGCATGGGTTTGGTGATCGTATTCGTACGGTAGCTCTGCCTCGTTAATAGTAATCGCGGAGGGGCAGAGTGCTCTTTGGTCATGCAAGTATGGTACTTGGGTGACTGATTTGCATCAATTATTCGTTAGTCTACTGGTTCGTTGAGGTAGGCGGCAGGTGGTGACAACCCTGTCCGTCCTTTGAAATCCTCCCCGCTAGGCTAGTGCGTAGGCTCTTGGCGGAAGTCGCCTGTGGATGCAGGGGTAAGTCCGTGCCTGAAGTGCTATACTATTGACTGCTGAACCTGAGTGTGGGTCTGTATGTATTCTACTTAGGCTATGCAACTGCATAGGAATGTATAGTAGGAGTAGCTTAGCCTAGTCTTTCCTCCACTAGACTTTATTTATTTAGTAGGAATCTTCTGTGTGTGTCACACTACCCAGTTATTATCATGTACCCGCCTGTCTTGGTTAGATATCCTTGCTAATTGTTAACATGATCTTATATGTTAGTAACGCTTCTTGATCATAACCTTCCTTTGGGATAAACAAATACGATACCCTGAATACTTCCGGGTGAAATGCTACAGCGGTATTCTCCGTACGCTTGCGGATTTTACCTACTTGACTCTAGGACATATTAGTGAACCATTTCTGGCCCCGTGCCGGGAATGATTTATTAATATGGCTTAGCAAAAGTCAACACTCTTCCTCAAGTTGTTGGTGAGCTTTAGGTTCTTGCTTCTTTCTTCAAGCAACTCTTCTTGTCTATCAATGATTCTTTCTTGATTGTCCAACTCCCCTTGTGTCTTATCTAGCATTTTAACCATTTCATGCAGAGAGGGGACCAAGTCCTCTTCTTCATCACTACAATAGGAAGGACTGAAATCGGTGTGAGGACCTACCTTGCTTTCCTTGGCCATGAAGCATCGGGGAGCATCATCCTCATCATCGGTGAGGTTGTTGAAGAGTGACTTCTTGGCTGGTGATAGAACAATGGCAATGTTGGCGATGCAACCCTCATCATCTTCATCATCATCATCGAAGATGTACTCTTGGCCAATGTGAGCTTGCCCCTTGTTGTATGAGTTCTTGTTGGGCTTGGTCTTGTTGTTGTACTTTTCATTCTTCTTGCCCTTGCCATTTAGCCTTGGACAATTGGCAATCATGTGTCCTTGTTCATGACACTCATAGCATCTTCTACTTGTTCTTCTACTTTTGCCTTATCAAAGCTTCTCTTGATAAAGCCATTCTTTATCATGTATTTGCCAAATTTCTTGACAAACAAGGCAAACTCTTCATTGTCTTCCTCCTCCTCCTCATCATCTTCGTCATCATTTGCTTTGAGAGCTATGTCATTCTTGCTTGAGCCTTCATCACCAATGAGCACATTCACTCTTTTACCCTCATCATCACGACTCTTGTGAGCATTTATTCTTCCAATCACTTCATCGGTTGTAAAACTCTCAAATCCATCCTTTTCTTCAATGATGGTGCATAGAGTTGGGTTCCATAACCTAAGAGCCATAAGAAGCTTGTAGTTGACTTCTTCATCTTTGATGTTGTCCCCAAATTCTCTTCTCTCATTCACAATGTCCATGAGCCTATCATGAGTTTGTTGAGGCTCTTCTCCCTTGTTCATCACAAAGAAATTGAATTGATTCTTGAGAACTTGGAGCCTTGACTTCTTTACAACATCAACTCTCAATTTCAGCTACTCTTGACTACTCCTTGGGATTCAAGGAAGAGAGAATAGCGGATACCACTTGAGCGTTGTGATGTATGTTGAGTTGATCCATGGTTGTAGGATTATCCTTGTCTTCCAAGGTATATCCTTTCTCCACTATGTCCCAAATTGGTGGACCAATTGACATGAGATACATCTTCATGTGATGCTTGTACCAACTAAAATCTTTGCCTTCAAAATAAGGCAATCTTCCATTCCCACTGCCATGTATATTTGCCACATCGGCATAGTTGAAGGGCACGACACCATGCAAATCACTTCCCTTACTTGCCGAAGCAAGATCTTGAGGCTTGTCGCCTTCCCCCGGCTTCGACATCCTTTAACCTTTATGCTTTTAAGCCTTGTAGAAGATTATGGATCTGATACCAATTGAAAGTTGACTAGAGCGGGGTGAATAGGCAATCTAAAAAATTAACCCTAAAAAAGGCACTAAGTTTTGATCAAATAACAGGGACGACGAAACTTCCGTCAGGAATGACGGAACTTCCTCTAAAATTAATTAAAGTGCGGATAACTAAGAGGAAGCAATACAATACTTGGTAGAGGAGAAGCTACAGCAATGCACACCTAGCATTCTATGTTGAGACACTAGAAACTCAATTAACAAGTGAAACAAGCACAAATAATATGAAAGAAATACACAAGCACAAAGATAAAAGCGGGAATGTAAAGAGAGACACAAGGAATTAACCCGAGGTTCGGCAACCACACTAAGTAGTTCCTACATCCTTGTTGAGGAGCCACACAAAGTGGCAGGGTCTCTCTCAACCCTTCCCCGCCAAGCAATCACAAAGATCATGCTCGGATTTCTTTCTCCACTTGATTTTTTTCCTCCAGAGGTGAATCGCACCTTCACAAATATCCCCGTCTCACCACAACAAGTTGGGAGCTCAAGGTTGACGCCTAGCCGTCTAGGAGACCAAGTCTCCAAGAGTAACAAGCAAATTAAATCTTGATGGGGAGGGAAAGATGTGCTCAAGCTTTTGAGTGGATGGATTCAATCTTTTTGTGGTTCGATCTCTCTCACTTTGCTTGGAATCTCAAGAACAAGTTTGGGAGTAAGAGGGGAGAACTCTAGCTGAAGAAAGAGTGGAATGCCAAAGTGTCCAACCCTTCCCCATGGGGGAAGGGGAGAAGATTTTATAGAGACTCTCCAAAAACTAGCTGTTACACAGCTTCTCTGTGTCTGACGGAACTTCCGTGAGAACCTACGGAACTTCTGTCAATTCAAAAAAGCTGTTGCGTGTTCAGTTTTTCAACTGAGCCAGAGATGACGGAACTTTCGTGATGAACATCACGGAACTTCCGTCGCTCTCGGATTTGCAACCTAGAGAAACCAGAGGACGACGGAACTTCCGTGGAGGAGCCCACGGAACTTCTGTAACCCTTGGGTTGACAACCTAGAGAAACCAGAGGACGATGGAACTTCCGTGGAGGAGCCCACGGAACTTTCGTAACCCTCGGGTTGACTGTTGTTTGAGGCTTGGAAATGATAGAACTTTCGTGAGTTTAATCATGGTACTTCTGTGACTCTGTTTAGCTCAAAATGGATAGGTTCTTTTTGGCATTGGTTGGCTAACTTCTCACAAAACTTTTTGGTAGGCTTGAGCACATAAATTCCCCTTCTTAGCAAAATTTGTTTGCCCTCCTTTATAGTTTGGCATGCCTATGACTCAAAATAAAATTAAAAACTACTCTTTGAAGTGCTTTTGAGTCCATTTCTCCTTTTCTTCTTTTTAGGAGTAATGGCCATCTTGCAAATGTGGGTTTAGACAATAATTTTGATTATCTGCACATTTACTTCATGAACATGTTAGCAAAATTTTAATCTTTCGTCATCGTACACCAAAACCCACTAGGAGATCCTAGATGCATCTTCACAAAGCCATATGATGGATGACCCTGTCCATGATAAGCACAAGAAAAAGAGCGTGGCTAAAAATCAACAAAATCATGATGATGCACATTTCTAGTTAATCCAGCTTGCATCCTCTCAATCCTCTTACGCCTATAACAGTACTCATCCAAGTGACCCTTATGACCACAGAACATGCAAATGCAAACACTCTCATGTTTAGGCTTTGTTTGCACAGGAGGTTTGGGTTTTGGTTTCTCTATTTGCTTTGGGTTGAAGGAAGGTTTGGGGTTTGGTGGATAGTATGTGTGAGTGGGTTTGATGGAATGTTCCTCATCCTTGTAGCTAGAGCTAGGCACAAACTTACCCACATTTTCACTCTCTTTGTCACACCTGTCAAATCCCAAGCCCAAGTTTTAGGTTAACCTACTAGCACTCTCTTTGACTCTTACCAAGTCACTCTCAATCTTCTCCTCACTCACTAGGGTTCTTTGGAGACGAGAGATCAGGTAGTCATTTTCTTGAACTAGGTTCTCTATTTATTGCAATCTTATCCTTAAGAGAGCCACACACTACACATGGTGGTGGGAGAGCCTTAGAGCGAGTCTCATTTAGCAGCTTGGACTCGAGCTCTTTGACTTTCAGGGTTTGAGCTTCCTACTCACTAGTGAGCTTGGAGCACTTCTGACATGCACCCAAAAGAGTTGGTCTAGCCTTGATTCATCAAGCTCTTTAAGGGTACTCTCAAACTGACTGGCAACTTGAGCATGCACACTTTCCCTCTGTGCAAGATCATTCACCACAACTTGACAAGACTCACACTCAGCAACAATGTCATCTCTAGAAAGCTTAGACCTAAGCGAAGTGATCTCATACTCAGCACTCAACAACTTAGACTTAAGCTCTCTACTCTCACGTACAGCGCTACGAAGCTTATCATCTTGCATGAGCAAAACATCGCGCAAATGATCAAGTTCAGAACAGAGCTCATCAAGAGTGGAAGGTACCTGACTTGTGTCGGAGTCGGAGCCAGAGTGCATGTCATGGTCGTTCTTTGCCATGAAGCAAATCCCGATGAAGCCGTCCTTCCTCTTGACTCGTGGCTTCTCGACTTCCTCCTCAGATCTTGTAAGGCCATCGCTTGATGTGAGGTCGACATCGCTCAAGGCGGCAACGCAGGTGTGTGCAATGGCCTTGGTGAACTTCTTGGAGTTCTTGCCTTTCTTGTAGAAGCGGTTCTTCTTCGGTGTTGTTGTCGTGGTACCCGGCCTTCTTCTTCTTCTTGGGACAGTCAGCAATGATGTGTCCCGGATCACCACACTCGAAGCAGGTTCTTGAACCACCTCTTCTTCTCTCCTTGTGGTTGTTATAGAACTTCCTAAACTTCCTTGTGAGCAAGGACAGCTCCTCGTCAGGAATGCACTCCATCTATTCATCGGAAGCTGTAACAAGAGAAGAAAGAGCAAACTCCAAAGAAGACATGTCAAATGAGGGGTTAGTTCCATAAGAAGCACCACTATGACTACCCTTTTGAGAGCTAGAAAGCAAAGCCATGCTAGAAGAAGGATTAACATGATTAGGACTAGATTTCCTACAGAGTTCATGAGATTTTAGCTTGCTATACAGTTGCTCACAGTTTAGGGAATTAGAGGCAGCAGTTTCTTCTACAGTAGAAATTTTAGCCCCCCAAACATTTTCGTCAAGTGAGTCCAGCAGTAGCTTAGCTCTATCATTATCATTGTACACAAGGTTACCACAAGCCCTCAAGTTGTAGACAATTGCCTCAAACCTACGAAAAGTTCCATCTAGTGACTCGCCAGGTTTTTGTGCAAAGATTTGGTATTGTCTGTTGTAAGAATCCTTGCGCATAGACTTGACTTGATTGGTACCCTCATGATACGTCCAAAGCTTATCCCAAATTGCATGAGCAGTTTCAAGATGTGCAACATGATCAGGTTCACTCCTACCAAGAGCAGAGAGCAGAATGTTGACAGCCTTGTAATTGTTTTCATACCCAGTTAACTCACGTGCAGCTGCAGTGTTGAGGTCTTCTGGTATGGCATACTCCTGCTCTACTATCTCCCAAATTGCACGTCCTTGGCTTATGAGGTAAGCCTTGGTCCATGACTTTCAGTAGGGAAAGTTCTCTCCATCAAACATCCAAAGCTTGACCGCACGCTTCTCCATGTCGTCTTCGGATCACAAAGCCGATGAAGGTCAACTAGTGATCAAACTGGCTCTGATACTAATTGAAGGACCAAGAAGGCGACCAGAGGGGGGGGGTGAATGGGAGCCAATTAAAATTCTTCTCAAGAACTTGGCCTATATCCCAATTAGAACCCGAATCAACCTCTGAAAGAATCACCAAGGCCACACACACCAACTTGTGATGTGCTAACCCTAGGAATGACTCACACCAGCAAAATAACTAGAGAGAAGCAAGGAAAAACAACCAAAACTTGAAACTAGGAAAGAAAACCCAAAACAGGCAACTCAGAGTGACCATCAGCAGTGCCTGTCAGGAGCATCGGCGGTGCCGATTGGTTCTACCGACAGTGCTGGTCATCTCATCGGCAGTTTCGATTGAGTTCAGAAGAAAAACCTAAGCAGGTCATCGGCAGTGCCGATCTGGATTTTCATCCCCGCATCAGCAGTGCCGGTGCAAAGATTGGCAGTGCCGATCGACCCCTGATAGAACAGGATTTGGGTTAGGATTAGGCAAAAACTTGACCAAAACCTAATCAAACGAACTCCAAATCATGCGATTTTTGGACCAGCCAATCCTCAATACATCACGACCCTAATCCTAGATTATCCACTTAATTGGCTCAAGGAATCATCACAAATTTCAGATCTTGTGTCAAGAACACCAAAAAGGAGATACTTGAGAAATCCTTCAAATCGAAGGTGCTAGAGCTTATGATTCGGTCAAGGACCCATAGAGGATTGTTCTAGCTCGACATAGCACCAAGATTCCCCCAAGAAATTTTCCCAAAAACTTGCCTAAAAATGAGATCTACAATTCCCACAAAATAGCTTCGAAAATACAAAAAAAGAGAAATTCTGGATTTAGGGAGAGAGGAAGAACTTGAACACGAATTTGAATCGCATATCATTGATTCATCAAGTCATGGTACATGGATACATGGCTAGGAAGCGACCCTCTTCCTCCCACAATTTTGAAGAGTAAGATATGTCTCTCACACACCCTCTCCTCTATTACATGAAGACCTCTCCTAGCACTTTAAATGAAGACCTAAGGCAAGGCCAAACGAAAGAAAGGCACCTCTTCCACCAGCCCTACCTCTCCTTATATAGGCCTAAGGGTTCTCCACATGACCACTCTACCCTTGACCTACATAACACTGCCACCTACCACTAGGGGCAAACATGTCCATCTTCCTCCTCGTCGCCCGAACGCCCTCAGGCCCTTCACGACTTTGATTCGCCTCGAAGCAAGCTCCATGATGGTGCCACGTGCACCACCAACCACTGCCTTTGGTCCATTGGAAGCCTCTACTTACACCGATGCCCGATCACCTTTGACTTTGTCAATCCTACCGTCTTGATCACCACCCACAGTCTTGAGTTTCAACCATGAAATCGTCCGTGCTTCTTGTATCTCAACGTGTACGGTTGGATCACCCTTGACTTCACCCGGCCTCCTGATCATCTGGACCCAAGTCTCCTACTTGTGCCCGATCCTCTCGCCATTGACCGCCAAGTTGACTCCAGTGACCTACACATCATGAGACAAGCAAACACACTTCCCATCTCCTGCAAACTCTCCAACATCATTACCAACTCCGGTTAGTAAAAACCATGACATGCACAAACTCAGGCAATCCCCAGATTCCCGCATTTCAACTCAAACACCAAACTCAACCAATGTCAATTACTCATCACATATTGCAAACCATGGCACATATCAACATGGTTTCTCAGTCTCCTCAAGCTCTCAGACTCATACTCTGAGCTCTCCTCTGACTTTGACTCCTCGTCCTCTGACTCCTCCTGCTTCTTGGAGGATCCTTGCTGTGTAGATCTCGACGACCTCTCCTAACAAGAAGTCGGAGTGCCCTGCGACCACAATGGCAACCTGATCCCTGTGTACAACTCTGGGGCTGTTGTCCTCTGTGTAGTGCTCCTCCTACGACCCTAGTCGTCTGTCTGGGTATATGTGATTAGCAATGATCTAGGTGTCATGCGTGACTGCTCCAAGTGTTGTGCCAACCATCTGGCTCTCTCTGACTCTGGGTCCAGCCTAGTGCTCTTCTTGCCTCTGGGTTTCTCTGGCATCTTGCCCTTGCCCTTATCCTGTCTTGATCATGCCATCTCTGCTGCTGACAAGTATCACCTGAGGACATGAAGCCGAGACCGAGAAGCACCTTGTAGCCGATTGCCTAAAAATTTAGACTTTGGCTTGCCGGCTATGAAAATGGAGGGGAAAGGGGGAACCTTTGCCCTAATCGATGGTGGCACTTGGTGAGCTGGACTGGGCGCACGCGCAGGAAGCAGAGGCGGCGTTGGAGGTAGCCAGTGGCGAGGTGTGCGGCAGCGGCATAATGCACGGCGGCGACACGGGAGCTGCGCGCGACGGTGCTAGGGTTTACGAGTGCGCACGACTGCATGCGAGGCGGGAGCAGCGGCGCTGGGCAGGCATGGCGAGGTCGATGATAGTTGCGATGGTGTGTGGTGGGCTCAGCAACGCACGGCGATGTCGGTGAAAGGAGCGAGGGCGAGCTCTCGCCGTCGGCGAACGAGGAAGAAACAAAGGAGTTTCTCGATTTTGACCTAGGTCAAATCATTACGGATAGTCGGGATCCAAAGAAGAATAGATCGACAGTCACAGGTCAAGGTTGCGTTGCACGATCAAACATAGTGATCAAACGGTACACTCACTAGACCGGACCGTCCGGTCACTTCGGGATTCTGAACAATCTAACTTCTAGCAAACCAGAGCTTGTGAAGACCGGACCGTATGGTCTTTAGATGAGTTCTGTCTGGTCTCCATTTGTCTTCTCCCCGAAGCTCTATACATTATGCATAGACCGGACAGTACAGTCTGAAGATCGGACTATATGGTCACTCTGGAAATTTTGCTAAATCAAGGAATTTCTTCATTTTCCAAGTTACCCTCACTTAGCACCCAAATAAACACTGCACTTGGAGCATCAAGAGAACTATCAAACACTCCTTTTCAAATAGTGGCTCTTTATGGCCATATAATTTTCGTGAATGCCCAATGAAGAATCAAGCAAATAAGAACAAAGCGAATACGAGCCAAATGGGTATGTATGAGCTTTAGTCCATGAACCGTGCGAGTGGGTTTAACCTCAGAGTTCATGAGAGCTTGCTCAATGGGCATGAAGCACAATCCTTTCCTTTGATCACACTTGTGGAGATGTAATCTCATATAGAACATGAGGCACAAATATCTCCAAATGTGATAAGCCTCCTTTGTGTTTCCTATATGATTCACGCAACAAGCATTTTACAGATGCAATGAAAGTAAACATGCGATGTGAATGCAAGCAATATTAAGCAAGACACAAAGGAAACCTAACAATGTCAAGTTTGAACCCCTCTTAAGCTTACTCACTATAAGCCATACCCTTGCCTTGAGAGAAGCCAAACCACCATATCAAGCACTCCCCCTTGCTTATAGCTATCTTGAGTGGGTTAGACATTGACTAATTTTTATGTGTTTTTCTTTTAGTTATTTACACATGCATGGATACAAAGCATACTAGTCGCAAAGGAGTCCTAATTACCATGCAATGCAAGAGAAGGAAAAACACACTACTACTACCAAGAACAAACACGGCTACCTCCCTCATGAGTAGATATATCGTTGAGCTCCATGTCACTTGTGGTGGACTTCACTTGATCTTCATGAAGCTCTTGGTCCACCACCACCACCATCTTCTAAGTCTTGTTCTTGGGCACCCACTAGTACTTCGTTGACCTCTCAGGATCAATAATTCACTTAGGCACCCATATGCTCTTGACCTTTCTCCTCTTGTTTGGTGGTCCTAAAGCCTTAGCATTCACCTTGCCATCATTGTCCCTAAAAAGCTTGAAATGTGTGTTCTCATGGAACAAGTTAGCATTAGGAAAAACAGTTGAACTTCTCACCATAGGACAATCCTTGATGGTGTGACCATCCTTGCAACACCTCTCGCAATAGCAGTCATCAGCGAGTAGGGGTTTGATCCATGCGGGGATAGAGTCACTCGTCCCGTTGATGTCGATGGTGGCGAGATATGAGCCAAGTCCCCAGTGGGAGACATTGTTCACAAGGTTTCTCCCAAGAATCTCCTTGTGGATGGCTCTACCACATGCGAGCCTCTCGAAGCCGTCCATCACCATCTTTCTCCCTTCTTTGAGCTTGTGATATTCCTTCAAAACAAATGGCTCAAAAGAAGAAACCTCAATCGAGGTGGATAGTTCGTCACACATAGTGGAAGCATCACTCTTAGATGAAGTAGAGGAGGGAGAGGCAAGGCTATCAACATTGATGGCCTCAAAAGTAAGTTCAAGGGCCTCGTACTTCTCACGTAGCTCTACATGATCACCCTTAAGTTTGTCATAACTCTTGTTTAGGGCCTCATGAGATGTGACAAGGTCCTTGAGCTCACTCTCAAGCTCACCAACACTGTTCTTAGCCAACTTACATTCTATTCTTACCACATCCAACATTTTAGATTTCTTGACGGTGATGTCGCGGGCTTGCTTAAGCATACTACAAAGCTCGGCACATGAGAGCTCCTTATCATCGCTGTTGTCGCTGCTCTCATGCTCACTCTCCTTAAGTTGGCTCGCGGCCATGAGGCACGTGGGAGGTGGAGGAATAGCTCAAGTTGGCTCCTCATCATCGCTTGAGGAAGAGGATGTGTCACTTGAGTTGTCACTTGTCCACTCTCCAACAGGGGCCTTGCGTGAGAACTTCTTCTTGTGGTCTTGAGCTTTGCCTTTGCCTTTGCTCTTTTCCTTGTTGAAGTACTTCTTCTTCTTTTGCTTGGCTTTGGTGTCCACTTCTTCTTCTTCTTTATCACTTGAGTTTTAGGACTTGAAAGCTTCTTTCTTTGGCTTGGGGCAATCTCGAACAAAGTGGTTCTTGGACCCACAGTTCAAGCACTTGCCCTTGGACTTGGAAGCAAACTTTTCCTTGAAAGTCCTCATCTTCTTCATGAGAAGAGCCAAGTCATCTTCATCATCATCATCTTCTTCTTCAATTTCTGCCTTCTTCTTGCTCTTCTTGCTCTTGATAGGCTCTTGCTTCTCGGCTTGAGGAGCAAGGTTGGATGGTTGAGGATCATCCAAAGCCAACTGATAGCTCTCGAAGGTGGTGATCTTGCCAAGTACAGCCTTTATGGTCTTGGTCTTGAGGTCACCTAGCAAGGTGATGGTGATGATGGACTTATACTTGGTGTCTTTGAATAGCCTCAAGAATCTTCTTATCACCTCGACACGCTTTAACTTGAAGTCATCCCCAAGAGCATTGATCTCCTCCACAAGTACATGAAAGCGAGAATAAACAATGTTAGCACTCTCATGTGGCAATCTAGTGAAGTTATCATACTTGTTCTTCAGCACATAGTATCTTTCTTCTTTGACATCACTGGTACCCTTATAGAGACCCTGAATCTCAGTCCAGATACCATGTGCTATCAAACTTGCATCTAATCTAGCAAAAACATCCTTAGATATGCATGCAAACAGAGCATTCTTGGCCTTAGTGTTGTTCTTAATGAAATCAGGCTCAAGTAGGTTCACATCCGCATCAGACTCGTGAGTCACCATCCATATCTCTGGATCAAGGGACTTCTGGTAGGCTTGCATGCGACCCTTCCAATACCCATAGTCCTCGCCATCGAAAATGGGAACACTCCCCACCTGTCCCGGTATCCTTACTCAAGGCGATGAAGCCTCAAAGATGAGCACTTGGCTCTGATACCACTTGTAAGGACCGAAGGTGTACGGAGAGAGGGGGGTGAATTTGTAACCCGCTCACGAATCCAAATACTTCAATTCACACTACTAGAACCTAACAATCGTTGTAACCTAACAATTCTAGTAGGCCAAGACCCTATACATGCTAGTGTTCATGATGAAAGCAAGCGTGAAAGCCAGACACACTAGCCTATGCAAGCCACAGTTCAGCCTAGTTACTAGAGCACACAATTGCAGAATAGTAAAGAGGGGTGTCAAGGAATGCTCATGATTTTTTCCCCAGGTCTTAGAAGGATGGCACCTTCCCCTACTCCTCGTTGGACCACTCTTACCGAAGTGCCGGTCCCTCCCACCACCGATGTGGAGTTCTCGCCCACGAGCTTGCAATCACTGCTGGAGTGAAGACACGGTGCGCGTCACCGCTGCCACCTAGGCACAAGCTCGCCTCCCTCGAGAACTTGTTGGACTCCCCGAGCCGACACGGGCGCTCACTAGCGATGCCCCTTTCACCGGCGGGCTCAAACCGGGTACAAACATGTGACGACCTTCACAACCAATCATGATAGGCTCAATCAACGACACCTAACTGGTTTAGGTCTCACCATAGACCAAGAGTAACAACCTAGATCACACCCTCAAGGACACCCTATCCTTAGATGTGCATCAATGCTCAAGTTACTCTCACTAGTACTCTCAAGATATGCAATATCTCCTGCTAGTGCTCTCCTCTTTGCCTCTTGGCTCTCACCAAATGCCCCAAGCAATTCCACAGGGCCAAGAGTGGTCTCCAAGACCCCAGTAAAAAAGTTATATAGGCTTCGAACCTCCAACTAGCTGTTGTTCCACGAAATCAACTTTCTCGACCTATTGACCGGACTGTCCGGTCACTGCCTGACCGTACCGTCCGGTCACTACAATCCTCGGCACCAACGACTTTGCCCTTGCTGATCTCTGTACTGGCCGGACCGTACAGTCAGTTGACCAGATCCGGTCCGTTTCACTCTCCAGTCCGAAAATAATTTCCTGCACAGCTTCCTCTCTACCCGAGCCTCAACCCTACTGACCGTACCGTCCGGTCTTTAGGGCTTCCAGACCTGACAGATTCCTCCCTCCTCGCTGAAAGTCCCAGACAACTCCTCTTTGTGACTATATAGTCCGGTCACCACTGACCCCTCTATCCGGTCACTTCGTCCAAAAGCCGAAACTCCTCGTCCTCGCTTGACTTCGTTTCCCGGCTTCTCCGAACAGTTCCTTGGCTTCTCCACTGTCACCTAGTGCTAATCACTGAGCATCCATGCTCATCCCCAACTAGTGTGACCTAAAAGACATGACTATTGAATTTTGCTAAGCCATACTAATAAATCATCGCTGGCAAGGTGCCATAAATGCTTCATTAATATGTCCTAGAGCCAATTAGGTAAAATCCACAAGCGCACGGAAAATACCGTTGTAGCATTTCACCCGGAAGTATTCAGGGTATCGTATTTGTGTATCCCAAAGGAAGACAATGAATAAGAAGACTTACTTATGCACATATTTACATTGCGAATTGATAAGGATCATCTAACCAAGGCCGACAAGCAATGGATAATGACGAGGTAGTGTGACACACAGAAGATTCTATCTCAAATATAAATAAATAAATAAAGCCAAGTGGAGGAAGAACTAAGCTGAGCTACTCCTACAGTACTTTCATATACAGTTGTATAGCCTAAGTTCTATACACATACATGCTTATACTCAGGTTCAACAGTTATTAACATAACACTTCAGGGACGGACCTACCCCTGCATCCACAGTCGACTTCCGCCAAGAGCCTACGCACTAGCCTAGCATGGAGGAGTTCAAAGGACGGACAGGGCTGTCACCACCTGCCGCCTACATCAGCTAACCGGTAGACTAACGAATAATTGATGCAAATCAATTATCCAAGTACCATACTTGCATAATCAAACAGCACTCTACTCCTCCATGGTTATATTAACGAAGCAGAGCTATCATATAGATATGATCACCAAACCCATGTCATGCCATAACAATGAATCCTAAGCGTAAAGACTATGTCATATAAATTAGACTATAGTGACGGTATATAACAAGCATGACAATAGTAGTATAATAAATATAAACTACTATCACACAAGTGGGCTATACTATCACATATATGGATCATAATATCAAACAAGAAACTCATGACCCAAACACAACTATATGAAAAGATGACATTTATTAAATAGAGCAAAGTCTTACAAAAGGGAAATGATACAAGAGCCATACCAATTTCTCCAAGAGAAGACTTGAAGAACTAGAGAGCTCTAGACTCAGCCTAACTCCACTAAGACTTAAGAACAACCAAGTAGCAAGAGAAGGAATTCTTCTTGTGGCGTGTGCGTGAGTGTAAAGCCACACCCTCCTATTTATAGCCTCTGTGGGTCAGCAAAGGGGAGTAACCACCAAGAATATCCCTACCCACCGCCTTCAGGGATCAACCAGGAGCCTTCACGTGCAAGCCCAGGAGGAAAGGCCGCATGCCTGGGTCGGCCGACCTGTGGGTGGGCTCTCTTGGGTTGTGCTTCCTCAGGGTGGCTGCCAGGTGGGTCCTCATCCCAAATGTCGAGGTAGTTTTGTGTGTTTCTTCGGTGTGGTACTGAAAATAGGCCCTTTAATCCATGGGAAGTCCAGTTGGCGCTCTCTCATTGGTCGAAAGTGTGTTTCTTTGCCTTTTGGGTGTGTTTCCTTCATATTTCCTCCTGCATGCAAATAATTTCCAAGTACAAGTGGAACTACATTATTGTAAACAAATATGCGTGTATGAAATGCCAAGTTCTCCTTTATTTGAGCATAGTTTACGGATGAAAATGATACTTAACAGCCGTCAACAAACTCCCCCAAGCTGATCCTTTGCTCGTCCCGAAGCAAAGATAAAACTTAAGTTGTTGATTAGGAGTTGCTACAATGTCCTACTCCTCAATAATACTATGTGCACAGCAAAGATACTTTTCCTTGAATTAAATATGTTAGCATATTATTCACCCATTTACCTTGATCATCATGGGGCTTTTAACACCTCATTGTCTTGGGCGGTTGAGAGATAGAACAATTGTAGGGCACTAATTACTTGCTCTCTATTCCACTATCTTACTCCGGAGGTTTTCAATAGATTTTGCAAATAAAACCAAGTTCCTCAAATGATTCTCACGGATCGCTCAAAAGTGTATGATTCCTCACCAAGGCAAAGTGTTGCCTAAAATCACCTACTTCTAATAAGGCTTATGTGGAGCTCAAGGTAGGGATAATTGAGGCATACTTGTTCACATACTATTGCTATGTCAAAAGACCGTATCCTAGAAAAATCAATTCACACAATTTTGATCAAGACGTGCAAGTGTGTGGGAAACATGGTGGAATGATAGATGGAATAAATAACTCCTTTTTGAATTTTTTTCCTCTATTTTGGAATTTTTCTAGGACATGGCTATCTTTTGATTGCTCTTCTTTGAAGCATCCATTTATTTTCTTTTTGCATAGCCATATTCCTAGTTTGCAATGATAACTTGAGAGAGGAATTGTTGCAATGAACATATGGAGTATTTCTTTCAGGTGGATGGAAGTGGTGGTGGCTTTCTTCCGGTGTAAAAGAATAGCTCATGGTGGTGGATATGGTGGCTGCTATCTTCCAATTTGGAAAAATAGCTCATGGCAGTGGATGTGTGTATGTGATCTTGATCAAGAAAGCATAGAAAGAGTCTTACTAGGGTCATTAACAATTTTGACTAAGCTCAATGTGAAACAAGTAGAATATGTATAAGGTTTTTCAAATAAGCACTACATATGGCTTTGGTAGGAATTTTCAACATTAAGGAACTTATCAATTTATCATTTTGAAAAATAAAACTCTGGAAGTCAAGCTTTACTTTGAGCAAGATCATAGCAGCCCTATTCACTATATCATATCTCCCAACAACTTAGAACTAGAGAATGTATGTGCTACCCACAAGTTTCAAGTTCAAGGTAAAATTTTAGCCAATAAACTTAATTCTTGGGAGAGTACTAAGTTGTAAACTAATGTTAGAGAGGAATAAAACAGAGCAACTCTTCATCATTTCAACATAGGAAAACTATACACATTCATACCGCGCATGAAAATGCTAAAGAAAATATTTTTGGTCTTTTTATCATCTTCTCAATTTTTTTTTGATTTTCAGATTTTATATTTTTTTTGGATTTTTGGATTTTCAAAAGCAAAAATGAAAACAAGGGAAAGATAGAAGTTACTGTGAGATGGGGGTCCTCCCCCAATCTTCTTCTTGCTCACATTTGCTGGTTCGGGTCGTACCCTTGGGAGCGGAAGAAGGCGTCCCAATTGCTTTGGTTTTGGGCCATCATCGCGTTGAGTTGGCGGAATTGGTTGTCGCTGAAATTCTGCCATTGTTGGGTGTCGGTGACATGATATGAGAGAGTTTGTTGCATACTCTCGGTGCGCAAGTCGATGTCATCCACCCGCCTTGTTAACTCGGCCATCCCAAAATTGAGTTCACGGAACCCACGAGATGAGAATGACCGGTTAGCAAAGGATGGCGCTCCGCTCGAGCTTGATTATGTGCGCATGGGGTAGTCATGCTGAGATCCCCATGCACCGGCCTGCCATGATGATCCTCCGGCCTTGTCCGGTGGTGGGGGCTGATCCCAACCCGTACCTTCGATTGGGGTTTGGAACCCCGGTGTGGCCGTCATGCTTCTCCGTGGTCGGGTTGGTCGTTCGGAGACACTATCCCTATTTTCTCGAGGAAGTCCGGGTTGAAATGTCGGGTGTAGGCGAACGGCCAGTCTCTCATGAGCTCGATGGCTTGTCCTTCACGGTCGTCGACGATGTCGAGGTGCTCCTCAGAGGTAAGCATGGCCGGCATTTCTTCCTCCAAAATTTCAGCTTCGGAGTCGCCATGTCCCGAACTCGGGGTAAGCTCGATGGAGGGCGTCCGGCTCGTGCTTGCCCAAGAACTCTTCCTCTTCTTCCCCCTGATAGCTTGCTTGATTTGATTGAGCATGGTTGCAGACAAGAACAAAAAAAAACAAGAATGACCTTGCATTCGGGTTAACGTTAGTGAAAACAAACCCGAACCCTCCAAAACTTGATTTTGATTCTCACAATCAACCTGAAAATGCACAAAACAAAGGGGAACTATTTTTTTTTTGGGTTTTTGGGGCAGTAGCTAAGTGACGAACACGAAATCTTGAAGAGCAACAAAGTGAACAAAGGAGGAGAGTGAAGAATGAGCTTGGAATGGTGAAGCTCCTCCTCCTGGTCAGTTTTTATAGCCCAAACACCTGAATGGCAGCAAGAAATGGATAGAGCAACAGCTATAGACCCGTTGGGAAAAAGCTGGGGACAAAAAGGTGGGACCAAGGGGTCGGCCAACCTTGTCACGTGAGCCAACGTGCTAGTGGGCCCTCCTGGCTCCCTCCTTTTTTCCACGATGTTCCCCAACGGCTAGTGAATCTAGCCAGTACAACCATTTTGCTCAAATTGCTCGACAAAAATTCTTTTCAAAAAGACAAACCCAAAAAAACCTATTTATATATATATATATATATATATAGATATATATATATTTAAATATGCATATGATTGGAAAAATTCCAATGTGCAAGATGGTTGAAACATTCAAATATGTAAAATGCAAAAGTTAGATATGAATCTAAACTTGATGGAAAGCAAATATGGAATTGAAGAAAATAACTATGGATAAATACCGATTTAACCTCTCGGCGAGGGCTCACCCTTTTAAATCCGACGAGCGGGACTTTTCTCCGGCGTTTAGCTCGATGTGGTGTTGTCCGGTCCCGGAGATGAGGACACGGATGATGCTTCTTGCTTCACTCGCCACACCTTCTTGGTCTTCTTTGTTGGTGTGCTCGGCAGCTTTGCAGACTTCGGAGCCTGTGGCTTAGCATGCGGCTCCGACCTCTTCACCGTCACCCGTCGTGGTGACACTTTTTCCTTCTCGAGGAAGTTCTTCATGAACGTTATGAGGCTGTCCTTCTTTGGGGGCGTGACTTCAACTTCCTTGATGTTGTTCGGGTTTGGCCCATACTTGATGCGGATCATATTGCATTGCTCCTTCCATGGCCAAAAATCGAACTTCTCCTCCTTGCCATTGATATGGAAACGGATTTCTCCGGCTCCAACATCAATGCGAGCATCCGCGGTGCTGAGGAATGGACACCCAAAGATGAGCGGTGTTTTCTTACTGACATCCATGTCAAGTACCACGAAATCGACGGGAATGAAGGAATTCTGGATTTTCATCGGAATATCTTCGGGAATTCCCGTCGGGTAGCGGACCGAGGAATTGGCCAGCTGGAGCTACATCAGCGTGGGGGATAAGGCTGTATAGTTCAGCCTGTCAAAGACGTCCTTAAGCATGACGGTTACACTCGCCCCGAGATCACACAGGGCGTGGTCGAAGTTCTGTGTCCTGATCGAGCAGGTGATCGTGGGACAGCCCGGATCTTTCTTCTTCTCTGGAAGCCGGTTGAGTATAGCAGCGCTACACTCTTTCGTAAGCTTGACAATCTCCGTGGTCGGCATCGAACGCTTGTTGCTGATGTGGTCCTTGAGGTAGCGAGCGTACGTAGGTACTTGCATCGCATCCAGCAAGGGCACGTTGATATGCAGCTTCCGGATTACTTCAACAAAGCATGTGAACTGCTCATCCATAGTCGGCTTCCTCTTTCTTTCAGGAAACGGCATGAAGTTCATGTCATAGAACTCATATGGAGCCGTTTTCCTTAGCGGCATCGCCTCTTTTTCCTTTTTTTCTGCTGGCTTCTCAACTTGTGTGCTCTCCTTTTCCTTTCCTGCAGTGTTAGGATATGGCGGGTCCTGAGTGGATTTACCTCCCCTCGTGGTAACCGCATTAACATTTTCTAAGGGAGTCTCGGGTTGCCCCGGGATTTTCCCCGACTCTACAGGAGGAACAGTAGCAGCCAACTGAGCTAATTGGGTTTCAAGCATTTTATTAAAGCTTAGCTGGTTCTTGAAAGCAGAAGAAGGGCCTTCAATTTTAGTGTGGATGCTTTCTAGAGTCTTACCATTGGTGGCAATCTTTTTACTAATATTCTCATTTGACCTAGCTTGACCAAGAACAAGATCTTTCAAGGAAGGCTTATTATAACCAGAGTTAAAGTTGCCATTGTTACCTCCTTGATAGTTGGGGCGCTGTTGATTCCACCCTTGACCTCCTTGTGGATGGGGCTGTCGAGGGGTGAGTGCGTAGGCAGGATTTGAACCGGGGGAGGCAGAGAAATGGAAAGGGGCGGGATTGGCGGGAGGAAGGGGATGACACCAAGGGCCTGCATGTCAACGAGAGAAAGAGTGGGGAGGGGGTGATGGGTTCTGGGTAGGGTGCCTTCAATGCCGGTGGGGGAGGCTGGCTGGGCCACTTTCCCTGTGGGCTGGTTGGGCCGAGAGGGGGAAGTGGGTGGGAAGAGGGGGAGAACGGGGTGGGCCAGAAGAAGAGAGTTTTCGGCCCATTCTGGCTTTCCTCCCTTTTTCTTTTCCTTTTCTAATTCTTTTCCCTCCTATTTTCTATTCTAATATCCTGGTAATTTATTTAGTAATTAACTAAATGCACAATGCAAATAAAATCTACATGGCAATGACATGATATGCAAATGCAATAAGTTAATTATAATTATTTTAGAAAACAATTTGAGTATGCTATTTTATTAATTGCTTAATGCTAATAATTGGCATTTTTAGAAATTGCAAAAAGTAGCGTGTTACAAACCTACCCCCCTTAAGATGAATCTCGCCCTCGAGATTCAGATAGATAGGTGAACAGATGGGGAAACTCGGGTTTCAATTTTTCTTCACGCTCCCAGGTGGCTTCCTCGTCTGTGTGATGGTTCCATAGTACCTTGCACATTCGAATCACCTTGTTTCTCGTAACTCTCTCAATAACTTCTAGGATCCTGACTGGTTGTTCTGCATATGGGAGATCTTCCTGAAGGTGCACTTCATCTACAGGCAATTGCTCTTCAGGCACTCTTAAACACTTCTTCAGTTGGGACACATGGAACACGTCATGCACGTCTGTGAGATGCGGTGGCAATTCCATCTGGTATGCAACTTCTCCTCTTCTCTCGATGATCTTGAAAGGGCTGATGTAACGTGGTGCTAACTTTCCTTTGACCTTGAAGCGTCTAACACCCCTCATGGGTGATACCTTGAGATATACGAAATGTCCAACCTCGAAGGATAGGTCTCTTCGCCTACGATCGGCATAGCTTTTGTGCCTTGACTGTGCAACCTTCAGGTTCTCGCGCACAATCTTAACTTGTCTTTCTGCTTCCTGTAGTATTTCTGGTCCAAAGACTTGGTTCTCTCCTATCTCATTCCAGAATAGAGGTGTTCTACACTTTCTTCCATATAGAAACTCGAAAGGGCAGATTCTTGTCCCAACTCTTGCCATATTCCAAAGCACAAGCTCTCAACATGTCTTCCAATATTTTGTTTGTCCTCTCGGTATGTCCATCAGTATGAGGGTGATAAGTAGAGCTGAAATTCAGCTTGGTGCCCAGGGACTCATGTAGCTTCTCCCAAAACCTCGAGGTGAACTGAGAGCCTCTGTCAGATACTATCTTCTTAGCAACTCCATGTAAGCATACTATCCTTGACATGTATAGTTCCGCCAACTTCGCACCACTGTATGTTGTCTTGACAGGGATGAAGTGTGCGACCTTGGTTAAGCGGTCAACTATAACCCATATAGAATCATATGCTGATTGTGTACGGGGTAACTCAACTATGAAGTCCATACCGACTTGTTCCCATTTCCACTCAGGAATCTTTAGGGATTGAAGCAATCCAGCGGGTCTTTGGTGTTCTGCCTTGACACGCTGACATGTGTCACATATAGCAACATACTCTGCGACATCGCGCGTCATGCCGTACCACCAATAATGAGTCTTCAAGTCTTGGTGCATCTTAGTACTCCCTGGATGAATGGAGTATGCAGATTCGTGTGCTTCTCGTAGGATCATGTCATGAATCGGTTTCTTGTCTGGCACACATATCCGTTTACCGATCCATATGGTGCCCTTCTCATCTTCTGTGAAGTCGGTGGCCTTTCCTTCCTTAATGAGCTTTCTGATCTCACTTAGCTTCTCATCATCTAACTGTTCCTTCTGGATTTCCTCCTCAAGAGTGGGTTCCACTTCCATTGCAACAGTCTCTAGCTCATTCGCAAACCCAAGACTCAGTTGCTCAAACTCCTTGCATAGCTCTGGTGGTAACTCCTCCACAATTAGGTAGCAGCAATAGGTCTTTCTACTCAGGGCATCCGCAATGACATTTGCCTTCTCTGGGTGATAGTTGATACCCACATCATAGTCTTTGATCAACTCTAAGCAACATCATTGTCTTAGGTTCAGCTCAGTTTGAGTAAATATGTACTTGAGACTCTTGTGATCCATATAGATCTCACAACGATGACCAAGAATATAGTGCCTCCAAATCTTCAGAGCATGTACCACTGCTGCTAACTCTAAATCATGTGTTGGGTACTTCTCTTCATGTGTCCGTAATTGCCTAGAGGCATATGCTACGACATGTCCTTCTTGCATGAGCACACATCCAAGTCCTTGCTTTGAAGCGTCACAGTATATATAAAAACTCCTACTGATGTCCAGTAAGACCAGGACAGGAGCTGACGTTAGTCTTTTCTTCAATTCTTCAAAGCTGGCTTGACAATTCGGAGTCCACTCAAAACTCTTCTCCTTTCCCAACAACATTGTCATCGGCTTGGCTATTCTAGAGAAATCCTTTATGAAACGCTGATAGTACCTAGCTAATCCATGGAAACATCTAATCTCCCATACTGTCTAGGGTGGCTTCCAATCTAGAACATCCTTCACTTTGCCTGGGTCAACTGACACTCCTCCCACAGAGATGACGTGCCCGAGAAATGCTACCTCCTTCAACCAGAATTCACACTTGCTCAGCTTAGCATACAACTTGTGCTCTCGTAGCTTTTCTAGAACTAGCCTTAGGTGTTCCTCATGCTCTTCCTCGTTCTTTGAAAATACCAAGATGACATCGATGAAAACCACAACGAACTTATCCAAATACTCCATAAACACCTTGTTCATAAGGTACATGAAGTAGGCCGGTGCATTAGCCAGTCCAAATGATATCACTGTATACTCATATAACCCATATCTTGTCCGAAAAGCCGTCTTGGGTATGTCTGATGGTCTGATCTTCAATTGGTGGTACCCAGATCATTGATCAATCTTGGAGAAGACACAAGCTTTCTTCATCTGATTGAACAAATCCTCAATTCGTGGTAGGGGATATTTTGTTCTTAATAGTCACCTCATTAAGAGAACGGTAGTCTACACACATCCTCTGTGTCTTATCCTTCTTCTCAACAAAGAGTACTAGAGCTCCCCAACGTGAGGAACTAGGGTGAATGAAGCCTTTCTCTAGCATCTCTTGTAATTGCTGTTTGAGCTCTACTAACTCATTAATAGGCATCCTATAGGGCCTCTTAGATATAGGTGCAGTTCCAGGTATTAAGTCGATAACAAACTTTATATCACGGTCAGGCGGCATACCTAGAAGTTCTTCTGGGAATACATCGAAGAATTCACAAACCACTCATATCTCAACTATGGGGGTGCCCGTGGCTTGATTTAGTACGACTTTCTTGACTGCGGAGTTGGCTACTATGAACTCGACCTTGGTACCTTCAATACTGGTCAATTGTACTGCCCGCTTGGCGCAATGTATCACCCCATTATACTTGCGTAGCCAGTCCATCTCAAGTATAATATCTATACCCTTTGAGTCTAGTACTATGAGATTAGCTGAGAAGTCTACCCCCCTTATTTTAAGGGTGGTCATAATTGATTGGTCCTCATTTCTCCTCCTAGAGAACAAACTAGCATGGTATGCTTCATAATAGCAATCGACAGATTCTACTTTGCAACATAGGCTGATGTGATGCATGAATGTGATGCTCCCAAATCAAATAAAATGGTTGGAGGTTGAGAGTTAGCTAAGAACATTCCGAGCACCACATCTGCAACTTGCTCAGCCTCCTCAGTAGTGACATGGTTGACACGACCTCGAGCATAATTCTGTTGTCCTTGATTGCCTTGCATTGTGTTGGTTGGGATTTGCCTTGGTGTGTTGTTCCGCTGGGGACACTGTCCCACGAAGTGACCTTCCTGTCCACAATGATAACAACCTCGCTTTAAACCACCAATGTTTCCAGAGGTATTACGGTTCTGGTTTTGTGGAGCTATTGGGGCGGCGGGGCGGGGTGCCTGCTGATAGGTGGGGCGAGATGCTTGCTGCTGGTTGGGGCGAAGTGCCTGATTGATGGGGCGTAGCATTTGGAAGTTGGGGCGTGGAACTTGCAAGGGTGGCCTAATTGTGTTAGGAGCTCTGTAGTATGGGCATAGTGGTGACATCATGCGAGGGCGAGTGTTACTACCAGATGACTGCCCTTGGAATGGCATCTTGCTCTTGCCATCCCTTTTGATCTCATTACGTTTGTTCTCCACAACAATGGCCTTGTCTACCAGCTTTTGGAAGTTCACATAGTCATTGTTCAGCAGCTGCAACTAGATATCGTTCTGCAGTCCCCTCATGAATATATACTGCTTCTTCTCATCGGTGCTCACATCATCAGGAGCATAACTAGATAGCTGAATGAATCTATCAGGTACTCACTCACTGACATGCTTCCCTGCCTCAGGTCCTGGAATTTTTGCCTCTTCAGCATCTAGATGCTCGTAGGGACATAGTGAGTACGAAAGCTAGCATTGAACTCATTCCAAGTGATGGACTCCACATCAGCATGGGCATTGCAATAGGCTTCCCACCAGTCTGCGGATACACGGAACAATTGATGAGCTGCAAAGAGGACCTTCTCTCGATCATTGCATTGGGCGATCACCAGCTTCTTCTCTACTGCCTTGAGCCAATTATCAGCCTCCATAGGATCCATGGACTGGGAGAAGGTAGGTGGCCTAGTCCTTAGGAACTCTCCTAACCTATTCTGGGGTGGAGGTGGAGGTGGTGGGGTGTTGTGATTCTGCTGTATGGCGCCCAAGGTCTGGATCACCGTCTGCATGAGCTGAGTCTGCATGGCTAGGAGTTGCTGAAAGTTCGGGGCATTGTTGTTGTCCTCATTGTCCTGCTCGTTGGGATCAGCATTTCCCCTAGTGTGAACCATCTGAGAGAGAAAGAGTGGTGGAAGTGGTGTAAGATGAAATGGAGAGATAGAAGGGAACCCCAACTATATGCATCAAGGAATCATAAGCAAAACGATAGTTTATTAATTAAGCAAAACAAAAGATGAGGTTGTGGACAAGGTGCCAAAGCATCCCACAACTCACATCAAGCACACATAAACCAAGCAAAAGAGTTCATTACATCACGCCATGGAAGCAAATCGATCTAAGCGTTTGATTATTACAACTTTATTCATATGGACAAGCTAGTCTCCTAGGCATGGGAGTTGGCTTCGTCGGAGACAGAAGGCAGAGAGCTTGCACGTTGTGGTGATGTGGCACTCCAAGTACGGATGCTAGAGGAGTAGAGATCACTCTCCTCTCCCATCTTAACCCGCTGATCGCGCCTTAGATAAGCCTCTACATCACCCAGCTGCTTCCGAAGAGTGTGGTTTTCCTTCTGTAAGGCCTCCACAATGTGGCTTAAGTCCACAACAACTCCCTGGGTCTCGTCCATCTCTCTAGTGCTCACATACCATTCTATAGGAGTAACAGTGTACTTCCCCATGCCTGGCTTCTGACAGGAAATGTGGGCAAAGTTTGTCTTCGCTATCCCATGGCGATGAGTGAAGCAGAGGCTAGTGAGAGTTCCAAGTAGCATCATCCACCAAGGCTCCACGTGTAGCCCTAGGAGTGTGGCCACGGTGAGTAGATATGACGTGGTCGTCATCGTAGATGTTGACCTCTGCTATCCACTCCTCACGAAAAGGGCGATCTACCTTCTTGAGGAAGTACTGTGGCCTGTTGGTGATGCCGATCCTCTCAAGTAGCTTTCGCAAGGTCTTGGAGAAAGTCTCACCCTCTTGTCGAAAAGAGCGGTACTTCTCAGCCTGGCGAACGACGGGGTCCTTGTCCTCATCCTCTAAGTCATCATCACCATCTTCAGGGTCTTCAGGGTCCTCCGGTTCTTCAGGGTCTTCTTCCTCTTGGGGCTCCTCAGGATCTTCTTCTTGCTCATGTTCTTCAGGCTCTTCCTCTTCGGTTGCCTCTAGAAGCTCCTCGTCACTCAGCGGGGCCTCCTCACATTCTAGCTGAGTTACCTGCTCACTTGCTTCCCCTTGAACACGCCTAGGGGCAAGGCATCCACAGTGAACTCCAGACGTAGCCTTACGAGCAGTCTTCTTGGTATGGGCCATCTATATTTTTGAAATAACAAGGGATGAATAAGCAATGTTAAAAGAAATCTGAAAAGTAAACAAAAACAAAAATAAGGAAAACAATATTGGATGGACAGGGCTGTCACTACCTGCCTCCTACCACACAGCCCGTGGGGACAAATATAATCCCAGGAAAACTAAGTCTAAACACTGTGTTTACACTTAGACTTTCATACCAGCTCTAGATTTGATAAGCATAACAAATTAATGCTAATAAAGCAATAAAAGTTTATACATGGGGATCCCGCAGATAAAGGGAATAGGAAAACTCACTTTATTACTTGAACAAGAGTTACACTACATGTTACCCGGCCCCGAAGACGAGGGAGTCTACTCTCGCAGGAGCTTCATCCCCGAGGCACAGGTTGAAGGAGCCAGCATCCTGAACTCCTCCCCCTACACCTTTACTCCCTACTTGGGTAAAGTCTTGGACTAAAAATGCTCTTCTTCCCAAAATTCTTCACACCCCCTCGTGGCAATGGGTCAGGAAGTATTTATAGGCAATGGGGAGTCGGTAGGCCAAAGTTGGTCCACCGGGCGGTGGCCCATGCCGAGAAGCCACGTTTGTCGGGCGGCAGCCCAGGCCGGGCGGCCCTTGGATCATGTCGGTTCATGACCGACTCCTTTTGGATGGCTTTGATCTTGTCCTAATGTCAGTTATTTGGTCGGTTCGTACCGACTCCTCCATTTTGGGGTCGGTAGGCCTATTGGGCTTCATGGGCTGGCAACCCCGGGTGGCAACCCGAGGCCGGGCGGCAATCCACGCTGGCCGACATGACAGACCGGGCAGCGGCCTTGGCCGGGTGCCGACCCCCTCCGAGTCGCCCCTTGACTTCTCCTGGTTAGGCCACTTGTTGGCCTTCCTTTCCTTAGCCATATCTCATCATTTTTAGTCTGGAAGGAGAAAACGACATCACGGTGAAGTGTTTTTGCAAACCGGCCGGGTCGGATGATCAGCCTGAAAAATGACTCTGGTTACTCAGCCGGGTGGCTGATTTCAACCGTATATGACCTTGTCGGCCGGTTCCTGATTTCCGCCTGAAAACGACCCTGTCGGCCGGTGAAAATGTATGTTTCACAGTCGCGATCGGCCGACACGGTGTTTCTTCATGTTTTTGCATATTTTGGCTCTCTTATACATGCGAACACATATTTCACCAAAACTCATGGAACCAATTAGTTTTAGTAAGGTTTATTAAGATTCTATCTAAGAATTTCATGCTTTGATGGTTACTTGGTAGTCTAAAAAGGAAAATAAAAGCTACCAACACCCCCCCCCCCACGCTTAGGACTTTGCTCATCCCAAGCAAACTAAGGAAAAAGATCTCATCAAGCCCGAGTTTAGGGTGTTCCCAAAATGTACTCTTGAGTATGTTGGAGGTGGCTAAAGACAAGGCCTTGATTGTTGAAAGGTAGAAGAATTCATTCAAAGCATCGAAGTTCAGGCTAACACTTTTTTATCAGAGATCTACAGAGTTCATCCTCACTTATTTGAAAAGGTTGGCTGGAAAGTGAGGCTTAGTATGGTAACACATTTAGCATACATTTATTGTTAAGTTAAGAGACATCCCTAGTGAATGGACTCACACGAAGGAGTGGGCTATCACAATTGCAACAAATCTTAATAAAGATTAGATTTTTGTGCTAGAGAGAAAGGATGGTCCTTTATTTGGCTCAAAGATATTTTTGAATGAACTTCAGAATTTGACATTGCACATCTATGAGAGCTGACAATCATTTCTTGTTTTCTTTTCTTTCTTTCTTTCTCTCTCTCTTTTTTTCAGCTCTTAGAGCCTAGGGAAACTAAATTGATGGTTCAAATATTTTTGAAGACTTTTGAGCATTTATTTAGGGTTGACCAAAATCTTTCTTGCAGGATCAAGGTTTTCACAAAGAGACAAGATGTTTTGGTTAACATGCTCGGTGAAGTGGATGCTTGTATCCATTGTGGAAACCGCATAACCAAGCATGATTATTTGAGAATTCAAAGATAACGCGAAGGGAAATGGCTGGCTTTCGAAGTGCAACTCCTTCATAAGGACCGGATCTTAACTAAACTCAATGCATGTCTAAATGGCATAACATATTTCTTCTAAGTGGATATTGGTTGTGAAAGGATGTTCTCAAACACAAAAAGGTTTAAGCCATGAATAGAGAGGCATTTAAATGAACCTGTCATACCTATCAACAAATCAGGCTTGGCGGTCCTACTTAAGTGGTACACAAGTGTAAGGGGGTCATTTTTAAGGAGCACCCTTCATTTAGGCCATTTCAGAATTGATTTCTTTGAGAAGAATTATTTTGTTTCAAAAAATTTGGAAAGGAAAACACCCTCAACCAAGGAATTTTCTGATCAAACCTATTTTAAGAAAAAAAACTAGGGTAATTAACTTACTAGTTTTCCCCGTGTCACCTATCGTGTCGTGTGGCCAGGTTACCGAGGGCCCGGCGGGGTTGGCCGCCCGGCGTGCTCCGCCGCTGGTTCGTCACTCTATTTTTTGCTTTGTCATAAGACTAGATTGTTTGTGAGATAACAAGTCTGACCTATGTGTTGCCACATAGATTGCAGAATTTACTTCGAATTGAACACACAAACAAACTCTAAATTTTATTCATAGGACCCTGGCGTATTACATTCAGAGAAAGAAATAATAAAATGCTAAGGAATTTAACTAGAAAGAATAAAGATAGTAACAAGGGAATGCAGGAAATAAACTAGGCGTCAAAAGGGAATCTAAAAGGGTCCTATGGGCGAGGGATATAGTAGGCGTCCGGGTGCCTGGCTGCTGTGGCTATGCGCTTAATCTTGGATCCTAATCCTTTGTGCAGCCACTCCACATCATCTTCAAGCACCTCTCGCCTTAGGTGTTCTTCCCCCATCTGATCTTCAACTTTATCCACCTGCTGTCGCAGCCCCTTCACCGCCTTCCATAAAGCACCTGTTCCATCATCAGATGGTTCACTGACTTCCATTCGTCCAGGCGGTCCATGGATTGGTGGTGGAGAAGGACGGCGCCTAGGCTTAGGGGGCGTGGATTCAGTGGACTCAGTGATCACCCCCGGTGGAACTCTTTGGTACAGCACCTTCCCATAGCCGGTAGGCATTTTGTGCCCATGAATGACATATGGAGGGGGACTATCATTTCTCAAGGTTTCCTCCGAGCTACACACCACTTGTTTGCCAATTTGCTCATAGCAGACCAAGGCCATCCCTTCCTCCAACTGGATGGCAGCCAGATGTGTGACCCCTGTGCCAACCTGAGGGGTCGGAGTGGGAAGGTTTGGTGAGCTTGGCCTAGGACCGGTAGCTTTCCAGGGCGTGAGTGGCCCTGTTGTTGCGCGGGTTGGGGTGGCAGGGCGAAACTGCTTCCCCTTCCCGATCACGCACAAGGGGGATAGGCCCTGATGTGCATTAGTGCCACCGGCTGGCTCAGCATGGGATGCTGGCCGGCGGGATCCATCGCCCGACCTGGCAGGGGATGCTGGCCGGTGGAATCCGCCGCCTGGCCTGGCAGCGGATGCCTGCCGGTGCAGGCTGCTACCCACCCGAGTTGGCGTGGCCGCCCGGCGTGCGCTGCCGCCTGCCTTGGCCAGGGAAGCTGATTGGCAGGGCAGAGCAGGCTTATCGTCAGAGGGTTCTTCGAGGATGAGGTGTCGGGCAAGACAGTCACTAGGTGGGTTCATAATTTCCCGGCCAGACATGGAGAGTGGTGCCCTGGGTGTGGCTTTTTTGTTCATCTCAGGTGACTCGGACATGGGTTTTCAGTGTGTGCAGGGGTCATGACTAGGAGGATCCTTTTAAGGGAAGAAGGGCCCTAAACTGTAGGAAGGATAGGGATGGAGCCGACGAAGGCTCCTCCGGGTTTGACGTGAAGGCGGGGCAAAATTTTGAAAGTTTGTTGCCGCCGCCCGGCGCGTCACGTCGCCCGACGGGTTTGGCCGCCCGGCTAGGGTTGCAAAACCCTAAGCTACAATTTGGGCCTATAAAGGTCGAGGGAGATGGTTGGCTGGCCAGTGGGCCCAGCCACCCGGCATGCCTTGCCGCCCGGCCGGGTCTGACCGCGGCGAGTCAAGTGCTCGGTCGGTTTTTTTGAAGGAAAGAAAAAGGAAAAATACAAGGCCTGTTAAGGTCAGAGCTAGACCAATTTTAAGTGGGGCTGAATTCGAGGACATCTATTTCCTCAAACACAGGTTTCTTTGGCTCAAGAAAGATTTTAGGCCTATGACCATTTACCTTGAAGATATTTCTGTCATCACTTTGCAAGGTTATGGCCCCGTGGGAAGAAGCATTGAGTACCGTGTACGGGCCTTCCCACATACTTCTAAATTTACCATGACCAAATAGTTTAACTTGAGAGTTAAATAGAGTACCTTGTCTCCTTCCCTGAATTCTTTATGGCGAATCCGTTTATCATGCCATCGCTTGGTCCTTTATTTGTATAATTTGGCACTGTGGTAAGCGCGTTTTCTCTCTAATCCTCTAATTCTGCTAATTGGACTTGTCTCTTGATTCCTTCCAGGGTTAGGTCCATGTTCCATTTCCTTATAGCCCAGTGTGCTTTAAATTCCATTTCCACCGGCAGGTGACATGTTTTACCGTAAACTAGTTGGTATGGAGTCATCCCTATGGGGGTTTTATAGGCTGTCCTATAGGCCCAGAGTGCTTCTTGGAGTTTGTTGGAGGTTTCAACTTGACCACTAGTTTGAGGATGATATGGTGTGGCAAATCTATGATCCACCCCTAGCCTGCTCAAGGATTTTCTGAAAGTGCGGTCGATAAAGTAGGAACCTCCATCACTTATCATTACTCGCGGTACCCCGTACTGTGGGAAAATAATCTCATTGAACATCTTGGTAGCATGCTTTGAGTCTGCCGACCTACATGGCATTTCTTCTACCCATTTTGAGACGTAGTCCACAGCTACTAAGATGTACTCATATCCTTCTAAGTTTGGGAAGGGTCCCATATAGTCAATTCCCAAAACATCAAAAATATCCACTTGTAGATTGTTGGTGAGGGGCATAGCATCTCTTGAGTTGATATTTCCATGTTTTTGGCACCTGGGGCATCGCCGCACCAAATCTTTTGCATCTTGGTACATGGTGGACCAGAAGAATCCGCTCTACCATACCTAAGCATTTGTATGGAATGCTCCACAATGCCCTCCATAGGGGGATGAGGGATATCTTTCCAAAGTTTTCAAAGTATCTTGTATGGGTATGCTTCTTCTTAGCAGACCATATGAACATAGTAGAAAGAGATAGGGATCATCCCACAGGTGTATTCGACTATCTTTTATGATCATCTTGCGGTCTGCCCCAGGAGGTATGTACCCGGCTATGACATCTCTGTTTTGAAAAAATAAATTTACTTTTACTATATAGTGGGACCCATAGGCCCCACCCGTCAGCCTCCAGCCCTCAGCACCGCCCGCCGCCCGCTCCGGGGCAGCGCTGGCGCGCGCGCGCGTGAAGACGCCACGCAGCGCGGCACGGCCCTGCGCCCGGGTCCTGCTGCTTCAACTAGAGGGGGGGGGGGTTTACCCCAGCTCTCCTTGCTCTCTCCTCACCCTCATTCTTTCCTCTCAAACTTGGTTCTCTCTCTCCCTCTGTTCTCCTCCGTCTCCACTGAAGCAGGCCCGAGGCCGAGCTCCATTCGCCGCCGTCGCCTCCCCAACCAATCCGTTACCCCAAGCCGCCGCTCAAGAATTCTCAGTAGTTCTCCATGGCCATCAATTGAAGTCCACCATAGCTCGCAACTTGGAGTTGTTCTTCCTCTCGGTGAGCTCCGGCAACCCCTCGGCTTCTCTCTCAAATATGATGGCCATAATCACTCCTAGCCGAATTCCTCGCATTGGAAGTTAGCTCACTTGTTTGCGCATCCATTGGGGCAGGTCCGTGACTTGTTTATGTGGGAAAACAAGCCGTGATCTCTATTCTTCTCTCCGTCGTTGCCCCGCTAAAGCCACCGTCTGCCACCGCCCGCCGTCTCCACTGTTACGGTGAGCCGCCCGTCGTAACCGGCTTCTCCTAGTACTAGCTTGTGATGTATCAGACGAGATCATCGAGCAGCCTATCGAGATCGAACCTGAGGTGGTGATCGTCGAGACCAACCCCGCACCTGGAGCGTCGTGTCCAAACGAACCCCAAGGCAAGCCCCGGTGCATCCCACCTATGTTTCTAAATTCTTGCTTTTATCACAGTCAGTCACGTCATGATTGTGCATTAGGTTCCAGGAATTGATTGACACCCACCTGCATTACTACCATATCCTATGATGTCTTCATACTATACAGGTACAGGTAGCATGATAGGCGCTATGCTTACATCGTAGGAATATCGGTAGCACTACATAGGATTATCTTAAAGCATGGAGGCTTTGTTGATTGAGATCTTTGAGAATTCAAATGAAAGTTGATGATGATGATGAGACCGGACGGGCCCCGTAGAGGAAAGGGCAAAGACTGGGTCTTGCAAGGTGGTGCCCCGTCCGTGTCAAATTAGGACCATGTTGTGGCCTAGGGAGCAAGTATTGAACAATACCGATCTACATGCTGGTATATGGGACCCAGTAAGCTGATGTACCCTAACTACCTTAGTGGTAGGACATAGCCAACTTTCTTTTTCTGGCTGTTAGTGAGATTGAAGTCTCACAGGAGGGAAATGGTCGTCGCCCATGGATAACGTCTGGGACGGGTATCAAGTGGGGTCTCCATATTCCCGAGGAAGGTGGAAATGGATCGACCTCTGGTTGGGGTTAGTGGGAAAAGTTGTCCTATATGACCAATGCGGTGCGTATGTGTCGTGTAGTCGGATTTTACCCAGTTGGTGAAATTGGTTCGAATCGCTGTCACTCACAGCAATGAGTATCGCTTGATCGCTCGTCACAACAGAGATAATCGAGAGTAATGAGAAGAGAAGAGTTGGATGAGTTAAGATATCCTTGCTTGCAAAACATGTTTGCAGTAGTTGCAAGATGCAAGCCTTAATATTAATGAACATAATCTTGAGCTAAAATTTGAAAATAGATATCCACCAATAAGTGTTGTTTTTGTAAGTTTGAGCCAACCCACCAGCCAAAGGCCTATGCAATTTAGGCGTCGGCCTTAGTGAGCCATGTTGACGGGTTAGTCTTGCGGAGTATATTAGATACTCAGGTCTTTGTTCATAATATTTTGTTCATAGGTGATGAGCCATATCTATATGGTTGGTCCGAGAGCATGCCAGGAGAAGGGCAACTACTAGAGGGGGGTTCCATCCAGTGGGAACGCATCCCGTCCTCAGAAGAATAGAAAATCAGCCTCGTTTGGAGAGTGTAGCAGTTGAACTGCTTTGGAATAGAGTCTTTGTGGATGAACAACTTCCGTTATGAGTTTTTAAACTCTTTTGTTGTAATAAGTGTTTTTCCGCTGCAAAACTCTAGTTTGTTTTTTGAAAACCTGGTTGTATTATACCATGATGTAATATATTCTAGACTTGTATGAATGTATGTGCTGTTGTAACTCGCTTCATTGAGTGTTGTTCTGTACTCGATCCTGGTTATCCCGGAGGGGATGTCACAACTGGTATCAGAGCAATACAAGAGCAACGGCATAACATTCTCAAGTCCGTTTTCAAAATTCAATTTGCAAAACTTCCATAGGACCCCATGAGTGAGAACGGCAAGTTAGAAAGACGCTAGAAGATGCAAGTAGATGTTGCTATTCATTTTAGAGTATGTTGCTAACTATTAACTTATTAACCTTATGTTGCATATTACTTGCATCATGTCATTTTGTATAATTGATAATTTTGGAGTTTTGGGGGTTAAGTCTTTGAACTGTTAGTTTTTCTCTCGTCATTTTTGTTTACTTTGTTTTACTGTGGGAAGAAGTGTTTAACCTGTTAAACCTTTTTCCTGCAGATGCCACGGTGACAGAGACATGTTCGCGAGCCTGACGTGCAGGGGGCACGTGCGGCAGACTTAGAGCATCAGCTTCATGACATGGAGACACAGTTAGCCGAGGTCACTCAGCAGAGAAATAGCCGGCAGGTTGTTTTTTGAAAGCAGTTTGAGGCAGACTGTCGTCGGATCCGTGAGTCACGCACACGGATTGTAGAGCTTGAGGGACAGGTTGTGGAGGCCACTGAGGACCGTGACGGTTTTCACCAGCGAGCGATGGACTTAGAGGAGCAGATGGCAGCACTCACCGGAGAGCTTGACGTGACCCGACAGAGGGTTACAACCATGAAGGGTGAGCTTACGGGGGTTACACAAGAGCATAACCAGGCGGTCGAGCTTATGCTCAACATTGCCGACCAGAGGGATCAGCTCCTGTTACAGCTCCAGCATGTTGTGGAGGCGCAGCAGGTACTCGAGGAGCATCATCAGGATCTTCACCTACAGATCGCGTAGTTAGAGCACCAGCTACAGCCACAGCAGCAGCTCGACGGACAGGCAGGAGACGACGAGGCCCCTGTGTCGGGCCTAGACTCTGAGGGACCCCCTGTTGAGTCAGAGGACGAGGTTGCGTCATACGCGGATAGCCACGCACCACCACAATAGATGGTGCGAGAGTAGCGGTAGGATGATAGGAGTAGTGGAGCAGGAGTAGGAGGAGCCACATTTTTACTGACAGGATGTCAGATTGTATAGCCACCGGGTATTAGGCTAGAGATATGGTTGCCTGGATAGGATGGCAATAATAGCCACATTTTTGCTGACATGGGTCAGATTGTACAGTAGGTCTATAGTAGACTCCCACTATAGCAGCTTGTACTGGTAGTAGTAGAAACTGATGTATCATGTTGCTAATGAATAAAAATGGATGTTTTTAGTGAATTACTTCAGTTGAGTATGTCTCAGACTAAATTGCAAACTGATTATAATACATGCCAATTTTATTGCTCCGCAGAGATGACCAGTGGTGATAATGGCATCGGTGATGCGGAAGGGCAGCAATGTCATTTGTGTCAAGACAAGGACGCTCGTATAGCAGAATTGGTAAGTCAACTATATGAAAAGGATCAGTTGTTGGTCATTCAAGAGAGTCGATTAAACGACACGGATGAACAACTTATGAACATGGATCAGCAACTCGCAACGGCTAATCTTATGATCCAACAACTAGAAGGGGATTTAACTCAGATGCATAATAATGTGATGAATCAAGAATTTGAGCAACAACAACATGAGGAAGAGGAAGAAGAACCGGAGGAAATTATGGATATGGAATCGGTAATGGAATCAACAGAAATTCCGCAACTACACGATGAGAGTTCAGAAGTGGAGGATTCTAGGAATCAGGAAGTAACCTCCATGTTTCGCTCAGTACAGTGAGCATTATCGCGTTGTATCGTGTACATTAGGAATAAAAAGGGGTTGAAATAGATGTGCAGTAGCTACGAGTGGGCATGATGAATAAAGTTGATGTGAACTATGCGTGTTGACCTATACTATATATCGAATGTTAAGATGCTACAATAAGCTGTTATTTTATGTAAAGTTGTGCCATGGAAATATTGTTATCAATTATTCCAATTTCACACATAAGTATTGAGATATTAATGAAAAGATTTTTCTTGGACAGAATGGCTGAAACAGGAAATGGAAATGGCGCGGAGAATTCTCTGCATGGAGGGACAGAAGTGCCACCACCCCCACCCACTTTGGCACAAGCCATTGTGGCGATACTAAACTCTGGTGTGGAACAGGAGGATCTACTTCGTCAATTGGTTTGGAATACAACACCACCAGAGAATCATCAAGGTCATCATGCTCCAGCTAATCAAGTAACTTACCCGGACTTTATAGCCACTCGTCCGCCTACTTTCTCAGATACGGGAGAACCCCTGGAAGCGGATCATTGGCTGCGCACTATTGAATCCAAGCTGGAGTTAATACCATGCACGAATATTCAGAAAACCTTGTTCGCCACCCAGCAATTCAAGGAATTGCTGGAGCTTGGTGGGCAAATTATAAGACAATGCACCCACTTGATCATCAATTCACTTGGGCAGAGTTTATTAACGCTTTTCGAGAGCATCATATTCCAGAAGGTCTTGTAGATCAGAAGCGGAATGAGTTTCTGGCACTAAAGCAAGGTGATATGATGGTGCATGCTTACTCTAAGATATTCAACCGTCTTGCCTAGTATGCCTTAGAATATATGGATACGGAAGACAAGAAGAAAGCTTGATTCAAGGGAGGATTAACTACAAAACTGCAGTCTCGTATTGTTCTGAATCGGACTGCTAGCTTCAATGAATTTGTCAGTGATGCTATTATTCTCAAAGATTCTCTTCGCATCCATAAAGCTGCAAAGGACAAGAAGAGGACTTGAATGGGATAGGGAAGTGGAGGAGCACCCAAGTATAGGTTGGTGTACACTTCGCCAACAGGTCAGCGCTATCGTGCTACACCTTCCCGCGCAACTATCCATCGGGCACCTCAGCAACCACCACAACAATATCAATTTCGTCCACCATATCAGCAGCAGAATGTGCAGCAGCCTCAGCAAACCTATTCAGTACCACTGCCGAATGCTCTACCTTGTTACAATTGTGGTCATCCTGGACACTTTGGTCGTAGTTGTCCATAGCCACCGAAGGCATCTAATGCACCACGCCCTCAAGGACCAGGACCAAATCAGCAAAGGAATCAGCCCAAGAATCCTCAAGTGAAAATGGGACGTGCTAACTTCACCATGATTGAGGAAATACCGGAAGGAGGACAAGTTCTCGCGGGTATGTTCTCTATTACTGAACATCCCGCTATGGTATTATTTGATTCCAGAGCTACTCATAATTTTATCAGCAAAGCATATGTTCAACTTCATCATATCATGCCATCTGAACTATCATGCCCACATCTTATTTCTACACCTGGGAGTAGAATACTTGCCAATCAAATTATGGCAAAAATACCACAAAACTGGGTAGCAAAGTTTATCCTACATCTTTGATCATTTTGGAAGGGCAAGGATTAGATGCAATTCTTGGGATGCAATGGATGAGTTTTCATAGAGCAGTCCTAGATATAGCTTCTCAAGCCGTATATTTGGATTCTCCTATCCATGGTCAAGATTGCTTGACTTTAACCATCCCACGAACCCTCTTGCCAATGGTCAATAAAGTCATCGATAGAAGTCTGAGAGACATACCGATAGTCTCAGAATATCCAGATGTTTTTCTCAAAGATTTACCAGGATTACCTCCTAAACGGGACATAGAATTCAAGATAGAACTCCAACCTGGAACAACACCTATATCTCAAAGATCTTATCGGATTCCTCCCAATGAACTTGCCGAGCTGAAGGTACAATTACAGGAATTATTAGACAAGGGATACATACGTCCAAGTTCATCACCTTGGGGTTGTCTAGCCTTGTTTGTCAAGAAGAAGGATCAAACATTAAGGTTATGTGTGGATTGTCGGCCTTTAAATGCCGTTACTATCAAGAAGAAGTACCCACTACCTCGGATTGATATCCTATTTGATCAGTTAATGGGGGCCAAGGTATTCTCTAAAATAGATCTTCGTTCGGGATACCACCAGATTCGAATTAGAGCTGAAGACATACCTAAAACAGCTTTCTCTACCAGATATGGACTCTATGGATATCTGGTGATGTCTTTTGGTCTGACCAATGCACCGACACATTTTATATACCTGATGAACTCGGTATTCATGCCAGAATTGGATAAATTCGTAGTAGTTTTTATAGATGATATTCTGATTTACTCCAAGTCAGAAGAGGAGCATGCTCAACATTGCGAATTGTTTTCCAACACCTAAGAGATCACCAATTGTATGCCAAGTTCAGCAAATGTGAATTTTGGTTAAAGATTCTTAGGTCATGTGATTTCAGCAGAAGACGTAGCGGTCGATCCAAGCAATGTTCAGTAGGTATTGGATTAGGAACCACCAAAGTCAGTCACTCAAATCCAAACCTTTTTAGGATTGGCAGGCTACTACAGAAGATTTATTCCCAATTTCTCGAAGATTGCTAAGCCAATGATAAAATTATTGGAGAAAGATAAAAGTATGAATGGAACAAGGAATGTGATGAAGCTTTCCAAACTTTAAAGAGATTGCTAACCTCTGCACTAGTGTTAGCCCAACCAGATTTGACGAAGCCATTTGATGTTTACTGTGATGCTTCGGGTACAGGACTTGGTTGCGTCCTTATGCAAAAAGGTCGAGTAATTGCATATGCATCACGACAACTTAGGAATCATGAGGAACACTACCCAACACATGATTTGGAATTGGCATCAGTGGTTCTAGCCTTAAAGATTTGGCGACACTATCTTTTAGGAAATCTGGTACATCTCTACACGGACCATAAGAGTCTCAAGTACATATTTACACAAGCAGATCTGAATACGCGTCAAAGGAGATGGTTGGAACTAGTAAAGGATTATGAGATCAAGATTCATTATCATCCTGGTAAAGCAAATGTTGTGGCAGATGCTTTAAGCCGGAAAGTGCATTGCAATAACCTCACCACTCAGTTACTGACCAAGGAGTTAAAGAAAGGAGTGAGTGAACCCAATCTTCACATTCTTCCATATGGAGTACTAACCAACTTGGCACTTATTCCCACCATTCGTGAGGATATTGTGATAGCCCAGAAGAAGGATATAGGTATACAACATATAAAGAGGCGATAAAAGATTAGAGATATAACATGTTTCCGGGAAGATGATGAAGGTATTGTTTGGTTCAAGAATAGATTGGTAGTTCCTAAGAACTTCAACCTTCGTAAGAAAATTTTGAATGAAGCTCATACTTCCAAGTATTCTATTCATCCTGGAACAAGTAAAATGTATCAAGATTTGAAACAAAGATTTTGGTGGACAAGAATGAAACGAGAAATAGCGAGGTATGTCAATCAGTGTGATACATGTCGATGGGTAAAGGATGACCATTTGAAACAAGCAGAACCCCTTCAACCTTTAAGTATTCCTACGTGGAAATGGGCGGACATTAGTATGGACTTTATTGTTGGCTTACCACTAAGTCCACGGAAGCACAACTCTATTTGGGTTATTGTTGACAGGTTAACCAAGTCTGCTCATTTCATCCTAGTACATACTCGGTATACCATGGAGAATTATGCCGAGCTTTACATATCTCGTATTCTCTACTTACATGGGATACCAAGGACTATTATCTCGGATAGAGGGTCTCAGTTTATTTCCAGATTTTGGGAGCAATTACATAAGTCTCTTGGAAGTCAATTGATTCAAAGTTCAGTTTACCATCCTCACACAGATGGGCAAACAGAGCGAATCAATCAGTATTTGGAAGATATGTTCCGAGCCTGTGTATTGACGTATAGCAAAGATTGGGAAAAATGCTTACCCTTGGCAGAATTCTCATACAACAACAACTATCAGGAGAGTGTTGGGATGTCACCATTCCAAGCCTTATAAGAACGTAGCTGTCGCACACCACTAAATTGGTCTAAAAGTGGTGAAAGAATAATCTTTGGTCCTGATATAGTAAAAGATGCTGAAGAACAAGTACGCATAATTCAACAAAATTTGAAGCGGGCTAAGTCACGACAACTCATCTATACAAATAAAAGGCGAAGGAAGTTGATATTCAACATTGGAGATTAGGTATATTTGCGAATATCTCCCACAAAAGGTGTTCAACGTTTCGGAATCAAAGGAAAATTGGCACCGTGATATATTGGACCTTTTGTTATTCAGGAACAATGTGGACCCGTAGCCTATCGGTTGGAATCGCCTACACATCTTTCCGGGCTCCACAATGTCTTTCATGTATCTCAACTGAAGAAGTGTCTGAAGGCACCGGCGGACGTTATTATTAAAGAAGTGGAACAATTGCAGCCAGATTTAACCAACGATGAACATCCAGTCAGGATCATTGATACAAAGGATCGGGTTACAAAGCACAGAACTACCAAATTTTACAAGATCCAATGGAGTAATCACTCTGAGGCGGAAGCTACATGGGAACAAAAAGAATTTCGGAAAGCAAATTATCCAGTGTTTCTCCAAACCGCGACTTCCTAGTATTGTACGTTTCTGAATCTCGGGACGAGATTCCTGTAAGGGGGGAGGGTTGTAACATCTCTATTTTGAATTTTTTTTTTACTTTTACTATACAGTGGGACCCGTAGGCCCCACCCATCTATCTCCAGCCCTCAGCACCGCCCGCCGCCCGCGCCGGGGCAACGCTGGCACATGCGCGCGCGAAGGCGCCACATAGCGTGGCACCGCCCTGCGCCCGGGTCCTGCTGCCGCTTCAACCAAAGGGTGGGATTTTACCCCGGCTCTCCTCGCTCTCTCCTCTCCCTCATTCTTTTCTCTCAAACTCGGTTCTCTCTCTCCCTCTGTTCTCCTCCGTCTCCGCCGAAGCAGGCCTGAGGCCGAGCTCCATTCACCACCATCGCCTCCCTAACAAATCCGTTACCCCAAGCCACCGCCCAAGACTTCTCAATAGTTCTCCATGGCCATCAACTGAAATCCGCCACCATAGCTCGCGATTTGGAGTCGTTCTTCCTCTCGGTGAGCTCCGGCAACCCCTCTGCTTCTCTCTTAAATTCGGTGGCCACAATCACTCCTGGCTGAATTCCTAGCATTGGAAGTTAGTTCACTTGTTTGTGCGTCCGTTGGGCATGTCCCGGACTTGTTTGTTTGGGAAAAGAAGCCGCGATCTCTGTTCTTCTCTCCGTCGCCGCCCCGCCAATGCCACCGTCTGCCACCGCCCGTCATCTCCACTGTTACGGTGAGCCGCCCGTCGCCATCGGCTTCTCCGCTGCCTCCTCCTTGCAGCACCGCCCCCAACCATGGTTTTGGCCGGACGAACCAAGCTCGGGTCTAGCTCCGGCGGCAGAATCGCCGCGCGCGAGCGCACGCGAGCTTGGGAGCTCCCTGGAGCTGGGCCGTGCCCCGGGCAACTGGGCTGAGTGGCTGGGCCACCATGCGGCTGGGCCAGGTGCAATAACGGCTGGCCCGCTGAGTGGCCCATGAGGCTAAGTTAAATTGGCCCATTTCAATTTCTAGGCTTTTTCTTTTAAAAATAATTCCAGGACTTTGAAAAAAATTATAACCACAGTTTTAGACCTCATAAAGTTATGGGGTTAATTTTGTTAGGTTCCAAATATTTTTCTCTACCCCTTTATAAAATAATAATAAATATTTATTTTCCATGATTTTTAAGCATTTAAATAAGTTAATGAAATACCCTTTTAATTGTTAATTAGTTTAATTCTTTAATTAATGTTTTTTAATAGTTTTATTTTATGATTAAATGGGGTAATTAAGGGTAATTAATTTGGATTAAAGCATGTCCATCCCTTTTCATTCATAGGTTTAATCACTTTTAATAGAAGGAAATACTTCACACAAGAGTAATTAAGTTCTTCTCTACTATTTTATCGCCATTTCGCATTAATGCATTGCTAGTACTATCTTGCGACATATCGACGAATTGTATATGACCCGAGATCATCAAGCAGCCTGTCGAGATTGAACCTGAGGTGGTGATCGTCGAGACCAACCCTGCACCTGGAGTGTCGTATCCGAACGAACCCCAAGGAAAGCCCCGGTGCATCCCACCTTTGTTTTTAAATTCTTTCTTTTATCACAGTCAGTAAAGTCATGATTGTGCATTCGGTTCCAGGAATTGATTGACACCCACCTGCATTACTACCATATCCTATGATGTCTTCATACTATATAGGTACAGGTAGCACGATAGGCGCTATGCTTACGTCGTAGGAATATCAGTAGCACTACATAGGATTATCTTAAAGCATGGAGGGTTTCAGTTGATTGAGATCTTTGAGAATTCAAATGAAAGTTGATGATGATGATGAGACCGCACGGGCCCCGTATAGGAAAGGGCAAAGACTGGGTCTTGCAAGGTGGTAGCCCCGTCCGTGTCAAATTAGGACCACGTTGTGGCCTAGGGAGCAAGTATTGAGCAATACCAATATACATGCTGGTATATGGGGCCCAGTAAGCTGATGTACCCTAACTACCTCAGTGGTAGGACGTAGCACCCTTTCTTTTCCTGGTTGTTAGTGAGATTGAAGTCTCATAGGAGGGAAATGGTCATCGCCCCTGGATAACGTCTGAGACGGGTATCAAGTGGGGTCTCCATATTCTCGGAGAAGTAGGAAACGGATCGACCTCTGGTTGGGGTTAGTGGGAAAAGTTGTCATATACGATGAATGCGGTGCGTATGTGTCGTCTAGTCGGGTGTTACCCAGCTGGTGAAATTGGTTCGAATCGCTGTCGTTCACAGCAATGAGTATCGCTTGATCGCTCATCACAACGGAGATAATCGAGAGTAATGAGAAGAGAAGAGTTGGATGAGTTAAATGATCCTTGCTTGCAAAACATGTTTGCAGTAGTTGTAGGATGCAAACCTTAATATTAAGAGAAGGGCAACTACCGGAGGGGGGTTCCATCCAGTGGGAATGCATCCTGTCCCCGGAAGAATAGAAGATCAGCCTTGTTTAGAGAGTGTAGTAGTTGAACTGCTTTGGAATAAAGTCTTTGTCGATGAACAACTTCCATTTTGAGTTTTTAGACTCTTTTGTTGTAATAAGTGTTTTTCCGCTGCAAAACTCTAGTTTGTTTTTCGAAAACCTGGTTGTATTATACCATGATGTAATATATTCTAGACTTGTATGAATGTATGTGATGTTGTAACTCGCTTCGTCGAGTGTTCTCAAGTACTTGATTCTGGTTATCTCGGAGGGGATGTCACACCGGCTACAATGTAGTTAACAATATTTGCATACCAGGGGTCTAGCAGTGAGACTTTTAGAAGGGTATCATCTCTGAGGTAGTCGTCTATGGGCAACTCATTTTGATTGGCGACTTGTAGACGAGAGAGATGGTCTGCTACCAAATTCTCGACCCCTCTCTTGTCTCAGATTTCTATGTCGAACTCTTGGAGAAGAAGGATCCAACGAAGGAGTCGGTGTTTGGCATCTTTCTTTGTCAAGAGATATTTCAGGGCCACATGATCTGAGTATACGATTACTTTTGACCCAACCAGATAAGATCTAAACTTATCTATGGCAAAGACGACTGCTAATAACTCTTTCTCAGTGGTGGCATAGTTGAGCTGAGGGCCTGTTAGGGTTTTACTTGCATAAGAGATTGCATAATGCCTTTTGTCTTTGCATTGTCCTAAGACTGCACCAATGGCATAGTCGCTTGCGTCGCACATGATTTCAAAGGGTAACTTCCAATCTGGAGGCTGGATGATAGGAGCAGTAACTAAGGCTTCCTTAAGTGTCTTAAAAGCCACTATACAATCTTCATCAAAGATAAACGGGGCATCTTTTGCTAGGAGATTTGTAAACCTCCTATAAAATCCAACATGGCCGAGGAAGCTGCGGATACCCTTGAGGGTGGTGGCAAGGAGTGAATTACCTCTATTTTTTGCTTTATCCACCTCTAACCCTTTTGACGAGATCTTGTGTCCGAGGACAATTCCTTCTCTAACAATGAAATGGCACTCCACCCAATTAAGTATGAGGTCTTTTTCCTTGCACCTCGTTAAAACCTTCTCTAAGTTTTCTAGGCATGTCTCAAAGGTTGTTCCATAGACAGAAAAGTTGTCCATGAAGAATTCCATGACTTGTTCTATTAAGTCTGAGAAGATGGCCATCATGCATCTTTGGATGGAGGCAGGTGCATAGCAAAGCCCAAAATGCATACATCGATATGTGAAGGTGCCATAAGGACAAGTGAATGTTGTATTTTCTTGGTCGTCCGGGTGGATAGGAATCTGGTGATAACCCGAGAAACCATCCAAGAAGAAGAAGAATGAATGCTTTGCTAGGCGCTCAAGCATTTTGTCTATGAAGGGGAGTGGGTAATGATCCTTTCGGGTTGCTTTGTTAAGTTTTCTATAATCTATGCACATGCACCAACCCATAACTGTATGTTGGGGGATCAACTCGTTCTTTTCATTTTTGACAACTGTTATTCCTCCCTTCTTGGAGACAACTTGGACAAGGCTGACCCATTGGCTATCCTGGATCGGATAAATGATTCCGGCTTAAAGAATCTTTAGAATCTCCTTTTTAACTACTTCTCGCATTGCATTGTTAAGCCGTCTTTGATGCTCTCTTGTAGGCTTACTATATGGTTCCATGGGAATACAGTGAGTGCATAAGCTGGGGTCTATTTCCTTAATGTCAGCTAAGGAGTACCCGATGACTGACTTATACTTTTCTAAAATGGTGACTAACTTGCTTTCTTCATCGGGTTAGAGCTAGCAGCTTACTATGACATGTGTGTTTTGGACATTGTGCCAGAAGGGAGTGGCTTGAGCTCAATTGTTGGAGGGGCTGTTGCCGCATTTTTGTCGAGCTCAACAAAGCTATCTTCTTGCTCCTCCTCCGTAAAATGTTGAGCTGCTTCATATAGCTCATTAGATTGGGAGGCATTCGTAAGTTTAGTTGACAGGATTTCTTCGATAATATTTGGTTCATGGGATGGCTTAGAGGCTGAGTTCATTGATCTCTTGATATCCATTGTGTACAAGGATTCTCCTAGTGAAAGTAGAATTTCTTCTCCTTTGGAACTTGCCAGGTGCATTATTGGCATCCCTATTATCGCAAACGTTTCCCTTGGCACATCAAAGATATAGAAATCTAGAGCAAAGGATTTGTCATTGATGTTTACTTCATTGCCTGAAACTATCCCTTTACATAAATAACCTCCCTTTTTAAAGCGAAGAATCTTTGAAGATTTGTTCAATATTTCTGAGGGAGATAGGGTGGTCACGATTGATTTTGCCATAAAATTGATTTTGCCCTTGAGATCATAATAGGTTTCTATGTGCTGGAGCCGTCCATTTTCGATTGAAATTTATGGAGCTTGTGGATTACAAACAACCAGATTGGGTTCGGCTTGAGATTCTTCCGTCCATCCTTAACTCAAAATTGAGGAGAGGCTAAAGAGTTGTTCTTTCTAAATATCTCTCTCCCCCTCATTGGGTTCCTCTGGTTCCACAGGGGTAAAATCCATCCTTCTTTCTATAGGCACTGTTCGGACATTTCCAATTGCTGAGAAATCATCGTTTACCTCAAAGACTTCGGATAGAGGTAACGATTCAATTTCCGCTTTTGGTAAAGAGAAGGGTGATTCATGACGGAAAAGGTATGGGTCCAGAGTGTCAAACATTGGGGTACAATCGACCTCTTTTATGATAGGGGAGGCTGGCGTGGTGATGTCAGGCGAGAGATCAGCTAATTGTGCGCCCTCTAGATGGTTCTCTAAAGGTATGGGCTGATAATCCTCAAGGTTACGAAGTATTTTGGCTAAGATTCTCTTTCCTTCAACGGGCGTGGTATACACAAATGCACCTCCAGCGGCTATATCTAGATACTTTGCACTCTCAGGTTTAAGCCCCCAAATGAAATGCTGCAAGAGCATACAATCGGGAAATCCTAGATCTGGGCCAACTGTGGTGTAGAAAAGCAATCTCTCCCATGCAGCTCCAAGTGGTTCTGGATCTCTTTGCTCAAAGTTTATTAGCTTTCTTCATAGTTCTATTATTTTTTAGAGCGGGAAGAATTTCTTGCAGAAAAATTCTCTCATGGAGGGCCAACTTCCTTCGGCATCCTCGACATGATGAGTGTACCATGTTTTTGCTGCATCCTTTAGCGAGAATGGGAAGAGTTTCCATCTCAGGGTGTCTTTACGGACACGAGGGATGTTCACAGTGAAGCAGACCAATTCGAAGTGTTGAAGGTGAGCGTAAGGATTTTCTGAGCATTGCCCTGAGAAAGCTGTCGACTGAATCAAGAGTATGAGCTCTGGACGGATCTCATAATCTTGGGTTTTGATTGGCAGGGCAGAGGCTGGTGGCTCCAAGTTCTCAGCCTTGGGGGACTGAGAACTGGCTGATGGAAGGTATTTCCATAGGAGGGAATTGGGTGAAAATAAAGAAAGAAATAGCGGACGAGACGGGATTTGGAGTGGCACAGCTACCGTTCCCCGGCAACGGAGCCAGAAAGCTTGTTGGCGATTCTTAGGCCCAACAAAGAAATCTACAAGCATATAGATGCCGACGTAGCCTTCACCCGGGACTATTCCAGAGTATCGATTTCCACAGGGAACGAGAATTGTATCACTCCTAATTTGTCAAGTCTAGGTGGTGCAAGATTGGAAGAGAATAGGTTCTATAGATAAAAGAGGTCCTCGGGCCAGGTAATCCGATATAGCAACCTTTTGATAAGTAATTTGATGAGATCCTATTTCAATTTATCTGCTTTGGGGCACGAAAACGATCCACTAATAAGGGTTGGTAACTAACTTCATGTACTAGTGGGTATGCTATCGCTAGACAATCCTGCTTGAGACTTCTCGATTGTGGTGGATTACCATATTGGACGGACAGGGTTGTCACCACCTGCCGCCTACCACACAGCCCATGGGGACGAATGCAATCCCAGGAAAACTAAGTCTAAACACCGCATTTACACTTAGACTTTCATACCAGCTCTAGATTTGATAAGCATAACAAAATAATGCTAATAAAGCAATAAAAATTTGTGCACGGGGATCCCGCAGATAAAAGGAATAGGAAAAATCACTTTATTACTTGAGCAAGAGTTAAACTACATGTTACCCGACCCTGAAGATGAGGGAGACTACTCTCGTAGAAGCTTCATCCCTGAGGCACAGGTCGAAGGAGCCAGCATCCTGAACTCCTCCCCCTACACTTTTACTCTCTACTTGGGTAAAGTCTTGGACTAAAAATGCTCTTTTTCTCGAAATTCTTCACACCCCCACAAGGCAATGGGCTAGGAAGTATTCATAGGCAATGGAAAGTCGGTAGGCTGAAGTAGGTTTGCCGGGCGGCGGGCCATGCCGGGCGGCCACGTGTGCCGGGCGGCCCTAGGAAGGTGTCGGTTCATGACAGACTCCTTTTGGATGGCTTGGATCTTGTCCCGATGTCGGTTATTTTGTCGGTCCGTACCGACTCCTCCATTTTGGGGCCGATAGGTCTATTGGGCATCATGGGCTGGCAACCCCGGGTGGCAACCCAAGGCCGGGCGGCAAGCCATGCAGGCCGGCAGGACAGGCCGGGCAGCGGCCTTGGCCAGGAGCCGACCCCCTCCGGGTCGCCCCTTGACTTCTCCCGGTTCGGCCACTTGTTGGCCTTCCTTTCCTTAGCCATGTCTCATCATTTTTTTACAAATGACTCTGGTTACTCAGCTTGGTGGCTGATTTCAGCCGTATATGACCCTGTCGGTCGGTTTCTGATTTCAGCCTAAAAACGACCCTGTCGGCTGGTGAAAACGGCCGTTTCACAGTCGTGATCGGCCGACGGGGTGTTTCTTCATGTTTTTGCATATTTTGGCTCTCTTATACCTGCAAACACATATTTCACCAAAACTCATGGAACTAATTAGTTTCAATAAGGTTTATTAAGATTCTATCTAAGAATTTCATGCTTTGAAGGTTACTTGGTAGTCTAAAAAGGAAAATAAAGGCTACCAACATGGAACAACCACCCAGCTTTGAATACCCAAAGAAGCCAAATCATGTTTACAAGCTTGCAAAAGCACTATATGGTCTTAAACAACCACCACTTGCTTGGTATGAAAGATTTAGGGATTTTCTTGTTTCCAAAGGATTCAAATTTGGAAAGGTGGACACCACCTTATGTACCAAGAAAATCGGAGATGATCTATTCATTTGTCAATATATGTTGATGACATTATCTTTGGATCAACAAATCAAGATTTTTGTGAGGAATTTAGAAATATGATGTCCAAAGAATTTGAAATCTCCATGATTGGTGAATTGAGTTTCTTTCTTGGTCTTGAAGTGAAACAAACAAAAGATGGGAATTTTATTTGCCAAAGAAAGTATGTGAATGACCGTCTCAAACGATTTGGCATGGATCAAGACACCTATAGCAACAAATGCACATCTTGATCTTGATGAAGAAGGAAAATCAGTTGATCTAAAGCTATTTCGTTCCGTGATTGGAACTCTTCTTTATCTGATCGCATCTAGGCCCGATATAATGTTTAGTGTTTGTATGTGTGCAAGATATCAAGCATCACCAAAAGAATGTCATGTGATGGCTGTTAAAAGAATATTGAGATACTTGAAGCAAACACATAATTTAGGCCTATGGTATCCAAAAGGTGCTCAATTCATTCTCATTGGATTCTCTGATTCAGATTATGCCGGATGCAAAATTGATAGAAAAATTACCTCCAACACATGTCAATTACTTGGACGTTCATTGGTTTCATGGTCATCAAAGAAGCAAAATTCAGTTGTTCTCTCTACCACCGAAGCTGAATACATTTCAGCCAAAAGTTGTTGTGCTCAATTATTATGGATGAAGCAAACTTTATTGGATTATGGAGTAAAATTTGATTGCACTCCTCTCCTATGTGACAATGAAAGTGCCGTGAAAATTGCCACTAATCCCGTCCAATACAAGAGAACCAAGCAGATTGGTATTCGTCATCATTTCTTAAGGGATCATGTGAGCAAAGGAGACATTGTGATGGAAAGCGTGAGAACGGAAGATCAATTGGTTGATATATTTACTAAACCTCTTGATGAGACTCGGTTTTGCAAGTTGAGAAGCGAACTAAATGCTATTGTTGTCTCAAATGTTGCTTGATGGATTCTTCCTCCGGCTTTTCATTTTCTCTTGATTTGACTTGATTTGCATTTTCTTTTGAATATCACATTTAGGGGGAGCGCTATATCACTTCATATATAGTGACTCACCCCTTAAGAGAATAAATCAACTTGGGTGCCATAAGAGTCTTGAAAGTGCTTTTGTTTGATGGAAAACAATAGGATGGAGAATTTTTATTTGGGAGCTCTTGATCATCTATCTTGGGTTAAAAGGTCTTATTCTCTTGCAAATTAAAATTTTATCTTAAAAGTCGAGAAACAACATTTCTACCTCCCTCTTACTCCACTTAGGGCATCTAGTGAGCTAAGCACATAGAATCTTGTATTTTTATATGCAATGATCCACAATGTGTACTTCTGCTCATATATTCCCATGTTGGACTCAATTCCCATTTTTCCCTTGGTCTTCACTCTTCGTTCGGATTTTATTGTTGCTGTTCGATTTTCATGAAGAAATAGATCAAGGAATCAAACATATGAAATTTAAATGATTCAAGGAGTTCATTATGATGGTTGATTAGTAATCAAAATGGAAGAATCAAGAAACAAAGCAATTCAGAATGTTCAAGGTGATCCAATTGGTTTTTGAGAATTTCTTGCACAAATTCAGAAATAACAGAGCTGGAAACTGACAGATTGCATCTCGCAGTCCGACCGTAGGGGCCACACGGTCCGACCACCAGGAGAGCTCGGTCAGACCGCCAGAGAGAGGTCCAAAAAGGCCCTCCCTGGACTCGCACGGTCCGACCGCCAGAGGGTTGCGATCCGACCGACACCGCTCCGCAGTCAGACTGCGAGGGGCGACCGAGTAGGATTGGTTTCCTTTTTTCTATTGACTCCCTTCCTCCTCCATACCCTTTCGACCTCATCCTCCCAAACACGAAAACTCCCCACTTTTTCCTCCTCTCTCCCCTTGAACGCGACCTCCATTGAAGAGAGAACGCCTCCTTGGCTTCGGTCCGACCGAAGCCCATCCTCGATCTCACCGCTTGCTCCTCCATCATGTCTTCTCGGTATTTTGTCGATTTTATCCCTCGTATCCATAGAATCCTGATTTCTCCATACCTAGGGTTTCTCTTTTGTTACGAGTGTTAAGGATGTTCATTGCTATGATACCTGCTACCCTTATTGAGATCCCCTCATGAAGCTAATAAGATAATGTGCTAGCACTTCTAAGGATTTATCAAATTAGTTCCCCATCTAGGGTTTGATGTTGAGATAAGCTTGACTGATGTTGGTGATTGATATTGGACTCCTTAACTTTATTGGATGATTTTCATGCCTCATTTACAATGCATTGATAGAAATTTCATATGTGACTATTGGATATTGAATGTTCCTTTAGGGTTTGAGTATGAAGCAAATTTTGATGGATTGTTGATCATGTCCTATGCTAGTGATATTCTTGGTTGACATATTCATGATCTTATGTTGCTCACCTCTATTTAGAGCTACTCATCTTGACCCATGAATCATGAGTGCCACCTTTTTGGGCGTCTGAGTGCTGGCGGTCAGACAGCCAGGGTCGGCCAGGCTTGATTGTTTTGCCATATTGCACATTGCTTTATACAGGGACTTATTATTATGTGGCATGTGTTCTTATGTTTGCTATACATTGTCCAGTTTCCCTCATGCTGCTAAGGAGGCTACCAAGAAGATCATTGGCAAGAAAATGAAGAAGAAGTGTCATGTTGATGACTCCGATTCTAATGATAATGGGCATGACTCTGATTATGATCAGCCAGCAGCCACTGAAGTTGAATCATCAGTTGCTGGAGGTTCTCAAAAAATTGACATGGAGCATGCTAGTGACATTGATAAGGATTTTGATCCTACCCGATGGAACCTCGCCAAGAAAAGTGGAAAAGTGATGAGTATATGAGAGCTCAAAACACAGGTGTGTATGATCGGGATGTTGATTCTCCAATCCCTCAGTTCCATGCTAAGGTACAACTTGATATTTATCTTGAACATCCTGTGGACAAGCTTGTTTTTTCTCACAAATGGATTGATTGGACCTATATTGCTCAATTTTGACTCCATCCGTCCATTGGTTCCTCTTTTTCAATGTATTGGTCTTCATGATTTTGTGGAGCATAAGTGTTCTTGGAATGACTACATCATCAGGCAATTCTATGCACTGTGGAATTCGACTGGGACAAAACAAGATTTACATGGATGACCGGCCCTTGGCAATACACAGCCAAGTTTGATGAATTTGCAGATGCCAACAAAATTGATCGCTCCCGTCTGCACATGGCTAGCAACATTAAGGATGAATACAATCTTAAAGAAAGTGAGTGGATTAGCTACTATCATGCATGTCATGGCAGTCTTGGTCATGTTACAGGCTTGAAAGTCATGCCAGTTGTGATCACCAAAATTGTGAGGATGACAATGTTTCTAAAAGGTGGCAACTCTGATCTAATCCGTGAAAAATTCTGGAACTTCATCCATCACATTAGGAGTGGTCAAAAAATTGATGTGACTAGGTTTATGTTGAAGTATATTGAGAAAATCTCCATGAGTGTGCAGTACAATCTCTATTATGCTCCCTACATTATGTCACTCATACTTCACAAGACCATGTTTATGGTGAGGGATTGTAGGACTCCTCATTCCGGCTATAGGTCATTTTCTGCTACAAAGCATGTGCTCACTCAACCTGATCGAGTACCACCTGCTCAGCAAGACAATGTTGCACATGAGGATGAGCATGAGGAACAAATCACCAGTGCCAGCCATGGGCTCCTCCAGCTCCTCCGCCGCCTGCTCCAGACTTTCATGCTTTTCTACCTCACATTCATATCACTGTCCAGTAGGGTATTCAGGCCCGTATGGATGCTTTTCACCCTTCTTATGCTCAGCAGTACCATAATCTCTTGATGCAGCAGCTCAACACTATGCATGAGACTATGGGTCAGATGCGCACGGATTTGGATGCTCTCTACACTCAAGTTTCAGACCATGAGCACAAACTACTCTAATCCTCACAGTGAGTATCAGCACTTGCAGCAGGAGTTTCATGATTTTAGCAGCCACATGTACCACTTGTTCCCTCGTCCTCCTCCTCCTCTGGGGTACATGCCTTATCCCTACTATCCTCCACCACCTCTACCAGCGGATGAGTGATCTTTTTGGCTATTTGATGTCAAAAGGGCAGTGAACTGAAATTGAAGTGCAGTGATGAGAAGATGATGTCAAGAAGATGACTTTGAGCAAGATTGGACCTTGATCTCAAATTGTATCTTTTTATGGTTGTATTAAAACTATGTCGCTTGTCGCTCGCGTTTGTTTGAACTTAAGTTTGGATTGTGGTTTGCCTCGAATATTTGGTTTGATATTTGGATTGCTCTCTTCATTTAATTTATGAGGCTCATATTTCATTCTTGTTTTATCATATTTATTCTAACATCTAGAGGAGGCTACTTTTGTGGCTCATTCTTGCTTTAATTCATTGTATTGTCATCAATTACCAAAAAGGGGGAGATTGAAGTATCTAGGCCCTAGTTTAAGGGTTTGGTAATTAATGAAGAATTGTGGGGTATTATATTTCAAGGTTGATCAATTCATATATACATACATATACATACATACATATATATATATATATATATATATATATATATGTGTGTGTGTGTGTGTGTGTGTGTGTGTGTGTGTGTGTGTGTGTATATATATTTCAATGAAGATGAACAAGACAGCACAAAGCAAAGGTATAAAAATAGGTTTTCTTTTTACTAGGCATAAAGTGATTAGAGGAGAAAATGATCGGATTGCTAGATAGTTGCCGCACTATTAAGAGGGGTTGATGCTCTAGTAACTTGATGAATATGTAGTTGCCACTTTGTGAGAAATCAATTTCCATACTCCTTGTCAAAATCATCCCCAAATATTCTATGCAAATTCTTTTGAATACTCTGCAAATTCTCTTGAATATCCTATGTTGTAAAAGGTCCAACACTCCTTGAAAAACCTTTGTTGGAAAACCCCACAAAAACTTCCTTGAAAAATTCCGTCGAATGAGGTGGCTGTCTGACCAGGGTCCAGCTGCGGTCTGACCGCGGGCTGCTGGCGGTTTGACCGGGGACCTCTGGCGGTGTCGAGACTTATTCTCGGCACTAGACATAGGGTAGTTCACCTATGATGATTTATATATAGAATAGGGGTTTGTGCGAGATCAAGAGATGATGGTAAACACAAGACGTCGATTTATACAAGTTCGGGCCTCCCAAAGGATAATAGCCCTACGTCATGTGTTCTGTGGTATTTGTATTGATATGTCTAGATCATAGACCTAGATGAGGAGGGTAGACCTAGAAAATGATATCTAGTGTGTCTAATTGTGCGATGCCCCTTGAGGGAGACCCCTGCCCCGCCTTATGTATTCGGGAGGGGGGGGGGGTAGGGTTACATGGTGGGGTCCTAGTCGGTCTACTATGCATATCCTAGTAGGAGTCTTCTTTGCTTTCCTTATCTGTGAGGTACCCCGATGGTATGTTTCATCGACAAGCCCCCAAGAGTCTTGCAAGCTGGATGATAATCTTTAGTAGCTTTCCCACTGGTTTGTGCCATGTAGAATGGTTTAACTTTATATCAGCGAGCTTGTGAGGGTTTCAAAGATCAAAACGTCTTCAAGAAAACCACTGGTGTGCCGAATAGGTGCACCTAATTAGGTGTAGCTCCTGATTCTTGTATCATTTTAAAATTGCAAATAATGCAATAGTCCAAAACAAGAATCATCATGGTGGCTCTCTTTAAGAAGAAATCACTCAAATCATCAAATCCGAGTGATAAATAACTCAGTAGAACGACATCAATCATTACCGAGTAATAAATGACTTAGACAAGTGACTTCAATCACTGCTTAGTGGTAGATGACTCAAACCATTGAATTCAATCATTGCCGAGTACTATGTGATATACTCGAGTGACATCAATCACAACCAAGTGGTATTAAGTTCACGGGTGACATCAATCACAGCTGAGTGAACGAGGCTTATGACATCAATCATAGCCAAGTACTAAGTTACCATGACTTCAGTCATGATTAAGTAACCTTTCCTTAAGAATAATAATCATTCATATCTTTGAGCTTTATTTTCACTATTATAGACTAACTTCAATCAATCGAGTGATGCTCATTATTTCGCGTATGTGACCAGCAAGTCATATCGACATGATCATCAAATCATGCTTTGAATGATTATGGCATCAACCATTTTTGATAATGCACTTCTCATCAAAGAAGCACATATTGATAGAGTGACCATCAAGCCACTATTATATGATCATCAGATCATATATTTTTATATATTATGGCATCAACCATAAATTTGATAGAAAATGCTTCTCTTCAAAGAAGCCCTCGAGACAATCGTCATTATGAGTAGCAGCCACGCGCAACTCTAAATATCATGTCCGAGTGTCAGCGGCGCTCAACTCAAGACGATAAGGTCGAGTGAAGAAGTCAGCCGAGGTAGTTGTAGCTGTCGACCGCTGATGAAGTGATGGCCGAGTGAAGCCGATGGTCTGACAAGTGACAGACTGATGGTAGCAGTCAGATGTGATGTGGCAGACCGATGGTGGCACTCGAAGCTTGTGTAGCCGACCGATGTAAGCAGTTGGAGCTATAAGCCGACCGATGAAGGCAGTCGGAACTGGCATGGTCGACCAATGAAGGTGGTCGGAGCTGTAAGCCGACCGATGAAGGCAGTCAAAACTGGCATGGTTGACCGATGAAGGTGGCCGGAGCTGTAAGCCGACCGATGAAGGCAAGAAAATCACTCTTTATCGAGTGGTGTATCCGCCTATTCATCATAAATGTTCTTGATAATAAAGGAAATTAGAATAATTAGTTATAATTAACATTGTTTGCTTAAAAACTTATTTTTATAAGACAAGCAAATCAGTCGACTGAAAAGTCAAATCTGTATCCATTTTTCTCATATAAGTAGACTAACTGGCATAGCAGCGTATTCGTGCGTTAGCAACCAGACCGATCCATCACAGCATACTTAGGACAAAATATAAAGAGCTCGGAGCTCGGTCTGCCGCAACAATATCAGTCATAATTATTCTTGTGTAGCAATCAGAACCAGTCGGCATATGACCTCTCGCAACTTTGGCTCTGGGTTTAGTGCAGTGGCAGTCTGTCACGTAGCAATGAAATTTTATGCCTTAGTTGCTTGTCGGCGTAAGACCAAAAATAAGACCAAATCGCAAATAAACTGCAATGTATCGGTCGAGACAGAAGCTAAAAAAGGTGAAACTAGAATAGACGACAAGGGTCAAATGGTGTCAGGGCTGAAGCACTACTAAAAGGTCACTGACTGACATGGGTCATATGGTGTTAGGGCCGAGGCACTATCGAAAGGTCACCGACCGACATGTGTACTGCTAGATTCACAAAAAAGTAGGAGAACACATGTGTAGATACACAAATAGCCCCTGGCTCGATTGTTTAATACGAAGGATTAAAGAATCAAGGCAATAAAAGGATGAATAAAAGCACAAATAAGAGCACTGATTAACAAGCCTGACTTTACTCATCAAAAAACCTATCACCTTCTGCTTAGAACATGAGCCCCAAACCTGGAAAGTAAATCAAGAAAGTATAAAGATACTTAGCTTTGATACTCGGCGAGTTGAAGATGAGCCCTAGAGCGTGCCCATGTTGTTGGCGAGTGGCCGAAAGTCATTGTCAAGCCATCATATCACTAGAACACCAAAGCTTGGAGTGGTTTACCGAGACATCGAGTCGTCGGAGGCGTCGCCGAGTAGCCCACGGACATGTCCATGCGGCCGCCGAGCGACCAAGCTGTCGAGTCACGGCGATGCTGTCGGGTGATCGAGCCGTCAAGTCGTGGCTATATCGTCGGGTGCCGAGTGGCCGAGCGTTCTAATCATCAAGTCACCAAAGGTGCCGTCGAGGTGCTAGATCATTAAGGTGCCAAGTCGTCAAAGGCGGCATCATGCGGTGATGTTGCCAAGTCATTGGTAGCTATCGTGTCACGAAGCTATTGTTGGGTGGCGGTTGCCCTTGTTGAAGGCGTCGTCGTGGTAGACGGTGTTGCCGAGTGACTAGTCGTCGAGTCACGGCAATATTATCGCGACCGTGTCCACTGAAACATCTTACTGAAGGCATTGTCGTCGTAGACGATGTTGCCGAGTGGCCGAGTCGATGTCGTCGAGTCACGGCGATTGCTGAGTGACCATCTGTCGAGTCACGGCGATGCTAACCAAGCACCATGATAACGAAACCAGTAGCTAGTGTCATGAGTGTGTTGGAAGCCATGCTATGTTTGAAAGTCGGCCTCCAGGAACTCAGGTATATGCAAAAAGAAGTATTACGTGATTAGCTCTCGGCTAACCAAAATGATTAGCATATAACATAATGAATAAAATATTATGGAAAGAAAAAATAATAGAAAAATCCTTCCCTTTTCGTATGCATGCACGAAACTTTCCAAAGTCCAAGTTGGACTCGGTTGTTGTGTCGCTGATCAAAACATCGTTTGTATATGTCCAGCAGTCAGTGCTTCTAGAGACGTTGGTCACGTAAGCACACCCAGCTAATCCCAGCAGAGTTCTAAAGGTGACTCATGTAGTCAAACTTCCTTCACGTGTGCCGATGGAGACTGCTAGTAGACAAATCTTGAAGAAGAAAATTGGCCATCGAACTTTGATGAGCCGATCTCAACACAAACCTTGTCGGTGATACGGCACTAGACATAGGGTAGTTCATCTATGATGATTTATATGTAAAATAGGGGTATACGCGAGATCAAGAGACGATGGTAACACAAGACGCTGATTTATATAGGTTCCTCCCGAAGGATAATAGCCCTACGTCATGTGTTATGTGATATTTGTATTGACATGTCTAGATCGTAGATCTAGATGAGGAGGGTAGACCTACACGATGATATCTAGTTGTGTCTAATTGTGCGATGCCCGTTGAGGCAGATCCCTGCCCCACCTTATATATCCTGCGGGACAGGGTTATATGGCAGAGTTCTACTCAGTCTACTATATATATCCTAGTAGGAGTCTTTTTTGCTTTCCTTATATGTGAGGTACCCCAATGGTCTGTATCATCGACAGGCGGTCTGATCGCCCGGGTTCAGGAAGGTGCAATTTTTGTGCACCAGAAAGTCGAACCGCCAGGTATGGTCGGTCTAACCACCAACCTCCCACGGTCTGACTGTCGGGTGCTCCCGGTCTGACCATGAGCATGTCAGATATTTGATTGGCAATCAAACTAGTCATTGGGCTTGTGGTGGTCTGACCCCCCATGTGCAAGAAAGCTCCCTTGACACCCTGAGCTATATTTTTGATCTATTTGAGCCCTCCTCACTCACACAAGCTTCCATTGATCCATTGCTTGTGTCTAGGAATCTAGTGCAAATTCTTGAGTGATTTAAGCTTCGTGGCGCTAGTTGTTCATCAAGTGAGCAACATTGGCTTGTTACTGTTGGAGGTTTCTGCCTCCTAGTCGTCTTGGTGGCGTGGAAACCGCGAGCCCTTCAAGAACATTGGAAAGGAGGCCCGGTGTTCTTGTAAGAGGTCTTGTACTCGCCTCGTCGAAGCAGTAAAGGATAACTCTAGTAACCTGAGGTTTGGAGAGGTTCAAGGAATTGATTTGGCTTATGATCAAGTTGCTCTTGTGTGAGCCCTTCTTGTTGGAGAAGTGTACACTTGATAGAGAAGCAAGTCAAAGGCTTGAATCCACCTCAACATGGATTAGGGGTGATCGGCAAGTCATTGAGACCACGGGATAAAATTGTGTCTCTATCCCTTGTTTATTTACTTGTTATTTACATTACTAGAGATCACAATGATGCTTATCACCTAGGTTTGCCAACCCTTAGCTTTCAACATAGGCGTTGTTTTTATTTCCTGCTAGTATTACTCTTGTATTTTTTCCATATTCATTTGTGCAGGTTATAAATTGTCAGAAACCGCCTATTCACCCCCCCTCTAGTCGGTATCCTATATCCTACACCTTTACTCCAACATCCGCGCCGCCCGGATGTGCTGGTAGGCAAGCCGTGCTCGACTTTGTCCTGTCCCTCCGGGGGTATGGCTACGCCACCGACCCCCCCCCCCCCCCCCGCACCCACTCCACAGCGGCCTGTAGTAACTCTGACCTCGTCGTCGCAAGATCCGACATCACCGTGGCTGGATCAATGCGGATGCGATCAACTCATCCCATTTGGCGCACGACATCTTGGCCCGCTTCCGGCGGTGGTGATGCAAGCCGTAAGCCAATGGTGGCTCCGGCCTCTCTGTGGTCAGCTACCCTGGCCTCTCGTCTTCGGCCAGGGGCTTGAGCTAGGCTGGTGAAGAATGTAGGCCTAAATTAAAGTTTTGGTATTTAATGGAGACTTAAATTTTCATGGATCATCTTATATCAAGATTCACAATTCATACACAATCAACACATAAATATCAAATGAAGTGAAGAAGGTGGCTCAAGGCAAATATATAAAATAGGTTTTCTATTTTCCCGGTCATAAGAAGCTTAGAGAGAAAAATGACCGGATTGCTAGAATTGGTGCCACACTATTAAGAGGGATTAATGTTTTATTGCTTGATAAATTGGTAGTTGCCACTTTGTAAAAAATCCAATTCCAAATCCTTATCAACATCACCCCTAAATATTCTTTGCAAATCTTTATCGTTATTGAATATGCATCCAAATATTCCTTGAATATCTTTATGATAAAAAAACCTCCAAGAATTTCTTGAAAATATTCTTGTTGGAAACTTCCAAATTTTCCCCTGAATTTTTCCTATTAAGGAGGAGCTGGCGGTCTGACCGCGCACGTCCAAAGGGGTCTGAAAGACTGGTGCAACGGTGATTTGACCATCTGGGAATAGCGGTCTGACCGTCCCTATCAAAAGATTTTGGAGTCTCTGAGGTTGCGGCGGTGTGACTGCCAAGTTGAGCCGGTCTGACCGCCAGCTGTCCGCAGTCTGACCGCCAACCCTCCCCGATCAGGCCACCATTCTTCCAATTGTTTGAATCTTCATCAAAGTAGTCATTGGGCTGCTAACGGTCTCACCGTTAGAGGAATGTGGTCTGACCGCCAGGTGCACAGGCTTTTGATGGCTTCGCTATATGTAGCACCCATACTCGTGCAAGAAAGCTCTTTTGACACCTTGAACTGAATACTTGAGCTATTTGAGTCCTCTTCTCACTAACACAAGCATCCATTGATTCACTGCAAGTGTGTGAGAATCTAGTCCGCGTTCTTGAGCGATTTGAGCATTATGGCACTAGTTGTTTATCAAGCGAGCGATATCGGCTTGTTACCATTAGAGCTTGCTACATCCTAGTTGGCTTGGTGGCATGGAAATCGTGAGCCCTTCAAGAAAATTATGAAGGAGGCCTGGTGTTCTTGTAAGAGGTCTTGTACTCACCTCGTCGGAGCAGTAAAGGGTAATTCTAGTGAAATCGAGATTTGGAGAGGTTCAAGGGATTGATTTGGCTTAAGATCAAGTTGCTCTTGTGTGAGCCCTTCTTGTTGGAGAAGTGTACACTTTATAGAGAAGCAAGTCAAAGGTTTGAATCCACCTCCACGTGGATTAGGGGTGATTGGCAAGTCACTGAGACCACGGGATAAAATTGTGTCTCTCTTTCTTGTTTATTTACTTGTCCTTTACATTATTAGAGATCATAATGATGCATGTCACCTAGGATTGCAGGACTTTATCTCTCAACATAGGTGTCGTTCTTAGTTTCTGCTCTTGTTATTCTTGTATTATTTCTGCATTATTTTGTGCAGGTTATTAATTATCAAAGACCGCTTATTCAACCTCCTCTAGTCGGTATCCTAGATCCTTAAAGTGCTATCATAGCCGATCCTCCTATTTTTGTGAGGATTTAACCATCCGAGAGTAGGATAATGTCTAGCAACAATGTCAATGTCGGTCAAGCTCCATATTTTTATGGGTCGGACTTTGATTATTGGAAAACATGCATGAAAATTCATCTTCAAGCAATGGGTGATATTGTTTGAAATGTTGTGGATGTTGGTTTTGATGTGCTTAATTGGAAAGAACTCATAAATACAGACTAAGAAAATATGAAAGTAAATTGTCGAGGATAAATATTAGCAACACTATGTGGCTGTTGGCGGCTGATAAAACCCAATACAGGCCACGAACCGGTCAAGAAATGCAAGATAAAGACCTTAGTTCAATTAAAATCCACTTAAACTAATAAATTTCCACAAGTTCAACAATATGTGTTTGCAGGTCATACATGGCCAAAAAATGCAAAAATATGAAGAAACACCCCGTCTACTGATCAAGACTGTAAAACAGCCGACCGACGGGGTCATTTATGGCTGAAATCAGCACCTGGTTGTGTCATTTCGATAGGTCATGGGCCGATAGGGTAATCGGCCATCCTGATCATGCCCCGGTCAGGTCAATTCCAAGTGGGATCATCACCTAGCTGGGTGACCAGAACCATCACCAGAATGAAGGCCGGCGGTCTGATCGGCTGCTTGGATGACCACCCGGCCGATCGATCGGGACCGTCACCCGACAATACCCGGTCGGTCACCCGACTCCACAAATGTTCCAAGGACTTTATCAACATTCAATACGATTTGGTCTGATCATATCTTGGCCTTACAAACATTTTTGGGAGACCCAGGAACAAAGTGCATAAAACAGGTTATCGACCGGTGAAAACAGGTCGTCCGACCATTGATTTTCAAGCAAATCTGGCCGGCCGGCAGAACAGGCTGTCTGGCCCATGATTTTTAGACAACTCTGGACAACCGGGAGTGGGCTGCCGCCCAGCCTAGGATGACCACCCGGGTTGCCAGTCGATGAGGCCCGTGAGGCCTACCGCCCGCCAAAGGAAGAGTCGGTAGAAACCGATTCAACAACTGCTTTTGGGACACAATCCAAGCCATCGGGAGAAGGTCTGTCGGGGAACCAACACGATCCCAAGGCCGCCCAGCCTTGCAAGTCGCCCGGTGAACCGACTTCGGCCTACCGACTCTACTTCATCTACAAGTACCCCCCCTGCCCATCGCCACCTATAAATAGTAGAGAAATTAGAAGAAAATCAAAACAAGAGGCAACACATCAAGAAGACTACTTTCCCACTACACCTGCTACAATGTAGAATAGGATAGTTAGCTTGGGAGTTAGAGTCAGGTTGAGAGCTTCTCCTTGGGATTTCAAATTTGTCTTGGAAGCCTTGGTATAAGTTCTCTTGTATCTTTTCTTCTATAAGACTTATGCCTCAAATATAATGATGTTTCTTCTTTTAATTTTCCCAGTCCAATAGTGCCTTCTTAAGCTTTGTAGTTGTTTCCTAGTTGCACCTTTTGAGAGTGTTTCCATGATTTACATGTTCACGGGTTTCCCGGCTAGGACTTAATTGAGTCGTCGTCCTGAGTAAGGGTTTTAGACTTAGTTATTTACCGGTTGTTCTTCTGTAAAGATCTATGGAAGAATATCTACTATGAATTTAGGCGTGATGCCTATGTAAATGCTAGCTGGTTATGCATTCATCCCCACGGGCTGTGAGGTAGGCGGCAGGTGGTGACAGTCCTATCCGTCCCTTTAGTAATCCACCACGTTCGGGAAGTCTCAAGCAGGGTTGTCTAGCGATAGCTTACCCACTAATACAGAGGTTAGTTACCGACCCATATTAGTGGATCGTTTTGTGCCCTGAAGTGAACAAAACTTGAGCCGTATAATCACTAATAAATGGTGCAGCTCTAGAAGCAACACTTAACGCTTGTCTTGGAAATTTTAGAACATCATTACTTAGGAAATCCAACTTGACTCGTTGTTCTCCCAACTAGCTGTATGTTTCTCTATTAAATACCTGTAGTGTGGTCTTCTCTTGATGCGTCCACCAGATTACCCACTCATTATCTTCATCCCCACCGTGGTTTGGTTGGTGATTTCCTTATAGACATAAGATTGTTAACTCTCGATACTCTTACGCCTTGCTTCCCTGAGGAGAAACCTGGAAAACTCTCGGGTGAAATGCTACAATGGTGTTCCGTGCGCTTGCAAAATTAATTGATTTTATCTTTCGAGCGTAGCAAATGGCAACAAGCATTTCTAGCGCCGTTGCCGGGGAACAGTAGCTAACATTTATCCGAACCCAATTCTTTTTACCTTTTCTTTTTTTCTTCTCTTATTTTCCTTCCTTCCATGAATCCCCGATCTATCCGCAACTTCTTAGCCCCTAGGAGCAAATTCCTAGAACCCGTACCCTCATCACTCTCAACCACAGCCCCGAGCTATGAGATTCATCCAAATCTCATACTTTTGATTCAGAAGACTGTTGACTTTTGCTAAGCCATATTAATAAATCATTCCCGGCTCGGGGCCAGAAACGGTTCACTAATATGTCCCAGAGTCAAGTAGGTAAAATCCGCAAGCGCACGGAGAATACCGCTGTAGCATTTCACCCGGAAGTATTCAGGGTATCGTATTTGTTTATCCCAAAGGAAGGTTATGATCCAGAAGCGTTACTAACATATAAGATCATGTTAACAATTAGCAAGGATATCTAAACCAAGACAGGCGGGTACATGATAATAACTGGGTAGTGTGACACACACAGAAGATTCCTACTAAATAAATAAAGTCTAGTGGAGGAAAGACTAGGCTAAGCTACTCCTACTATACATTCCTATACAGTTGCATAGCCTAAGTAGAATACATACAGACCCACACTCAGGTTCAGCAGTCAATAGTATAGCACTTCAGGCACGGACTTACCCCTGCATCCACAGGCGACTTCCGCCAAGAGCCTACGCACTAGCCTAGCGGGGAGGATTTCAAAGGACGGACAAGGCTGTCACCACCTGCCGCCTACCTCAACGAACTAGTAGACTAACGAATAATTGATGCAAATCAGTCACCCAAGTACCATACTTGCATGACCAAAGAGCACTCTGCCCCTCCGCGATTACTATTAACGAGGCAGAGCTACCGTACGAATACGATCACCAAACCCATGCTATACTTTATCAGCTAAAACTAAGCATAGAGACTATAACATATAAACTAGACTATAGTGACGGTATATAACTAGCATGACAATAGTAGTATAATAAATATAAACTACTATCACACAAGTAGACTATACTATCACATATATGGATCACAATATCAAACAAGAAACTCATGACCCAAGCACAACTATATAGAAAATATATATATATTGATAAGAGCAAAGTCTTACAAAAGGAAAAAGATACAAGAGCCATACCAATTCCAAGTGAAGACTTGGGACTAGAGAGCTCTAGACTCAGCCTAACTCCACTAAAACTCCAAGAACTACTACTAGCAAGAGAGAAATGCTTCTTGTGGTGTGTGTTGAGTGTGAAGGCACACCCTCCTATTTATAGCCTCAATAGGTCGGCAAGGGAGAGTAACCGCCACGAAAGGCATCTCAAACCGCCATCAGGAGTCGTGGAGGAGCCAACACGTGGAAGCCCAGGCGGAGAGGGCGCCCGGCCGGGTCGGCCGACCTGACCAGGTCGGCTGACCTGGGGGTGGCCCCTCCTGGCCTGTGCTTTCTCCAGGTGGCTGTCCTGTGGGCCCTGACGTCGGTTTGCGCGGTATTACAGGGAGTTACGTCGGTTAAGTGCTGAAAATGGGCCCTTCAATCCGTGTGACGTCCATGTGGCACTCTCTGATTGGTCGAAAGTGTGTTTTCTTGCCTTTTGAGGTGTTTCCTTCACATTTCCTCCTGCATGCACAAAGTTCTCCAAGTACAAGTGGAACTATATTATTGTGCTAAAGCATGCGTGTATGAAATGCCAAATTCTCTTTTATTTGAGTATAGTTGACGGTTAAAAATGGTACTTAATAGCCGTCAACAAAGACACCATTTATAGGGGCAAAACATGAAAATCCATATACTCACCTACAACAGTTTGAGATTTGTTGCTCCACTCTTGCCATTAAAGGGTTTCCTTAAGAAACCATGAAATGGAATTTGTTCCCTTTTTCACTAGGCGGGCAGCGAAAACATAGTATTTCCACCTTAAAAGAATACTTTTTGCGGAAATATTTTTCTCTCTATAAGATTGTTGCTCTAAGAAAAATGGTTATCAATTTTGAGCAGCAAGACCACGAATCACTAGGAGAATCATGGAAAAGGTTCCTATCCTACACCAAAACAGGGGTATGTTTAGGTATAGAGGAGCCAATAAGGCTGCAACACTTTTTCTTTGGTCTAAGGCACGATAGTGCAAATTATTTAAATGTCACGGCCGGTGGTGCTTTCTTTTGTGCAACACCATCAGAGGGAATGGAGATCCTAAGCAAAATCACCCAACATCTTGCAAATGAGTCATCAATCTCCCCAGAACCTACCAATGAAAGCACCCAAACTTCTAGCCAATCCAAAGAAATAGAAGACAAGTGTCTCCCACAAAAGGCCGAAGCTCCTATGATAGCCTCACTCCACTCACCACACCCTGATGTTGTAGAAGAAGATACCCTTTCTCCCACCTTAATCCTTTGAACTCAATGACGAACCTTTTTCAGATTTCGGAAATACTCATAACATGGAATGGGTGAAGAGAACCAGTGTTAATCAAGAAGAGTCTAGTGGACAGGACTACAACGGGAAACAAGGTGATCCGTTGCTAAATCCCTCTGTTGTAAAGAGGCAAGAATAGTTCAAGAAGTCATCCCAATTCCCCACAATGGCTGCCAAGGAACTTTCCCAGAACTCCCCTTCTATTAATGGTCCAATTATCCTTGATCTCCCTAAGGCAGCATGGACTAAAATCATAGAAAGGCGTCGTTCAAACAAAAATGGTGCTCCATTTTTGTATTTATACCCAAACCTCATAGCTATGGTTCGAGTGGTCCTCTTCACTAGGAAAAGCATAAAAGACACGTGGGTTGTTATCAAACATATGACCCGACACCCATCGCAAAACACCTTCAATTGCTACTAAAGAGCCGGTTTTGAACCATGTGGTAGAAGTTGAGAGAAAAGACCATGAGCCATACTTTGCTTCATCGGCTAATACTACCCCAATCCTTGAACAACAGAGGCCTTGCCATCCCGTACCAATCCTCCCAATCCCCCAAGGATCCATGTTCTACCTAATGGAGGCACCACAAGGCTATCATCTTCCAATGGAAAAGAGGTACCAAAGCAACCAAAGGATGATCTACAGAAGGAAAACTTTGAACCGGATCATTCCATGAATCATGAAGGGCAATACAAAGTTTGGTCCATAGAAATTCATGAGGCTTCAAATTTGGAGTTAAAAAGGAATTCTTCCACCATGCCAAGGAGTCATACTTTAGAAAATTCACATACTCCTCACTCACACAAAAATTTTCCCACCACAACAAGGATTTATGACGATGGTACACAAGAGGCCTACAACCGCTCTACCCTTTTTGGACATATTAATTTCAAATGGGCGATTGTAGATACATTTGTTTATCACAAACATTGCAAATTCCGTGGTCCTTGTCATATGCCTTAGTTGTGCAATCATTCACACACGTTTGGTGATGGAGGGAGCCACATTGCCAACTCAAGCTGCAAAATGAACTAGTGCTCCCATGGTCAAACTTATGACTTTCAATAAGTACTAACAGGAGGTAACCTGATTTGTTTCCCTTTACTAGGGTTTGATAGTTTTTCATTTCAAACTTAAAAAAAAATTTTGCTTTGTTCCTTCTCAACAATAAAATTTACTCGGCAATAATAGTGGCACAACTTTCGGCTTGTTCCTTCGGGTTTTTTTTTGTTTAGCTAACCCCTGCAGGTTAATATCAAAGGGAACAAGAGGAGAAAATACAAATGAACAACAACTATTTTGGTATTCCTTGTATCACCTACCCCATGTTGTTTTTGTATGAATTGAAATTTTTTTGGCAAGCATGACAAATGGCAACTGAAATAAAACTTCCTTCTCATTCATGCTTGATATATAAAGATTGTTCCTTGCATTCTTTCATCGCCCATGGGAAATACACATTGCATAGGAAAACCTTGTCTAAATTCTTGGTAGATGTGATATGACCGTAGAGAGCATAACCTTTCTTGGAACCAAGTGAACCTCCTTGATTTTTAATTTTCAAAAGCTTATAAATGAGAACTCCAGATTCATAATCTTCTCAATGATGAGTTTATTTCTACCAAAGCTAGATGATTATCTTAATGAAAACCTATTGCATTTTCTACTTGTATTTTCATTGAACTTTGTCAAATTGTTGTGACCCTTGTGAGATGCTTGCTATGTGTTATTGATCAAGTTCATGTGCTCACCCCAACCACTCCATCTATTGAAACTTATATACTGGAAGTTCGCATCCATCATCCCCATAATCCATTCATTGAATAAAATGCTCCACCATATATGTTGATCTCTCTCCAAGAATCATTTCAAAAGAGATATGGACTACTCGAAAAGAATAAAAAGACAAAAAAGGAAGAATCATGAATGATAAAAGTAGCCCATGTTCTGAAATATAAATCAAATAGAAGAGAGAGAGGGAGATCAATTCAGAAGGAGCATCCGCCATCCTTCATCCATCCATACATATCATAATTGTGCACATGGCTTGATCATAATTCGTGGCTTATTTTCTACTTAGATCCAGTTTTTGACTTAGTTATATATGAAATACAATTATGCGGCCTTAATATTCCCTACCTTGAGCTCCACATAAGCCTTAGTATAGAGGGAAATTTTGGCCACTGGCCTAAGTGAGGATTCAAAACCACATTGAGTGATTCGAAAGTATCAATTGAGAATAACTTGTGATCTGGAGCTCTGCTTTTATTGGAAAGAGCAAACAAAATGGAAGTTCTTGGGAAAAATAAAGGTAAGACTTCTCTATGTTGTTCCATCTCTCAACTTTTCAAGACAAGGAATTTAGCCACTTAAAACCCTATGGCATGAGGAGTCATGGAGTAGTCTTTATATATGCAAAGCATGATGAGAATTACCTTAGATCTTGCTCATTCATAGTCTTCATTTCTTACTTTGCTCGAGATGAGCAAAGTCCTAAGCGTGGGGGGTGTTGGTAGTCGTAAATTCCCTGTTTCGACTACCCATTTACCATAAAAAGGTAGATCTTAACTAATAATGTAATGAAAATAATCTTTGTACTCACGAGTTCCACAAGTTTTGGTGAAATTTGTGGTTGTAGGTGCTACAGGGTCAAAATTTGCAAAAACATGTGAAAATACCCCGTCGGCCGATCACGGCTGTGAAACAGGCATTTCCTGACAGCCGACAGGGTCGTTAACAGCCAGAATCAGCACCCGGTCCGGTCATCACCAAGTAAAATTGTCAACTGGCTGGATGATAAGCTATCATCACTTGACAGGGCGAATCAAGTGTTCAATCAATTCCCGGTCGTTCGACAACATGACCTAGGACCACCAGCCGATTTGGAACTTCACCCCCTCACCCGATCGACATGCAAACGCCATCACCATGAAGCCGTTTCCTAATTCCAGTCCAAAAGCTTTTCAAAGAGACAAAGGAAGGAGGTCAACACATGGCCCAACCGAGAGAGGGAAACGACAATTAGGCCACTTGGCGAAAGGGGTACTGCGCAAAAATGGGCCGCCGCCCGACGGGCTTGCCACTCGGCCTACCGGGCCATTCGGCCCATTAAGCCTACCGCCTGGCTTGGCATGCTTACCGACATAAAACAAAAGTAAAACGGCCAACCGATCCTCAAAACCGACCACAGAACATCATTACAGTCGTCCAGAATGAGTCGATTGGAAAACCGACCAAATCGGGTGGCCGCCCAGCCTTCTCGGACACCCGACCGACCCTGCCGCTCGGCCTCCATGGCCGCCCGGCATACCCGGCTGCCCGGCCAATGGTTGTTCACCATTTTCAGCCACCGACTTCCCACCGGTTTAGATATATTGCAGTTTGGCCACCGGTTTGGCCCCTCCATCATTTGGGTATAAATATCACAGTTTGGCCACCGGTTTAGACAACAATTAAAGAGGAAAACAACACGCGCCACACTGCAGAAATGTATGGGAATAGGGAGTGAGAGTGAGAGGTAGAAGTCCAGGAGGTAGCTAGGAATGTCGGCTCCTTCTCCATCTTGTGCCTCGGGGACGAAGCTCCACCGAGAGTAGATTCCTCGTCCTTTCACCGGGTAACATGTAGTTAAACTCTTGTCCAAGTAATAAAGTGAGTATTTCTATCCTTTTTATCTACGGGGTCCTCCTGCATGTTATGCTTACCAATTCTAGAGCTGGTATGAAAGTCCAAGTGTAAACGTGGTGTTTAGACTTAGTTTTCCTAGGATTGCACTCGTTCCCATCGACTGTGTGATAGGCGGCAGGTGGTGACAGCCTTGTCCATCCAATATTGTAATCCACCATGTTCGGGAAGTCTCAAGTAGGGTTGTCTAACGATAGCGTACCCACTATTACATGAGGTTAGTTACCGACCCTTATTAGTGGATCGTTCTCATTAAATTACTTATCTGGAGTTTACTACATTAGATTACCTGGTCCGAGGACCTCTTCTCTCTATAGAACCTATTCTCCTCTCAACCGTTGTTGTTCCTCTCCTTTGTTCACTAGAGTTGGAATATGATAGAGTTTCACTACTTGTTCCTCGTGGATTCGATACCTTGGAATACTCCCAGGTGAAAGCTACATCGGCATCCATACGCTTGCGGATTTCTCTGTTAGGCGTAAGGATCGCCAACAAGCTTCCAAAGAAATGCTTGTTGGCGTTTGCTACACTCTAAAGATAAAATCAATAAATTCCACAAGCGCACAGAACACCATTGTAGCATTTCACCCGGGAGTATTCCAAGGTATCGTATTTCTCCTCAGGGAAGCAAGGCGTAAGAGTATCGAGAGTTAACAATCTTATGTCTATAAGGAAATCACCAACCAAACCACGGTGGGGATGAAGAAAATGAGTGGGTAATCTGGTGGACGCATCAAGAGAAGACCACACTACAGGTATTTAATAGAGAAAGGTACAGCTAGTTGGGAGAACAATGAGTCAAGTTGGATTTCCTAAGTAATGATGTTCTAAAATTTCCAAGACAAGTGTTAAGTGTTGCTTCTAGAGCTGCACCATTTACTAGTGATTCTACGGCTCATGTTTTGTTCACTTCAAGGCACAAAAATTATCCATTAAAATGGGTCGGTAACTAACCTTTGTATTAGTGGGTACGCTATCGCTAGACAATCCTGCTTGAGACTTCCCAAACATGGTGGATTACTAAAGGGACGGACAGGGCTGTCACCACGTGCCGCCTACCAAATAGCTAGTGGGGACAAATGCATAACCAGCTAGCATTTACATAAGCACCACGCCTACATTCACATTAGATATCTTCCGTAGATCTTTACGGAAGAACGCCCGGGAAATAACTAAGTCTAAAACATGTAAATCATGGAAACACTCTCAAAAGGTGCAACTAGGAAACATCTACAAAGATTAAGGAGGCACTATTGGACTTGGAAAATGAAAACAACAAACATCTTTATATTTGAGGCGTAAGTCTTATAGAAGAAAAGATACAAGAGAACTTATACCAAGGCTTCCAAGACAAATCAAAAATTCCGAGGAGAAGCTCACAACCCGACTCTAACTCCCAAGCTAACTATCCTATTCTATATTGTAGCAGATGTAGTAGGAAGGTAGTCTTCTTGATGTGTTGCCTGGCGTTTTCCTGAAAGGACCGACCATATCAAACCCCCCAGATTGCAAAATGCCAAGTCATAGGTATCATCTGAAGTTGTTGCGAAGGCACATGTGTCTGTTGAGCAAAAAATTGACAGCCTTCACACTTTCAAACGACCTGGTGTCCATCTTCAACCGCCGTAGGCCAATAAAACCGTTGATGTCAGAAAGCCTTGTCGACCAAAGTTTTAGAAGCTGCATGATTGCCACATACTTCTGAATGGATTTCTTCCATCAACACTTTGCCTTTTGGTATCGAGATGCACCACATCAAGATGTTCGATCCTTCTCTTCTATAAAGCAGATCGTCCAAAATCAAGTATCCTCGACATTTAGCCTTCAACATCTGTTGCTCATTAGAATCCATAGGCAGCATACCCTTGCTCAAAAATTGGACAATCGGGTCGCACTAGTCGGTCTTTATGTCAACCTCACTTACGGGCTCAGCAACATCGGTCACCAAAACATCAGACCGAGGAGAAATAGTGGGGGAATCTAGGGTGTGTAAGAAAACAACGGGTGGGACAATAGATCGAGATGATTCAAATGCTGCCCGAAGAACATGCGTGAACTTCAGTCCATCAAATTTGTCTTCGAGCTTCCTTACTTCTTGGCAGTAAGCACCCATGTTGTCATCTACACAGTTCCAATCCTTAGTGACCTGGTTAATGACCAGAGCTGAGTCACCAAAGATATCAAGACGCCGAATGCCGAGCGAGACAACACTGCGTAGACCGTGCAAAAGAGCTTCATATTTCGCAGCGTTATTAGACGTGCGAAACATGATCTGGAGGACGTATTGTAACTTCTCTACTGTGGGTGAGATGAACACAATTCCTGCATTAGCTCCAGGTAACTGGAGGGATCCATCGAAGTACATTTTCTAGTATTCGATATCTTGCGATGCAGGCGGCATTTAAATCTCTGTCCACTCGAAAACAGAGTCGACCAATGCCTATCCTTTGATTGCTGAGCGAGGTGCGAACGTGATGGTATACTGGCCAAGTTGAACTACCCACTTAGCAATTTGTCCTTTGACTTCTCGGTTGTGAAGGACTACGCCGAGTGCAAAGGATGTTTGAACTTTGATAGGATGAGCTTGAAAGTAGTGCTTCAACTTCCTAGAGGTGATCAGGAGCGCGTATAGCAGCTTCAAGATCTGGTGATATCATGTTTTTGAAGCACTAAGAACTTTACTAATGAAGTAGACCAAGTGTTGTACTTTTTGTACAAGACCCTCTTCCTCTTGGTTGATCGTTAAAATAGTACTCACAACTTGAGTTGTGGCTGATATGTAGAGTTGAAGCTTTTCTTGTGGCTCTGGAGGCACTAAGACTGGGATATTGCTACGGTGAACCTTCAACTCATCCAATGCCAATTGCGCCTCTGTTGTCTAGACGAAGTCATCCTGCTTCTTGAGCAGTTTAAAGAGAGGCAGACCCCTGACCCCCAGTCGGAAATAAAGCGACTCTGGGATGCCATACACCCGGTCAGCTTCTGAACGTCCCTCTAAGAATTAGGTGGCCCCATATCAAGGATCGCCTTGATCTTATCCGGGTTAGCCTCTATACCTCGTTTTGAATACCATGTTGGTAAGTCGTGCCAGCGTTTTTCAGACTGAAAGGCATGGTAATGTAGCAGTAGGCGCGAAAGGGAGTTATAAAGGAAGTCTTGATTTGATCTTCGACCTTCGGTGGGATCTGGTGATAGCCTAAATAGGCATCTAGAAAGCTTAAAAGCTCACACCCGGCTGTTGAGTCTACGATCTAATCGATACGTGGTAGAGCGAAGGGGTCTTTAGGATAGACCTTGTTCAAATCAGTATAACCCACACACATCCGCCACTTTTTATTCTTCTTAGATACAAGGACTGGATTTGCCAGCCAATCTGGATGGTACATTTCTTTTATAAACTTAGCATCTAATAACCTAGCTATCTCCTTCTTCATGGCATCCTTGCGGTCTTGTGCAAACCTTTTAAGTCTTTCCCTGACAGGGGTTGCCCCAGGAGGCACCCTCAAATCGTGCTCAATCTTTTCCCTAGAAACTCCCGGCATGTCAGAAGGTTTCAATACAAAGATGTCCCTATTTTCCTAGAGGAAAAGAGTGAGCGCGAGTTCCTATTTCTCGTCGAGGTCGGCCCCTGCATAAGTGATCTTAGCAGGGTCCTCTGGGTCAAGCGTGATCTCCTTAGTAGGGACGTCGTCCATCTGTATCGTGTCCTTGGTAGACTTCTTCATGATGATCTCCGCATCGGTCCGCTCCTCATTGTCGACTGCCTTCTAGATCTCCTGTCGGTCAGACAGCATCAACTGTTGGTCGGCCGTCTCACAACTCTGCACATCGCAAACAAAAGAACTCCGAAGATCAGAGTGGAGGGAGATTATTCCTTTAGGGCCTGGCATCTTGACAGTAAGGTATGAATAGTGCGGGATCGCCATGAACTTTGTCATCGCCGGTCTGTCGAGGATAGCACGGTATGCTAACTCGAAGTCAGCCACCTGGAAGAGAATGCGCTGGGTCCTAAAGTCCTCACAGGTTCCAAAGGTGACAGGCAGAAAAATCTATCCAATAGGAACGGAGATCTTGCCGGGCACGATTCCGTGGAAGGGTGAGGAACTCGGCTGGAGGTCATTGACCGATAAGCCTAGTTCCGTGAGGGCCTTGGTGAAGATCAAGTCCAAACTGCTTCCTCTGTCAATGAGTACTTTGTTGAATTTGACCTCCTTCACCGTGGCCGCGAGTACCAGCAGGTAGCGGCCCGACTTGGTGTTGGTTTTTCTTACGTCTACGAATAAATCCGCAAGCGCACGGAAGACCGATGTAGCACTTCACCCAGAGTATTCCGGGGTATCGAATCACGAGGAACGTGTGTGTCTATCGTTGCACTAAATCACCCAAGGACACAGAGATTGATTAAGACAGACAGAGGACAGAGAGGATGTCCCAAGAGTCAGGTTCCTACGTTAACTAAGCTATGCTCTAGTTTGCTCGCGTTGGGCACGGACTTACCCCTGCATCCACAGGCGACTTCCGCCAAGAGCCTACGCACTAGCCTAGCGGGGAGGATTTTAGAGGACGGACAGAGCTGTCACCACCTGCCGCCTACCTCAACGAACCAGTAGACTAACGAATAATCAAAGGTAACCTCCTGTCTAGACACCACGTCTATGCGATCGATTACTACCTTAACCTTCTAGCAACGAATATTCAGGCTAAGGCACCCTAAGAACTTAGAGCGATGAACGAGCTCACAAGCTAGAACTATAGCTTAATTAAAGTAAAAAGTAAACTGCAAGAGGGGAAATCTCGACACTTACTATGATTGGCAAATGTCGTCGAAGTACAAGCGTGGAGAAGGCGAAGACAAGCTCAAGCCTCCTCCGAACTCTACTCCACTCTCTTCCTAATCTAAGCACTAGCTAAATAGTACTTGGCCTTTGCAAGAGGAGCACTAAATCTTCAATCTTGAGTGTGTGTTGGAGTGAAGGCCCTCACCCTCTATTTATAGCCTCCTAACGTCGGTTTCAGAGGAGTAACCGCCACGGAATCCCCCCAAACCGCCATCAGGGAGTCCTGAGGAGCCAACACGTGGAAGCCCAGGCGGAGAGGGCGCCCGGCAAGGTCGTCCGACCTGACCAGGTCGGCCGACCTGGGGGTGGCCCCTCCTGGCCTGTGCTTTCTCCAAGTGGCTGTCCTGTGGGCCCTGACAACGGTTTGAGCGGTATTACAGGGAGTTACATCGGTTAAGCGCTGAAGGTGGGCTCCTTAATCCGTGTGCTTGCTCCTGATTGGCCGGAAGTGTGCTTTCTCCTTGAATTTCCTTGAATTTTATTTAAACTCCATGGGTTGCTTCCTGCATACACAAAGTCACCAAAACTTGTGGAAATAATTAGTAATAAATTCCTACCACTAAGGTGGTGATCAAATTGTGTGATTCTTGCGGGTAAACAACGGTCATATTTTGCATTTAAGGACCGTCAACAAACTCCCCCACACTTAGCCTTTGCTCGTCCTCGAGTAAAGGACTAAAGACTAAGGACTAAGTGATAATTCAAACCTTGATAAATCAAATCTAGCATGCAAATTATTCCAGGCATTACCTTGTATCTCCATGAGCTTTTGAAGTGTCTAGCATGCCTTCTTTGGATATTGATGAATGGAACGAATCTTGACTCCGAAAACTCAGCTCCTTCTGCTTATGTAACTTGGGTTTTCGAAAAGATTTTCACAATCAAAGAATAGTAGCCATACTCCTCAAATGATTCTCTCAGTCGCTCAAAGGTGTATTTTCCTCACCGAGGCATTGTGCCTTTCATGTCCTATCTCTAAATATGGTATATGTGGAGCTCAAGAATAGGATTGAAATGGTGGCATACTTATAATTCATATCTTGCTAAGTCAAAATTCGGATCCAAAGAGAAAAACAAGTCATGATTCATAAGTCAAGTCTGTGCACATTTATTTGGTAGATGGAAGATGGATACTCCTTTGAACATTCCCTCATCGAAATGAGATCATGGGCTATCTTTCTTTCTTTTCTTTTCTCTCTTCTTTTTTTTTTTTTTGCATACTAGATAGCCCATAACTCTTTTTGCAACAAAATACGGAGGGAAGTATGTAGAACTGGAGTATTTTATTTTCATGGATGGTGGAGATGCTAACTTCCAGTGTAGAAGTTTTAGCATAGGGGTGGATGTGCATACAGACTTGATAAATGAAGCATAACAGGCATCTCAATTTGGGTCTCAAAATTTTGACAAGGCTCAATAAATTAATAAGTAGCACAAAAGAGCACAATCTTTGATAAGCAAAATTTGGCCTTGGTAGGATAAATTTTATCATTGAGGAGTTGGCTTTCAAATTTATCATTTTCAAAAGAAAATCCCAAGTTATAAGCATAAGAGTGAAGATTCATAAAGTCTATTCATATCACATAAATCAATAGTCCTAGGTAGCATGTTTTCCTAAAGATATAGTCATGGAAATTCAAGCAAACATTCTAGGAATAAGGAGCATGCAAGATGATAAATCAAAAAGAATGAATTATGAAGAAAATTCAGGTTTTTAGTATTTATTAATTTTTCCATATTCAAGGAGAAAATAAGCAGAGAGGCAGGGAGGAATGGGAAGTGGACGTGCAAACCAGAGTATGGACCAAGTGGGGGTCCGAGGGGAGCCAGGCCTGGGTCGGCCGACCTGGTCAGGTCGCCCGACCTGGGAGATGCTCCTCTGGTCCCCTGGTTCGTCGTGTTGCTTCGTGTCGCCCTGTGCAACATATTTCTCAGGGTAGACCGACCGTTTGCGCGTTCGTACTTCGCAAATCCTCCTCCACACTTGTTTCCTGACTTCTTTTTATTTGACACAAACAAAAAGGAAAAAGTGTGAAAGCAAAGGTGGACCCCACCGGCTTTATGGGCTCAGTGGGTTCCATTATTCAATTCTTTATTATAGGCGCATTACATTTTAATGAAATAAACGAAGAAAATCTAAAAAGGGAAACTAAGCGCCTATTTTCCTAAACTATATGGGAGAGCCTATTCATTTGCCCTTATATAAGTCGGGCTCTCCCATGTGGCTACAAATGCGCTCCATCTTAGCGCATAAGCCACGGCGGAGGTCTTTCATACCCTCCTCGAGGCGTTGCACACGATCCTCAAGTTGAGCACGATCAACCAACTCCTCCGCCAACTTGTTGGCCAGCCTCTTATTCTCGGCCCGTAGGAGGAGAACGTCCTGCGCAAGCTTGGCCTTGGAGGGACCTGTCGCCTCGTCCCCGCTGTCCTGGTAGTGGCCGCCCTCCGCTGTGATTGGTGGGGGGTCGAGGAAGCGGCTGATGGTCTTCCGCGGGGAGGAGTCGATGGATTCCTCCATCTCCCGCTTGTCCTCCGAAGTGAGCTTGGGGAAGAGCACTTTCCCCTTGCCCGGTCCGGTGCGCGGTCCGGTGCTGGTGAACCGTCCCTTCCGCTCTGGCGACGTGGGGATGTAGTCCATCCGGTACTTGTACCCGAATGGCGACCCATCCCTGCCCCGTAGCGTCTCCACGAAGTGTTCCCCAGGCAGGAGAGCAGAGGGATCCCCGTTGTGGAGACGATGGGTGGGTGTCGTCTTGCGGGGCACCAGAGCGCCCGTCTTTGGCCTCTTGATGTCGGGGGTAGGACGCCGTACAGGCGACGTTCCCCGCGTCTTCATGGTGCGTGCCGGGGTCGGCGAAAGTGCCCGCTGCGATGTGCGGGTGGCGGAAGGGCTGCGCCGTTCAGCAAACCGTGTACGGCCTGCCCTTTCCTCTTCGCGGCGCAGGGGAGGCTCAATGGCGAGAGGCTCAATGATCTCGGCAAGGGTGAGATCGAGGTTGGTCGGGACAATTTGGTTAGCGGGGGTGATTTCCCCGCTAAGGGCAAGGGCGGAGCTGGTCAAGGAAGCCTGGGAAGTGCTCTTTTTGGCAGCCATGACGAAGTTGGGGGTTCTGGAAGAGGTTCACAGGAAGGTTTGGGATGAGAGAAAAGCATCGCTCCCCTCTGCTTAAAAGGAGAGTCCCCCGACGGTATATTCGCGATTCCCCGTGAGAATCTCCGATTAGGGCGAAGGGGGAAGTTGGAGGAACGCGTGAGAGAAAAACGGGAAGCGGCAGCGCCACCAGGGGGTCGCCCGACCTGGCCAGGTCGGCCGACCTGGTGGTGGGCCCCCTGGGGCTGCTGCTTCGTGGGCTGCCTAAGGGAGGTCCAAGGAGGGGGAAAAGTACGGCAATTTAATTTGATTCTAAGTTTAGGTGCCCGTAAAGACTATGGGTAGGCCCGGAAGTCAATTAAATTGACTACGTCCTCCTCAACTCCTATACTTTTAATAGAATCATAAAAGAGTTTAAGTCGATGGCCGTTTACCTTAAACGCGTTCCCGTCCTTGTCCTGGAGTGTGACCGCTCCATGTGTCGCGACGTCGATGACGAGATATGGCCCAAGCCATTTGCTTCGCAGCTTCCCGTCGCCGAACAGCTTCACTCTTGAGTTGAAGAGTAGCACCTTGTCTCCAGGGTTGAACTCCTTTGGCTGTATCCTTTTGTCGTGCCATTTCTTGGTCTTTTCTTTATAGATCTTGGCACTGTGATACACCTTTTCTCTCCATTCCTCCAGCTCAGAAATTTGCTTCATCCTGTGTCTTCCTGCTTCCTTGGAATCCATATTCCACTTCTTTATTGCCCAGTATGCCTTGTGTTCCAGTTCTACCGGCAGATGGCAAGTCTTGCCGTAGACCAGCTGGAATGGAGACATGCCTATGGGGGTCTTGTATGCAGTGCGATATGCCCATAGTGCATCTGGCAACTTATTCTTCCATCCCGATCCCATTTCCTCCACTGTTTTCTGCAGGATGTTCTTGATTTGCTTGTTCGAGGTCTCTGCCTGACCGCTGGTCTGGGGGTGGTATGGAGTAGCAATGTTATGGTCGGAACCGAGTTCCCTCAGGAAGTGTCGGAATCCTTTATCCGTGAAGTGTGAACCTCCATCACTAATCACCATCCTTGGTACCCCAAAGCGTGGGAAAATGATCTCATAGAACATCTTCCGTGCGCTCTTTGCATCTGCAGCTCTGCATGGCAATGCTTCAACCCACTTTGACACATAGTCGACTGCCACCTGGATATACTCGCAATCATAGGACCTTGGGAAGGGTCCCATGAAGTCGATACCCCAGACGTCAAAAAGTTCGACTTGCAGGTTGTATGTTAAGGGCATCGCGTTGCGAGATGAGATTCCTCCATGCTTCTAGCATCTCCTGCACCTCCTGATGTACTCCTTGGTGTCCTCATACATCGTCGGCCAATAGAAACCACTTTGCCAGATTTTTGCTTGCGTCCGGTACACGCCGTAGTGTCCTTCGTACGGAGCTGCGTGGCACTTCTCAATTATCTGTGCACCCTCAATGGAGGGGATGCATCGCCGCAACAGACCATCAGCACAGACCCTGTAGAGGAATGGGTCGTCCCAAAGGTGTCGCCTACTTTCATAGGCCAGCTTCTTTTGGTTTTCCCCCGGCGGAACATACCCTGTAACCATGAAATTCACGATATCTGCATACCAGGGTGTGGAGTCCGCAACCTTTAACAGCATATCATCTCGTAGGAAGTCGTTGATTGGTAGTTCCTGCATGTTAGTGACTTGCATACGAGATAGATGATCTGCTACGGAATTCTCTACTCCTTTCTTATCTTTTATTTCAAGATCAAATTCTTGGAGTAAGAGGATCCATCTGATGAGCCTTGGTTTAGCATCTTTTTTAGCGAGCAGGTACTTTAGTGCAGCATGATCAGTGTAAACAATTACCTTTGCTCCAACTAAATAAGATCTAAATTTATCGATAGCAAAAACCACAGCCAGGAGCTCCTTTTCTGTGGTAGCGTAGTTGAGCTGTGCTCCTGTCAAGGTTTTGCTAGCGTAGGCTATTGCGTGATGCTTCTTGTCCTTAGTTTGGCCGAGAACGGCCCCTACGGCATAGTCACTAGCATCGCACATGATTTCAAAGGGCAGCTTCCAATTAGGGGGTTGGATGATGGGAGCTGAGATGAGTGCATTTTTCAAGAGATGAAAAGATTTCAAGCACTCATCATCAAAGTCAAAAGGCGCATCCTTAGATAAGAGGTTGGTGAGGGGTCTAGCGATTTTTGAAAAGTCTTTGATGAATCGTCGGTAGAACCCGGCATGCCCCAAAAAAACTACGAATACCCTTGACGTTGATCGGAGGTGGAAGTTGCTCGATAACTTCTATTTTCGCCTTATCCACCTCGATCCCTCTCTCGGACACTAAGTGCCCTAGCACTATGCCTTCTCGGACCATAAAGTGGCACTTTTCCCAATTAAGTACCAGGTCCTTTTCTTGGCATCGAGTCAAGACCCTGTCCAAGTTCTCGAGACAGTGATCGAAGGTCTTCCCATAGACTGAGAAGTCATCCATGAAGACTTCCATGATTTCCTCGATCATGTCCGAGAATATGGACATCATACACCGTTGGAAAGAGGCGGGTGCATTACACAACCCAAAAGACATCCTACGGTAGGCATACGTTCCATACGGGCACGTGAAGGTGGTCTTACTCTGATCATCGGGATGGATAGGAATCTGATGATAACCAGAATACCCATCAAGGAAACAGAAGAAGGAATGGTTTGCCAACCGCTCTAACATCTCATCGATGAAGGGCAGCGGGAAATGATCCTTCTTTGTTGCCTTGTTGAGTTTTCTGTAATCGATACACATCCTCCATCCCGTGACGGTACGTTGGGGAATAAGCTCGTTCTTATCATTCTTAACGACCGTCATACCTCCCTTCTTCGGCACTACTTGTACCGGGCTCACCCACTCACTATGAGGTACGGGATATATGATCCCTGAATGCAGAAGTTTTAGAACTTCCTTCTTCACAACCTCGCGCATAGCATTATTTAACCTCCTCTGAGGTTCCCTAGAAGGTGTACTCTCGGGGTCAAGAGGGATGCGATGGGTGCAGAGAGTGGGACTAATTCCCTTTAGGTCTTGGAGGGAGTACCCAAAGACAGAGCGATGTTTTTCTAAGACAGAGATCAGCTTCTTGGTTTCCTCCTCCGAAAGCTTATCACTAATGATGACAGGGGACTCCGTGTCACCATGTAGGAAAGCGTAGCGTAGGCCAGGGGGTAAGGTTTTTAACTCGATGGGAGGTCGAGTCGGTGGTTCATCTTCAGGAAGCTCGAGAGTTTCCTGTAGATCATCCTCCTCTTCTGTAAAAAGATCGGCGTCTTGGTCAAGGAGGGTATCAGGAGGGTCGAAAGGGGAAATCACTTTCACCTCTTCGATTAGGTCTCTCTCATCAGGAAATTCAGCGATGGTGTTCCGCGAACGGGAGATTGGGATTGAGAGAGCCTTTCCTCCGATGTTGACACTGAGGTTACCGGATGAGGCTGCCGTAAAGAGTTTTTCTAAAGGATGCCCGATGAGGACATCAAAGCTTGGGACCTCAAAGACATGAAAGTTCAGAAGGGCCTCAGCGTCTTTGTGTCGTATCGACACATTGTTTAGAATCCCGTAACCTTCTAGGATGGCTCCGGTAGGGCTTTTGAAGGTCTTTTGCGTAGGAAGCAGAGGTTCGTCTCCTAATACCTCAAAGGCAAAGGAGTCGGAAACGATGTTTATTCCTACGGCGGGATTATACCAGACATCCACAGCTCTGCCTCTAACCATACAAGGAATGGTAGTAGAGGATGAGATAATCCGAACAAGTTCGGAACATTGCTCATTTTCTCGGGACCACTCATCACTCATGATGGCTGTTAGTTCTTTCACTGAGTCCCTAAGGAATTGTTCTTCTATAGGTTCAGGGGAAGGAACTGGTGTTTGAGGCTTTCGTTGGATGGCATACATCCTCGATGATGAAAGGGAATTCGGACGGCTGAATTTCTTCATCATCCGAATTTCCTGGTTCAGGAGGAGGCTCACTAGCTAAGTCTTGAGATGTGCAAGAAGCAGGGTCAGATTCGGCTAGCTGGAGAGTCTCCTGGCTCGACGTAGCTTCTTCGCAGGGGGGTTTAGTGGGCTCAAGGAAAGAGGTATTTTCTAGAATGCGTTCTAGGATGGTTCTTCCTTCTGAGACCGTTTTGTGTATGAATGAACCTCCGGCGGCTATGTCGAGATATTGGGCAGATTCCTTGTCGAGACCCATCCGAAAATGCTGTAGCAGCATGGGATCGGGTATAGACAAGTCAGGACCGGATTTCACTAAAAGTGAGAACCTAGCCCAAGCTGTGCCTAAGGATTCTTTCTCGGCCTGCTCGAAGTTGAAGACCTCTCTACGGAGAGAAACGATTCGTGACATTGGGAAGAACGCAAGACAAAATTTGTCCCCAAGCTCTTTCCAGTCACCATTCGTGCTTTCTGCCGTGTGAGTGTACCATTGCTTCGCCCTCTCTATAAGAGAAAAGGGAAACAATTTCCACTTGAGAGTCTCTTGTGTCATACCCCTGATTTGGATGCACGAGCACAATTGCTCAAATTCTCGCAGGTGATGGTGTGGGTTTTCGTTTTCTACCCCCGAGAAAAGTTGTGCCTGAACCATGGCTATAAAGCCTGGGCGGAGTTCGAAGCCATCTGAAAGGATTGGTTTTGAAGATGAAGGTGGCTCGTAGAACTCGCCCCTTGGAGCAGAGAAGGATTGGATAGAAGGTTGCTCCATGGTAGGGATAAGGAAAGTAATAAAAGAAAGATAAAAAGGGATACGAGGGTGACTAGGGTCCGCAGATAAAACAGCAACCGTTCCCCGGCAACGGCGCCAGAAATGCTTGTTGGTTTTTCTTACGTCTACGAATAAATCCGCAAGCGCACGGAAGACCGATGTAGCACTTCACCCAGAGTATTCCGGGGTATCGAATCACGAGGAACGTGTGTGTCTATCGTTGGACTAAATCACCCAAGGACACAGAGATTGATTAAGACAGGCAGAGGACAGAGAGGATGTCCCAAGAGTCAGGTTCCTACGTTAACTAAGCTATGCTCTAGTTTGCTCGCGTTGGGCACGGACTTACCCCTGCATCCACAGGCGACTTCCGCCAAGAGCCTACGCACTAGCCTAGCGGGGAGGATTTCAGAGGACGGACAGAGATGTCACCACCTGCCGCCTACCTCAACGAACCAGTAGACTAACGAATAATCAAAGGTAACCTCCTGCCTAGACACCACGTCTATGCGATCGATTACTACCTTAACCTTCTAGCAACGAATATTCAGGCTAAGGCACCCTAAGAACTTAGAGCGATGAACGAGCTCACAAGCTAGAACTATAGCTTAATTAAAGTAAAAAGTAAACTGCAAGAGGGGAAATCTCGACACTTACTATGATTGGCAAATGTCGTCGAAGTACAAGCGTGGAGAAGGCGAAGACAAGCTCAAGCCTCCTCCGAACTCTACTCCACTCTCTTCCTAATCTAAGCACTAGCTAAATAGTACTTGGCCTTTGCAAGAGGAGCACTAAATCTTCAATCTTGAGTGTGTGTTGGAGTGAAGGCCCTCACCCTCTATTTATAGCCTCCTAACGTCGGTTTCAAAGGAGTAACCGCCATGGAATCCCCCCAAACCGCCATCAGGGAGTCCTGAGGAGCCAACACGTGGAAGCCCAGGCGGAGAGGGCGCCCGGCCAGGTCGCCCGACCTGACCAGGTCGGCCGACCTGGGGGTGGCCCCTCCTGGCCTGTGCTTTCTCCAAGTGGCTGTCCTGTGGGCCCTGACAACGGTTTGCGCGGTATTACAGGGAGTTACGTCGGTTAAGCGCTGAAGGTGGGCTCCTTAATCCGTGTGCTTGCTCCTGATTGGCCGGAAGTGTGCTTTCTCCTTGAATTTCCTTGAATTTTATTTAAACTCCATGGGTTGCTTCCTGCATACACAAAGTCACCAAAACTTGTGGAAATAATTAGTAATAAATTCCTACCACTAAGGTGGTGATCAAATTGTGTGATTCTTGCGGGTAAACAACGGTCATATTTTGCATTTAAGGACCGTCAACACTTGGGCAGGTGCCTGGGGTGACTAGACCGATCAAATGTGATCAGAAGCTGAGACCACTTCATGTACTTGGGCGTAGCAGGTTCTACAGAGTTGATATCATGTAGTTCCAGCTTATGCTTGTGTTTGGACAGGTAGGCATTCAGGCCTCCGAAGATGAAGTTGACTTCCTTCCGGGGCTCCTGGAACTCTCCTTCTTCGTCCTTATTGTCATCGTCTTTAGCTTTGTCTTTGCCATTTTGTCTTGGCGGATCTTTGGCCAGCTTGAGCGTGGCAGTCGCAAAGCCCTTCAGTCGCTAACAGTCCTTTGCTTTGTGGTTCCCCTTTGGGTGCCATAGACACGGGCCACTTAGCAAGTCATCCATAGTCTGCTGGTTCATCCGAGGGTTCATCTAGGATCGGTCTACCGCAGCGATCATGTTGTCAGACTTCCTTTTCTTGTCCTTTGTTGGGGGGGGGGGGGTCACTTCGCAAGCCACCCCTCGAGGGTTTATCAAAGTCGGGCTGTGAATAAAAGTCAAAGTTAACCATCATTACCATTTTTATTAACCATAACTTCAAGGTACAAGTGTCCATGCGGCCCTAGCAGAAGGAGGCAAGTGCGCTCAAAAGCAGCGGACCCTTCGAGCAATACCTCCACGCCCACGAAGGATGAAGCCATCATCCTTCAAAGGACAGAGCAGTGGACCCTTCGAGCGGTACCTCCACGCCCACGAAGGATGGAGCCATCATCCATCGAAGGACAGGACACCGGGCAAGATCAAGAAACGGCATGGCGCGAAGAGGGCAACACGTGGCGCCAGCACGTGTCCTGGTGTGCGGGACAAGGAAGGGTACCAGAAAAGATCAAATGACCGATTTATCCTTTATGACCATTTTGTATAGAATATTCAGAGAATATAGTCGGTAATTAGGGACAAAATGGTCATTTGCATATGACCTAAGTACGGGCCTGTAAATAGAATACCTCTACTTACTTGTAATGGGATGAATCTTTTTTGGAATACATGAAGGGAGCCCATTGTTCCGTTTCATATCCTTCATGATTCCTTTTTTTGTTTACCCTTTCTGTTAGTGGCACAAAAGCTCGCGCTGACACCAACAGTGGCACACACCGTGTTGTGAGCTCGTACGTAAGCTCACGATGACTCAACTCCATGGACCGCTGTCTTTGAGCAGCACCCCGCCCCACCGAAGCAGCGCTCTAGGAGGCCCCCAACTGACTGACGATCAATCTACATCGCAAGTAACAAAAGAGAATACCTCTGAAGTGCAACCATCGCTTTAAGCAAAAGTGGTAGGTGGTCCAAAAGACCCAATACAGCGTCTCGAACAACCATCAAGCTTAAACCCTCTAGGAAGCAACACCCCAACCTCGATGACAGCAGCACAAGAGATGGAACTGTTAGACCAAAGAGCCGAGCACCACGAGCAACTCAAGCAACAGTTGTTGCAAGAGCAAGAGCTAAGAAGCAAAGCGCTGTCAGAGAGAGAGAGAAAGCCTTACAAGAGAAAGAGTACATAGCCAGCTCAGACTCAAGAATCTGCAACTGGCAAATAAAGTTGAAGAACTCCAGAGAACCATTGGCAGAGCAAGTCGCTAAGAATCAAACCCAACACCTAAAGTTCACCCATACCTCGAGCAAGAAGTACCACTTACACCAAACCGTCAGCCGATAGCCGCAGAAGTACTGCCAATTCAAAGAGCAAGCATAATGGGCATAATCGACAAAGAGTCACCTCTCTCCGAAGGGCTGCAAATAGCTCCATACCCACCGCAGTTCAGGATGATATCTCTAGCCAAGTTCAGGGGTAATTCTGACCCAAGGCAATTCCTCATGATCTACGAAGCAACAATCATATCAGCAGGAGGAGACGAGGCAACCTTGGCAAAGGCATTCGTTTGTGTCCTCGAAGAGTCCGCCCTCAATTGGTATATCAACCTGCCCCCCCAGGTCTCTATACAGCTGGGAAAACATCAGGGATAAGGTGGTCGCAAGCTTTCGAGGGTTCCGCACCATTATGGAACCATTGTAGGAGCTGTTGAAGATTGCCTAGCAAGAAAATGAGCAATTACAAGATTACTATAGAAGATTCCTCACGCATTGAGCCCAGACCCCGAGCGTCACGGATGAGGCGGCAATAAGTTCTGTACTCAGAGGCATGCGAGCATGCCAGATGTCTTCATACTGTGCGCAAGAACCACCACGCACAATGCAAATCCTATGTACGAAGTTCGAAGAATATAGTAGATCAGATGTGGATTACAAAAGATGCAAGCAAAGTCAAAATAAGAGTCGCAACCAACCACATAGCGAAGGTGGTTATCAAGAAAGGCAGTACATATAAACTATGCCATCCACAGAACCCTCGCCTTTGTTCATTGATCACATCGAGGGACAGAAAGAAGACACGCTGGACAGAGATAACCAGAGTAATGATTTCAGAGGAAGCAGCCAACGAGGGCATGGCAGAGGCCGAGGCTCTCAAGTCCAGACTCGACCGGCCAGAAAGCCATATTGTTTCTACTACGAAGAGGACAAGGGGCATAAAACTTCCACTTGCCTCAAAGCAAAAGAAATCCAAGAAAGGATCAAAGCAAAAAAGAAGGCTTCGTCCTTACCCAAAGCCATCAATTATACATCACCCAACCCATGGCCCCAGCAACCATATCCACAACTCGCTCAGTCCAATTACCACTACCCAAGCACCCACCATCATCAACTTTATGCACCATCCCCATATTTTCATGCAACTCACCCCACACAACCGCCCAGCCAATATGTTCAACCCAGACAACAAATCCAACAACCATCGCCTAGCCAAGACCAACAAAGGCAAAAGCAAGAGCCTCAACACCTACCACAGCCTAAACCAGAGCCCACCCCAAACCAAGCCGCAACTTTCCCAGTACAAGGCCACATTAGAATGATATGCGAAGAGTCATCCTCAGATTTTGAAAACAAAAGAAGAAGAAGAGAACACTTTTAAATGGTAAACAGCGTTTTCATAGAAGGACCTGTTATCAAGTCAAAGTGGTCTCATATTCCCATCACATTCACCGAGTTAGATCTCAACCTCAAAGCTTATCCACATGTTGACGCGTTTGTAATCGATGCTCACATCCACACCTAGATGGTCATTAAAGTTCTCGTAGACAATGGCAGCCAGGAAGACATACTATTCATAAATGCCTTTGAGCAAATGGGCCTCAGCAAAAGTTCCCTGCAGCCTTAAAACATCCCACTCATAGGCTTCAGCGGAAAAATAATCACTCCCATGGACACAACCTCCCTCCCAGTATCGTTCGGCAACACCCAAAACCCTCGAACAGAATATGTAACATTCGATGTGGTGGATCTCTGCCACCCATTTAACGTCATATTTGGCCGAGGCACAATTAACACCTTCGAAGCCGTCATCCATAGTGCAAATCTATGCATGAAGATTCCAGCAGACGGAGGGGTTACCACAGTCAATGGAAATCAGCAGATGGCAAGAGACATAGAAAAAGGTTATGCACCGGGGGAAAGAAACTGCAACAAAATACAGGTTTTCAGCCAAGAGCAGCTAGAGGATGAAGAGAGAACTCGAAAAGCTTGTGAGCAGCATGAAGTGAACGCAAGAGAAGAGACATGATGTCTCGACAAAGAAAAGATTGCAGTTCAGCCAGACGAAGAAACCAAAAAAGTACTCCTCGACGAACAAGTCCTTGGCCAGTTCGTCATAGTAGGCTCTGGCTTAGACTTCGAAGAAGAGAAAGAACTGCTAGCATTTATGAGTAAGAACAAAGATGTATTCGCTTGGTCTTCAGTAGACCTCGAAGGTGTGGATAGAAGCATCATAGAACACAAGCTAGAGGTCGACACAAAGATCAGACCAAAGAAACAAAGGCTTCGAAAGATGTCCGATGAAAAAACAGAAGCTATCAGAGCAGAAGTCCAGCGGCTCCTCGATGCTTCTGTCATTCACGAAGTCAAATACCCATCCTGGCTAGCAAACTATGTAATGGTAAGGAAAAAGAACGGGAAGTGGAGAATGTGTATAGACTTCACAGACCTCAACAAAGCTTGCCCCAAAGAAAACTTCCCACTGCCTCGAATTGACAAAATTGTGGATGCAGCGGCTGGGAACGAGCTACTATCATTGTTTTATTGTTTCTCTGGCTATCATCAGATATGGCTAAGGAAGGAGGACGAGGAAAAAATAAGTTTCATCACACCCTTTGGTACTTATTGTTTCATAAGAATGCCCGAGGGGTTGAAAAATGTCGGCCCCACATTTTGCCGCATGACTCAGAAAGCCTTTGAGTCACAGTTCGAAAAAAGCGTACACGCTTATGTGGATCATGTCATAGTAGCAAGCAAAGTAAAGGACAGCCACATCTCAGACCTCGCAAAAATATTCGCAAACCTTCGAGCAGCAAGGTTAAAACTGAATCCAGAGAAGTGTGTGTCAGCCAAAGGCATCAAAGCCAACCTTGACAAAATCAAAGCAATCACCCAAATGCAAGAGCCCCAGTGCCGAAAGGATGTGCAGAAACTCACAGGCAGAATGGCGGCACTAAGCCGATTCCTATCCAGATCGGCCGAGCGAAGCTTGCCCTTCTTCCAAACACCCCGAGGGGCTCAACCCTTCGAATGGGGTCTAGAACAGCAAAAAGCCTTCGCAGATCTAAAAGATTACCTTGAGAAGCAATCAAAGCTAACCAACCCAGAGCCCGGGTCTGTGCTACTGCTATATGTCGTTGCCTCCCACTCGGCGGTCAGTGCAGTCCTTGTGTAGAAAAAGAAAATAGTCAAAACAGTTAAAGGGGAACCGAAGAAACTCCTAATACAACTACCAGTATATTATGTTAGCGAGGCACTATCTGCCTCCAAGAGGCTCTATTCTGAGATGGAAAAAATCGCATACGCGGTAGTCATGGCTTCCAGAAACCTACGGCATTATTTCGAGGCTCATCACATCAAAGTGCTCACCAGCCAACCACTTAATGAAATATTTGGCAACCGAGAAGCTTCGGGAACAATCGGCAAATGGGCCATGGAACTCTCAGAGCATTTAGTAGACTTCGAGAAATGCAGTGCCATCAAGTCTCAGGTACTCGCTAATTTCATAGCAGATTGGACGGCTCCACAACACACAAAAAATCAAACATTGTCTGAACCAGAGTGGACAGTGCATTGCGACGGAGCCTGGGGATTGGCCGGGGCAGGCATAGCAGCAGTAGTCACTTTGCCTACGGGTGTGAAAATGAGATATGCTGCAAGGCTCGAGTTTAGTAAGGAAACAGATAAGTGCACCAACAATATAGCAGAGTATGAGGCAGTATTGCTAGGGCTCAAGAAACTGAGGGCACTCAGAGTCCAGAGGTGCAAAGTTAGAATAGACTCCAAGATCATTGCCAGCCAACATGACAAAGAATTCACAATCAGGGATCCACTGCTTGAGAAATACCACAGCACCATCCAAAGCATGGAAAAATATTTCAAAGGCTTCGATATACAGTATATCGAGAGAAAATTTAACACAGAGGCAGACGAGCTCACCAAGTTGGCAGCAAGACAAGAGGCAATACCACAAGATGTGTTCTTTCAAACAATCATAGAACCTTCGATCAAAGTAGTCCTCCAGGACCCCAAGCAAATACACGCAGTGACGAGTGAAGACAGGAGAACTCAAATCATTGTGTATCTTAGGGGTTTTTACGAGCCAGACACCGAGTCAGAGGCAAATAGAATGCGGCAAAGGGCCAGGAACTATAGCATCATTAAGGGTCAGCTTTACAAATCTGGAATTTGCACCCCACTACTTAAGTGTGTAAGCAGAATGGAGGGCACCTAGCTGCTCAACGAGATACACGAAGGTATCTGTGGAGCGCATATTGGACCTTGGCCGCTAGCTGCAAAGGCAGTCAGACAAGGTTTCTTTTGGCCATCTATGGTCAAGGACACCGCAGAAGTAGCAACCAGATGCGAAGCGTGCCAAAAAATCTCAAATAAGCAGCCAGCACCCTCACAGCCAACACAACTCATATAGCCCCATCATGGCCTCTCCAATGCTAGGGAATCGACATTGTTGGACCCCTGCCCACAGCCCCAGGGAATTACAGGTTGGTAGTTGTAGCGCTAGAATATTTCACCAAATGGATCGAAGCAAGACCAATCACAAACATCTCGGCTGCAACAATCAGAAAGTTCTTCAGGCAAAACGTTGTCTGCCGCTTCAGAGTGCCAAGGGACATAACAGTCAACAATGAAAAACAATTCGAGAACGATATGTTCAAAGAATTCTGTCACTCCATCAGAACCAAAGTCGACTTCGCGTCAGTATATCACCCCCAGTCAAACGGAGCCGTCGAAAGAGCAAATAGTCATATATTCAAGGCAATCAAAAAGATACTCCTCGACGATAAGAAAGGAAAGTAGGCAGAAGAACTGCCAAGGGTCATATGGTCGCACAACACAACCGAAACAAGAGCAACCAAATACTCACCCTTCAGGTTACTTTACGGGGAAGAAGCAGTCATGCCCAAGGAGATTTTGCATCAAAGCCCTAGAACCTTCAACGCAAAATCACCACAACCTGCAGAGGCGGAATCAAAGGATCTCAAGGAAGTCGACGGACTGGATGCAGTTGTCAACCTTGAAAAGTATCAATCGGACACCCACCAATGGAGGGATTAAAAAGTTGCACCCCGAGCTTATGTAGTAGGAGACCTAGTCCTACTCCGAAGCCCATAAACAGAAAGCAAAGACAAGTTAGAACCCAAATGGGAGGGCACATACATCGTAGCAAAATCAAACAGGCCCGGAGCATATAGGCTCCAGACTTCGCAAGGAGAAGAGTTGCCGCATTCTTGAAACGCGGACAACCATCAAAGGTTTTACGTATAGAAAAAGCACCACTCGAAGCATGTAAATAGCCAAGTTTAGCATGAAACTATAAGTGCTACCTTGAGCTTAGTTGGTAGATTTTCTTCTCATGTTTTCCTTTTAGGAAATTGTGTAAAGGACCATACTCTTTTCCTCACAAGGGGAACCCTTCGCAGGGGTGAGGTTTTTAACGCGGCGGTTCCTATGTAAACCCCAGCTAAATATATAAAGCTGCCTTCCCCAAAGCGGAAAGCCTTGCTCAGCAGAGCACGTCGAAACAACTCCCTCCATGGAGATTGAAACATTCGACGAATAGCAAAAACCTCTCAAGCCATAGCTGCTGCACTGGCTAAGCCCGAAGAGCTAAAAGCCATCCAGTCAGCTAACTTAGTGAAAAATGCTAAGGGGCTCATTGCAGCCCAAACCTGTTGAAGGGTTCACTCAAAAACACCTCGCCGCTAGCACTTCGAGGGGGAGGGCAGCATTTTCAAAAAACTTAGCACAAAATGCTAAGGGGCGTGTTGCAGCCCAAATCCGTCGAAGGGTTCACCCAAAAACACCTCGCCCCAAGCACTTCGAGGGGGAGGGTGGCGTTTTTCAAAAACCTTAGACAAAATGCTAAGGAGCTCATTGCAGCCCAAACCCGTCGAAGGGTTTGCCCAAGAGCACCACGCCCCTAGCACTTCAAGGGTGAGGGTGGCGTTTTTCAAAAAACTTAGCGCAAAATGCTAAGGGGCTTGTTGCAGCCCAAATCCTTCGAAGGGTTCACCCAAAAAACACCTCGCCCCTAGCACTTCGAGGGGGAGGGTGGTGTTTTTCAAAAAACTTAGCACAAAATGCTAAGGGGCTCGTTGCAGCATAAATCTGTCGAAGGGTTCGCCCAAAAACACCTCGCCCCTAGCACTTCGAGGGGGAGGGTGGTATTTTTCAAAAAACGTAGCACAAAATGCTAAGGGGATCATTACAGCCCAAATACTTCGAAGGGTTCGCCCGAAAAACACCTCGCCCCTAGCACTTCGAGGGGGAGGGTGGCGTTTTTCAAAAAACTTAGCGCCAAATGCTAAGGGGCTCATTGCAGCCCGAATCCTTCGAAGGGTTCGCCCAAAAAACACCTCGCCCCTAGCACTTTGAGGGGGAGAGTGGCGTATTTTAAAAAAATTAGCATGAAATGCTAAGGGGCTCATTGCAACCCAAATCCGTCGAAGGGTTTGCCCAAAAACACCTCGCCCCAAGCACTTCAAGGGGAAGGGTGGCATTTTTCGAAAAACTTAGCTCGAAATGCTAAGGGGCTCGTTGCAGCCTAAATCCGTCAAAGGATTTGCCCAAAAACACCTCACACCTAGCATTTCGAAGGGGATGGTGGCGTTTTTCATAAACTTAATGTAAAATACTAAAGGGCTTGTCACAGCTTAAACCTGATAAAACAAACTTTATTGCAATCAGAACTAACAAATGTTTACATCAGAAATCATAATCAATGGGTTCTTCTTTTACAACAACCCTAGAAGCTAACAACTAGGGAAACAAAATGGACCATTCGTCAGCAGTATAACCAGGTGGAGGTGGACCAGGATCAGGTCTCGAGCTCCCGGCACCAGCGACACCCGAGTCTCGCATAATTTCACAAGCAGGAATCGGCACTTGTGAAAAAGATTTAGCAATCTTTGTTGGTGAATTCAATACAGAACTAATAGATCGCTTTGCCACAGCAAGCCGTGGATGGCGGGGCCGCGGAATTGAGGCGTTAGAACCATTGTTGTCCAGGGGTTTCTCGCTTCGTGTAGAAAGCGAAGGTTCGGGTGTTCGCTTCCCGCGCAGTCTATCTATGCTAGTGTCAAGCGGGATTCCCCCACCACTGGACTTAGCTTTACCCCGATGATAAGGCACGGGCGATGTACTCGATGGAGCATCATGACTAAATAAGTGGGAATAATTTCCCACACAAACCACACCGGCATCTAAAGTCAACAAGCGTGCCCGGGGCGAAGTAGCACGCGCGCGATCCTCGAGCCTTTCAGCCTCCGCCGCAGCATCTAATGCGTCGAAGCCGCTCCAACTGGCCTCAGAACTACTCGAAGCAGGCGTCGTTATAGAAGCATCATTCAATAAAGATTGGGACCCTTCGCTCATCAGGCCCAACATGCGCATTGCGGAAGATCCACCAGAAGTGTCATCTTCAGAATCCTGCACAGGCGACACGAAGGACACCAGCGTAGGTTGAAGCAGGCATGTCAAAAGTATAGTTACAAAATCTCCTTCAAGGCTTCCCAAAAAGTATATTACAGCAACATAACAACTGCAAGCAATCCTAAACCTTGCCCGGTGCAGCCTCTGATCCACCCCCCCCCCCCCCCGAAGTACCCGCCCTGTTGGCATCATTCCTCGAGGTGTTCTTGCCCCCCGAAGGATCCTCATCTTGGCCACCACCGCTCTTCAAAGAATCACGCATCTGTGCAGGCACAATCAATTTTAACTTCGAACACTGCGCGATTAAATGAAATTACAATACAAAAATAGAAATATAACCTGAGCCAGTTTCTCAATCGTAGCTCATCGAGCAGCTTCGCGGCCATGATCGTGCCAAAACTTCATAGCAACATATTTAGCTGTGGCAATGGCCTCTGGCGATAAGCTGTCACGAGCGTCCGCCCCAATCAGAAAATCACGCCTCCCCAAAGCATGGAAGTAGTCGCAACCTTCATGTTCTAATAGCTCGAATGCAGCCTCCACGGTCTGAAGCGAGCCAAAATTACTGCGCTTATCCATCAGCCCTAGGAGAGCTTCAAAGTCAGCCTTAAGCCAACTAAAAAACACAGCCTCAGTGATAGCAGCCCCATCGGTCAACGACATTGGCTCAGCACCAACATAACCCAGGGCCTCGCAATATTGATGGTGTGCAGATACAGCCTGGGTAGCAAACCCATAATTGCGAGTCGACTGGTCATGCTTCAAGGCTGTGTTCTCATTCTCTAGAGCTGCAATTTTAAACTCAGCAGCCTCCAGGCGAGTTAAGCCATTTTTCAGCTCAGCAACCTTCGCTCATGAAGCATCAAGCTCTCTTTGCACTCGCGCAATTTCAAGTGTATCTTCATCCTTCGTATATTGAAGGCTGTTAAATTTCTCCTTCAATAAGATGTTCTCCGTCACATACGAATTTTTCACTCGCTCCAAAGATGCCATCTCTGTGCAAGTCTTTTCAGAAGAAATCCGCGTGAGAGTGTGAGCGTGAAACAAAAGAACAGTCAAAACGACTCTGTCAGAAACCTCAAGAAAAATAGTAGAATGTTTTTTCTTGTGTACCATCAAAACCAAGCACACTTACATGTCTCAAAACATGGCAAAGATTATGCTGCAAGTCCCCCACTTTGTGTAACTTATCCCCCTCGGCTATGAAAGCATTCAGAGCCGAGCACAGATTAGCCCAAGCCTTGGGGTCAGCAAAATCTTCATACCCTTTGGGCAGCTCCAAGTTTTAATCCGCAGCCCCCCCCCCCCCCCTCGAAGTTTTAGCCCAAATAAAAACTCGGCTCGGACTCAGAGTTCTGCAGCAGGCAGAGAACTTTCCTTTAAGGCCAGCAAGTGTATCTGTGGCCTCCGCGTCTACAGTATGACCCGCCACGCCAACAATGCTATCGCCCTTCGCGAGGATAAGGGGTGGACTCAAAGTCGGCAAATTAGTAGTATCGCCTGTAGCAGAGGGAGAAAGCACCATCACGTCATTGTCCTCATCATCATCGACATCAAAAGCGTCTGCCATCGCCCCGGCGTGCACCAAAGTCCCAACAGCGCGAAGGCCAGAGGCAGAGGAGCTCGAAGAGTCCCGGCGGGGTTCATTTGCGATCGCGCACTTTGAGGGGACTTTTGAAGTTTCCTCTTCCCTCTTTCTTTTACCAATCTGTGAGGAGGGCATTATCGGATACTTCTCCTTTTTAGCTTTTTTAGCCCCCACAACCTTGCCAACATCTAAACCAACATTACCAGGAGGCCGATTTTGCCTCATGCGAGGCCCTGGCACAACACGAGCCGGATACTTCACACCGGCCAAACTCAACACCCGGTTAAGCCATCCACTATGAGAAGTTCGCTCATAGGTATGTTTGTGCTCCTCACGCGTATAGGGTCCCACTATAGCCTCGCTAGCGTGCTGCAGGAAGACCACAAGCTCCTCATCGCCAAGACCCTGTTTGTCCACAGGTACCTCCGGGAAGGGTATGGTATTGTCAAGCCTCGAGGGAATTTTCTTTTGAACAGACCCAGGAATCAAGCACCCCCCGCGTAGTGGCCACTTATTCGCAGCCACGAACTCTTCAACAAGATCCCGGCCGGTTGAATTGAATATAGCAACGCAAAAAGCAGCATCGTTCTTGCAGCCCTTAGGCACCTTACCCTCGATGGATCGAGGTTCGTAGGGAGATAGCTTCGAAGCTAGTGAAAAATTGTTGTCTCTCCCTCGTCCGCATGAATAGTCTCTACGGGAACCTTCAGATATAGCCAGCTTTCATGCCACTTGTCGCCCAAACGGTTTCTGCTGCTTCACAAATTGGTTATCGCGCTTAAAGCGGGGCACAAAGGTAACGCAATTGAAGTCAGCCTCGTGCGTCACACCATCAATCTTAATGGTCTTCGGTTGGTAATGAGCACAGTAGTACTTGCAGAATACTTCAATATCAGGTTGGCCCTGATAACTCAGCATGCCCCAGGCAAACTTGCTCAGCATGGCCATCCCGCTGGGGCTGATATGGTGAAGTTGCACATTGAACATATCCAGCACATCTTTCATGAAGGATGAGCAAGGAAAACGCAGGCCAGCAGTGAAGTGGTATTCAAAAACCACAGCCTCATCTTGCGCAGGGCAAGGAGTCCCCTCTTGACCAGCCAGCCGGGCTCCTCCGGAAGGAAAGCACCCCAACTCGGCAAGCTTGTGCAACTTGGGAGCGTCAAGGCAAGATCGCCCGAAGACGAAGGTTTGAGGTCTGGGTCCCTAGTTTTCTTTCCCTTTCCCTTTTTGGCCCCTCGGTAGGCCAAAATCACCCACCAACAGCAAGTCACCGATATCAGCATCCACGCCTTCCAAGCCCTTATCCACTAGACCAGAATTCCAAACCCTATGGCTCAAGCCTTGCCCATGGGCGTTGGTCATGATCTTCCCACCACCTCGGGGAATGAGATCCTTGTCACCACCCTCTTCCTCGTCATCCTCTTCTTCATCCTCTTCCTCTTCCTCTCCATCGTCTTCCTCTTCATCATCCTCGACATCTTTCAAAGCATCCCGACCACAACCACGATCCTCCCCTTCGGGAGCAGCAATAAGGTCATCCTCCAGGCTCTTGGCAAAATCTGCCTCAGAGTCAGCCTCACTCGTAACAGCATCAACAGTCGTTGAAGACAGGTTTTCTTCAACAGCGGTCTCATCAGCGCGCGCTGTCATTGCCACTCGAGCCATACCTTTGGACCCTGAAATCAAAGACAAAATGCAAATTCAATAGGAACATGAAAACCAGTCCCAACCATCGTAAGGGACACTTCGAGGTAAGAATTCATGTATACCAAGCTAGTTTGAAGGTTGCCTCGAAGTAAAAATCACCAAAGACCAGTATAAGCGCATGAAGCTCTAGGAAGCCAGAGCACTAGAAAGCAAATATTACAGATCGCAGGAAAAGCTTCATAGACCTTCACCCCACCCCCTCACCCCTCGCTTATATAGTTGGGTAAAAACGGATGGGCATTTACTACGGAGCCTCGGGAAGAGGGGGCACAGTAATACAAAATTATAGGTAGAAGCCGAAGCGCTGCAACACCCAAAATAGCCAAGTGTTCTCTTCGAGAGAACTGGGTGAGCTCCCAGAAGAAGAATCGCTTTCAGAAACAGTTACTTTCTGAACCCTAGTCATAATCGCAGGCATAGCAGGAGCTCAATGGACGAGTAACTGGTAAAAATAATAATAATTTTCCATCATAGTTATTCTCTTTTTATAGGCAGAAGCCCTGGTTGCTTCACTGAAAGCCCAACTTTGATGTTCAAAGGGTGGCATTTTGGTAAGAGATCCCGGCGAAGCGAGGGTTTCGGTCCATCAAAGTTGGACCCACCCCTCGAGGGGCTACTGTTGGGGGGATCACTTAGCAAGCCACCCCTCGAGGGTTTATCAAAGTTGGACTGTGAATAAAAGTCAAAGTTAACCATCGTTACCCTTTTTATGAACCATAACTTCGAGGTACAGGTGTCCATCGGAGGCCTCGGAAAAACCAAGACCCTTCAGCCCTAGTAGAAGGAGGCAAGCGCGCTCAACAGCAACGGACCCTTCGAGCAACACCTTCGCGCCCACGAAGGATGAAGCCATCATCCTTCGAAGGACAGAGCAGCAGACCCTTCGAGCGGTACCTCCGCGCCCACGAAGGATGAAGCCATCATCCTTCGAAGGACAGGACACCGGACAAGATCAAGAACCGGCATGACACAAAGAGGGCAGCACGTGGCGCCAGCACGTGTCGTGGCGTGCGGGACAAGGAAGGGTACCAGAAAAGCTCAAATGACCAATTTATCCTTTATGACCATTTTGTATAGAATATTCAGAGAATATAGTAGGTAATTAGGGACAAATAGGTCATTTGCATATGACCTAAGTACTGGCCTATAAATAGAACACCCCTACTTACTTGTAATAGGATGAATTTTTTTGGGAATACGTGAAGGGAGCCCATTGTTCCATTTTGTATCCTTCGTGATTCCTTTTTCTTTTTACCCTTTCTGTTAGTGGCACTAAAGCTCACGCTTTGTGACACCAACATCCTACTTGGAGGACTTCGGCTTGTCCGAGTGCTTCTCCTTGCCTTTGCCGCGGATGTCATCCAGCGCTGACTTGCCTGATGCGAACTTATGAGCGATCTCGAAGCACTACCGAGCGGTTAACTTGAGATCATGATTCCTCCGACAGATCTCCTCGACCAGGTCATCACTACGTATGCCTCCTTGGAAGGCTGCGCTGATCTACTGATCTGGGACATTAGGGATCTCGGTCTTCTTGACGTAGAACCACTTGATGTAGTCGCGTAAGGGCTCGTCAGACTTCTGATTGATCTGGGTGTCGAAGTGATAGCCTGGACGATTGCAAGTACCTTGAAAACTTTCTTTGAGCTTCCTATTGAGGTCTCCCCAAGAGGTGACCGACTTCTCCGACAGAGATGTGAGCCAAATTCGAACGGCCGGATCAAGGCAGACCGGTAGGTAATTGGCCATCACAAAGGTATCACCCCCGGCTGACCGAATCGCCATACTATATAGCTGAAGCCACTCTCGAGGATTGGTCTGACCATCGTATTTTTTTATGGGAACCGGCTTGAATCCTTTCCGCCACCGAGCTATGCGAAGCTCCGGTACATAGGCCTTAATGCCGTCGAATTCTTCATCACTCGGAGTAGTTGACCTTCTATGTCGGTCAGGAGATGGAGATGAGTGACGATTATGGCGAGGTCCTACTTCATCATCATGGCGGCGACGTCGATTCTCTTCATCACGATTCTCGCGCCGATCCCGATCATCACGCCGACATCGGTCATTGTGCTTGTTTACTTGGAGGTGGATCGCATTGGTCTTCCCATCGGTTGTCGGTCCTCCGATCGCGATGCTCCTCCTCGTGGCGTTGGTCATCCCGAGCCCTCTCTTTGTAGTGGGAGTTGATAGTGTCCTGACCGTCATGGATGCTGTGGGAATTTCTCAGATCCTCACGCCTTCATCGACCGCGTGAGGTTGCATGACTCGAACTTGCCACCGACTGTGATTTGTCCCTGGCCGCACCTTGGGCTCCAGCAGCCTTGAGCATAGCCACCGCTTTATGCATCACGGGGGTCTGATATGCTGCGTCAGCCATCAAGCTGTCGAGCAATGTTTTAGCCCCAGTGATGTTGTTCTGCGGGGTGTCATAGACCTTGATGTCATCCACTTTGATCTCAGGTCCAAGGTCCAGTCGACGTGCGAGGCGGGATCCACGCATCCCTCTCGGTCGGCGATGATGTCCTGTCGACGAGTTGTTGTCCTGGGGGTTTTCTTCCCCATGGCCGTCCTCTGCGCGGCCATCTTCTTCATGACTGTCTTCGCGGTCACCCACCTCATCGTTGTCTCTTGCTGGATTTTACTCTATATCGACCACGTTCACGGTCAGAGGGTATAAGTAGGCAGATCCGACCGAATCCTCATCAAAGGAATGGACCGACTTTGAGTCGTACCTGAAGGGTAGGTCTGTTTTGCTGAATCCGAGTGATCGTGCCATAAAACCGGTTGTGGCCGAGTTGGATCGGTGGTTCTCTAGACCTAGCTCTCCATTGGTGTCGACGATGAAGTTGAGCGATCCGAAGGAGATCTTGAAGTCCGGTGAGTACTGGATGTTGGGAGTTTTGGCCATCATAGTCGACAGAGAATCTCAGCGAGGCTTGTCCCCTACCTAGCACGCCAACTATTGAGACTTCATTGAGGCAATATATTTATAGGGCTACGTCGAGACTAAGAACTATGATGGTTGCAAAAGACGCCGAGTTATACAGGTTCGGGCCCTCTTGATGAGAGTAAAAACCCTACGTCCTGTGTTCTGTGGATTGAATTGCTTGTAATTTCATGTCCCTGATGGGGGGTTCCCTGTCGTCTTATATGTTCGGTCGGTAAGGGGTACATGAAGAGTCCTATATAAGGTGGCAATGTATTGTAGGTGAGGGGTAGGATGGTCTTTAGGACAACCCCTAGGCCTATATAAGAAGAGGTAGGGCTGGTCGAAGAGGTGCCTCTGTTTCCCTTAGCCTTGCCTTAGGTCTTCATTCAAAGTGGTAGGAGAGGTCTTTATGTAATAGAGGAGAGGAGAGGGTGTGTGAGAGACATCTCTTTCTCTTCGAAATAGTGGGAGGAAGTGGGTGGCTTCCTAGCCATGTATCCATGTATCTTGACTTGATGAATCAATGATATGAGATTCAAATTCGTGCTCAAGTTCTTCCTCTCTCCCTAAATCCCAAATTTCTTTTTTTCTCTATTTATGGAGCTATTTTCGTGGTGATTTTCAATCTCGATTTTGAGTGAGTCTTGGGATGGATTTCTTGGGGGATCTTGGTGCTATGATGTGCTAGAACAATCCTATATAGGTCCTTGACCGGATCAAAGGCACGAGCACCTTCGATTTCAAAGATTTCTCAAGTTTTCCCTTTTCGGTGTTTTTAGCACGAGATCTGAAATTCATGATGATTCCTTGTGCTTTTTGAGTCGATCTCTTTAGAGGAGTGTCGTGATGTATTGAGGATGATCTGGACCAAATTTCATGATTTTTGGAGTTTGTTTGATAGGGTTTTGGCAATTTTCTTTCCGAAATCGGGCTAGTGTGTTGCCCAGGATAGAACTTCCGTCACCGGGACAGAACTTCTTTCACCATGACGGAACTTCCGTCAAGTACCACGGAACTTCCATGAGTGATAGCACTTCCATCGCTCAGAGCTTTCGTGAGTGTCAAAACCTTTGCCGGGGACTTCGGAACTTCCGTCGGGTACCACGGAACTTCCGTCAAGCTCAGTTTTGTGATTTCTCGGATCTTCTTTGTTTCTCTTTTTGTCCCTCTTGAGCTTCCGCTATGTGTCCTTTTGGTTTGAGTCATTCCTACGGTTAGCACATCACAAGTTGGTGTGTGTAATCTTGGTGACTCGGTTGGAGGTTGGTTTGGGTAGTAATTGGGATATAGGCCAAGTTCTTGTGAAGAATTTTAATTGGCTCCCATTCACCCCCCCCCCCTCTGGTCGCCTTCTCGGTCCTTCATGGGGAGAAGTTCCAAATCATCCTGTGGTCCTAGGTCGTGTTGTCATACGATCGGGAATTGATTGAACACTTGATTCGCGCTGTCGGGTGATGATAGCTTATCATCCGGCCGGTTGACAATTTTACTTGGTGATGACCTGACCGGGTGCTGATTCTGGGATTTAACGACCCTGTCGGCTGTCAGGAAACGGCTGTTTCACAGCCATGATCGGTCGACGGGGTATTTTCACATGTTTTTGCATATTTTGCCCCTGTAGCACCTGCAACCACATATTTCACCAAAACTTGTGGAACTCATGAGTACAAAGATTATTTTCATTACATATTAGTTAAGATCTACCTTTTTATGGCAAATGGGTAGTCAAAACTGGGAATTTGTTACTATCAAGAGTGGCGACAATTAACACCCTTTCAAAAATAATAACGGTCGTACCAAGACCTCGTGGTGGGTAAGGAAGTCCGTGGCCCATGCAGACTCGGGTCAATATGGTCAATGGCCTTGCTCCTCGAAGTAAAGACTTAGCGTGCTCTGCCTCGCCCAACCTTCATCAAGAAGGACAAGTCGCACCTCGCTTCACTCGATCCCCGCCAAGAGGGTTGGCCACGCCTCGCTCGACCCCGTCGAATTGGTCGACTGTGCTGCGCCTCATTCGACCACTCGAGAAGGTCCCACCTCGCTTTGCTCGACCCCATTGGGCGGGGTCGAGCAAGCCACAGATAAGATCGCCAGCTACGCCTCCGTAGTAGCGGTCCTTGCCCGTACGGGCACAGTAACACTAGCGCACAAGCTGCCCTCGCTAAACTCTTGTCAGTGGTCCATCAAACTGGGAAGGGACAAGACGCCGCATCACTGACCCCGTGGGAGTAATGGAGTGGAGAAACTCGGTTATGATAACCATGTCAGGACAGGATAGCGTCTTGATGCCCCGCTCTGGGCAATACGTGACAGACTGACCATTGGCGAAGGAGGACGAACGAGGCGGAAGTCAATAACCACTCTCTGCACCGCTTAGGACGCCATACCGAGAGTGCGACTACAGTATCAGGGAATCAAATCTCCCTGCAAACTTTCCCCTATCACCATCATTTCCCAACCCAATGGGATAGGACTCAACGTCGTGATGCAGTCTGCCGTGATGACACTCTTAATAGTGGCAATCGTGGATGGCCTGACAGACAGGCATGACGGAACAACGCACGGCGTCGTGATGATCGCCCATGCTGAACCATCTGTGTTATTCGGCCCACGCCATCTATAGGAACAGTAAGCCCTGACCCATCAACGGAAGGCGGGGGCACGCCTCGATGCAGTGACGAGAAATCTGAAGACTAGGCTAGCGGGACCCACGAAGACCAAAGACCACATCATCGACCGGAGTCCGTACCGCCTTCAGCATGGCTTCACCAACTCCCTCACATGCTTCTCTCTCTCTCTCTCTCTCTCTCTCTCTCTAAAGTGGGCCCACCCCTTAGAGTATAAAAAGGGAGGTCCTTCTTCTTCCCCAGGGCATGAAAACAAGCATCAAAACTAGCATCGCAACAAGCATCAGAACACACACACACACACACTTTTCCATCGAGACTTGGAGAACTCTCCTCTGTCACAAACTTTGTATACCACGGTGCAAGTAACACGAGCAGCTACTCGAAATGGACGTAGGGGTACTCCCCAAAACAGTATAATCTCTTGTGTCCTCTTGCATAGCCATCACCAAACTTAAGCGCGCATCCTCTGGACAAATTCTACTAGCCGATGACCGAAACACTGACACAAATGCTCAAGCAATGGATGTGCTCATTCAAGCATTATGCAAGGAAGAATATCATAGGGTGTGCAAACTTACCACAACATATGAAGTTTGGCAAACCCTTATTCAAGCTCATGAAGGCACAAGTATGTTCAAGAGTGCTAAGCTATTCATTTGCAATAGAAAATTTAAAAAAATTTACTTTACTACCGAATGAAGAATTGAGAACAAGCTTTTCTCGGTTGACACACATTGTGAATGAACTCAAGGACCTTGAATTTAAGGTTGAAAATGTGGATATCTCTCACAAGTTGCTTAGAGCTTTTCCACCCAAGTATGAAACAATTGTCACTGTGCTAGTGAGGTCCGATTTGACTAAAGTCACTCCTTCACAAGTCTTGGGGAAATTCTTACTTATGATATCTTCAAGCAATCACAGCAAGAATTTCATTGTGATCAATGTGAAAGTAGCAAAAAAAATATTGCATTCAAGGCTAAAGCGTCAAAGGTGGATAGTGATGATGAAGGTAATTGTAGCACCGATGAGGAAGTTACCTTGATGGTTAAAAAGTTCAAGAGATTCATGAAAAAGAAAGGCGACAGAAGATCATCAAGCAAGAATTCATTTGCAAATACGAAATGTGTTGAATGTGGAGACATGGAACATATCTCTACAAGTTACAAGAAAAAGAAAGATGAAGACAAAAGCAAGCAGAGGGAAGAAAAAGAATTACAAAAAAGTGTTCAATAAGAAAGATGGGAAAGCTTATCTATTTGAATGGGATTCGGATGCAAGTTCAGATTCTGAAAATTAAGATAGTGAAAATAAGAATAAGTCCTCTAAAGCGGGACTTGCAAGTATTGCTATCAAGGAAGCTCCCTCCCTATTTGACTCACATATGTGCTTTATGGCAAAAGGAGAACCAAAGGTATGTGATGATGATGATACATTCTCATATGATGATCTTGTTGATATGGTGAATTGCTTGATGATTCTCTAGGCAAAACTAAGAAATTGTATAAAAAAAGTAAAAATAAATCTTCATTACATGAGTCTTATGAGGAGCTAAATACCTCTCATGAAAATATAAAGGAGGCTCATGAGAAGCTTAAAGAAGCTCAAGCTACTCATGCTATTCAACAAAATGATAAAGTTATGATTGGTGATAAAATTGTTTATGATATGCTTAATTGTGCGCCTAGAGAGAACAAAACTAGTACCTCTAGCATGTCTACCTCATGTGATGATTTATTATCTATACCATTCTCTTCTAACATTGATTCATACAATAGTGTATCAAGTTGATGTGATCCTTTGCTTGTTGTTGAAAATAATGAACTGTGTGAAACCGTTGACTCTCTTGTTCAAGCTCATCCAAATTGTCACAAGGGTCAAAATGTTTGTAACAAAATGTGGGAGTGTTGGATTCACTCTCAAGCATGAGGGGCTTGGTTTTATCTCCAAAAAAATTAGAGTGCTTTTATGGAAAAGAAAACCGTTTTCATGAATGAGAATGGATTGTATTGTACTAGATGCAAGAATACCGGACATCTTGAAAAGAACTGTACCGATGGCAAGAATGAGATGTTTATGGATATGGATGCTTCTTATGTTCTTTCCAAATCTTTCAATGCTGTTGTTTATGACAAATTTGTTAGAAAAAATAAGTTGCACGCTCAAAACTCAAAAATTGAGTTTTCAAGAAATGGCACAAAGAAGAGAAGCATTTAGGTGCCAAAAGCCTTGGTTACTAACATCCAAGGACCCAAGCAAGGTTGGGCACCTAAAAGAAACTAACTTTTTTTTGTTGATGAACTATAAATCCGGTGGAAAACATTGGGAACTTGACAGTGGGTTCTATTAACACATGACCGGAAATGGAAGTATGTTCACTTCAATGAATAATGAAGGTTCTAAAGTTGACAAGATCACCTTCGAAGATAATAGCAAAGGCAAAGCAAAAGTATTGGAAAAAAAATACCATCTCAAATGATTTGTCCATCTCAAATGTGTTGTTAGTTGAATCATCGAGTTTCAACTTGTTATCAGTGGCTCAATTATGTGATCTTGGACTCACTTCTATTTTCTCCTCTAAGGATGTCATCATTACTAGCATCAAAAACAATGAATTGATTTCAAAGGGTTTTGTTATGGACATAATTATTTTGTGGATTTTTCATCAAAAGATGCTAATATAAGCACGTGTTTATTTACCCAAGCCTCAAAAGGATGGTTGTGGCATAGAAGCCTTGGTCATATTAGAATGAAACAATCGAAACGTCTAATGAAGCATAATCTAGTAGCCGATGCAAGATGTAGTATTTAAAAAAGGTAAACTATGTAGTGCATGTCAATCTAGAAAAAAATTTGGAAGTTCACATCCTTCAAAAAGTGTCATGTCCACTACAAGACCATTGGAGCTACTACATGTGGATTTATTCGGTCCAACCACATATAGAAGTATTGGTGAAAATAGTTGTTGTCTTGTCATTGTGGATGATTTTTCAAGATACACATGGGTATTCTTTCTACATGACAAATAAAATGTATTTAGCATATTCAAGAATTTAACAAAAAGAGCAAAAAATGAATTCGAGTTCAATATCAAGAAAATTAGAACTGATAATGGCATCAAGTTCAAGAACTACAAAGTTGATGAATATTGTGAAGAAAAGGGGATCAAGCATGAATTTTCAACAAAATATACTCCAAAACAAAATGGTGTTGTTGAGAGGAAAAATAGAACCTTAATTGATATAACAAAATCAATGCTTTCGGAATATAATGTTTCAGACAGCTTTTGGGCTGAAGCTATTAACACCACTTGTCATGCCCCAAATAGATTATATTACCATCGTTTATTAAAGAAGACTCTATATGAATTGCTAATTGGAAGAAAGCCAAATATATAATATTTTTGTGTGTTTGGATGCAAGTGTTATATCTTGAGAAAAGGCACAAGATTATAAAAATTCCAAGGCAAGTGTGATGAAAGCTTTTTACGTGAATATTCATCAAATTGTAAAGCTTATCAGATATTCAATAAAAAATTCTAGAATTGTAGAAGAATCAAGTGATGTTGAATTTGATGAGACAAATGGCTCTCAACAAGAACAAGGGAATTTGGATGATGTGGGAGATGAAGGACTAAGGAAGCCTATGAAAAATATGACCATTGGAGGTACTAAACCTAAGGATGAAGAAGATGATAACATGGAGACTTCAATATTTCAAGTGTCATCCTCTTCATCTACCTCAAATGACAATGCTCCACCTACCACTAAGAATGGAGATCAAAATATTTCTAGCAAACCGAAAAATGAACCTACATCAAGTAATTCTCAAGATATGGCAGCTCAACCTAAAATTCATAATTCTATAGCTAAAGATCATTCTGTTGATCAGATTGTTGTTGATATCAACAAAGGTGTTCAAACAAAATAAGGACTTACCTCATTTTGTGAACACTACTCTTTTGTGTCAAATGGAGAAGCTACTAAAGTAGAAGAGGCACTAAATGTTCTGGATTGGGTAAATGCAATGCATGAAGAGCTGAACAATTTTGCTCGCAATGATGTTTGGGAATAGGTGAAAAGACCAAATGATCATAATTTGATTGGTACAAAATGGGTATTTCAGAACAAGCAAGATGAAAATAGGATAGTTGTGTGAAACAAGATTAGTAGCACAAGGTTGTACTCAAGTTGAAGGTTTAGATTTGATGAAACTTTTGCTCCCGTTGCAAGACTTGAAGCAATTAGAATTTTACTTGCATATGCTACTTCTCACAATATCAAATTATATCAAAGGTACTGCCTTTTTAAATGGAGAAATAAATGAATTGGTATTTGTGGAACAACCTCTCGGGTTTGAAGACCCAAAGATGCCAAATCATGTCTATAAGCTTTCAAAAGCACTATATGGCCTTAAACAAGCACCACGTCCTTGGTATGAAAGATTGTGGGATTTTCTTGTCTCTAAAGGGTTCAAAATTGGAAAGGTGGACATTACCTTATTTACCAAGAAAATTAGAGATGATCTCTTCATTTGTCAAATTTAAGTTGATGATATCATCTTCGAGTCTACAAATCAACATTTTTGTGAGGAATTCGGAAATATGATGTCTAAGGAGTATGAAATGTCAATGATTAGTGAATTGAGTTTCTTTCTTGGTCTTCAAGTGAAACAAAGAAAAGATGGAACTTTTATTTGCCAAAGCAAGTATGTAAATGATTTACTCGAAAGATTTGGCATGGAAAACTCTAAACCAATAAAACACCTATGGCAACAAATGTTCATCTTGATCTTGATGAAGGAGGAAATTCAGTGGACTTAAAATGATTTGGATCTATGATTGGAAGTCTACTCTATCTTACTGCGTCTAGGCCCGATATAATGTTTAAGTTTTGCATGTGTGCAAGATTTCAAGCATCACCAAAAGAACATCACATGAGGGCTGTTAAAAGAGTATTAAGATATTTGAAGCAAACACTGAATCTAGGCCAGTGGTATCCAAAAGGTGATCAATTTGTTCTTATAGTATTTTTAGATTCAGACTATGCTAGTTGCAAAATTGATAGAAAAAGTACCTCTAGAAAATGTCAATTTCTTGGACGGTCATTAGTTTCTTGGTCCTCAAAGAAACAAAATTCAGTGGTACTTTCTACCGCCGAAGCCGAATATGTTTTAGCTGGAGGTTGTTGTGCACAATTGTTGTGGATGAAGCAAACTATATTGGACTATGGAGTAAAATTTGATTACATACCTCTTCTAGGTGATAATGAAAGTGAGGTGCAAATTGCTACAAATCACGTTCAACACAAGAGGACCAAACATATTGATATTCGTCATCATTTCCTAAGGAACCATGTGAGCAGAGGAGATATTGTGATGGAAAGTATGAGAATGGAAGATCAATTGGCTAATATATTTACTAAACCTCTTGATGAGACTCAGTTTTGCAATCAAAGAAGTGAACTTAATGTTGTTGATGTTTCCAACATTGCTTGATGATTTTCTTATTCGGATCCTTATTTGCTCTTGATCTGCCTTGATTTGCCCTTTTCATGTGGAAATCACATTTAGGGGGAGTTGTATATAATCTCATATATATTAACTTACCTCTTAAGTGAATAATCAAATTTGAAGCCATCATGCTCTTAAAAATGTATTTGTTTTATGAGAAAACTAGCATAGGAGAAAATTTTCAAAAGAGTTTTTAATCTTCTATTTTGAAGTTGAAAGATTTTACACTATTTTACTTCTTACAAAGAGTGGAATCCTGAAATCATTTGTGACCGCTTCCAGAACTTCATCCATCATGTTATGAGCAGACATAGGATTAATGTGACCAGGTTCATATTGAAGTATATTGAGCAAGTATTCTCCAGCATTCAGTACAACCTCTACTATTCTCCATACATCATGTCAGTCATTCTTCGAACTACAATGTTCCTGGTGAGGGATTGCAAAACTGCTCATTCTAGCTATAAGCCATTTTCTGCCACTAAGCCTATCCTCACTCAAGCTCCAGCAGCACCAGCTCAGCAAGATGATGTTGCACAAGAGGATGAGCATGAGCAAGAAGATGCTTAGGCTCACCTCCTGCACAGGATTTTCAGGCTTTTCTTCCTTACATTCAGAATGCGGTTCAACAGGGCATTCAGGCTGGTATGGATGCATTTCACACTTCCTATGCTTAGCAACACCATAATCCTATGATGCAGCAGCTTGCCACTATGAATGAGAGTATGGGTCAGATACGCACGGATGTCGATGCACTCAATACTTAGTTTCAAACCATGAACACAAACTACATTATTCTCCGAAATGATTATCAGCACTTGCAGCAGGAGTTCCATGACTTCAGTGACCATATGTATTACTTGTTCCCTCGTCCTCCTCCTCCGCTAGGATACATGCCTTATCCCTACTATCCTCCACTGCCTCCACCACAAACGAGTTATCTTTTTGGCAATTTGATGCCAAAGGGGGAGTAACATGAAGTGAAGTACGATGATGAGAAGATGAAGATCAAGAAGATGATTTTGAGCAAGATTGGACCTTGATCTCAAATTCATGGCTATCTCTTTCTTTGTTCTTTTCATTTGTATTTTTTTTATGGTTGTGTTAAAACCATGTTGCTTGCTTTCATTTGAACCCTAGCTTGTAATGTTGGTTTGCACTCAAATATTTGGTTTACACTTATCTTGAATTTATGAGGTTTAAAGTTCCTTCTTGTTTTATCTAGTACATGCTAACACTCAGGGGGAGCTTCCTTTATGTTGCTCATTCTTGTATCACATCCTTGTATTGTCATCAATTACCAAAAGGGGGAAATTGAAGAATCTTGGCCTAAATTAAAGTTTTGGTAATTAATGAAGACTAATATTTTCATCGATCATCCTATATCAAGATTGGTAATTCATACACGATCAACTCATAAATATCAAATGAAGTGAAGAAGGTGGCTCAAGGCAAAGGTATAAAATAGGTTTTCTATTTTGCCGGTCATAAGAAGCTTAGAGGGGAAAATGGCCGAATTCCTATAATAGGTGTCGCACTATTAAGAGAGGTAAATGTTTTATTGCTTGATGATTTGGTAGTTGCCACTTTGTGAGAAATCCAATTTCAAATCCTTGTCAAAGTCACCCCCAAATATTCTATGCCAATCTTTATCTTTATGGAATATGCCTCAAAACATTCCTTGAATAGCTTCGTAATGAAGAACCTCCAACAATTCCTTGAAAATATTTGTTTTGGAAACCTCCAAAAATTCCCCAAATTTTTTCTGTTGAGGTGAAGCTTGCGGTCTGACTGCAGGTCAGTGGCGATCTGACCGCCCACGGCCAGAAGGGTCTAAAAGACTGGCGCAGAGATGGTCTGACCATCTGGGAGTAGCGGTCTGACCGTGGAGCCCGAGCGGTCTGACTGTCCTCGTCAAGAGACTTTGGTGTCTCTGAGGTTGTGGCGGTCTGACCTCCAGGTCGAGCCGGTCTGATCGCCAGTTGTCCGCGGTCTGACCACTAACCCTCCTCAGTCGGACCACCAGTCTTCCAATCGTTTGAATCTTGGTCAGAGTAGCCATTGGGTTGTTGGCGGTCTGAATGCCAGAGGGTCGTGGTCTGACCGCCAGCTGCGCTGACTTTTGCAACAGCTAGTTTTTTATGGCTTGGCTATATATAGCACCCCTAGTCATGCAACAAACCTCTCTTGACACATTGAACTAAATGCTTGAGCTATTTGAGCCCTCCCCTCACTCACACAAGCATCCATTGATTCATTGCACGTGTGTGAGAATCTAATGCGCGTTCTTGAGCGATTTGAGCGTTGTGGCACTAGTTGTTCATCAAGCGAGCGACATTGACTTGTTACTCCTGGAGGTTGCTGCCTCCTAGTCGGCTTGGTGGCGTGAAAGCCGTGAGCCCTTCAAGAAGATTGTGAAGGAGGCCAGATATTCTTGTAAGAGGTCTTGTACTCATCTCGTCGGACCGGTAAAGGGTAATTCTATTGAAATCGAGGTTTGAAGAGGTTCAAGGGATTGATTTGTCTTAAGATCATGTTGCTCTTGCGTGAGTCCTTCTTGTTGGAGAAGTGTACAGTTGATAGAGAAGCAAGTCAGAGGCTTGAATCCACCTCAACGTAGATTAGGAGTGATCGGTAAATCACTGAGACCACGAGATAAAATTAGGTCTCTTTTTCTTGTCTATTTACTTATCATTTACATCATTAGGTATCATAATGATGCATGTCACCTAGGATTGCAAACCTTTATCTCTCAACACAGGTGTCCTTCTTAATTCCTGCTCTTGCTATTCTTGTATTATTTCCGCATTATTTTGTGTAGGTTATTAAATTATAAACCCCCCCCCCCCTCTAGTCGGTATCCTATATCCTATAGTTGGCCTCGCCTCACCTCCTCTTGCGTCAGGTGGCCGGGTCTGCAGCTAGTGGTGGCGGCGCCTGTCGTCCACCAGGGGTTGGGATCGGGTTGCCGGTTTGCCGGGCTTGTGCACGTGACGGCTTTGCCAGCATCCAGTGATGACGGCATCTCACTGTCGGCCAGGGGCTGGGGCACTCGTGCGTCATAGGGCCCATCAGCGCGAGGCATCTACATTGTCTCTTAGTGTATGCGGTGGTATCTCCGGACTAATGCTCTGTCCAGTGGCTACTGGTATCATCGACGACAACAACTTTAAATGTTGTTTCCTCGCTGGTGGCATCAACGTGGAGCTCTTAGCCACCAATGCCTTTTCAAGTGAAAACCTTCTTTTCCAGGCTTGTGACGGTGACATCTTTCATGTCATTCCCTCCCTGAAGGCGTCGCAATGGAGGCATTGGAGGTCTCTCCCTTCCGTAGTTTTTGCTTTCATAATTATTGAGGCAATGCCCCCACTCATATTTTGTGCTTCAGTAGTTTTTGCTCTCTCTTGGTTTCTATGGTTGAGATCGATGAGTGTTGTCATTGGGTTCCCGCTTTGTCTTTTTTCAATTTGCTTGGTTGATATTATTATATTGAACTCCTCTCCCCTTTAGGGCTTCCTTCAACATCGGCGACTGGGTGTGGCTCCGCCTTCGCCACCGATACCCGTCGGGGGTGCCGGACGCGTCCCAAGGCAAGTTGCGGCCACGCTTCTTCGGGCCGTTCCAGATCATCGTCAAGATCAACAAAGTCTCCTACAAGCTCCGTCTTCCTACGGGAACGCGTCTCCATGACGTGTTTCATGTGGGCCTGCTCAAGAAGTTCGTTGGCGAGCCGCCCACGGAACCACTGGCATTACCACCGATTCACAATGACGCCGCGTTACTGATTCCTGCCCGGGCTGCCCTCTGCCGCGGTGTTCGCCAGTTTCCTCAAAAAAGAACCTATCCACATGTGATTCATATGTTATATGGTAAAAATTTTAATTCTACAAGCTTAAAAAAAATAACTGGTTGCGGCCACACCCGGCACTCACAATATAGATCCGCCCCTGGGTGCTAGGCGTGTACGTTGAGCAACCACCATGCACAACCCTACTCTCTCGTTGTTGCCGTTGTGCTGGAGGGAGCGGATGGACCAGAGTTTCCGTGTTGATGTACTTTTATACTAACTTTAAAATAGGACTAGAAAGTAGTCCTGTAAATTCGGGCCGACCGGCATGGCCCGGCATGAATGGAAGTGGGCCGGCATGGCATAGTTGAAAAACCAGGCCGTGCCGTGCCAGCCCATATGCCTTGGCTGCGGCCCGAGCCATGGCACGGCAAGGTTTTTCCATATCATGCCAGCCCGTTTAGCCCACCAAGCCCATGAGCACGTCAAGCGGCAGCGATGGCGATGTCGGTGCGGCGAAGTCCTGTGCGGCGAGGCGCGCCGAGGTGGCCTCCAAGGGCGGCACGGAGGTGGAACCCAATGAGGTGGCCCCCCGAGATTTAACCCTCACAATGGGCGCGCCCGGATCGAGGCTCACCTTCTCGTTCATGGTGTGGCACTTGGACTGCACGTAGGACTCGGGATCGAAGTTGTCCGTCTTGAAGATCGTGAGCTTGTCGGCGAGCTGCACGCCTGCCCTCCGTCATCGTCGCCCCCTCCGCCTCCCCCGCTCCCGACCGCCACAACGCTGCCCACAGCGGAACACCCCGGAATGCCCCGCCGGCCGCAACCGCGACGACTTCGTCGAGGCCATCCGAGATCCAGGCGCGCCGCTTCCTCTTCCTCCTCGGCAATGGGTGGGCGGATTTCGTGACGCGGAGAGGAAGAAGAGATTGCCGCCACCGTAGCCGCTGCAGATGGTGGTGGGGTGGTTGCTCGGCGATCAATCAAATGGAGGAACAAGCGAATGATTTGAGGGTTGGTTTTTTGGTTCAGAGGAGAAAGGAAATTATTTTGATTTATTATTTTTGTGTTTGCTTTCGGATGGTGGTGATTTGCGTGCGTTTAAAGTTTGATGAGTCGCCGCTGTGATGAGCTGTGACCTGTAGGTGGAGTAGTTGTTTGCTACATGGTCCTCGTAGGCCGTCTGCGTGCCTTACCGGGCCAGCCTCAAAACGTGTCGTGCCCGGGCGGCCCATCGTACCGGGGTGACGGCCCAAGCACGGCACAGTGGTGCGAGCTATGCCGCCCGGGCCCATTTTCGTTTGGGTCATGCCCGTGCTTGTGCCGCGCCAATTGTGTCATGCTTCATGCCAGCCTGAAAAGCCCGGCCCAGATTTACAGGACGACTAGAAAGTACGCTACGCCGTGCTTGTTTTGCTTTCTTCGTTGACTGCCTACATGGCTCTTGTTTTGGTTCCAAATCAGTGTGGTGCCAACTTAGAATTATAAAATTATATGGATGACTTGTAAGAATAAAATGCACATATATGTTTCATATAAGATAATTTTGTGCAATGAACCCAAACTTGAAATGGTTTCTACTAAGAGGATAATTCCATATTGTTAGAGATAAACATTTATGTAGTTATATTTGCATTGCTTTTTTCTAGAAGTGAACATTGTCAAGATTGAGATGGTGATTGAGATTAGTGTCATAAAAGATTTCTATTATTCCTTAAAGCAAGTAAATGTTTGCACAGCTGAGATAAAATTTTACATATCCATGCTTTCTTACATGAATAAGCAAGGTGATGAAAAGTAAGAAGGTAAAATATAGACACTAAAGATCTTATAATTGAGTTTTACATGTAACCGACTACAGCAAAAAAGTAGTGACGCATTATTATAATTCCTATATCCAAAGACTGATGCCCTTTCATAAAGAATCAGGTTGCAGTTGTTGAGAGTACTTGAACCATTCAACAATAAGTGCCCATTCAGGCCTTGAGTAGATAATGCAGACACCAGCTAAAGTTTTCTCATTGATCGCTTTGGTAGTGTCTTTTCTAGAGTAGAGGAACGATGGTGTCAAGATGTACTATTGATCTGCTGCACCACAACTGAGGCACCCTTGTTTGCATCCACGCAATGTCAGCCTCCTTGCTCACAAACTTCATATACTTCAGGTCACATGTAATTGCAGTTCATGTAAGGTCTGAACAAAAAACAATTATGTTATCGATGGTAGATGAAAAAACAATACACAACAGAAAGGAGAATCAATCATAGCAAAGATGAAAACAAGGAGCAGACACTGAACAATACTTTAGGTTCTGAAAGGGAGATGAATATATTTTTCATCTGAATAATGAACATTGTCAAAATGTTAACATTGAATGATCCCAAATTTTGAATTTCAAATTAGCTAAAGTACATATTGTGCTTCTTGAGATATGGCATCTCTTCTTCTAATACATCATCAGTGGCATGGCACAATACCACAACTAAGGTTTATGAAAAATAAAGATACCTATTTGCCATTCACAAAAAGAATATCATCTACTCATCTTTCTTCATCGCATTATAGACCGCTTGGACCTGAAAATAGAAACTATTATGACTTGTCATGTCCATGAAGAACTGTGAAGTTTAGCAAGTGGCATGACCTATACGTCAAGGCCATCCACATCTGAATGACTACCTGCCCACTGAAAACCACACGAATTGGTCCAATTTTGACAAAAACATATTTTCCCTTTGAAGACACTTTCTGGGATATCTGACCATACAAAAACAAAATCAATAACTCATAAGAATTAGGATAATTATAAAATGGCAGAAACGTTGAAGTAATATGGACATGAAAAAGGTTATAAAGTGTATAAGAAGCTAAGCAATTGGACGAGTGGCAGATATTTTAACAATTTTGGCATGTGCTACTCTAGATCCGTGCTTCCAAACTAAATGTTGAATACATTGCTTACAGTTATAACTGCAATCTCAACTCCAAGTAATATGAATAAAAATAATTTTATCAATGGCCACCAGCTGTACTTTTAAAAAGCATAGTTGGAAATAAACAGAGAAAACCAACCTCAGGAATTCGTTCTTGAATACCTGATTCAACATAAACAACCATTGACTGCACAAAATCATCACCACCACTACCAATTGCTGTCCCTCTAACTGTAGGATATGAATTTACCTGCATAACAGAAGTATTTTACAAAACTTACATCTAGTATTTTCAGGTATAGTGTAGATGGAATGTTATGTGGGGCCACCAATACTCCAGGAGGGGGAAGAAAATGACCTCCACAGAGTAGGCCGACGGCCCATTGCTTGCCATTCTCTAGATTTCAGAGTGATTAGTTAGATTGCTTCGGATAGGAGTCAGTCAGTTAAGATTGCAAAGGCTTGTTAGTTAGTCGAGGATTGTAATCCCTAGTCCCTCTCTATATATTGGAGAGATGATTGAGAAATAAAGGCAAGCAAGATTATACCAAACCAATCTACCTTCTCCTTATTCTCTTAAGCTCGCAGGGAGCATAAACCCAACCCCTATCTCGCCACAACATGGAAAGCAGATCACAAGACAAATTCCGTGCTAAGTCCGGACACAAGCTAAGGAATATGGGGTCAGGCTCAGAATTATGCGATAATTAGGTTGACAGATAACTTTTGACGCTAAGTGCTTAAGTGTCCAACACACATGCTCTAAAACGGTATACACAATCAATTATTTGCAGCTCTAGAATATGGCATGCTGTTAGCATTCTCCGCCTTCCTAAAATACAGCATAGTTGATGCACAAATATAAGAAACATGTGGCACCGGATTTTCATGTATCTAAAATACACTTTACCATCAGTAATATACTACACCTGTTATTTATTTAAAATGATTCCAGAGGAGCTACTTACTTGAAACAGAATTGGAGCCAAATGGTAATCGAATTGCTACCACAGTGTCTTCGTCGAGCTTAGAAATACAGACATTCACAAAATAGGATTGTTAGATGGCCGCTCCGTCTCCCCTGCCCTCTCCCCTCCCCGGCGCTCCGTCTCCCCCGCCCTCTACCCTCCCCGGCGCTCCACCCCCCACCTGCCCCACGTCGACGCCGGCTCCCGGCCCGATGGCCACCACAACCAACCTTCCTCCCACCCAAGCGTCGGGATTCCTCTCCTCCTCCTTGTCTCCTTCCCATGATCTTGCTCCGCCGGTGGGCCGGTCCAAAGCGGCGCGGTGGAGCGACTCGCCTCCCTCTTTTCCGGAGGACAGCCCATGCTCGATGACTCATGTGTCGGCCACGCCGGCAGCCTCGTATTGGGATGTGCTGGCCTTCCCGTCACGCTCTACGTCCGTGAAATCGGTAGCCCAGCCGGCAGCTGCTGCTCCATCGCCGAGGATTTTGCTTCGTTCTGAGATCCACGTGCCGGAACGGAAAGGTCCGTACGTCGACGGCTGGCAGCGGGTGGAGCCGCGGCGTCGCCGCCGAGCTCCTTGCCCACCCCGTCATCCGTGCCGCCCAATTCCTGCCAATCTTCAGGGCAGGTGTTTCAACTACCTCGCTACGACCCACCGCGCGGCTGTTTGCTGGAGGAAGACCCGCTGCTTCACGTGTCAGCGTCTGGGTCACCGCTCCTACAGCTGCCCTAGTGATCGGCCGGCGGTGAAGACTGGCTCGCGTATCTCGGTTTGGCGGCATCCAGCCAGCAGTTCTGGAGGCCGTGGCATCTGAAGCTACTATGGACCACTCGGCTGCGCCAGCCGCTCAGGAAGACGACCGCGCTGGCCGGTGCAGGCGTCATCATCGGCACCGGAGCCGGCGCCATTCAGCCAATGGTTCGCCTGCGGACCAGCCCCCTCCTGGTGGCAGTGATGAGGAGCGTGGCTCTCCTACCCCGCTGGCGGCGGAGGCTACAACAGAAGTCATCGTCAGCGAGGCTCCGGCGGCCAGGCCGCAGTGTATCATCGATCGCTCTCCCGGCATCGTAAGGATGGAGCTCGAGTTCCGGCGAGCCCTCATCGTGTCGGTGGTTAGAGAAGGGCATGCCATGTCCGAGGAAGACCTGCTGGAGGAACTCGCTATGTGTTTTGACGTCCCGTCGGACACAATGTTCTTTCATCGAACGTCACCAACAGACTACATTCTCATGCTGCCCGACGAGGCGGCGGCCGAATGCGTCTTCAACGATGGTCGGCCATTCCGGGCATCTACGTGCCTGCCTCACTTCAGGCGTTGGTCCTGACTCGCGAACTCCGTTGGGGCAGTTTTGCCTTCCCTCATCAACGTCGAGCTTCGTGGGATCCCTGCACATGCCTGGGAGGCGACAACGGCGGCGCAGCTCCTCAACAACTATTGTTGGGTTCGTGACGTGGACTATGACACCTTGTCTCGTCGGGACCTTTCGGTGTTCCGGCTGACGGCTTGGTGTTCACGCCTGGACCTCATCCCGCTGGAGATTGACCTCCTCATCGTCGAGCCGCCGACGGCGATGGAGGAATGGCCTCCAGTGAAGCGCGTTCTCACCTACCCTGTCTCGGTTGAGATCGCCCTAGCGCCCCATCGCCGGTCGGACCATGGTCGACGCCCTCTCCCGCCGGACTCTGGCCCTGATGGCGATAGGCGTCGTCGCCGATGCCGGTCCACGTCGCCAAGCTCCCATGCTCCAGATTCGCCGGCCGGCGACCCCCAAGGCGACGGCGGCTCTCGGGTTCCCGTGCACGCGTGGCTGGGCCCCCTACTTACCAGCATACGACATGTGGCGACCCATGCATAGCCAAGTGAAGGCGGTGCCTTGGAAACGGCTGTGGCTTTGACCGCTCTACAAACGGCTCCTTAGATTTAGACGCCGAGCCAGCAGTTGCTATTGTCTTAGGAACCGAGGCGACCAATGCCTTCACTCGGCAGCATGCTGCGCTTGATCTCCAAGCTGCCAAGGAAGATTCGGCTGTCCCCAAGTCCACCGAGCATGCGTTGTACACTACAGGTCCACTGTCAGTGAGTGTTGCTGAACCTGGTCTCCGGGAGCCGGTTGTTGTGCCTGCTTCTGGGCTTTCCCCTCCTGTAGACTGTGTTCGCGATGGGCCACTTTCTCCCAAGCTGCAGCCCATCGCATCTGAAGACTTGACTACCGTGGAGAAGGTTGAAGGGCTGTCCTTGGAGCCCTCCCCTCCGGTAGCCCAGCTGCCAATTCAAGCAACTACTGCGCCATCGCATATAGATGCAGTTGACGACTCCGTTGCCGGTGATGATCCGGCGCCATGTCCAGCTACCCCCGGCTGTGTGCCCCCCTTGACAACGGCCAATGCTAATGGGGTTCCCGAGATGACGGCGGCCAAGGCTAGTGTGGCTACGCCTGGAAGCTTGCGGAGAAGCGTTTCACGCTTCGGGCTGACTTACTCTCGTCGCCGAGCAAGACCAGCCTCCACCTCTACTGCAGAATCAATTCCAGCAAGACTCCCATTCATTGAACAACTAACGAAATCTGTAGACTGCTTGCTTCCCCAACCGGTCATACACAAGAGACGGGCTAAGGCTCCACCTCCCGCCTCGGCGCCGCGTCACAGCAGACGTGTAGCTGGTGCTGCCCCGCGCTCACCGGGGCCAGTCCTCACTGATGCGCAGCAACGAGTGATTCGCAGCCTCGGTTTCTCTCAAAGCATCGAGAAGGTTGATCAGCAAGCACAGGACGCTTATGGGAAATTGTTTGACACACTTCTCTCTGATTCTCACCTCACCGCACTGGCAGCGCTCTTTGGCTGGGCAGCAGAGGATGAGCAGCAGGTCCGTGCGGTGCATCTGGCCTCAGGGCAGTGACGCCTCACGACAGCCCCGGTCGATGCTAATCCTGGTTGTAATGGATCCACAATCCTTTCTTGTGTGGAACGCGCGAGGGCTTAATAGGCCAGATCCTCGTAATTCAGTTTGAGATGTCATTCTGTTTGCTAATGCAGACATTGTATGCCTGCAAGAGACAAAAGTTGCAGCATTGAGTCAAAGGCTTTTCCTTTCAGTGTTCAGCTCCTCTTATGACAATCACGTGGCTCTGCCGGCGGATGGCACGAGGGGTGGAATCATCATTGCGTGGAAATCTTCTTCTTGTCAAGTATTATGCAACCGGGTGGACTCTTATTCAGTATCTATCCAAGTTGCAGCTCAAGACGGCAGGAACTGGTGGCTTACCGGAGTGTATGGACCTCAGAGTGATGATGAGAAGCTTCTTTTCCTTCAGGAACTCAGGAACGTCTGTGCTGGTCCTTGGTTGCTTAGTGGAGATTTTAATCTCATTTATCAAGCGGAAGACAAAAATAATGATACTTTGAACCGGGCAATGATGGGCCGGTTTCGACGGTTCCTCAATGACATGGAAATTAAGGAAATTCCCCTGCATGGCCGGAAGTACACTTGGTCCAACGAGAGGACTTCACCGACTCTTGTAAGACTGGATCGTGCCTTTTCTTGCTCAGATTGGGAAGAGATGTATTCGGACGCCTTGTTGCAGAGCATGGCCTCAGTGGTGTCGGACCACTGCCCTTTGCTGCTGGGTTTAAAGGTTCATACACGAGGGAAGCGTAGATTCCATTTTGAAGATTTTTGGCCCAAGCTTCCAGGTTTCATGGACGCCGTTTCACAGAACTGGAACGCGCCAACCTCTTCTCCTTGTCCGGTAGAGCGGCTGTTCATTAAGCTGCAGCGGCTTTCCAAAGGCCTCCAAGGCTGGAGTCAAAGGAAGACAGGCAACATTAGAGTGCAGTTCATCATGGCAAAAGAAGTGCTTCATCGTCTTGAGATTGCACGTGACTCTAGAGCGCTCTCTGCTCGTGAGGAATGGCTGCGCAAGAAGCTAAAGCATCACTGTCTTGGGTTGGCCTCACTAGAACGCACCATTGCGCGGATGCGCTCCCGTATCTTGCACCTGAAAGGAGATGCGAAGTTTTTTTCACCAACAGGCCAGATACAGCAAGAAAAAGAACTTCATTGCAAAGTTGGTGGTGGAGGATCAAGTGATTACCAGGCAGCAAGAAAAACATGAGGCGATTTTTTATTTCTATGACAAACTCCTTGGTACAGCGGTCGAGAGGAATTATTCTTTGGACCTCTCTGCATTCCACATCGACCGTCATGATCTTTCATCCCTGGATACACCTTTCACAGAGGAGGAGGTTTGGGCCACAACTAGAACCATGCCACTAGACAAAACCCCGGGTCCGGATGGATTTACCGGTCGTTTCTACAAGGTGTGCTGGGAGGTAATCAAGGGCGACATCATGCTTGCTCTTGCAGCAGTACAACGTGGGCATGTGTTCAAATTTCGGTTACTGAACTCAGCTTTCATCACTCTTCTTCCAAAAAAGCCGGATGCCACACAAGTGAAGGATTTTCGGCCTATAAGTCTTATACACAGCTTTGCCAAGCTAGTTGCAAAGATCATGGCCAATCGGTTGGCACCCTTTCTGCCCCAGCTGGTATCGGTTAACCAAAGTGCATTTGTCAAAGGCAGAAATATCCATGATAATTTCCTGCTCGTCCAGCAACTCGCCAAGTGTTTGCATCGGGAGAAGGAGCCACACATTTTACTGAAGCTCGACATCTCAAAAGCCTTCGACTCAGTATCATGGTCCTTTTTGCTTGAGGTTCTGCAGCAGCTCGGTTTTGGGAGAAAGTGGTGTGACCTCCTCTGCTTGCTGCTATCTACCTCATCAACGCAAGTGCTACTGAATGGAGAGCCAGGGGGCCTGATTTACCACCATCGTGGTCTTCGTCAAGGGGATCCCCTATTCCCCATGTTGTTCATTTTGGTGATGGATGTCCTCAACTCACTCGTCTCGAAAGCAACACAAGAGGGTCTTCTACAGCCAATAGCAGTCCAGCGGGCAAATCATCGAATTTCCTTCTATGCGGATGATGTGGTACTTTTCCTACGGCCAACAACAGGGGATTTGGTCACCATTCAACAGCTGATGGATGTCTTTGGGCATGCCTCGGGTCTCAGCACAAACATCACAAAAAGTTCAGTAACTCCAATACAATGCAGCGAAGAGGATTTGGAAAGAATATCTGGGACACTCCCTTGTGAGATTAAAAACTTCCCCTGCACTTATCTCGGGCTCCCACTTTCTGTGCGCAAACTAACCAAAACAGAACTCCTGCCACTAATTGATAAGATTGCGGATCACCTACCAACTTGGAAGGCTTCCCTGATGAACAGAGCAGGACGACTTGTGACAGTCAAGGTAGTACTATCTGCAGTGCCCATCTACCTCATGATCGTCCTAGACTTACCCAAATGGGCACTCAACGCCATCAACAAGCTTCAGCGTGGCTTTCTATGGTGTGGCCGTGAGAAAGCCAATGGGGGCAGTTGCTTGGTTTCCTGGAACCGTGTTCAGCGGCCGCTGCAATATGGAGGCCTTCGCATTCGTAACTTGGAGCTGCAAGGGTGGGCTCTCCGCATCCCCTGGTTGTGGCTACGAAAAATGGATGCCTCGAGACCTTGGGAAGGCCTTCCAATCGATGTGACCATTGACAGTTCAAATCATACTTTAGTATCTCCAAGTCTGGGATGTAGTTGAAGAGCTCAATCTGCAACAACATATGCAAGATCAGCACATGTGGCGCTTCACTCAATCTGGAATCTACTCCACCAAGTCAGCTTATGAAGCTTTCTTCCTCGGCACGATCAGGTTTGCGCCTTGGAAAAAAAAAATGGAAATCTTGGGCTCCCCCGCGCCACCCCCCCCCCCCCCCCCCCCCCGTGCAAATTCTTCATGTGCTTAGGCATCAACAACCGCTGTTGGACAGCGGAGCGACTTGCCAAGCGAAACTTGCCCCACCCTGCAGCTTGCCCGCTATGCGACCAAGCCGAAGAGACTATTGAGCATCTGCTGGTATCATGTGTTTTCACAAGACAAGTGTGGGCCTCAGTGCTTCAGAAACTGAACATGCTGATGCTTGCTCCTCAGCCCTCAACCGGCCGCTTCTCAAGTTGGTGGAGCAAGTCCCGCTACAGAATACCGAAAGAGATGAGACGGGGTTTCAACTCACTTGTCATTCTCGTGGCATGGGAAATCTGGAAGCACAGGAATGATTGTGTATTCAATGGAGCGCAACCAAGGGAGAGGAGTGCGCTCTATGGTGTTTAGCTGGAGCAACACAACTTCAAGGCCTACTTATTCGATGTCTTAGTGCCTAGGTGTGTGCTCTGATTGTGTGGCGCGCCTGCTTAGTTTGGCGCTTGTATATATTAGATGTTCGCCCTGCAAAGGGCTTACATCGTTGTACTCTGTTTTCTTCTTGCTTCTTAATGAAATGACGTGTAGTTCTCCTGCACGTTCGAGAAAAAAAAGATTAAAGAGAAGGTGAGGAAACAGACACTGTTTAATATCTTAGCACATTTGATTAAGTATTGATTTAATACTACACGCCATATCCTATTTTCTGATGCAAAGATTTCGAGAGACCACTCTAAAAGTGAATCTGCCAAACAAGTTTACGCAAATCTAAACCACTCACTAACATTAATATTTTGAGTGAATATCTGTGGATCTTATTCACATTTATCAGTGTCTGTTTTATCTGATTTTTTCAATTAATTGTTGAACAACTTAATGCACTTTTCCCATTCTCACTCTGGTGATTGCTTTTATTCAGAAGTGTCTAGAGCTAAGGCCCAAGGCATCGGTTAATAGAATCAGATTGGTGTAAAAAGATAATTGAGTGTGTTAAATAATTTAGTGTAAAGTATTTTAAAGCAAGCTCCTCTTAGACATTTTATCGAGCTCCTGTCTAGCAGAAGCCATTGAAGGGTGAGGGAACGTACCATGTTGATGTTCGTTGGTGGACGGTGGTGGCCTGCTGAAGGCGCTCCACTCCTTCGTTCTTGCGTACAGCTGCGGGAGACCGGAGAATGGAGAGCCCGGGCGCGAAATGGATCTTACCCTAGAAGTGGCACAAGAATACTAGGGATGTCCCTATTTGAAGGAGAGCATGGAAAAGCCAGGATCCAATCTGTCGCCGTTGCCGTTCTCGCCAACTGGAGCAAGGAAGGCAGCAACACTGCAATATGTGTCGCTTGCCATCGGGCTAGTCAGCGGCGGCCGGCAGGGACGAGGGCACCATTGGAGAGGCAGCTCGGGCGTGCACCTTCTGTTTTTTTTTTTTTTTTGGCTAATTTGATTCATGCCCCTACAAGTTTTCCGTTTCTCAGATATGTCATTACTATTTTCTTTATTGAAATCATACCACTACAACTTCTCTTAGGTTGGAACGATCATGTTATACACCCTGAGCCCATTTTTCTACGTTTCGTTGTTACCATTCCTTCGTATGGACCAAGATGTCCCTGGTACAAATACCATCCAACGACGATTACTCGCAGAGCAGGTGCGGCCAAGATTGAGATATCCAGAGCACAAGTTCGTGGCTTCGGCGGTTGCCGGTGACGAGGACGCGGCCGCCTACCCGCCGGGGCTCAACATCACATCCGTGAGGGTGAGGCTCGTAACGAGGACTACTTGGCTAAGGAAGAAGAAGATGGAGAATGTTGGCGATTAGAAGGCGAGGCTCGATGTCCACAACATCGTCTTCTCCTTCCGCGCCCTCAATGCTGCGAGCACCTTAGATCTCGCCGGAGACAAGGGTGAAGACGGCGGCTCGATTTGGTTGACCCGACCAGTCTCGGGTAAAGGTTATGGGGCATTTTAGTCCAGAAAAAAAAAACCATAGCTACGGAACGTAGAAAAATGGGCTGAATCTGTGGACCGTGGTATACTTTTCATCCAAGATAAATTATAATAGCATGATTTCAATTATGTAAATAGTAGTGATTTATCTCAAAAACAATAAAATTACAATGGCATGAATCCAACTAACCCTTTTTCTCATTCATTTTCTTGATGGGCGATTCAGAAGGGGGATCCATCGATGAGCAAAGTGGAGAGCGTGGGGGTGGAAGGGCCTCATTGCATGACTTGAGTTTTCTTAAATGATCTGGATGTATATTACAAAGGACCAGGTCCAAAGTGTATTATTTAACGATTTTAGAATGGACTAGATGTAAACGTACTACTATGAAATCTAGCGGTCTTTTTTGTTTCGCAAAGGGATCCGATGGTGGAGCATCAACAAGTGACGTGGTCTCGCTGTTTTACGTGAAAACACACGTGTTTTTGAAGTATAGAGATAAGAGTTAGCAACAGAGTATATTTCATCACGTTTAAAAAAAATGTTCCAACACGCTCACCCAACATGGATCATTGGTTGGATCTAGCTGGGTCTTTTGCCGGTGATCATTTAGAATATTGTGTCTTTTTTTAATAATTTTTAATTTGTTATTTTTTAAAAAAAAGTCTACTCGAAACTAAAATTGTAGTATCTAGACGTTTTTAACACGCCAATCAGTTTAGCATATTTCGTGTATGAAACACGTCATACTGATTGGCGTGATTGGGTTCATGTCAACATCGACCACCACGTCAGATCTGAACTAAGGTTGACCACAAACACGTCAATCTGTTTGACATATCTTATACATGAAACATGCAATACTGATTGACGTGTTTGGGACTTAATCCCCTTCAAATGACCTAGGCGTGGACTGAGCTTAATTAAGACACACCAATCCATTTGGCGTGATTAATAAAGAAGACATGTCAAATAGTTTGGTGTGTCTCAATAAAACCAAATAGTTGACATGTCACTTTCATGCTGACATAAGCGAATAAAGTGGCACATTTTTTTCAAAATATTATAAATCCTTTATATAATATCCTTTTTTATTCCTCTTTCATCATCGTTATGTTCTACGTGACAATACGAATAAAACTGATCTCACTTGCATATGTTTCCAAAAAAAAATTCTAAAATATATGCAAGTGAGATTTAGTTTTGTTCGTATCATCACGTAAAACACAATGGTAAAAAGAAAATAAAAAATAGATACTATATGAAGGATTTATAATATTTTGAAAAAAATTGTGTCACTTTATTTACTTATGTCAGCATGAAAGTGACATCTCTACTATTTGATTTTGTTGAGACACGTGAAATTATTTGACGTATCTCCTTTATTAATCATGTCAAATGGATTGATGTGTCTTAATTAAGCTCAATCCACCGCCTGGGTTGTTCGAAAGGAATTAAGTTCCAAACACGTCAATGCGTGTTTCATTCATAAAGAAGACACGCCAGAGTGATTGGCATATTAAAAATATCTGGATTCTGCAATTTTAGTTTCAGGTTGACTTGGTCTGAAATTATAGATTATAAATAATTATTTTAAATAAAAAATTCTAGAATATTAAAACATGTAGTCAATATGGATAATTTGGTAATTATATTTTGTAAACCGACCATTGTCTTCCTCTATAAAAAGAAGGGCAACTGTCATTGTAATAACAAATGATGCTTCTGAAAATTGTAATAACAAATGATGCTTCTGAAAAGGATTCGAGACAATGTCTTATTTTATTTATGTATTCTTCTACTTTTGTGTATATTAGTATTAGCTGATTTAAAGGGCTTCAACCCTTAGCAATTCAATGTTGAGGGCTTTGACCCCAACACCCAGTGTATTCTTCTACCATTTTATCCTTTCATGTGCAGAGCATTGGGTCAACGAACAACACATGGATTTAACCATTCACATGTAGAGAATTGGGTCAGCGAACAACACATGGACTCATGCCCAAATGGATGGATGCTAACTTTACCAAGTCCTTTATGCAAGGTAAAGTCACGACACCAATTTAAGCAAGCTAACAATCAAATGTTCGGATGAGGCTGATGACCTTCTATATGCTACCAATCACTGTTCTACAATAATATTGGTTGTGTTTGGTTGTCTGCATGCCTCCTCATCTGACTGGGTGGATGAGTCAGGCTGAGAAGAGCCATCTACTCATGCAGTTACCAGAAGTGCGTAGTGTTTGGTTTGATTTCTCAATCGAGCCAGGCTCAGATGAGACCTTTGATTGGATGACTGCATAAGAGGGATAGCCTTACCTTGCATGACCATATGGTCACGTTACCACCTGGTTGATTTTTATCTTTCCTTTTTTATTATGATGAACCTGATATATTTTTTCTATAGCAAATTAATCCTGCAAAAAGAAAATATCACAAAATCACTATTATAAATTAGGATTAATTAAGAAAAATCAGATCAAATTTTGCTGACTTGAATAAATATTTTCCCAATCTCTATACTTCTAAAACACGTGTGTTTTCTTACAAAATAGTCATGTCACATCATCTGAATATTTTCAACCGTCAGATCTCTCCTATAAAGCACACAAACTGTTAGATATGCATATATCTGAATATTTTCAACCGTCAGATCTCTCCTATAAAGCACACAAACTATTAGATATGCATATATCTGAATATTTTCAACCGTCAGATCTCTCCTATAAAGCACACAAACTGTTAGATATGCATATGACACTCTTGCTTCTAGCCCTTCACGAAAGTAAAAAGGTTTTCCCGGCCCTTCCACCAATTATCTACATCTTTGCACCTAGATCCCATCTGGACCATGATTTTGTTTTGAGTCCTTTCACCATTCCTAGATTTTCATCTGAATCCTTCAAGAAAGACAAATTTGTTGTTGGTTCCTTCATAACTAATCAACTTGGTATCTACAACAATTTTTTCTACCTCTAAGTTATAAAATATTAAAAAATTAATATTTCAAGTGCAAGTACATCATGTATTTTTATTCTCAACATTAAAAAAAATCAAATTCAAGTGTACCATGTAGTGTGATTTTATGCAAGCTACAATTCGACAACATGGTACGGTAAATATTTTGAAACCAAATACATGAAATATAAATTTGTTCTCGATCCTTTCAACATTAATAAATTTTATATAAAAACACTTTTTCTCTATGTTATAAATCATCGATCATATGACATTAAAGGAAAGTAATTTAAATGGAAATATATCATATTTTGATTTATGTTTCTAGCTACTCTAACATCATATAATATGGTAAATGAGAATAATATTTCAAAACAAAATAAATTTCATTTTAAAATATATCTAAATGATTTGAGCTAATCACCAAGATAACTTTTTAGTTCTATTGATAATTGGTTTGGAAGTTCACTGAATTAATTGCCTTCACAAGCTATACAGTATGGAACAAGAAATGGTTTACAAGTCACTTTTTTGCTATAGATTTAATATTGAATTTATCTTAGGAGATATTTTCACATATATTTTTAAAATAATATGGTTTGACTGGTCACATGTCTAAATAGTGAAATTTGAGTTCTGAAATTTGCTTAGAGGGGGGGGGGGGGCGGCGTGAATAGGCAATTTAAAAATCAAACCTGAAAAAGCACTAAGCTTTGATCAAATACAGAAATGACGGAACTTCCGTCAGAAGTGATGGTCACCACGGAAGTTATGTCAAAAGATAGAACTTCACCACTTCTTTCTCTAAAACTTAATGAAATGCGGATAACTAAGAGAAGAGGACACAATACTTAATGGAAGTGAAGCTAACGCAATGTATATCCAAAGTCTTTTGATTGATAGCTAGCAATACAACAACAAGTGAATCGAGCACAACAGTATGAAAGAAATGCACAAGTACAAAAAGAAATGTGGGAATGTAAAGAGAGACACAAGGAATTACCCCGAGGTTTGGCAACCACACTAAGTAGTTCTACGTCCGTGTTGAGGAGCCACACGAAGTGGCCGGGTCTCTCTCAACCCTTTCCCCGCCAAGCAATCACAAAGATCGTGCCTGGATTTCTTTCTTCACTTGATTCTTTTTCTTCGGAGGCGAATCACACCTTCACAAACATACTCGTCCAACCACAACAAGTTGGGAGCTCAAGGGCGACGCCTAGCCGTCTAGGAGACCAAGTCTCCAAGAGTAACAAGCAAATTGAATCTTGTTTGGGGAGGAAAAGATGTGCTCAAGCTTTTGAGTGAATGGGTTCAATCTTTTTGTGGTCAGATCTCTCTCACTTTTCTTGGAATCTCAAGAACAAGTCTAGGAGTGAGAGGGGACAGCTCTAGCTGAAAAATGAGTGGAATGCCAAAGTGTCCAACCCTTCCCACGGAGGAAGGGGTAAGCTATTTATAAAGCTCTCTCAAAAACTAGTCGTTGCACAACTTTTCTGACTCTGATGGAACTTCCCTAGTTCCCCACGGAACTTCTGTCAATTCAAAAAGAGCCATTGCACGGTAGGAATTCAACTGAGCCAGAGATGACGGAACTTCCATGATGACCACCACGGAACTTCCATCGCTCTCGGGTTTGCGACAAGGGGAAAACCAGGGAGTGACGGAACTTCCGTGACAGAGGCCACGGAACTTCCGTAGCTCTCGGTTTTGTTGGAGATTGAAGTTGGGCACTGACAGAACATCCATGAGGAGGCTCACGGAACTTCCATCACTCTCTGTTTGGCTCAGAATTGGTTGGTTCTTTTTGGTTTTGTTGGCTAAACTTCTCTCAAAGATTTTAGTTGGCTTGAGCACATACATTTCCCTTCTTAGCAAGATTGGTTCACCCCCCTTGATAGTTCGACAAACCTATGACTCAATTAAAAAATAAAAAAAAAGCTACACTTGAATCCATTTTCCTTTTCTTCTTTTTGGGAGCAAAAACCATCTTGCAAATGTGGGATTGAATAAGAATTTTATTATCTGCACATTTACTTCATGAACAGGTTAGCACATTTTTAATCTCATGTTATTAATCACCAAAACCCACTAGGGGACCTAGATGCATCTTTAATCTCCCCCTTTTTGGAGATTGATGATAATAGATTAAAAAGTAAAAAAAAAAGATAATCAACCGATACAAAGAGCAAAATATAGCGCAACTCTCCCTAAAGATATGCATGAGTCACAAAAACATGTGAAGGAGCTCCCCCTATATTTTGCAAAGAGTGGGGTGCCTAAGAGGTGTAAAAGTGTGAAGGAACTCCCCCTATATTTTGCAATAGATCAACAACACACTTAGCACAATCAACACATCTAAGCAATAGGGAATAAAACAAGCACCACACAATACTATAAACCATAAGAGAGTTATTACAATAAAGGTTCACAAGTAGTTTTCAAGCACATAGAAAGATAAACTTGTCCATAGGTTCACTACATGCTTATTACAAAAGAAATAGAGGGAAAGCACGCAAGCTCTCACAAATCCTTTTTTATCGCTTCTCTCCCCCTTTGGCATCAAAGCAATAAAAAGAATAAAAGGAAGAGAGTCAAGCTAAGAAAAGAATCACTTGTCAATTCATCCTCGGTGCTCTCATCATTGCCTTCTCCTTCCTCTTCTTCTCCTTCTTCATCATTGGTCGGAGGAGGAGCAGGTTGAGGGGCAACAACATCCCAATCAAAGCCGGCAAAGGAATCCTCAAAGACCGGTGGCTCACCATCGGGCTCACACTCGGAGCCATTCGGAGACGCCTCATGGCCTTGATCCCTTTAGTCTCGCTTGTAACGCCACACTTGCTTTTTTATCCGCCTCTTGTTCTCCCAGTTTTCCTTTGCATTTAAGCAACAAGCATTGAAAATGCTTTTAAGAAAGGAGGCAATGGGAGAAGATGGACGGCGGTGATCTTCTGGAGGAGGAGGAGGGGCTGATGAGGATGGTCTAGTTGTTGTTGCTGCTGCCTCTTGGGCTTTCTCTGCATGAGCTCTAGCAAGTCTATCTCGCCTAGTAGAAGATACACCATCTGGTTGGGCAAGCATTGGTTTAGTCACGGGTTGCAACCTAGGCCTTAAAGGTGTATGCTTGCACTCCTTCTCAAATATAAACCCTATTTCAGCTTCTATCATCCTCATAAGATATGGAGCATATGAAAGAGATTTCCTTGTGTCAATAGATGACATGTGAATGTCATTTGTGATGAAGTCCATGACGCAAAAAGGAGTGGCATCCGGAGCAAACCTAGCAAGAATGTTTCTTGAGGATTCCACCATGGCAGTTGCATATCCTTCCTTGGGTGCAATGGTGACTGTCAGCATCCGGTTGAGGGTGAAATAGAAGTTGTGAAGTCCATGGGTAGTTTCAAACACATTTGGACACTTCTCAGAGTACATGAAAGCCATTTCCTTTTCTTTCATCACAGCTTCATTAGAGATGATCTCCCTCTTATGGTCCTCACTACCTTGGAGGAAGTAGCTAGCAAATTGACTGGCCGAGACCGAATACTCCACACCTTGTGTCCTCCAATGGAGAGTGCCCTTGGCATCAAGAAAGAGAGTAGAGTAGAACTGACAAATGACCTCCTAATTCCAATCATAGTTGAATCCCATGAGGTCATACATACCTCGATTCTTGCATATTTGGATGATGTCATTGAACACTTGATTATCCTTTGACTCCATGTAGGACCAATTGATCCATTGATGTGTTGCCAATCTATTCTTCTGGTTCTTGTCAATAAGCATAGACATGTAGTGATCTTGTTGGAACCAAGTGTAGAACCGGTAGTCGATGGCTTCTTACTCTTCCACTAGCATAGGATTTTTCTTTCTCGCCTCAATGAGAGCGTCAAGGTCCTTCTTGTAGTCCTTGTACACATAATCATCCGGATAGATAGGAGCCTAGACACGAAGATCCTCAACAACCTCCATGGAGCCACCTCTAGATCCTTTCCGTGGCCGAGAACTTTGCTCCTTTGCCGGTGCCTTTCCTTATCACGAGCTCTCCTAGGAGGGAGGGATCCTCCTTGCTCAACTCTCATAGTCTAGGCAGGTCCACTTGATCCTTGTTCTCGATGCCTTGAAGCAACGGCCTTCCTCCTCTTTAAAATGGGCACTAGTTCTTCACTTGAGGAGGAAGAGGGGGAGTGATGAATCTCCTTATCTCGTGGCTCTGCTAAGGCATTGGAAGCCATCTTGATTCTAACCATCTTCAACTGACAAGCAAAGAAAGATAATTCAAGGAATAAGGCATGAATCAAAATAGATTCTAAGAGACAACTAAAAATTGGTGCACTGAACTACAGCCGATGGAACTTCCGTGGTGAAATCACGGAACTTTTGTCATGACGAAAGTTTTGACAGAACTTCTGTCATTTGCAGTTTGCACTAATTTCATCTAATCTCCTAAATCCTATCTCAACAACTCAAGAGTCTCTAGAAGATGATAGACTAGGTACAAGAGAACCTAACTATCCAAAGGAAATCGAGACATCTTGAGGTTTTGACCTAAAGCAAGAGTTTTAGATCAAGATCCATACCTAGGTCAATGGAGAGGAGATATTTGATGGAGATCACGGAACTTCCATGGGGGAAGAGTTGAATCTCCACAAAAACCAAAGGAATCGCCGGTTGAATCTCCAGATCGCCGCAAATCGCCACTTAGGGTTTGAGGAGAGGAGAGAGAGAGAGAGAGAGAGAGAGAGAGAGAGAAGAGATATTGGTCGGTTGGATAAGGAAGAAGGAGGGGCTCGGGCCACTTAACCTGGGAGTGATGGAAGTTCCATCATTGGGTGACGGAAGTTCGATTGATCTTGGGTTTAGAGCAATGACGAGAAGAAATTCACGGAAGTCATCACAGAACTTTCGTGACCCTCGGGTTCCTTTGATAGAGGATGACGAAAGTTCCGTCATTGGGTGATGGAAGTTCCGTCATTCTCTGTCTAGGACACAAACCTGCCTTTATGAACTAGGAACTTTTGGAAAAGTTGAATATATATAAGGAGATATACCCGTTCCAAACTTGTGAATAGTACCAATCAATCACTTCAAGCTATATTCACAAGCTCCAACAGTATGATCTATTGATCAAAATCACCATTTGTTTTGAAATCAAAGACATAAAAGAATTTTGAGGAATTTTTTGTTTCAAGACTTTTGCATGAGCAACACCACATCAATTAATGCACAAGGTTCTACTACATGTTGGATGAATCCAAGATATTCAGCTCACTCCTAAGCTCACAAAACCGCTTCTCATCTAATGGTTTGGTAAATATATCGACCAATTGTTTGTCGGTTCTCACATAGCTAATCTCAATATCCCCCTTTATGGAATGATCTCTCAAGAAGTGGTGTCGGATATCTATATGCTTAGTCCTTTTGGTCAATAGGGTTATATGCAATCATGATGGCACTCTCATTGTCACATAGGAGGGAAACTTTGGTCATAGTGTACCCAAAGTCCTGTAGTGTTTATCGCATCTAAAGTAGTTGAGCATAACAACTTCCGGCTGCAACGTACTCCGCTTCGGCTATGGATAGGGCAACAAAATTTTGTTTCTTGGATGACCATGACACAAGGGACCTACCCAAGAATTGGCAAGTCCTGGAGGTGCTTTTCCTATCCACCTTACATCCGGCATAGTCGGCATCAGAATAACCAACTAGCTTGAATTTGGAACCCTTCGGATACCACAATCCTAGGTTTGGTGTGTGGACTAAATATCTCAAGCCTCTTTTGACAGCCACTAAGTGACTTTCCTTCGGAGCCACTTGGAACCTTGCACACATGCACACACTTAGCATGATATCGGGCCTAGATGCACAAAGATAAAGCAAAGAGCCAATCATGGATCGATATACCTTTTGATCCATGGGCTTACCATTTACATCTAGTCCGAGGTGTCCATTTGTCTTCATGGGAGTCTTGTTGGGCTTTGCATTCTCCATGTCAAACTTCTTGAGTATATCTTGAGTGTACTTGGTTTGACTTATGAATGTTCCTTGTTCAAGTTGCTTGACTTGAAAACCTAGAAAGAACTTCAACTCTCCCATCATGGACATCTTAAATTTCCTAGTCATTATCTTGGCGAACTCATCACAAAAAGATTGATTAGTAGAACCAAATATAATGTCATCGACATAAATTTGGCACACAAATAAATCATTATCAACTTTTCTTGTGAAGAGAGTAGGATCGGCCTTGCCAATTGTGAAGCCTTTCTTGATCAAGTATCCCTTGAGGTGTTCATACCAAGCTCTTGGAGCTTGCTTGAGGCCGTAGAGAGCTTTGTGAAGTTTGTACACATGGTTTGGTTTCTTTGGGTCTTCAAACCCTGGAGGTTGTTGTACATACACCTCTTCTTGAATGGGGCCATTTAGAAATGCACTTTTCACATCCATTTGAAAAAGCTTAAAGCCATGGTGAGTAGCATAGGCAAGTAAAATACGAATTGATTTAAGCCTAGCTATGGGTGCATAAGTTTCACCAAAGTCCAAACCTTAAACTTGTGAGTAGCCTTTTGTAACAAGTCTTGCCTTGTTTCTCACCACGACACCATACTCATCTTGCTTGTTACGAAACACCCATTTTGTACCTACAACATTTTGCTTGGGTCTTTCCACCAATGACCACACCTTGTTTCTTTCAAAGTTGTTCAACTCTTCTTACATGGCCACCACCCAATCCGAGTCTTAGAGTGCTTGTTCCACCCTAAGAGGTTCCATAGAGGAACCAAACGAGTAATGATGACAAAACGTAACCATTCAGGATCTAGTGGTTACCCCTTTTTGGATATCACCAAGAATGTTGTCAACGGGGTGATCCTTTTGAATACTTTGTCAGACTCATGGGTGAATTCGCCTAGATGCATCTTCCTCTTCTTGATTGTTCATGTCTTGAGTATCATTCACATCACCATCTTGAACTTGATCTTGGTCATAGCCTTGAACATGATCGTCACCATGACCTTGGCTACTTCCTTGATCTTGTTCATCTTGTGGTGGAGACTCATCTTGGTTTGGGAAGGATGGTTCATCTTGACTTGAGTTTGTTTCTTGTGGTCTTATTTCACCAATATCCAAATTTCTTATTGCATCACAAGGAGCTTCATCACCTACATCACTTGGATTAACTTGATCTACTTGAGAGCCATTAGATTCATCAAATTGCACATCTCGGGTTATTTCAACAACTCCGATGTCTTTGTTAAAGACACGATATGCATAGGCATTAGTTCCATAACCAAGGAGGAAACCTTCATGAGTCTTAGGAGCAAACTTAGAGGATTTTGGTTTCTTGTTAAGACTAAAGCATTTGCTCCCAAAAACCTAAAAATATGAGACATTTGGAAGGTTACCGGTGAGAAGCTCATAAGGTGTTTTCTTCAAAATCTTGTGAAGATATAGTCTATTTGTTGCATGACATGCGGTGTTGATGGCTTCGGCCCAAAAGGTGTCTGACGTCTTATACTCATCAAGCATTGTTCTTGCCATCTCTATGAGTGTGCGGTTCTTTCTTTTGACTACACCATTTTGTTGTGGGGTGTATGGAGCGGAGAATTCATGCTTGATGCCTTCTTCATCAAGATATTCCTCAACTTGAGTGTTCTTGAATTTGGTTCCATTGTCACTCCTTGTCTTCTTGATCTTCACTTCATATTCATTTTGTGCTCTCCTCAAAAACCTCTTTAGGATACGCTGTGTTTCACTTTTGTCCTTCAAAAAGAATGCTCAAGTGAAACATGAATAATCATCAATAATTACAAGATCGTATTTGTTACCGCCAATGCTTATGTAAGTGACCGGTCCAAATAGGTCCATGTGTAGCATCTCCAATGGTCTTGTCGTTGTCATCATTGTCTTGGATGGATGTACTGCTCCAACTTGCTTTCCGGCTTGACATGCACTACATATTTTGTCCTTCTCAAAAGCAACATCCTTTAGTCCGATGACGTGACCACCTTTTAGAAATTGGGAAAGGTTCCTCATCCCAACATGAGCTAGCCGGCGATGCCATAGCCAACCCAAGGTGGTTTTAGCGACCAAACAAGCATTTAGGTTGAATCCCTCCTTGTTGGTAAAATTAACAAGGTAGATCTTGTCCTCTAAATACCCTTTGAAAGCTATTGAAGAATCTTTTTTCCTAAATACGGTCACACCATCATCGTCAAAGAGACAACTATAGCCCATCTCACAAATTTGTGATGCGGACATCAAGTTGTATCCTAGACCATTCACAAGATAAGCATTACTAATTGAGAGGTTATGGGTGACGTCAATCCGTCCATGACCAATTACCTTTCCTTTGTTATCATTTCCAAATGAGATGCCTCCACTTGGTAGGTTGTCATGCTCAAGTGTGGAGAACATCGATTTCTCTCTGGTCATATGATTTGAGCATCCGCAATCAAGTACCCATGTTGCGCCACTGGAGGAGTATTCCTACAAGGAAAATCAAACATGTGTTTTAGGCACCCAAGTTGGTTTGGTTGCCTTAACACTAGACACAAGAACTTTGGACACCCACACATAAGGCTTCCACCTTGCATCATGTGGCCCAACAAACTTAGCAACCACTCTACCATAAGCATTACGGGTTAGCACATATGAAGCATCAAAATCATAGAAGGATACGATAGAGGTCTTGTTGTTCTTGTTGATTTGAGGAGCTTTATTCTTTGGCTTGTTGACCATCTTTTGTGCCACTTGCTTTCCCTTACCTTCAGGCACAAAGTTGGGTCTCTTGTTGTAGCTCTTTTTGGGTGTATTCTTGTTGTACCCCAATCCTCTCTTGTCATAAGAGGCTCTTGGCTCACCAACAATTTTACTTGTTGTTTCAACTTGAGCCTTCTTCATAAGCTCATTGACTTGGTTGGTTAGCTTCTCAATGATTGCATCCTCCTTAGCAATCACACCAACATCAATGTTGTGGCATCTTCCATAACCTTTGCTTGTTGAAGCTTGAGAAGATTCCAATATCTTCAACAAAGAATGTGAACTCAACTTGAGATCCTCAATTGACTTCATAAGAGCTTTGTTCTCCTCTATCAATGAGCCACACCTCTCTTAAAGCTTCTTGTTGGTTAAGATGCATGAATCACTTGACTCATTTGCCTTGGCAAGGTCGTTGATCAAGTCTTTGTTCTTTTCCCTTTCTTGCTCAAGTTGCTTTGTGAGCTCAAGGTTCTTCTCTTTTTCTTCAATGAGCAACTCCTCTTTCCTTTGGAGGATTCTTTCTTGGTCCTCAATCTCCTCATTTAGTTTACCTAGCATTTTCATCGTTTCTTGCATAGAGGGGACCAAGTCCTCCTCTTCATCACTACAATAAGAAGGATTGAAATCGGAACAAGGAGATACCTTGGTTTCCTTAGCCATGAAGCATCGAGGAATGTGATCCTCATCATCGATGAGGTTAGTGAAGAGTGACTTATTGGCCGATGGAAGACCAATGGTAATGTTAGCAATGCCACCCTCATCATCTTCATCATCATCATTGGAGATGTATTCTTGACCAATGTGAGCTTGTCCCTTATTGTATGGCTTCTTGTTGGGCTTGCTCTTCTTGTTATACTCTTCATTCTTGTTGCCTTTGCCATTTAGCCTTGGACAATCGATAATCATGTGTCCTTGCTCATGACACTCATAGCATCTTCTATTTGTTCTTTTAGCTTTTGTCTTGTCAAAGCTTTTCTTGATGAAGCCATTCTTGATCATGTATTTGCCAAATTTCTTGACGAATAAGGCAAACTCTTCATTGTTTTCTTCATCATCATCATTCTCATCATCTTCATCATTTGCCTTGAGTGCTATGTCCTTCTTGCTTGTGCTCTCATCACCAATGAGCACATTTACTCTCTTGCCCTCGTCATCACGACTCTTGTGAGCATTGATTCTTAAGGCTTGCCGAAGCAAGATCTTAAGGCTTGTCGCCTTCCCCCGTCTTAGACATTCTTTATCCTTCAAGCTTTTAAACCTTGTAGAAGGTTCTAGCTCTGATACCAATTGAAAGCTGCCTAGGGGGGGGGGGTGAATAGGAAATTTAAAAATTAAACCTAAAAAAGCACTAAGCTTTGATCAAATATAGAAACGACGAAACTTCCGTCACCACGGAAGTTCATCACTCCTTTCTCTAAAACTTAATGAAATGTGGATAACTAAGAGAAGAGGATACAATAATTAATGGAAGTGAAGCTAACACAATGTATACCCACGATCCTTTGATTGATAGCTAGCAATACAACAACAAGTGAATCAAGCACAACAGTACGAAAGAAATGCACAAGTACAAAAAGAAACATAGGAATGTAAGAGAGACACAAGTAATTAACCCGAGGTTCAGCAATCACACTAAGTAGTTCCTACTTCTTTGTTGAGGAGCCACACAAAGTGGTCGGGTCTCTCTTAACCCTTTTCCCCGCCAAGGAATCACAAAGTTCATGCTTTTGGATTTCTTTCTTTACTTGATTATTTTCCTCTGGAGGTGAATCACACCTTCACAAACGTCCCCGTCTCACCACAACAAGTTAGGAGCTCAAGGGCGACGCCTAGCCATCTAGGAGACCAAGCCTCCAAGAGTAACTAGCAAATTGAATCTTTTTTAGGGAGGAAAAGATGTGCTCCAGCTTTTGAGTGGATGGATTCAATCTTTTTGTGGTTGGATCTCTCTCACTTTGCTTGGAATCTCAAGAACAAGTCTAGGAGTGAGAGGGCAGAACTCTAGCTGAAGAATGAGTGGAATGTCAAAGTGTCCAACCCTTCCCACGGAAGAAGGGGCAAGCTATTTATAGAGCTCTCTCAAAAACTAGTTGTTGCACAACTTTTCTGACTCTGACGGAACTTCAGTAGTTTCCCATGGAACTTCCGTCAATTCAAAAAGAGTCATTGCGCAATAGGAATTCAACTGAGCCAGAGACAACGGAACTTCCGTGATGACCATCACAGAACTTTCGTCGCTCTCGGGTTTGCGACAAGGGGAAAACTAGGGAGTGACGGAACTTCCATGACAGAGGCCACAGAACTTTTGTAGCTCTCAGGTTTGCTGGAGTTTGAAGTTGGGCACTGATGGAACTTCCGTGAGGAGGTTCACGGAACTTTCGACACTCTCTGTTTGGCTCAGAATTGGTTGGTTCTTTTTGGTTTTGTTGGCTAAACTTCTCTCAAAGATTTTAGTTGCTTGAGCATATACATTTTCCTTCTTAGCAAGATTGGTTCACCCCCCTTGATAGTTCGGCAAACCTATGACTCAATTAAAAAATAAAAAAAAGCTACACTTGAGTCCATTTTTCTTTTCTTCTTTTTGGGAGCAAAAATCATCTTGCAAATGTTGGGATTGAATAAGAATTTTATTATCTGCACGTTTACTTCATGGATAGATTAACACAATTTTAATCTCATGTCATTAATCACCAAAACCCACTAGGAGACCTAAATGCATCTTCAAGTTCCTTATAAGATGATGAGGACATCACTCCTATGGATACACACAACACTCCTCCAAATCTGGACTTGCAAGGTCCAATGACTAGAGCTCGTGCACGACGACTAAATTTAGAGGTGAGCTCGTTCCTACGTTCTTCGCTATATGTTACTTTTGAGAATGGTTTGCTACCTAATGATTATTTTATGATTAGAAACCATGGAGAAGACCAGAAGATGATGGGAGAAGGAGCTGGGAACGTGGAGGACCAGCAAGAGCTTGGAAGCCAAAGTGGAGGCCCAATCAAAACCGACTTCGAGTCTGTTTCGGGGCCCAGGACCAGTCTGTACTAAAACAGTTGCCCAGGACGCATACGGACTCGGATTTGGACGTTCTACATATGCACGGAAAGATAAGGAGAAGACCTTTCCAATGCCGCTGGCCTCATGGCAAAATTCATCTGGAGTCATCGGGAATCGTCAAAACAAGACAGAGTCCATAATCTGTGTCGGTGCTGCGTCGCCTATTTTTGGCCTTTGGGCTTTGTATCTAGTTGAGCCCAATTAGGGGCGCGTCCAGAGGGTCTTGCACGACCCTAGGGTCTTTATATACAGCCGCCGCCGCACCATTAGGGTTCGGGTTTTGCTTAGATCAATTCTGTTCATAAACAGTTTCGTCGTTCATCGGTTTGTGAGACCCCAACTTCGAGAGTTTAATCATACATCTGCAATTGTGTTGCAATCTTCGTTGTTCTTGCTTGTGTTCTTGATTCGCAGGCAGGGATCAGCCTTCTCGGCGAGGTCAATCGTCTTTTGGACGGTTGATAACCAGAGGAGACGTCGTGCTGCGATTGCGGGGTTTAGAACGTGCTGTTCTGAAGCCGGATCGATTTGTGTGTCGCCTCCGACCAAATCAACTTACCAAGAACCTTTTGGAAGATCGGGAACCCTTGTTCACATCAAGTGGTAATCAGAGCTTCAGGTGCACCGTCAGGTTCACACTACCCTTTAGTTTTTTTTTCATGTTCTTCCTATCGTCCACTGAAAATACCAAAAAAAAAATTTTCCCCCGCCCATAACCACGTGTTTAGCCTTTGCATATTTCAATTTCAGAGTCCGTAGTGTTGAGTTTGTGCCCTAGTTCTTATTTAGTCGCTGGTTTAGTTTATGTTTTTGTCGTCAGTAGTGTTTCCCTTGCAACCCTAGCCGCCATCCCCTTCACCATCCTCGGTTTTGTCGGCTTTGTGTGCTAGGGTTGATTGATCAACACGCCCACCCTAATCCCACCCTAAACCTACCCTCACCACCTCGGACCACTTTTCATAAATTCCACTTTCCGCTGCATCCACCTTGCCAAAAAACTCCCTACCCGACCCCAAGCCCGACTCGGATTTCACTCAAAACCCCGGGTTCTTCATAACCGATTCCGACACCCCTTCGGTAAAACAGCCATAACTTTTCGCTCGGTTGTCCGTTTTGGCTGAAATTTTTACAGGAGATTCTAGACGAAAAGTTGAGCATACCCACACTGGGCTATGCCCTGTGTGCCCTCGTCAAAAAATTCAAAAAAAATCGGAAAGATAAAGAAAAAATTCATTCAAGTTGAAACCCGACGTTTTCTGAAACTTCAAGATTTTCTGTAGGCCACGTCCTATCTCGGTTTGAGCTGAAATTTTTTGTGGTTTCTTCCTGTTTACTAGTGAGTTGGAAAAAAATATCAAAAAAATAAAATAAAAAAAAAGAAATTTGGGATTCCTACTAGTGCTCCATCTAGCCCCCTGGAATTTCTGAGTTCGGCTGTTTTACACTAAGCCCCCTGTGATCGATTGTGTCCCTTTGTCTCTTTGTTTCTTCTTTGCTATCACTACTGTTCTAGGACATAGTTAGACCAGCAACTAGGGATAAGTTATTTGGGCACTTATTCAGCTTTACTATCTGTTTTTGATTTGTGTGCCACTCATATATATATATTTGGCCTTCCTAGCTCTACATACTTCTTCTGGACAGCACATAGGTTATTTGGTAACCCTTGCAATCGTGGAACACTTCTCCCTGGTATCCTTCGCTTTGTTGTTTTCAGAACTTTGTAAGAGCTTTGCAAGAAGCTTACTTTTGCTGTGTTGAGAGGCACCACTGCTTAGTAGTTTTGTAGGGATAACCTTCACTTTTTGTTTCCTGTTTTGGTGTTTCTGATGTCAGGAAGCGATGGAGAGGGTGCTTCGCCCTCAAAATTTGATGAGTGCGTGAGCCAAGATCAGTTACAGAAGGCTTTGCAGGAGGTTCAGAGTGATTTGGCAGAGACGATCACCAGGGCCGTCACCGACGCCGTCACCAAGCTTCACCTGGGAGAAAGCATTGAGCGGTTGGATAAGAGAGTCTCTAAGCTAACCGATCAGGTTGTCGAATTGGAGACCGCTCACAAGACCAACAACAACAACAACAACAACACCAACACCAACAACGACACCAACAACGACGTTGAAGACGATCATGATGAAGCAACGGTGTATAAGGCTGATGGCACCGTCGATAGGTCAGCTACAAGGACCGCAAGGTTACGACGCCGTTTGCAACGTAACCCTCAAGGTATGGGTGGTTTCCACAACCACAACCGTCGCACACAAGGTAACTATGCTCCAGATGATCCGTATGCTAAAATTAAGTTTTCAATTCCTTCGTTTTCGGGTCAGTACGATGGTGATGCTTACCTTGATTGGGAAATGACGGTAGAACAAAAATTTAATGCCCATCTTGTTCCTGAACAACATAGAGTTAGACAAGCCACTAGTGAGTTTAAGGACTTTGCTATTGTTTGGTGGAGTGGTCTAGCTGCTGAAACCGATTTGCCTACTACTTGGGAAGAACTTAAGGTAGAAATGCGTGATAATTTTGTTCCTCCTTCTTTTTATAGAGAAATTCGTAATAAACTGCAGCGTTTAGATTAAGGAGATAAAACTGTTCAGGAGTATTTTAGTGAGCTTCAGAAGGGTTTAATTCGTTGTGCTGTGGTTGAAAAAGTAGAGGATCAGATTTGCCGCTTTTATTCTGGTTTGAGAAAAGAAATTCAGGACATCCTTGATTATAAAGAATTTTATACCCTCAACCAGTGTTTCCAGTATGCTATGCTTGCAGAGAAAGAATCACAGGGACTTTTCCAGGCTTTTGAGGAGTACAGCAAGTCCAGGAATTTCTACCCACCACGGCCGACGGGGACTTCGGGGTTGCCCAAGCCATCTTTCCGGCCGCCCCCACCAGCTAGTGTTGTTTCTGCAGCACCAAGATCAGCCCCTGCCCCTTCTACGCGCTCAGGTAAAAATTCTGTGCAGGTACCGGCTAGTAGTGCCTCCTCTGTTGCTTCGACGGGACGCACTACAGGGATTCAGTGCCACCGATGCCATGGTCTTGGCCATGTGCAGAAAGACTGCCCAAGTAGGCGAGCATATGTGGCGACAGATGATGGCGGTTACATGAGCACCTCCGATGTGGAGGATGAGGAGCAGGATGTCGCTGCCACCAGCGGTGACCTCGTCCTTAGAGGCGGAGATACCACGGGCTACATGAATATTATTGTGCAGCGTGTGCTTAGCACACAAATCCAGCAGCCCGAGATGATGCAGCGACATAACTTGTTCCAGATTTTCTTCGTCATCAAGAACCGTCGGGCACGTGTCATCATTGATGGAGGAAGCTGCAACAATTTGGTGAGTTCTGATGTGGTTAAGAAGCTTGATTTGACCACACGCCCACATCCACATCCATACTACATTCAGTGGTTAAATGACTCTGGAAAAGCTAAGGTAACACAAACTTGCAGAGTTCCTTTTTCCATTGGTTCCTATGTGGATTCTGTTGATTGTGATGTTGTACCCATGCAAGCTTGTTCACTTTTATTGGGTAGACCTTGGGAATTTGATAATGATGCTGTACACCATGGTAAAAGTAATAAGTACACTTTTATGCATAAAGGAACTAAAATTACTTTGTTACCAATGACCCCTGCTGAAATTGTACAAGCTGATTTAGAACGAGCTGCTAGTTTGAAAAATAAAAGCCCTAAAATTCAGCAACCTGTTAATTCTGCTTCTACACCAAGTAATGTTAATGATTCTTCAAGTTCTAAGGGTGCTGCAATTAAATTACAAGGTCGTTCATGTCTTGTCACAAAATCTGAGCTTGCTGAAATTTCTACTGATGATATTTGCTATGCTTTGATATGCAAACAAGCCTTGTTTTTGCTTGGTGATATTGCTTCTAGTGCTTTGCCTCCTCCTGTCACTAACCTTTTGCAGGAGTATGAGGATGTTTTCCCAGCTGAGATACCCTCGGGCTTGCCACCTTTGAGAGGGATTGAGCATCAAATTGATTTGATTCCTGGTGCTACTTTGCCAAACCGTGCTGCTTATAGGACCAACCCTGAGGAGACTAAGGAGATACAACGACAAGTCCAAGACCTTTTGGATCGTGGGTATGTTCGTCAATCACTTAGTCCTTGTGCTGTTCCTGTACTTTTGGTTCCTAAGAAAGATGGTTCTTGGCGTATGTGTGTAGATTGTAGAGCCATTAATAACATTACTATTAGGTATCGTCATCCTATTCCTAGGCTAGACGACATGCTTGATGAGTTATGTGGTGCTATAATTTTCACTAAAATTGATTTGCGTAGTGGCTACCATCAAATTAGAATGAAACTTGGAGATGAATGGAAAACAGCTTTCAAAACCAAATTCGGGTTGTATGAGTGGTTAGTAATGCCTTTTGGGTTAACTAATGCACCCAGTACTTTCATGCGTTTGATGAATGAGGTTTTAAGACCTTTTATTGGCAAATTTGTGTTTGTCTACTTTGATGACATCTTGATTTATAGCAAATCTATGGATGATCATATGATTCATTTGCGTGCTGTTTTTGATGCTTTGCGAGTTGCACGTTTATTTGGTAACCTTGAGAAGTGCACCTTTTGCACGGATCGAGTCTCTTTTCTTGGCTATGTTGTGACTCCACAGGGAATTGAGGTGGATGAGGCGAAGATTGAAGCCATAAAGAGCTGGCCTGTACCAAAAACTATCACACAGGTGAGGAGTTTTCTTGGTCTTGCAGGTTTCTACCGCCGCTTTGTCAAAGATTTCAGCACCATTGCTGCACCATTGCATGAGTTGACAAAGAAGGGCGTTGACTTCCATTTTGGTAAGGTACATCATGAGTCTTTTGATGCTTTGAAGGACAAACTTACACATGCACCATTGCTGCAATTACCCAATTTTGATAAGACTTTTGAGCTTGAATGTGATGCTAGTGGTATAGGCATTGGTGGTGTTTTGATGCAAGATGGTAAACCTGTTGCATACTTTAGTGAGAAAATTACTGGGCCTGTTTTCAATTATTCCACGTATGATAAGGAACTATATGCACTTGTATGTTCTTTAGAGACGTGGCGTCATTATTTGTTGCCCAAAGAATTTGTTATTCATTCTGATCATGAATCACTTAAGTATATTCGTTCTCAATGCAATTTGAACCGTAGACATGCTAAATGGGTTGAGTTTATTGAGTCTTTTCCTTATATTATTAAACATAAGAAAGGGAAGGATAATGTGATTGCTGATGCTTTATCTAGGCGATATACTTTGTTGTCTCAACTTGATTGTAGAATTTTTGGACTTGAGGCAATTAAAGAACAATATGTTGCTGATGTTGATTTTAAAGATGTATTGCTGCACTGTAAAGAAGGTCGTGCTTGGCACAAATTTCTGTTGAATGATGGTTTCTTGTTTAGAGCTAACCGCCTATGCATTCCAGTTGGTTCCGTTCGTCTTTTATTGTTGCAGGAGGCGCATGGAGGTGGATTGATGGGTCATTTTGGTGCTAAGAAGACGGAGGATATTTTGGCCACACACTTCTTTTGGCCAAGGATGAGGAAAGATGTTGAGCGTTTTGTTGCTCGTTGCACTACATGTCAAAAAGCTAAGTCTCGATTGAATCCACATGGTTTATACATGCCACTTCCTGTTCCTTCTATACCTTGGGCGGATATTTCTATGGACTTTATTTTAGGACTGCCTAGGACTAAGAGGGGGAGTGATAGCATTTTTGTTGTTGTGGATCGTTTTTCCAAGATGGCACACTTTATACCATGTCATAAAACTGATGATGCTAGTTACATTGCTGATCTTTTTTTCAAAGAAATTGTACGTTTGCATGGTATGCCTTCTACTATTGTTTCAGATCGTGATGCAAAATTCTTGAGTCATTTTTGGCGCACGCTTTGGAATAAGTTGGGTACAAAGTTGTTATTTTCTACAACTTGTCATCCACAAACTGATGGACAAACTGAGGTTGTGAACCGCACTTTGGGTACTATGTTGCGAGCTATTTTGAAGAAAAATTTGAAGCAATGGGAAGAATCCTTACCTCATGTTGAGTTTGCTTATAATCGGGCAACACATTCTACTACCAAGGTAAGTCCATTCAAGGTAGTGTATGGTTTTGATCCCCGTACTCCACTTGATATACTTCCTCTACCTATTAATGAGAGAGTTCATGTTGATGCTAAGGAGCGTGCTGAATTTATTTTGCAAATGCATGAGACCACTAGACTTAGCATTGAAAAGATGAATGAAAAGTATAAAATTGCTGGCAGTAAGGGTAGAAAGGAAGTAAAGCTTGATGTAGGAGATTTAGTGTGGTTACACTTAAGGAAGGATAGATTTCCAGAATTGAGAAAGTCTAAACTAATGCCTAGAGATGATGGTCCATTCAAAATAATAGAGAAGATTAATGATAATGCATACAAACTTGAGTTGCCTCCCGAGTTCGGGGTTAGTCCTACTTTTAACATTTCAGATTTGAAACCATACTTGGGAGAAGAGGATGAGCTCGAGTCGAGGACGACTCCACTTCAAGAGGGGGAGGATGATGAGGACATCACTCCTATGGATACACACAACACTCCTCCAAATCTGGACTTGCAAGGTCCAATGACTAGAGCTCGTGCACGACGACTAAATTTAGAGGTGAGCTCGTTACTACGTTCTTCGCTATATGTTACTTTTGAGAATGGTTTGCTACCTAATGATTATTTTATGATTAGAAACCATGGAGAAGACCAGGAGATGATGGGAGAAGGAGCTGGGAACGTGGAGGACCAGCAAGAGCTTGGAAGCCAAAGTGGAGGCCCAATCAAAACCGACTTCGAGTCTGTTTCGGGACCCAGGATCAGTCTGTACTAAAACAGTTGCCCAGGACGCATACGGACTCGGATTTGGACGTTCTACATATGCACGGAAAGATAAGGAGAAGACCTTTCCAATGCCACTGGCCTCATGTCAAAATTCATCTGGAGTCATCGGGAATTGTCAAAACAAGACAGAGTCCAGAATCTGTGTCGGTGCTGCGTCGCCTATTTTTGGCCTTTGGGCTTTGTATCTAGTTGAGCCCAATTAGGGGCGCGTCCAGAGGGTCTTGCACGACCCTAGGGTCTTTATATACAGCCGCCGCCGCACCATTAGGGTTCGGGTTTTGCTTAGATCAATTCTGTTCATAAACAGTTTCGCCGTTCATCGGTTTGTGAGACCCCAACTTCGAGAGTTTAATCATACATCTGCAATTGTGTTGCAATCTTCGTTGTTCTTGCTTGTGTTCTTGATTCGCAGGCAGGGATCAGCCTTCTCGGCGAGGTCAATCGTCTTTTGGACGGTTGATAACCAGAGGAGACGTCGTGCTGCGATTGCGGGGTTTAGAACGTGCTGTTCTGAAGCCGGATCGATTTGTGTGTCGCCTCCGACCAAATCAACTTACCAAGAACCTTTCGGAAGATCGGAAACCCTTGTTCACATCATAAGAGCTCCTATCGGACTATGTTTCTCAATAAAAATATTTTGCCATGACCCAGATTATGAATTGTTTCTCACCAGACTTACAAATAAGTAAATCAACTCTCACTTTGCTTTCCTATACTACTATTCCTTTAGAGATATCTTATATTAAAAGTATAGCCGAGAAAACATTTTGATTTTTCAGTGGTAGAGATTTTCGCTCCATTAATTTTCGAGTAGATTTTTACTTTGTAGTACATTTTTATCATCATGTCGTTGTGAATACATGATTAAAAGGCTTAATATATGCCAATACGAAGTCTTAATTGTCTGTGTATTATGAAATAAATAAGCTAACAGTAAGGACCTCCTCTGCACTACTCCCTTAAACACCTTAGGAATCACCCAAAGTGGAAAATGTTAGCAAAGAAAAAGAAACAGGATATGTGGCATGCACTCATACTTTGAGAACTTCATCTTTATCATATGTTTTCACTTGCTTCGTCCATGCATAAAATGGAGAGACAATACATGTGAAAATTAAAATTATGTATATTTTTTAAAAATAAAAATTAATTTAAAGTCTTTTCAGCATCATCAAAATGACTTGAACAGTTAATTAACAATAAGACCAGTCTCAATGCACCCTTTCATTGCACTCTTTTTAAAATATGTTTTTAGGTAAGTGAGCCAACATCCTTTTATCCTAATAAAAGGCCTCTCACATGGGATGGAAAAAAATCATCTCTCTCTTCATAACTATCATGTCATGTCAGCAAAAAATACATATGTGACACGCCATTTAATACTTGAAATACTCTATTGAGACTGGCATAAGGAGGCTTCAATCCTGTTACTAACGGGAAGCTTGCCGCGCATAAATTCTAGTGATTTTGTGAATACTAGATTTTAACGTCAGCAAAAATTGATTTTGTGAATACTAGATTTGAACGTCAGCATCTCCAATGAACACAACAACTACTACTGTCTGTCGAGCTGCTCGCAAATCAAGCAAACAAGCAAAAAAAAAAAAAAAAAAAGGAAAACAAACAAGCAAGCAAGCGCTACTAAACACCGTGCGGCCTAACCTAACCAACCTGATTGCGGCTTCCACAAGGGACCTCCATGATCGGGAATGGCTGCGGTGCCACGAGGCATTAACAATGACAAAATGAATGATCAATCGGTTCCATTCTCTGCTATTTAGCGCCATAACAAAAAAAGGAGATGAAAATGTTTTCTGCGTTGCACGTAACTGATTTGTATGGTCGTTAGGCAATACTAACCAAGATCCGTAGATTTAGAGATGGGTAGCATGGAGTGGAGGAATGTCGCTCGGTGACATTGCTTTGCGATTCAAATGATTTAAACCCTTCCTATTTCACAGATAATCAATAATCTCCACGGGTGTTAGCAACTGCTGTGCAACACGCACGTGCGCCAGGGTGCACTGTGCACAGGTACGCATTTAGTTTTTTTTTTTTTTTTTTTTTTGAGGATAGTCGTGGCATTTAGTTAGGATCCAATCAAAATATCAGCTATCAAGACCTTCATCAATTTCAAATGGTATAATATCGTTAGTGATGTGAAAATGAATAAAACGGGCAAATTTGAAGCCGATAGTTTTTTAATAGTGCCAATAATTGATGAGCAATTTTCTAATGACAAACAAGAAGGTGTATTTGATGGTTTTCAACGCTACTGGACCGAACCCATATAGTATATAGAAAAGTTAAATATCAACGACCTGAAAAATCCTACAAACTCAGGAAATAATGATTGCAACTGAAATTTGAAAGACACTTAAATGTTACAAGTTAGTGGACGGAGCCACATTGGCACTTGCAATAATGCATCAGGATACATAAGCAACTCGCGCACAACCAATGATTTCTTCATTGGCGTTGAAGATGAAAATGGCGACCTGAGGTTACATTGTGTTTGAGAAATGTTGGCATATTCCTTTTTTCATGCCACGACTTCTATATATGTGGCATTTTGATAAAGAAAGGGGATAGATTTGTGTGTGCCCAGGAAGAGCGAATGACCACCACCATATATAGATTGGAGAGAAGCTTCTACTGGTCGTGGATAGATGGAGTCAAGATAAATGGATCTGAATGCCATCTAATTCGAATCCATACAGATCATTGATAGTCACCCATCTGAAGTAACTCTAGTAACCACAATCGTGCAAGTATATTAGTAGAATGTTCAGTCATATGTGCATGTATCCTTGTACAAACGTTAAAAATGGGTACTTATGGAAGAAATGATGTGGGAATAATAAAAAAGCATGTAGCAAAATTGTTTCTACTCCAATACTTCTCTATACACAATATTCATCGTGCACTTGCAGTGGTATCAGTATCTTTGTTTGGCTTTGTAAATCCTAGTAGTCCATCTTAACACACCCCTTGACAATGCAGCACATAGCTGACAGGGGAAAACACACAGGTTCAGGAAGGACAATTTCAATGTCCTGTATGGTCTACCATTTTTGTGCTTTATTAGCAGTCATTGCAAAGCTCAGGCGCACTGGAAACTGCTTCCTCTTCAGCTTACAAGGAACAAGGAGATCTTTTGATGGGCATAGAGGAATTCTAGGAATGAACACTCTCTTCCCAGCATGCTGTCCATTTAGAATTTCAGCAAGTATTACATTTTGTTCGAGTGCCCTGACCACCAAACGGGTTCCATTGCACAATCCATTACATGGATCAAGATTGTGAAACAAAATAAGAGGGCAATTTATTTTGATTTTGAGTTTATGAGGAGGCAACCCATTCGGCGTGATTGAATTGAGATAATCCAGAAAATAGTAATCGTGTGGATCATCAACTGAGTCAAAGCTTTTACCTCCCCTGGAAAAACTTCAAGCATCCTTGAGTTTATCTCATCCACATAATCAGTCTTTGTTGAAAGAATTGCTCTCTCACTCATATAAGCTGCTGACGTAGCATTATTTTGTAGATCCGAGAAAGCAAAATCTATTAGCTGGTTAATGGACTCTTCGTCCTTGTATTCAATGATGATATTGTCAGGGAGGCGTACAAAGTCATCAACAATTAATCTTCAATACTATTACCAATCGTGAGTAGGTACTCTGAAACGTATTAGCAAATGTATTAGATGGTCAAGGCGCTCTTACGCATGTTCTGTCACTTATGACTGAATAGTATATATGAGAGCAATAAATTACCATGGAATAAATCTCTAGAAGACTATTATTGTAAGTTTGAATAGATGTGTACTGCATACCAGGCAATGTTTCGGACGCCTTCGCTTGATTTTGGCCATTTCCCCTACATTGCTTTTGATATAGACGATTATTTTCACAGCTCCGTGCTAGCATATCATCTTTCATCTTGTTCCTTGCCTGTAGAGGAAATGCCAAGGTCACCTACGTGAGCAAACAATGACTACACTGAATGTTCATTTACAGTATAGCATACTAATAATAAAATAATATGTTTCGTTTCACAAACCTGGTGTATTTTGTAATGGGGTAATAGGTAAAGGTGAATTCAGTTTGGCGTTGTTTGTCACTGTTGAAATGCCCATACTTGCAACGGTTGAAATGGAGGCACCTGTGGGATATTAAAATGATTAAAAATGATACTAACTACACAAGAATACCGCCTATGTTTAGCAAAAAACTGAATCAAAGTTCAGCATCTAAACAAACCTGGCGGTTTCGGTGCTATCTCAGGATTTTTCATGTTGGCCGCTTCAATTTTCTTCCTTGCCCGATACTTACGCATGTACTCTCTTTTATATGCACGCTGTTTCTCCAGATCTTTAGATTCAGCGGAATTTCCGTTTTCCACCGTTTGTACGATCCCCTGAACACGACCGTTTGTGCCTGATGCTGAAAAGGGATTCACAAAAATTATGGAGAACAAATGATAATAATGCATATGAAAAAATAGCCTTAAAAAATTAGAAACATAATTAGAAAATGTACTAAATAATATCAATTGTATTCGTACAATCGTTGAGCTGGGTGTGAATTGGGGCCATCAACTTTGTTTTTTTCGCAGGTTGTATTCTCCCGTCCATGTCCTAAATGCCAACATCTCTCGTTAACATATGAAATAATATATAGCCATGCGACAGAAAATAACTATGATATTGATATATCAACCTGGCCCTAACCATAATGAATTAGACAGCAGTTTAGTACACTAATATGGAGGGAGACTGATTAACTAATGACCGACGTATTGATGATAAGATAAAGATTGACGTAAAGAGACATTCATATGATTCCGGGCTGTTTGGGAGGCCTTGTGGCCTAGCAGCTTATGGCACTATTGCTATAGTAATAACAATGTAGCAACAGTAACATAAGCGGAAAAAGCTGTTTACCGGTTCATGCAAAAAAAGTCGTGCTGCTACAGTGATTTTACTATTGATAAAGTGTCATAAGCCGAACTAATAAGCTAGGCAAAACCCCTCCCAAACCGTACCAGGTGCCTGACACAGCACAACTTTGATATGAGGACAAGGAAGAAAAAAAAATCAGTTATTAAGAACATCAAGGCCACATCATTCTCTAAGAGTATCTTCAAGAGCTTCCCATTAACTATCCCTAAATCAAATTAATAGGATTTGAAGAAAAAATCATTCTCCAACAACTCACCTAAACACCTTCCTATTTTTATTAACTCCCTAAATCATCCTCAAATATAGGTAAAACAAAAGAATAAATTGGGGTCCCAATCCCACTCCTCCCACGTTGGCGGCAAACTTCGCGCCGCTCGGCTAAAGCTGAACCCGCCCAGCCTCTCGCCCGTGGCCACGCCGCGGCGCCTCGCCGTTTCCCTTGCGTGGTCCCATGCGGCGTCGTCTTGCTGCTCCCCCGCCGAGCCGCTCGCGCGTACCCCGTCGCACCGCCTTGGTCGTTTGACTCTCTCCCGCCGTGCCGCCTCTGTCGTCCCGTGCGCCGCCTCGCTTCCTCTCCCCCTCTCGAGCTGCTCGCTCCTGCCCCGCTGCACTGCCTCGGTCGTCCGCATCTCTCCCGTCGCGCCGCCTCTCACGTCACGTGCGGCACCGCCTCGCTCATCCCCCCCTCCCCCCACCCCGAGCCGCTCGCCTCATATGCCCTGCCTCGGTCGTCCGCCTCTCTCCGGTCGCACCGTCTCGCTCGTGCCCCTGCAGCGCCGCCTTGCCTCTCGTCATCGTTTAGTTGTGCAGCGCCTTGAGCAAACCCCGTGCCGTATCTTCTTGCAGAATTGGTGGAACGCGATCTTTGTCCGAGCAGCAGGAAGCCATGGCAGTTTCATGGACCCCGTGAACGCCTAATCGTCTCACTCCCCGTTTGCCCCCTTTTTTGGTAGGTCTGGACCTCCTCTCCTTGCGTTCCTGCATCAGCATCCTACCCTCTTATACCCTGCTTAGATGCACACCTGGATTCCCTGCAGAAATGCGTGAACGTTTTGAATGCCAATGTCTGCGAGTTGGTGAACCAAAGCCGATAGGATTGCCTCGACACCGCCGTTCGTTTGGTTCTGGTGAGCTTTCTACCACGTCAAGTTTAGTTAAGTTTAGTTCCCGTATCTTGGACGTGATCGCCACCTTCCCTCTAAGACCCGGATCAAATCTCTGCACAGGTTCTCTGGAACGCTGTGGTTGCCATCGTTTGCGTTATCTATTAGAGGAGAAGCTGTTTCCGTCACAGTGGCAAGGATCTTCTTCGTCCACCCTTTTCTGGTGAGTCATCCTCAGATCCCTACTATGTTCGTCAATACCCACTATGATCTGCCTCTTGCTAAAAGTTGGATTCGGTTCTTAAGCAGAAACCTTGGAACGCTCCTCTTGTCACTCTATGAGCTGTCGTGTTCACAAGCTGAGGACGCCAAGAGCTAGTCCAATGTTGCCTGATCAACGCCGAGCACCTGAGGCTGATGATCAACACCAACGACGGCGCGCGAGGGATTGTCGCCGTACTGCTGCACAGGCCAAGGAACGGCAGCCTGGTCGTCTGGCTACGGTGGAGGTGATCGCCTTGGCAGGCTGCGGTGGCGAGCGGCACGCATAGGCTACGACCTCGCTCAACTGACGTGGCCCAATTTAAATTAGTATCTATACATTTTTAGGAGAATTGTTGAAGGAGGACAAATATTTTCATCCCAATAAATTTTTGACTGTCCTTAAAATAAGTCTTTTAGCGTGAAGTTTTAGGTAAGCTGTTGGAGATTTGTAAGGCTATACCCTATCAACAAGCAATCCCAAAAGGACATACCGGACCAGAGCAGGTGTCAGGTCGCTACGTTGTTGTCCGTGCGATAGCGGCCGCCACAGGCCTTGGAACCTACGGCGCTGTAAGCGGGACACCTTGAAGTGCTTCCGTCTACGAACACGCCATGCTGGTTGCGGTGTCGATGCCTCCACCGACGTTTACACGACGCACGACAACTACACACGAAACAATATGTATCCAGATCAGATCTCCAAACAAAACAGAGAATTTCGATCGTAACGAAATCAACATCGTTGGGCACTCCACCTTGGGCGGTTCAGTAGAAGTAACCTTGATGTTTGGTCGTCCGTTGTGCATCAAGAAAGATTTGTGAGGGGGAGGAGGTGAGAAGGAATATCTTGGTTTTAGTAATCAATCACGGCGGCTCCCAATGAAAAAGAAAGCACGACTCGTATAGAAAGGAGACGGGAATAGAGGAAGTTCTTTTTTTTAGAAATCAATCAGGGTGCGGGATCATTCGGAGAGGTGAGGTCGTCTATATCAGATTTTCGTATCCGTCCTGCCAAATTTTGTGATTGTACTTGTTGTTTGAGACGAGTTTGAGTTGTTTTATGATTTGATTGTCTGTATTTGAAAAAAAAATGAGTCCGATTTGATCGCTTTGTAGTTTGGAGGGAGGAAAGAGACTAATGTTATTAAAACGTCCTAATTCTCCTCTCCTCGTATCATATTTACCTCAGCATCGTCATTGGAGGCGTTTTTGTTGAAGCTCTAAATCACCTTAGATCAGTTAGCTATGTCCCTGAAGTTCTGTTTTGATAATCATCTCTAATCCTTAATCCATCTATAGCCATCAATTCGAGCTCCAAATTCCAGCAATGGCGAATATGTCGGCGTGCACGCGAAGAAGAAGAACACCTCAAGTACCCTTTTTTGTTCGTGTTTCTTTATGAGCCTTTTTTCTCTCTTTATAGGCTGCCAGTTAAATTGGCACCCGTCGTCCTAGCCCTAGGCAGACCAAAGTCACACACAGCCCACCCCCAGGTGGAAACCAGTCAGGAGCATGGCAAACTGTATTTTGGTCCAATCTCGAGCCAAGCCCAATATTTAGCCTTATTTCCATTCCATGATGATACGATGTTGGCCCTATTGGAGCCGACCAGAGCAAAAAGCACATGCCAGTTTAGGAAATCGTTTTCTTCTTAGCATCGTTCTTCCTCCCCTTGTTGCCATGCCTATTGCATACTTCAAGCCGAGTTGCAAATCTGCTAGAAAAAAAATTATTTCTCCACAAAAATTGAATGATTTAACATGAAAAATAAAATATTCCACAAGAAAGGAAAAATATGTTCTACCATGTGGAAAGCAAATGTCCCATTAGAGAGAATCAAATATTCTATCATGAAAAGTTAAATGTTCCATGGATTTTCTTAAGAACATGAAGGGGGCACAAAATAATAATCTCTACTCCTTTAATAATTTAGATGAGGTCGTTATTGGTGTTATTTTAGTTTAATGCTATATTTTCTGTTTTAAAGTAAGTTTATTAATCATCATCTGATAAAAAAAACTGAAATAAAACTAGACGTAAGTTGTTCTCTATTTCTCATGATCCCGTGAGAACCGCTCAGCGACGAGACTTGCATGAATAGGCTTCTTTACTTGCTAGTAGTGCTTAGCTTTCATACTTGATCACTAGCATGTATAGGAGTTGCATTGACTTGATTACTCACCCTTTTATGTATTGTACTACTCATGCTTGTGTGGTCTAGTTCCTTATCTTATAATATTGCATGAGTAGGTTCCTTTGCTAGCTTATTGTTTGCTTCCGCGTGTCTTTATCACTAGCTTGCATAGAAGTTGTATTGTCTTGTGTGATCCACTAGTATGCTTAGGTTGTAGTTCCTTTCATTGGTTTATTATCTTGCTAGTGTGATCATCACTAGAAGTGTGTAGGAATCGTTTAGAGTGATCGGTTTTAGGAATTGGTAAATTTGGTACATAGTGCGAGTTCCCGATTCACCCACCTCCTCTCAGTCACTCGATCCTTTCAAGAACCTTGCCTCTCCCTAGCAGCAAGCTCCTTACCCTTGATTATGATAGTCGAGAAGATCCTCACCTTGCTCCCTAGCAGCAAGCTCCTCTACATCACCCTTGATGTCATCATGGAGAAGGGTCTCTCCGTCGAGGATGTGATTGGGTTGCTCTTTGATGATCAGAAGACCACCGCAAGATGGACTGGGGAGAAGATCTCCAAGGCAAATGGAGAATCCTCAAGAAAAGGGAAGGAAGTAGCTTCGAGCTCAAACTTCTTTGATCCCTCCACAAGATTGCCTTGCAGCAGCTTCTACAGCCCCTTCAGATCAAGACCTACATCAAGCTCTTCATCAGGGGCTTCATCAAGTTCTACTCCAAGCACTTTGAGTGGACCACGCATTGGTGTGAGAGGAGCGCCGATCACGATGCTCACACGATCACTTGGGATGATCGATCTTACCACTACGGCTCTGGCGCCCCCACCTCCACCACCACAAGATCGACTTTGGCACATGCGTTGAGCTCGACAACAGGAGTTCTTCTTTTAATTTGATGAAGTTGTGAGAAATCCGAATGATGACCTTTGTGAGACTTTCTTAAGGATTTATGATCTTATGTGCAGGATAAACATTTTCAGAGGTCTTCGGAGGATTGCTCCACTTGAAGTGATTGACAAGCTCCTCCAACAAATCACAGCTCCTGAGAGGGGTTTCTTACTTGACGAGGTAGTCGACAGAAGGCATGAGCTCTCAATTGAGAGGGCCATGGAGATAATACTTGTGCTTCACTCACAAGTGGGACACGTGCTTGAGCATGTCACTGGCCTCTATGATCCTCCCCATTACTACATCGACCTCGACGACATACACATGGGGGATGGTCATGGTCAATGAAGGTATCATGCTCCACACTATCCTATAAGGAGAAGACTTCAAGAGGGGTTGCAAGGATCCCTAATTATGAGGATGGTCTCATGGCTCGCCATGATGAGGTTAGCGAAAGTCAATCAAGTAATGCTTTGGATACTAACCCTTCTTCCTCTAGTGCTTGTCTTATGGCTACCACCAGGGTCAACTACAAGAGTGGAGGGACTCATTGGATTCTTGATAGTGGGTGCACTCAACACATGTCTGGAAAGCCAACCATGTTCACCACCATTGATGAAGACGAAGATAGTGAGAAGGTGACTTTTGGGGATAACTCAAAAAGGAGAGTCAGAGGATTAGGCAAGGTGGCCATTACTGAGGACCTCCATCTCTCCAAGGTCTTTCTTGTGGAAACCCTCAACTTTAACCTCCTGTCTATCGGTCAGCTTTGTGACATGGGTTTCAAGTGCACATTTGATGAGGATGGTTGAATGATTGAAAAGGCAAAGAAGGGATTAGTATTTCATGGAGTGAGGCATGGGAACCTGTATGTCATGGACTTCAAATCAAGCAATATGCCACCAAGCACTTGCCTCTTCACTAAGGCAACAAAGGGGTGGTTGTGGCATAGAAGAATGGCACATGTTGGAATGAATCAACTCAGAAAAGTGGTCATGAGGAATCTAGTTGAAGGAATCAAGGATGTCACCTTTGAGAAAGACATATTGTGTGGTGCTTGTCAGGCTGGGAAGCAAGTTGCGTCATCTCATCCCATAAAGTCATTCATGTCTACATCTCGTCCTCTAGAGCTCTTGCACATGGACTTGTTTGGGCCAACACATTACAAGAGTCTGGGAGGGAATCTATATTGCTTGGTGATTATGGATGACTTCACAAAATACACTTGGACTTTCTTTCTTATGGATAAATCTCAAGCAAGTGACATCTTCAGAAAGTTTGTAAGGAGAGCAAAGAATGAATTCAAGGCTAGCATTATGAAGATAAGGAGTGACAATGTGACTGAGTTCAAGAACACAACAGTGGAGGAATATTGTGGCAAGAAAGGGATCAAGCATAAATTCTCCGCTACATATACTCCCGAGCAAAATGGAGTAGTGGAGAGGAAGAACAAGACACTAATCACCCTTGCTCGTGCCATGTTGGATGAGTATGGAACTCATGAGAGGTTTTGGGCTGCAGCAATCAACACAGCTTACTACACCTCAAACCGTGTCTACCTCCACCGGTTGTTGAAGAAGACACCATATGAGCTATTGGTTGGACGGAAACCCAATGTTTCCTATTTTCGGGTGTTTGGCTGCACTTGTTACATTCTCAAGAAGAGGAGGAAGCCTGGGAAATTTGAGAGGAGAACTGATGAAGGAATTCTTGTTGGGTATAAAGGGACTTCTAAAGCATATCGGATCTACAACTTAGCCACATGATATGTGAAAGAATCTTATGATGTGCAATTTGATGAGTCAAATGGTTCATAGAAAGGAGATGAATTTCACGAAGTGAACATTGGAGATGAGCCTATGAGGGAAGCCTTGAGAAACATGCCCATGGGCAAGGTTTTACCCCACGAGGCCAATGATGGTAATATTGATGAGCCCGCAACTCCACCACCTCAACCAACCTCTTCCTCCAAGGTGCAAGAACCAAACCAAGATGTCATAGCTTCTTCCACTAGCCCCTCCCAAGACTCATTGAGAGTGCATCCACCTACCCATGAGGGAACCCAAGAGAGAAGTGAGCCCCAAGCTCCCTCACATACTTCACATCGAGCCACTTCTCCAAGCTCTTCACACAACAGCCCCACATCCTCACCAAGCGCTAGCTCCAAAACAACAAAGCATATAAGTGATTCTCCCACCTCACTAAGAATCCAAGACACTCATATCTCAAGAGAGTGAGCAATCCATGATGCACAAGATACCTCACCTAGAGCTCCTCCCACTCAAAAGGAACACCATCCTAGACCCAAGGCCATCAACAAGGATCACTCACGTGACTTGATCATTGGGAGTCCATCTCAAGGGGTTAGGACAAGGAGAAATCAATACAAGCCCAACTATGTGAGTGAGGAAAAAGATGAGGAGGCAAATGTTGCAATTGAGAACTTCTCTTTTGTCTCCATGATTGAGCCTACAACAATTGATGAAGCTATAGATGATCACAAATGAGTTATGGCCATGAAAGAAGAATTGAACAACTTTACGAGATGCAAAGTATGGAAATTGGTTAAGAGATCCAAAAATCATAATGTGGTTGGCACCAAGTGGGTCTTCAAGAACAAGCAAGATGAGAAAGGGGCAATTGTCAAGAACAAGGCTCGTCTAGTGGCCAAGGGGTATTCTCAAGTGGTAGGTATTGACTTTGAAGAAACTTTTGCTCCCGTGGCCCGTCTTGAAGCACTTTGGATCTTACTTGCCTATGCATCACACAATGGCTTCAAGCTCTTTCAAATGGATGTCAAAAGTGCCTTCTTGAATGGAGAGATCAATGAGAAAGTCTATGTGGAACAACCTCCGGGGTTTGAGGACCCTAAACATCCAAGACATGTATACAAATTGAAGAAAGCTCGCTATGGCCTCAAGCAAGCACCAAGGACATGGTATGAACACTTGATGAACTTCCTTCTCAAGAATGGTTTCAAGATTGGAAGCATTGATAGCACCTTGTTCATAAGACATGTAGGGAAGGATCACTTTGTGTGCCAAATCTATGTGCATGATATCATCTATGGGTCAACCAATAAGAAGTTCAATGAAGAGTTCCGGGAAATGATGGCAAGGGAATTTCAAATGTCAATGATTGGAGAGTTGCATGTGTTCCTTGGGTTTCAAGCGAAGCAATTGAGGGAAGGGAACTTCATCTACCAAAAGAAGTACACCAAGGACCTACTCAAGAGATTCAACATGGAAAATTGCAAGCTTTTGCATACACCCATGGCAACAAGCAAACCCTTAGATGATGATGCAAAGGGAAAACTGGTGAATGCCAAGCTCAATAGATCAATGATTGGTTCTTTGCTCTATCTCACCACCTCAAGACCGGACATCATGTTTAGTGTGTGCTTGTGTGCACGCTATTAAGCAAATCTGAAGGAGTCTCACTTGAAGGCCGTGAAGAGGATTCTAAGATACCTCAAGTACACACCTACTATGGGATTATGGTATCCTAGAGGAACAAGCTTTGAGTTACTTGGGTATTCAGACTCGAACTTTGCGGGATGCAAGGTGAATAGGAAGACTACATCAGGAGGTTGTCAATTTCTTAGAAGATCTCTAGTATCTTGGAGCTCGAAGAAGCAAAACTCGGTGGCTTTATCCACAGCTGAAGCAGAGTACTTGGCGACGGGAGCATGTTATGCCCAACTTCTCTACATGAGGCAAACGCTCTCGGATGGCCTCAACTACACTCAAATGCCGTTATATTGTGACAGTGAGTCGGCCATCAAGATGGCTCTCAAAACTGGAGATCATGGTCATGCAAAACATATACAAGTGAGGCATCACTTCATAAGGGACCATGTTGAGAAGAAGGATATGGAGTTGGTGAGTGTGCGGATTCATGAACAACTAGCAGATATCTTCACCAAGCCACTCGACGAGAAGACCTACATCAAGCTAAGGGGAGAACTAAATGTTCTCGACCATTCAAACTTCACATGAGTAACCCTAAATCTTGTCTCTTGTAAATATGTATAGTCTTTTTGTTTGTTGTTTGTGCCTTTGTTTTGTGCTTGTTTCTCTTTGTTAGTAGGTCCACTTCGGACCTCCTTGAGATAGCAATGGACATGGATTAAGCTTGGGAAGGTGGTTCATGGTGTGCCCAAGGCTTTGAAGAATGGTCCATTGTGAGTAAGCTCAAGAAGGGAACAACTCGTCATTGCTACTTTGATTTGTAGCCTTTCTCTCTCTTCTCTTTAGCATCGCATCATGCATGTGTATACTTGTTGCATTTGCACTTGCATTCATGCACTCTTGCATCGTGATACCTTACATGCTCCCGAGCATGTTTCTAGGGAGAGTTGCTTATTTACAATGTAAGTATATGACCCTCTAGATGATCACAAAGTGATATTTGTGCTTCATGCCATTGAGTCACGTTCAAACGAGCTCCGAGGTTAAATCTACTCGCGCGGCTCAAAGACAAGTGGCTCAGACATTCCCATCACACAAATGACTAACCATTGCATACTTGAGAAAATATTTTGTTAAGTCATGTGTGTAGGGGGAGCTATGGTGGAACACCATCCTGACCAAGGAGGAGCACCATGAAAGGGGGAGTTTCCTAACTCTTGCCATTTATTATTTGCTCCTTGGTTCTCTTGTGTTTTGTCCTTGGTTTTTGGTGATAGGTGACAAAGGGGGAGAAGAACATGAAGATCTAAAAGTCAAGTCAAAGGGGAGAAGGAAAGATGGAAAAGAACATGAAGATCAACCATCAAGAACATGAAGAACAAGAAGATACAAGGAAGTTATGAAGTGACAAAGAGGAGAACATGAAGATCAAATAAAGATGACCAAGACAATGGTGCAAGATGAAAATCTACACTGACATAGAGAAGAACAACGATGGTGCGTGCCTACGTCAACAAGATCATCGACCATGACACCAAGATGGGCGCAAAACTCAACTCAAGATCGATATCAAATGCGCTACAAGATTGGGTAGTTCTCCCTCATCACTTAGTACATTCCAAGGAGGAGACTACTTCCAAGGTAAGGACCAAGGTAATCTTTTCATTCCTTTCTTTTCCTTTGGTTCCTTGTTGCTTGTCCATTTTGGATCATCATAAGTAGTGGTTGTCATCCATCACCAAAAAAGGAGAGATTGTAAGGATCATGACCATTGTGGTCACCTCGAGGTATGAATGTTTTGGTGATGAATGACAAACATGAAATGTGACTAATGTCTACACGAGTGTTGTTCATGTAGAAAACCTTTTCTACTCTATGATGATTTTAGATGGCGGCCTTGGCGATTGATAACAATGACCACAAGCATGGAGGCTTGAGGAGTTTGATGGAGTGCAAGGGTTGATAGAGATGGATCAAAGCTAAGGACAAGCTATCGAGCAAGTGTTAGGAACACTTGTCTAGTTGTTAGGGCTTTGAGTCCACAGAAAAAATCAGACTATCAAGAGGGTCTAGGTCATGTCTCTTAGGTCACACTAGTTGGTGATGTGCATGGATGCTCAGTGAAATCACAGGCACGAGGTGACAGTGGAGAAGCCAATGAGCTGTTCGGAGAAGCCGGGAAACGAAGTCAAGCGAGGACGAGGAGTTTTAGTTTTTGAACGAAGTGACCGAACAGAGGGGTCTATGGTGACCAGACTGTACGGTCACTAGGAGGAGTTGTCTGGGACTTTCAGTGAGGAGCGAGGAATCTGTCAGGTCTGGAAGCCCTAGAGATCGGACGGTACGGTCTAGTCAGTAGGGTTGAGGCTTGGGCGGAGAGAAAGCTGCACAGGAAATGTTTCTAGACGGGACCAGATGGTCCGGTCAACTGACCGTATGGTCCGGTCAATACGAAGATCAGCAGGGGCAGAACCGTTGGTGCCGAGGATTGTAGTGATCGGCGGTACGGTCAGGCAGTGACCGGACAGTCCGGTCAGTAGGCCCAAAAAACTGATTTTGTAGAGCAATGGCTAGTTGGAGGTTGGAAGCCTATATAACTTCGTTGTTGGGGTCTTGGAGACCACTCTTGGCCAGTGGAATTGCTTGGAGCATTTGGTGAGAGCCAAGAGACAAAGAGGAGAGCACTAGGAGAAGATATTGCATATCTTGAGAGTGCTAGTGAGAGTAACTTGAGCATTGATGCACATCTAAGGCTAGGGTGTCCTTGAGTATGTGATCTAGGTTGTTACTCTTGGTATATGGTGAGACCTAGACTGGTTAGGTGTCGGTGATCGAGCCTATTGTGATCGGTTGTGAAGGTCGTCACATGTTTGTACCCGGTTTGAGCCCGCCGGTGAAAGGGGCATCGCTAGTGAGCGCCCATGTCAGCTCGGGGAGTCCGGCAAGTTCTCGAGGGAGGCGAGCTTGTGCCTTGGTGGCAGCGGTGACGCGCACCGTGTCTTCACTCCGGGAGTGATTGCGGGCTCTTGGGTGAGATCTCCACACTGGTGGCGGGAGGGACCGGCACTCCGGCGGGAGTGGTCCAACGAGGAGTAGAGGAAGGCGCCATCCTTCCGAGACCTCGGGAAAAAAATTATGAGCCATCTCTTACTCTACTCCTTACTTTGATGCATTAATTTCTGCATTTATATACCGTGCTATTCATGCTTGTGTGGTTACCTTGTTCTAGTTGATTACCTTGTAGAATTGCATGAATAGGCTTCTTTACTTGCTAGTAGTGCTTAGCTTTCATACTTGATCACTAGAATGTATAGGAGTTGCATTGGCTTGATTACTCATCCTTGTATGTATTGTACTACTCATGCTTGTGTGGTCTAGTTCCTTATCTTATAGCATTGCATGAGTAGGATCCTTTGCTAGCTTGTTGTTTGCTTCCGTGTGTCTTTATCACTAGCTTGTATAGGAGTTGTATTGTCTTGTGTGATCTACTAGTATGCTTAGGTTGTAGTTTCTTTCATAGGTTCATTATCTTGCTAGTGTGATCATCAGTAGAAGTGTGTAGGAATCGTTTAGAGTGGTCGGTTTTAGGAATTGGTAAATTTGGTACATAGTGCGAGTTCCCGATTCACCCCCCCCCCCTCTCAGTCACTCGATCCTTTCAAGAACCTTGCCTCTACCTCCTCTAGTTCATCTAAGAGTGATGCTTCTGCTATGTGTGATGAAATAACCACCTCGGTCGAGGTTTCTTCTTTTGAGCCATTTGTATTGGAGGAATATCACAAGCTCAAGGAAGAGAGGAAGATGGTGATGGACGGCTTCGAGAGGCTCACACGTGGTAGAGCCGTCCACAAGGAGATCCTTGGGAGAAACCTTATGAACAATGTCTCCCACCGAGGACTTGGCTCATATCCCGCCGCCATCGACATCATCGGGACGAGTGACTCCATCTCCGCATGGATCAAACCCTACTCCCCGATGACTACTATTGCGAGAGGTGTTGTAAGGATGGTCACACCATCAAGGATTGCCCTATGGTGAGAAGTTCCATTGTTTTGCCTAACGCTAACTTTTTCCATGAGAACACATATTTCAAGTTTTTTAGGAACAAGGATGGCAAAGTGAATGCAAAGGCTTTGGGACCACCAAACAAGAAGAGAAAGGTCTAGAGCATATGGGTGCCTAAGTGCATTGTTGATCTTGAGAGGTCAACGAAGTACAAGTGGGTGCCCAAGAACAAGACCTAGAAGATGGTGGTGGTGGTGGACCGGGAGCTTACTTGAAGATCAAGTGAAGTCCACCACAAGTGACATGGACCTCAACGATATATCTACTCATGAGGGAGGTATCCATGTTTGTTCTTGGTAGTTGTAGTGTGTTCTTTCATTTCTTGCATTGCATGGTAATTAGGACTCATTTGTGACTGGTATGCTTTGCATCCATGCACGTGTGAATAACTAAAAAAAAAACACATAAAAATTAGTCAATGTCTAACCCACTCAAGATAGCTATAAGCAAGGGGAGTGTTTGAGATGGTGGTCTGGCTTCTCTTAAGGCAAGGGTATGGCTTATAGTGAGTAAGCCTGAGAGCGGTTCAAACTTGACATTGTTAGTTTTCCTTTGTGTCTTGTTTAATATTGCTTGCATTCACATAGCATGTTTACTTTCATTGCATATGTAAAATGCTTGTTGCATGCATCATATAGGAAACACAAAGGAGGCATGTCATATTTGGAGATATTAGTGCCTCATGATCCATATGATATTACATCTCCTCAAGTGTGACCAAATAAAAGGATTGTGCTTCATGCCCATTGAGCAAGCTCTTATGAACTCCGAGCTTAAACCCACTCACGTGGTTCATGGACTAAGGCTCATACATACTCATTTGGTTCTTAATTGCCTTGGTTTTTATTTGCTCGATTCTTCATCTGCCATTTATGAACATTATAAGACCATAGAATGCCACTATTTGAAAAGGAGTGTTTGAGAGTTTCCCTCCATGCTCCAAGGGTAGTGTTTATTTGATCTTTGAGTAGGGGCACTTGGAAAATGGAGAAATTCCTTCATTCTGGGGTATTCCCGGTAGTGACCGTACAGTCCGTTCATCGGACCGTACAGTCCTGTTAGTGCCTCATGCATAGTAGCTTGGGTCAGACTGGTCATAGAGACCGGACAGAACAGTCCTAGAGACCGTACCGTCCGGTCTGTACAAGTGCCAGCAAAATCCTGATGTTGACCAAACCGTTCGGTCCAATGACCGTACTGTCCGATCACTTTGATTGATCAAGCGATTCTTTCCATATCTATGACTGTTGATTGCTGCTTGTTTTAATCTCGACCGTCGGTGCAAAATTTACCTAGGTCAAAATCATTTTTGGTCATTTCCCCGTTCTTCCCCAAAGTGCTGAGAACACGCACCCGACGCCGCCTCCTTCGCCGCCGATGTCGACCTTGTTGTTGCCTGCCTCACTCTGTCTTCGAGCCGAGCTCACCCGCGTGCACGCACAGCTACTTCCCCCTCAACTGCTCGCCCGCGCACTCGTCTACCGCCACGCGCCCACGCCCAAGAACCCTAGCACCGCCACAAGATCAAGCCGCCGCCGCCTGTCGTCGCCTCACTGCTAGGCATCATCGATGCAGCGCCGCCGCTGAGATGCCCCTGCTCATCCTCCCTTGCACGCGCACGAGCCTAGAAGTAGAGCTCCACCTCTCACCTAGGATTAGGGCAAGTTTGTCCTCATCCTCCACCTCCATTGCCAGCGACCAAAACTTCACCTTTTAGGCGATCGGTCACGAGATTGCTGCGGTTCTCGACTTCGGATAAAATTGAGAACTTTGTCCCTACCTTGCATATGGAAATTGTGAATAGTTGCTCTATTAGCACCCTTTGAGTCTAAAGTTTACAACCTCTACTCCTCATTTCTTTGGGTAATAGTAGACCTGCATGATCATAACTCTAACCCCTCTATGTTTTAGTGGGTGCACATGGTTAATAAACACCAAGTCTAGTTGTTGGAGTTTACGACATGGCATGCTTTGGACGAGTATATGATTTCCTCATGATTAGTGTCCAATGATTCTTTCACTTACCTGCTGCAATAAAAACCCCCTGGTTGGTGCAATCTTCCCTATGAGAGAAAAATTCCTACCATGGCTAAATGTTAATTGCAAACCCACCATCATGCCATCTTTGTATACATTGAGTTTAGTTAGGATTTGATCCTTATGAGGGACTTCCGCTTCCAAAGTCAATCATTTTTTCTTCGTGTTATCTTAGAGTTCTCACTTCACCATGCTTGGTTATGCGGTCTCTACATTGGATTCAAGCATCCATTTCACCAGGCATGTCAACCAAAATCTTTCCTTTGCAAAACTTTGATCCTATGAAAAGGTTTTGGTCTTCCCATCGAATGCTCTAGAAAAAGTATACAAAAATTTTTGAACCTTCAATTTTATGTTCTTTACACCATGAGAGTGAATAAAAAAGAAGAGAAGAATGAAAAAAAAGAAAGAAAAAAAATAGTTTGTGAGCTCTCATGGATGTACAGTATCAAATTTTTTTTAGGTTCATAGAAAAATATCTTTGAGCAAAATAAAAAACCATCCTTCTATCCTAGCACAATATTCGGTCATTGGGAATTATTTGTACCCAAGACTTTGGCAATTGTGCTATTGTTATGGGCAGGCCTTTTGGGCCGTGTACTGTAGCGGCCCATGGTACTGTAGCGGCGCGGGTACTGTAGCTCCGTCGTTAGTTAGTCCTCAAGTTAGGTTAATTAGAGATAAGGCTAGTTGGTTAGGGCCGGCTCTATATAAAGAGAGACTGCAGTCAATTCAATCAACCAATCAATCAATAAAGAAACAATTCTCCCAATCCCCTAATGTCTCCCAAGCTCTAGGCAAAGCATAAGACCTAATTATCCTCCCCATTACATCTGGTATTAGACTTGCCAGAGTTCCCTTCCCATGGCTTTTGTCGCCATTTCATGGCAACCAGATCTGGAGCTAAAAGAATTACACCACAAGTTGAGGAAGTTCCTGGCAGCAGCAGAGAAGAAGGAGGCTGCCAAACATGCAGGAGTGCTTGTCCAAGATGTTATGGCTGTGCCTACAGCGCCTACCCCTTCGACCTTGCTGTTCTCATCTACCCCAACCCTGCCCTTGCCAACCATGGAACAAAAATCACTCAACAACCTTGACACTCCAAGAGTTGGTCCAGCTGCTTAAGGAAAGACTCGAAGTTAGAGAGGACAAACAGCACCCGAGTGCAGCAGAGGCATCCAAGATTGAAGTTGAAGAAGTGCTTACTCCTGAGCTTCAGATCATAGAAGGCGTTCATGTGCTTCAGATCGATGATGACGGCTGCTTGATCAAAAGTGATGGCCACCAAATTGAAAAAGACAACCCTGAAGTCGATGATGAGGATGACCACTAGGTTGCAGTAGGTGACCACTGCATCAAAGAAGAAGATGACCATCAGATTAGCGTCGGTGACCACCTGATCAATGAGTAAGGATCATCGATTCTTAGGCCAGGCATGCAGTTTAGCTATTTTAGGGCCCGTGACCTGTTCAATGCAAGGAGCACATTGCCTTCTCAATGGGAATATGAAGGTTTGCAGTCATGGCCTCCACCACAACTCAAGGGCGAGCTGTCTTTGAAGGAGGAAGGAGATGTTATGGGCAGGCCTTTTGGGCCGTGTACTGTAGCAGCCCATGGTACTGTAGCGGCGCGGGTACTGTAGCTCCACCCTTACTTAGTCCTCAAGTTAGGTTAATTAGAGATAAGGCTAGTTGGTTAGGGTCGGCTCTATATAAACAGAGACTGCAGTCAATTCAATCAACCAATCAATCAATAAAGAAACAATTCTCCCAATCCCCTAATGTTTCCCAAGCTCTAGGCAAAGCATAAGGCCTAATTATCCTCCCCATTACAGCTATCCTATTCCTTCATGTGAGTCCATTCTCTCCCACTCCCCTGGACATTATTTCCAAATAATTGGAATGAAGAAGTGCATAGTCTTTTCATTAGGACCATCTCTTAACTTAACAATAAATGCGTGCTAGATGTGCGTTCTTACCAAGCTCCACATATAAGCCAAACTTCTAGAAAGTAGGATGAGCACATGGTAAGGGAATACACCTTTTTAAGAGATGAGAGTCGTAGTGGGAGATTGCACCAAGAGGGAAGATTTTCAATCTTATGTAGCATTATAAAAACTTTGGACTCACGATCAAATAGGAGATTGCATGACAAAGTCTTAACTAGTCATTCTAGACTTCAACCACTTATGACAAAGTTAGAAAATATCAATAAGCCCCGCTGTACAATGAGGATGATGTAGTGACCAAGTTGGGCTGGTTTACACTTATCTCTATTTTATGGGAGTATGTGTTTGTGCACTTGATCCTCGTAGGGCTCTAACATTGAAACAACTCCTAATCCATCATCTGTAAGTTTTACTTTGCTCAGAACGAGCAAAGGTTTAAGCTTGGGGAGGTGTTGGCGGCCGATAAAACCCAATACCGACCACCAACCTGTCAAGAAATGCAAGGTAAAGACCTTAGTTCAATAAAAATTTACTTAAATTAATAAAGTTTCACAAGTTTCGGTGAAATATGTGTTTGCAGGTCATACAGGGCCATAATATGCATATATATGAAGAAACACCCCGTCGGTCGATCACGACTATGAAACAGCCAGCCGATAGGGTTGTTTATGGCTGAAATCAGCACCCCGCTGTGTCATTCCGATAGATCATGGGCCAACAAGGTAATCGGCCATCTGGATCATCCCCCGGCCTGGTCAATTCCAAGTGAGATCATCACCCGGTCGGGTGACCAGAACCATCACCCGAATGAAGGCCGGCGGCCTGATCTGCTGCTCGAGTGACCACCCGGCCGCTCGATCAGGACCGTCACCCGACAATACCCGGCCGGTCACCCGACTCCCCACAATGTGCCAAGGACTTCATCAACATTCAAGACAATTTGGTCTGATTATATCTTGGCCTTACAAACAATTTTGGGTAACCCAGGAACAAAGTGCACAAAACAGACTGTCGGCCGGTGAAAACAGGTCGCCCGACCCATGATTTTCAGACAACTCTGGCCAACCGGGAGTGGGCTCCCGCCCGGCGTATGAGGCTAACCGCCCCACAAAAAATGGCCTAACCGAGAGAGGACAAGGGACAACGAGGCAAGGGCTTGGCACCCGACCAAGGCCACCGCCCGGCCTAGGCCGCCGCCCGGCATGGGCTGCCGCTCAGCCTGGGATAACTGATGTGAACAAGGGTTCCCGATCTTCCGAAAGGTTCTTGGTAAGTTGATTTGGTCGGAGGCGACACACAAATCGATCCGGCTTCAGAACAACACGTTCTAAACCCTGCAATCGCAGCACGACGTCTCCTCTGGTTATCAACCGTCCAAAGACGATTGACCTCGCCGAGAAGGCTAATCCCTGCCTGTGAATCAAGAACACAAGCAAGAACAACGAAGAATGCAACACAATTGCAGATGTATGATTAAACTCTCGAAGTTGGGGTCTCACAAACCGATGAACGGCAAAACTGTTTATGAACAGAATTGATCTAAGCAAAACCCGAATCCTAATGAAGAGGCGGCGGCTGTATATGAGGACCCTAGGTTCGTGCAAGACCCCCTGGACGCAGCCCTAAGTGGGCTCAACTCCATACATGGCCCAAAGACCGATTACGGTGTCGCAGCACCAGGACAGATTCTGGAAGTCGAATTGTTTCGGCGATTGCCGACGGCTCGGGACGAATTTTGACATGGGACCAGTTGGGTTGGAAAGGGCTTTTCGTTATCTTTCCAGGCATATATAGAACGTCCAAATCCGAGTCCGTATGCCTCCTGGGCATCCGTTTTAGTACAGACTGGTCCTGGGCTCCGAAACAGACTCGAAGTCGGTTTTGATTGGGCCTCCACCTTGGCTTGGACGTCCTTGCTGGCCCATCACGTCTCCAATCACCTCTCTAGCTATCTCATGATCATCTCCATGGTTTCTAACAACAATTAATTCATTAGGTAGCAATCTATTCTCAAAATCACATAAAGGAATCATTAGGAACAAGCTCACCCGTAAATTCAGTTGTCGCGCATGAACTTGTATTTTGGTTGGCGGAGTGCTGGGTGTATCCATAAGGGTGATGTCCTCATCATTCTCCCCCTTTTGAATTAGAGTCGTCCTCGACTCGATCCCATCTCTTTCTCCCAATAGTGGTCTCAAATCTGAAATATAAAATATAGAACTATTCCTAAACTTGGAATGCACCTCGCGTTTATATGTGTTATCAAAATTATCATCACAATGTGAAACCATAATAGAAGGCATGCCATGCAAATTAATGACCTCATTGAAAACTTGCTTAGCAATGTGAACGTCATTCTCACTCTTATGACAAGATGGAAAATGTGTGATCTTAAAAACATTAGAAAAACATGACATGACATGGTAATTGTTATTACAGTTTTCTAGTTCATCATTTGGTTGTACAACACAAGGAGTATTCATGTTTGAGCAAATATAAACTTTATGCACCATAAATACACCTCTATGATCATAGTTTTCTATAGCATAAAATTTGTTTCTTGTTAGTAAAGGCAATTCAGTTTGAGAAAAGATTTGCTTCTCTACGGTATTTAGATCACAAAGAACATCAAATTCAATATAACCGAAAGTATTTAGAGAAGACAATAATTTCTGCTCATTCTTTTCACATGTTATTAAAATCAAATGTTTTATTTCAGCACTAGTAGGTGAATCATAAGCAAAAACATCAATCTTGTTCATTTTTTGTGGCAAAGGTATAAGTGAAGCAGTGGCACACAACTCCTCTTTATCACAAGGATCAATAGATAAATCAACTTGTGGCAAAGGCAAATCAAGACAAGGTTCCAATACAACAAGATTGTTGGAACAATTCATCACATCAAGAAAGCTCTTACCTGAAACAACAACATGTTCTTCATCTTTCACACTATCCTCTTCTTTGTGTAGAACCTGAAATATATTAGTTGCAACAAGAGGCAAGGAAATATGTTCATCATCTAATTCAGATTTTGATGTAAGTGTTGCAACATTTGAAGTAGTCCATTCTTTCCTAAATGGTTCATTCTTTCTTCTCTCAAGTCTTTGTTGATCCTCTTCTAAAATTTCAGCAGCAGACATAGGTTTAAGAGTAACTCTTCTACCATTGTATTTAAATGAATAGGTATTAGCAATGGTACTGTGCAAAGCATTATTTGTAGAAATCCAAGGCTTACTCAATAACAAATGACACGCTTGCATAGGCACTATATCAAAATCTGCACAATCCTTATAAGAACCAATAAAAAATTCAATGCGTGTAATTTTATCTACCTTTATCTTACCACAAGAATTTACCCATTGGATGTAGTATAGACACGGGTGTGGCTGTGTGGTCAGGCCGAGCTTCTCGACCAATTCCAAGCTCGCGATGTTGTTGCTACTCTCTCCATCAATGATGACACGACAACGTCGATCCTTCACAACAAAGTGAGTCTGAAACAAGTTGTTCATTTGATTTTGCTCTACCTTCTCCATTTGAGAACTAAACACTCGTTGTGCTACAACACTTGTATCAACCTCATTTGACACCATTGACTCATCACCATCGGTGTTGTAACCTGTCATTGTTAATAGAAAACAAGAAAACACACAAGAGTATATTTTCCTATCACCACTGTTTGATCACGGTGGAAACTCTTAACAAGCAAATGACAGCACCTAAATGAGTTCTTGCAAGATTCTTAGTAGCAAAACAGAGGATACCTTGGAGAGTGTGATCCGACGATTGCGAGGGTCCAAAGTTCTGTCCCTATTCAGAAGGATATATGTGGAGCTAGGTAGGCAATTTATAGTAGCAAGGATTAGCAAAGTTTCAATTCAGAAATTGCAAAACTGAATAATAGTCCCAAGCTAGTCTATGTCACTGGCATAAACTTGTCTCGGACCTAGTTCAAGCAAGCAAGCAAATGGCTCAACAAAGGACACAAAGGCTGCAAGCAATTCTGAATTTTTTTCTCTTCTCCTTTTGTTTTTTTTCTTTTGTTATAGGTGCGGCTTTTTCTTCTTATTTTTTTTTCAACACCTCTTTGCCTTTTACTTCTTTCATGATTTTTTTGACATAGAACTGCAGCAAGAGTTGCGAACTTTATAGCACAAAGAAAAAACCTAAACTTTCTTTTTTGCACTCTTTACGTAAGGAATAGATGTACATGTCGAACTGAACCGACAATTCTCATATGCAACAACGTGCAGCAATCTCTTGACTCAAGGAACAACGTGCAACAGAAAACACTCTAAGTTTCTTTTGCACACAAAAAATAGAAGGCTAGATGTTAAATAAATATTTAGTGCAAATAATTCCAGCAGTACTATTCTCTCAATGTGTGCAACAATCTGATTTTTTTTTCTTGATTGTCTATGAACAAGGACACACACGATTTAAACAAGACCAAAGAGCAAGTACTAGACCAACAACACAATGACCTTATAGGGACTAAAATTCAAAGAAGCAAACTAAACTGAAAATTGCAAGGCACAAGGGGGATGTAGGACAGCGGAAACACGACGAACAAATATTTTTGTAGGGCAATTTTCTGGACTCTAGGATTGAACAAAATAACGAGGATAAGGGCGAACCTAACGGTGTACCTGAAGCTCTGATTACCACTTGATGTGAACAAGGGTTTCCGATCTTCCGAAAGGTTCTTGGTAAGTTGATTTGGTCGGAGGCGACACATAAATCGATTCGACTTCAGAACAGCACGTTCTAAACCCCGCAATCGCAGCACGACGTCTCCTCTGGTTATCAACCGTCCAAAGACGATTGACCTCGCCGAGAAGGCTAATCCCTGCCTGTGAATCAAGAACACAAGCAAGAACAACGAAGAATGCAACACAATTGCAGATGTATAATTAAACTCTCGAAGTTGGGGTCTCACAAACCGATGAACGGCGAAACTGTTTATGAACAGAATTGATCTAACCAAAACCTGAATCCTAATGAAGAGGCGGCGGCTGTATATGAGGACCCCAGGGTCGTGCAAGACCCCCTGGACGCAGCCCTAAGTGGGCTCAACTCCATACATGGCCCAAAGACCGATTACGGTATCGCAGCACCAGGACAGATTCTGGAAGTCGAATTGTTTTGGCGATTGCCGACGGCTCGGGACGAATTTTGACATGGGACCAGTTGGGTTGGAAAGGGCTTTTCGTTATCTTTCCAGGAATATATAGAACGTCCAAATCCGAGTCCGTATGCGTCTTGGGCATCCGTTTTAGTACAGACTGGTCCTGGGCTCCGAAACAGACTCGAAGTCAGTTTTGATTGGGCCTCCACCTTGGCTTGGACGTCCTTGCTGGCCCATCACGTCTCCAATCACCTCCCCAGCTATCTCATGATCATCTCCATGGTTTCTAACAATAATTAATTCATTAGGTAGCAATCTATTCTCAAAATCACATAAAGGAATCATTAGGAACAAGCTCACCCGTAAATTCAGTTGTCGCGCATGAACTTGTATTTTGGTTGGCGGAGTGCTGGGTGTACCCATAAGGGTGATGTCCTCATCAATAACTACCCAAGGTTGCCAACCCATGAGGCTCATGAGACCTACCGCCCGCCAAAGGAAGAGTCGGTAGAAACCGACCCAACAACCGCCCTGGGACACAATCCAAGCCATCGGGAGAAGGCCTGTCGGGGAACCGACATGATCCAAAGGCCGGACCAACAACCGCCTTCGGGACACAATCCAAGCCATCGGGAGAAGGTCTGTCGGGGAACCAACATGATCCAAAGTCCGCCCGGCGGACCGACTTTGTCCTACCGACTTTACTTCACCTACAAGTACCCCCCCTGCCCATCGCCACCTATAAATAGTGCAGAATTCGGAAGAAAATCATGAACGAAGACACACTTCAAGGAGACCACTTTCCCACTACTTGTGCCATAATGTAGAATAGGATAGTTAGCTTGGGAGTTAGTGTCGGGTTGAGAGCTTCTTCTCGAGATTTCGGATTTGTCTCGAAAGCCTTGGTATAAGTTCTCTTATATCTTTTCTTCTATAAGACTTATGCCTCAAATATAAAGATGTTTGTGCTTTTAATTATCCAAGTCCAATGGTGCCTTCTTAAGCTTTGTAGTTGTTTCCTAGTTGCACCTTTTGAGAGTGTTTCCTTGATTTATATATTCACGAGTTTCCCGGCTAGGACTTAATTGAGTCGTTATCCTAGGTAAGGGTTTAGGCTTAGTTATTTCCCGGTTGTTCTTTTGCAAAGATCTACGGAAGAATATCTAGTGTGAATGTAGGCGTGGTGCCTATGTAAATGCTAGCTGGTTATGCATTCATCCCCATAGGCTGTGTCGTTGGCGGCAGGTGGTGACAGTCCTATCTGTCTCTTTAGTTATCCACCACGCTCGGGAAGTCTCAAGCAGGGTTGTGTAGCGATAGCGTACCCACTAGTATAGAGGTTAGTTACCGACCTATATTAGTGGATCGTTTTCGTGCCTCGAAGTGAACAAAACGTGAGCCGTAGAATTGCTAGTAAATGGTGCAGCTCTAGAAGCAACACTTAACACTTGTCTTGGAAATTTTAGAACATCATTACTTAGGAAATCCAACTTGACTCGTTGTCCTCCTAACTAGATGTACTTTTCTCTATTAAATACCTGTAATGTGGTCTTCTCTTGATGCGTCCACCATATTACCCACTCATTATCTTCATCGCTGCTGTGGTTTGGTTGGTGATTTCCTTATAGACATAAGATTGTTAACTCTCGATACTATTACGCCTTGCTTCCCTGAAGAGAAATACGATACTCTAGAATACTCCTGGGTGAAATGCTACAATGGTGTTCCGTGCGCTTTCGGAATTAATTGATTTTATCTTTAGAGCGTAGCAAATGCCAACAAGAGATCAACAAAGTACAAGTGCGTGCCTAAGAACAATACCTAGAAGATGGTGGTTGTGGTGCACCGGGAGCTTACTTGAAGATCAAGTGAAGTCCACCACAAGTGACATGGACCTCAACGATATATCTACTCATGAGGGAGGTATCCGTGTTTGTTCTTGGTAGTTGTAGTTTGTTCTTTCTTTTCTTGCATTGCATGGTAATTAGGACTCTTTTGTGACTAATATGCTTTGCACCATGCATGTGTGAATAACTAAAAGAAAAACACATATAAATTAGTCAATGTCTAACCCACTCAAGATAGCTATAAGCAAGGGAGGGGGCTTGAGATGGTGGTTTGGCTTCTCTCAGGGCAAGGGTATGGCTTATAGTGAGTAAGCTTGAGAGGGGTTCGAACTTGACATTGTTAGGTTTCCTTTGTGTTTTGTTTAATATTGCTTGCATCCACATAGCATTTTCATTTTCATTGCATATGTAAAATTCTTGTTGCATGCATCATATAGGAAACATAAAATTTGCTCCAAGGCGATGGCTAATAGATTAAGAGGGATTCTGGAAGACATTGTATCAGAAGAGCAAAGTGCATTTGTCCCGGGGCGGTTGATCATCGATAACGTGATAATCACATGTGAATTCATACACTATTTGAAAAATAGGATGGGGAGGCAAGGATCATGTGCGATGAAGCTTGACATGGCAAAGGCATATGATAGAGTTGAATGGGACTACCTTAATGCGGTGATGCACGCCTTGTGCTTCTCAGACAGATGGTGCTCCCTCGTAATGAAATGCATAACGACGGTCACCTTCTCGGTGCGGGTAAATGGTGCCATTTCCCAAGTGTTCAAGCCGACAAGAGGGATTAGACAAGGTGACCCTATCTTGCCCTATCTCTTTCTCCTATGTGCAGAAGGTTTGCCTGGAATGCTTAAGAATCGGGGGCTAGCATTTATTTCTAGGGGAGTACGGGTAAGTAGGCATGCATCCTGGATATCTCACTTGTTGTTTGCTGATGATTGCCTCATCTTCATGCCTACGACCCATAGAAGTGCAGCAAGGGTGGTTAGAATTTTAGAGGACTAGAATCAAGGCTCGGGCAGCTTGTAAATAAGCAGAAGCCAGCAATATTCTTTAGCACTAATTGTCTAGAGGAGACAAAAAGGATGGTCCATGAGGTGCTGCAAATTGAAATAGAAGCGCTAGGAGAAAAGTATTTGGGCTTGCCGACTGCAGCAGGGGCGGAACAGGATGGCACCTTTGACTATGTCGCAGGCAGGATCCAGGGGTTTGTGAATGGATGGGGGGAGAACACCCTCAGTTGCGCGGGGAGAGAAGTGTTGATTAAGGCAAATGCACAAGCAGTACCAACCTACCCCATGAGCTGTTTCAAGTTACCGAACAAAGTCTGCGATAAGATGAGGGCATATATTTCTAACTACTGGTGGGGGAGTGCAATAGATAGTCCTAAAATTCATTGGCAGAAATGGTCCAAGCTGACGCTACCAAAGGCGCAAGGATGGATGGGATTTTGTGATCTCTAGCTTTTTAACAAAGCCATGTTGGGTAAACAAGGTTGGAGATTGATGACAAGACCAGAAGCCCTTTGTACATGGGTCATCATGGGGAAGTATTATCCCCAAGGAGACTTCATGAGTGTCAAACGAAAGAGGAACGACTCTGAGACCTGGAAAGCTATGGTGCGTGGAAGAGATGTCTTGGAATGGGGGATGATTAAAGGAGTCGGGCCGGGAAACTCAATTGACATATGGGAGGATAACTGGTTACAAGGAAATGGTGGGTTGAAGCCGCGAGTTCATCTAGATGAGGTGACAGTTAGGAGGGTGTCTGATCTATTTATCCCCAGCACCAGGGTGTGGAATGCCCTAATGGTAAATGAATCTTTTATCTCTATGGAGGCAGAGGAGGTCCTAAAGATCAAGCCAGCGAGTTCCTTGGATGAGGACTTGTGGGCGTGGGCATATGAGAAGCATGGACACTACTCGGTGCAGTCGGCATATCGTGTTTTGAAAGAAGACTAGGAGCAAAAAAGATTAGTGAAAGAGGGGGAAGCAGGAGCATCCGATAACGCTCGATGGTGGAAGATTCTGTGGAACATGAAAATCCCGCCAAAGGTGCATATATTCTGGTGGAGAGTGATAAATAATTTCCTGCCGTCAAGAACTGAGTTGAATAGGAGACATATACTGGAAGAAGGGCATTGTCAGGTTTGTGAGCGATAGGAGGAGTCTTTGTACCATATCATCCTGGAGTGTTCCTACGCCAAACGGTTCTGGGAGGCCATCAAGGACAACTGGAGTCAAGGCCCCCAATTTCCACCCACTCTCATGGGCTACAGACATCTTGGAGGTCAGCCGAAAGGACGAAAAGAGGGCCAATTTGCTGGATTGTGGTGCCTGGTCTCTTTGGTCTGGGCGGAATGCTCGACACCATGGAACCAGAAACTGGGACGTGGGAGCAGCTGCAAGGCATGTCTCGAAAATGCTGGAAGACATATTTTGTCTAAGTGTGAACCGAGCTTAGGTGCCGGATACAGAGGTGGCAACCCCCGGACAGAGGCTGGGTAAAGGTGAATACTGATTGAGCCTTCCATGCAGGCCTGGCAACCAGAGCTACGGGAGCGATAATTCGTAATGATAGAAATGAGGTATTGGTGGCGGAAGGTAGATGGCTAAACAATCTCTCTGATGCGCTCAGGGAGGAAGCGATTGCGGCGAGGAATGGCCTGTTGTTAGAAGCTAGGAAAAAAATATCGGTGATCACCGATAAACATGATATTTCGGAAATATCAGCAATTTCGGTGAACAAAATAAATTATTTTTAAAATTTTTTTGCATGGTTTGAGAAAAAATAATCTTAAATCTACAAACTATCATAGTTATATATATAATAAAAATAGTTTTTATTGAATAAACATAGTCAATGATAAAATTTCGGTGATAAAAAATATATCGAACCTCACCGATAAATACGATATATCGGATATTTCGATAAAATTTCACCGAAATTTTTTTCCTAGGTTAGCAGTGGCTTATGACTACGATAGTGTCATCCTGGAAGTCGATAACGTGACACTCGCGCATCTACTGAACTCAGATATGGAAGACAGGTCGATGATAGCGGGATTGCGACAGGAAATCCAAGGGCTAGGCAGATCTTTCGCTCGGTTTCGGGTGTGTGTGGTTAACCGGGAGGCTAATGAAGCAGCTCATTGCTGTGGGAAATTGCCAACCGAACAACTGAGGTTCTGGGTAGGAACTGAGTCTATCCCTGCTTGTCTCAGGGACACTGTGACCAAAGATTATAATTCTGCGGATTCATTAATATAAGCTCTGGTGTCTTCCCCTCCGCAAACAAGCAAACAGAACAACAGATAAAGGCAGAGCAAGGCTACATCCTCTCGGAACCAGTCGTCAGACACCACGATAGTCGGCGGCAACCTGCTTGACACTTCCATTATTGCTAAATCACGACGGTTGCAGCGGCAGCGCCCGCCCGTACCGACGTGTTCCGGAGGAGAACGGCAGTCGCCATGGCAGGCGACGGCTTCCCTCGCCCCATGGTGAACCCGCGTGTGCCGTCGGGCATCCTCGGCCCCTGCGGGCTCGCCATAAGGGACTCCGGATGCCCTGCCGCACCAGCGTTCACGGTGTGCAGCTTCGTTGGTGGCCTGGCCCGCCCTCTTCCCCATGGTTTCTTGCCCCCAACATGCTGCTCCAACTGCTGTAAAGGCAAACACAACACAACCACATAGCGATAACAGAATGACGAAGCTGTTCACGTAAGTGCAGCATGCGCTGTTGCTGCGGCATTTAACTAGTCTGGCGATCGGCGTCAGGTTAACTTACGTTATGTTCAGAGTAGTGTCCTGCCGTCGAGGAAGCCAACGAAACCACCTGAGAGTGCGGAGAATGCTCCTCGTAGGAGTCCGGCCTCTTGTGTCGTATCACAGATTTCGGCTGAAAAAAAGACAGAGAGAGAGAGAAGGGGTCGGCATGGCTGGTCATCAGCTCTGAAACGGGCTTAAAACTGATGACAAGATAATTCATCCGCAAAACTAAAAAAAGAGACAAGATTATTCACCAAAATAGCTTCAGGTACCGATCGTCGCAGCACTGTACGCACACGGAGACCCTTCCTCCAGTTTCTTTCGTCGTTCAATTTGTCGACCTGGCATTCACTGGCATGAGTGATTGAAACTGAATGTAATCAAGTTTCGTATCTGAAATTAACCGTCTGAGCAATAATTGACTCACTGCTCTGTCCGCTTGTTGAGTTGTTTCGTACTCAATAACCGCGTGCAACTGTGATATAGAGGATTTATGAAACAGATAAGCTGATTAGAAAAGAAAATTTGACTATAGGAGAGAAAAAATAGGTATATATTCACCCATGTCTGCGTTTTTCATATTTCGTGGAATACCTTGTTACAGATAAGCGCGTTTGAGTCAGACTTTGAAGATCTTGCAGAGCTAGGTTCTTGTGGATGGCATATTCTGATGTTCTTCACACTAAAAATTGTTGTCCAGCACAAAAGGTTAATAAATTAAATGTTACTTACATCGCTTCTTGCAGAACTAAATGGAGATGAGGGCAATTGTGCTCTCACGTTCCAATGATGCCGAAGATCATCTCGAGGCTGTTTCTTGTGGAATCATCTGGCAAATTCTCCGCAACTACCATGCGTGACTGCATGAATGAAAGTTTGATCTCATATGTCGATCAAAGCAGTTCCGACTCAGGAACTAATAAATCCTTGTTATGCTTGAAAGTACTGACCTGCAGCTCTTCTTTGTGTCTGTCAGTGAAAAGTTGTGCCCTCCGCACTTTCTTGCCATCCTCGGTTACAACCTAGAAACTCAAAGGAATTTCAGGATACAAGAAATGCCATTAGTTATAAGAAACAGAGGTACAGATGGCTCACAAGCTTTGCCGAGGTCTGAAGAGCATTAACCAGCAGCTGATTTGTTACCCCCATAGCCTTAATTTTCTTCCAAGATGAAATAACAGACATAGGAACTGGAAAGGAAAACAAAACAATTTGGTCATGCCATTAAATTTTTTTAATATATTGTGCAACAATGCATATTATGACTATGAATGTCCATATAAGGCATATGTATTCCTGATCTCTTCAACTGTGCTGTTAAATAGGACGAAATATATTGCTTAACAGTATTCAAGAAACAACAATTACAATCACCATAGCCCTCAGGATCTTTATTCATGATCTTCATCAAGAAATCATTTGCAACCAAATTAGTGTCGCTGAACTGATGCTCAACCTGCAACATGGAAGAATATAGAGGCTTTATTCCAATCAGGAAAATAGAGGAACACTATGAGGGAAAAAAAAAAACTTCAACAACTTGATCAAACAAAGTTGAAATCTGGACGAGGACTGACATCTAAAATGCTAATGAAAACATCATGACATGAATGGCTGCATCAAAACTTAGGAATGAGGAAATAATCTGGCGAGAACTCAAACGCCATCTCCCTAACTTATTGGAAGAGGTACGATGTTGCTCAGCATTTTTCAGTTTCAGGATCTACGTACACCACTGGTTAGGTATTTCTTTTACTTTCGCGATTGTGCATAACAACTGGAAAAGAAAAAAAACGGGGAGATATTATACTTTGACAAACCTGCTTGACAATCTTGTGCGCGATGTCGGCCGGACTTGCACCCATGGGTTGCCGATTGCCGCCGGCAGCACCGTCGATACTAGTCTGCCCAAAGTCTTGTAGGAAAATGGCAGGGTCCGGTTGGGCAAAAAAGCTCCAGTCCCCAGTGCCACTGCCACCACCACCGTCATCGTTGGACAGCTGCAAAAACGGCGAGTAGTAGCCTGCTGCTGCCAGGGGGCTGGCCAACGGCGACATTGGCACGAACTCCGGCGCATGCACGTTGAACCTGAACGGCGTGGAGCAGTAGTCCCGGCTGCTCGCCGACGCCTTGCCGCCGGAGCTCTCACTGCCGTCCTGAGCCATGGCCGATGTGTGGGACACTGGATGTGCGGTTGAGATCAGAATGCGCTGCCGCTGCGCGAACTAATAGCATGCAACAAGTGGAAGTAGGCCTCGGGCGTGTGGCGATGCGTAAGCGTATGGCTCTTCTTTGACCAATTCCTCCCGACCGAGGCCTTTTGTGAGACGAGAGTGTTTCTTGCGCAGGTTTTTACGCGCCAGTCTGTGAGTGGCACTCAAACCGTTATTATGTAGAGGGGAGACCGTTGACAACCAGGGGCAGAATCCGGATTGCGTAGTATACAGTATTGAATAAGCGACATAGTATGAACAGAGGGGTGTTTGGTTCGTTGATTTGTAACGTAATAGGATTACACTGTAAACCTATTCCGTTAGTTCACGTTTGGTTTGAGGATCTCCGTAATCAGGTACCGGGTAATCAGGTCCCAGTCTATTCGACCCCGATATACCTCCTCCCCCATAGGAATCGAATCTTTTATGGCCGCAATTGAATCGAATCCTCTCGCCCCGATCTCGTCTTCTCCCCCGAGTGAGCGCTGCTGCCTCCGTTTCCGCCCGAGCAAGCATCATTCATCGCCTCGTTTACCTGCTTGTGAGTTGTCGCCCTCTCTCCTCCTTCGTCCCTCCCTCTCTCTCTTGAATCCCTTGATTAATTCAAAATTTCACGACGATGTGTGCAAAAGGGGAGCAAGGATGACGAAAGACATGGAGAACTAGGAGGAAGAGCAGTAGATCGTCCCGGCCGCCTGTCCTCGTTGCCCGGCCGCATCCGCTTCCTCTCGCTCAAGCGAGAGTCACTGCCTCCTGCCCTCATCGCTCATCCCTGCTCTCATCGGTCGTCTCTGGTCTTGCTCTCTCTGTCTCTTGTGTGTCTCTCTCTCGTCTCTCTCTGTCTCTCGTGAGTCTCTCTCTCTCTCTCTCAATCCTCTCTTCTCTATTAATCAGATCTGATTGATTTGTGGTACAAGATGTGCAAAAGGTGAGCTGAGGAAGAAGGGGAACAAGGGAACAAGGAGCAGCAGTAGTAGGAATCCTTCATTAGTTGCGTGGTAAGGATTTAGCCTCCCTTTGCTCCGTGGTCGACTCTGATTGTCACGCGGTGATAAATTATGATCTTAAGTGTCAAGGCAGACCGATTCATCTTCTGTTATATTTTAGGAGTTTAATCTTTTGACTTTTTTAATCAGCTCTTACTTGTTTGATGGTTATTTAACTAGCCAAGCATGACAAAATATTTATATACATATAAAACAAATGTTTCTGCGTCAAGATACTACTAACGTATTTCATTATATAGATATTTACATTTCTTGTGAAGGAGAAGAGACGTCATCTTCTAATTCTACATCTGGTGTTGCTGGAGGAGTTGGGATGGCTGGTGTGATGTCAACGTTCACCACCAAGGCTCGAGAGATCTCCACCATGGAGTCGAGTAGTAATTAGCATTGGTCGTCTGTCTTCTTGGGATTGAAGCCCTCCCTGATTTGATCTTCAGAGAGCTCAGGATTCCAAGATTTGTAGATCGCAACCACTTGGCTCTCTGCTTCAATAGTCACTCGCCAGGTATGCTGCTCGATCGCCTCAAGGGCGTGCTCTAGCAAGTACCCTAGAGAGTGTCCGGTCTTCTCGACTTGGTTGGCATGGATATAATCTAATGCCTTCCGAGCGCCATAAGATAAAGCTACAAGATTCACGTAGATATCAGAAGATAAAATCTACAAGATGGATGGCAAAGACAATGGGGAAGAGATTACTGGCAAGATTACATTTAAAGGTTCTCTCGGAGCTTTTGGCTTGTTTCAGCTTCTCCTCAGTCTCCTCCAGGTTCTTCTTCAATTGAGCATTCTCAAGGCTCTGCTCTTTAAGTGACTTGGCGAGGTCATTCTTCTCGGCAGTCAGAGTGTCTAAGTACCTCTGCTGATTTGAAGTAAACTTCTCCAAGTTAATTGCTTTCTTCTCATGAGCTAAAGATGTATATCAAGTTTTTAACATGGGAAATAATGAAGCTAGAAGGACTTTTCAGTTTTTTACCTGCACTGTCGAGACGGCCCTGCTCTAGAGAGGCGTTCACCGCTTTGAAATTGGTCAGCAGTTTGTTTACTTGCTCCTTGGCCTTAGAGTACTGCTGACCGATGACTGAAATTAGAGTGACACCGTGTCAGTAAGCAAGAAAAATACTTTTACAATAGAAATTCAGACTACACTATCAAAGCTTTCAGCCTCGAGAAACTCAATCCGCGCTTGTTTTCTCTCAAGAAGAGAACACATTTTGCTGGTCAAAGAGAGGCAGAGTGGTTTAGCACTTCATATAACTTAAGAAGGACAAAAACCTTGGTATTGATGTACCTTGCATGCTTCACGGTGCTGACGGAGGATCTCCAGATCTTCTGCTTCTAGCCGACCCCCAGGTTTCTCGAATGGCACGGTTTTATCCTTGACGGGAGCCGACACAATGGTCTACGGAGGAACGGTGGTCTTCGGTGGCACTGGGATCTCTGGAGACTTCGTCGGCTCGGTCCGAACGCTTGATGGCGTGTTAACCGACTTAGGTGGATCAGTCGGACCAGGAGCTTGGGTCTGCACCACGTCCCTAGACGTGGACCCACTCGGTGTTCTGGTCAACTGAGAGGCATCTCCAGTACAGACAGAAATTTGGAGGTCAGATAGACTTTGGGATAAATCATTCAAGATTGATGATGAGGAAACTTACTCAGAGGCTTGCTTAATCTTGATCTTGTGGACCTTCCCCTTCAGAGAAGTGGTCTGCAAATCAGATTGCTTCCTCTTCAAAGAAGATTGCTTCACCACCTCCGCGGTCTGCTCTTTTGCTCCAACATCAGCAACCACTTGGTGCGGGAGTTCCGACTGGCTTGAAGGTCGGTCGGTGGGAGCAGAGGAGTGTTGACCGATGCCTCGAGGACGCTCTTCCTGATCATCACCATCCCCTCAGTATTGTCTCCGACGGTGGGCGACTAGCTTGACTCATTGACCGGGGGAAGGCAAATTGACATCAGGGACAATAGAGCCGCCTGCATCGATCGAATCGGTCTGAAATGCGCTCGCTGATGAGCTTGTCCTAGCAGGGTCGGTCTGTGGAAGTGGCTTGGTGGCATAGTCCACTCCTTCCGTATCAGTCGGCGGGAGTGGAGGGTGAGACACATAAGTGTCAAGCACCTGCACACATGCATGAAGACAGTATTATCAAAGTCTTTGCTAAACTAACAATTGAAGATGTAGTGAAGGCTATTGCTTACTCGGGCTCGGTGAGTGCCCTTGTTGTAGGCCTTTTTGATCAACTCATGATCTTGAGGACAGACCGAATCAAACATCTTGCTCAGACGAGCCTTGTGCAAAGCTGAGTTCGGGGGGTCGGGGACTTCCCTGGTCTCATCGTCAGAAGTGTAATCCCATCCTGGATGGCATTGCTGCTTGAGGGGTTGCACTCAACACATGATGAAGCTCTTGGCTATGGTGACACCATCAATTCCCTCCTTCTTCAGATTGGCAATCATCCCCAAGAGCTCCTAAACTTGAACATTGTTTGGGTCTGGCTTCTCGGTCCAAGGGGACTGGGGGCTAGCCTTGGCACCAGTAAAATCTGAGATGGCAGGGGGAGGATTGTCATAGTAGAACCATTCGTCCCGCCATTTCTTGTTTATTGCCAGGGGAACATCGATGTACATGTCTTTCTTCCGAAGTTTGACGCCTACGCCCCTAATGGCTTCTTGATTGACGGCAGACGGCAAGGAACGGAGGACAAAGAGGTGGTGGAACAGAGTGAAGTGGGGCAGCACACCCCAGAAAGCTTCGCACATGTGCACAAAGATGGCAATGTGCAGAATGGAGTTGGGGTTGAGGTTTATAGCTCAATACCGTAAAAGAAAAGGAGCCCGCAGCAGAGAACTCCGAAGCCACGCTCAAAGAAAGAACGGAAGACTACAATCTGCTTACAAATTGGAAGGGATGAGGTTTGGATCCTGATACCTTCCAATTCAGACGCGCCTGCTCTGGAAGGATGCCATCGACAACCATGTCGTTCAGTGTGTTGGTGCTGATGGTGCTCTTGGAGAACTCCCGGAGCTGCTCCAGGATGTCAAGCTCTGATGAGGAAGATTCAACGGTGGCGGCGCCCTTCGACTTCTTCACCAACTTGCGCGGCATCTTGGCAAATGTGAGAAATACGGCGGATCTGAAGGCAGAACCTAACCCTTGCAGAGTCTCGAGGGCTTGGATGCGTCGAGGATCTGCGGCGGCGGCAGTGATGAGCTAGTACCCTAGAACAGAGGAGCAGAGAAGCAAAGGAGGCGCGTGGAAGACGAAAGGTTTAAGCAAAATGACGGCATGGAATCGTCATCATTCCGCCCTCTCTTTTTATACTTCCGCGTTGATCTAGTCGCGGGGGACCATGTGGGCCGCTTTGGGCCGTATAGTAATACATTGTCTTTTTGGTTAATTAAGCAATAATCTTTCAAAATATTTTTTGCCGATTCTAAATAAACCTAAGTATTTACGCTTGAGGGCTTCTTTGATGAGAAGCTGTGATGAGGAATTCTTATCAAAACATCCCATATTTGTGTGATTTGATGATCACATAGTAGAGGGCCTGATGGCCGGATGGGAACAAATCTAAAACCTATGCTGCTGATTGAAGTCAGTCATATAAGCTAAAGGCCTGATTTGTGTTGTTCGAGTGATAATTATTAGGGGAAAAACTATATAATAATTGGTGTCATTATAGTTTAGTACTCAGTTATGATTGATGTCATAAATTTTCTTTGATTCTTAACATGATTGATGTCATTATATTGGAATCAGGGATCACTCCGCAAAAGGGTGTGTAACACTCTGCTTTCCGTAGTCGGTCAGATCAGTTGATGTTGTGCAGACCGATTGCTTGGTTTGATGACCGAGCAATAACTGCTCAAATTTGATGATTTGAGTTCATCTTTTTATAACAAAATGTGAAGAGTTAAAATTATTAGACTCTTGTATTATTTGTTAGTCTCCAAATTATACAAGAGTCAGGGGCTACACCTGATCAAGTGCACCTAATCGGCGCACCAGATCTATCAGGAACTTCAATCAAGAGGTCTTCCTAATTTGTGACCTGTTCACGGCAAGCATTGAAGCAGAATCATTCAGCAAGTCACAGGTCCAAATCAGAAAGCACTCGGGGGCTGCTGTGGAATACTTACCTTACTGGTATCTGTAACTATGCTAAAGTCGGTAGACGACCAGGTATCCACTAATAAGAGAACCGACCGAGTCGGCTTGGAGTACAAGACAATTAGAGATAGAATTGCCATGTTTATCCTTATAGACTATGAGTAGGACTCTTCATGTACCCCCTGCCGACCGGATATATAAGGCGGCAGGGACCTCCCCATCGAGGGCACCAATTCACATTGCAATACAAACCACAGAACACAGGACATAGGTTTTTACTCTCACCGAGAGGGCCCGAACCTGTATAACTCGGCGTCTTGTGTCTTAACCATCAAGTTCTTAATCCCGACCTAGCTCTATAAATATATTGCCGAGATTAAGTCTCGACACTTGGATATGAAGGTCATTAACAGTTCTGATGACATATCAGAAGTGGTTGTGAAGGGTGGGAATGGTTAGAGGTTCTCTGTTAACTTAGGAGCAAGAACATGTTCATGACGAGAGTAGCAAGTTTCTGGTAAACCTTGTACGCATGCTATAGCCACTATCACTTCATTCAGAAATGAGAAGCTTGAGGACTATGTCAATATGCACTACTCAGTTGAGAAGTTTAGAGCTTCTTATGAAGGAGTCATTCCTTCAATCCGAGACAAATCTCAATGGCACAAGTCTAGCCATGGTTTCTTCATGTATCCCCTTCTTCTGAAGTCAACAGCTAGCAGGAGGAAGACAGAGAGATACAAGTCATGCATCGAAGGTGGAAGCACTAGTAGAAAAGGGCAACACAAGTGTCCTATCTGTAAGGATTATAGTCATCATTGGCATAATTGCAAAAATAGTGATCTGGCAGACATTGCAGCTATGCTTGTAGAGAGGTACACATTGTTCAGCATGTTCAATATGTTACAGTTTATTGAAGTGATCTAATCTTACTTGTCATGTAGGGGACCACCCAAGAAGCGAAAGAAAAAAGATATTGAAGCCCCATGTGAGACAAGCATTGTCCCTGCGGGTCCAACAACCATGGTTTTCCCATCGCCACCAACATCTCCAGTCAAGAAAAGAAGAACTACAACAACGAGGTAAGTAATAGTAACATTGTTATTCCATCACTGTATGTTGAGGTCCAATGGCTGTTCTGAAGGTCCAATGCTATGTTTTTGTAGGTCCAAAGGACCTGCCACAGGATCAAACCAACCTGAATTTCATTTGCTTATGCAACCTGATGAAGTCCTTCAAACACCAAGAAAGAAGAAAGCCATGGAGAAGAAGCAGCTGCCCAAGGAGAAGAAAGTGGCCAAAAAGAAGAAGTGCAAGAAGGGAAAGGGATGATGAACCATCTGCACCCCACAGTCCTGCAATGGATACTAGAAGTAAAGTTAAGCTGTGAAATTGTTCTGACCATAGCTGTGAACATGTTGTTCATTTTGTGTTGTATGACCTGAACTTGTTAACTATGGTCATCTCTTTTGGATATATTGTAATATTAGTAATTCATCAGGTTGTACCTGCATGACCAAAACATGTGAACCAAGGTTGTAGTTGCGATGGATGCTTGTTATTAGAACCTGTTTAGCTAAGAACTTATGAACCTCTCATGCATCAATGCTTCTATTGAAACTGATTATGACAATATTATCTCCATTCATTCAGATTTAGCATAGTACATTGTCACCACATAGCTTATTTCTTTGAGTTTTGCACCATAGTGTGCTGTAAGGGAGATACAAAGAGCAAAAAAAATGACGCCAAACTAATTTCCAAAAAATGACGCCAAACTAATTTCCAATAATGGCAACAGAAAAATTAGATCATCCTGGACAACCATGGGCAATATGGTCCTTTCCACTTGTATATAACAGACGCATAATGGTTTGATAGTAGTGGCAGAGGAGGGTGTGAAAACTTAAACCGATGGCACACAAGGAATGCAATCTTTTTCAGGGACAAATCAAGAATTCTGGTAACTTTCAGTGGCACTGAAGGGATTCTCTGCTTTTCTCCTTTTTTTTTTAATCCGTTAGATAATTTTTTTAGTGCAAATTTGCACTGATTGATTTGTCCTAGCGTCAAGAAAAGAAAACAGGAGGATATACATGAGAAATCGAGTATTGAAGTTGGTGTTTGGTACGCTGTCCGAAAACATAAACAGTAACGAAAAGTAGATGCGGGGTTTTCAGTGGTGGAATGGTTGTTTACGTGTTTTGCTTGACTGGCTGGTGTAACGCAATTATAATACAGTTACGGTGTTTGGTTTGCTGCTCTGATATCAGAAATTATTGAATAACACATGATATAGTAGTTTGACTGTATTGTTGCATTCTTCTTTCAAATATTATGATTCATACCAAAATAAAATGCCATGTCTGTATAAAATTAAGGACAATATATAAAACTCTTCCAATCCATAAGTAGTCTCACAAATTTCAATAATATTATGAAAATTCTCATATTAACCCATACCAATATAAGCCACATTCTCAATGGTGCACGCAAGCAAAACAACACTACAACATGTGAGAAGTTTGGACATGGATAATAGAGTCAAACAGGCATTCATCCAGACAACTGAAGTTCAGAAATTAGCAGACATTCATCTACTCAAACCCACAGAACAACCCATTGCTAATAATACAAAGTATTCTTCTACTCAAACCCGGAACTGAATCATTGCTAACAATACAATAGGGTATCCTAACTTTCAGCTCACCACTCACCTCATTGAACATATCAAGAAGCGGGTCATTTGACACAGTTTCCTTTCCTTTCCATTCTTTCTTATGCTTCTTAAAGCTGGATGATGTTGAGTCAATGGACCATCTAGGTGTTTCTCTAGACGTCCTATCCACTTATTCCTCTTCATTGTTCTCATTTCTAACAGCTAACTCTTGTTCCATGTTAGTGATAGCATCACTCATGTCTTTTGCACCTTGCCCCTTTTGCTGTATGCTTTGCATATATTGCTGCTAGTACATTGTAGTAAAGAAATTGAACTCCATACAAGCCTTTGGCATCAGGGTGATTCTGCATAACTAACAAAAAGAACTATCAGGCAACCTAGGAAGTACAATATATTTACTGTTGTAGATGTGTCTCTTATCACTAGAGTAAATTTCAGAGAAAAAATAATTATTGTGCAGAAATTAAACAACATTCACTGTTACCACTGCAAAAGTGTCTCTTATCACTAGAGTAAAGTTGAGAGAAAAAGAATTATTAGGTAGGAATAAACAATATGCTCTACTGTAGATATATTTCTTATCAAAAGAGTGAAGTCGAGAGAAAAAGAACCATCTTGCAATGGTCTTCATATTGTTGCTTCTCACACTGAAGCATCTTCTTATTCTTATCCCATGTAAAGCCACTCTTGCTCAACATTTGTTCCAGGGCACTGTACTTTGTCTTAAAATGCCGACAAATGCCTTAATCTGGAATCCACATGTTGAAATACAGATATTCATGCATCTGGTAACTTCTCAGCTAGACAAACTTCAAGTTCTAACATGTAACCATTTTTGAAGCTACCATCACTCCTCCACTTAGGATCTAGAGAAATCTCATGCAATGCTTTGATCAGCTCATCGTCTTCAGCTGCAACCCACTTCTGCTTGTTCTTCCCTCTGCCATGCATAGTTGTTGAGCTCTCTGAAAAGTCCATAACTGCATGGCAATAATAATATTGTTAGAAAGACATTGTCAATGAGTACTAGAGAAACAAACTTTATGCATCATGAAAAAACAAACAAACCTCAATGAGAACGAGAAGCCCTATAAGTATTATACATCCCTTGGGCAAGAGTATCTCGAAAACTAGCCCAGTCATTTGATGTCAGAATGGTGGAGAAAACTGTTATTCATTCAGCATATCAGGTTTTGAAAAATGAGAAACTATAGAACTTTATAATCAAATAAGATAGCATGACTTATATTGCTCCAATTTACATGACAATGCTACGGTCTAATCAATCAACCAACACCCACTAGAAGTATAGTCACAACAATCAACATGATCAAAGATTCACATGAAATTTTGGCGTTGGAGAAAAGGAAAGAAAATGGGACTGGGTAAAGAATCCCGCTGATCTGAAGGACAGAGCAAAGGGAGGCTAAAGCCGTACCACGCAAGTAATGAAGGATTCCTACTACTGCTGCTCCTTGTTCCCTTGTTCCCCTTCTTTCTCAGCTCACCTTTTGCACATCTTGTACCACAAATCAATCAGATCTGATTAATAGAGAAGAGAGGAGAGAGAGAGAGATGTCTCTCACACATTCTCTCTCCACTATTACATGAAGACCTCTCCTAACACTTTGAAATGAACACCTAAGACAAGACTAAGGAAAAGAGAGGCACCTCTTCCACCAGCCCTACCTCTCCTTATATAGGCCTAGGGGTTGTCCTAAAAACCATCCTACCCTTCACCTACAATACACTGTCACCTACCACCAGGGGCATAACTGTCCATCTTTTTTCTCGTCGCCCGAACGCCATCAAGCCCTTCACGACTTTGCTTCGCCTCGACGCAAGCTCGGCAATGGTGCCACATGCACCTCCAATTGCCGCCACCGGTTTTGAGGCCCAAACCGAAAAACCGTCTTGCATGCTTCTCAAAGCGTGACTTCATGATGTTGACACGTGTCACCTTGTCCCGTGATCCTCCTCGTCGACAAGTCTCTCCCGTCTCCTGTCCATTGGAAGCCTCTACTTGCACCGACGCCCGATCACCTTTGACTTGGTCAATCCTGTCGTCTTGATCACCACCCACGATTTTGAGGCTCAACTGCGAAATCGTCCGTGCTCCTTGCCTCTCCACGTGTACGGTATGGATCACCCTTGACTTCACCCGACCTCTCGATCGTCCGGCCCCAAGTCTCCTACTTATGCCTGATCCTCTCGTCGTTGACCGCCAAATTGACTCCAGTGACCTACACATCATGAGACAAGCAAACACATTTCTCATCTGCTGCAACTTTACCAACATCTTTACCAACTCCGGTTAGTCATAACCATGATATGCACAAACTCATGCAATCCCCAGATTCCCGTATTTTAACTCAAATGCCAAACTTAACCAATGTCAATTACTCGTCACATATTGCAAACCATGACACATATCCACATGGTTTCTCATTAGGGATCTCGATCTTCTTGGCACACAAACGCTTGATGTAGTCACGCATGGACTCGTTGGGCTTCTGCTTGAGTCGGGTGAGGTCGAAGTGATTGCCTGGCCGGTTGCAGGTAGCTTGGAAGTTCTCGATGAACTTTTTGTTGAGATCTCCCCAAGAAGTGATCGACTTTTTTGGGAGGAACGTGAGCCAAATTCGTACGACCGGCTCGAGGCAGACCGACAGATAATTGGCCATCACGAAAGTATCACCCCCAGCTAACCGAATAGCAGTGTTGTAGATTTGAAGCCACTCCTTGGGGTTAGTCGTACCATCATACTATTCGATGGCGTTGGGCTTGAAACCCTTTGGCCATCTGACAGTACGGAGCTCGGATACATATGCTTTTATCCCATCGAATCCATCGTCATTCGGAGAAGACCTGCACCATCGGTTGGGCGATCGAGAAGCGGAAGGTGTACGACGCCGATGGCGAGGGTCCACATCATCATGATGACGGCGTCGGTTGTCCTCATTGTGATCCTCGTGATGGTCCCGATCATCGCTACGGCGCCGGTTGTCGCGGTCGTTCCTCCGAGGTGATTCACGGCGTCGCTCGTAGCGGTCATCGTGGCGGTGGTCATCCCTCCGGTTGCGGCGCTCCTCTTCATGACGAGTGTTGTCACGGGTTTGCTGGTTTGCTCCTCATAATGGGAGTTGATAATTGTCCGAGCGTCTCGAACACCAAGAAAATTTCTCAGATCATGACGTCCATGACGGCGTTGTGAAGTCGTCTGACTGGAGCTAGCCACCGATTAGGGTGGTTAACCCCTCGCCTGACCTTGAATTGCTACAGCCTTAAGCATGGCTACAGCTTTCTTCATCGCGGGAGTTAGGTTTGCCTTGTCGGCCATCAATCCGTCGAAAAGCGTCTTCGCCCCCGTGATGTTATTCTAAGGGGTGATGTCAACCTTCTCACCATCCATCTCGATCTCCAAGTCGCCGAGGTTGAGTTCTCACGCAATGTTGCATGCCCCTCGGGATCCTCTTGGTCGGCAAGGTTGATGCCCAACTGATGGAGTTTCTCCATTATTGGCCCCGTTGCCATTGGCTGGTGGTGGATGCTCCGCCCCATCTTCCGCTACGCTTGCCATGTATACGGCATGTGGATATGGACAAGAAGAACCATCGGAGTCCTCATCAAAGGACACGATCGACTTATAGTCGTACCCAGTGGGTAGGTCTATCTCGCCGGATTCGAGTGGCATAGGAGACGGGATCAGATCTGCCGAAGTCATTTGTCACGCCACCGGAGCAGGCTGCGGTCGGTTTGGATTTGTTATTCGCCCGACCTAGGTTTCCGGCGTCATCGACTAAGAAGTCGAGTGAACCGAAAGAGATCTTGAAGTTCGACGAGTATTGAATGATCGAAATCTCTGCCATCGAAGTCGACGGTGAATCCCGACATGCCTTGTCCCCTACCTGGCGCACCAACTGTCGAAACTTAATCTCGACAATATATTTATAAGGCTAGGTCGGGATTAAGAACTTGATGGTTAAGACACAAAACGCCGAGTTATATAGGTTCGGGTCCTCTAGATAAGAGTAAAAACCCTACGTCCTGTCTTTTATGGTTTGTATTGCAATGTGAATTGGTACCCTCGATCCGGAGGTCCCTGCCGCCTTATATATCGGGTCGGCAGGGGGTACATGAAGAGTCCTACTCGTAGTCTATAAGAATAAACATGATAATTCTATCTTTAATTGCCTTGTACTCCAAGCCGACTCAGTCGGTTCCCTTATTAGTGGATAACCGGTCGTCTACCAACTTTAGCATAGTTATGGATACCGGTAAGGTAAATATTTCACACCAAGTGAAAGCCCTGCTCTTTCAATTGCTTCAAAAGATGTGTAAAATTATTCCTTCAAGTTTGTTTGCAATTCCCCTTCTTTTGTTCCACTTAACCATCAACTTCTGCCTGAGTACATCCATAAAATCATCCAAATTGACGCCCTTATGTTTCTTAATCCACTTGTTAAAACTTTCAGCTAGATTATTTGTGACATAGTCAACCTTTGTTAGAGTCAAAAATTGGCTTCTAGACCAAATCTTGTTGTGGTTCTTCTTCACCCATTGCATGGCATCAGGTTTAGCTGCTACCATTGTCAGCCAGTGCTTCTTAAAAAAAAAAGTGCATTCCATGCATATGCAGCAGGCCATAGGTAATCATCAAATACTTTCCCATGCCATCTTTTCTTAAAGTTATATACCAAATGGAACATGCATTTCTTATGCTCAGCAGAAGGAAATGCATCTTTCACACCAGACATGACAACTTGACCAGCATCAGTACAAATTGCTAAACCTTCAGGACAACCTATTGCTTCTCTAAGTTTTTGCATGAACCAGATCCAATTCTCATTGGTTTCAGAATCCGTGATACTAAAAGCAACTGGATACATCCAGTTATGAGCGTCTACTGCACATGCTGCTGCTAGCTGGCCCTTGAACTTTCCGGTCAAAAAGGTACTATCTACTGCAAGATAAGGCCGGCATCCCTTTAGAAAACTATCTACACATGGCTTCAAAGCGAAGAATAGTCTCCTAAATCTGATCTTTTCATTTACTGTATGATGATCTATGACAACAAAACTTCCAAGACAGGAACTTTCAATCTCCTCCATGAATCTGAATAAGTTATCAAAACTTTTGTCCCAATCGTCGTAGAGTTGCTTCAATGCTAACTCTCTACTAGCATACACCCTTTTGTAGTTGACTTCTATCTTGTGTTGGTCTTTAATTCTTCTCTGCAGTTCTTTTGCTCCCAGATCAGCATCATCTACCAACCAGTCCTTCACTGCCTTAGCAATCCAGAACTTTGTTGCTTGCTTGAAGTCTCCACTCCTTCTTGTACTACGACAATCGTGCTCATAAGGGTTCTTTTTTATCTGCAACAGACAAATAATTATTAGACAACATATGTAAGTGGCATAATCAAATACAACTTGTAAGATAGTTACCTTCATTGTAACGTCGTGACCCATTGTAGAAGCATGTATCCTCCACTTACATCCATCCTTCTTCGCACAGCAATGGTCCGGGAACCTACCTGGTTCACTCTTCTCAATGTTATATTGAAACCCACGTTTGATTGAATGTTGAGCTACAACAAACCTAAGAGTATTGATGTTTTCATAGATAGATCCTTCCTCCATAGGTGGATCATTTTTGTCATACACAAATACAGGCTTGTTAGGAGGTAAATGGTCCTTTATCTCCTCATTAGATTCATAATCAGTTTTAGATTCAGATTCAAAGTCAGAGTCATCAGATTCAGAATCAACAACATCTCGTGAGGCCTCTTGATCACTGTACATACCTTCCTCATCAACTCCAACATGTTTATTTTCAGAATGAGGGTTGAGTAAGTAAGTGTCATCGGCTAGAACAATGCTGGTTGAAGATTTTGTAGTATTTGTAGCACAATCAGTTAATTGGCTCAGATCACTTGGTTTGCTCGGCTCATTTACTTGAGTTTCCTTCAGAACCACTGTGTTTTCCTCCCCCAGACTTGATGATGAATTCCACTCAGGTATGGGCGCAGGATCATGAGTGGGATCATTATGTGCAATAAATATGCGAATTACTTTGCTGTCAGCATGTTTGTTAAACATTCCAAGCATGTCTTTGTCTGTTTTGATTTCGAGATGCAATTTTGATTGAGCACATAAGTAATAAATTTGGACTATGTCATTGTAACCACATGGATAAGATGTCAACAGATCATCAAGAAAGTATTTGAAATTTATGGTGTCTGAATCAATCACTTTTGTGAAGCTATATGCCACGAATTCAGGTCTACATGTGTTACCAAACACTCTGATTTCAAGAAAAAAGCTTGTTTGGGGATCCATCCTACATATGAAGTGACCATCAGAGAGATCTAATGCAATAGGATAACAAACTAGGATAGGAATCACATACGACAACACATAATAGAAAACTCACCCGTCCTCAAGCCAGGCAGGTCGTCCTTCCCTTGTGCCTGCCATCGTCTCCCTCTATTCGTCGCACACGCGCAGAGCTCGCCGCTCGTGTGCCTGCGGCTCGCGCCCCGGCCGCCCGCCGCTCGCGCCCCAACCGCCCGTCGCTCTAGCCTGCTTCTTGCGCCCGCCGCTCGCGCCCCAGCTCGCTCGCCGCGCGACGCCACTCGTGAGCTCGCCGACTGCCGCTCACGCCCGCCGCTGGCGTGGCCAGCGCTCGCGCGTCCGCTGCCTGCCGCGCGCGCCCGCGACCGCACCTCCTCCTCAACCTCTACACGAGCGCATCTTCTTCTCCACCCCCACTGCTCAACGTATGCATCTGGATTTGGGGGCTAGGGTTTCGGTGTTTTGAGGAAAGAGGCAAGAAGCAGCCATCGACTTGGGTGTATGGGTCGGGCTGACTAATCTGGCCATTTTCTTCACCATGGGGCAAGGTGGTCATATTTTCAAAATACTGACAATTTTTACTACCATAACGACACATGAATGAAAAGGTAGTCACGGTGGTGGTACACGAGGGTGCAAAAACTTAAACCGATGGCACACAAGGATGCAAATTTTTTTAGGCACAAATCGAGAATTTTGGTAATTTTCAGTGACATAGTAGTATTATATTTCAAATGATACTAACCGGGAAGGTCAACATCTCCCGTTACACTCAGTCCCATCTATATTTCTTGTGCCATTAAGCTGTAGAATGGTAAGGATTGAGTCTATAGTTGATTATACTCTCTTTATATTAGAAAAATAATTTGTTTTAAACATTATTTGTAATACTAATGAATCATTAATTAGTAGATAATTTTTTCCAAATGCTCTTATTAAATAGCCTGTTGGATTCAGCTATTTCATAACGATGTGTGTGTGTGGGAGGGGGGAGGGGGCTGGCTAGCAGCTTCATTCTCAAGTCTCGAGGTCTTGAGTTTAATTCCCTATATCCATAAAAGCTCATTTTTTTTATACTGAGAGTTAAAAACACATGGGTATCTGTCCATAAGTGTGAAAAGTTTCTAAAACAAATTAATTTGTGAACAACTAGCCATAAGGTCAAAACGAATTTTTTTTTAATATGAAGGGAATACATATCATTCCGTTTTTTTTTCATCAATATGGTTGCACAAAACAGTCATTATTAGTACAAGTTTGGTGACAATTAATTATCACCTCACAATCCACGAATAAGTGTACCAATGGCCTCAAAGGGGTCATTCGCCGAAAAAAAAAGAGAGAGAAGAAGATGTCCTGAGAGAATTAAAACCGAGAGCGCCTCCGACTCTCCTCCCCGCCGCCCGCCGGCGGCTGCCACGCCAAACCCAAACCCTCTGCACCAATGCGGGCACCGCCCGCCTCTTCCTGGCGCCGACACGCCGCGGCGGCGGCAACCTCCACCACACCCCGAACCTTCCTCTTCCTTCTCCCGGTTCTCCTCCTCCTCCTCTTCGTCCTTTCCAGGGCCCCAGATCTCACCTTCTCCGCCGCCTCCACTGCCGCGCCCCTGTCCTCCAACCGCCTCCTCGGCCAGGCCCGCCCCTTCGACTGCTACACCTCGCCGCAGGCCTCGCCGGTCTTCGCCAGCCTCGTGGAGGGCGTGCCCCGCCCCTTCTTCTACTCGCTCGCCGACATGGGCGCGCTCCCCGACCGCCCTCACAAGAACATCGCACGCCTCCTCAAGGGCAAGCGATTCCGTAAGCCCGACATCTCCGAGACCATCCAGGAGCTGCTCGGCGGGGAGGTGGGGAGGGGCTCCGGTGGCGTGGTGGTGGACGTCGGGGCCAATGTCGGCATGGCGTCGTTCGCGGCCGCCGTGATGGGGTACCGGGTGGTGGCGTTCGAGCCCGTGTTCGAGAACCTGCAGCGGATTTGCGACGGCGTGTACCTCAACCGGGTGCAAGACCGGATTGTGGTGTATCACGCGGCAGCTTCTGATCGAGTTGGGAACATCACTATGCATAAGGTAATGTAAAGGTTCTCAGCCTAGTGTTCATGATTAATCCACAGTCCTGCTGCTTATCGGTAAATAGTTTTCGTGTTAGCTATATTTAAGCCTGTCGATTTGATTTTCCCGAACTGGTTAACTCATGGTCAGACACAACTCAATGTGAGTTTTCTGGTTGCCCAGGTGATTGGCCGACTCGACAACAGTGCTATATCTGCAACTGGTGCAAAGTTAGCTTTTAAGTCTAATGAAGATATTGCGCTTGAGGTTGCTACAATTCCATTGGATGAAGTCATTCCAGATTCTGAGCAAGTTCGTATGATTAAAATTGATGTCCAAGGTTGGGAATACCATGTTCTGAGAGGTGCATCAAAATTGCTTTCAAGAAGGAAAAGTGAAGCTCCGTACCTTATATATGAAGAAGATGAACGCCTGCTGCAGGCAAGCAACAGCAGCGCACAGGAGATAAGGGCATTTCTCACTAGTGTCGGATACAATCACTGTACACGGCGTGGCACGGATGCTCACTGTACAAAACAGTAGACAAATAGATTTCCAACTATTCCTTTGATTCTACTAAGCTTAGGTGTATGTTACCATGAATCAACTATGATGTCCGGAGCTATAGGAAAAGCAGATGTTGTCCCTTTGTCAGTCACCAGACCAGAGGTTAGACATTAGACTTGTATCCAAATAGTTGGGTTACCTTAAATTTCATGGTTTCCTTGCATTTTTAGCCATGATAGCATAACTTTTTCTATTAGAATTTTGTTTCTTCTTGTGATTCTATATATGTCCTCGTTGGACATCATAAATATTTCCCCTGTTTTCTTCCAGTTAGTTTCAACATAATTTTTGCCTTAAAGGTGAGATCTTAGGAACCAGACTTTTTATGGGTAGCACGAATAAATGTTTTAAAAAGAACTGGTTGATGCCCACATCTAGGTGATTAACTGTTTTCAAGAGAGTAGATAGTTTGGCTAATCTTACTTTATTTTAGAATCATTTAATACACCATATTCCGGACATATAATGAGTTTTTATCAGCATTTGCCCATATTGGACCTTGAATAAGAAAATACACTATTGTCCTGTTTACAATTTCTGCAGAATTTCACCATCTATCTCAACCCAAGGTATATACGCAATCTTTGGCCAGTCAGCACCGTGTTGTTTTACGAGCCTTTCCTTGAGCTGTGAGTGACAGAGGGCAACTTCAATCTTTCTGAGGGATAGAGGCAAAGGTCCCTCTGGTAGTGACTCCAGCTCAGGGCAGTTCCATAAGACCAACTTTTCTAGGGACTCCATGCTCGACAATGTGGAAGGAAGTGATCGCAGATTTTTGCAGCCACTTATGCTTAGGTTCTGGAGTGACTTGAGCTTTCGGAGAACATTGCCATCATCTGCACTAAAGCAGGTGATCTCTGAGCAGTCTTGGATGTCTAAACTCTCAATAAGCTCAAGCTTTTCTCTTAGAAGTGGCCATTTGAGTATTGTTATTTGATCAGTAATAATGCTTCTGAGTGGTCCAAAGTCTGGCGTGATGTCATCGGTCATTTGTGATGATAATCTAGCAAGTAATGTTGGACAGTTGAATATGCAAAGAGATGAAACATTCAATCTGGAAGTTGAAAAATGTGCCAACTTTACATCATGATGGTATGGTACCCAGTATCCTTTCCTTGCAGTTGTTATCTCTGTAAGGTTAGGAGGTATTGGAGGCAGCACTCTGAGCTTCTTGCAATCTTTAATCACAACGTTGCGGAGGTTCCTCATTGTCTGCCCCCTCCATAACCACTGATTCAATTCTGGTATCTCGTCAAGCACCAGCTCCTCTAGTGAGTGAAATGGCACATGTTGGCTGCCGCTGCCATATACCTCTGGACCTATCTGCCTAAGCATTCTCAAACGCTGCAACCATATTGTTCTGACAGAGGAAAGTTGACCCAGTGGTGGAAGCTGCTCCCAAGCATTGCAGCCACTTAGGAAGATAAGCTCAAGATTACATAGCCATTTGCTCTCAAGCCAGTTGGGGAATTTGACTCCCATCCAACCCATGATGTCTAGTCTCTTCAGATTTTGATGTGGTTGGAGTGCTTCTAGTACGTCCTCTTCGCTTTTTGCATTGACCTCATTTCGGCTCAATGCCCACATGAGCTGTAGCATAGATAACTGATCCTTCTTACACAACATTGCTTCCTTCGCCTCATTCGGACTTTCGACATTTTCAATATTTCTTATCTGCAACGATCCTTGAAGTTCTAGTAGATTCCCAAGCTGAATTATGCTGTGCGGTTCCTCTTTGGTAACCTTGAAAATTGGCAATCTCTGAAGGTATTTCAGCCTACCGATTTCTTGTACTGTGGAAACAATCTTATTAGCTGCTAAGAGATGTCGTAGATTGACCAAGTTATTCATTCTGTAAGGCAATTTTTCAAGTCTGCAACCTGATACGTTAAGAACCTGTAGGTGGAAGAGTTTGCACAAGGATTCTGGAAGTGTGTTGATGGTACTCGATGAGATATTTAGGTACCGGAGATGCACACATTGTCGTATGCTGTCAGGAAGTCTCTCCATCCTGCATGCTGATAAATCCAACACCCGAAGGCTTTGTATGTTATTGAAAACTACTGGGGGTATAGAAACAGTCATTGGAGGCCCTGTTCTGCTAGTAAAGAAAATGAGTGTGCGCAGATTCTTGTATGGGATTGTCTCATCAAGTGCTGAAAGGCCATCTAGATGGATGCTCAGATGGCGTATTGAGGGTGGGATCCTTGTCCATTTATCACCTCCTATTCTGAAGCATTCTTGAGTTCCAACTGATATAGCAAGTTCATAAATCACAGGAGGCATCACATAGTAGGTGACAAATTCTTTCTTCTGAATGGTGAAGAACGATTGATTACATAGATCATGTATGTATTCCTTCCCAATGTCCTCCATTCTCATGCATCCATCAGGCTGTACAAAACCTTGTGCTATCCACAGTAGGATCAGCTGCTCAGCTTCAAACTCCCAGTCCCTAGGGAAGATGCTGCAATACGCAAAGCATTGCTTCAAGTGTGGTGGCAGTTTTTCATAGCTACTTCGTAAAATTGGCATAATGTCCTCCCATACTGAATTTCTCAGTAGGACTTTTTCCCACTCATTGACACTGTATTTACACCTGAGGTGTCCAGCTACCACCTTTGCAGCAAGAGGAAGACCACTAACTTTCTGAGCAAGTTTCAATCCAATGTGCTCCAATTCTGAGTTGATGTTCTGATTTGTCTCATCAAAAATAGACGTCTTCATCAGGGACCAGCAATCACTAACTAGCAAGGGCTCCAAACTAACTATATTAGACGATTGTAACATTACTGCCACCATCTTGGACCGGGTTGTCATAAGTATCTTGCTCCCCTTTTCACTGGCCTGTAGAGGAGCTAACAGCTTCTGCCAGTTCTCTTGTTCCATTGCCGTTGTTATGTTCTCATTTTTCCAAACATCGTCTAAGACCAAGAAGAATCGTTTTGACGCAAGCCTTGCCTTCAACGCCACTTGAAGTCTATTGAAATTTGTTGTGCCATCATGCCTGAAACGACTGCTAGAAGCTGACTCCAACATTTCTTTTGTGACCCTGAACTCATCAAAGAGATCAGTAACACAGATCCACATTCTCACATCAAAGTTGTCTTTTATTCTAGTGTCGTAGTACACATGCTGTGCTAGAGCAGTCTTGCCTACGCCACCTACCCCAACTACAGAGACTATAGAAACTGGATTATCATATTGATAACTTAATAGAGTGTTTACTAACCATTCAGCTTCAGTGTCCCGTCCAATGATTTTTCCATGGGATAATGAGCTAGTCATGATGTAGCGATTGTTGCTTCTAATGTTCCTTGGTAGGCTGAGGGCTTCGCTAACTCCACTTGCAACCTGCTCAATACGCTCCAACAGATTTAGCAGCGTATTCTTTACCTTGGCTGATCTATCCCAACATGGCTCCATGACAGGAGACGGAGTACCTTGGTTACGGAATTGGGAATGCATGAATGCGATTGGACCACTGCTCTCATTTGCACTGGATTCATCCATTTCATTGTGGAGACGGTTGTACTCGAGCTTGTCTAGGAGATCCTCTGCATCATACATGACATCTCGGAGCTCCTGCATCCATGGAAGGGAGCCGTAGGTGAGTGCCTGAACCAGCTCAGTTCCATTGATGACTGACTGTGTGCGAAGCAAAGCAACACGAATCCTATCCAGCTCATGCTCGATGCCACAGTCGGCTGCCCACTTCCGAAGCTGGCAAGATAGATACTTATCGAAGATAACCTGGATAAACCAGCCACCTACAGTCAGGCAGCTAGAGATGTCCATTTATATTATTGAGGCCTCTGTATTAAAGGATTTTCATAGGACAAACATGAGCTCTCTTTCCTATTGGATTTGGTCTTGTAGCATCCTTTGGAACGAAGGATTGGGGCATGACAAAAGCACGGGAAACAACCCTTTAGAAAATTGTAGGATCTGAAGCATCCACTAGGACCTCATTTTCGTCGAGATCCTGGCAACAGAAGCTCATAATCGCAATACCAGATGGTTGTAGTCTTTCAGCTCCCGCCAGGTCACGCGAATAAGCGCCCGGTTGCCCGGCTGTGCCCGCCTGCCGCACAGGCGCACAGCGCGTACTCGAGCTCGACGTCTTCACTTCCAGCACACCGCGTGCCCGCGCGGCGCGAGGTCGATCTCCTTGCCGCCTGCCTGCCGCACAGCGCATGCTCAAGTTCGAGACCCTCGCTGCCCAAGCACCAAGCAGCGCGAGATCGAGCTCAGCACAGTCGCCACTCGTCAAATGGAGTGAAGAGATAAGAACATTGATTAGGAGGAGGACGAGGCATCTAGGGCCGGCTGAAGTGGAGAGGCGCGCGGTGGAGAGGGAGTCGTGCGACTTGGGCCACGTGGGCCTTCGGGCGACATCATCCTGGGCCGTCGTTCCTTACCATCAAAACCGTCTTCAATTCCTGGGCTCGAGCTCTAGTGATTGGGCCCTTGTACATCGTCGTCTCGTTAGAAAATGGATCCGTAACTCGAGGAGGCGCGACGACGAGAGGTGGAGGCGTGACAGCTTGGTTTGGCGCGCCATCTTTCGTCGTCATTATTCGTATGTCGTTGATGTCCTCATCATCCTCCCCTTCTTGAAGTGAAGTCGTCCTCGACGGCAACTCATCATCCTCACCCAAGTATGGTTTCAAATCTGCAACATTAAAACTAGTGGAAACACCAAACTCCATGGGCAAGTCAAGAACATAAGCGTTATCGTTAATCTTGGTTAGCACTTTAAAAGGACCAGCAGCACGAGGCATCAGTTTAGAACGACGCAAAGTAGGAAATCTATCTTTACGCAAGTGCAACCAAACCAAATCACCAGGTTCAAAAGAAATATGTTTTCTACCTTTACTACCAGCAACTTGATACTTTTTATTAGCAATGGCAATGTTGTGTTGTGTTTCTTCATGCAATTGTTTCATGTGATCAATATGAGCAAGAGCATCAAGATGTGGTTCATCCTCAGCATCAATAGCAAACAAATCAATAGGCGCCTTAGGAACATAGCCATAAACAACCTCAAAAGGACACATCTTAGTGGCAGAATGTGTAGCACGATTATAAGCAAATTCAACATGAGGTAAACAATCTTCCCAGCGTCTCAAATTTTTATCTAAAACAGCTCTAAGCATAGCAGACAAAGTTCTATTTACTACCTCAGTTTGCCCATCAGTTTGAGGATGACAAGTAGTACTAAACAGCAGCTTAGTTCCTAATTTATTCCAAAGAGAACGCCAAAAATGACTAAGAAACTTAGCATCACGATCAGAGACAATTGTTTTAGGAATTCCATGCAATCTAACAATCTCTCTAAAGAACAATTCAGCAACATTTGAGACATCATCAGTTTTATGACAAGGTATAAAGTGAGCCATTTTAGAGAAACGATCAACAACCACAAAAATACTATCCCTCCCCTTCTTAGTGCGAGGCAATCCCAAAACAAAATCCATCGAAATATTAAGCCAAGGAGAAGAGGGAACAGGCAAGGGCATATACAAACCATGATTACCCAAACGAGATTTAGCTTTTTGACATGTAGTACAGCGTGCAACAAGGCGCTCAACATCACGGCGCATCCGTGGCCAAAAGAAATGGTCGGCCAACACCTCATGTGTCTTGAAAACTCTGAAGTGACCCATAAGACCACCTCCATGCGCCTCCTGTAACAACAAAAGACGAACCGAGCTAGCTGGAATACACAGCTTGTTAGCACGAAACAGGATCCCATCCTGCATATGAAATTTGCTCCAAAGTTTGCCATCCTTACAATGCATCATAAAGCTTGCAAACCAAAGATTTTAAAGTCTAATTGGGACAGCATCATATAACGACGAGACAAAGCATCGGCAATCACATTTTCCTTCCCGTTTTTATGTTTAATGATGTATGGAAAAGATTCAATAAATTCAACCCATTTAGCATGTCGACGATTCAGATTAGTTTGGGTTCTAATATGTTTCAAAGCCTCATGATCAGAATGAATAATAAATTCGTGAGGCCATAAATAATGCTGCCATGTTTGCAAAGTTCTTACTAAAGCATAAAGTTCTTTATCATAAGTGGAATATTTAAGAGCAGCACCACTTAACTTCTCACTAAAATAAGCAACGGGTTTATGATCTTGCAACAAAACAGCATCCAAACCAATTCCACTAGCATCACATTCCAATTCAAACACTTTATCAAAATTAGGCAATTGTAAGAGAGGAGTATGAGTTAACCATTCCTTTAAAGTGTTGAATGCGTCGTCTTGTGGTGCGTCCGACTCAAATGGCGCATCCTTCTTGGTCAGCTCATGTAATGGTGCAGCAATAGAACTGAAATCCCGCACAAAACGACGATAGAAGCTTGCAAGACCAAGAAAACTGCGAACCTGTGTGACCGTCGTCGGTTGGGGCCAACTCTGAATGACGTCCACCTTGCTGCTATCGACCTCAATGCCCTGTGGAGTAACAACATATCCAAGAAACGAAACACGTTGCGTGCAAAAAGTGCATTTTTCCATGTTCCCAAACAAGTGAGCAGCACGCAAAGCATCAAAAACAGCACGCAAATAATCTAAATGCTCATTCATGGATTTGCTGTATATAAGGATATCATCAAAATAGACAACAACAAATATTCCAATGAAAGGCCGAAGAACTTCATTCATTAAGCGCATAAAAGTGCTAGGAGCATTAGACAATCTAAACGGCATAACCAACCATTCATACAAGCCAAATTTAGTTTTAAAAGCCGTTTTCCATTCATCTCCTAATTTCATTCTTATTTGATGGTAACCACTACGCAAATCAACCTTAGAGAAAATTGTGGCACCACTAAGTTCATCAAGCATATCATCAAGGCGTGGTATAGGATATCGATAACGAATTGTAATATTGTTAATTACACGACAATCTACACACATACGCCAAGAACCATCTTTCTTAGGAACAAGCAAAACAGGAACCGAACAAGGGCTGAGAGACTCACGAATGTAACCTTTATCAAGCAATGCCTGCACTTGACGCTGAATTTCTTTCGTCTCTCTAGGATTTGTGCGGTACGGGGCGCGATTAGGAAGCTGTGCGCCTGGAATTAAATCAATCTGATGTTCTATGCCACGAATAGGAGGAAGACCCGGCGGCAATTCAGTGGGAAAAACATCTTTATAGACCTGCAAAAGGTTAGCAACAGCAGGAGGAATATGCAACATAGGCGCCTCATCTAGTGAAACAAGCATACGAGAGCAAACTAGCACATAGCAAAGCAGATTAGCATCATGTAATTCATCAAAATCAGCACGTGTAGCAAGCAAGATAGGGTTATTCAATTTGATCTCATGTTGAACAGGTGCAACAGGAGGCGATGTAACCAATTTTGTAGCTTTTGTCACTCGAGCAATATCATCTTTAAGAACTTGTTCAGGTGTCATAGGATGAATAACAATTTTCTGACCCTTGAACATGAAGGAATAATAATTGGAACGACCATGATGAACACTATCAACATCATATTGCCAAGGACGGCCAAGCAACAAAGAGCATGCTTCGATTAGAACAACATCACAATCTACAAAATTAGAATAGGCGCCAAGAGAGAAAGAAACATGTACCGAGCGCGTTACCTTTATTTTGCCGCCATCATTATGCCATTGAACGTGATAAGGATGTGGATGCTTCCTTATTGGCAATGACAACTGCTCCACCAAGGTCGTACTAGCCAAATTGTTGCAACTGCCACCATCGATGATTATACGGACCGCTCGTTCTTGCACAACGCCTTTGATATGAAAAATGTTGTGGCGCTGATGCTTTTCATCCTGAACGACCTGTGTACTAAGAACACGCTGCACAACAAGAGTGGCATACCTGTCGGCGGCACTAGAGTCGACATGAAGCTCCGTATTATCTGCATGATTAGTGGCAAGCATAATCTGCTGAATATCCTCAGAATCACTAGCAGAAGAATACCCACCGTCGTCACGAATCAACATAGTTCGTTTATTTGGACAATCGCGTATCACATGACCAAATCCTCGGCAACGGTGACACTGAATATCACGAGCTCGTCCAGACGACGAGGAGGACGGCACGAACGAGGCAGATTTGGCCGTGGATGGAGCACTCGACTTGGACGTGGTCGAGGAGTGGTCGCGCGACGTGGAAGGAGGTGTCGACCGTGGAGCTGAAGGCGTCTTGGACCCTACAAAAATGTTAGGTCTTGACGAAGATTGTCGATCCTGCACTTCACGTTCAGCTTTACAAGCATATTCAAATAAGGTGGTCATATCATCATAATGCTTATAATCAAGAATATTCTGAATTTCACGATTTAACCCACCCCTAAAGCGAGCCATAGCAGCATCATCCAGTTCAACTAAACCACAGCGAATCATACCCTTTTGCAAAGCTTGATAATAATCCTCTACGGAAAGTGATCCTTGTTGAAAATGCTGCATTTGATTAAGCAAATCTCTAGCATAATATGATGGCACAAAACGATGACGCATAGCAGCTTTTAATGTCGTCCAAGTGGCTGGAATATTATCAGGATATCTTTGTCTATACTCACGCCACCAAAGTAAAGCAAATTCAGTAAATTCACTAATAGCAGCCTTAACTTGTAAATTAGCAGGAATATCATGGCATGTAAATTTTTGTTCAACCTCTAGTTCCCAATCAAGATAAGGACCCGGATCATATTTGCCATTAAAAGTGGGAATACGAAATTTTATTTTGGCAAAAGAATCATTAATAGGAACACGTACCCTACGAGCACGACCACGGCGATTGTCGTCATCCTGCTCGGTGTCGGCGCCGTAGTCACGTGCATGTTGCAACTCCGTGAGCTGCGTCGTCATGGTCCCAAGCTGCGTCGACATGGCCTCAAGACGAGTCATGATAGTCGCGAGCGTGGTGCGGGCAGCCGTATCAGCAAGGTCCAGTTGATCAAAACGCTCATTCGACGAAGTGACCGTAGAGTCAAGTCTCTCGTGCATCGTCTTCATGTCGTTTTGTAGACCATCTACCTGTGCCTGGACATCCTGGAGGGCGAGCTCCTCCAACTTCGAGCTGTTTTCTGCCATAGAAACACAAGCAATACAAAAAGCGGGATCCTACAACGAGAGGTGAGTGGTGGATGAAAAGCTCAATCAAAAAGCTGTATGAAATTCTTACCCGTCCTTACCAAGCACGCAAGCGTGAACTGCAACCACAGGTAAAACCGGTGGAAGATTGGTGGAGCGATTGCGTGGTGAAACAAAAACCTGCTCGTAGTAGAAAATTTGTGGGGCTAGGAGGCTGCACTCAATCCAAGGGTTAGCACAATTCAAACAATAACTGCAAAGCTGAATAATGGTGCTAAACGCGAAAAGATTGCTGCCGGTACAAGTGCATGAGGAAGGAAAAAGGATCAAAACAAAGTGCAGCAAGAACGCGTCGCCTGTGTTGGTCGGCCGCTCTTTTTTTTTCTCTTTTTTTTCTTTTTTTTTCTTTTTTTTTCTTTTTTTAAATACTTTTTGCTGAAAATATAAATAATGAGACCTCAAATAAGCAATTAAGCACAAGCACTTTCTCTCTCTCTCTCTCTCTCTCTCTCTCTCTCTCAAGAGTAGGAACAAACGAAACCGAGCAGACACAAACATAGGGCGAGGCGAGCGGGTCACGACGTAACCGAGTAGGACTCGATCAGCGAGGCGAGCGGGACACACGAAACCAAACAGAACTAAACACAGGGCGAGGCGAGTGGGTCACGACGTAACCGAGTAGGACTCGATCGTCGAGGCAGTGATTGACCCGGACTCACGGTGCAGTGGGAAAATTTGGCAAGCGAGACGGGGTAAACAGATGCGGCGGAAAGCAAACTATGGTGGTGAAAACACGCGGCACGACGGAAGGATACGACGATGATAGGAAGAAAACGATGAAACACAGTGTGACAGCAACGATCAAAAGTGAAAGCACAAAAACTCAACAACGCAAATTATTGAACGAAAGTGCAAGGCTCAAACCCGTACTGGGGTAAACTTTTTTTGTTGTAGTTTTCTTTTTATGTGGACTTGGATAAAACTCACCGAGAAACACTGGAATCTGATACCACTTGATAGGTGTAGAGTGCCCGATCTTTCGGCGAGTGGAGATAACTTCGATTTGGTGGATGTTGACCCTCACGATCCGACTACGACGAGCAAGCCGAAGCGCCAATGCAATCGCTGAACCAACTTCCGGAGGATATTAACCTTGCGGTAAATAAGATCAACCTGATCACGAGGATCAATTCTTACGCGCAATCGAAGAACGAGCAAGAATTAGAGGCGAGCAATCTGATGTATTGCACGAAGGTGGAGTTCTGAATTCACGTCGAGAGACGGATGTATAGCTAAGCTAAACTTAAAACAAAACTCAAAGATTACAAGGGGCGCAGCCCTTGACTATATAGGGGGAGGACGAGGCATCTAGGGCCGGCTGAAGTGGAGAGGCGCGCGGTGGAGAGGGAGTCGTGCGACTTGGGCCACGTGGGCCTTTGGGCGACATCATCCTGGACCGTCGTTCCTTAGCATCAAAACCGTCTTCAATTCCTGGGCTCGAGCTCTAGTGATTGGGCCCTTGTACATCGTCATCTTGTTAGAAGATGGATCCGTAACTCGAGGAGGCGCGACGACGAGAGGTGGAGGCGTGACAGCTTGGTTTGGCGCGCCATCTTCCGTCGTCATTATTCGTATGTCATTGATGTCCTCATCACAGGAATTATGTGCAAGAAAACCACAGAAAAGTTTTCTTTGATGGTATTTTTGGAGGAATTTTAGAGGGTCGAAAGCATCAATCCATCATCATTTTTTCAGGGCATAGGGGTTAGGGTGTGTTTGGTTGGGCTTTTTCTGGCTTTGGCTTTTTAGAAAAGTCAAAAAGCCAACCAAAGGTGTTGACTGTCAGAAAAAGGTAAAGACAAAAACAACTTTTGCCTAGTTTATTTTTAAAAGCAGGTTAAGAGGTGCTTTTTTGGGCTTTTGCTTTCACAAGTTTAAAGAAATTACCCTCATACATATATACATACACATAGAAATATATATTCACACACACATATATATATAATATAATATTATATTATAATATATATATTACAAATATTATATATAATTATATACATTATATATATATACTATAAATAATAAATACAATATATGTATATATTAAAAAATGTTTTCAATTGTTTTTTAATTAAAAACTTTTTGAATTTGTAAAAACTTTTTGAATGTTTAAATAACTTTTAAAGAATCTTTTTAAATTTTTAAAAAACTTTTTAAGTTTAGAAAATATGTAGTAGAATGAAAATTTTAAACAAATTAAGATGAATTTTTGAAATTACATATAAATTTGAATAAATAACATATTATTTTACAGTTATCACCTCACAGTCACTTTTTCACAGTCGTTTTCACCAAACGGCTTTCAACTTTTTCATAGCTCATATCTCACAACAGCTTTTTTCATAGCTCACAGTCCACAACAGCTTTTTTCACAGCCACAGCCAAACCAAACACACCCTTAGTCGCCTGACCAGGGGCTAGCCCCTCTGGTCCTTTGCTCTGGCTGGTGGGCTCCACTAGTGGTGGCCCACAAGAAAGAAAATATGTTTCGAAGAAAAACATTCTCAATCTTTCTATAAATCCAAAATCTCAAAAATATAAACTCCAAAAAGTTCCTTTTTTTTTAATTGGGTTGGAATAAATTCCAACATGCAGTGAAAAATCCAAATATGCAAATTGAAACAAAAAAAGTTTTGAAAAGAGAAATATGGATATATACCCTTTAACCTGTCTGCGAGGGTTCACTAACTTTGAGTCTGACGGACGAGACTTTCTCTCCTTTGTTGTTTAGCTTGTTGTCGACGCATCCTTGTCCGGAGATGACGACATAAATGTCTTCTTTAGCCGTCACACCTTTTTCACCTTCTTGGGTAGTATGGATAAAGGATTATTTTATACCGGCTGCTTCTTTGCCTAGAGCCCAGGCGTGCTTGTTGCCTTCTTCTTCGGAGCGACAAGAGTGGGGTTCTCTTGTGTAAGAAGTTTAGCATGAAGTGCACTAGGTTGTCTCTTCTTGGCCTCACTTCTACTTCCTTTATGTTCTACGGGTTCGGCCCAAACTTAACTTTGACCATGGAGCATTGTTCCACTCTTGGTTGGAAGTCAAATTTCTCCTCCTTGCCATTAATGTTGAGGCGGGTTACTCCGGTCCTGACATCAATTTGTCCGTTTGCAGTGCTTAAGAATGGCATCCCTAGGATGAGCGGCGTTCTCTTGTCAATATCCATATACACCATAAAATCCATAAGGACAAAACACCCACGGATCTGCACCAGGATATCTTCTGTAATCCCTGCGGGATACCGCACTGACAAGTCCGCTAGCTATAGCTGCATCGGAGTGGGGGCTAAGTCTATGAAGTTCAGCTTGTCGAAGACGACCCTTGGCATGACACTGATGCTGGCTCCAAGATAACAAAGTGCTTGATCAAAGGATTCTGTCCTAAATGAGCATGAGATTGTGGGATAGCCGGGATCCGTCTTCTTCTCAAGAAGCAAGTTGAGTATAGCGGCGTTACACTCTTCTGTACGCTTGATGATATCTATGGTGGGCATCAGACGCTTGTTGCTCAACATGTCCTTGAGGTAGCGAGCATAGGTTGGAACTTGCATCGCGTCCACCAAAAGCATTTTGGTGTGGATATTCTTGATAACTTCAACAAAGCGGGCAAATTGTTCATCCACAGTAGGCTTCCTATTTCTATGGGGAAACAACAGAGTGCTTGGGTCGTAAAACTCGTGCGGAGCCATCTTCCCGTTATGAATCACTTCATCTTCAATGTCATCAGAGGGTCCATCCTTCTTCTCACTAGCTACCCCTGCATTGTTAGGATACGGCGGGTCACGAGTTGACTTACCTCCATGCATCGTCACCACATTAACATTTTTTGTGGTAGATTTGGGTTGCCCCGAAATTTGTCCACAGTCCAAAACAGGCAAAGCAGCGGCTATTTGAGCTAGTTGAGTTTCAAACATTTTATTAAAACTAAGCTGTCTTCTAAAGGAAGAAGAAAGGCCTTCTAACTTAGCATTAATGCACTCTAAGCTCTTGTCAGTGGAGGCAGACTTTTTACTATGATTTTCATTAATTTTAGTTTGGCCCAAGACAAAATCTTTCAAGGAAGGCTGGTGAAGATTGAAAGAATTATTGAAATAACCATTCTTACCTCCTTGATAGGGGCGTGGTTGTCACCCCTGACTTCCTTGAGGGCGATACCCTCCGAACAATCATTGTTCGAATGTCCCGTGTTTCCACAGACCTCGTACGTCATGTGATGGTCCATAGCTTGTATAGTTCCCATAAGGCTGGGGTCGTCGTGGATGTCGAGCTGCTTCAAGATAAGGTCCACTTTTGTGGCGAGCATGTACATCTCTTTGACGGTGTGCATGCCCCACGCACGTGGCTGGATTGGCTCATCATTCCTGCCTTGATTGGAGACCATCTTCTCAATCAACTCGGTTGCCCGATTGACGATGAGTGAGAAAAAGGCTCCTCCAGCGACGACATCAATGTGCTGACTGTTTGAAGCTGTCAGTCCATTGTAGAAGTTCTGGATAACAAGCCACTTATCCATTCCATGACAATAACAGGCCTGGATATAATCCTAAAGCCTTTTCCACACTTTTGGTATTGTTTCTCCAGTCGCCTGCAGGAAACTTGAAATTCTTCCTCGTAAGGAGTTGGTTTTACCCCACGGGAAGAACTTCACGAGGAACGCAGAGGAGCATTTCTCCCAAGTGTTGACAACCTCCTTGTTGGCATAGAACCACTGCTTGGCCTTGCCTAGCAGTGAGAACGGGAACAAACGGAGCCTAATGGCATCTGGAGCCACGTTCTTTATGATAAAGGTGCTGCACAACTTGAAGAATTGCTGCAAGTGAGCGCTGGCGTCCTCATTGGCTTTCTCACAGAATGGGCTAGCCTGCACCATCATGATCAGACTGGTCTTGATCTCAAAGTTTCCATCCTAGATGTCAATATCGGGCCAAGTGAGCACGTTACTGGCAGAGGCAGCGGAATAGTCCTTAAGTGCCTTCTCATCCATTGGCCTGGATCTTGGTGTTGCGGCAATGACTGGTTGATCTGCTAGCTTAAAACTTCAAGGAGAAGAGACGTCTACTTTTCCTTAAAACTCTTTCCAGATTCTCCGGTAGATCAAAACCGGTCATGCACTACCCTCTTTTCACATCAAAGGTAGAAAACATACAAGCTTAGCCTGCATAACCAATGAATACCATACAATCAATATTTTTATGTCATTATTAACAAAATATTGTTCTATGCCTTCCCCGACAACGGTGCCAGAAATGCTTGTTGATATTTGCTAAGTTACATCGTCCCTGGCAATGGTGCCAGACATAATTATAAAGATGCACCTCAGTGTCAATAGAGTAAAATCCGTAAGCGCACGGAAAATACCATTGTAGCATTTCACTATTGGATTGCTCCAATAGCTTGTCATTTATAGTTGTACCAAAGGAAGGCATAGCATGAATATATGATTGTTAATAGTAATGTAGACATAAAGATTGGTATTAGTACTCAAAGTTTATAAAATCCCTGCATGCACATAAATCTCCAAGAACAAGTGGAATCTTATTATTCCTAACTAACATGAGGGTATGAAATGCTAAATCTTCCTACTTTTATATGTATGTTGACACTCAAAATTGGTACTTAACAACCGTCAACAGCTGCCAACTGATCATCCACCAAACTGACCCGACCTGTTTCTGGCCCTCTCTTATCATCAGCCCTCTCTTATCATCAGGTCATGGTTGCGGTGTTGCCAGATTCTTCCTATGTAGGAGTGGCAATGGAAAGTCCACCCTACTGCTTGATCGTCCGATGGAAGATGGATCATAGCATCAAGAGTCCCTTCTTTGACTAGATTCCAACACATCCTCCTCTAAACAAGCTAAAGACACGGTAGTATCTAGGATTGTAGGGCAATGCAAAATTACTGGATTCATCGCACGGCCCATCGAGGAATTGAGTAACAAAAATATGTGGTTCCCACAAGGCATGCTGCGCGAGCAGGTTATGCATCAACTCATTCAACCTCTCCGCATACTGCACTACAGTACCAGTCTGCCTTAGCGCACTAAACTATCATAGTGTTTGCTAGAATTCCCTTTTCCAAACCTATAGCACACAACATCTATGAAACTGCCCCAATCAGCACGATGCGATTCTGGCTAGGATCAGAACCAGATTGCAGCACTACCAGTAACATGCATCGACGCAATGTTCACCCACAGCTCCGGTCCTACCCCAAACTCTAAAAAATAAGCCTCACACTTGAAATGTCAGGTTCTAGGATTCAACCCCTCGAAACCAGGAAAGTCCATGCGTGGCGGAAACACTGTCTGTCCCTGTTGACGGTTGTTAAGTACCAATTTTGACCATCAATATACCTATAAAAGTAGGAAGGCTTAGCATTTCATACCCGCATGTTAGTTAGGAATAATAAGATTTCACTTGTCCTTGGAGATTTATGTGCATGCAAGGATTTGATATAAAAGAAGTGGAGAAATGGAGCATAATCTGGGAAAACACCATTCTAGCCAATAGGACGGTGCCAACTGGACTTCCCTCGGATTGCATAGGATTCCTCCGAAGAACACCGACTTAAAATACAAGAGGACCCACCTGTCTATCACCCCGAGGAAGCACAGGGCTAGAGGCCTCACTCCTTGGTCGGGCGACCTGGTCCTGAGGCGGTTCAGCCTCCCCTTCCACGTGTCACTCCCTTAGCTCTTTGGCAAAGTCGGTGGCCCGAGGTTCCATGGCGGCTACTCTCCAGTACCAACCTATGGGCGCTATATAAAGAAGGGGAGAGCTCCACTCCAACACACACACTCAAGAGTTACTCATTTCTCTCTTTCACTTAGTAGTTTCCTAGTCCTACTGGAGTTTAGTTTAGGTGAAGCCTTGCTCAAGTCTCCAAGTCCTAGGAGTACTGGTATAGCTCTTGTATCCTTTCCTTTATTCTCTTGTATTATGACTTTGCTCTATTTAATTAATATAGTTCTTCCATATAGTTGTGCTTATGGTATGTGTTTCTTGTTTGGTTATATATCATATTCATGACATAGGACTTTATGCTTTCATTATGATATAAACTTGCTACCATGTTGTCATGATTGGCATATACCTTGGCTATAGTCTAAATATTATAATGCTAGTTTGTACTTTAGTCTAGTTATTATGCCTCGACATGGGTTTGATATCCAATTAGGTTTCGGGAAGCTCTAGTGTTTGATCTATGCTAGAGTTCTACTTAAATGTGTAAGCGCGGTGCTTAGACAGCTAGGCAGTAGGGGGTGACAACCCTATCTGCCGTTTGTACTCCTCCACGTTCGGTTGCGACGTGTGTCCAAGATGGAGTTGCCTTATGTATGTCGGGCATGAATCCGTACACGAAGTATTGAGTGCATTAGACTATGGCTAGTATAGACTTGCTTGTAATTGTTTGACTATGTGACTATATATGTAGACTAACATTAGAGATACGACTTTGCTCTCCTAACTAAAACTCACTTGAGATTTAGGACCTTTTATTTATCTTTGGGAATCATGCTCTGTGTGTCACACTACCCCTATACTTATATACTTACCCCTATATAAACTCTGAGTACTAATACCAATCTTTATGTCTATGTTACTATTCACATCAATTTATTCATGTTGTGCCTTTCTTTGGCTCATGGCGAGGCTGGGGATGGCATCAACCCCGACAGCTCGTGTGGTCGCAGCTTGAGGACGGGATTCCCGGAGATCTATGTGATTTGCTGCTTGAGCTCGCCCACCTCATTGGCCATAATCGTCATGGTGGACTCCATCTCAGGCTTCCAATTAGACAACGCCAACACTGTCGGCCTGATTTCCTCGACAGTCTTGAGGATCGTGGCACTGGAAGTTGCAAGATCTGACACCGCTTGAGCCAGATCGGTGAGTTGCTTCTCCATCTCTTCGGTCTGGCGTTGCTGCTTCGTCTGGTACACTGGTCTCTTCAGGTAATCGGGCAGCTCCAGGATTGCAACTGCTCTGATACCAATTTGTCACGGCCCTAACTCAAGGGAATCAGCAGGGGAAGGGACGATCGGGGAAGAAGGCTGTAAGGAACGAAGGTGTACCGAGAGGGGGGGGGGGGTGAATTGGTAAGCCGATCACGATTTCGAATACTTCAATTTCACACCACTAGATCCTAGCAATCGTTGCAACCTAACAATTCGAGGAGGCCAAGACCCTACACATACTAGTGTTCATGATCAGTGCAAATGCGTAGTGTCCGGTCTCTTCTCCTTCGATGATTCCAGAGAGCTCTCAAAACTGCTCCTCTCTGTCTCGAGCCTCATCCATAGATGGACCGTCCGGTATGTAGACCGTAATATCCAGTATCTATGGGCCTTCGTGTTGACAGACTCCGCGCAGTCTCCTGTCTGATCTCCTGATGACCATACAATTCGGTCTCTCCAGACCTTCTGTCCGGCCACTCTATCTAGAAGCTGAAACTCCTCATCCTCGCTTAACTTCATTTTCTGGCTTCTTCCAAAGTTCCTTAGCTTCTCCACTGCCACCTAGTGCTTGTGATTTCACTGAGCTTCCATGCACATCACTGACTAGTCGTGACCTAAGAGACATGACCTAGACCCCATTGATAGTCCGATTTTTCCTACGGACTGAAAGTCCTAACAACTAGATAAGTGTTCCCAACACTTTCTCCTAGCTTGTCCTTACCCTTAGTCCATCTTCATCAATCCTTGGACTCCATCAAGCTCATCAAGCTCCATGCTTGTGGTCATTGTCATCAATCGTCAAGGCAACTATTGACACTTCTTAACGTCGCATCAAGAATATCACTATCCCTGGTACGATGCTAGAAATGATTGTTGGCGTTTGTTATGCTTTAAGAATAAAGTAAATTAATCCGCAAGTGCACGGAAGACCATTGTAGCATTTCACCCCGGAGTATTCTAAGGTATCATATTTATTTTCTTCAGGGAAGCTAGGCGTAAGATTATCTTGGTTTAACAAAGATATAACTACAAGAATTATACCAACTGACCAAAGACGGGGGTAAGGATGTTTAATGATAAAAGTGGGGGTAGCAACACAGGAGAAATCCACACTAAGATAAATAAAGAGAACGGTTAAGCTAGCCGGGAGGACAACGAGTCTAATTCTAAGATTCCTAAAATATATCTTCCTAATACATCTAAATCAAGCATCAAATCCTAGTTTCTCGGGTTGAGTGCTTACACCAATTTCTTGGTACATCCTCGAGTCTTTCACCTGTTAGCTCACTTCGGGGCACGAAAACGATCCACTAATATGGGTCGGTAACTAACCTCTGTACTAGTGGGTACGCTATCGCTAGACAACCCTGCTTGAGACTTCTTGAACGTGGTGGATTACTAAAGGGATGGACAGGGCTATCACCACCTACCGCCTACTACATAGCCCGTGGGGACGAATGCAAATCCAGCTAGCGTTAACTTAGGCACCGCGCCTACGCCTTCACTAGATATTCTTTCGTTGGCCTAGCAGAAGAATAGATGGGAAATAACCAAGTCTAAGTCCGAGAAAGAACTAAATCCTAGCCGAGAAACCCATGAACTATGCAACAATGTTTCTTCCTGATAATTGTAACTTAAGGAAATGACTAAGTTAATATAAACACTTGACAAGATATAAATGGGAAATATATTTATATTGATAAAGGATAAGTCTTATAAAAAGAGAAAAAATACAAAACAGCTCATACCAAGACTCTGAAACGATTCTGGAATCTCGAGCGATGCTCTCGACTAGACTCTAACTCCCGACTAACTAACCTACTCTACTAAGCAGCACAAGTAGTGGGAAATGGACTCCTTGATGTGTTTCTTTGTTTCTCTCCCTTTTTTGCTGAATTCCACCTCTATTTATAGGTGGCAATGGGCAAGGGGAAGGTTGGGGGGTACTTGTAGGTGAAGAAGAGTCGATAGGCGAAAGTCCGTCCACCGGGCGGCGGGCAAGGCCGGGCGGCCACGTGTGTCGGGCGGCATGCACCACCGGACGGCAGCTCAGGCCGGGCGGCCCTTGGATCATGTCGGTTCGTGACCGACTCCTCTTGGATGGCCTGGATCTTGTCCCAATGCCGGTTGTTTGGTCGGTTCGCATCGACTCCTTCATTTTGGGACCGGTAGGACTCTTGGGCTTAGTGGGCTGGCTACCCCGAGTAGCAAACCCAGGCCGGGCGGCATGCTACACCGGACGGCGGCCTAGGCCATGCAGCCCTTGGCCGAGTGTCGACCCCCTCCGGGTCTCCCCTTGACTTCTCCCGGTTAGGCCACTTGTTGGCCTTCTTTCCTTGGCCATATTTCATCACTTTTGGTCCGGGATGAGAAACGACATCTCGGTGAAGTGTTTTGCAAAATCGGCCAGGTCGGATGATCAGCATGACAATGATTCCAGTCGATCAGCCGGGTGGCTGATTTCAGCTTTAAACGACCTTGTCGGCCGGGTCCTGATTGTAGCCTAAAAATGACCCTGTCGGCCGGTGAAAACGACTGTTTCACAGTCATAATTGGCCGACGGGATGTTTCTTCATGTTTTTGCATATTTTGGCTCTTTTATACCTGGAAACATATATCTCACTAAATTTCGTGGAACTTTATTAGTTTAAACAAATATTTATTAAACTTTATTCTTTACCTTGCATTTCCTGACCGGTTGGTGGCCGATATTAGGTTTTATGGGCCTCCAGCACCTCCACAAGCTTAAACCTTTTCTCGTCTCGAGAAAATTAAAACTTAGTAGTGATGGATCAGGAGTTGCTTCAATATTAGAGCCCTGCAAGTATCAAGTGCACAAACACATACTCCAACACAATATGGGTAAGTGTAAACCAGCACAACTTGGTCACTAACTCATTCTCACTATACAACGGGGCTTATTGGTGTTTTATAACCTTGTCATAAGCCGTTGAAGTCTAGAACGGCTAGTTTAGACTTTGTCATGCAATCTCCTATTTGATTATGAGTCCAAGGTTTTTGTAATGCTGCATAAGATTGAAAATCTTATGTCTTGGTGCAATCTTCACTATGACTCATCTCTCAAAAGGTGTATTTCCTTACCAAATGCTCATCCTACTTTCTAAAAGTTCGGCTTAACTATGTGGAGCTTGGTAGGATGGCTCATTTAGCATGCATGTATTGTTTGCTAAGAGATGGTCCTAGCGAAAAGACATTGCACTTCCTTATTCCAATCATTTAGAGATAATGTCCAGGGGAGAGGGAGAGAATGGACTCACACGAAGGAATGGGCTAGTACAATTGCAAAGGTCTTGGGTACAGATTTATCCCAAAGACTGGATTTTTGTGCTAGAGTGAAAGGATGGTCCTTTATTTTTGCTCAAAGATATATTTATTTTATTTTTGAATGAAGCTTTTTTTTTGATATAGCACATCCATGAGAGCTGATAAACTTTTGCTTTCTTTTCTTTCTTTCTTCATTTCTTTCTTTCAGCTCTCATGGTGTAAAGAAGCTAATTCAATGGTTCAAATGTTTTTGCAAACCTTTTCTGAGCAATTGTTTGGGGGACCATAATATTTTAATGGGATCAATGGCTCGCAAAAAGAAAGATTTTGGTTAACATGCTTGGTGGAATGGATGCATGATTCCGATGTGAAAACTGCATAACCAAGCATGATTAATTTGAGAACTCAAAGATAACGTGAAGGAAAAAGATTGGCTTTGGAAGTGCATGATCAAATCCTAACTAAACTCAATGCATGCATAAATGGCGTAGACATGGTTTTGCTAATTAATATTTGGCTCTGGTAGGAAATTGTCCATCATAGGGAAGATATGCACCAAGTAGGGGGTTTTTGTTGCAGCATGGTTTTGAAAGAAATCATTGGACTCTAATTTTAGGGAGATCACAGACTCATCCAAAACATATCATATCAGACTCTAACAACTAGACTTGGTATTTATTAGCCATTTTGCACCCGCTAAAGCAAAGAGGGACTAGTCTTATCATCATGCCGGTCTACCATTACTCACAAAAAATGAGGAGTAGAGGTTGTATACTTGAGACTCAAAGGGACATAATAGAGCAACTATTTATCATTTCCATAGGCAAGGTAGAGACCAAGTTCTCAAATTTTATTTATAAAGAGAAATATTTTTGTTGTTTTTGGTTTTGCAAATTTTTATGGTTTCCTTGAAAGCTAAAAATCTTTTTGGGTTTTCTTTATTAGCTAAAAAAATGACTCAACTAGAGAAAGAGGGAGAGAGGATAGAACAATTGGCGCACCTTGGTTTGGATACCTCCCCAAGATTAGGTCTTTGCAAGACTTAAGCTTGGATAGCGTTCACTGCGGTGGTTGATATTCGATGTTGAAGTGACCGAACAGTTGATCCATCATGGAGATGTTTGTCTAAAGTTGTTCCGTTGTTTGTTGTCGCCATTCTTGTTCTTCCCTCATGGCTTCTTGTATTTCTTATGTTCGAATGTTGGTTTCATGAGCGTTGGCAACCAAGTATTGCATATCTTCTTGCAACTCCGAAAAATTATATGATGTGAATCGAGCGGAGCTAGAAGTGCTTATACCTCCATGAGGTTGGGGGTAACTCCCCATCCCATAGGGCACATAGTTGTTGAGAAACCATATAGATATGTGCCATGGTTTGTAATATGTGATGAGTAATTGATATTGGTTGAGTTGGTGTTTGAGTTGAAATGTGGGAATCTGGGGATTGCATGAGTTTGTGCATGCCATTGTTTTGACTAACCGGAGTTGGTGAGGATATTGGAGAGTTTGCAGGAGATGGGAATTGTGTTTTCTTGTCTCATGATGTATAGGTCACTGGAGTCAACTTGGCGGTCAACGACGAGAGGATCGGGAACAAGTAGGAAACTTGGAGCTGGACGATCGGGAGGCCGGGTTGAGTCAAGGGTGATCCACACCGTACACGTGGAGAGGCAAAGGGCACAGATGGTTTCGCGGTTGAGCCTCAAAACTATGGGTGGTGATGAAGACGGCGGGGTTGACCAAGTCATAGGTGATCGGGCGTCGGTGCAAGTAGAGGCCTCCAATGGACTGGAGGCGGGAGAGACTTGCTGACAAGGAGGATCACGGGACGAGGTGACACGCATCAAGATCAAGAAGTCGTGCTTTGAGAAGCGTGCAAGGCAGTTTCTCGGTTTGGGCCTCAAAACCGGTGGCGGCGATTGGAGGTGCATGTGACACCATCGTGGAGCTTGCATTGAGGCGAAGCAAAGTGGTGAAGGGCTCGATGCCGTTCGGGTGAAGGAAAAAGAGTTGGATGGTTTTGCCCCTAGCGGTAGGTGGCAATGAGTTATATGTCAAGGGTAGAGTTGTCTTGGACGCTAGGCCTATATAAGGAGAGGTGTGGCTGGTGGGAGAGGTGGCTCTTCCAATTAGCCTTGTTAGGACTTCATTTAAAGTGCTAGGAGAGGTTTTCATGTAATAGAGGAGAGGAGAGGGTGTGTGAGAGACATCTCTTTCTCTTCCAAATAGTGGGAGGAAGAGGGTGGCTTCCTATCCTTGTATCCACGGATCTTGTAAGCATGTTTCTATGATATGAGAAGTATTTTCATGCTCAAGATCTTCCTCTTCCCTAAATCCTGAATTTCCCCTTTTCTCTATTTTCGGAGCTATTTTGATGGAAATTTTTGATCTCCTTTTCGAGTGAGTTTTTGAGACGGATTTCTTAGGGATCTTAGTGCTATGATGAGCTAGAACAATCCTTCATGGGTCCTTGACCGAATCAAGAGCTCTAACACCTTCGATTTGAAGGATTTCTCAAGTTTCCCCTTTTTGGTGTTCTTGGCACAAGATCTGAAATTCATGATGATTCCTTGAGCCAATTGAGTGGATCTTCTAGGATTAGGGTCATGATGTGTTGAGGATTGGCTGGTCCAAAAATCACAGGTTTTGGAGATCATTTGGTTGAGTTTTGGAGGGATTTGTGGGAAAAACACAATAGTTTTCTGTTCTAACGGGGGGGGGGGGGGGGGGGAGGGTCGATCGGCACTGCCGATGACTAGAACCGGCACTGCCGGTGGGTCTGAACTCTGGTAGGCACTGCCGATGCAACGAACGGCACTGCCGCTGGCTTGAGTCTGAACCCCGCACCGGCACTGCCGATAATCACGACCCGCACTGCCAATGCGCTCTGACCGCTTCTTTCCTGAGTTTTAAGAACCCCGCACCAGCACTGCCGATGGGTGTGACCGGTACTGCCCATGGTGCCAACCGGCACTATCGATGGCTGTGATCAGCATTGTCAATGGTTGTCCAGACATGATCTGTTTTGGTGCGTTTCTTTAACAGTTTCGAGTCTTTGCAGTTCTTCTTTGTTTCCGCTATGTCCAGACAACCGGAAGGAGAGAAGAGGAGGTGGTTCAAGAACCTGCTTCAAGTGTGGTGACCCTGGACATTTCATCGCTGACTGCCCCAAGAAGAAGAAGAAGGTCGGGTACCACGACAACAACCCTGAAGATTTCAAGAAGAAGAAGAACCGCTTCTACAAGAATGGCAAGAACTCCAAGAAGTTCGCCAAGGCCATTGCACGCGCCTGCGTTGCCGCCTTAAGCGATGTCGACCTCACATCAAGCGATAGCCTTACAAGCTCGGAGGAGGAGGTTGAGAAGCCACGAGTCAAGAGGAAGGACGACTTCACCGGGCTTTGCTTTGTGGCAAAGAACGATCATGACACCGACTTTGGCTCCGACTCCGACCCAAGTGAGGTACCTCCCACTCTTGATGAGCTCTCTTCTGAACTTAATCATTTGTGCGATGTTTTGCTCATGCAAGATGATAAGCTTCGCAGCGCTGTTTGCGAGAATAGAGAGTTTAAGTCTAAGTTGGAGAGTCCTGAGTACGAGATCACTTCACTAAGGTCCAAGCTTGCTAAAAATGCTGATGTTGAGTGTGAATCTTGTCAAGTTGTGATGAATGATCTCAGTCAGAGGGAAAGTATGCATGCTTAAGTTGCCAGTTAGCTTAAGAGTGCCCTTAAAGAGCTTGATGAATTCAAAGCTAGACCAACTCTTTTGGGTGCATGTCAGAAGTGCCCCAAGCTCACTAATGAGTTGGAAGCTCAAACCCTCAAAGTCAAAGAGCTCATAGTCCAGGCTGCTAGATGAGACTCGCTCTAAAGTTCTCCCACCACCATGTGTAGTGTGTGGCTCTCTTAAGGATAAGCTTGAAATCACTAGAGAGGAAAATAAAATCCTAACCCAAGAAAATGACTATCTCATCCCTCGTCTAAAAGAGAACCCTAGTGAGTGAGGAGAAGATGGAGAGTGACTTGGCAAGAGTCAAAGAAAGTGCTCGTAGGTCAACCTACAACTTGGGCTTGGGATTTGAGAGGTGTGACAAGGAGATTGAGAATGTGGGTAAGTTTATGCCTAGCTCTAGTTACAAGGATGAGGAACAGTCCATCAAACCCACTGACACATACTATCCACCTAACCCCAATCCTTCCTTCAACCCAAAGCAAGCCGAGAAGCCAAAACCCAAACCCACTGTGCAAGCTAATCCTAAATATGAGAGTTTCTACATTTGCATGTTCTGTGGTCGTAAGGGTCACTTGGATGAATACTGTTATAGGCGTAAGAGAATTGGGAGGATGGAAGCTGAGTTAACTAGGAATGTGCATCATGATGATTTTGTTGGTTTTCAGCCTCGCTCTTTTTCTCGTGTCTATCATGGACAGGGTCATTCCTCATATGACTTTGATTCATGAAACAGAGGCTTTTATCAGCAGCGCTTTGGCGTCCCACATTTTCCCATTGTGGTGTGTGTCGCTCATGTGGATTTGGCTTTCACACAGATGATTTCTATCCTCACAACCCCAGGTTTGAGTCGAGACGCTTTGATAGGCCACGCTTTCCCCATCGTGGTACTCGTCCCACGCGTTCGACTAGTTATGTGCAAAGAACTGTGATAACCCCTGCAGGTCGTGTGATTTAGTGCTGGCTTTCCAAGAGTTTTCTTTCTAATCCCAGAACTGAGTCATCGATCTTTCCTTCTCGTTCTTTGTAGGCAGCAAGTAGAGGCTTGGAGAAAAAATGGTTGATGGACTCCGGGTGTTCGTGCCACATGACCGGAGATGCAAAGTGGTTCTCCAGCCTCACTCCCTTGAAGCGCCGGGAGTATGTGACCTTTAGAGATGACAAGAGAGGGAGAGTGAAGGCAAGAGGCACGGTTAAGGTAAATGAAAAATTCACTCTCAAGGATGTTGGTTCAGTTGAGCATCTCAAGTACAATCTCCTTTCTGTCTCTCAGTTGCTTGATGTTGGTTTGGAAGTGCGCTTTAAGAAAAATGCTTCTTATGTTCTTGATTCGAATGACTCTTTGCTTTGTGGGATTTCTAGCATTGGGAAAGTTTTTCAGACTGTTTTTGCTAATTCTCCTGGTTCTCACAAGTGCTTGTTTGCTCAGTCTTCTTCTGAGCTCTAGAAATGGCATAGGAGACTAGGTCACATGAGCTTTGACTTGCTTTGTCACTTGAGTGGCCTAGGTTTGATCCGAGGATTGCCTAAGCTCAAATTTGATAAGGATTTGGTTTGTGCTCCTTGTCGTCATGGGAAAATGATTGCACTTCTTATCCACCAATCAATTTGGTGATGACTGAACGCCCTGGAGAGCTGCTTCATATGGACATTGTTGGTCCTTCTCGGGTTCGTTCGGTGGGTGGGAATTGGTATGGTCTTGTGATTTTTGATGACTACTCTTGCTACTCTTGGGTTTACTTTCTTGAGAGCAAGGATGGAATGTTTCATCACTTTTGGACCTTAACTTTGAGGTTGTTCAAGGAACTCCCTGGTGCATTACGAGCAATCCGCAGTGATAATGGCACCGAGTTCAAGAACTCCTCCTTTGATGCATTTTGCCTTGAGCATGGTATTGAGCATCAGTTTTCAGCACCTCGTGTCCCTCAGCAAAATGGTGTGGTCGAAAGAAAGAACAGAACTGATGAGGACATCACCCTTATGGATACAACCAGCACTCCGCCAACCAAAATACAAGCTTGATGTGAACAAGGGTTCCCGATCTTCCGATAGGTTCTGATAATCTTGATTAAGGCGGAGGCGATACACAAGTCGATCCGGCTTCCGAACGACACGTTCTGAACCCCGCAATCGCAGCACAACGTCTGCTCTGGTTATCAACCATTCAAGAACGATTGACCTCGCCGAGAAGGCTTATTCTTGCCTGCAAATCAAGAACATAGGCAAGAACAAAGAAGAATGCAACCAAATTTGCAAGTATACGATGAATCTCACAAGTTGGGATCTCACAAACCGATCAAACGGCGAAACTGTTATCAACAGAATAATCTAAGCAAAACCAAAACCCTAATGAAGAGGCGGCGGCTGTATATGAGGACCCTAGGGTCGTGCAAGACCCCCTGGACGCAGCCCTAAGTGGGCTCAACTCCATACATGGCCTAAAGACCGATTACGGTGTCGCAGCACTAGGACAGATTCTGGGAGTCGAATTGTTTCGGCGATTGCCGAAGGCTCGGGACGAATTTTGACATACGACCAGTTGGGTTGGAAAGGGCTTTTCGTTATCTTTCCAGGCGTATATAGAACGTCCAAATCCGAGTCCGTATGCATCCTGGGCATCCGTTTTAGTGCAGACTGGTCCTGGGCTCCGAAACAGACTCGAAGTCGGTTTTGATTGGGCCTCCACCTTGGCTTGGACGTCCTTGCTGGCCCATCATGTCTCCAATCACCTCCCCAGCTATCTCATGATCATCTCCATGGTTTCTAACAACAATTTATTCATTAGGTAGCAATCTATTCTCAAAATCACATAAAGGAATCATTAGGAATAAGCTCACCCGTAAAATCAGTTGTCGCGCATGAACTTGTATTTTGGTTGGCGGAGTGCTGGGTGTATCCATAAGGGTGATGTCCTCATCAGCGCATCGCCAAAACCTTTCTCGACGACATCCTCCTCTCGCGTGGGCTGCATCGGCTCCGATCTCGATGAGAGACTTGGATTAGTCACCCTTAGTAATTCTATCGACTTCAACTAATACTTTCTCATTGGTTTGATATTCTAGTTGTTATCTTTAGAATTGCTAGTTATCCGGTAAATAGATCTTAATTATGCTTATATTATCGACTTTGAGCTGCAATACTGTCTCAGTTAGGTCTGATCTATTGCGGTTTTTAGGAGGTTTTACGAGCTTGATTTAGATCTATTATTCAAGTCACTCTATCAATTTTACCTATAGTTGGAATGCATTTAGTTCTATTTACTTTGTTTGGGCATTGTCTCGATTAAGTTTGATCTGCTCAAACCAGCGAGGCTGCATTGATTTTGACCTCTCATTGAGTCGATAGGATTTAGATATGAACTGATTGTAGGAAGAGTTGATAGAGTTCTATCGGAACATTTAGCCAATAGGTTATCACGGTTCGATCGACTTCTCAGTATTTTTACTTATTTCTTATTGCACTCATAGAAGTTGATTCCCCCTTTATTTGATAAGATCAGATTTGTGATTTTGAGGCTTATTTGCAATACCAGCTACCAAACCTATCGACTTAACACTATCGACAGGAGGAGTCTTTGCATGATTACTCTAGTTCCATCGACTACTGCCTATCAATTTTTCGACTTTGCTCTATCAACTAAATTCTTATCGGCTGGTTCTCACGAATAGTGACTATCGGCTTTCTTCATCGGCCTGTCCTAGGCCTGTGACCCATGGAATTTGATTATTTGTTTCTTTGTTGATTTACAGGGAAAATCGACTAGCATGCCCCGGTTTTCGTATTGAGCCTATACTAGAGTTAAGCAAATCTCTCAGGTCACGCATGGTGATTTTCACGTCAGTACGCTTTTTGGCACGCCCGGTGGGACTAAGAACTTCAAGATCTACATCATGTCTGGAATGCTAAAAGATCCTAAACTCCCTGAAAATCCTCTGCCAAAGTACGATGTTAGTGGGGATTTGAAGGGAGAGAGTGTAATGCCTGTAGGAAAGGACGAGTTAAATGATGAGCTGAAGGCCCAGATCAAAGAGAGAGTTGCACCATATGATAGACTCCTATTGGGAAACTTCAGCAACACTAGACATGGCATTATACAGAAGGGAGATCTGCCAGAGCCATTCATCATCACGGACGAATTAGAAAAGATGCCTACTAACAAGACAACAGAAGTGATTGATGAGGCCACACTGAACAACATGATCCATACTACCATACATCATGCATTAATTAACCAGTCGCCTGTGTTGGTTAATACTTTGAGGGCTTTGATCATTCAGACAGTGGAGAGTTGCATATATGATGACCCAGCGCATGGGCCGATGTATTTCCATGTTCATGGGAATATTCCTCGGTCTACAATTGAAGGACCCGAGCAACAGTTGCCCAGCACCAGTACTGCTACTCCTACAACAAGCTTGGGTCCACTGCCAGAAAATGCCACCCCGCCTCCAAAGAATACCAATGGTGGCACCACAAGGAGATCACTTGGGTCTGGTCCCAGGATTATTCTACGGAGAACATCACCATAGACGCAGCCACAGCACTACAGGCACAAAATAGCAAAACCGAATGTGACATATGATCAAGAAGCGAATGTGGAGCCAAGCATGTTCGGGATGCCTTCGTCGTCTGCGTTGTCAGGAGAGTTAGGAGGCCAGCACACAGTTGCTAACTATGGTCCACAGACAGTCCCACAAATGCCGAGCATCTGGTCTTACGTCGACTATTCCAAATTTCAACGTTTCGACCAATGACTGGGCAGTAAAGATTGCTGAGGTAATGAGAGAGCAATTTGCGTTGAAACCAAAGCAACAGACTTACATGTATCGGCCCCTATATCCCCCAAGTTATGATCTGATACCTATGCCGAGTCGATACAGGCCACCAGAATTCACCAAGTTTACTGGACAGGATAATACTACCACTTTTGAACATATCAGCCGATTTTCAGTGCAGTGCGAAGAAGCTGGTGCTACTGAAGCATTGAAAATCATGTTTTTCCTCTGTCCTTGTCTGGATTGGCGTTTTTTTGGTTCGCATCGTTGCCCCCAAATTCTATTATCACTTGTAAGTATTTCTTCGCTGAAACTAGAGAGATAAGATTGTCAGATTTGATTGTTATGAGGCAGAAAACTAGTGAGTTTGTGCATGATTACGTGTAGAGGTTCAGAGAAATGCACAACAAATGTTTTAGTCTATAATTAATAGATAATCAAATGGCGAAGATTGCTTTTAATGGTTTGGTTGCACCTATAAGGGAAAAGTTTCCTCGGCCGAGTTTGAAAGCCTGTCCCAGCTAGTGTAGAAGGTGTCTATCTAGGAGAACCTGACTCGGGGGGGGGGGGGGGGGGGCACGGTCTTCGCTGATTTAAGTCAACTATAATAATTATGATTCTGAATCTGGACAAGAAACTAAAGATGTTGATATGGCTGAATGGACTAGGAATAAGAATAGTTTGTTGTGTCCTTGGGTAAAGCAGAACGAACTAGAAGAAAGATATGACTTCAACATTACCAAGACCGATAAGATATTTGACATGTTGTTATATGAGAAGCACATTCAGTTGCCACCTAATCATGTGATTCCACCTGCTGAAGAATTGAAGAAGAAGAGATACTACAAGTGGCACAATTCACCGTCTCATAATACTAATGATTGCAAGGTTTTCAGGAGAAAATTCATATGGCGATTGAACAGGGCAAGATAAAGTTCACCAAAGGCGCTATGAAGATCGATGGGTATCCTTTCCCTGCAAATGTTAACATGGCTGGTATCGATAATGTGGAGGCATTCATTAAACGGTACTAGAAAGAGAGAGATAGGGAAGTGAAGGAGTCATTGTTTGATCTCCACTGGGAGTGTCCATTCTTTCAGTATTGCTAGGACCACAATATCAAACTTCCTTCAATCGACAATAGTCCTGGTTGTAGCAGACACACGGATCAAATGTATTGAGAAGCCCCAAGGGATCATCGACATCAACACTAGCAAGTCGATCCCAAGAAGTCGATGGTGGGCTCGGTTGATGGGCAAAACAGAGTGTCAGCACTTACTCGACTCGGGACCAAGAAGACAGAGAAGGAGGTGGACTTTGATGAAGAGGTTGATAAAGAATTACAAGAGGAGCAGGAACAGAATGAGCAGTGGTGTCCCTCTGGTGTTTTCTCTAGGAGTTAGAAACGAAGGGTTTAGAGGATGCGCTGCAGACAGATGAGGGCCAGTCGATACTACTATGATGAAGGTGATGACCAACCGCCCAAGAAAGTATGGAAGCCAAAAGTACAATCACAGGTGCAGGTAACTAGTGCTACAATGAGTATGGTAACGATGTTGCCTCAGGAGTTCTTGGCCTCAGAGGAAGAGTTGTTTGCTGATGAAGAGAGTACGCCACAATTAGTATTTGATATACAACAATCAATGTTTGATAAACTAGATGAATCTAAGCATCAGCACTTAAAAGCTTTATACCTAAAGGGCTTTGCCAACGGGATGCCGATAGGAAAGATGATGGCCGATGGGGGTGCTGCAGTCAACATTATGCTGATTACTACTGTTAGGAAGTTGGGGAACACTGAAGAAGACTTGATCGACACTAACATCATCTTGAGAGATTACGGTGGTCGCACTGCAGCTGCTAAAGGGATTTTGAGCGTGGAGCTTATGATCGGCAGTAAAACTTTACCGGCTACTTTCTTTGTTATTGAAAGGAAGGGAACCTACAGCTTGTTACAAGGTCGTGACTGGATTCATGCTGATTGTTGCATACCATCGACTATGCACCAATTTCTTGTCTAGTGGATCGGTGATCAAGTTGAGGTGGTCCCGGCGGATGAAACCGTCAATGTTGCATCGGCCGATTTGGCGCCATGGCATGCAGATGATATGGAGTGTTTAACGGGCAGGATTTGGGATGGAGATTATGTCAAGATTACTACACAGGGTCTTGAGGTGGTGGACTAGTCAAATTCAAAGTTGTTTCTCTGACAGGCGCCCCAATGGAATTCGTATAAGATGGCAAGTTGGGGAAAGGATTTATGTCGACCGATGAGTTACAGGAAGTCGATATAGGAGATGGTGATAAGCCCAGGCTGACATTTATCAGTAAGTAATTGGATGAGAATTTTAAAGTTAAGTTAATAAAATTTTTGAAAGAGTATCGGGATTGTTTTGTTTGGGATTATTTTGAAATGCCCAGTCTCAGCCGATCTATTGTTGAACATCGGCTGCCCATTAAACCTGGATATCGACCATACAAGCAACCAACATGAAGGATCGATTCCAAGATTTATGAAGATGTCAAGGCAGAGATCACCCGGTTATATGATGGAAAATTCAGTGGACCTTGCCGATATCCAGACTGGGTTTCAAATATTGTGCATGTGTTCAAGAAGTGTGGGAAGTGGAGAGTTTGCATTGATTTTCATCCATTAAACAGGGCTACGCCAAAAGATGTTTATCCGATGCTGATAGCAGATCTTTTGGTTCATGCAGCAGTAGGGCATAAGATTGTTAGTTTTATGTATGGTAATACTAGTTATAATCAGATTTTTATGGCTGAAGAAGATATACTGCAGACTACTTTCAGGTGTCCTGGGGCTATTGGATTATATGAATGGGTCGTTATGACGTTTGGGCTGAAGAATGTTGGAGCCACATATCAGAGAGCCATGAATTATATTTTCCATGATTTGATTGGTAGGTTAGTAGAAATTTATATTGATGATACGGTAGTTAAATCCAGACAAATAGAAGATCATATAGCCGAGTTGCGGGAGGTACTCGAGAGAACAAGAAAGTATGGTTTGAAGATGAATCCGAAGAAGTGTGCTTTGGTGTATCATCTGGCCAATTTCTAGGTTTTATGGTGCATGAAAGACGAATCAAGATTGGCCTGAAGAGTATCAAAGTTGTAAATGGCATTGAGCCCCCTATTAACAAGACTGAGTTGCAGTCCTTTATTGGCAAAGTTAATTTTAGGTTCATCTCAAATCTTTCAGGGAAACTCGATGTGATTACTCCTTTGTTGAAGCTAAAGGCCGATCAGAAATTTGTGTTGGAACCTAAACATCAAAAGGCCCTTGATGATATTAAAAAGTATCTCATCTCGCCTCCAATATTGGTACTGCCTAGAGAAGGGTTGCCCTTCAAGCTTTATCTTGCAACAGACAAGAAGTCGATTGGATCAGCGTTAATTCAAGAACAAGATGGAAAGGAGAGGGTTGTGTTTTATTTGAGCTGAAGATTGATTGATGTTGAAACTAGGTACAGTGAGATTGAAAAATTATGTTTGTGTTTATATTTCTCATCTGTGAAGTTAAGGCATTATCTGTTATCGACCGAGTGTGTGGTGGTACGCAAAGCCGAGGTCATCAAGTATATGTTATCGGCTCCAATTTTGAAAGGGAGGATTGGAAAGTGGATGCTAGCATTAGCCGAATATGACTTGATTTATGAGTCTGCTAAAGCGGTTAAGAGTCAAGTTCTGGCTAATCTAGTTGTTGAGCATTGTGGTTCAGATGTCTCAATGCTGGAGCTGGTACCTTGGTTATTGTTTTTTGATGGTTTTGTGTGTAAGAATGGGTGTGGCATCGGGGTCGTGATTATATCGCCTCAGGGGGCAAGATTTGAATTTGCATTTGCTGTAGAGTGATCGACTAATAACCAAGTTGAATACAGAGCTGTTCTTAAGGGATTGCAGATTTTGAAGGAAGCTGGAGTCGATTGTGTTGAAATCGTTGGAGATTCATTATTGATACTCGGGCAGTTAGCAGGAGAATTTGAATGTAATGACAATATATTAAGGTTGTTCTATGCTGAGCGTCAGGAATTGTTGCAATATTTCAAGGCAGTAAGGTTCGAGCATGTCCCAAGGGAACAGAATATGAAGGCAAATGATTTGGCAGAGAAGGCATCGGGGTATCAATTGAACACCAGTGGAGTCATTACCGATATAGCCGATGTCGATGAAAAAGACTGGAAATCCAAGACCCTCCAATATCTGATGGACCCAACTCAACGTGCTCCTCAGAAGATTCTATACATGGCATTGAGGTATGTTTTATTAGAAGATAAGCTTTGTTATCGGACGATTGATGGTGTGTTGTTAAGATGTTTCAATCAAGAAGAAGCCAAAGTTGTTATGTGCGAAGTCCATGAAGGTATCTGTGGTACACATCAATCGGCCCATAAGATGAGATGGTCGTTAAAGAGGACTGGGTACTATTAGCCGACTATGCTAGAAGATTGCTTCAAGTATTATAAGGGGTGTCAAGATTGTCAGAAGTTTGGAGCAATACAGAGAGCACCGGCATCGACTATGAATCCGATTATTAAGCCATGGCTGTTTAGAGGATGGGGTATGGATATGATTGGCCAAATTTATCCAGCATCAAGCAAAGGTCACAAATATATTCTGGTGGCTACAGATTATTTCACAAAGTGTATTGAAGCGGTGCCTATGAAGAATGTTACGACTAGTGACGGGATCAACTTTGTGAAGGAACACATTATATACAGGTTTGGTGTGCCATAGACTATTACTACTGACCAAGGCTCTGTTTTTACTTCGGAAGAGTTTCAAAACTTTGTCGATAGTATGGGGATCAAGCTGTTGAATTCATCACCTTATTATGCTCAGGCCAATGGTTAAGAAAAAGCGTCTAACAAGAGTTTGATCAAGTTGATTAAGAGGAAGATAGATGAGCAACCAAAGAAGTGGTGTATAACATTGGCTAAGTCGTTATGGGCGTACAGGATGGATTGTCATGGGTCGATAAAGGTGCCACCTTACTTGTTAGTTTATGGGCATGAAGCAGTCTTGCCATGGGAAATGAATCTGGGGTCCAGGAGAGCAGAGTTGCATGACCAGTTATCAGCCAATGGTTACACGCAAGTTATATTTAATGAGTTAGAAGATGTCGTGCAACATCGGATGAAGGCCTTAGAGAGAATTCAAGAAAACAAAGCTCGTGTGTCAAAATTTTACAATAAAAAGGTAGTGCCCAAAAGTTTTTTAGAAGGAGATCTTGTCTGGAAGTTAATTATGCCCATCGGCTCTTGAGATAATCGATTTGGAAAGTGGTCACCAACATAGGAAGGACCATTCAAAGTGCCCTGATGTGCACCAGGCAATGCATATTTTCTACAAGAATTGGATGGAGAAGAATTTGGGAGAGAGATTAATGGCAAATATTTGAAAAAGTATTACCCAAGTGTTTGGATTGGTTCATGACAACGGGTGTTTGATCACGATCGATAAGAGAATTATCGTCCTTAGCAGAAAGAATAAATAGACCTAAGGAGGAATATTTACAGCCGATGAACAATCATCGACTTCAGATAGCCGATATCAAGGATATTGCCCTTAGTTCAAAAATATTACAAAACAAGACATCATATTTCACATGCTTTACAAGTCGCAGCAGCCTACATCTACTCTTGAGGACAGTAGAAGTCAGTGATATCAATGGAATGAAAGAAAAGTCGATCAATTTCTGTGATGATGAGCACATCTTCCTCAATCGACCTGGGACTACTGGAAGCTATATTCCATAGGTTGGTGGCCTGCATATAAGCCGATTTGCCAACGCTCTCTTGTGTCGTGATTTCATCCGGTACCCAGGCAAGGGCTGCTTCCACATCAACTATTTCCTTATTCTTCGCCTCCAGCGCTCCTTGGATTTCTTCGCATTTTTTCTGCAAGTTTTCTAGTTGGTCTCAAGGTCAAATGATTTGGAAACCAAGTAGAAGTACTTGTTTTGCCCTTTGGCTGCCTTCTTCTATGCTCCTTTTGCTTGGCTTCTCTGTTCTGATTGTTGTTTAATGCGGGCCTGGACCTCGAGCACTTCAAGCTGGTGGAACTCGATGAAGGCTAATGGGCGTAGAGCCGACACAAGACCAGGCTGCAAGAGATCTCTGATTTCTAGGTACCGTGCCCTGATTGTGCTAGCATGCAAACCCAGTTGTTCGATCGGTATGTCCAAGCGGCGGCGGATGTCTTGAAGGGCAGCACGGATCTCTGGAGGAAGAAATGTAGATGAAATGTCCCTGGCAACGTGGGCCTATAGAAGAAATAGAGGTGGTAAGCAAATGAGAAAGTGAAGTTAAAAGAAAGTAAATTTATACCTCTGGTTCAGGAGGAGTGATGGGTCTTGGCTCATCGGCTGGCGTGGTGTTGATAGGAGTATAAGCTTGGATGGTCGATGACAAGAAAACATAAAAATCCAAGGAGTTAAGGTATGAAGCGGTTGAATGTTTAAATATTAAAAGAAAGTACCTCTGGTTCAACCCTGGGATTTCTTCACCCTCTGCTGCATCAGTCGATGAAAGGTATTCTTTGAGAAGGGGGCTAATTCCATAGCTTGAGAGTAATAGAGGTTGAGTCAGTGCTGTATGAACCACCATAGCTATGTTGCCTAGGTCATCAGCAGCCTGAGTGTTATCGTGAATAACCTGCGTGAACTTAAGTTCATCAAACTTGTCCTCTAGCTTCCTTACTTTTTGGAAGTAGGCAGCCATGTTGTCATCCACACAGTTCCAATCCTTAGTGACCTGGTTAATGACCAGAGCTGAGTCACCAAAGATGTCAAGGTGCTAAATGCTGAGCGATATTGCGATACACAAACCATGTAGAAGAGCTTTATACTCCATAGCGTTATTGGACGCGTGAAACTTGATTTAAAGGACATATCGGAGTTTCTCTCCTTTGGGCGAAATTAGTACAATTTCTGCCCCTGTGTGTGGCAGTTGAAGTGATCCATCAAAGTACATATTCCAATACTCGATGTCATGTGGTGCAGGCGGCAACTGAATCTCTGTCCACTCAGAAACAAAGTCAGCCAACACCTGTCCTTTGATCGTCGAACGAGGTATGAACATAATGGTATATTGACCAAGTTCGACCGCCCACTTAGCAATCTTGCCGACCGCCTCCCGGTTATGGAGAACATCTCCGAGTGCAAAAGTAGTATGAACTTCAATCGGATGAGCTTGAAAATAATGCTTCAACTTCCTCGAGGTGATCAAGAGCATGTATAGCAGCTTCAAGATCTGGTGATATCAAGGTTCGGAGGTATTAAGGAACTCACTAACGAAATACACCGGGTGTTGTACCTTTTGTACATGACCCTCTTCCTCTCGGTCGACTGTTAGAACGGTACTCACAATTTGAGTCGTGGCCGAAACAAAGAGGTGAAGCTTCTCTTGTGGCTCCGGAGGCACAATGACTGGTATGTTGCTAAGGTGAACCTTCAACTCATCCAAGGCCGACTATGCCTCTTTCGTCCAGATGAAGTTATCTTGCTTCTTGAGCAGCTTGAGGAATGGTAGACCCCTGACCCCCAGTTGGGAGATAAAGCGACTCAAAGATGCCATGCATTTGGTCAGCTTCTGAATGTCCCTTTGAGAATTATGTGGTCCCATATCGAGGATTGCCTTGATTTTATCTGGGTTAGCCTCTATACCTCATTTTCAAATGATGTAACCGAGTAGCTTTCCCAAAGGAACCCCAAAAACACACTTCTTGGGATTCAACTTCATCGAGTATTGCCTCAAGTTGTCAAACGTCTTTGCCAGGTCAGAGAGAAGTTCTTCAACATTCTGAGTCTTTACCTTGATGTCATCAATTCATGCTTCTACATTCTAACCAATATGAGCTTTGTGGCAGCATTGGATACCATGTTAGTAAGTCGTGCCAGCGTTTTTCAGACCGAACGACATAATGATATAGCAGTAGGCACCAAACGGAGTTATAAAAGAAGTCTTGATTTGATCTTTGACTTTCAGTGGGATCTGGTGATAGCCTGAATAGGCATCCAGAAAGCTTAAAAGCTCACACCCGGCTGTCGAGTCTACAATCTGGTCAATTCATGGCAAAGAGAAAGGGTGTTTAGGACAGACCTTGTTCAAGTGGGTATAATCAACGCACATACACCACTCTTTATTCTTCTTGGATACAAGGAGTGGATTAGCCAGCCAATCTAGATGGTACACTTCCTTTATAAAATTAGCATCTAAAAGCCAAGCTATCTCATTCTTCATGGCGTCCTTGCGATCTTGAGCAAATCTTCTAAGGCGTTGCTTGATGGGTGTAGCCCCAGGAGGCACCCTTAATTCGTCCTCAATCATTTCCCTAGGAACTCTCGGCATGTCAGAGGGCTTCCATGCAAATATGTCCTTGTTTTCCTGGAGGAAAAGAGTGAGCGCGAGTTCCTATTTCTCCCCAAGATTTGCTCCTACATTAGTCTGTATCTTCAGGGTCAAGCCGAATTTCCTTGGTCGGCACGTCGTCTGTCTAGATCTTCTCCTTGTTGGGCTTCTTCGTGGGGATCTCTGCATCAACCTTCACTTTCATTGCCAACTGCCTTCTGGATCTCCAGCCGATCGAATAGCATCAACTGTTAGTCAGCGAACTCACAACTCTACACATCGCAATAAAACTATTTCTGAAGATCAGAGTGGAGGAAAATGATTCCTTTGGGGCCTGGCATCTTCAAGGTATGGCATGGATAATGTGGGACCACCATGAATTTTGCCATCGCAGGTCTGCCAATGATAGCATGGTAGGCAGACTCGAAGTCGGCTACTTGGAAGACAATACGCTCGATCCTGAAGTTCTCTCGGGTAGCAAATGCGACAGGCAGAGTGATCTACCCTACCAGCAATGAGGTCTTGCCCGGCACAATCCCATGGAAGGGATAGGTACTAGGTTTAAGGTCATCGGCCGTCAAACCTAGTTCTTAGAGGGTCTTGCTGAAGATCAAGTCAAGGCTGCTTCCTTCGTTGAACTTACCTCCTTCATAGTTACCAAGAGTATGAGCGGGTAGCGGCCTGGCTTAGGTAGGTGGTTAGGGTGATCCGACCGGTCAAAGGTGATCAGGACTTCAGACCACTTCATGTACTCGGGAGCAGCTGCTTCCATGGAGTTGATCTCATGTAATTCCAACTTGTGCTTGTTTCTAGACATATAGGTGTCGGGTCCTCCAAAGATGAAGTTGACTTCCTTCCGGGGCTCCTAAAACTCTTCTTCCTCATCCTTATTGTTACCATCACAAGCTTTGTCCTTGGCATTACGCCTTAGAGGGTCTTTGGCAACCTTTAACATGGCTATCGTGAAGCCCTTCAGACGGTAAAAGTCCTTGGTTTTATGGTTTCCCTTTTGGTGCCATAGGCACGAGCCTCTCAACAAATCATGCATGGTCTACTGGTTCATCCGAGGATTCTTCTTGGATCAGTCTACTACAGCGACCATGTTGTTGGTCTTCCTTTTCTTGTCCTTCTTGGTGGACTCCGGCTGGTCCGAGCGCTTCTCCTTGCCCTTCCCATGAATGTCGTATAGAGCCGATTCTCCTGACGCGAACTTATCAGCAATCTTGAAGCACTCCCGAGCGGTCAACTTGAGGTTATGATTCCACTGACTGATCTCTCGAACCAGGTCATCACTCTACACGCGTCGTTGGAAGGTCGCGATAATATGCTAGTCTGGAACATTGGGGATCTCGGTCTTTTTGGCACAGAAACGCTTGATGTAGTCGCGCAGGGACTCATCAGGCTTCTGCTTGATCTGAGTGAGGTCGAAGTGGTTGCCTGGCCGGTTGCGAGTAGCTTGGAAACTCTCTATGAGTTTCCTATTGAGGTCTCCCCAAGAGGTGATCAACCTTTCTGGGAGAGACGTGAGCCAAATCCAGACAGCTGGCTCAAGGCAGAATGGCAGATAATTGGCCATCACTAGCGTATCTCCTCCAGCCGACCGAATAGCTGTGCTGTATAGCTGAAGCCACTCTCAAGGGTTGGTCTAACCATCATACTTATCAATGGGAACCGGCTTGAATCCTTTTGGCCATCGAGCTATGCGAAGCTCGGGTACATAGGCCTTAATCCCGTCGAACTCCTCATTGCTTGGGGTGGTCAACCTTAATCCCGTCGCTCTGGTCACCGTGTAGATGAAGATGGGTAGCGATTATGGCGAGGGCCTACGTCGTCATCATGGCGATGGCGCCGATTGTCTTCATCATGATTTTCATGCTGGTCCCGGTTGTCACGTCGATGTTGGTCGTCGTGGTTTTCTCTTAGAGGTGCATCACACCGCTCCTCCTGCCTGTTGTCCCGTCTGTAGTCGGTCCTCCGATCAAGGCGTTCTTCCTCATAGCAGCAGTCGTCCATAACCTGCTCTTCACAACGAGAGTTGTTGGTATTCCGACCGTCGCGGATGTTGAGGGAATTCCTCGGATCCCCACATCTTTGTTGACCGCGCGATGTGGTTCATCCCTGACCGCCTCTTGGACAGCTGTGGCTTTGAGCATGGCCACTACTTTGTGCATCACAGGGGTCTGATATACCGCATCAACCATGAAGCTGTCGAGCAACGTCTTTGCCCTGATGATGTCATGTTACAGCCCATATAAAATTTTATGACATCAATCATAATATAGTACTAAGCTAAAATGACATCAATCATGAAATAGCTTTTCCTTAATAAATTGTCAATCGTATAATAAGCCCATTATTTATATTCGGTTGCTGACATCAGCAACATAAGAGTTGGACTTATACCCGTAAGACCATCAAGTCCTTTACTATATGATCATCAAATCACATAGTAAGGGGATTCACCACTGCTTCTTATCAAAGAAGCCCCCGAGGTTAACTCTCAAGTCATAATTGTTTAGCAATATTCTTATTAAAGAATATCACCTGTCTTTATTTCTAATGAGCAAAACAAGTGGCCTGCTACTATGCGGCCCATGTCAGCCCATATGGACCCCTCACGACTAGGTCAACAAGCGAAGGTATAAAATGGGAAGGACAGGATGACGCAGACTCCATGTCGCCATTTCACGCAAACATTTTGTCTTCCTCGCGCCTTCTCTGCTCTTGTGCCTCCTCTCCCTCCACTGTTTAGGGTTGGCAGTTTGTTCCTGCCGCTGTAGATCCCTCGCCATTTCCATGCCCCCGAGCTCTCGCTAGGTTTAGGGTGTTGCTCTCAGATCCACAATGACACGTTGATCCACCAAAATGCCGCACAAGCTCTCCAAAGGTCAGATGGCCACCACCGCTGTCGAATCCTCCTTGTCGGAGCTGGAGATCCCAAAGTAGCTTCAGGAGTTCTCAAAGAGCAGCATCTCCACAAAAGACTTGAACACCATGGTGATTGACGCCATCCTTCCGGAGCAAGCACGCATCGATTGGAAGGTACCCGGATCAGAAACCCATCCCCTTCCAATCCATAACTAGATTGTTGTATTTTGCTCTTTTTTTCAGCATGGCCTTGGAGTTCCCTGCTGCAGCTTCTTGCACGGACTCCTTTTCTTTTATGGGATCGAACTTGTCAATCTTAATCCCAATTCTATTCTGCACATCGCCATTTTTGTGCAATTGTGCGAAGCGTTTTCGGGTCTATGGCCCCACTTTTCTCTTTTTTGCCATCTCTTCATCCTCTGACCGCTGCCAACAAAAGAAAAACAAAGTCGCTGTTGGGGGAGTTGGCCTCCAATTGCGCAAGAAGGAGGTCTACATCAATGTGCCTCTGAACACGGGGAATAGGAACTAGAGGAAGGAGTGGTTCTTCTGTGAGAATCCTCCCCCTGTTATTGTGGACTTCACTGGTGCAAAGGCCAGCCCCTGACCACTCTGGTCAGAGAAGCCAGATCCCAATGACGCCAGGTGATCGAACTGTTGAAGAAAATTGTGGAACTGAAGAAGGAAGGGATCGATGGTGTCACAATAGCCAAGAGCTTTATATTGCACCGAGTGCAACCCCTCAAGAAACAGAGTCATCCCGCCTAGTTGTATTCCAATGGTGACAAGACGAGGGAGGTATCCGACCCACCAAACTCCACTATACGTCAGTTTCATTTGGATAAAATGTTTGAAGCAGTCACCCTTCAAGATCACTCCTTGATTGCGAAGGCATACAACAAGGGCACTCATCGAGCCTGAGTAAGCTTCGACTTTACATTTTTGATTATGCCCTGGTATAATGATCCTACTTGAATAAAGTCTTGATCTTCAATTTCAGGTTCTGGACACTTTCATGTCTTGCCGTCCACTCCCTTCGATCGACACCGAGAGACTGGACTATATTGAGAAGCTACCGTAGACCGACTTGGGCAGGACAAGCTCATCAGCAAGTGCGCACCAGACCGAAATGGTCGATGCTGGCAACTCTGCTACTCCTGCCACCAATCTCCCCCTTACAAGCCAACGAGTTAAACAACTCACTCACAGTCGAAGGCAATATCTGGGGGATGATGATGATGACAAGGAGGAGCACCCTCAATGATGAGGACATCAACGACATACGAATAATGACGACGGAAGATGGCGCGCCAAACCAAGCTGTCACGCCTCCACCTCTCGTCGTCGCGCCTCCTCGAGTTACGGATCCATCTTCTAACGAGACGACGACGTACAAGGGCTCAATCACTAGAGCTCGAGCCCAGGAATTGAAGACGGTTTTGATGCTAAGGAACGACGGCCCAGGATGATGTCGCCCGAAGGCCCACGTGGCCCAAGTCGCACGACTCCCTCTCCACCGCGCGCCTCTCCACTTCAGCCGGCCCTAGATGCCTCGTCCTCCACCTATATAGTCAAGGGCTGCACCCCTTGTAATCTTCGAGTTTTGTTTTAAGTTTAGCTTAGCTATACATCCGTCTCTCGACGTGAATTCAGAAATCCACCTTCGTGCAATACATCAGATTGCTCGCCTCTAATTCTTGCTCATTCTTCGATTGCGCGTAAGAATTGATCCTCGTGATCAGTTTGATCTTGTTTACCGCAAGGTTAATATCCTTCAAAAGTTGGTTCAGCGATTGCATTGGCGCTTCGGCTTGCTCGTCGTAGTCGGATCCTGAGGGTCAACATCCACCAAATCGAAGTTATCTCCACTCGCCGAAAGATCGGGCACTCTACACCTATCAAGTGGTATCAGATTCCAGTGTTTCTCGGTGAGTTTTATCCAAGTTCACATAAACCGAAAATTACAAAAAATAGTTTACCCCAGTACGGTTTTGAGCCTCGCACTTTCGTTCAATAATTTGCGTTGTTGAGTTTTTGTGCTTTCACTTTTGATCGTTGCTGGTACACTGTGTTTCATCGTTTTCTTCCTATCATCGTCGTATCCTTCCGCCGTGCCGCGTGTTTTCACCACCATAGTTTGCTTTCCGCTGCATCTGTTTACCCCGTCTCGCTTGTCAAGTTCTTCCGCTGCACCGTGAGTCCGGGTCAATCACTGCCTCGCTGATCGAGTCCTACTCGGTTATGTCGTGACCCACTCGCCTCGCTGATCGAGTCCTACTCGGTTACGTCGTGACCCACTCGCCTCGCTGATCGAGTTCTACTCGGTTACGTCGTGACCCGCTCGCCTCGCCCTGTGTTTAGTTCTGTTCGGTTTCGTGTGTCCCGCTCGCCTCGCTGATCGAGTCCTACTCGGTTACGTCGTGACCCGCTCGCCTCGCCCTGTGTTTAGTTCTGTTTGGTTTCGTGTGTCCCTACTCTAGAGAGAGAGAGAGAGAGAGAGAGAGAAAACGATGAATTGTGCTGTTCATTACCGTTCTACCCCTGCCTCAAAAAAAAAGCACTTGTGCTTAATTGCTTATTTGAGGTCTCATTGTTTATATTTTCAGCAAAAAGTATAAAAAAAAGAGAAAAAAATGAAAGAAAAAAAAGAAAAAAAAAGAGAAAAAAAAGAAAAAAAAAGAGAAAAAAAAAGAGCGGCCGAGCAACACAGGCGACGCGTTCTTGCTGCACTTTGTTTTGATCCTTCTTTCTTCCTCTTGCACTTGTACCGGCAGCAATCTTTTCGCGTTTAGCACCATTATTCAGCTTTGCAGTTATTGTTTGAATTGTGCTAACCCTTGGATTGAGTGCAGCCTCCTAGCCCCACAAATTTTCTACTACGAGCAGGTTTTTGTTTCACCACGCAATCGCTCCTCCAATCTTCCACCGGTTTTATCTGTGGTTGCAGTTCACGCTTGCGTGCTTGGTAAGGACGGGTAAGAATTTGATAACAACTTTTTGATTGAGCTTTTCATCCACCACTCACCTCTCGTTGTAGGATCCTGCTTTTTGTATTGCTTGTGTTTCTATGGCAGAAAACAGCTCGAAGTCGGAGGAGCTCACCCTCCAGGATGTCCAGGCACAGGTTGATGGTCTACAAAATGACATGAAGACGATGCACGAGAGACTTGACTCTACGGTCAGTTCGTCGAATGAGCGTTTTGATCAACTGGACCTCGCTGATACGGCTGCCCGCACCACGCTCGCGAATATCATGACTCGTCTTGAGGCCATGTCGACGCAGCTTGGGACCATGACGACGCAGCTCACGGAGTTGCAACATGCACGTGACTACGGCGCCGACACCGAGCAGGACGATGACAATCGCTGTGGTCGTGCTCGTAGGGTACGTGTTCCTATTAATGATTCTTTTGCCAAAATAAAATTTTGTATTCCCACTTTTAATGGCAAATATGATCCGGGTGCTTATCTTGATTGGGAATTAGAGGTTGAACAAAAATTTGCATGCCATGATATTCCTGCTAATTTACAAGTTAAGGCTGCTATTAGTGAATTTACTGAATTTGCTTTACTTTGGTGGCGTGAGTATAGACAAAGATATCCTGATAATATTCCAGCCACTTGGACGGCATTAAAAGCTGCTATGCGTCATCGTTTTGTGTCGTCATATTATGCTAGAGATTTGCTTAATCAAATGCAGCGTTTTCAACAAGGTTCACTTTCCGTAGAGGATTATTATCAAGCTTTGCAAAAGGGTATGATTCGCTGTGGTTTAGTTGAATTGGATGATGCTGCTATGGCTCGCTTTAGGGGTGGGTTAAATCGTGAAATTCAGAATATTCTTGATTATAAGCATTATGATGATATGACCACCTTATTTGAATATGCTTGTAAAGCTGAACGTGAAGTGCAGGATCGACAATCTTCGTCAAGACCTAACATTTTTGTAGGGTCCAAGACGCCTTCAGCTCCATGGTCTACACCTCCTTCCACGTCGCGCGACCACTCCTCGACCACGTCCAAGTCGAGTGCTCCATCCACGGCCAAATCTGCCTCGATCGTGCCATCCTCCTCGTCGTCTGGACGAGCTCGTGATATTCAGTGTCATCGTTGCCGAGGATTTGGTCATGTGATACGCGATTGTCCAAATAAACGAACTATGTTGATTCGTGACGACGGTGGGTATTCTTCTGCTAGTGATTCTGAGGATATTCAGCAGACTATGCTTGCCACTAATCATGCAGATAATACGGAGCTTCATGTCGACTCTAGTGCCGCCGACAGGTATGCCACTCTTGTTGTGCAGCGTGTTCTTAGTACACAGGTCGTTCAGGATGAAAAGCATCAGCGCCACAACATTTTTCATATCAAAGGCGTTGTGCAAGAACGAGCGGTCCGTATAATCATCGATGGTGGCAGTTGCAACAATTTGGCTAGTACGACCTTGGTGGAGCAGTTGTCATTGCCAACAAGGAAGCATCCACATCCTTATCACGTTCAATGGCTTAATGATGGCGGCAAAATAAAGGTAACGCGCTCGGTACGTGTTCCTTTCTCTCTTGGCGCCTATTCTGATTTTGTAGATTGTGATGTTGTTCCAATGGAAGCATGCTCTTTGTCGCTTGGCCGTCCTTGGCAATATGATGTTGATAGTGTTCATCATGATCGCTCCAATTATTATTCCTTCATGTTTAAGGGTCAGAAAATTGTTATTCATCCTATGACACCTGAACAAGTTCTTAAAGATGATATTGCTCGAGCGACAAAAGCTGCAAAATTGGTTACATCCCCTCCTGTTGCACCTATTCAACATGAGATCAAATTAAATAACCCTATCTTGCTTGCTACACGTGCTGATTTTGATGAATTACATGATGCTAATCTGTTTTGCTATGCGCTAGTTTGCTCTCGTATGCTTGTTTCACTAGATGAGGCGCCTATGTTGCATATTCCTCCTGCTGTTGCTAACCTTTTGCAGGACTATAAAGATGTTTTTCCCGCTGAATTGCCGTCGGGTCTTCCTCCTATTCGTGGTATAGAACATCAGATTGATTTAATTCCAGGCGCACAGCTTCCTAATCGCGCCCCGTACCGCATAAATCCTGAAGAGACGAAAGAAATTCAGCGTCAAGTGCAGGCATTGCTTGATAAAGGTTACATTCATGAGTCTCTCAGCCCTTGTTCGGTTCCTGTTTTGCTTGTTCCTAAGAAAGATGGTTCTTGGCGTATGTGTGTAGATTGTCGTGCAATTAACAATATTACAATTCGTTATCGATATCCTATACCACGCCTTGATGATATGCTTGATGAACTTAGTGGTGCCACAATTTTCTCTAAGGTTGATTTACGTAGTGGTTACCATCAAATAAGAATGAAATTAGGAGATGAATGGAAAACGGCTTTTAAAACTAAATTTGGCTTGTATGAATGGTTGGTTATGCCGTTTGGATTGTCTAATGCTCCTAGCACTTTTATGCGCTTAATGAATGAAGTTCTTCGGTCTTTCATTGGAATATTTGTTGTCGTCTATTTTGATGATATCCTTATATACAGCAAATCCATGAATGAGCATTTAGATCATTTGCGTGCTGTTTTTGATGCTTTGCGTGCTGCTCACTTGTTTGGGAACATGGAAAAATGCACTTTTTGCATGGAACGTGTTTCGTTTCTTGGATATGTTGTTACTCCACAGGGCATTGAGGTCGATAGCAGCAAGGTGGACGCCATTCAGAGTTGGCCCCAACCCACGGCGGTCACACAGGTTCGTAGTTTTCTTGGTCTTGCAGGCTTCTATCGTCGTTTTGTGCGGGATTTCAGTTCTATTGCTGCACCATTACATGAGCTGACCAAGAAGGGTGCGCCATTTGAGTGGGGCGCACCACAAGACGACGCATTCAACACTTTAAAGGAACGGTTAACTCATGCTCCTCTCTTACAATTGCCTAATTTTGATAAAGTGTTTGAATTGGAATGTGATGCTAGTGGAATTGGTTTGGGTGCTGTTTTGTTGCAAGATCATAAACCCATAGCTTATTTTAGTGAGAAGTTAAGTGGTGCTGCTCTTAAATATTCCACTTATGATAAAGAACTTTATGCTTTAGTAAGAACTTTGCAAACATGGCAGCATTATTTATGGCCTCGCGAATTTATTATTCATTCTGATCATGAGGCTTTGAAACATATTAGAACCCAAACTAATCTGAATCGTCGTCATGCTAAATGGGTTGAATTTATTGAATCTTTTCCATACATCATTAAACATAAAAACGGGAAGGAAAATGTGATTGCCGATGCTTTGTCTCGTCGTTATATGATGCTGTCCCAATTAGACTTTAAAATCTTTGGTTTGTAAGCTTTGAAAGATCAATATGTGAATGATGCTGATTTTCATGATATTATGATGCATTGTAAGGATGGCAAACCTTGGGGCAAATTTCATATGCAGGATGGGTTCCTGTTTCGTGCTAACAAGCTGTGTATTCCAGCTAGCTCGGTTCGTCTTTCGTTGTTATAGGAGGCGCATGGAGGTGGTCTTATGGGTCACTTCGGAGTTTTCAAGACACATGAGGTGTTGGCCGACCATTTCTTTTGGCCACGGATGCGCCGTGATGTTGAGCGCCTTGTTGCACGCTGTACTACATGTCAAAAAGCTAAATCTCGTTTGGGTAATCATTGTTTGTATATGCCCTTGCCTGTTCCCTCTTCTCCTTGGAATGATATTTCGATGGATTTTGTTTTGGGATTGCCTCGCACTAAGAAGGGGAGGGACAGTATTTTTGTGGTTGTTGATCGTTTCTCTAAAATGGCTCACTTTATACCTTGTCATAAAACTGATGATGCCTCAATGTTGCTGAATTGTTCTTTAGAGAGATTGTTAGATTGCATGGAATTCCTGAAACAATTGTCTCTGATCGTGATGCTAAGTTTCTTAGTCATTTTTGGCGTTCTCTTTGGAATAAATTAGGAACTAAGCTGCTGTTTAGTACTACTTGTCATCCTCAAACTGATGGGCAAACTGAGGTAGTAAATAGAACTTTGTCTGCTATGCTTAGAGCTGTTTTAGATAAAAATTTGAGACGCTGGGAAGATTGTTTACCTTATGTTGAATTTGCTTATAATCGTGCTACACATTCTGCCACTAAGATGTGTCCTTTTGAGGTTGTTTATGGCTATGTTCCTAAGGCGCCTATTGATTTGTTTGCTATAGATGCTGAAGATGAACCACATCTTGATGCTCTTGCTCATATTGATCACATGAAACAATTGCATGAAGAAACACAACACAACATTGCTATTGCTAATAAAAAGTATCAAGTTGCTGGTAGTAAAGGTAGAAAACATATTTCTTTTGAACCTGGTGATTTGGTTTGGTTGCACTTGCGTAAAGATAGATTTCCTACTTTGCGTCGTTCTAAACTGATGCCTCGTGCTGCTGGTCCTTTTAAAGTGCTAACCAAGATTAACGATAATGCTTATGTTCTTGACTTGCCCATGGAGTTTGGTGTTTCCACTAGTTTTAATGTTGCAGATTTGAAACCATACTTCAGTGAGGATGATGAGTTGCCATCGAGGACGACTTCACTTCAAGAAGGGGAGGATGATGAGGACATCAACGACATACGAATAATGACAACGGAAGATGGCACGCCAAACCAAGCTGTCACGCCTCCACCTCTGGTCATCGCGCCTCCTCGAGTTACGGATCCATCTACTAATGAGACGACGACGTACAAGGGCCCAATCACTAGAGCTCGAGCCCAGGAATTGAAGACAGTTTTGATGCTAAGGAACGACGGCCCAGGATGATGTCGCCCGAAGGCCCACATGGCCCAAGTCGCACGACTCCCTCTCCACCGCGCGCCTCTCCACTTCAGCCGGCCCTAGATGCCTTGTCCTCCACCTATATAGTCAAGGGCTGTGCCCCTTGTAATCTTCGAGTTTTGTTTTAAGTTTAGCTTATCTATACATTCGTCTCTCGATGTGAATTCAGAACTCCACCTTCGTGCAATACATCAGATTGCTCACCTCTAATTCTTGCTCGTTCTTCGATTGCGCGTAAGAATTGATCCTCGTGATCAGGTTGATCTTGTTTACCGCAAGGTTAATATCCTCCGGAAGTTGGTTCAGTGATTGCATTGGCGCTTCGGCTTGCTCATCGTAGTCGGATCGTGAGGGTCAACATCCACCAAATCGAAGTTATCTCCACTCGCCGAAAGATCGGGCACTCTACACCTATCACTCAAAACACTAGTCCGCGCTCTCCTGCTCCCTCCAACTGGCCATCAAGCCGGTTGGAGCCCTCGAGCCAAGCGACACAGGACGCAGGGGCAACAAAGAAGGTTGATGAAGCCACAAAGAGGAAGCGGTCAGATTTGTAGACTATTTCTTTAAAGAAGAAAGTCAGTGGGATCAAGATCAAGCACGCCTCTGAGTATGTTTCTTCACGTCTTCAAATCTTCGTCAATTGTATTCAAGATATATTTGGCCTTTGACATTTAACCCGGCATGAACATACTACTCGGTCAAGCGAGACTTAGAGCGTCCTGGTGTCTAAACACACTCGGTCGACTCCTACTCCTCAGTCTAAAGCCACACCATCAAGCATGCTGACTAAAGCGAGAGGAATTCCAACAACTCCAGCGCCGTCGCCACAGACCTCCACTCCTCCCCTGACTGGTAATGTGCCTTCTCCCATCAAGGACAAGGCCGTGTGAGCAGAAAAGCCTTTGGGTCAGCCTTCTGGTAATGTGCCTTCTACCATGGCCTTTTTCTTTCTCAATTCATTATTTCATATAACCATAGCGGTCTCCCTTATCTAGAAAATATATGCTCTAGTGGAGAAAAAGCAAGCCAGAATAGAATATCTTAAGGCCGAAAGCTTCAGTATGTATTGGAATTCTCCTCTTTTTTGAATAAGTCATCAAATTTCTGACTGGTTATTGTTTGTAGTTACTGGTTAGCAGCTCACAAAAGCCCAACAACAAATAGACAAGCTGCAAGCCAGTTTCAAAGAAGCTTCCACTTCTTTACAACAGAGCTATCATGATCTTGAAGGTGAAACATCTTCCTGTCTTGTATAATTTCTCCACATGTTTTATAAACCTCATGAAGAAACCATTACAAAGTTGGAGAAGGTCACTTCCAATCAACAGAGCTATCTGGAAGTTCTGAACACTGAAAAAAGCGACCTCTCCAAGTCTCTTGGTGAGCAAGATGCTGAACTCGCTCAAATGAAGAAAAAGCTGGAGGAGTCCGAGGAGTCACTGAAGAAGGCCAAAAGCTCTGAAAAAGCTTTTAAATGTAATCTTGCCAGTAAGCTCTTCCTCATAATGTTTTCCATCCATCTTATAGACTTTATTTTCTAATTTTGAAATCAGTCTGCGACATTATCTTATAGCGCTCGAAAAGCTCTAGACTACATCCATCGGAAGCAAGTTAAGCAGACCGGGCATTCCATTGATTACTAACTGGAGCATTCATCAGAGACGATCGCAAAGTATACCAGGAGGGTGGCAGCTGAGGCCGGGAGCCAAGTGTTGGCTGTTTGCCAATCTTGGTCTCCTGAACTGCCATTGGACAAGATCAAGGAGGGCTTCAACCCACAATTGACAGTCGATCAATGTCAGTTGCTAATAGACTCGATGTTAGGAACCTCTCCAGCCCTGGTTGAGAATGTTGACATCGATCCAGCTGCACCGACACCTCCTGCCTCTCTAGAGATAGAAGATGATGCCTCTTCTCCCTCAGCAGATCTGTAATTTATGTAATAAGATGCATTGGTAGTATTTGAGTAGAGAAAACAATATGTTCCTTATGTAAACAATGATTATTCTTTTTCTTGCATAATTACTAAACAAGATAGAAAATCGACTAAATAGTCATTAGAGCAATCTCCTGTCACTTATAGTAGACCAGTCGGTACTTAGCTGCATTATCGCGCTTTAGTACTTGAACCTTTTTACTATAAGATCTTAGAGATAAAACAATCAGAGTTGACCATTTAAAGTCATAATTCATAACCGCGTAACAATCAGAGTCGACTAGTCGACACGTGACCTCTGGCTCCTTGGCTCTGGGTTTAGTGTAGTGGTAGTCTGTTGTGCAGTAGAAATTGTATGACCGTCATGTTGCAGCGTTAGACCAAAAAATGTAAGAACGTGTTGAAACTTGAGAAATCAGTCGGTAAAATTCCAAAACCAGAATTTATCAAGGTTAATGAATAGTGCAACATTTCTACTAGCCCCTTGGCTCGATTGTTTAATGTATAAATTAAGGAATCGAAGCAAATAAGAATGAAAATCATCAAGAAATCTTGCACCAAAAATACTGAAGTTTCATTCAATAATAATGTATAAGAATACAAAGATAGACTAAGAATAAAAGCGACATAGCTGGTTAATATTCCATGAATTTGGTACGTTGTCGCCATCTTCATACATCAGTCGATAAGCCCCCGGCCGATTGACTTCTTTGACCACATAAGGTCCTTCCCATTTAGGTGATAACTTGTGTTGATTCTTGGTTGATTGCACTAGTCGCAGAATTAAGTCTTCAACATGGAACTGACGACTTCAAACACTTTTGTCGTAGTAACATCTTAAGCCCTGCTGATATACTGCTGACCGAAATAGAGTGCGATCACGCATCCCCTCTGCCGCAATCAACTCAATCTCTTGGTTATCTTCAGAAAGCTACTCATCATATCCCTTGACTCGTGCTGAAACGAGGTTTACTTCGGTTGGCAACATAGCCTCAGAACCATAGACCAACAAGAATGGTGATTGGCCAGTAGCCTGACTGACATTAGTGCGCAACCCCCATAGAACCGAAGGTAGCTCTCGAACCCACCGATCGGCATAAGGTTTGAGTCTGTCAAAGATCCGGGGCTTCAACCCCTGAAGAATCATACCATTCGCCCATTCGGCCTGCCCATTACTTTATGGATGAGCCACCAACGCAAAGTGAAATTTTATTCCCATCTCATCGGCAAAGTTACGGAACTCCTCAGATGTAAAGTGAGTACCATTATCGGTGATGATATCATGAGGAATTCCAAACCGAGTGAAGATCTCTCTGACAAACTTGACCGCCTTCTTCAAAGTTATCTTGCCGACCGGCTTGGCTTCGATCCACTTGGTGAACTTGTCAATAGCAATGAACAAATGAGTAAACCCGCCTAACGCTTTCTTGAAAGGACCGGCAATGTCAAGCCCCCAGACCGAAAAAGGCCAAGTCATAGTTATCATCCGAAGTTGCTGTGAAGGCACGTGTGTTTGTTGTGCAAAGAATTGACAGCCTTGACACTTCCAAATGACCTGGTGTGCATCTTCAACCACCATGGGCCAATAAAACCCTTGCCGGAAAGCCTTGTCGACCAAAGTCTTGGAAGCTGCATTGTTGTCGCATGCTCTTATATGGATTTCTTCCATCAACTCTTTGCCTTCTGGTATTAAGATGCATCGCATCAAGATGTTTGATCTGCCTCTTCGATAAAGCAGGTTATCTACCAATAAATATCCTCCACATTGAGACTTTAGCCTCTGTTGCTCATTAGAATCTATAGGCAGTGTACCCTTAACTAAAAATTCAACAATTGGATCACGCCAGTCGGTCTCCATGTTAACATCTTCCACTAAAAATTCTATTGACTTCAGCTAATACTTTCTCATTGATTTGATATTCAAGTTGTTATCTTTAGAATTGCTAGTTATCTGATAATTAGATCTTAATTTCGCTTATATTATCGACTTTGAGCTGCAATACTGTCTTGGTTAGGTCTGATCTATTACGGTTTTTAGGTGGTTTTACGAGCTAGATTTGGATCTATTATTCGAGTCACTCTATCAATTTTACCTATAGTTGGAATGTATTTAGTTCTGTTTACTTTGTTTGGGCACTGTCTCGATTAAATTCGGTCTACTCAAACCAGTGAGGCTACATTGATTTTGGCCTCTTGTTGGGCCGATTGGATTAGATATGAACTAATTATAGGAAGACTTGATAAAGTTCTATCGGGACGTTTAGCCAATAGGTTATCACGGTTCGATCGACTTCGTAGTATTTTTACTTATTTATTATTGCACTCATAGAAGTCGATTGCCCCCTTTATTCGATAAGATCAAATCTATGATTTTGAGGCATATTTGCAATACCAGCTACTAGATCTATCGACAGGAGGAGTCTTTGCAGGATTACTGTATTTCTATCGACTCCTGCCTATCGATTTTTCATCATCAATAGAGCGAGCCATAACAAATTCATTGTTCATTTATCGACTTTGCTCTATTGATTTAATTCTTATAGGCAATATTTATGCAATAATTAATACTTGTTTATTGATTTGCCGATAAGCCGATATAAACTAGTCGATTAGTTTATTTTCCAATATTAGTTGTTGTTTATTGTTATCGGCAGGTTTTCACGAATAGTGACTATCGACTTTCTTCATCGGCCTGCCCTATGCCGGTGACCCGTGGAATTTGACTGTTTGTTTCTTTGTCGATTTGCAGGGAAAATCAACTGGCACGCCTTGGTTTTCGTATTGAGCCTGCACTAGAGTTACACAAATCTCTCAGGTCAGGCGTGGTGATTTTCGCATCAACAATACGAGGGACTATAGAAAGATATAAAATAGAGCTACTATTCGTCATCTCAACATGAAGGCATGAACCTCCCTAGCATGCATGACAACCTACTATTTTTGTTCTTTTTTTTTGCAAATTTTTTATTTTGTTTTGAGGGTTAGTTCGACAAAGAAAAAAAAAAGGAAAGATACAAGTCTCCTTGGCGGGGGTGCTCCCCCAAGCTTGCTTTTGCTCATGGCTATTGGTTTGGATTGAATCCTCTCCAATGGTAGTATGCTGCAGTGTAGTCGTGGTGCTCTCGTAGCTGCTCCTGAAGGTGATGAAACTGGTCGTCACTGTGCTGCTGTCACTCTCTGGTAGTCTAGGCCTGAGTAGCAAGAGTGTTTTGCATTTCCCCTGTTCTCTCATCTGTGACACCTAGGTGTCTCACTTTCATTTAACTAGCATGCTAAGCCTAAATTGAAGCTCAAGTGTAGCATAAAATAATAGAGCCATTTGGAAATTGAAATTTCCTTAAATCAAATAAAAGCCCTACAAACTAAAATGTGAAGTAATTTAAATTTTTCTATGAAACATATGCCAAGTAATAACATAATTCTTACAGAAATGGTAAAATATAATTTTAGACCAAAAATGAGCATTTTACCATATTTGGAAGTACCTTAAATAATTAATTTAAACCTAAAAACCTTTCTAATTTATATATTTAATTAAAAGTAATTGTGGCTCAAATTGACAAATGGCCTTCACCAAAGTGTTCAGAACATCATGGATCACACGTGTACCAAGTTTGGTAATTTTTGAAAGTCTCTAGCTATTTTATTTCGAATTAACTCAAACCAAGGACCTATTTGTGAATTTGGTAAAAGAGCTAGCGGCGTAGTGTAATTTTCCCCTGCTTCTTCCTCCATTGGCGCAGGCCAGCCCAGGTGAGCACGCCAGTGCCAGCGCATGCCACCGCTCTGCCCACCCTGACTCCGGGACTCGGAGCTGCTACAGCGCGTCAACGCCTGTCCCGTCCCATGCGCCACCCGTTTCTTCCGTTTCCAGGCCGCAACACGCCACCCCGCCATCAATTTCTGCTGCCTCTGGCCGCCCACCATGGCCAAGGCAGAGACCTGTCTATCTCTTCACGCCTGATCATTCCTGTCGCCCTAACAGCACGCAAACCGGTGCGCACAACCACTGGCCTCTCGTGCCACCCCACCCCGGCCTTTCCCGACCCTTTAAAACCTCGACAATTATTCATTTCTCGCCAGCCCTTGCCATTCGCAGCGTGGTTGGCCATGTTGCATGTCTTCTCCCCGCCTTCATGAATTTGTAGAAGCAACCGGCGCTCGATTTGGTGCCCTCTACCGAAAGGGCGACGCCGCCAAAGTTCTCCCCTCCGCCGCTCGTCGACGGTGACCACCCTCCGGTGAGCACCACTCCTCGCGATCACCATCAACCGACGTTCCTCGGCATGCTCACCACTTCCGAGCGCTCGCGGCAAGCTTTCCCCGCCCGAAGACGCCGACAGCGAGCCCTCCGGCCAAGTGCCGTCGCGCTCCGACGATGCTGACTAGCAGCTGAGCTGGTGCCTATGTGGCCCTTGTGGCGTCGACGTGTCATAGACGTGTCGATGACATAGCATCGTGTGGCGCCCACATGTTGATGAATAACCTAGAAAAACCAAAAAATAGCAGAAAAGGGCTAAAAACTTTAAAACATCATGATAAATTCATTTCAAAACCAATGGACCTCAAACCAATTTTGTTAGTTTCCTAAAAATGAGCTCTATTTTATAAAAATGATATCAAGCTACATCTATCAAAGTATTTTAATAGATAAATTAGCTTGTGCAACCATCAATTAAATTCTTATAAATTCTAGAAATGCAATTTAATTCTAATCTTTTGCATGCACTGTTATTTCATATTACTACATCACCCTGATTTTTGGTTAAGTTAAATTTACATTATTTCACACTCTATGATTTAATTGGTTCTTTAGCTTATATAAATGCTAGTAAATAAAATATTAATGTCCAGAAGCTATGACTTGGCGAGGATGATGTTCATACATGTACATGTTCATGATAAATCACTCAAGTCCAGTAACACCTTTTTACTATATTAATTGCATTAACTGTTCATAAAATTATAATAACCCCATTTAAATGGATAACACACATAAAATGATGAAATTCTAAATTGCTTCTCTGAAGCATATGGCTTCGAGAACATATTAGAAATATTGTTGGCATTAAAACACTAATGCATTATGCATCCATCATATCATTGCATGTAACGGTGTTATGACAATACCGTTAACACATTTTTCATGATATAGGTAACGACAACCAGGAGCAAGAAGAGGATTTTCATAAGGATATTGAGCAAGGATATTGAGCAAGAAGTAGTGTCGACCAAGGCAAGCCCCGGTTTGCATTCGCCTTGTTATAAAGTTTGCTAGTTTATATCACTACTAGTCTCAATATTGATGGTTGCATTAGGTCATAGGAGTTGGTTGGAAACCCACCTTGCATGGTACCCCAAATGACCTATGCTACTGTTATTAGAACCTTGGTAGGATCGGTACTGTATTGCTATGCTTAGTAATTGATAGTCTCGATAGATATTGTTACTAAGGAATGAACTTGATCACTAAATCTGAACTTAATGGAATGAGTTTACTTTCGATGTTATGACCGGGCAGGGAATTATGCACGTGTAGGTTTGCAGCAACACATGGGTGTTGACTGCGGTAGCCCTGCCTTGTCGAACCTAGGACCCGTCTGTGGTCGGCCCCTTGATCAAGTTTTGAACAGTACCGAATGCATGCTAGTTTATAGTGAACCGATGTAGCACTACAAATTACTTGCAATAGGATCGGTTAAGGTGCATTGGTTATTGACCCTTCTGCTGCTAGAGTGGGCTGTTCATATCACAAAGTACTGTTGGCAGAACGGCATGCCCACTCGATGTCACCACACCCAGTCTGAGGTGTAAGTTTTTTTGTTGCGACAGGTCAGCATATACGACCTTAATTGGTGCGTATGTGTCATGTATCTCGGGTTTTTCGAGCTGGTGTAAATCGATTGCAATTGCTGTCACTCATAGTAACGAGTACCGCTTGGTCACTAAGTCGTCACATAGTTGCACATGATACTATGGAAATGGATTATGTTGGTTATTATTATTACTGCTATTACGTTGTACTCACTTTATGTACTGTGTTACTATCTCATGGTATCACTAAAGTTATATTTTTGACCTACCCAATTAACTTGGCTAAATAAAATTTGGTAGAACTAATAGGATGCTTAGTGCAAGTCTTTTTAAATAGCCATCCTATTAGAGCCAATGCATGTCTAGGTCTTTCGACGGGTAAGTCTTGCTGAGTAATTAGTACTCAGGCTTTGTGCCTCTGTGGTTTTTAGGTACTGAAGAGATAGAATTGCCTGTAGATGTATTGCCTTGGGACATGCAAGTCGCTGAGGGTTGGACTGTCCACTGGGAGTCTGACCTGCCGCCATAGTGATTGTATGTGTGCTGCTAGGGAGATGGTTCTTCGGGCATGAATCATCACTATGTTGTATCGTTGGGCTCGTAGTTTCTTATCGTTATTTGATTCCGCTGCTTTTCAAAACAAACTTGAACTTGTATCATTTTGCTGCACCTCAATCACCTTAATGATGTAATAATTCAACTTAAATTTGGACCATTGTTGTATTATCAAGTGTCTGCGTTATCAGCACCTTAGGGACCTCGATCCTCCAGGAAGGGATTCCACACTATCTAGATCGTCCATCCTCCTTGTAAAATCTCTCAATTCGGGACCATAGTCATGATGATCAAAGCCTAAAAAAGAGTGACGTCCATCATGATGTGGCGGTGTCCCGATCGACTCAGATGTCCCCATTGTGCACTACTAGCTTGCTGCCAAGATGAAGCTCCAGTCTCACACTGCTACGGTGCGAACATCCAAGCCGGGTCACCAGAATGTTCTGAGCCTGTAGTGTCATCATGGACCAGTGATAGTTCTGGCTGCGCTAGTGGTGGCATGCTTTGCACTTTGTCATGTGCGTCGATTGGCGGACCTGCTAGGCATTCCTTCTCTCTGCAGCTATATGGTTAGTTCCCAGTAACTATACAAATGATATCCTAGGTTAGGAAGCAGGATTTCATCTATATAGCAGGGGTAACAAAAGATGATAGAACCATCAGGACCCTTCTTTAAAGTGTGACCCTGCTCAAGAAATTATAATCTATCCTTGGACGGGCTTAGAAAGATAATCAAATCTTGTATTAGATAAAGCCCTGACCCTTACAACAATACGGGTCACTAAAGAAGTTCATTCAATGGGTCCCGATCCCTTTATATAATCTAACCATTGACCAATCATAGATCCAATAGGAGCAATAGGAATTTTAGCAATAGCAGCAAATAAGACATGCAATTCATCATTACGGACAGGTCTAGTGTCTTATCTAGGAAAACAAGTCATAGCAAGCCACCTATGCCACAGCTGTAGAGTTGGATTGTGAATGTCACTAATCCTAAGACGTTCACATGAAAACTCCATCAAAATTATTTGCCAAAAAGAATCCTTTACAAAACCTGATGTTGCACCTTCTAACTTAATGTTGCAATAACTCCTAAACTTAAGAATGATGCTAAGGCCTTTCCAAGTGATACGGTATTCCTTCCCGAACAAGCGGAAAAGTACCCCGTCATTATCTTTTAGCAAAGTGCACAAAAATTGTATTGTGAGGAGGCATCAATGCCCCTTAGTGATGTGTGCAAATTCAGTCCAACCTAAAGCTTTCCAAATAGAAAGGCACTCAAGGTCCATACCTAAAGTGGAGAGTAGGTCGTCAACACTTTCTTGTAATTCTTTTTCTTCCCTTTGCTATACCTTTCATCATTTTTCTTTTTCTTGCAATTTGTAGAGATATGTCCCATGTCTCCATATTCAAAGCATTTCTTGTTTGCAAATAGATTTTTACTTGATGATCTTCGGTCTTCGTTCATCTTCATGAATTTTTTGAACCGTCTTACCATCAAAGCAACTTCCTCATCGGTACTATCACCTTCATCATCACTATCCACTTTTGATGCTTTGGCCTTGAATGCAATATTCTTCTTTCTATTTTCACATTGACCACCACGAAGCTCTTGCTGTAATTGCTTGAAAATGTCATGAGTAAGAATTTCCCCCAAGACTTGTGAGGGAGTGATCTTGGTCAAGTCCGACCTCACTAGCATGGTGACAATTGTTTCATACTTAGGCATCAAAGCTCTAAGAAACTTGTAAGAGGTATCAACATTTTCAACCTTAAATTCAAGGCCCTTGAGCTCATTTACAATATGTTCAGCCGAGAAAAGCTTGTTTTCAATTCTTCGTTTGGAAGTAAAGCAAATTTCTTGAATGAATAGCTTAGCACTCTTGCCATACCTGTGCCTTCGTGAACCTCAATGAGAGCTTGCCAAATCTCATAAGCTGTGGTAAGCTTGCACACCCTATGATATTCTTCTTTGCACAATGCTTGAATGAGCACATTCATTGCTTGAGCATTGGCTTTCATATTTTCTCTGTTTGCATTTGTGAGATTTTGCGTATTAAGCATGGCAAAACCAACATCCACAACATTCCACACGGAATCACCGATTGCTTGAAGATGAATTTTCATGCATGTTTTCCAATAATCAAAGTCTGACCCATCAAAGAACGGAGCATGATTGACATTGACATTGTTGCTAGCCATTATCCTAATCCAAAATGGTTAAATCCTTGCTAAAAAGGGAGCAGTACCTCTGATACCACCTGTAGGATCTAGGATACCGACTAGAGGGGGTGAATAGGCGGGTTTTGACAATTTATAACCTGCACAAATAAATGTGAAAATAATACAAGAGTAATACTAGCAGGAAATAAAAACAACACCTATGTTGAAAGCTAAGGGTTTGCAAACCTATGTGATAAGCATCATTGTGATCTCTAGTAATGTAAATAACAAGTAAATAAACAAGGGAGAGAGACACAATTTTATCCCATAGTCTCGGTGAGTTGTCGATCACCCCTAATCTACGTTGAGGTAGATTCAAGCCTTTGAGTTTCTTCTGTATCAACTGTACACTTCTCCGATGAGAAGGACTCATACAAGAGCAACTTGGTCTTAAGCCAAATCAATCCCTTGAACCTCTCCAAACCTCGGTTTACTAGAGTTAACCTTTGCCGCTCCGGCGAGGCGAGTACAAGACCTCTTACAAGAGCACCGGGCCTCCTTTACAATCTTCTTGAAGGGCCCACGGTTTCCACACCACCAAGCCGACTAGGAGGCAGCAACCTGTGAGAGTAACAATCCAATGTCGCTCACTTGATGAACAACTAGTGCCACAGAGCTTGAATCACTCAAGAATATGCACTAGATTCTCACACACTAGCAACAGATCAATGGATGGTTATGTGAGTGAGGAGAGGGATCATATAGCTCAATAATATAGCTCAGGGTGTCAGAGAGCCTTCTTGCACGAGGGAAGTGAGTATATATAGCCAAGGCATAAAAAACTAGTCGTTACAACATTCTACGCACCAGGCGGTGACACCGCGACTCACTGACTGTCAGACCACCTCAAGCCCAATGCCTAGTTTGACTGACATTCAAACCTATTACATGCTTGTTGACATTTCTAAACATCGTCACTTAGTTGCCTTAGCAACGAAACCAATAAATGTTTGTTGGTAATCTTTAATGAATGCACAGAGTCCGCAAGTGCACGGAGAAGACCGTTTCACCCGGAAGTATCTAGGACATCGTATTTATTTTATCCCAAAGGAATGCATATGATTGATCAGAGTAATTACTACTGCCTACCCCTAGCAATCCGTGGGCTACACAACAAATAATACACTCTATTGATCTAAGAGCCACACTTATATCTCTAGAACAATACCCCTAATCCCCTAGCGATGGATCAGAAAAGGAGTAATCACATTTAAGTGAACACTAAGCACGTGGAAATGATCTAAATCAAACATTAGTTATGCATCATTATAACAATATAACAAAAGACTATAGTAAGGGCTTATGTCTAACATGGTAACATAGTATCACTACATTACTAACATGCAAGCATAATAACCACATACATGAATGTATCATATAATCAAACAAGAAACACATGACCCAAGCATAATTATATAGAAAGACTAAATATATTAAATAGATCAAAGTCTTACAAAAAGAGAAAGATACAAGAGCCATACCACAACTCCAGGGAAGACTTGGGAACTGAAGAAGACTCTATTCTAAGCCTAACTCCACTAAAACTGGAGAGAATCTTAAAATACAAAGAGAGTGATGCTTCTTGGTGTGTGTTGAGGAGTGAGCCACACCCTTCCTTTTATAGCTGTCCAAAGGCGGTTTTGAGGACGGTAACTCCCGCCCTAAGGGGGACAATCGCCTTTGGGGAGTCGGTGGGAAATCGCCATAGGAAGCTAGGCCCCACTAGGGCCTCCTCCCTGTTCGGTCGAACAGGGGTTGAGCTCAGTGGCCCCCCGGCTCTTCTGGCACACTAGTGGGTGGACCCTTTGACTCCTTCACGGCTTAGCTCTTCTGTATGTCGGTTTGGTTCTGCAGGTGGGCCATTTGATCTGTGGGAATCCCTGTTGGCAAACTCTGATTGGTCGACGTTGTGTTTCTTCGCCACATGGGTGTGTTTCCTCTCCATTTTGTTATTTCTCCTGCATGTGAGTATTTCTCCAAGCACTAGTAGATATTTATTAATTCTAACTAACATGCATGGTGGGAATGTTAAATCCTCCTTTATTTTGAGTAATATTGGTGGTCAAAAATGGTTCACTCGATTGCTTAATGTGTATAAATCCTTACCAAGGCATTGAAGTTTCCTCTTTTTGTTCCTACCTCTAAATAAGGCTTATGTGGAGTTCTGGGTGGGAATAATTGAGACATACTTGTAACACATATATTGCTAAACCAAAAGACCGAACTCATGGAGAAACAAGTTATACAATCTGATCAAGATGTGCATGTGTGTGGAAGGTGGTGGAATGATGAAGGAATGGTGGATACTCCTTCTAGTATAGACTCTCTCTTTCTTTAATAGACAATTGGGCATGGCTATTTCTTTTCTTCTTCTTTTCTATTATTTTGTCATGCTCAAGATTGGGAGCAAGTATTTATTCTATTTTTTATAACCATGCCTTACAAGCAATCCAATTGAGAGAGAGAGTCATAACATGATATTTTTATAACCATGCCTTCCAAGCAATCCAACTTTCGGAATAGAAGTTGAGCATGTGGTGGCGCAATGAAATGATATTGCTATCTCCTGGTGTAAGAGTATTAGCAAATGATGGTGGATGTGTACGTGACTCTTGATCATAAAAGCATGAAATCGATCTCAAATAGGTTGCAAGCATTTGATAAAGATCAATGTGAAACAAGCAGCATATGTGGAAGGTTTTGCAATGATGTATAACATATGGCCGTGGTAGGAATTTTCATCACTGAGCAACTTTTCAATTTTATCATTTTGAAAAACAAAGTCTCCGGATGTTAAGCTTTACTTTGCAACAAAGATCATAGCAGCCCTACTCTAACCATAGCATGCCTAACAACAACCTACACTTAGATCATGCACTTTTGCAACCCACAAGAATTCAAGTTCAAGGTAAGCATGTTTAGCCAACAAACTAAAAAATTGGGAGAGTACTAAGTTGTATATGAGGGACTATAGAAAGATATAAAACAGAGCATCTGAAGGACCGAGAAGGCGACCAGAGGGGGGGGGGGGTGAATGGGAGCAAATTAAAATTCTTCTCAAGAACTTAGCCTATATCCCAATTACAACCCGAACCAACCTCTGAAAGAATCACCAAGGCCACACACACCAACTTGTGATGTGCTAACCCTAGGAATGACTCACACCAGTGGAAGAACTAGAGAGAAATAAAGAAAAACAACCAAGACTTGAAACTAGGAAAGAAAACATAGAACAAGCAGCTCAGACTGACATTGGTAGCGCCAGTCAGGGGCATCGGCAGTGCTGATTAAGAATTTTTCTCCCACACCGGCAGTGCCGGTTCAGGAATTGGAAGTGTCGAATGACATCAGAAAGAAGATAAAATTTTTGGTAAGGACATCGGCAGTGCCGCTCTAAATGTTTCATTGCTCACCGGCAGTGCTGATCGACCGCTATCAGAACAGAAAAACTGTCGCGATTTTGCAAAAATCTCACACAAAACCTATCCAAATGATCTCCAAATCGTGTGATTTTTGGATCAGCCAATCCTCAACACACCCCGACCCTAATCCAAGAAGATCTACTCAATTGGCTCAAGGAATCATCACGAATTTCAGATCTTGTGCAAAGAACACCAAAAAGGAAAAAATTAAGAAATCTTTCAAATCGAAGGTGCTAGAGCATATGATTCAGTCAAGGACCCATATAGGATTGTTCTAGCTCGTCATAGCACCAAGATCCCCAAAGAAATCCACCCAAAAAGTTGCCCAAAAATGAGATAAAAAATTCCCACAAAAATAGCACCGAAAATAGAGAAAAAGAGAAATTAGGGATTTAGGGAGAGAGGTAGAACTTGAGCATGATTTTGAATCTCATATCATCGATTCATCAAGTCAAGATACATGGTTACATGGCTAGGAAGCCACCCTCTTCCTCCCACTATTTGAAAGTGCAAGAGATGTCTCTCACACACCCTCTTCTTTCCTCTATTACATGATGACCTCTCCTAGCACTTTGAAATGAAAACCTAGCAAGGCTAAGAGAAAGTTCCACCAGCCCTACCTCTCCTTATATAGGCCTAGGGGTTGTCCTAAAGACCATCCTACCCCTCACCTACAATACCCTGCCACCTACCACCAAGGGCATAACCGTCCATCCTTTTCCTCGTCGCCCGAACGCCATCGAGCCCTTCACAACTTTGCTTCGCCTAGACGCAAGCTCCGCGATGGTGCCACGTGCACCTCCGATCGCTGCCACCAGTTTTGAGACCCAAATCGAGAAACCGCCTTGCACGCTTCTCAAAGCATGACTTCTTGATCTTGACGCGTGTCACCTCGTCCCGTGATCCTCCTCGTCGGCAAGTCTCTCCTGTCTCCGGTCCATTAGAAGCCTCTACTTGCACCGACGCCCAATAACCTTTGACTTAATCAACCCAACCATCTTGATCACCACCCACGGTTTTGAGGATCAACCGCGAAACCGTCTGTGCTTCTTGCCTCTCCATGTGTACAACATGGATCACCCTTGACTTCTCCTGGTCTCCCGATCGTCCGGCCCCAAGTCTCCTACTTGTGCCCGATCCTCTCGTCGTTGACCGCCAAGTTGACTCCAGTGACCTACACATCATGAGACAAGCAAACACATTTCCTATGTCCTGCAAACTCTCCAACTCCTTTACCATGGCACATATCCACATGGTTTCTCAATGTCCCCCTTGATGAGTGCATTGACAACATCAAATGCACAAGGCTTAGAGATGTGAAATGCGAAACCAAATAAGCACATCCAAATGGCCAAACCCAAACAAAAAGTGAAAAGTAGCCATCTAGCATAAGAGGGATCACAAAACCAAGAGTTGACAAAGAAAGCCACTCAGGAACGCAAAGATTGTGAAAAGCGCATGAAAAATGCTCAAGGACATGATATGCTCCCCCTCAACTTGTGTATATCTCATGTAATGCAAAATGGATCATTTTAAGTTTCTTAGCATTATTGTGGATGACCCAATATTTTCTCCCCCTTTGGCAATGAACTCATCAAAGAAGCAAAAGAACAAGCAAACATGTAATGCATGAAAATGCAAACCTAAGGAGCTTCAACAATTATGCAAACAAGCATTTAACCTTTCTAATCACAAGAACAGAGCTATGAAGTGTAAAAGCAATAGCTCACAATCATATAAATATCAAAAATAGAAGCAAGGCATAAGCACCAAGAGCTATACAACCTAAGCAAAAAGATTGACTAGCTTAGTTACAATCAAATTTGCTCATCATGAGAAAAGCTGCCACCAAATGTGTAAGTACTCCCATCCAAGACAAAAACAAGCATCAAGTGAATCATAAGAATCTAGCCAGTCTCAATCTCAATCAAGGCAACAAGCATTCGTAGAAAATAAGCTCTACAAACGCTCACATATGTAACAGAGACTCAGAAGAAAAGGGAAAAGCATTATTCTTATGTGATTCTCATGTAGCTTCTAATCCGTGCGGATGGTCGCATGACTGGGTACAGCAAACACCACGAGGCTTCGGAGCACAATTTTTGGATTTAGCATTTTTTTATGTTACTTCTAATCCACGCGGAGGGTCGCACGACTGGGTACAAAGACCCCGAGGCTTCAAAGCATAATCAACTTATTTTGCAAATTAAAAGCATAAGGATGAGCATGCCTTTGCGGCAAAAGGAACAAACGTTCCCACAATGTTCCATCATGAGATAAACATTTGCAAAGCCACATTTTTCAAACACAAGGTGCCAATGCCAAGATATCCTCTAAAGTAGCCTCAATATAAGTTTCAACAAGGATAAAAGCAATTATACACGTGGTGAGCAATTTTTAGCAGGATCAGTTCATAAGCTTCACAAAAAGCTAAGTTCACCTTTAAGATTAGCAAGTTGCTCAAATGAGTCTATAACAGGCCATCCAGAATATCTAAGCTTGAGAGATTGCTATCACATCCACACAACTTAGCTCAAGCTCAATCATAGCAAAGAGAAATGCATCAAAGCTCATCTACAAATGCATATATTACATATGAGATGCAATGCGAAAACAGTAAGATATATATATACAAGAGAATACCAACTCCCACTCAAATGATGCCATAGGGATGACAAACACAAAACTCCCCACGAAGAAAAGCGAATCGCGAAGCATCTAGGGGCTTGGTAAGGATATCGGCCAGTTGGTTTTTGGTATCGATGTATTTGAGCTCCACATCTCCCTTCTCAACATTGTCTCTCAGGAAGTGGAATTGCACATTAATTTGTTTGACCTTACCATGTTGGACTAGGTTCTTGGCTAAGCATATGGCACTGGAGTTATCACACATGAGTGGAACACTCTTAAAGGTTAACCCACAGTCTCTCATGGTGGATACTATCCATAGGATTTATGAGCAGCAGCTAGCAATAGCTACATACTTAGCCTTTGTGGTGGATTGGGCTACACTCGACTGCTTACGAGAAGACCAATAGATCAAAGAAGTACCCAAGAAATGACAAGTACCAGAAGTGCTCTTCCTATCATTCTACACCTAGCAAAGTCTGCATCCAAATACCCAATGAGATCAAGAGATCAAGATGTAGAGTACCAAAGACTGAACTCAAGGGTGTATTTGAGATACCTGAAGATGCGCTTGACAGCCTTGCGATGAGTCACCCTTAGGGAAGCTTGAAAGCGAGCACAAAGACACACCGCAAAGTGTATGTCGAGTCTTGTTGCCGTCGGGTACGATAGGGAGCCGATCATGCTCCTGTACTCCCTTTGGTCCACAGCTTCACAGTCTTCGTCTGGGTCAAGTGCCGTTGTAGTAGACATTGGTATTGGCAACGGCTTCACATTGACCATGTCGAACATATTTAGGAGATCCTTCGTGTACTTGGCTTGATGTATGAAAGTGCCTTGCTTGCACAGCTTGATTTGAAGTCCTAGAAAGAAGGTGAGCTCGCCCATCATCGACATCTAAAATTCACTTTCCATGGCTTCCTGAAATCTAGACACAAGAGCATGAGAGGAACCTCCAAAGATGATATCATCCACATATATCTAAACCATTAAAAAGTCATTGCCATGCTTTAGAGTGAACAAGGTTTTGTCAACACACCCCATGACATACCCGCACTCTAGCAAGAAGGTCTTAAGCCTAGCATACCATGCCCTAGGAGCTAGCTTTAGCCCGTACAAAGCCTTCTGAAGCTTGTACACATGATTTGGGTATTTGTGGTCCTCAAAGCTAGGGGGTTGTCTCACATAAACCTCTTCCTCTATAAAACTGATAGGTGTAGGGTGCCCGATCTTTCAGCGAGTGGAGATAACTTCGATTTGGTGGATGTTGACCCTCACGATCCGACTACGACGAGCAAGCCGAAGCGCCAATGCAATCGCTGAACCAACTTCCGGAGGATATTAACCTTGCGGTAAACAAGATCAACCTGATCACGAGGATCAATTCTTACGCGTAATCGAAGAACGAGCAAGAATTAGAGGCGAGCAATCTGATGTATTGCACGAAGGTGGAGTTCTGAATTCACGTCGAGAGACGGATGTATAGCTAAGCTAAACTTAAAACAAAACTCGAAGATTACAAGGGGCGTAGCCCTTGACTATATAGGTGGAGGACGAGGCATCTAGGGCCGGCTGAAGTGGAGAGGCGCACGGTGGAGAGGGAGTCGTGCGACTTGGGCCACGTGGGCCTTCAGGCGACATCATCCTGGGCCGTCGTTCCTTAGCATCAAAACCGTCTTCAATTCCTGGGCTCGAGCTCTAGTGATTGGGCCCTTGTACGTCGTCGTCTCGTTAGAAGATGGATCCATAACTCGAGGAGGCGCGACGACGAGAGGTGGAGGCGTGACAGCTTGGTTTGGCAGGCTATCTTCCGTCGTCATTATTCGTATGTCGTTGATGTCCTCATCATCCTCCCCTTCTTGAAGTGAAGTCGTCCTCGAGGGCAACTCATCATCCTCACCGAAGTATGGTTTCAAATCTGCAACATTAAAACTAGTGGAAACACCAAACTCCATGGGCAAGTCAAGAACATAAGCATTATCGTTAATCTTGGTTAGCACTTTAAAAGGACCAGCAGCACGAGGCATCAGTTTAGAACGACGTAAAGTAGGAAATCTATCTTTACGCAAGTGCAACCAAACCAAATCACTAGGTTCAAAAGAAATATGTTTTCTACCTTTACTACCAGCAACTTGATACTTTTTATTAGCAATGGCAATGTTGTGTTGTGTTTCTTCATGCAATTATTTCATGTGAGCAATATGAGCAAGAGCATCAAGATGTGGTTCATCTTCAGCATCAATAGCAAACAAATCAATAGGCGCCTTAGGAACATAGCCATAAACAACCTCAAAAGGACACATCTTAGTGGCAGAATGTGTAGCACGATTATAAGCAAATTCAACATGAGGTAAACAATCTTCCCAGCGTCTCAAATTTTTATCTAAAACAGCTCTAAGCATAGCAGACAAAGTTCTATTTACTACCTCAGTTTGCCCATCAGTTTGAGGATGACAAGTAGTACTAAACAGCAGCTTAGTTCCTAATTTATTCCAAAGAGAACGCCAAAAATGACTAAGAAACTTAGCATCACGATCAGAGACAATTGTTTTAGGAATTCCAGGCAATCTAACAATCTCTCTAAAGAATAATTCAGCAACATTTGAGGCATCATCAGTTTTATGACAAGGTATAAAGTGAGCCATTTTAGAGAAACGATCAACAACCACAAAAATATTGTCCCTCCCCTTCTTAGTGCGAGGCAATCCCAAAACAAAATCCATCGAAATATCATGCCAAGGAGAAGAGGGAACAGGCAAGGGCATATACAAACCATGATTACCCAAACGAGATTTAGCTTTTTGACATGTAGTACAGCGTGCAACAAGGCGCTCAACATCACGGCACATCCATGGCCAAAAGAAATGGTCGGCCAACACCTCATGTGTCTTGAAAACTCCGAAGTGACCCATAAGACCACCTCCATGCGCCTCCTGTAACAACAAAAGACGAACTGAGCTAGCTGGAATACACAGCTTGTTAGCACGAAACAGGAACCCATCCTGCATATGAAATTTGCCCCAAGGTTTGCCATCCTTACAATGCATCATAATATCATGAAAATCAGCATCATTCACATATTGATCTTTCAAAGCTTGCAAACCAAAGATTTTAAAGTCTAATTGGGACAACATCATATAACGACGAGACAAAGCATCGGCCATCACATTTTCCTTCCTATTTTTATGTTTAATGATGTATGGAAAAGATTCAATAAATTCAACCCATTTAGCATGACGACGATTCAGATTAGTTTGGGTTCTAATATGTTTCAAAGCCTCATGATCAGAATGAATAATAAATTCGCGAGGCCATAAATAATGCTGCCATGCTTGCAAAGTTCTTACTAAAGCATAAAGTTCTTTATCATAAGTGGAATATTTAAGAGCAGCACCACTTAACTTCTCACTAAAATAAGCTATGGGTTTATGATCTTGCAACAAAACAGCACCCAAACCAATTCCACTAGCATCACATTTCAATTCAAACACTTTATCAAAATTAGGCAATTGTAAGAGAGGAGCATGAGTTAACCGTTCCTTTAAAGTGTTGAATGCATCATCTTGTGGTGCGCCCCACTCAAATGGCGCATCCTTCTTGGTCAGCTCATGTAATGGTGCAGCAATAGAACTGAAATCCCGCACAAAACGATGATAGAAGCCTGCAAGACCAAGAAAACTGCGAACCTGTGTGACCGTCGTCGGTTGGGGCCAACTCTGAATGGCGTCCACCTTGCTGCTATCGACCTCAATGCCCTATGGAGTAACAACATATCCAAGAAATGAAACACGTTGCGTGCAAAAAGTGCATTTTTCCATGTTCCCAAACAAGTGAGCAGCACGCAAAGCATCAAAAACAGCACGCAAATGATCTAAATGCTCATTCATGGATTTGCTGTATATAAGGATATCATCAAAATAGACAACAACAAATATTCCAATGAAAGACCGAAGAACTTCATTCATTAAGCGCATAAAAGTGCTAGGAGCATTAGACAATCCAAACGGCATAACCAACCATTCATACAAGCCAAATTTAGTTTTAAAAGCCGTTTTCCATTCATCTCCTAATTTCATTCTTATTTGATGGTAACCACTACGTAAATCAACCTTAGAGAAAATTGTGGCACCACTAAGTTCATCAAGCATATCATCAAGGCGTGGTATAGGATATCGATAACGAATTGTAATATTGTTAATTGCACGACAATCTACACACATACGCCAAGAACCATCTTTCTTAGGAACAAGCAAAACAGGAACCGAACAAGGGCTGAGAGACTCACGAATGTAACCTTTATCAAGCAATGCCTGCACTTGACACTGAATTTCTTTCGTCTCTTTAGGATTTGTGCGGTACGGGGCGCGATTAGGAAGCTTTGCGCCTGGAATTAAATCAATCTGATGTTCTATACCACGAATAGGAGGAAGACCCGGCGGCAATTCAGCGGGAAAAACATCTTTATAGTCCTGCAAAAGGTTAGCAACAGCAGGAGGAATATGCAACATAGGCGCCTCATCTTGTGAAACAAGCATACGAGAGCAAACTAGCGCATAGCAAAGCAGATTAGCATCATGTAATTCATCAAAATCAGCACGTGTAGCAAGCAAGATAGGGTTATTCAATTTGATCTCTTGTTGAACAGGTGCAACAGGAGGCGATGTAACCAATTTTGCTGCTTTTGTCGTTGGAGCAATATCATGTTTAAGAACTTGTTCAGGTGTCATAGGATGAATAACAATTTTCTGACCCTTAAACATGAAGGAATAATAATTGGAGCGATCATGATGAACACTATCAACATCATATTGCCAAGGACGGCCAAGCAACAAAGAGCATGCTTCCATTGGAACAACATCACAATCTACAAAATCAGAATAGGCGCCAAGAGAGAAAGGAACACATACGGAGCACGTTACCTTTATTTTGCCGCCATCATTAAGCCATTGAACGTGATAAGGACATGGATGCTTCCTTGTTGGCAATGACAACTACTCCACCAAGGTCGTACTAGCCAAATTGTTGCAACTGCCACCATCGATGATTATACGGACCGCTCGTTCTTGCACAACGCCTTTGATATGAAAAATGTTGTGGCGCTGATGCTTTTCATCCTGAACGACCTGTGTACAAAGAACACGCTGCACAACAAGAGTGGCATACCTGTCGGTGGCACTAGAGTCGACATGAAGCTCTGTATTATCTGCATGATTAGTGGCAAGCATAGTCTGCTGAATATCCTCAGAATCACTAGCAGAAGAATACCCACCGTCGTCACGAATCAACATAGTTCGTTTATTTGGACAATCGCGTATCACATGACCAAATCCTCGGCAACGGTGACACTGAATATCACGAGCTCGTCCAGACGACGAGGAGGATGGCACGATCGAGGCAGATTTGGCCGTGGATGGAGCACTCGACTTGGACGTGGTCGAGGAGTGGTCGCGCGACGTGGAAGGAGGTGTCGACCATGGAGCTGAAGGCGTCTTGGACCCTACAAAAATGTTAGGTCTTGACGAAGATTGTCGATCCTGCACTTCACGTTCAGCTTTACAAGCATATTCAAATAAGGTGGTCATATCATCATAATGCTTATAATCAAGAATATTCTGAATTTCACGATTTAACCCACCCCTAAAGCGAGCCATAGCAGCATCATCCAGTTCAACTAAACCACAGCGAATCATACCCTTTTGCAAAGCTTGATGATAATCTTCTATGGAAAGTAGGAACAAACGAAACCGAGCAGAAACAAACACAGGAAGAGGCGAGCGGGTCACGACGTAACCGAGTAGGACTCGATCAGCAAGGCGAGCGGGACACACGAAACCGAACAGAACTAAACACAGGGCGAGGCGAGCGGGTCACGACGTAACCGAGTAGGACTCGATCAGCGAGGCGAGTGGGTCACGACGCAACCGAGTAGGACTCGATCAGCGAGGCAGTGATTGACCCGGACTCACGGTGCAGCGGAAGAACTTGGCAAGCGAGACGGGGTAAATAGATGCGGCGGAAAGAAAACTGTGGTGGTGAAAACACGCGGCACGGCGGAAGGATACGACGATGATATGAAGAAAACGATGAAACACAGTGTACCAGCAACGATCAAAAGCGAAAGCACAAAAACTCAACAACGCAAATTATTGAACGAAAGTGCGAGGCTCAAAACCGTACTGGGGTAAACTTTTTTTTGTAATTTTCGGTGTATGTGGACTTGGATAAAACTCACCGAGAAACACTGGAATCTGATACCACTTGATAGGTGTAGAGTGTCCGATCTTTCGGCGAGTGGAGATAACTTTGATTTGGTGGATGTTGACCCTCACGATCCGACTACGACGAGCAAGCCGAAGCGCCAATGCAATCGCTGAACCAACTTCTGGAGGATATTAACCTTGCGGTAAACAAGATCAACCTGATCACGAGGATCAATTCTTACGCGCAATCGAAGAATGAGCAAGAATTAGAGGCGAGGAATCTGATGTATTGCACGAAGGTGGAGTTCTGAATTCACGTCGAGAGACGGATGTATAGCTAAGCTAAACTTAAAACAAAACTCAAAGATTACAAGGGACGCAGCCCTTGACTATATAGGTGGAGGACGAGGCATCTAGGGCCGGCTGAAGTGGAGAGGCGCGAGGTGGAGAGGGAGTCGTGCGACTTGGGCCACGTGGGCCTTCAGGCGACATCATCCTGGGCCGTCGTTCCTTAGCATCAAAACCGTCTTCAATTCCTGGGCTTGAGCTCTAGTGATTGGGCCCTTGTATGTCGTCGTCTCGTTAGAAGATGGATCCGTAACTCGAGGAGGCGCGACGACGAGAGGTGGAGGCGTGACAGCTTGGTTTGGCGCGCCATCTTCCTTCGTCATTATTCGTATGTCGTTGATGTTCTCATCAAAAGCCATTTAGGAAAGCACTCTTGACATCCATTTGGTAGAGTCTAATTTCTTAGAGGCAGCAAATGCAAGCAAGATCCTAATGGCTTCTATGTGTGCAAGAGGAGCAAAGGTTTCCCCATAGTCTAAGCCCTCAACTTGGCTGAAACCGTGGGCAACAAGCCTAGCATTGTTTATAACAACCTCACCATCTTCCCCATGCTTGTTTTTGAACACCCACTTAATTCCTATGACATTGACACCAACAGGAGGCTCTACTACCGTCCACACTTTGTTCCTCCCAAAGTTTTCCAACTCTTCATGCATGGCATTAACCCAATGTTCATCAGATAGTGCGTATCCAACATCCCGAGGTTCAAAGGTGGAAACAAATAGAGAATTGGTAAAGCAGGCGAGATGTACAGAACTTGACCTTGTTGTCCTGTTATAGAGATAACCAATCATCTGTTGAGGTGGATGTTGATGCTAAATGTAGTGAGGAGAACCACCTCAGAGTCCTATGCTCATCGAGCATCGTCCGGGCCATTTCCACCAAGGTTCTGTTCATTCTTTTGACCACACCATTCTGCTGAGGGACACGAGATGCTGAAAACTGATGCTCAATAACATGCCCAAGGTAGAAGGCATCAAAGGAGGAGTTCTTGAACTCGGTGCCCTTATCACTACGAATTGCTCGTAATGCACCAGGGAGTTCCTTGAACAACCTCAAAACTAAGATCCGAAAGTGATGAAACACTTCATCCTTGGTCTCAAGAAAGTAAACCCAAGAATAGCGAGAGAAGTCATCAACAATCACAAGAACATACCACTTCCCACCTGCCGAACGAATTCGAGAAGGACAGCCAATGTCCATGTGAAGCAACTCTCTAGTAGTTCAGTCATCACAAAATTAATTGGTGGATGAGAAGCGGGTCATTTTCCTATGACCACAAGGAGCACAAACCAAATCCTTATCAAATTTGAGCTTAGGCAATCCTCAGATCAAACCTAGGGCACTTAAGTGACAAAGAAAGTCAAAGCTCATGTGACCTAGTCTCCTATGCCATTTCCAGAGCTTAGAAGAAGATTGAGCAAAAACAAGCATTTGTGAGAACCAGGAGAAACAGGAAAATCAGCCTAAAAAACTCAACCAATGCTAGAAATCCCACAAACCAAAGAGCCATTCGAATCAAGAACACAATACGCATTTTTCTTAAAGCACACTTCCAAACCAACATCAAGCAACTAAGAGACAAAGAGGAGATTGTATTTGAGATGCTCAACCAAACCAACATTTTTCAAAGTGAATTTTTCATTTACCTTTACCGCGCCCCTTGCCTTCACTCTCCCTCTCTTGTCATCTCCAAAGGTCACATACTCCCAGTGCTTCAAGGGAGTGAGGCTGGAGAACCACTTTGCATCTCCGATCATGTGGCGCGAACACCCGGAGTTCATTAGCGACTTGTTCTCCAGGCCTCCACCTGCTACCTACAAAGAACGAGAAGGAAATATCAATGGCTCAGTGTCGGGGTTAGAAAGAAAACTTTTTGGAAGCTAGCACTGAACCACACGACCTACAGGAGTTATCACAGTTCTTTGCACATTACCACTTGAACGCATGGGACGAGAACCACGATGGGGAAAGCGTGGCCTATCAAAGCATCTTGACTCAAACCTAGGGTTGTGAGGATAGAAATCATCTGTGTGAAAGCCAAATCCACGCGGGCGACGCTCAACACGATGGGGAAAATATGGGGCGCCAAATCGCTGCTGTGCAAAGCCTCTGTTTCATGAATCAAAGCCATATGAGGGATGACGCTGTCCCTGATAGACACGAGAAAAAGAGCGAGACTGAAAGTCAACAAAATCATCGTGACACACATTTCTAGTTAACTTAGCTTGCATCCTCTCAATCCTTTTACTTCTATAACAGAATTCATCCAAGTGACCCTTACGACCACAAAACATGCAAATGTAGACACTCTCATGTTTAGGCTTTGTTTGCACAGGAGGTTTGGGTTTTGGCTTCTCTGTTTGCTTTGGGTTCAAGGAAGGTTTGGGGTTGGTGGATAGTATGTGTCAGTGGGTTTGATGGATTGTTCCTCATCCTTGTAGCTAGAGCTAGGCGCAAAATTACCCACACTTTCACTCTCTTTGTCAAACCTCTAAAATCCCAAGCCCAAGTTGTAGGTTGACCTACTAGCACTGTAGTTGACTCTTGCCAAGTCACTCTCAATCTTCTCCTCACTCACTAGGGTTCTTTGGAGACAAGAGATGAGGTAGTCATTTTCTTGAACTAGGTTCTTGTTTTCCTCTCTAGTTCTTGCAAGTTTATCCTTAAGAGAGCCACAAACTACACATGGTGGTGGGAGAACCTTAGAGCGAGTCTCATTTAGCTGCTTTAACTCGAGCTCTTTGACTTTGAGGGTTTGAGCTTCCAACTCACTTGTGAGCTTAGGGCACTTCTAACATGCACCTAAAAGAGTTGGTCTAGCCTTGAATTTATCAAGCTCTTTAAGAGCATTCTCAAGTTGACTAGCAACTTGAGCACGCACCCTTTCCCTCTGACTAAGATTATTCATCACAACTTGACAAGACTCACACTCAACAACAATGTCATCTTTGACAAGCTTAGACCTAAGCGAAGTAATCTCATACTCAGCACTCTCCAACTTTGACTTAAACTCTCTACTCTCACGAACAGCGCTGTGAACCTTATCATCTTGCATGAGCAAAACATCACGCAAATGATCAAGTTCAGAAGAGAGCTCATCAAGAGTGGGAGGTACCCCGCTTCTGTCAGAGTCGGAGCCAGAGTCGGTGTCATGATCATTCTTTGCCATGAAGCAAAGCCCAGTGAAGTCATCCTTCCTCTTGACTCATGGCTTCTCAACCTCCTCCTTCGAGCTTGTAAAGCCATCACTTGATGTGAGGTCGATGTTGCTTAGAGCGGGAATGCAGACGCGTGTGACCGCCTTCGTGAACTTCTTGGAGTTCTTGCTTTGCTTGTAGAAGTGGTTCTTCTTCTTCTTGAAGTCTTCAGTGTTTTTGTCATGGTACCCGACCTTCTTCTTCTTCTTGGAGCAGTCAGCGATGAAGTGTCCAGGGCCACCACACTCAAAGTAGGTTCATGAACCACCTCCTCTTCTCTCCTTCCGGTTGTTGTAGAACTTCCTAAACTTCCTTGTGAGCAAGGACAGCTCCTCGTCAGAAATGCACTCCATCTGTTCATTGGAAGCTGCAACAAGAGAAAACAGAGCGAACTCCAAGGAAGACTTGTCAAGTGAGGGATTAGTTCCATAAGAAGCACCACTGTGACTACCCTTTTGAGAGCTTGAAAGCAAAGCCATGCTAGAAGCAGGATTAACATGATTAGGACAAGATTTTCTAGATAGTTTATGAGATTTCAGCTTGCTATACAGTTGCTCACAGTTCAGGGTATTGAAATCATCAGTTTCTTCTAGAGCAACAATTTTAACCCCCCAAACATTTTCATCAAGAGAATACAGCAGTTGCTTAGCTCTATCATTATCATTGTATACAAGTCGGCTTACTGTTAAGTCCACGGAAGCACAACTCTATTTGAGTTATTATTGACAGATTAACCAAGTCTACTCATTTCATCCCAGTGCATACTTAATATACCGTAGAGAATTATGCCGAGCCTTACATATCTCATATCCTCTGTCTACATGGAGTACCAAAGACTATTATCTCGGATAGAGGAGCTCAATTTATTTCCAGATTTTGGGAGCACTTGCATAAATCTGTTGGAACCCAATTGATTCGAAGTTCAGCCTATCACCCTCAAACAGATGGGCAAACAGAACGGATCAATCAATATTTGGAAGATATGCTCCGAGCATGTGTATTGACATATAGCAAGGATTGGGAAAAATGCTTACCCTTGGCAGAATTCTCATACTACAACATTTATCAAGAGAGCATTGGGATGTCACCATTCCAAGCCTTATATGGACGTAGCTGCTGTACACCACTGAATTGGTCTGAAAGTGGTGAAAGGATAATCTTTGGTCCAGATATGGTAAAAGATGCTGAAGAACGAGTGCATCTAATTCAACAAAATCTGAAACGGGCCAAGTCATGACAACTCAGCTATACAAATAGGAGACGACGAAAGTTGATATTTGACGTTGGAGATCAGGTATATTTATGAGTATCTCTCACAAAAGGTGTCCAGTGATTCGGAATCAACGGCAAATTGGCACCGCTATATTGGACCTTTTGTTATTCAAGAGCAATGTGCACCCGTAGCCTATCGGTTGCAGTTGCCAACACATCTCTCTAGAATCCACGACGTCTTTCATGTATCTCAGTTAAAGAAGTGTCTGAAAGCACCAGCGGATGTCATTATCAAAAGAGTAGAGCAATTACAGCCAGATTTAACCTACGACGAACATCCGGTCAGGATCATTGATACAAAGGATCGAGTGACGAGACACAGCACTACCAAATTTTACAAGTTCTAGTGGAGTAATCACTCTGAAGCGGAAGCTACATGGGAACAAGAAGAATTCTTGAGGTTAAATTATCCGGTGTTTCTCCAAATCACGACCCCTGAGCATCGTAAGCTTTTGAATCTCGGGACGAGATTCCTGTAAGGGGGGAGGGTTGTGACAGCCCTGTACTTTTAGCATTTTGAAAAAAAAATATATTATTTTTATTCTTTTACCGTGGGACCCTCCTGGCCCCACCCTCACCGATCTCTCTCTCTCTCTGGTGTGCGTGCGCTGGGCGAGCAGGCCACGCATAGGCCGCCGAGCTTGCTCGGGAGGCCACGCAGCAGCTGCACTGGCTTGCGCACCGCCCGCAACCAGGGAGGGGATAAGCCCCGATTTTTCCTCTGCTCTCCATCTCTCACAGTTTCTCTTGCTGGTTTCGTTTTTCCCAGACCCGAAGCCATTGCCGCAACCCAAAGCTCGAGCTTAGCTCTCGCTCCGGTGCCTCCCCGACCGAGCCAACACTCCAAATTGTTGCGCCACCCCTTTCTGCACCTCCTCATAGCCACCAATCGTCGTCTTCCGCCTTAGCCTCAAAGATCACTGCCGATTTCCAATGGAGGCCAAAACGAGCTCCATTCTGCCCCCTTTTCGATTTCTCCACTCCCGGTGAGTCTCACTTCAATTCATCACAGAGGAAGCTTCCCTAGGTCCATGTGCATCCCGTGAGCAAGATTGAATCAAGAACCGATGATTGATGATGTTGAATTTTGAAGTTTCTTGGCCGCTGCCTTCTCTGTCCGAGATCTTGCCACTACCTGCCATCGCCCTGCTCCGGTGAGTTTTCCGCCATCGCCGACCTCACCTCTGTGCCCCCTCTGCAGCGCCGCCCCCGCCGATGCCCTTGGTTGGTCGGACTATGCCTCGGGAGCACGCCTGGCCGCCGCGGCCGCGATGTCGCGCGCGCGCAAGTGAGCCGAGGGGCTCCCTGCAGCTGGGCTGTGCCCCGCCCGACTGGGCCACCGAGAGGCTAGGCCGAGTCCAGTGGTAGCTAGGCCGTTGAGTGGCCCATAAGGTCACTTTTATTTGGGCTGCCAATTTCCGGGTTTTTCCTTTAAAAATCATAACTATGGTTTTAGGCCTCCTAATGGAATGAGGGTAATTTTGTTAGGTTCTAAATATTAATCTCTACCACTTTGTGAAATAAAATTTAATATTTATTATACAAGATTTTTAAGCATTTAACTAAGATTAAGAAATACCCTTTTAAAAATGTTAATTAATTTAGTTTTTCCTAAATTAATATTTTACCCTAATAAATTTGATTAATTTGTAACAGGGTAATTAACTTTAATTAAGCATGACACCCCTTTTCCATTAGTAGACTTAATCATTGTGATTCGTCCGGATACTATGATCTAGGTGCGGGGTCGGTCTCGACGATCACCACCTCTGATCCACTCTCGACTTAGCATTTTTTCGCTAATTTTTTGAAAAACGCCACCCTCCTCGTCGAAGTGCTATGGGCGAGATGTTTTAGGGCCACCCCTTTGACGGGTTTGGGCTGCAATGAGCCCCTTAGCCTTTTTTCACAAAGTTTTTAAAAAAACGCCACCCCCCCCCCCCCCCCCCCCCCGCACCCGAAGTGCTAGGGACGAGGTGTTTTAGGGCGAACCCTTTGACGGGTTTGGGCTGCAACGAGCCCCTTATTATTTTTTTGCTAAGTTTTTCAAAAAACACCACCCTCCCCCTCGAAGTGCTAGGGACTAGGTGTTTTATGGCGAACCCTTTGATGGGTTTGGGCTGCGACGAGCCCCTTAGCATTTTTTCACTTAATTGTTTGAAAAACACCACCCTCCCCCTCGAAGTGCTAGAGGCGAGGTGTTTTAGGTCGAAACCTTTGATGGGTTTTGGCTGCAACGAGCCCCTTAGCATTTTTTCGCTAAGTTTGTTGAAAAACGCCACCCTCCCCCTCGAAGTGCTAGGGGTGAGGTGTTTTAGGGCGAACCCTTTGATGGGTTTGGGCTACAACGAGCCCCTTAGCATTTTTTGGCTAAGTTTTTTGAAAAACGCCATCCCAAGGAAATACTTCAGACAAGAGTAATTAAGTTTTTGTCTACTATTTTATCGAACTATCATTTCAAGCATTGCATTTCACATTCATGCATCGCTACTACTAACTCGCGACGTATCGACGAATCATATAGGACCCGAGAACATCGACCCGCCTGTCGAGAGTGGATCAGAGGTGGTGATCGTCGAGACCGACCCCGCACCTAGATCATCGTATCCGGACGAATCCCAAGGCAAGCCCCGGTGCATCCCACCTATGTTTTTAAATCTTTTTCTTTTATCACAGTCAATCGAGTCATGATTGTGCACTAGGTTCTAGGAATTGATTGACACCCACCTGCATTACTATCAATTCCTATGGTCTTGATTTACTATACAGGTACAGGTAGCTCGATAGCTGCTTTACTTAATTCTTAGTAAAACGGTAGAAGTCGGGTAGTGTTGAACACTACTCGCGAGCTACTTTGGTATGATCTTAAAGCATGGAGGCTTTAAGATGATTGAGATTTTTGAGAATTTAAATGGAAGTTGATGATGATGATGAGACCGGACGGGCCCCGTAGAGGAAAGGGCAAAGACTGGGTCTTGCAAAATGGTAGCCCCGTTCGTGTGAAATTAGGACCACGTTTTGGCCTAGGGAGCAAGTATTGAATGGTACCGTCTACATCCTGGTATATGGGACCCAGTAAGTTGATGTACCCTAACTACCTAGTGGTAGAATGTAGCCAACTTTCTTTTTCTGGCTGTTAGTGAGATTGAAGTCTCATGGGAGGGAAATGGTGGTCACCCATGGATAACGTCTGGGACGGGTATCAAGTGGGGTCTCCATATTCCCGGGGGAGTTGGAAACGGATCGACCTCTAGTTGGGGTTAGTGGGAAAAGTTGTCATATACGACCAATGCGGTGCGTATGTGTCGTGTAGTCGGGTTTTACCCAGCTAGTTGAAATTGGTTTGAATCGCTGTCGCTCGCAGCAATGAGTATTGCTTGATCGCTCGTCACAACGGAGATAATCAAGAGTAATGAGAAGAGAAGGATTATATCAAATAATTTAGTTTTTCTTGATAAATTTGATTGCAATAGTTGCAGGATGCAAACCTTAATTTAATGAACATAATTTTGGGCTAAAATTTGAAAATAGATATCCATTATTAAATGCTAGTTTTCGCAAGTCTGAGTGAACCCACCAGCCAAAGGCCTAAGCATTCTAGGTGTCCGCCTTAGCGGGCCACGTTGACGGGTCAGTCTTGCGGAGTATATTAGATACTCAGGGTTTTGTTCGTATTATTTTTTTCCTTAGGTGGTGAGCCATGCTCTTTTGGTTGGTCCGAAGGCATGCCAGACGAAGGGCAACTGCTGGAGGGAGGTTCCATCTAGTGGGAACGCATCCCGTCCCCCGAAGAATAGAAGATTAGACATGCTTCTGGGAGCGTCGTAGTTGAACCAGTTTGAAATAAGGTCTTTGACAATGAACAAACTCCTGTTTAAGTTTAAAACTCTTTGTTGTAATAAATGTTTCTTTTTCGCTGCAAAACTTTTGTCTATTTTTGTAAAGTTGGTTGTATTATACCATGATGTTTCATATTCTGGCCTTGTAAGAATGTATGTGCTGTTGTAACTCGCTTCGTCGAGTGTTCTCCTATACTCGATTCTGGTTATCCGGGAGGGGATGTCACAAACTTTTCCTGGGCAATGTGATGATGCCCGTGTTGTGTCACCCCCCTTTCGGTGGAACATGTCTTCTATAGGAACATGAAGGCTCGACTCATTGACGGATTACAGGGGCATGCCTCAACACAGTGCTGATTGACACGAAGACCCGGATGATAGGACCTCGAGGATTGAAGACCGCGCCACCGATCGATGTCGGACTTTCCCCAGCGCTATGTAGGAAGGACAATATGAATAGAACCTCTCTCTCTCTCTTTCTCTGTAACATGGGCCAAACCCCTTGAAATATAAAAGGGAGCCCTTCTTCTTCTTCTTCCGGGGAGGCGAAGCTAAGCCACGACACACACACGTTCACTCGCATTCCGAGACTTGGAGACCCCTCCTCTCTCAGAACCATTGTACTCTCTATCGAGTGCAAGTAACTATTGGCGTTTGCTATGCTCTAAAGATAAAATGAATTAATTCTGCAAGTGCACGGAACACCATTGTAGCATTTCACCTGGGAGTATTCCAAGGTATCATATTTATTTCCACAGGGAAGCTAGGCATAAGATTATCTCGGCTTAACAAAGATGTGACTAAAGAATAATTCCAACTATCCAATGATGGGAGTAAGGATAATCAATGATAGAGTGGGGTAGTAACATAGGAGAAATCCACACTAAGATAAATAAAGAGATCGGTTAAGCTAGCCGAGAGAGCAATGAGTCTAAGTCTAGGATTCCTAAAATATATCTTCCTAATATATCTAAGTCAAGCGCCAAATCCTAGTTACTCGGGTTGAGCGCTTACACCAACTTTTTGGTACAGCCTCGAGTCTTTCGCCTGTTAACTCACTTTGGGGCACGAATATGATCCACTAATATGGGTCGGTAACTAACCTCTATACTAGTGGGTACGCTGTCGCTAGACAATCCTGCTTGAGACTTCCCGAACATGGCGGATTACTAAAGGGACGGAAAGGACTGTGACCACCTGCCGCCTACCACACAGCCCGTGGGGACGAATGCAAATCCAGCTAGTGTTAACTTAGGCACCGCGCCTATGCCTTCACTAGATATTCTTTTGTTGATCGAGCGAAAGAATAGCCGGGAAATAACCAAGTGTAAGTCCTAGAAAGCACTACACTTAATTAAATCTTCACCGGGAAACCCGTGAACTACGCAACAATGTTTCCGCCTGATAATTATAATTTGAGGCAATGACTAAATTAAAATAAATACTTGAAAAAATATAAAAGGACAGATATTTCTGCTCGATATTTATTACATCATATCTTTATTACAAAAGGACCCGTAGGTCTAAAAGAAAAGTACATCAAAGCAGCAGAAATAAACTAGTGTAGACGTCCCAAGACTCCACAGGGACCGACTGGTGGACCATCGCCTAGTACTTGCCGCCATCTTCTTCATGGTAGTCCTAACCCGTAGGTCTAAAAGAAAAGTATAGCAAGGGTGAGTACGTGTCGTACTCAGCAAGTCAGGGAAACGGTGACATGGGGCCATAGACAAGAAAGGCTTATCGGGGTGCATTGCATGAGCTTTTAATTAACCTAAGCATCCTATTTACTAAGTGGGATCATCCCAACCATCAACCACGGGTTCCCTATCCAAGCCAAGTCCAAACCAAACCACCAATAGCATTCCATCGCATAACCAACTAATCTTGTGAGGACTCCAGGCCGTTCGTGACCGTGAGCACGGCTATCATGATAGTTTTATACTCTGCAAAGTTTGTACCACTTTACCCACAAGTCGTGATTCCCCTTGTGCCCATGGACGCGACCCACATTACACACTTCCTTGGGTGCGTGGCAGGGTTTCACCACGAGGCTTTTCCAAAGGGTCTCCCAGTACATGCTAGCCACTAAGGTTCCACTCCCGTCCGTAAGTGATAGCCCATCAACAAGCGGCTCATCACTCTAGGAGCCCCCTCTTGAGCCATTCGGATACAAGGACAGTCCTCTCTTGACTTCCATTCCCCGCTCCACCAGATGCTGCACCGACACTAGGAGAACACCTAATTACTAGGCCAAGCCTTACCCATATCGGTCTTGTGATGGCACTGTTTTGCTGGGTTATCGCTCCAATAACAGGTTCCTAGGATCTACAACAAGCCTACTGCCACCAACCATGTGCCCACGGCACCACATCCATTCCATCCAGCTTGCATAGATCCCTAAGTCCATGTTGCTAAAAATTACCAGCTCTTTCCCAAGTGATATTGTTCATTAGTCAAAATTTAATGGAACCCATCAACCGAGTAAGCAACTAAGCATGTCTACCCATTGACCGATAAAGTTCTAGTTCAAGGCGACAAGGACAAGATAGAACAATACTAGTAAACCGTATCAATAGGTTCCCAATCAATTGACACAAGCATGCAATCCTAAAGTAACATTCACAATAGGTACAAAATGCATCAAGGACACTTGCCTTCATCCTACGCGTGCTGTTGCTCAACCACTTCGAACTCCTTCTCTTGGAGGTCCTCATACGCTAATCCTTGCGTGCAGTCGTCTTTACGCGTGACAGTACCGGCACAAGCAATTGCATAATCAATCAATACACAGCCATGCAATCATGGAAAAACAATATGATAATGCCATGAATGCATAGGTTATGCTCCTACGATTGTTTTGGCACAAGAATGAGTTAATTTGAAATTATGAGTAAAAAGCTATGAAGGTTTGAAACTACAGGGTTAAAATAGTAAAATTAGACAAATCAGAAAAAGTAGTACTAACAGGTAGTATTCGTTACTACGATCACGTGGGCCAAGAATTACTTAATTCTGAGTTACGATTGAAAAGTTATGAAGGTTTGAAGTTTTTGAGGCTAAAATGGTAAAAACAGATAGGGGTAAGGACCTAAATGTAATTTCTAAAAAGTACAGGGACTAATTTGTAAAAATAACAGGGTGAAAATAACCTATCATAAAATCTAGGGACTAAAATGTAATTTATAACAAGTTCTCTACACAAGAACTAAGAGCCTTTGAGGGTGATAAGCAGAGCTGAAATTCAACTTGGTGCCCAGGGACTCATGTAGCTTCTCCCAAAACCTCGAGGTGAACTAAGAGCCTCTGTCAGATACTATCTTCTTAGGGACTCCATGTAAGCATACTATCCTTGACATGTATAGTTCTGCCAACTTTGCACCACTGTATGTTGTCTTGACAGGAAGGAAGTGTGCCACCTTGGTTAAGCGATCAACTATAACCCATATAGAATCATATCCCGACTGTGTACGAGGTAAACCCACTATGAAGTCTATACCGACTTGTTCCCACTTCCACTCAGGAATCTTCAGGGGTTTAAGCAATCCGGTGGGTCTTTGGTCTTCTGCCTTGACACGCTGACATGTGTCACATACAGCAACATACTCTGCAATATCGCGCTTCATGCCATACCACCAATAATGAGTCTTCAAGTCTTGGTACATCTTAGTACTCCCTGGATGAATGGAGTATGCCGATTCGTGTGCCTCCCGTAGGATCATGTCATGAATGGGCTTCTTGTCTGGCATACATATCTGTTTACCGATCCATATGGTGCCCTTCTCATCCTCTATGAAGTCGGTAGCCTTTCCTTCTTTAATGAGATTTCTGATGTCACTTAGCTTCTCATCATCTAACTGTCCCTTGCAGATTTCTTCCTTGAGAGTGGGTTCCACTTCCATTGCAACGGTCTCCAGCTCATTCACAACCCAAATATTCAGTTGTTCAAACTCCTTGCATAGCTCTGGTGATAACTCCTCCACACCTAGCTGGCGACAATAGGTCTTTCTGTTCAGGGCATCAGCCACGACATTTGCCTTCCCTGGGTGATAGTTGATACCCACATCATAGTCTTTGATCAACTCCAACTAACATCGTTGTCTTAGGTTCAACTCAGTTTGAGTAAATATGTACTTGAGGCTCTTGTGATTCGTATAGATCTCATAACGATGGCCAAGAATATAGTGCCTCCAAATCTTTAGGGCATGTACCATAGCTGCTAACTCCAAATCATGTGTTGGGTACTTCTCTTCATGTGTCCGTAATTGCCTAGAGGCATATGCTATGACATGTCCTTCTTGGATGAGTACACATCCAAGTCCTTGCTTTGAGGTGTCACAGTATATATCAAAACTCTTCCTGATGTCTGGTAAGACCAGGACAGGAGCTGACGTTAGTCTTTGCTTTAATTCTTCAAAGCTGGCTTGATAGTTTGGAGTCTACTCAAAACTCTTGTCCCTTTCCAACAGCGTTGTCATCGGCTTGGCTATTCTGGAGAAATCCTTATGAAACGCTGGTAGTACCCGGCTAATCCAAGAAAACTTCTAATCTCCTATACCGTCTGGGGTGGTTTCCAATCTAGGACATCCTTTACTTTGCCTGGGTCGACTGACACTCCTCCCGCAGAGATGACGTGCCCGAGAAATGCTATCTCCTTCAACCAGAATTCACACTTGCTCATCTTAGCATATAACTTGTGCTCTCTTAGCTTTTCTAGAACTAGCCTCAGGTGTTCCTCATGCTCTTCCTCATTCTTTGAAAATACGAGGATGTCATCGATGAAAACCACAACAAACTTATCCAAATACTCCATAAACACCTTGTTCATAAGGTACATGAAGTAGGCCGGTGCATTGGTCAGTCCAAATGACATCACGGTATACTCGTATAAACCATATCTTGTCCGAAAAGCCATCTTGGGTATATCTGATGGTCTGATCTTCAATTGGTGGTACCCAGATCGTAGATCAATCATGGAGAAGACACAAGCTCCCTTCATCTGATCAAACAAATCTTCAATCCGTGGTAGGGGATATTTGTTCTTAATAGTCACCTCATTAAGAGAACGGTTGTCTACACATATTCTCTATGTCTTATCCTTCTTCTCAACAAAGAGTACTGGAGCTCCCCAAGGTGAGGAACAAGGGTGAATGAAACCTTTTTCTAGCATCTCTTGTAATTTCTTTTTGAGCTCTACTAACTCATTAACAGGCATCCTATAGGGCCACTTAGATATAGGTGCAGTTCCAGGTATTAGGTCGATAACAAACTCTATGTCGCGGTCAGGCGGCATACCTGGAAGTTCTTCTAGGAATACATCGGGGAATTCGCAAACCACCCGGATCTCATCCATGGGGTGCCCTTGGCTTGATTTAGTACGACCTCCTTGACTGCGGAGTTGGCTGCTACGAACTCGACCTTGGTTTCTTCTATACTGGTCAACTGTACCGCCCGCTTGGCGCATTGTATCACCCTATTATACTTGCGTAGCCAGTCCATCCCTAGTATAATATCTGTACCCTTTGAGTCTAGTACTATGAGATTAGCTAAGAAGTCTACCCCCCTTATTTTAAGGGTAACCTTTGGGCATAATTGATTGGTCCTCATTTCTCCTCCTGGAGAACTAACTAGCATGGCAGGCTTCATAATGTGATGCTCCTGAATCAAATAAAATGGTTGCAGGTTGAGAGTTAGCTAGGAACATACCGAGCACCACACCTGCAGCTTGTTCAGCCTCCTCAGTAGTGACATGGTTGACGCGACCTCGAGCATAATTCCGCTGTCCCCGATTGCCTTGCATTGTGTTGGTTGGGGCTTGCCTTGGTGCGTTGTTCCGCTAGGGACACTATCCCATGAAGTGACCTTCTTGCCCACAATGATAGCACCCTCGTTTCACACCACTAGTGGTTCCAGAGGTATTACGGTTCTGGTTGTGTGGAGCTGTTAGGGCAGCAGGGCGGGGTGCCTGTTGATAGGTGGGTCGAGGTGCTTGTTGCTGGTTGGGGCGAGGCGCCTGATTGATGGGGCGTAGCATTTGGAAGTTGGGGCGTGGTGTTGGTCGTAATTATGCACCTACTTATATACCGCAAGAGGACGGTGTACGGTTGTAGCTCTTTTTCCCTCAGAGTATTCCAAGGTTATTGAATCCACCGGGAACGAGCAGAACTAATACTATTAAAGGGTTACTAACAAATTGCAATGGCTTGGTTGATGTGAATGATGACGGTGAGAAAGTGGAAGGTGAATGTTATTGAAGAGGTAACATGATGATGAAGGATTCTCTCCTTAGGATTGGTTCACTAGCATGCAACCTTATTCTTATCAACTCGACTGATGATTCTAATATTCTACAAGACATGGTGGTTTCGTTCACCCCGGCTGTCACTATAGAGGCTATTAGCTCTCCACTGGTGTCTTGCACTATGTAATGGGCAAAAGTGTATTGGTCGATACACTAATGAAAGGGATAGATAGATGTGCAATAAAGTTCATCACATAGATTAAATTCATCGAGAGAGTATCAACAAGTATGAGAGTTACATGACCAGATCCCCGCACCAGAGAAGAAAATATGAGACTACTCACTCATCCTTCCGCTAGACATAGCAAAGGGGTGAGAAGTAGCGCTGGAACGCGCACGAGCCGATCAGCTCAAGCATCGCGCCGATCGGCGTGACCTCCCTTCTGGTGGATCTTGTCGGTGTTGACCAACCTCCGCCGCCAATATCCTGGAACCCTAGTTCTAATAATTGATTCTCGTGATCGCCGTCTCCTCGGTTCTCCCTTGGCTCTTGGTAATTATCTTCCTTTTATACTCGACGGGATTAGGTCAACTTCCATCGACTCTAACTCATACTGGGCTGGGCCTTCGTCTTTCCTGGACCGGATCGTGTTTTCGTCATCTTCTCCTGCTGCACCGATCGGCACAGGCCCGTGCTAATCGGCGCGGCTCCGCATCTAGCCCATCTTCGTTACTCTTTAGTTCTTTATCCATAATTGCCCTGTTTTACACCTGTTTCCTGCGATTACATCCAAAACAGAACAACTACAAATATATGCAAATATGGGGTTAATTGTTAGTCCAAACCACCAAATTAAGACGCAAAACATTCCTTTTTGGTAGATAAAATGGGCGTCTAAAAACCACCAACACGTGGGGCTTGCATGGGTGGCCTAATGGTGTTGGGAGCTTTGTAGTATGGCCTTGGTGGTGGCATCATGCGGGGGCGATTGTTACTGCCTAATGACTGCCCGCTTGCCATCCCTCTCCATCTCATTACGCTTGTTCTCCACAACAATGGCCTTGTCTACCAGCTTCTGGAAGTTCACATAGTCATTGTTCAGCAGCTAGAACTGGATATCGTTCTGCAGTCCCCTCATGAACATGTATTGCTTCTTCTCATTGGTGCTCACATCATTAGGAGCATACGTAGGTAGCTGAATGAATCTATTCAGGTCCTCACTCAATGACATGCTCCCCTGCCTCAAGTCTTGGAACTCTTGCCTCTTCACCATCTTGATGCCCGTAGGGACATAGTGAGTATGAAAGCTGGCCTTGAACTCATTCCAGGTAATGGACTCCACATCAGCATGAGCATTGCAATAGGCTTCCCACTAGTCTGCGGCTACACCGAACAATTGATGAGCTGCAAAGAGAACCTTCTCTCGATCATTGCACTGGGCGATCATCAGCTTCTTCTCTACTACCTTGAGCCAATCATCAGCCTCCATAGGATCCTTGGACTGGGAGAAGGTAGGTGGCCTAGTCCTTAGGAACTCTCCTAACCTATTCTAGGGTGGAGGTGGAGGTGGAGGTGGTGGGGCGTTGTGATTCTGCTGTATGGCACCCAAAGTCTGGATCACCGTCTGCATGAGCTGAGCCTACATGGCTAAGAGTTGTTGAAAGTTTGGGGCATTGTCGTTGTCCTCCTCGTTCTGCTCATTGGGATCAGCATTTCCCCTAATGTGAACCATCTAAGAGAGAAAGGGGGTGGAAGCGGTGTGAGTTGAAATGAAGAGATAGAAGATACCCCCACATGCATCAAGGGATGATAAGCAACACAATAGTTTATTAATTTAACCAAGCAAAAGATGAGGTTGTGGACAAGGTGCCAAGTCATCCCACAACTCACATCGAGCACACAAAAACCAAGCAAAAGAGTACCTTACATCACACCATGAAAGCAAATCAATCTAAGCATTGGAATATTACAACTTTATTCATAGGGACAAGCTAGCCTCCTAGGCATGGGAGTCGGCTTCGTCGGAGACGGAAGGCAGGAGCTTGCATGTTGTGGTGACGTGGCACTCCAAGAACGGATGCTAGAGGAGTAGAGATCACTCTCCTCTCCCATCTTAACCCGATGATCCTGCCTCAGATAAGCCTCTACATCACGCAACAGCTTCCGAAGAGTGTGGTTTTCCTTCTGTAAGGCTTCCATAGTGTGGCTTAAGTCCACGGCCACTCCCTAGGTCTCGTCCATCTCCCTAGTGCTCACATACCATTCTGTAGGAGCAGCAGTGTACTTCCCCGTGCCTGGCTTCCGACGGGGGATGTGGGCAAAGTTTGTCTTTGCTATCCCATGGCGATGAGTGTAGAGAGGCTAGTGAGAGCCTTCCAAGCAGCGTCATCCACCACGGCTCCACGTGTAGCCCTAGGGGTGCGACCACAGTGAGTGGATATGGTCGTCATCGTAGATGTTGACCTCTGCTATCCACTCCTCACGGAAAGGGCGATCCACCTTCTTGAGGAAGTACTGTGGCCTGTTGATGACGATCCTCTCAAGTAGCTTCCGTAGTGTTTTGGAGAAAGTTTCACCTTTTTGTCCAAAAGAACGGTACTTCTCGGCCTAGCGGACGACGGGGTTCTTGTCTTCATTCTTTGAGTCATTATCACTGCCTTCAGGGTCTTCAGGGTTTTCTGGTGCTTCAGGGTCTTCTTCGTCTTGAGGCTCCTCAGGATCTTCTGCTTGCTCCTGTTCTTCAGGCTCCTCCTCTTCTTCTTCCTCCATGGGGTCTTCCTGTGGTGCCTCTGGAAGCTCCTCGTCAGTAAGCGGGGTCTTCTCACATTCTGGTTGAGTTGCCTCCTCACTTGCTTCCTTTCGAATACGCCGAGGGGCAAGGCGTCCATAGTGAACTCCAGACGTAGCCTTACGAGCGGTTTGCAGGCCATCTACATTTTTGAAATAACAAGGGATGAGTACGCAATGGTGAAAAGAAAATTGAAAAGGTAAACTAAGAAAAACAATAAGAATTAATAAATTTTCTTTGTTAAAATAGTTTGTATAGGCGTAAAATAAAATAATGTCCCTCATTCGTCCATTGCTAACTAGGCTGACGTCCTACAGTCGATATGGCTCTGATACCACTTCTGTCACACCTATTTTAAGAAGCAAAATGGGTGCAGCCGTACGTGTGCTTAGGATCAAGTTACACACACATACGATACATATCCTTTATTTATTACATCATATCTTTATTACAACAGGACCCGTAGGTCTAAAAGAAAAGTACATCAAAGCAGCGGAAATAAACTAGCGTAGACGTCCCAAGACTCCACAGGCACCAACTCGTGGACCATCGCCTAGTACTCGCCGCCATCTTCTTCATGTCGTCCCAACCTTCTCATGTGGCTAAACAGCGATATGGTATAGCAAGGGTGAGTACGTGTCGTACTCAGCAAGTGGGGGAAAGGATGACATGGGGCTATAGACAAAAAAGGCTTATAGGGGTGCATTGCATGAGCTTTTAATTAACCTAAGCATCCTATTTACTAAGTGGGGTCATCCCAACCATCAACCACGGGTTCCCTATCCAAGCCAAGTCCAAACCAAACAACCAATACCATTCCATCCCATAACCAACTAATCTTGTGAGGACTCCAGGCCGCTCGTGACCGTGAGCACGGCTATCATGATAGTTTGATACTCTGCAGAGTTTGTACCACTTTACCCACAAGTCGTGATTCTCCTTATGCCCATGGACGTGACCCACATTACACACTTCCTTGGGTGTGTGGCAGGGTTTCACTACAAGGCTTTTCCAAAGGGTCTCCCAGTACATGCTAGCCACTAAGGTTCCACTCCCGTCTCTAAGTGATAGCCCATCAACAAGCAGCTCATCACCCCAGGAGCCCCCTCTTGAGCCATTCGGATATAAGGATAGTCCTCTCTTGACTTCCATTCCCCGCTCCACCAAATGCTGCACCGACACTGGGAGAACACCTAATTACTAGGCCAAGCCTTACCCATATCGGTCTTGTGATGACACTGTTTTCGTGGGTTATCGCTCCAAGAACCGGTTCCTAAGATCTACTACAAGCCTATTGCCACCAACCATGTGCCCACGGCACCACATAATTCCATCCGGCTTGCATAGATCCCTAAGTCCATGTTGCTAAAAATTACCAGCTCTTTCCCAAGTGATATTGTTCATTAGTCAAAATTTAATGGAACACATCAACCCAGTAAGCAACTAAGCATGTCTACCCATTGACCGATAAAGTTCTAGTTCAAGGCGACAAGAACAAGATAGAACAATACTAGTAAACCCTATCAATAGGTTCCCAATCAATTGACACAAGCCAGAACTGGGAAGACCTCATTCCTCGACTGCCAGCATAACTAGGAAGACATATTGATACTCAACCAAGCCTACCCATTTTAGCCCTGTGCTTTGCACTATTTTCATGGTTACACGTTCCATGAACCTACCCTTGTGATCCCAAGAAGGTACCACCACAATCCCATAGTACTATACCGAGTACACGTGCATACCCGCACCACCATCGTCATCCTCCTGCTTGGATCACCCTAGGTTCCATGTTGCCAAAAAGGATTACCCATCCCTCATGATCATTATATTAAAGTTTAGGGGTATTTTTATAAAATTACAAGACTAAAATATTATTTAAAAAAAGTCAAGGGGCTTTTCTATAAAAATACCGTGCTAGGAAATAATTAATTATAAGATCAGGGGTCTAAACGCAAAAATTATGCCTTTATAATTAAATAAATAAATAAAACTATTTAAAATTATTCTCATGGACTAGGTCCACGGGGTCGTGAACCGGGGGGATGGGGGGGGTCGACCCGAGTCCGCGGTCCATGGTGGACCGGGCTCATACCCCTTCGGGTTTGATCTAATCTGGACCATCCAGATTAAATCCAAGGGCCATGCGCGGCTCGCCGGAGTTTGCGGGGAGGGAGCTCCGGGGCATGGGAACTGATTGGGAGGGGATCATGAGAGGCGGCAGCGGAAGGGGAGCTCACTGGGGTGGTTGCGCGAGCGCGGGGAAGACCCGAGGCAGCGCTCGACGGCGGCGGTGGTGTAGGGCGAGCGAGCGAGGTCAGGGAAAAGCGAAAGAGGGCACGGGGAGGCGGGTCCTGCCTTTTATAGGCATGAGGCCCTAGGCTCGCCTTAGCGCGCACGCCAAGGCAGCTGCGGCGGCGGCGTGGGTGCGGCTAGGGTTCGGGGAGGGAGGTGCGGGCCGAGCGGGTGGCAGGCTGCGTGCGCACGGGCTGGGTGGCTGGGGCTGCGTGCTGGGCCGAGGCAGGCTAGAAGGGGAGAGAGGGGAGAAAAGGACTGGGCCGCGGGAGGGAAATTTCGGCCCAAGCCGGAAGAGAGGGGGAGTGGAGGGGAGATAGGCCACGTGGGGCTAGCCCATGCACAGGGCTTTGCCCTTTTCTTTTTCTTTTCTTCTTCTAATTCTATTTCTGTCACACCCGATTTCAATGACCGAAACTGAATGCATCTATATGCGTGATTACATTGTTACAATAATTGTGATAAAAGAATGATATCTTTATTAATCGATAACATTGTTACAATGGTGACCCGTAGGTCAAAAGTAAAAGATTACATTGCAGCGGAATAACTAAGCGTTGACGTTCTTCAGCTCCCACAGGAAGTCAACCGAAAGACCACATGCCTAGTCCCCTTCATCGTCTTCATGGTTATACCATCCTTCTCCTATAGCTGAGCAGCAATGTGGGATATAGCAAGGGTGAGTACATGTCGTACTCAGCAAGTGGGGGAAAAGATGACATGGGGCTATAGACAAGAAAGGCTTAATGGGGTTTATTGCATGAGCTTTTAATTTTCTAAGCATCCTAATTACTAGGTGAGGTCATCCCAACCCTACTTCCAGAGGGTACTATCCAAGCCAAGTCCAAACCATCCAACCATTCCAACATATAACCAACTAATCTTGTGAGGATTCCAGGCCGCTCTTGACCATGAGCACGGTTGTCATGATAGTTTTACACTCTGCAGAGGTTGCGCCACTTTACCCACAAGTCGTGATTTTGTCCCCTGTTGCCACATGGACTAGAGTCTCCATGTTGCCATGCCGGCCAAGCACTAGCACACTTCCTTAGGTGTGCGGCCAGGAGATCACTACAAGGCTTTTGCAAAGGATCTCCCAGTACACGCTAGCCACTAAGGTTTCACTCCCGTCCATAAGTGATAGCCCATCAACAAGCAGCTCATCACCCCAGGAGCCCCCTCTTGAGCCATTCGGATACAAGGACAATCCTCTTGACTTCCATTCCCCGCTCCACCAAATGCTGCACCGACACTGGGAGAACTCCTAATTAATCCGCCAAGCCATTGTTGCTAAAAGAAGTACCAATCATTCCCCATGTGATATTGTTCATTCATCAACATTAAATTGGACCCAATAACTCAATAAGCAACTAAGCATGTCTACCCATTGATAACTAAAACTCTAGTTCAAGGCGACAAGGACAAGATAAAACAATACTAGTAAACCCTAACAATAGGTTCCCAATCATTTGATACAAGCATGCAATTCTACAATAAACAGTCATAATAGGTACAAAATGCATCAAGGACACTTGCATGAAAATGGATGTTGTTGCTCAGATCTTCAATTCTCTCTTGCGAATCCAGGAACAACCCGTTCTCTAACTAACGTCACGTAGGCACGACATGCACAATGATAGGTGTAGAGTGCCCGATCTTTCGGCGAGTGGAGATAACTTCGATTTGGTGGATGTTGACCCTCACGATCCGACTACGACGAGCAAGTCAAAGCGCCAATGCAATCGCTGAACCAACTTCCGAAGGATATTAACCTTGCGGTAAACAAGATCAACCTGATCACGAGGATCAATTCTTACGCGCAATCGAAGAACGAGCAAGAATTAGAGGCGAGCAATCTGATGTATTGCACGAAGGTGGAGTTCTGAATTCACGTCGAGAGACGGACGTATAGCTAAGCTAAACTTAAAACAAAACTCAAAGATTACAAGGGGCGCAGCCCTTGACTATATAGGGGGAGGACGAGGCATCTAGGACCAGCTGAAGTGGAGAGGCGCGCGGTGGAGAGGGAGTCGCGCGACTTGGGCCACGTGGGCCTTCAGGCGGCATCATCCTGGGCCGTCGTTCCTTAGCATCAAAACCGTCTTCAATTCCTAGGCTTGAGCTCTAGTGATTTGGCCCTTGTACGTCGTCACCTCGTTAGAAGATGGATCCGTAACTCGAGGAGGCGCGACGACGAGAGGTGGAGGCGTGACAGCTTGGTTTGGCGCGCCATCTTCCGTCGTCATTATTCGTATGTCGTTGATGTCCTCATCATCCTCCCCTTCTTGAAGTGAAGTCGTCCTCGATGGCAACTTATCATCCTCACCCAAGTATGGTTTCAAATCTGCAACATTAAAACTAGTGGAAACACCTAACTCCATGGGCAAGTCAAGAACATAAGCATTATCGTTAATCTTGGTTAGCACTTTAAAAGGACCAGCAGCACGAGGCATCAGTTTATAACGACGCAAAGTAGGAAATCTATCTTTACACAAGTGCAACCAAACCAAATCACCAGGTTCAAAAGAAATATGTTTTCTACCTTTACTACCAGCAACTTGATACTTTTTATTAGCAACGGCAATGTTGTGTTGTGTTTCTTCATGCAATTGTTTCATGTGATCAATATGAGCAAGAGCATCAAGATGTGGTTCATCTTCAGCATGAATAGCAAACAAATCAATAGGCGCCCTAGGAACATAGCCATAAACAACCTCAAAAGGACACATCTTAGTGGCAGAATGTGTAGCATAATTATAAGCAAATTCAACATGAGGTAAACAATCTTCCCAACGTCTCAAATTTTTATCTAAAACAGCTCTAAGCATAGCAGACAAAGTTCTATTTACTACCTCAGTTTGCCTATCAGTTTGAGGATAACAAGTAGTACTAAACAGCAGCTTAGTTCCTAATTTATTCCAAAGATGGCATAGACATGGTTTTGCTAATCAATATGTGGCCATGGTAGGAAATTGTCTATCATAGGGAAGATGTGCACCAAGTAGGGGGTTTTTGTTGCAGCATGGTTTTGAAAGAAATCATTGGACTCTAATCATAAGGAAATCACAGATTCATCCAAAACATGCCATATCATAAACTCCAACAACTAGACTTGGTGTTTATTAGCCATTTCGCACCCACTAAAACATAGAGGGACTAGTGTTATCATCATGCCGGTCTACCATTACCCACAAAAATGAGAAGTAGAGGTTGTATACTTGAGACTAAAAGGGAGCTAATAGAGAAACTATTCCTCATTTCCATAGGCAAGGTAGAGACCAAGTTCTCAAATTTTATTTGTAAAGGAAAATCTTTTTGTTCTTTCTGGCTTTGCAAATTTTTATGGTTTTCCTTGAAAGCTAAAAATCTTTTGGGGTTTTCTTAATTAGCTCATAACAAAACAACTCAATTATAGAAAGAGGGACACAGGATAGAACAAATGGCATACCTTTGTTTGGGTACCTCCCCAAGCTTAGGCCTTTGCAAGACTTAAGCTTAGATGGCGTTCACTGCGGCGGTTAATACTCGATGTGGAAATGGTCTAAACAGTTGATCCATCATGGAGATGTTTGTCTGAAGTTGTTCTATTGTTTGTTGTCACCATTATTGTTCTTCCCTTATGGCTTCTTGTATTTTTTGTTCGAATGTTGGGCTCATAGGCATTGGCAGCAAAGTATTGCATATCTTCTTACAGCTCTGAAAAATTGTATGATGTGAATCGGGCAGAGCGAGAAGTGCCACCCCACCGTGTTGAGCGCGTGCTCAAATTCAGCGAGGACGCCGATTCGCTCGAGGAAGTTGTGATCGAACTTGCGCACGGATGTGAACTCCCGGTCCTGTAATGGTGGTGAACTTGCTTTGCTCGTGGAAGTCGTTGAACACCATGTTCTCTTTACTGTCCATGAACTTCTCAAATTCTCCATCTCCTCCTCTTTGCTCACTTGCCACCATTGTAGCCTCGGATATGGACATTGATTCCGAGTGGTAACTCGGATCATGCCCATATGAAGCTTCAACTTCTGAGTGCTTACTTGGGGTGCGTCTCCCTAGACTTGAGCAACTGCTGAACTTGGTGTAGAGGCCCCTCCAAATGTTTGCCATTCCTACAAAAGGGTTACTTGGACACAATACCCGAAGGACAATATGATAATAAAGGTTAGCAATTAATCATTCGGTTAGTAGTCCAAGTGTTAGTCGTTCAAACGTGCAAGGGAGGCAACAAACTTGCTCTAGTTGGTTTTATTGCAGCACACTTTTATTCCTATGCTCAAAGCGCACTTACTAGGGGGGCTAGTGAAAAGAAAGAAAGGGAGAAGAGTGTTTTCAACTGAAGGTTGTAGGGTGAAGAATTTGGAGAATGAGCCCCGGTATTTATAGGCTCGAGAGGAGGCACCGCGGGGGGGGAGGGGCAACATGCCACGCCGGGCGGCGACCCATGCCAGGCGGCAGGCCTTGTCGGGTGGTAGGTCCTCATCCTCCTTTTGCTGCATTATTGTTTTGGTGGTGATGGGAGAGGGCTAGGTCCATGTGCCATGTGATCCACTTGCTTACTTTGGCCATAACTTTGTTGGAAGTGAAGGGAGCAAGAAGATTGTGATAGGATGGCCAAAGTTGGATGTTTGCAATGAGTGCCTTGCCATTCATGAAGCCTAGGGGAGTAGGATGGCAGGTGAGTGTGTGTGGTGATACAGTGATGTGACTTGTGTTGCTCTCTTTCATTTACTTTTACTCATGGTGGGGTCTTAGGTGAGCATTTTTCACAAAGGAAGTGCTGGCCACACCTCTTTCGCTCATGGCCATCATCCCTGCATCACAAGAGCATGGAATCCGAGAAAAAGTACGACCACCTGGCACAACCGGGTGTATTTCAAGGTATCGTATTTATTTCCATAGGAAAGCTAGGCATAAGATTATCTCGTCTTAACAAAGATATGACTAAAGAATAATTCCAACTATCCAAAGACGGGAGTAAGGATAATCAATGATAGAGTGGGGTAATAACACGGGAGAAATCCACACTAAGATAAATAAAGAGATTGGTTAAGCTAGCTGGGAGGATAGCGAGTCTAAGTCTAAGATTCCTAAAATATATCTTCCTAATATATCTAAGTCAAGCGTGAAATCCTAGTTACTCGGGTTGAGCGCTTACACCAATTTCTTGGTACAGCCTCGATTCTTTCACCTGTTAGCTCACTTCAGGGCACGAAAACGATCCACTAATATGGGTCGATAACTAATCTCTGTACTAGTGGGTACGCTATCGCTAGACAACACTGCTTGAGACTTCCCGAACATGGTGGATTACTAAAGGGACAGGCAGGGCTATCACCACCTGCCGCCTACCACACAGTCCGTGGGGACGAATGCAAATCCAGCTAGTGTTGACTTAGGCACCGCGCCTACACCTTCACTAGATATTCTTCCGTTGATCGAGCAGAAGAATAGCCAAGAAATAACCAAGTCTAAGTCCCAGAAAGAACTAAACTTAATTAAATCCTAGCTGGGAAACCCGCGAACTACGCAACAATGTTTCTTCCTGATAATTGTAACTTGAGGAAATGACTAAATTAAAATAAATACTTGAAAAGATATAAAAGGATAGATATTTTATATTGATAAGAGATAAGTCTTACATAAAGAGAAAAGATACAAGATATCTCATACCAAGGCTTCAAGACAATTTTGAAATCTCGAGCGATGCTCTTGACTAGACTCTAACTTCTGACTAACTAACCTATTCTACATTGTGGCACAAGTAGTGGGAAATGGACTTCTTGATATGTTGCTTCCCTCTTCTGTCAAATTTTCCGTCTATTTATAGGTGGTGATGGGCAGGGAGGTATTTGTAGGTCAAGTGGAGTCGGTGGGCCAAAGTCGGTCCAACGGGCGGCCACATGATTTTGTCGGTTCGGCACCGACTTGTCTTGTACGCTTCAGATGATCTAGTGGAGTCGGTGCCTTGGTCGGTTTGTGCCATTTTCCGCGGATTTGGGCCGGTAGGCCTAGTGCGTCGGGCGGCCTTGGGTTAAGTCCGTTTCCAACCGACATTGTGTAAGCTTCATGACCATTGATGGGATCTCCAAGGTATGAATGTTTTGGTGATAAATGACAACTATGAAATTGTAGGCTAATATCTACACGAGTGTTGTCTATGTAGGAATCATCTCTAAACTCTACTACAAATCATATGGATGATGGTTGCCTTGGTGATTGATGACAATGACCACAAGCAGGGAGGCTTGTGAGTTTGATGGAGTCCAAGGGTTGATGGAGATGGATCAAAGCTGAGGACAAGCTATGGAGCAAGTGTTGGGAACACTTCTCTAGTTGTTAGGGCTTTGAGTCCATAGGAAAAACCGGACTATCAAGGGGGTCTAGGTCATTTCTCTTAGGTCATGTCTAGTCGGTGATGTGCAAGGTTGCTCGGTGAAATCACAGGCACTAGATGACAGTGGAGAAGCCAAGGAGCTGTTCGAAGAAGCCGAGAAACGAAGTCAGGCAAAGATGACAAGTTTCACCTTCTGGATTTAGTGACCGGACAGAGGAGTCAATGGTGACCAGACTGTACGGTCACTAGGTGAAGATTATGCATTATCACATGTCTAGTCGGTGATATGCATGTAGATGATTCCATGATAATTATTGATTATTCTTAATGATTATGCATTGTCACATGTCCTTATGCTTTTAATAAATATCTTCACATGGCATGCATGCATATCATCTAGAGTGCGCTTTTCTTTCTTATTTCTCTTAGCTCTTGATGATGCTTGTTTGAGTAGGACCTGGTGTGTTTCTCTCTTATGCTTTTAAGGTTCCTCTCGATCATAGTGTAGCTCTTTTAGCCTTGTTGTTCATTAATAAGATTATGATAAGTAGTGGTGAGATTGTAAGCTTCATGACCATTGATGGTATCTCCAAGGTATGAATGTTTTGGTGATAGATGACAACTATGAAATTATGGGCTAATATCTACATGAGTGTTGTCTATGTAAGAATCATCTCTAAACTCTACTACAAATCATATGGATGATGGTTGCCTTGGCGATTGATGACAATGACCACAAGCATGGAGGCTTGTGAGCTTGATGGAGTCCAAGGGTTGATGGAGATGGATCAAAGCTAAAGAAAAGCTATGGAGCAAGTGTTGGGAACACTTGTCTAGTTGTTAGGGCTTTGAGTCCATAGGAAAAACTGGACTATCAAGGGGGTCTAGGTCATTTCTCTTAGGTCATGTCTCGTCGGTGATGTGCAAGGTTGCTCGGTGAAATCACAGGCACTAGGTGACAGTGGAGAAGCCAAGGAGTTATTCGGAGAAGCCGGGAAACGAAGTCAAGAGAGGACAACAAGTTTTAGCTTCTGGACGTAGTGACTGGATAGAGGGGTCTGTGAAGACCGGACTGTACGGTCACTAGGAGGACAGGAAATCTAAAGAGAAAACTTAGCGAGGAATCTGTTTGTGCTAGGGACCATAGAGACCGGACAGTGCGGTCTACTGACCAGACGGTTCGGTCAATATGGGTGAAACACAGAGCAGAGAGGAAGCAACTCTTTGGAGTCCGATGAGGATGCCCGACGCATCGGACTTGTCCGACGGACAGAGTGACCGGACGGTCCGGTCAGTGCAGGAGATCAGCCAGGACAGAAGTGCCAACAGTTATGGGAACCGTTCCAGGAGTGACCGGACGGTCCGGTTAGGCAGTGACCGGACGGTCCGGTTAGTGCATCCAGAAAGGTGATCTGATGGAGAAACAACTAGTTGGAGGTTGGAAGCCTATATAACTTCATTGCTGGGGTCTTGGAGATCTCTCTTGGCTAGTGGCATACCTGAGAGCATTTGGTAAGGTCCAAGAGCAAAAGAGGAGAGCACTAGGAGAGGACATTGGATATCTTGAGAGTGCTTGTGAGAGTAACATGGAGTGATCTTGCACATCTAAGGCTAGGGTGTCCTCGAGGGTGTGATCTAGGTTGTTACTCTTGGTCTATGGTGAGACCTAGACCGGTTAGGTGTCAGTGATCGAGCCTTTCGTGATTGGTTGTGAAGGCCACCACAAATTTGTACACGGTTTGAGCCCGCCGGTGAAAGGGGCATCGCTAGTGAGCGCCCGTGTCGGCTCAGGGAGTCCGACAAGTTCTCGAGGGAGGCGAGCTTGTGCCTTGGTGGCAGCGGTGACGCGCACCATGTCTTCACTCCGGGAGTGATTGCGGGCTCGTGGGCGAGAACTCCACTTGGTGGCGGGAGGGATCGGGACACCAGCAGGAGTGGTCCAACGAGGAGTAGGGGAAGGCGTCATCCTTCCGAGACCTCAGGAAAAAATCATGAGCATTCCTTGACCCCCTCTTTACTATTCCGTATATGTGTGCTCTAGTTGATAGGGTGACTTGTGGCTTGCATAGGCTAGTGTGTTTAGCTTCCGCATTTTGTTTTGCATCATGAACACTAGCATACATAGGGTCTTGTAGGGTCTTGGCCTACTAGAACTGTTTAGGTTGCAATGCTTGTCGGGTTCTAGTGGTGTGAAACTGAAGTATTTGGATTCATGGTCGGCTACTGATTCACCCCTCCCCTCCCCCCCCCCCCCCCTCTCGGTAGGCCTTCGGTCCTTTCAATTGGTATCAAAGCCAAGTGCTCATCTTTGAGGCTTCATCGCCTTGAGTAAGGATGTCGGGAAAGGTGGGGAGTGTACCCATTTTTGATGGAGAGGATGTGTTTGCTAGATTGGACTCGAGTTCTCATGCATCTCTAGTATCCATGAGGGTACTAGAGATGTCGGAAAGATACTATGTGCTGAAGAACAAGTATGATAACTTTGCTAGATTACCACATAAGAGAGCTAACACTGTGTATTCTTGTTTTCATGTGCTAGTGGAGGAGATCAATGCACTTGGGGATGATTTCAAGCTTAAGCCTATGGAGGTCATCAGAAGATTCTTGAGGCTTTTCAAAGATCCCAAGTATAAGTCCATCATCACCTACACCTTGCAGATTGACCTCAAGACCAAGGCCATGAAGGATGTACTTGGCAAGATCACTGCCTTCGAGAGCTACTAGTTGGGGATGGATGATTCTCAACCATCCAACCTTGCTCTACTGGTTGACAAGCAAGAATCAAGCAAGAGCAAGAAAACCAAGAAGGCAGTCACTGATGATGAAGATGATGATGAGGGTGACTTGACCGAGGACTTGGCTCTTCTCATGAAGAAGATGAAGACCTTCAAGAACAAGTTTGCTTCCAAGTCCATGGGCAAGTGCTTTAATTGTGGCTCAAAAAATCGCTTTGTTCGAGAGTGCCCAAAGCCCAAGAAAGAAGCACTCAAGTCACAAGATTCAAGTGAAGAAGAAGAAGAAGATGATGAAGACCCCAAAGCCAAGCAAAAGAAGAAGAGGTTCTTCAACAAAGACAAGAGCAAGGGCAAAGGCAAAGCTAATGACTCCAAGAAAAGATTCTCACGTAAGGCTCTTGTTGGGGAGTGGACAAGTGACAACGAGTCCTCTTCCTCAAGTGATGAAGAAGTGGCCGTCCTAGCCATGATCAAGACCACACCACCACGATCTCTCCTTCCACCTCCCACATGCCTCATGGCCTCGTGCCACCTTGGGGAGAGTGAGGACGAGAGTAGCAGTGACAGCGATAACGAGGAGCACACCTGTGCCGAGTTGTGGAGTATGCTTGAGCAAGCCCGCGACATCGCCGACAAGAAATCCAAAATGTTGGATGTGGTAAGAAAAGAGTGTAAGTTGGCTAAGGACCATCTTGTTGACCTTGAGAGTGAGATCAAGGACCTTGTCACATCTCATGATGCCCTAAACAAGTGTTATGACATACTTAAGTGTGATCATGTAGAGCTTCATGAGAAGTACAAGGCCTTTGAGATTACTTATGAGGCCATCAATGTAGAGAACATTGCATCTCCCTCCTCTAGTTCATCAATGAGTGATGCTTCTACTATGTGTGATGAACTAACCACCTCGAATGAGGTTTCTTCTCTTGAGCCTTTTGTTTTGAAGGAATATCACAAGCTCAAGGAAGAGAGAAAAATGGTGATGGACGGCTTTGAGAGACTTGCACGTGGTAGAGCCATCCATAGGGAGATTCTTGGGAATAATCTTGTGAACAACATCTCCCACCATCGACTTGGCTCATATCTCGCATCCATCGACATTATCGGGACGAGTGACTCCATTCCCGAATGGGTCAAACCCCTACTCGCCGATGACTACTATTGCAAGAGGTGTTACAAGGATGGCCACACCATCAAGGATTTCCCTATGGTGAGAATTTCTATTGTTTTACCTAACACTAACTTGTTCCATGAGAACACCCATTTCAAGCTTTTTAGGAACAAGGATGGCAAGGTGAAAGCAAAGGCTTGGAGACCACCAAACAAGAAGAGAAAGGTCAAGAGCATATAGGTGCCTAAGTGCATAGTTGATCTTGAGAGGTCAACCGCGTACAAGTGGGTGCCCAAGAACAAGACCTGGATGGTGGTGGTGGTGGACCATGAGCTTACTTGAAGATCAAGTGAAGTCCACAACAAGTGACATGGACCTCAACGACCTATCTACTCATGAGGGAGGTAACCGTGTTAGTTCTTGGTAGTTGTAGTGTGTTTTTCTTCCTCTTGCATAGCATGGTAACTAGGACTCCTTTGTGACTAGTATGCCTTGCATCCATGCATGTGTATATAACTAAAAGAAAAACACATAAAAATTAGTCAATGTCTAACCCATCCAAGATAGCTATAAGTAAGGGGGAGTGCTTGAGATGGTGGTTTGGCTTCTCTCAAGGCAAGGGTATGGCTTATAGTGAGTAAGCTTGGGAAGGGTTCAAACTTGACATTGTTAGCTTTCCTTTGTGTCTTGTTTAATATTGCTTGCATTCACATGGCATGTTTACTTTCAATGCATATTTAAAATGCTTATTGCATGCATCATATAGGAAACACAAAGGAGGGATGTCTCACTTGGAGAAATTTGTGCCTCATGATCAATATGAGAGAACATCTCCATAAGTGTGACCAAAGGAAAGGATTGTGCTTCATGCCCATTGAGCAAGCTCTTATGAACTCCGAGTTTAAACCTACTCGCGCGGTTCATGGACTAAGGCTCATACATACCCATTTGGTTTTCATTGCCTTGGCTCTTATTTGCTCGATCTTTCATTTGGCATTTGCAAAAATTATAAGGTCATAGAGTGCCACTATTTGAAAAAGTGTGTTTGAGAGTTCCCTTCATATTCCAAGTGTAGTGTTTATTTGTGTGTTTAGTGAGGGCACTTGGAAAATAGAGAAATTTCTTGACTCGGCAAAATTCCCTATAGTGACCGTACCTTCTGCTCTTCGGACCGTACCGTCCGGTCGGTGCCCATAGGCACAGTGTTCTAGAGTGTCTGGTCATAGAGACCGGACAGAACGATCCTAGTGATCGGACCGTCCGGTCTGCATTGATGCCAGTAGACTAAGAAATAGATCGGACTGTCTGGTCCTGAGACCGTACAGTTCGGTCACTCTAATTGATCACGCGATGCACCTTCAAATCTGAATCATTGATTCGTTCCTTGATGAATCTCGGTCGTCAGTCTCCTATTTGACCTCGGTCAAAAATTGTCAGGCTGATTTGGTCTCTTCTTTGTTCGATCCCAGACGCCGAGACCAAGGCCCCGCCTTGCCGTTCCCACCGGCGCACCATGCGCCACCGCTCTCGTCTGCACACACGCAGCCGCGCCGCGCCCGTGAACCCTAACAGAGCCATCGCGCGCACCCGCTGCCTCGACCAGAGCCGCCGCCGCCACCACGAGTCCTCGCCACCGCACACCTCACCATTGTAGCCAGCCACTCCCTTCGCCGCTTCTGCTCCTACGCGTACACCCAAACACCAGAGCCGACCCCCCACTGCAAGCCTAGGGCAAAAGTTTGCACTTTTCTCTTCTCCCCTATAGCCGGCGAATCGATCTTTTCGACGTTCGATCGTGTTCCTCTCGGTGTTCGACTTCGGATATTCCCAGGGTATTGTGCACATCACCTATTTCATCGTTCATGCCCTAATTTCGAGCAATTAGGTTAATTGATGCAATTAGATCAAATTCTCATCTTTGATTGCATTAATTAGTTAATTGGCTCAACCTAGGATGCAATTAATTTAATGCCTATCTATTAATTGCATATCTAGGGTTGTCTCGTGTCTAGTCTACAGTTAGATTTATTGCCATTATTTGACTATACATTAGATGACTCACACCAGCCACATATAGTCGATGATCACTATTGTTACTTTGCTTATTTGCCTAGTGATCATGTCCTTCATTCAGTGCTAGGATTTCTATTGTGTATTCTTACCTAGCGGTGCTTTGCTTATAGGTGTATTAGGTTCTATGCTTATCATGTCTATACCTACGTGCGTGCAATGACAGCAGTCAGCAGCAGAGATGGCAGGGTCAGGACAGGACAAGGGAAAGGGTAAGATGCCTGAGAAGCCCAAGAGCAAGAAGAGGACCAGGCTAGACCCAGAGTCAGAGAGATCTAGGAGGGTTGCCAGGCACCTGGATGCCATGGAGCAGTCACGCAGGACACCAGGAACACGGCTGATCCTAGAGCCGTCTGGTGCCACTTACGGACTCAGGAGGAGTACCCAACAGAGGACAGTGCTTACCAATGGAGTCACTCTGGCACCTTGGTCATAGAGTACTTCAGCTTCCCATCAAGGGAGGTCATCGAGACCTGCGGAGCAGGGATCCTCCAGGCAGTAGGAGGTGTTAGAGGAGGAGACCTCAGAGTCTGAGGAGTCCAAGGAGTTAGAGTCAGAGGAGGAGTAGACAGCATAGCCAGAGTAGACAAGACCCCAGAGGTCAGCTCACCGGGCAGGAGACCCGAGGTGCACCTGTGCAGTGTGCACGAGGAGGCTGCAGAGACTCGTTGAGGCAGTCGGAGAGCAGGACATACTTAAGGTTCTTGCAAAGGACCTTAAGGCACTACGTCTAGTCTCCTTTGAACAGTGGGTTCTAGTCCTTAGGGATCCCACTATCGGAGAGAGGTACTAGACAGGCCTCCAAAGGAGGATTGGAGAGGGACTCAGACGCTATCTCGCCATGAAGGGCAAGGATAAGGTGTTTGTGTCGTAGCAGTATACTACCTACCAGGCCATGAGGAGGGCCACCGGCACTGACATGGAGCAGTACTTCACGTACTTGGCAGGGCTAGCAGAGGTAGTTACTGCTCCATACAGGTTCAGAGAGAACATTGTCCTAGAGTTCTACGCTACACTGTGGATAGCTAGAGACCGTTCAGAGTTTTGTTTCTTGTTCAAAGGGCAGCCACTGCATGTGACCAGGGGGGATCTCATTGCCAATTTTGGTCTTCTTGCTTCAGACCTTCAGCTCTACAGGAGTGCCTACCTGTCCCTCGAGCCACCTCGCAGACCACAGGGAAGGAAGCTACCATCAAACGACATGGTGTTGATTGCTTTTCCACCACCACACACCCCAGGCTTTGAGAGAGGCCCTGCGAGACTCACCGCAGAGGCCAAGGTGGTTAGAGCGATAGTCACTAGGACTATCATCCCCAGGTCTGGCTACAGAGAGGAGTTCACACTACTTCACCAGTGGGCTGTTGCAGCTATTCTGAGGAGAGAGCAGTTTGACCTGGTAGACCTACTGATTGGAGAGATGGAGGAGGTTATTTCTGAGAGGGTAGGAGGACGTCATTTGGTCTATGCCCCATACATTTGCTATCTTCTGAGGAGGATGGGCCTAGTGACAAAGGAGCAGTACGACGTGTTCCCTGAGGTGACCACCAGCCACGTACCTCGAGTCCCCAGGGGATCGCAGTTAGCCTCTGTTGACGGCTGTTAAGTACCATTTTCAACCGTCAACTATACTCAAATAAAGGAGAATTTGGCATTTCATACACGTATGCTTTATCACAATAATATAGTTCCACTTGTACTTGGAGAACTTTGTGCATGCAGGAGGAAATGTGAAGGAAACACCTCAAAAGGCAAGAAAACACACTTTCGACCAATCAGAGAGCGCCACATAGACGTCACACGGATTGAAGGGCCCATTTGCAGCACTTAACCGACGTAACTCCCTGTAATACCGCGCAAACCGACGTCAGGGCCCACAGGACAGCCACCTGGAGAAAGCACAGGCCAGGAGGGGCCACCCCCAGGTCGGCCGACCTGGTCAGGTCGGCCGACCCAGCCGGGCGCCCTCTCCGCCTGGGCTTCCACGTGTTGGCTCCTCCGCGACTCCTGATGACGGTTTGAGATGCCTTCCGTGGCGGTTACTCTCCCTTGCCGACCTATTGAGGCTATAAATAGGAGGGTGTGCCTTCACATTCAACACACACCACAAGAAGCATTTCTCTCTTGCTAGTAGTAGTTCTTGGAGTTTTAGTGGAGTTAGGCTGAGTCTAGAGCTCTCTAGTCCCAAGTCTTCACTTGGAATTGGTATGGCTCTTGTATCTTTTCCCTTTTGTAAGACTTTACTCTTATCAATATATATATCTTTTCTATATAGTTGTGCTTGGGTCATGAGTTTCTTGTTTGATTTTGTGATCCATATATGTGATAGTATAGTCTACTTGTGTGATAGTAGTTTATATTTATTATACTACTATTGTCATGCTAGTTATATACCGTCACTATAGTCTAGTTTATATGTTATAGTCTCTATGCTTAGTTTTAGCTGATAAAGTATAGCATGGGTTTGGTGATCGTATTCGTACGGTAGCTCTGCCTCGTTAATAGTAATCGCGGAGGGGCAGAGTGCTCTTTGGTCATGCAAGTATGGTACTTGGGTGACTTATTTGCATCAATTATTCGTTAGTCTACTGGTTCGTTGAGGTAGGCGGCAGGTGGTGACAGCCCTGTCCGTCCTTTGAAATCCTCCCCGCTAGGCTAGTGCGTAGGCTCTTGGCGGAAGTCGCCTGTGGATGCAGGGGTAAGTCCGTGCCTGAAGTGCTATACTATTGACTGCTGAACCTGAGTGTGGGTCTGTATGTATTCTACTTAGGCTATGCAACTATATAGGAATGTATAGTAGGAGTAGCTTAGCCTAGTCTTTCCTCCACTAGACTTTATTTATTTAGTAGGAATCTTCTGTGTGTGTCACACTACCCGGTTATTATTATGTACCCGCCTGTCTTGGTTAGATATCCTTGCTAATTGTTAACATGATCTTATATGTTAGTAACGCTTCTTGATCATAACCTTCCTCTGGGATAAACAAATACGATACCCTGAATACTTCCGGGTGAAATGCTACAGCGGTATTCTCCGTGCGCTTGCGGATTTTACCTACTTGACTCTGGGACATATTAGTGAACCGTTTCTGGCCCCGTGCCGGGAATGATTTATTAATATGGCTTAGCAAAAGTCAACAAGCATTTCTGGCGCCGTTGCCGGGGAAGGCGTATGATTCAAGAAAAATTACTAATGTATATAGTAGTGCTGCAATTAGTAAGGCTATCTCCTAGGCAGGCTAACCTTGCTTTGTTTTCTGCATTTTGTATGAAAACAGGGTAGTGTATGACTGGTTTCGACTTGCCGACAAACTTCACTGAAGATCCTGAGTCACTCCTGAGAAGGACACGAGCTAGGCTCACCCCTCCTCGTAAGGAGACTCGGCCAATCGAACCTGTCATTCCCGCACCATCAAGCTCTGAGCAAATGGCCGACAAGACCCTCCGCGAGTTCTCCGCTCCCTCCGCTGCCAACATCCCTACGGGACCAGCTGGCAATGTGGGAGATGCGAACTTCGAGATCAAGACCGGTCTCATCACCATGGTGCAGGCTAGCCCATTCTGTGGGAAAGCCAATGAGGACGCTAGTGCTCATCTCCAGCAATTCCTGGAGATTTGCAACACGTTCAAAATGAAGGACGTCACCCCCGACGCTGTTCGCCTTCGACTGTTCCCGTTCTCTCTCCTTGGGAGAGCGAGACAGTGGTTCTACGCAAACCGTGAAGCTGTGAACACTTGGGAGAAGTGTTCAGCTGCGTTCCTTGCAAAGTTCTTCCCGCTGGGCAAGACCAATGCCCTCCGCGGAAGGATCTCAAGCTTCCAGCAGGAGTCGAAGGAGTCGATTCCTGAGGCATGGGAGAGGCTCCAGGAGTACATCCTGGCATGTCCCCACCACGGGATGGATGATTGGCTGATCATCCAGAACTTCTACAACGGGCTTACTCCGTCGGCCCGCGACCACCTCGACGCTGCTGCTGGTGGAGCCTTCTTCTCGCTCACTGTGAGCAAGGCAAAAGATTTGATCGAGAAGATGGTGTCCAACCAAGGTTGGAATGAAGAGCGCCTCCAACCTCGCGAGCGAGGCATGCACTCCGTCAAGGAGGTTGACATGCTCGCCGCCAAGATTGACCTTCTCATGAAGAAGATGGATGACCAAGCCAATGGAGAAGTGAAAGCCCTAGACGCTCGTATGACTTGCGAGGTCTGTGGCAACACGGGACACTCGGGCAATGACTGCCCTGAGACCCGTGAGGACGCAATGTTCATGGGCAACAACAACAACAACGGCTACCGTCCACAAGGAGGTCAAGGTTGGGGTCCACCACGTCCCAACTACCAAGGAGGTAACTCTGGCAACTTCTCTGGTTTTAATTCCGGTTATAATCAGCCCTCCTTGAAAGATCTTGTGCTTGGTCAAGCTAAGGTTAATGATAACATCAGTAAAAAGCTTGCCACCACTGATAGGACTCTTGAGAGCATCCACACTAAGATAGAGGGTGTTTCCTCTGCTCTCAAGAATCAGCTGAGCTTTAATAAAATGATAGAAACCCAATTAGCTCAGTTAGCTGCTGCTGTTCCTACAGCTGAACGCCGGAGAAAAGTCCCGCTCGTCGGACTTTAAAAGGTGAGTCCTCGCCGGGAGGTTAAACCGGTAGTTATCCATATTTGCTCTTTTAATTGCATATTTGCTTTCCACCACATTTTGATTTTTCCCGACCATTGCATTTCTGCATTTTTGAATTTTTCCAGCCACCTTGGAATTTTTCAAAACTCATTTGCATTTTTGAAAATTTAGAAAATAGGTTTTTGGGCTTTCCATTTTGAAAAGATTTTTTGTCGAGCTTTTTGAGCAAAAAGGCAGCAGGGGACAAATCCCCTAGCCGTTGGGGAACACATAGGAAAAAGGGGGCTGCCAGGAGGCCCACCTGCCAGGTCGGCCGACCTGGTGGGGTCGGCCGACCCCCTGGCCCCACTTTTTCCTGTGCTCCTTTCTCCCAACGTCTATATGGCCGTTGTTCTGTCCCTTTCTAACGACCATCTTGCTTCCTTGGCTATAAAAAACCGCCCAGGAGGAGGAGTTTCACCATTCCAAGCTCATCTTTCACTCCCCTCCTTTGCTCACTTGTTGCTCTCCCAAAATTTCGTGTTCTTCAACTTTACTACAGCCCCAAAAACCCAAAAAAATATTTCCCCTCTGTTTTAGTGCATTTGCAAGTTGTTGTGAGAAGAAAACCAATTTTGGAGAAGCTCGGGTTTGTCGTTTTCACTAACGCTCACCCGAACACTTGTTCGATCTTGTTTTTGTTCTTGTCTTGTGTTTGTTCTTGTGTGCAGCCATGTTCAAACGAATGAAGCAAGTCGCCGGAATCAAGCGGAGAAAAAGCACTCGTGCAAGCACGAGTCAAGCATCCTCCGTCGAGCTCACACCAAGTCCGGGGCATGGTGACCCCGAAGCTGAAATTCCGGAGGAAAGGCCAGCCTTGCTCATCACCGAGGAGCATCTCGACATCAAGGACGACCGCGAGGGCCAAGCCATCGCGCTCATGAGAGAACGGCCATTCGCCCACACCCGACGCTTCGATCCGGACTTTCTCGAGAAAATAGGTATGAGAGAAGAATTTGCCTCTATTTTTCGCACTATGGGTTGGCTAAATTTCGTAGAAGTAGATGAGCCGGGTTCTCGTTTGCTTACTATGCAGTTTTTATGCACCCTTAGAAAGTATGATGAAGGCATTTCTTTTCGCTTGTTTGGGCAAGAGCGCTTGGTCACATGGGGTGATCTTCATGCTATGCTAGGTCTAAATCCTAAATGTAGGCTAGACTTAGATAAAGCGCTAAAGGGGTTCCATAAAGAAAGTTTTTGGAAAAAGATTTCCGGAAACGAGTGGGGTCCCAAGCCTAGAACAAGTGCCATCCATAATCCTACACTTAGATTTATGCATGTGTGGTTGGCTATGACCTTGTTTCCTCGAGGTGACATTAGGGTTGTCCGGCAAGATGAATTGAAAATACTTTATGCCATGGTTAAGAAAATTAGGGTGTCACCCGCGGAATGCATGATTGATCAATGGTTAGACAATATAAAGTTGACAGGACCAATTGAGTGCACCTCTTTAGTTACTCGCATTGCGCAGAAGTGTGGTCTGCTTGAGAATGTTCATGTTGAATATTTGACGGTAGATAGAGAATTTCTAGGCGAGGACTATTTTGTGCAAGGACATACTTTGAAACATGGTCCAAATAATACCTTGATCTATCACTTTCCCGGGTATACAAATGAATTCCCGTTACCTAACCCGGGTCTTCGTTTGTATCACTGTCGGGCACTAACCCTCCCACTTGAGCCAGTGGGAGAAGTTCGCAGGCATAGTGTTTCAGGGCGACCGACACGTTCCCGTAGGCATATGGAGCCTACACCGGAGTTTCACACTCCGACCGGAGATCCGGTATGGGAGCAGCCCCTGCCACAGGACGAGGCGGGTGCATCAACATGGCAGGCCGGAGCATGGGAATCTCAGTACAATTACCCCATGCAGACGTCATCAAGTTCAAGCGGACCGCCATCCTTTGCCACTCGGTCATTCTCATCCCGTGGGTTCCGTGAACTCAACTATGGGATGTCCGAGTTGACAAGGAGGGTGGACGACATTGATTTGCGCACCGAGAGCATGCAACAAACTCTCACGCAACATGTCGCCGACACCCAGCAATGGCAGAATTTCAGCGACAACCAATTCCGCCAGCTGAACGCGATGATGGCTCAGAATCAGAACAATTGGGATGCCTTCTTCCGCTCCCAAGGCTACGACCCGAACCAGCAGATATGAGCAAGAACAAGCTTGGGGGAGGACCTCCCTTCTCACGGTAACTTGTATCTTTCCCCTTCTCTTTATTTCTTGCATTTGCTAAATCTGAAAATCCATAAAAATTTGCAAAATATAAAAAGAACAAAAATATTTCCCTTTTTCATGCGCGGTATGAATGTGTATAATTTTCCTATGTTGAGATGATGAATAGTTGCTCTGTCCTTTATTCCTCTCTAAAGCTAGTTTACAACTTAGTACTCTCTCAAGAGTTAGGTTTGTTGGTAAATCTTGCCTTGAACTTGAATCTTGTGGGTAGCATATGCATTCTCTAGTTCTAAGTTGTTGAGAGGTATGATATGATAGATAGGGCTGCTATGATCTTGCTCAACGTAAAGCTTGAATTCCGGAGTTTTATTTTTCAAAATGACAAATTGATAAGTTCCTCAATGATGAAATTCCCACCACAGCCATATGTAGTGTTTACATTTGAAAACCTTTACACATATGCTGCTTGTTTCACATTGAGCTTAGTTAAAATTGTTGTGACCCTAGTAGAACTCTTTTCATGCTTTCTTGATCAAGATCATATACACACATCCACCGCCATGAGCTATCCTTCTAAATCAAGAAGATAGCATCCACCATATCCACCATATCCACCGTGAGCTATTCTTCTACACCGGAAGAAAGCCGCTATCCATCCATCCATCCAAAGAAACACTCCATATATCCATTGCAAAATTCCTCTCTCAAAGTATTCATTGCAAACTAGGACTATGGCTATGCAAAAAGAAAAGAAAAAAAAAGCTCAAAAAAGAGAGCAAGCAAAAGATAGCCATAGCCTAGAAACTCCAAAAGAGAGAAGGAAAATTCAAAAAGGAGTTATTTCTTCCCATCCACCATTCCTCCGTTCTCCCACACACTTGCACATTGTTTGAATTGATGTTTTTCTTGGATCCGGTCTTTTGACATAGCAATATTATGTGAACATGAGTGCCTCATATATCCCTACCTTGAGCTCCACATAAAGCCTTATTTAGAAGTAGGTGATTATAGGCAACACTTTGCCTCGGTGAGGAATCATACACATATTGAGTGATCCGAGAGAATCATTTGAGGAACTTGGTTTTTATTTTCAAAATCTTTTGAAAACCTCCGGAACAACATAGCGGAATCTAGAGCAAGTGATTGGTGCCCTGCAATTGTTCTATCTCTCAACCACCCAAGACAATGAGGTGTAAAAGCTCCATGGATCAAGGTAAATGGGTAAGTTATGCGCCAATATATTTAATTCTAGGAAGAGTACTTTGTTGTGCGCATATTATTATTGAGGAATAGGACATTGTAGCAACTCCTGATCAACAACTTAAGTTTATCTTTGCTTCGGGACGAGCAAAGGGTAAGCTTGGGGGAGTTTGTTGACGGCTGTTAAGTACCATTTTCAACCGTCAACTATACTCAAATAAAGGAGAATTTGGCATTTCATACACGCATGCTTTATCACAATAATATAGTTCCACTTGTACTTGGAGAACTTTGTGCATGCAGGAGGAAATGTGAAGGAAACACCTCAAAAGGCAAGAAAACACACTTTCGACCAATCAGAGAGCGCCACATAGACGTCACACGGATTGAAGGGCCCATTTGCAGCACTTAACCGACGTAACTCCCTGTAATACCGCGCAAACCGACGTCAGGGCCCACAGGACAGCCACCTGGAGAAAGCACAGGCCAGGAGGGGCCACCCCCAGGTCGGCCGACCTGGTCAGGTCGGCCGACCCAGCCGGGCGCCCTCTCCGCCTGGGCTTCCACGTGTTGGCTCCTCCGCGACTCCTGATGACGGTTTGAGATGCCTTCCGTGGCGGTTACTCTCCCTTGCCGACCTATTGAGGCTATAAATAGGAGGGTGTGCCTTCACATTCAACACACACCACAAGAAGCATTTCTCTCTTGCTAGTAGTAGTTCTTGGAGTTTTAGTGGAGTTAGGCTGAGTCTAGAGCTCTCTAGTCCCAAGTCTTCACTTGGAATTGGTATGGCTCTTGTATCTTTTCCCTTTTGTAAGACTTTACTCTTATCAATATATATATCTTTTCTATATAGTTGTGCTTGGGTCATGAGTTTCTTGTTTGATTTTGTGATCCATATATGTGACAGTATAGTCTACTTGTGTGATAGTAGTTTATATTTATTATACTACTATTGTCATGCTAGTTATATACCGTCACTATAGTCTAGTTTATATGTTATAGTCTCTATGCTTAGTTTTAGCTGATAAAGTATAGCATGGGTTTGGTGATCGTATTCGTACGGTAGCTCTGCCTCGTTAATAGTAATCGCGGAGGGGCAGAGTGCTCTTTGGTCATGCAAGTATGGTACTTGGGTGACTTATTTGCATCAATTATTCGTTAGTCTACTGGTTCGTTGAGGTAGGCGGCAGGTGGTGACAGCCCTGTCCGTCCTTTGAAATCCTCCCCGCTAGGCTAGTGCGTAGGCTCTTGGCGGAAGTCGCCTGTGGATGCAGGGGTAAGTCCGTGCCTGAAGTGCTATACTATTGACTGCTGAACCTGAGTGTGGGTCTGTATGTATTCTACTTAGGCTATGCAACTATATAGGAATGTATAGTAGGAGTAGCTTAGCCTAGTCTTTCCTCCACTAGACTTTATTTATTTAGTAGGAATCTTCTGTGTGTGTCACACTACCCGGTTATTATTATGTACCCGCCTGTCTTGGTTAGATATCCTTGCTAATTGTTAACATGATCTTATATGTTAGTAACGCTTCTTGATCATAACCTTCCTCTGGGATAAACAAATACGATACCCTGAATACTTCCGGGTGAAATGCTACAGCGGTATTCTCCGTGCGCTTGCGGATTTTACCTACTTGACTCTGGGACATATTAGTGAACCGTTTCTGGCCCCGTGCCAGGAATGATTTATTAATATGGCTTAGCAAAAGTCAACAGCCTCGAGTCAGCAGACGGGAGAGGAGGAGCAGGAGTCACTGCCAGTCACTCACGAGCAGGCAGCTCATCCAGAGATGGTGGTTCCTGAGTCAGCCAGTACTGGAGCACCTCCCTAGTCTATGGGATCACAAACAGAGGACACTATCGCTGTAGCAGCACTAGCAGGACGCCTGAGTGAGTTCATTCAGAGCACAGCTGAGGATAGACGTCAGATGATGGAGGTTATCAGGGGTGAGGTAGAGCTTCAGCGATAGCAGATGATGATGATGACCACCCTGATGGCTCAGATGGCAGAGATGACTCAGAGGCAGGCCAATTAGCAGCAGGCATAGGTTTCACTTCCACAGTTTTAGCAGCTGCCGACACACCCAAGACCCTTCACAGCTATGATGACAGCTCAGTCTAGTGAGTTGTCACACTCAGGGGTGTTACCAACAGGGGGAGTAGGACAGACTTTCTCTCCAGTGACTCAGCTCTCCCCCGTGTCCGCCTTCTCAGTGTTTGCATTGTTCACCTCACCGACACACTCTTCGACCTCGCAGATGGCAGGACCTTCCACCTACCAGCTACCAGTCAGGAGTCTGTTCTCAGACATAGTGCACACCACTCGTGCAGACTCCTAGCCAGCCCCAGAGACAGTTACAGCTCCACCTTCCACTGCTACAGTCAGCACTCTTACACCTCAGGTAGCAGAGGATCTGGTCCGCCGAGGCAACACACAGGAGGACGTGGATGTCCTTGCTCTTCTCCAGGCGACTGTTGCCGAGGAGACATCCATGGTCCCACCAGCAGGGCAGGACAGAGGGTCTGAGTCGCCTGTAGACCTTTACTTCTTCGAGCAGTTGGATGCTCAGTTGGCACAGGCTCAGGGAGCACAGAACGATCGAGCATAGGAGCAACCAGGAGCAGAGCCTTCAGAGGACGTCACTACACCACTTCCTTCGACCACGAGCATGTAGATGTTCATTTTTCCACTTTTTGGTGCTTGTTGCCAAAGGGGGAGAAGTATCATAGGTCTAGGGGGAGTTGGAGTGTGATCCTGTGCGATCGAGAGTAGCTTGTATCTAAGGAGAGCATACGTGCACATTGGTTTTGGGAGATGGATACATTTGGATCTTATTTTGATGGAGTTATTCGATGTTCATGGATTTTGATGAGTCATGGTTTTCATTCGCTTGTGTTCGACTCATCTTGATCTCACTTGGTTTATTTTCATATGAAGTGCTTTGTATTCCTTACTTATCCTATATGCATGTATATGATTCCATGATAATGATTGATTGTTCTTAATGATTATGCATTGTCACATGTCCTTATGCTTTTATTAAATATCTTCACATGACATGCATGCATATCATCTAGAGTGCGCTTTTCTTTCTTATTTCTCTTAGCTCTTGATGATGCTTGTTTGAGTAGGACCTGGTGTGTTTCTCTCTTATGCTTTTGAGGTTCCTCTCGATCATAGTGTAGCTCTTTTAGCCTTGTTGTTCATTAATAAGATTATGATAAGTAGTGGTTGTCATCAATCACCAAAAAGGGGGAGATTGTAAGCTTCATGACCATTGATCGGATCCCCAAGGTATGAATGTTTTGGTGATAGATGACAACTATGAAATTGTGGGCTAATATCTACACGAGTGTTGTCTATATAAGAATCATCTCTAAACTCTACTACAAATCATATGGATGATGGTTGCCTTGGCGATTGATGACAATGACCACAAGCATGGAGGCTTGTGAGCTTGATGGAGTCCAAGGGTTGATGGAGATGGATCAAAGCTAAGGAAAAGCTATGGAGCAAGTGTTGGGAACACTTGTCTAGTTGTTAGGGCTTTGAGTCCATAGGAAAAACCGGACTATCAAGGGGGTCTAGGTCATTTCTCTTAGGTCATGTCTCGTCGGTGATGTGCAAGGTTGCTCGGTGAAATCACAGGCACTAGGTGACAGCGGAGAAGCCAAGGAGCTGTTCGAAGACATCGGGAAACAAAGTCAAGCAAGGACAACAAGTTTCAGCTTATGAACGTAGTGACTGGATAGAGGGGTCAGTGGAGACCGGACTGTACGGTCACTAAGAGGACAGGAAATCCAGAGAGAAGACTTAGTGAGGAATCTGTCTATGCCAGGGACCATAGAGACTGGATAGTCTGGTCTACTGACCGGACGGTCTGGTTAGTATGGGTGAAACATAGAGCAGAGAGGAAGCAACTCTCTGGAGTCCGACGAGGATGTCCGATGTGTCGGACCTATCCGATGGACAGAGAGACCGAACGGTCCGGTCTACTGACCGGATGGTCTCGTCAGTGTAGGAGATCAGCCAGGACAGAAGTGCCAACAGTTCTGGGAACCGTTCTAGGAGTGACCGGACGGTCTGGTTAGGCAGAGACCGTATAGTCCGGTCAGTGCGTTCAGAAAGGTTATCTCATGGAGCAACGGCTAGTTGGTGGTTGGAAGCCTATATAACTTCGTTGCTGGGGTCTTGGAGACCTCTCTTGGCCAGTGGAATACCTGAGAGCATTTGATAAGGTCCAAGAGCAAAAGAGGAGAGCACTAAGAGAGGATATTGGATATCTTGAGAGTGCTTGTGAGAGTAACGTGGAGTGATCTTGCACATCTAAGGCTAGGGTGTCCTTGAGGGTGTGATCTAGGTTGTTACTCTTGGTCTATGGTGAGACCTAGATTGGTTAGGTGTCGGTGATCGAGCCTATCATGATTGGTTGTGAAGGCCATCACACGTTTGTACACGGTTTGAGCCCGCCGGTGAAAGGGGCATCGCTAGTGAGCGCCCGTGTCGGTTCGGGGAGTCTGGCAAGTTCCCGAGGGAGGCAAGCTTGTGCCATGGTGGCAGCGGTGACACGCACCGTGTCTTCACTCCGGGAGTGATTGCGGACTCGTGGGCAAGAACTCCACTTGATGGCGGGAGGGACCGGGACTCCGGCGGGAGTGGTCCAACAAGGAGTAGAGGAAGGCACCATCCTTCCGAGACCTCAGGAAAAAATCATGAGCATTCCTTGACCCCCTCTTTACTATTCCGTATTTACGTGCTCTAGTTGATAGGGTGACTTGTGGCTTGCATAGGCTAGTGTGTTTAGCTTCTGTGTTTTGTTTTGCATCATGAACACTAGATGCATAGGGTCTTGGCCTACTAGAACTATTTAGGTTGCAATGCTTTTCAGGTTCTAGTGGTGTGAACTTCAAGTATTTGGATTCGTGGTCGGCTACCGATTCACCCCCCCCCCCTCCTCGGTAGGCCTTCGGTCCTTTCACCTTGCATTGGACCTCTTGGATTGCCTCGTGGAGTCGGTTGGTGGGTTGGTTCCCACCGACTCTTCATTTTGGGGTCAGCAGGCCTCATGGACCTCATGGGCTGGCAACTCCGGGTGGCTAACCCAGACCGACCTGTAGCCTAGTGTCGAGAGATAGTCTCGATAGTGATTCTAGGTATGCGTATGAGTATGAAAGCCGATGGACACAGGACACAGGATTTATACAGGTTTGGGCCTCCCGAAGGATAACAACTCTGCGTCCTATTTGGTGTTCTTGTATTTCTAGTGTTGGCACTGGGTTTTCATTCCCAATACAAGTTCTAATGATCTTTGAGGACCCCCTGCCCTCCTTATATAACCGAAGGGCAGTGGTTTACATGGTAACCTATCATTCGATTACATTTGATTCTATCTATACATCATATCTCTTGACCTAACTTGTAGCCTACTCTAAACAAATATCCGAGTAGTTATCTTCTAGGCCTTAATCTCCAATGCTTCATAACCGAGCCTCCGGCCCACTCAATCATATTACCGAGTGCATAAGTATCCCGTATATATATGTACCACACCCAGGCTGGCCAGCAAGCCAGGCTGGGTGGCGGCCTAGGCCAGGCGGCGTCCTGGGCCAGGTGCTGACCCCCTCCGGGTCGTTCCTTGACTTCTCCCGGTTAGGCCACTTGTTGGCCTTTTTTCCTTAGCCATATTTCATCACTTTTGGTCCAGGAGGAGAAAACGACATCACGGTGAAGTGTTTTGCAAAATCGGCCGGGTTGGATGATCAGCCTGACAATGATTCTGGTCGATCAGCCGGGTGGCTGATTTTAGCCATAAACAAACTTGTCGGCCGGGTCCTAATTTCAGCCTGTAAACGACCCTGTCGACCGGTGAAAAATGGTTGTTTCACAGTGGTGAAAAATGGCTATTTCATAGTGGTGACCCAGCAGACTTGCGGATGATATGAAGGGCTTCTTCTTTATCAGCATGTAGTGTTGCATCGTTTAAATACTCGATGAATGGAGTTCTTCAGTCTATTTCTATTAAAACGACTTGCGGTGTTGCCTCTTTGCCTGGGACAGCCTGCACCATAGTTTGTTGGGTCAGTACAGATGGCTTGTGTAGATCATCGAGAAATACTCCATTGGGTATTTTAGCTCTGCTAGACCCAAGCTTGGCCAGCACATCTGCATCCTCATTGAACTTTTGAAGGACGTGCTTGTACTCGATGCCATCAAACTTGTCTTCGAGCTTCTGAACTTCAGCGCAGTATGCTGTCATGCTTTCATTAGAACAACACAATTCTTTAGTCACTTGATTGATTACAAGTGCCGAGTCACCGGAGATACTTATCCGTCTGACGCCGAGTGATATGGCTGTTCGCAACCCATGTAGGGGAGCCTCGTACTCCGCTGCGTTGTTAGATGCATGAAAATGCATTCGGAGGACATGGCCCGTCTTGACTACGGCTAGGGATACTAGTACTACCCCTGCACTGGCCCCCTCCAGTTGTAAGGAGCCGTCAAATGACATGGTCCAGTAGCTTGTTTCCTATGGTGTCGACGGTAACTCGGACTCAGTCCACTTAGTGATGAAATCGGACAACGCCTGGCCTTTAATTGCGTCACGAGGCTTGAAGGTAATCTCATATGATCCAAGCTCAACAGCCCACTTGGCTATTTACCCGGTTGCATCCCGGTTGTGTAGTAGTTCGCCCAGTCCGAAGGATGTATTTCGATTGGGTGATCTTCAAAATAATGCTTCAACTTATGAGACGTCATCAGTAGCACGTACACTAGCTTTTGGAGCTGAAAGTACCGCATTTTAGAATCTGATAAGACCTCGCTGATGAAAGACACTGGTCGCTGCACCTTTTGAGCCTTGCCATCTTCCTCCCATTTGACCGCAAGCACTATGCTGACAACGTGTGTGGTTGCAGAAATGTACAGCTGCAAAGTTTCCTTTGGTTCGGGGGGGTGTCAACACCAATGGGCCACTAATGTAGCCCTTGAATTCTTCCAAGGCTTGTTGGGCTCGAAAGAAATGTAATCCCCTGATACCGAATCGTGGCACGAATCGGCTAACTGCCGCCATGCCGCCAGTCAACTTTTGGATGTCTTCCTGAGAGTGCAGGCGTCCCATCCGCAATATGGCATTTATTTTCTCTGGATTTGCCTCAATTCCTCGGTGTGAGACCAAGAAACTGAATAGCTTCCTTGACGGGACACCGAAAACGCATTTCTCGGGGTTCAGCTTCATGTTGTACTTTGGAAGGTTGTCAAGTATCTCGGCCAGGTCTTGTATTAAGTTGGAAGCAAGTCGGCTTTTGACCACCACGTCATCTATGTAGGCCTCAGCGTTCCTTTCGATCTGGCTATCCAAGCATCATTGCATTGTCCGCTGGTACGTGGCGCCCGTGTTCTTTAACCCAAAAGGCATTGTTCAATAACAAAAAGCTCCGAAGGGCGTAATGAACGATGTTTTCAGCTGGTCGGACTCATGTAGGGGGATCTGATGGTACCCTGAGTAGGCGTCTAAGAAGCACAATAAAGAGCAACCAACCGTTGAGTCGACCACTTGATCGATACGAGGGAGGGTGAATGGATCCTTCGTTCAGGCTTTGTTAAGGCCGGTGTAATCCATGCACATTCGCCACTCCTTATTCTTTTTCCGCACCAATACTGGGTTAGCTAACCAGTCGGGGTGAAATACTTCTTTGATGAAACTGGCCGCCATTAATCGGCCGATTTCTTTTCTAATTGCATCCTTACGATCCTGCAAAAATCATCTAAGACGCTACCGCATAGGCTTAGCGCTCGATCGAACATGTATTTTATGCTCAGCCTTTTCCCTTGGGACACTCGGCATGTCAAAAGGTTTCCATGCAAATATGTCTTTATTGTTACAAAGGAAATGATGAGCGCGCTTTCCAATTTAGCATTTAGCTTGACCCCAATATTGGTGGTCTTGGATACATCATTATCATCTAGCTGAATCTTTTTTGACTCCACAGTCTCTGCCTGCACCGTGGCCTTCAGCACCTTTTTCAAAGGGGGATCGTGGTTGGTCTCTTCCGTGTTTGCAACCACCATCTTCAATTATGTGAGCTCCGACGCCATCACCATTTTTTCCGCCAATTCGCAACTCTAGTTGTCGCAGTCATAGGAGGTTCTTACGTCCGAGTGTAGCGAGATAACTCCATTTGGTCCCGGCAACTTCATCATCATGTATGGATAATGTGGCACGACCATAAATTTGGTGATGGTTGGCCGCCCAATAATGGCGTGGTATGTGGAGTCTAGATCCGCAACCTCAAAGGTGATGCACTCCATCCTGTAGTTCTCCCGGGTGCCAAATGTTATTGGCAGAGTGATCTGTCTTAGCGGGACTGTCTGCATGCCAGGGACCATACCATGAAAGGGTGACCTGCTGGGCTTGAGGTCAGTCAAGGGTATGCCGAGCTCCTTGAAGGTCTTCACAAAAAGGATGTCTAGGCTGCTTCCACCGTCCACCAGTACTCTATGGAGCTGAACTCTGTTAACAGTCAGCGACAGTACTAGCGGGTACTTGCCCGGTCTAGGGATGTGATCCGGATGGTCGGATCGATCAAAAGTTATCGAGACCTCAGACCAATGAAGGTTTGCGGGATTGCTGGTGATACCGAGTGAACCTCTCGGTAAAGGATCTTCTACTGGTGCTTCGAGTGAGCCATAGACCTTCCACAGATGTAGTTGACCTCGTGCTCGGGGTCTTGGAACTCTTCCTTCTCTTCATCTTCCTTTTCCGCGTTCCTTTTACCATCCCTGGGAATCCAGGGGCGCTGTTTGCAAACCTTCAGAGCATGGTGCGCGAAGCTCTTCAGCTTGAAGCATACTTTGACCTTGTGAGTGCCATCATGCAACAGACAAGGGCGTTCAAGCATTTTGTCAAAGTCATCCTGAGTGACCTGTCTTTTCCGGTTAGGACGCTCGGTGTTCGCAACCATTGTGTCCTGCTTTCGCTTCCTATCGCCGTCCTTATTGTAATTGGATGGGCCTCACTGACAGCAATTTCGCGGCACCTCGTCCTTGTATTGACGAACTTGGAAAAGCACCAAATTGTCGGCTGCGTACTTATCGGCCATGGTGAACAGCTCCTTGACTGTCAGACTTCCGGCAGCATCCAATCTCCTGATCTTCTTGATTAAGTCGTCATCGCGAAGCCCGCCCTGGAAGGCAGCGATGATATGAGCATCTGAGATGTTGGGGCTGGTGTTCTTCACTCGACAAAAGCATTGGATGTATTCTCATAATGGCTCCCGGTCTCGCTGCTTGATCCTGGCGAGCTCCCAGTGATTCCCGGGCCTGTCGAAGGTTGGCTGAAAGTTGGTCGTGAACTACTTGCACAACTCCACCCAGGAACTGATGGAATTGGCAGGCAAATTAGTGAGCCAGGTTCTGGCTGCTGGGGCCAAACATACATGCAAATAATTGACCATAACAAAGTTGTCGCCGCCAAGTGCTCGGATGCCCGTCGCATAGACATGGAGCCAATCACGCGGGTCTGTCTTGCCATCATATTTCTCAATGTCGACTGGTTTAAAACCAGCCAGCCAGTTGACAGTTCACAACTCTCAGGTGAAGGCCCTGATGCCGGCCTCATCATCGTAATCCTCGAAGGTGGGTGTTCGCTTCCGTTCACGACCAGCTTCTTGGCGATGTCTGTCCTCGCGCCGTCCGTCATTCTATCGATCATAATATCGATCATCTTGGGGCGGCTCTCTTCTGTTGTTGTGCTCATAGTACTGGTCGTCAATGAAGCCATAGCGACGGCGTTCGTCTTCATATTCTCGGCGGGCTGCTTCATCCCACTCTTGATACCTGCTATTCAGCCGGACCCGGGCGTCACACGGTGGTATGCCGCTACAAAGATCAGCGTGTGGGTTCCGGTCATGGTAGTCCATGATAGGCCGCCACCATGGTTCAGTCGGCAGGGCCATCTGCCGGTCGGTTTGTTGCCGATCTCTTCTTTCCTGACTAGGCACTGAGCTAACAGCGCCTGACGCTGATTTACTCGACGTAGAATGCGCGTTGTGCATCTCTAGTACCACTGCCGCCTTAATGTGCGCTTTTAGCTTGTTGACCTGTGGTGTCAACTCTAGGCTTACTTGGAGCATAGGCTCTAACGAGTTCAGCAGGGCTGCCGCAGCTGCGATGTTGTGCTCGGGGGTCTTGAAGACCTCCTCACCGTCCAGTTGTAAGGTAAGGTCGCCCATGACCAAGTTCTACACGACCCGGGATCTGTTTTGACAAGCGTCCGGTCGTCAGAGCGGAGGAGTATCGACTTCTGGGTCATCGTCTTCAAGCTCGGCCTCCTGCCCGTCCTGACGATATGCATCTGCTGCTGCCCCCCGTGCGGCGCCTGCCGTGGATGTCTCCCCGATAGCGCCTCCTCCTGGGGCAGCAGGTGCTACCATGAAGACCTCATAGTTATCCGACAAGCAGCTTTCAGAATCACTCGGCTCTTCGATCAAGTCCAAGATTGACTCATGGCTAACGCCGATTGTAGCTACTAATCTTGACTCGAGAAAAAAATTAGGATCTTCATCCGACTCTTCCGTGTAAGGAGTCGGGAGATCGACCGCAATCGGATCCGAGACGGCCAGGCATGCCGATCGGTCAACTATGGGCAACGCTCAGACGAAACCCGGGAGGGTTTTCGCTTGGAGAACTGCCGCTGTGTTTTTGAGGCCGAGCGGGAGCTGACAGATCAGACTGATCTCGTGGTCGGCCGATGGGGCTTTGCCAACCCCTGGATCTGAAGGCGTGGCAGCTACCGAAAATTCCGCCAAGCATTGCTTGAGGAGGCAACTGTTCTCATCAGCAACGAAGCTGAAGGCGCCAAAGCAGATCTTGTCTTCTGGGTGGAACTTGTTGTCGAAGAAAGCCATCGATTTCAACGAAGTTAAACTCAACGCTGCCCCTACCTAGTGCGCCAACTGTCCAGAGATAATCTCGATAGTGATTCTAGGTATGCGTATGAGTATGAAAGCCAATGGACATAGGACACAGGGTTTATATAGGTTCGGGCCTCCCGAAGGATAACAACCCTATGTCATGTTTGGTGTTCTTGTATTTCTAGGGTTTGCACTGGGTTTCGATTCCCAATACGAGTTCTAATGATCTTTGCGAACCCCCTGCCCTCCTTATATAATCGAAGGGCAGTGGTTTACATGGTAACCTATCATTCGGTTACATTTGATTCTATCTATACATCATATCTTTTGACCTAACTTGTAGCCTACTCTAAACAAATATCCGAGTAGTTATCTTCTGGGTCTTAATCTCCAATGCTTCATAACCGAGCCTCCGGCCCACTCGGCCATATTACCGAGTGGATAAGTATCCCGTATATATATGTACCACACCCAGGCCAGCCGGCGGCCTAGGCCAGGCGGCGTCCTGGGTCGGGTGCCGACCCCCTCTGGGTCGTTCCTTGACTTCTCCTAGTTAGGCCACTTGTTGGCCTTCTTTCCTTAGCCATATTTCATCACTTTTGGTCCCACAGGAGAAAACGGCATCATGGTGTAGTGTTTTCTAAAATTGGCCGGGTCGGGTGATCAGTCTGACAATGATTCCGGTCGATTAGTCGGGTGGCTGATTTTAGCCATAAACGAACCTGTCGGCCAGGTCCTAATTTCAGCCTGTAAACGACCCTGTCGACCGGTGAAAAATGCCTGTTTCACAGTGGTGATCGGTCGACGGGGCGTTTCTTAATTTTTTTTTGTATATTTTGGCCCTTTTATACCTGCAAACACATATCTCACCAAAACTCATGGAATCTTATTAGTTTAAATAAATATTTATTACTCTTAGGTCTTTACCTTGCATTTCCCGACTGGTTGGTGGCCAATATTAGGTTTTATTGGTCGCCAACAGTAACACGAGCGATTTCGGAAGCTGGACGTAGGGGCCTTCCCTGAACCAGTATAATCCCCGAGTCCTCTTGCATTGCCATCACTGAACTTGAAACGTGCATCTCCTAGAACAAATTCTACTAGCCGGTGATCTAAACACCGACATAAAGCTTTTCAAATAGAAAGGAACTCAAGGTCCATACCTATAGTGGAGAGTAGGTCATCGTCATATGCCTTGGTGTGGACGAAGCGCGATTGCATAGGCGGTGGTAGACTCGTTTCTCCCATTCATCTAACAGCTCGAGGTCAGTGTCAGTGAGAAGAACATGTGGCTCATCCTCCTCCATGTCGTCCTCAACGGGCGTGTGCCTTGTTGGTTCATGCTCAATAGAGAGGTTTGTGATCGAGCTACTGTGTGAACAGTGTGAACTCGAATGTGTCACTTGTTGCATCAACGCCTTAGCTTTCTTCATCTGCACCACTTAAGCAAAAACACAAGAACAACACGAACACGGGTTATGGGTTAGCAAATAAAATCTATTGGTCATGTTGATCTTGCTAAGCTTTACAAAGGACTTGAACAATCCAAAAAACAAAGCAAACTAAAAAGGGAGATATTTTTGGTAGTTGTTGGAATAGCAACTTTGGAGAAACAAAGTGAGAGCTCAAGAGCAAATGAGTGAAGGGGGAGTGAAATGAGAATTGAACTTTGGATGGCAAAGCACTGTCCCCCGGGCACTCAATTTATAGAAAAAATCCCAAACAGTCGAAAACGGCTAGTGGGGAGCCAAATCCAAATGTTGGCCAAAGGCCAAGGTTGGTGGGGCCCACACCCCTGGTCCCCCACTTTGGCCCATAACTCCCTAACAGCTATATTTTTTGAGCTGCAGGGGTGTTCGACCGACCATGGGTGGGTCCTACTGGTCCCCCACTTTGGCCCATAACTCCCTAACAGCTATATTTTCTGAGCTGCAGGGGTTAGGTCCAAAGTTTTGACAAAATTTTGCTTAAAAAAATATTTTCTCAAAGTTGGAAACCAAAAACTGAATTTTGTATTTTCATTAAAGAAATGAAAAGGTTGGAATAAATTCCAACATGCATGTGTGAAATCCAATATGCAAATGCAAAGACAAATTAGAAAAATCCAAAAGTTGGAAAATTCAAATGTGCAAAAATTTGAAGAAATCAAATATACGATAAATACCAATTTACCTTTGGCATGGGCTCACCAATTTTTAAAGTCCGATGAGCGGGACTTTTCTCCATCGCGTTTAGCTCGATGTCACGACATCCGGTCCTAGAGAAGTGGACATGGATGGCTGCACTTCCTTCACTTGCCACACCTTTTTCATCTTTGGTGCAGTCAGTGGCTTCTTGGATTTAACACCCTGTGGCTTTGCCCACAGTCCTGGCCTCACCGTAGGTGGGTTCTTCTTCTTGAAACGGTATGGCATCTCCTTAGCCATGATCTTCTTCATGTAGAGAATGAGGTTATCCTCCTTTGGGGGTATTACTTTGACCTCTTGAATATGCTTTGGGTTCGGCCCGTACTTGATCTTGATCATTGAGCACTGCTCTCTCCTTGGCTGAAAATCAGACCTCCCCTCCTTCCCATTGATGAGGAAACAGATTTCTTCGGCCCCAACATCAATGTGTGCATCTGCGGTGCTCAGAAATGGGTGCCCTAGAATGAGCGACGTTTCCTTCTCAACGTCCATGTCGAGCACCACAAAATCCATGGGGATGAAGCAATCCCAGATTTTCACCAGAACATCTTCTGCAATTCCCTCTCGATAGAGGACCGTCGGCCATCTGAAGTTGCATCGGTGCAGGGGATAGAGTTGTGTAATATAATTTCTTAAAGACTGCCTGGGGCATCACGTTTACGCTTGCACCAAGGTCGCACAGGGCATGCTCGAATTTTTGATCCCTAATCGAGCAAGTGATCGTGGGGCACCCCGGGTCTTCTTTGCTTGAAGGTACTTCCTTTTCTCCTTCCTTGTCCTTCCCTGCAATCTTAGGATATGGTGGGTTCCGTGATGAGTACATCACACCCATGGATACACACAACACTCCTCCAACTAAGATGAAAGTTCATGTGCATCACCTAAATTTACAGGTGAGATCGTTTCTAATGTTTTTATTATGTGGTTTTGAGAATAGATTGCTACCTAATGAATTAATTGTTGTTAGGAACCATAGAGATGATGATGACATAGCTGGGTAGGTGATTGAAGACGTGATGGGCTAGCAAGGACGTCCAAGCCAAGGTGGAGGCCCAATCAAAACCGACTTCGAGTCTGTTTCGGAGCCCAGGACCATTCTGCACTAAAACGGACACCCAGGACGCATACGGACTCGGATTTGGACGTTCTATATATGCCTGGAAAGATGAAAAAAATAACTTTTCAACCCAACTGGTCCCATGTCAAAATTCATTCCGAGCCGTCAACAATATCCGAAACAATTTGACTTCCAGAATCTGTCCTGGTGCTGCAACACCGTAATCGGTCTTTAGGCCATGTATCGAGTTGAGCCCACTTAGAGCTGCGTCCAGGGGGTCTTGCACGACCCTAGGGTCCTCATATACAGCCGCCGCCTCTTTATTAGGGTTTGGGTTTTGCTTAGATTATTCTGTTGATAACAGTTTTGCCGTTTGATCAGTTTGTGAGACTCCAACTTGTGAGATTCATCGTATACTTGCAAATTTGGTTGCATTCTTCTTTGTTCTTGCTTGTGTTCTTGACTTCCAGGCAAGGATAAGCCTTCTTGGCGAGGTCAATCGTTCTTGAATGGTTGATAACACGAGGAGACGTTGTGCTGCGATTGCGAGGTTCAGAACGTGTCGTTCGGAAGCCGGATCGATTTGTGTATCGCCTCCGCCTTAATCAAGATTATCAGAACCTATCGGAAAATCGGGAACCCTTGTCCACATCAAGTGGTAATCAGAGCTTCAGGTACACTGTTAGGTTCGCCCTTATCCTTGTTATTTTGTTCAATCCTAGAGTCCAGAAAATTGCCCTACAAAAATATTTGTTCGTCGTGTTTCCACCCTTATCCTACGCATTGAATTTTTTATTGGTTCTTACAAGGATTGTGCAGATTTTGATATAGTGCCTATGCAAGCGTGTCATTTGTTATTGAGTAAACCTTGGATTGCTACAAATAATGCTTTGCATAATACCATTGCTAATAGCTATTTATTTAAATACAATGGTAGAAGAGTTACTCTTAAACCTATGTCTGCTGCTGAAATTTTAGAAGAGGATCAACAAAGACTTGAGAGAAGAAAGAACGAACCATTTAGAATAGAATGGGCTATTTTAAATGATGCAACACTTCCATCAAAATCTAAATTGCTAGAGGATGAACATATTTCTTTGCCTCTTGTTGCAACTAATACTTTTCAGCATATACATAAAAAACATGATAGTGGGAAAGATAAAGAACAGATTGTTGCTTTAAGTAAGTGCTTTCTTGATATGATGGATTGTTCCAATAGTCTTGCTGTATTGGAACCTTATGATCATGTTCCTTTATTACAAGTTGATTTACCTAGTGGTCCTTGTGATAAAGAGGAGTTGTGTGCCAATGCTTCACTTATACCTTTGCCACAACAAATGAATGAGCTTGATGCTTTTGCTTATGATTCACCCACTAGTGCTGAAATTAAACATTTGATTTTAGTTACATGTCAAAAGGATGAGAAAAAATTATTTTCTTCTCTAAATACTTTGGGTTATATTGAATTTGATGTTCTTTGTGATCTAAATACCATGGAGAAGAAAGTATTTTCTCAAACTGAATTGACTTTATGGACAAGAAACATTTTTTATGCCATTGGGAACTATGATCATAGAGGTTCGTTTATGGTGCATAGAGTTTATATTTGTTCAAAATTGAAACCTCCTTGGGTTATACAATTAAATGACCAACTTGAAAACTGCAGTAACAATTACCATGCCATGTCAAGTTTTTCTAGTGTTTCTAAGATAACACATTGTCAATTTTGTCATAAGAGTGAGAATGATGCTCATATTGCTGACGAAGGTTTTAAAGAGGTTATTAATTTGCATGGAATACCTTCTACTATAGATTCTCATTATGATGACAAATTTCATAATGCATATAAATATGAGTTGCATCCCAAGTTTGGGAATAGTTCTATATTTTATATTTCAGATTTGAGACCACTATTGGGAGAAAGGGATGAGATCGAGTTGAGGACGACTCTAATTCAAAAGGAGGAGAATGATGAGTACATCACACCCATGGATACACACAACACTCCTCCAACTAAGATGAAAGTTCATGTGCATCACCTGAATTTATAGGTGAGATCGTTTCTAATGTTTTTATTATGTGGTTTTGAGAATAGATTGCTACCTAATGAATTAATTGTTGTTAGGAACCATAGAGATGATGATGACATAGCTGGGTAGGTGATTGGAGGCGTGATGGGCCAGCAAGGACGTCCAAGCCAAGGTGGAGGCCCAATCAAAACCGACTTCGAGTCTGTTCCGGAGCCCAAGACCAGTCTACACTAAAACAGACACCCAGGACGCATAGAGACTCGGATTTAGACGTTCTATATGTGCCTGGAAAGAGGACAAAAGAAATTTCCAACCCAACTGGTCCCATGTCAAAATTCGTCCCGAGCCGACGGCAATCTCCGAAACAATTCGACTTCTAGAATCTGTCCTGGTGCTGCGACACCGTAATCGGTCTTTGGGCCATGTATCGAGTTGAGCCCACTTAGGGCTGCGTCCAGGGGGTCTTGCACGACCCTAGGGTCCTCATATACAGCCATCGCCTCTTCATTAGGGTTTGGGTTTTGCTTAGATTATTCTGTTGATAACAGTTTTGCCGTTTGATCGGTTTGTGAGACTCCAACTTGTGAGATTCATTGTATACTTGCAAATTTGGTTGCATTCTTCTTTGTTCTTGCTTGTGTTCTTGATTTGCAGGCAAGGACAAGCCTTCTCGGCGAGGTCAATCATTCTTGAACGGTTGATAACCAGAGGAGACGTTGTGCTGCAATTGCGGGGTTCAGAACGTGTCGTTCGGAAGCCGGATCAATTTGTGTATCGCCTCCGCCTTAATCAAGATTATCAGAACCTATCGGAAGATCGGGAACCCTTGTCCATATCATCCCGAGTGGTCTTACCCCGTCTCGTGGTCACCATATTAACATTTCTACGGGAGACTCGGGTTGTCCCGGAATCTTCCCTGACTCTAAGGGAGGAACAGCAGCAGCTAGCTGGGCTAGTTGAGTTTCTAGCATTTTGTTAAAGCTAAGCTGATTCTTAAAGGAAGAGGCAAGACCTTCTAACTTAGCATTTGTTGACGGCTGTTAAGTACCATGTTCAACCGTCAACTATACTCAAATAAAGGAGAATTTGGCATTTCATACACACATGCTTTAGCACAATAATATAGTTCCACTTGTACTTGGAGAACTTTGTGCATGCAGGAGGAAATGTGAAGGAAACACCTCAAAAGGCAAGAAAACACACTTTCGACCAATCAGAGAGTGCCACATGGACGTCACACGGATTGAAGGGCCCATTTTCAGCACTTAACCGACGTAACTCCCTGTAATACCGCGCAAACCAACGTCAGGGCCCACAGGACAGCCACCTGGAGAAAGCACAGGCCAAGAGGGGCCACCCCCAGGTCGGCCGACCTGGTCAGGTCGGCCGACCCAGCCGGGCGCCCTCTCCGCCTGGGCTTCCACGTGTTGGCTCCTCCGCGACTCCTGATGACGGTTTGAGATGCCTTCCGTGGCGGTTACTCTCCCTTGCCGACCTATTGAGGCTATAAATAGGAGGGTGTGCCTTCACACTCAACACACACCACAAGAAGCATTTCTCTCTTGCTAGTAGTAGTTCTTGGAGTTTTAGTGGAGTTAGGCTGAGTCTAGAGCTCTCTAGTCCCAAGTCTTCACTTGGAATTGGTATGGCTCTTGTATCTTTTCCCTTTTGTAAGACTTTGCTCTTATCAATATATATATCTTTTCTATATAGTTGTGCTTGGGTCATGAGTTTCTTGTTTGATATTGTGATCCATATATGTGATAGTATAGTCTACTTGTGTGATAGTAGTTTATATTTATTATACTACTATTGTCATGCTAGTTATATACCGTCACTATAGTCTAGTTTATATGTTATAGTCTCTATGCTTAGTTTTAGCTGATAAAGTATAGCATGGGTTTGGTGATCGTATTCGTACGGTAGCTCTGCCTCGTTAATAGTAATCGCGGAGGGGCAGAGTGCTCTTTGGTCATGCAAGTATGGTACTTGGGTGACTGATTTGCATCAATTATTCGTTAGTCTACTGGTTCGTTGAGGTAGGCGGCAGGTGGTGACAGCCCTGTCCGTCCTTTGAAATCCTCCCCGCTAGGCTAGTGCGTAGGCTCTTGGCGGAAGTCGCCTGTGGATGCAGGGGTAAGTCCGTGCCTGAAGTGCTATACTATTGACTGCTGAACCTGAGTGTGGGTCTGTATGTATTCTACTTAGGCTATGCAACTGTATAGGAATGTATAGTAGGAGTAGCTTAGCCTAGTCTTTCCTCCACTAGACTTTATTTATTTAGTAGGAATCTTCTGTGTGTGTCACACTACCCGGTTATTATTATGTACCCGCCTGTCTTGGTTAGATATCCTTGCTAATTGTTAACATGATCTTATATGTTAGTAACGCTTCTTGATCATAACCTTCCTTTGGGATAAACAAATACGATACCCTGAATACTTCCGGGTGAAATGCTACAGCGGTATTCTCCGTGCGCTTGCGGATTTTACCTACTTGACTCTGGACATATTAGTGAACCGTTTCTGGCCCCGTGCCGAGAATGATTTATTAATATGGCTTAGCAAAAGTCAACAAGCATTTCTGGCGCCGTTGCCGGGGAAGGCGTATGATCTAAGAAAAATTACTAATGTATATAGTAGTGTTGCAATTATTAAGGCTATCTCCTAGGCAGGCTAACCTTGCTTTGTTTTCTGCATTTTGTATGAAAACAGGGTAGTGTATGACTGGTTTCGACTTGCTGACAAACTTCACTAAAGATCCTGAGTCACTCCTGAGAAGGACACGAGCTAGGCTCACCCCTCCTCGTAAGGAGAATCGGCCAATCGAACCTGTCATTCCCGCACCATCAAGCTCTGAGCAAATGGCCGACAACACCCTCCGCGAGTTCTCCGCTCCCTCCGCTGCCAACATCCCTACGGGACTAGCTGGCAATGTGGGAGATGCGAACTTCGAGATCAAGACCGGTCTCATCACCATGGTGCAGGCTAGCCCATTCTGTGGGAAAGCCAATGAGGACGCTAGTGCTCATCTCCAGCAATTCCTGAAGATTTGCAACACGTTCAAAAAGAAGGACAGCCTCATCACATTCATGAAGAACTTCCTTGAGAAGGAGAAGGTTGCACAGCAACAACTGATGAAGGCAAGGAGGCAAAGGTCACACATTAAGCAACAGCCTCCGAAGTCCACAAGGCAGCAACCTCCGAGGTCTGCAAAGAAACAGGCTGTGAAGCCTGCAAAACCGCAGCCTCCGAAGCCCGAGAAGCCACCGACCGCAACAAAGACCAAGAAGGTGTGGCGAACGAAACAAGAAGCATCATCCGTGTCTTCATCTCCGGGACCGGACAACGCTTCATCGAGCTGAACGCCGGAGAAAAGTCCCGCTCGTCGGACTTTAAAAGGTGAGTCCTCGCCGGGAGGTTAAACCGGTAGTTATCCATATTTGCTCTTTTAATTGCATAGTTGCTTTCCACCACATTTTGATTTTTCCCGACCACTGCATTTCTGCATTTTTGAATTTTTCCAGCCACCTTGGAATTTTTCAAAACTCATTTGCATTTTTGAAAATTTAGAAAATAGGTTTTTGGGCTTTCCATGTTGAAAAGATTTTTTGTCGAGCTTTTTGAGCAAAAAGGCAGCAGGGGACAAATCCCCTAGCCGTTGGGGAACACATAGGAAAAAGGGGGCTGCCAGGAGGCCCACCTGCCAGGTCGGCCGACCTGGTGGGGTCGGCCGACCCCCTGGCCCCACTTTTTCCTGTGCTCCTTTCTCCCAACGTCTATATGGCCGTTGTTCTGTCCCTTTCTAACGACCATCTTGCTTCCTTGGCTATAAAAAACCGCCCAGGAGGAGGAGTTTCACCATTCCAAGCTCATCTTTCACTCCCCTCCTTTGCTCACTTGTTGCTCTCCCAAAATTTCGTGTTCTTCAACTTTACTACAGCCCCAAAAACCCAAAAAAATATTTCCCCTCTGTTTTAGTGCATTTGCAAGTTGTTGTGAGAAGAAAACCAATTTTGGAGAAGCTCGGGTTTGTCGTTTTCACTAACGCTCACCCGAACACTTGTTCGATCTTGTTTTTGTTCTTGTCTTGTGTTTGTTCTTGTGTGCAGCCATGTTCAAACGAATGAAGCAAGTCGCCGGAATCAAGCGGAGAAAAAGCACTCGTGCAAGCACGAGTCAAGCATCCTCCGTCGAGCTCACACCAAGTCCGGGGCATGGTGACCCCGAAGCTGAAATTCCGGAGGAAAGGCCAGCCTTGCTCATCACCGAGGAGCATCTCGACATCAAGGACGACCGCGAGGGCCAAGCCATCGCGCTCATGAGAGAACGGCCATTCGCCCACACCCGACGCTTCGATCCGGACTTTCTCGAGAAAATAGGTATGAGAGAAGAATTTGCCTCTATTTTTCGCACTATGGGTTGGCTAAATTTCGTAGAAGTAGATGAGCCGGGTTCTCGTTTGCTTACTATGCAGTTTTTATGCACCCTTAGAAAGTATGATGAAGGCATTTCTTTTCGCTTGTTTGGGCAAGAGCGCTTGGTCACATGGGGTGATCTTCATGCTATGCTAGGTCTAAATCCTAAATGTAGGCTAGACTTAGATAAAGCGCTAAAGGGGTTCCATAAAGAAAGTTTTTGGAAAAAGATTTCCGGAAACGAGTGGGGTCCCAAGCCTAGAACAAGTGCCATCCATAATCCTACACTTAGATTTATGCATGTGTGGTTGGCTATGACCTTGTTTCCTCGAGGTGACATTAGGGTTGTCCGGCAAGATGAATTGAAAATACTTTATGCCATGGTTAAGAAAATTAGGGTGTCACCCGCGGAATGCATGATTGATCAATGGTTAGACAATATAAAGTTGACAGGACCAATTGAGTGCACCTCTTTAGTTACTCGCATTGCGCAGAAGTGTGGTCTGCTTGAGAATGTTCATGTTGAATATTTGACGGTAGATAGAGAATTTCTAGGCGAGGACTATTTTGTGCAAGGACATACTTTGAAACATGGTCCAAATAATACCTTGATCTATCACTTTCCCGGGTATACAAATGAATTCCCGTTACCTAACCCGGGTCTTCGTTTGTATCACTGTCGGGCACTAACCCTCCCACTTGAGCCAGTGGGAGAAGTTCGCAGGCATAGTGTTTCAGGGCGACCGACACGTTCCCGTAGGCATATGGAGCCTACACCGGAGTTTCACACTCCGACCGGAGATCCGGTATGGGAGCAGCCCCCGCCACAGGACGAGGCGGGTGCATCAACATGGCAGGCCGGAGCATGGGAATCTCAGTACAATTACCCCATGCAGACGTCATCAAGTTCAAGCGGACCGCCATCCTTTGCCACTCGGTCATTCTCATCCCGTGGGTTCCGTGAACTCAACTATGGGATGTCCGAGTTGACAAGGAGGGTGGACGACATTGATTTGCGCACCGAGAGCATGCAACAAACTCTCACGCAACATGTCGCCGACACCCAGCAATGGCAGAATTTCAGCGACAACCAATTCCGCCAGCTGAACGCGATGATGGCTCAGAATCAGAACAATTGGGATGCCTTCTTCCGCTCCCAAGGCTACGACCCGAACCAGCAGATATGAGCAAGAACAAGCTTGGGGGAGGACCTGCCTTCTCACGGTAACTTGTATCTTTCCCCTTCTCTTTATTTCTTGCATTTGCTAAATCTGAAAATCCATAAAAATTTGCAAAATATAAAAAGAACAAAAATATTTCCCTTTTTCATGCGCGGTATGAATGTGTATAATTTTCCTATGTTGAGATGATGAATAGTTGCTCTGTCCTTTATTCCTCTCTAAAGCTAGTTGACAACTTAGTACTCTCTCAAGAGTTAGGTTTGTTGGTAAATCTTGCCTTGAACTTGAATCTTGTGGGTAGCATATGCATTCTCTAGTTCTAAGTTGTTGAGAGGTATGATATGATAGATAGGGCTGCTATGATCTTGCTCAACGTAAAGCTTGAATTCCGGAGTTTTATTTTTCAAAATGACAAATTGATAAGTTCCTCAATGATGAAATTCCCACCACAGCCATATGTAGTGTTTACATTTGAAAACCTTTACACATATGCTGCTTGTTTCACATTGAGCTTAGTTAAAATTGTTGTGACCCTAGTAGAACTCTTTTCATGCTTTCTTGATCAAGATCATATACACACATCCACCGCCATGAGCTATCCTTCTAAATCAAGAAGATAGCATCCACCATATCCACCATATCCACCGTGAGCTATTCTTCTACACCGGAAGAAAGCCGCTATCCATCCATCCATCCAAAGAAACACTCCATATATCCATTGCAAAATTCCTCTCTCAAAGTATTCATTGCAAACTAGGACTATGGCTATGCAAAAAGAAAAAGAAAAAAAAATGCTCAAAAAAGAGAGCAAGCAAAAGATAGCCATAGCCTAGAAACTCCAAAAGAGAGAAGGAAAATTCAAAAAGGAGTTATTTCTTCCCATCCACCATTCCTCCGTTCTCCCACACACTTGCACATCTTGATCAAGATTGTTTGAATTGATGTTTTTCTTGGATCCGGTCTTTTGACATAGCAATATTATGTGAACATGAGTGCCTCATATATCCCTACCTTGAGCTCCACATAAAGCCTTATTTAGAAGTAGGTGATTATAGGCAACACTTTGCCTTGGTGAGGAATCATACACATATTGAGTGATCCGAGAGAATCATTTGAGGAACTTAGTTTTTATTTTCAAAATCTTTTGAAAACCTCCGGAATAACATAGCGGAATCTAGAGCAAGTGATTGGTGCCCTGCAATTGTTCTATCTCTCAACCGCCCAAGACAATGAGGTGTAAAAGCCCCATGGATCGAGGTAAATGGGTAAGTTATGTGCCAACATATTTAATTCTAGGAAGAGTACTTTGTTGTGCGCATAGTATTATTGAGGAGTAGGACATTGTAGCAACTCCTGATCAACAACTTAAGTTTATCTTTGCTTCGGGACGAGCAAAGGGTAAGCTTGGGGGAGTTTGTTGACGGCTGTTAAGTACCATGTTCAACCGTCAACTATACTCAAATAAAGGAGAATTTGGCATTTCATACACACATGCTTTAGCACAATAATATAGTTCCACTTGTACTTGGAGAACTTTGTGCATGCAGGAGGAAATGTGAAGGAAACACCTCAAAAGGCAAGAAAACACACTTTCGACCAATCAGAGAGTGCCACATGGACGTCACACGGATTGAAGGGCCCATTTTCAGCACTTAACCGACGTAACTCCCTGTAATACCGCGCAAACCAACGTCAGGGCCCACAGGACAGCCACCTGGAGAAAGCACAGGCCAGGAGGGGCCACCCCCAGGTCGGCCGACCTGGTCAGGTCGGCCGACCCAGCCGGGCGCCCTCTCCGCCTGGGCTTCCACGTGTTGGCTCCTCCGCGACTCCTGATGACGGTTTGAGATGCCTTCCGTGGCGGTTACTCTCCCTTGCCGACCTATTGAGGCTATAAATAGGAGGGTGTGCCTTCACACTCAACACACACCACAAGAAGCATTTCTCTCTTGCTAGTAGTAGTTCTTGGAGTTTTAGTGGAGTTAGGCTGAGTCTAGAGCTCTCTAGTCCCAAGTCTTCACTTGGAATTGGTATGGCTCTTGTATCTTTTCCCTTTTGTAAGACTTTGCTCTTATCAATATATATATCTTTTCTATATAGTTGTGCTTGGGTCATGAGTTTCTTGTTTGATATTGTGATCCATATATGTGATAGTATAGTCTACTTGTGTGATAGTAGTTTATATTTATTATACTACTATTGTCATGCTAGTTATATACCGTCACTATAGTCTAGTTTATATGTTATAGTCTCTATGCTTAGTTTTAGCTGATAAAGTATAGCATGGGTTTGGTGATCGTATTCGTACGGTAGCTCTGCCTCGTTAATAGTAATCGCGGAGGGGCAGAGTGCTCTTTGGTCATGCAAGTATGGTACTTGGGTGACTGATTTGCATCAATTATTCGTTAGTCTACTGGTTCGTTGAGGTAGGCGGCAGGTGGTGACAGCCCTGTCCGTCCTTTGAAATCCTCCCCGCTAGGCTAGTGCGTAGGCTCTTGGCGGAAGTCGCCTGTGGATGCAGGGGTAAGTCCGTGCCTGAAGTGCTATACTATTGACTGCTGAACCTGAGTGTGGGTCTGTATGTATTCTACTTAGGCTATGCAACTGTATAGGAATGTATAGTAGGAGTAGCTTAGCCTAGTCTTTCCTCCACTAGACTTTATTTATTTAGTAGGAATCTTCTGTGTGTGTCACACTACCCGGTTATTATTATGTACCCGCCTGTCTTGGTTAGATATCCTTGCTAATTGTTAACATGATCTTATATGTTAGTAACGCTTCTTGATCATAACCTTCCTTTGGGATAAACAAATACGATACCCTGAATACTTCCGGGTGAAATGCTACAGCGGTATTCTCCGTGCGCTTGCGGATTTTACCTACTTGACTCTGGACATATTAGTGAACCGTTTCTGGCCCCGTGCCGGGAATGATTTATTAATATGGCTTAGCAAAAGTCAACAGCATTAACACTTTCTAAAGTCTTGTCATTGGCCGAAAGATTTTTAGTAAAGATTTCATTAATTTTAGCCTGGCCTAAGACAAGATCTTTCAAGGAGGGTTGATTAAAACCATTGGAAGAGTTGTAGTTGTTACCTCCTTGTTAATATGGGCACAGTTGGTTCCACCCATTGCCTCCTTGTGGGCGTTAGCCATTGTAGTTGTTGTTCATGTACAACACATCCACACGAGTCTCAGGGCAGTCATTGCCCGAGTGACCCGTGTTGCCGCAAACCTCGCACGTCATGCGAGTGTCTAAGGCATTGACGGTGATGACTTCATGCCCCTTGGCATGTTTGTCCATTTTCTTCATGAGGAGGTCAATTTTAGCGGCTAGCATGTCAAGCTCCTTAACGGTGTGCATGCCCCACTAGCGCAAGTGAAGATGATCTTCACTCCATCCTTGATTGGAGACCATATACTCAATAAGTTCTTTAGCCTTTTCAACGGTCAGTGAGAAGAAGGCTCCTTCTGCAGCAGCATCAATATGATCACGAGCTGACGGAGTTAGCCCGTTGTAGAAGTTCTGGATGATCAGCCATTCATCCATCCCGTGATAAGGATAGACGGCAATGTACTCTTGCAGCCTCTCCCAAGCCTCGGAGATTCACTCCTTGGACTCCTGCTGGAAGCTTGAAATTCTCTCGTGAAGAGCGTTGGTTTTGCCCAACAGGAAGAACAATGGTGAGGAACGCCTTTGAACACTTTCCTTAGGTACTCATAGCATCCTTGCTCACATAGAACCACTGTTTTGCTCTCCCAGAAGGGAGAACGGAAACAGACAACGGCGAATGGCATCTTGAGAGACGTCCTTCATCTTGAAGGTGCTGGAACTCTCCAGAAATTGTTGTAGATAGGCGCTGGCATCCTTATTGGCCTTCCCACAAAATGGGCTGGCCTGCACCATGGTAATGAGACCCGTATTGATCTTAAAATTCGCTCCTCCTGTGACGTTGGGTGCAACAGGAATGTTGGACGCCGAGGGAACGGAGAAATCGTGATTACTCTTCTGGGCCATCACCTTAAAGCTTGATGGTGCGGAGATGATTGGCTCACTTGCAGACACAAACTTCTGAGGAGGGACGAGACGTGCACGTACCCTTCTCAAAAGTTGTTTGGGATCTTTAATATAATTTTCAGGCAAGGTGAAGCCGGTCATGCACTACCCTGTTTTCACACAAAAGGAGAAAATAGACAAGTTTAGCCTGTTTGGACGAATACCAAATAATCTCATATGCAAGATTAGAACATAGGTAATTCTTCTGATCAATTGCCTTCGTCGGCAACAGCGCCAAAAATACTTGTTGGCATTTCTAAACATCGTCACTAAGTTGCCTTAGTAACAAAGCCTAGAAATGTTTATTGGTAATCTTTACGAATGCAGAGAGTCTGCAAGCGCAACCAACATCCGCGATCCTATATATACTACATGAGTAGTATATATACTACAGTTATATATATGTGCTTTCAAGATCTTATATATACGACACCGCTAAATGGAGCGATGGTCAGTCCACCACTAGCTGGTCAAACTAACATCTGCAATCGTATATATTTACAGCAGTAGTATACTTTTAGAAGTAGTATATATGCTATAGTCATATATACGTGCTTTTGAGATCGTATATAATGATACTGCTAAATAACATGCTCGTCAGTCCACCCATCAGCTGGTCAAACCAACCTCCGTGATCATATATATACTACAGGAGTATATATTTTTATGAGTAATATATATACTATAGTCATATATACGTGCTTTCGAGATTGTATATAACCATACTGCCAGATGACGCGCTCGTCAGTCCACCCACCAGCTGGTCAAACCAACATCCACGATCGTATATATACTACATGAGTAGTATATATACTACAATCATATATACGTGCTTTCAAGATTGTATATATACGACACCGCTAAAGGGCGCGCTGGTCAGTCCACCCACCAACTAATCAAACCAACCTTCATGATCGTATATTTCTACCACGGTAGTATATTTTCAGGTCAGCAAACCAATCCATACTTTCAAGATCGTATTTTTTTTTAACATGAAGGTCACCCCTTTTGACATGTCACTTTTGGTGTCAAGTTATCAGGATGTCGACATTTTTTTACCTCCATGATCGTATATATGCTACATGAGTATTATATTTTCTACATCAGTCATATATTTTCAACCATGATCGTATATTTTTTATCACAGAAGTATATTTTCAGGTCAACAAGCCAAGCCATACTTTCATGATCATATATTTTTTTGAACATGATGACTATACTCTGTGACATGTCACTTTCAGTGTCAAGTTATCAGGATGTTAACATTTTTTATCTCTGCCATCATATATATACTATAAGAGCAGTATATTTTCATGAGTAGTATATAGACTACAATTATATACACGTGCTTTTAAGATCGTATATATACGACAACGCTAAATGACGCGCTGGTCTGTCCACCCACTAGCTTGACAACCCAACCTCTGCAATCGTATATTTTTTACCATTGTCGAATACTTATATATGATCACATATCTTTGAGATCAGATAATATTTGAGAAGAAACAATAAAGACAATCATCAAACAGGTGCAGAAATCAGCTTGAGAAAAAAATACACTCGCATATTTCAGAATTTGAAGCACATCCACCACGAAATCTCAACAAGTGTGTTGCACTCGAGGACTGAATGCTGATGTTTTGCACACTAGAACAAGAAAGTAGCACGAGAAATGGCTCTAGAGTGGATGATATAAATCAAATACTATCACAGTTGTACATACTACAGAAATAGTATATATAGTCCTGCTTTCACTTTAATTATTGTATATATATTATAGAAATAGCAATTCTTGTAAAGATTGCTCTTCATTGTCGGTAGAGTCGTATATATTCTTTCTGTTTATGGGTATATTTACTACATTTTGATACTACACTTGCGCACGTTGAGAACGACAATTATACATTTGCACATGCTAAGATTTCATAATCAAATATGACTGTCATATAAACTATCTCAAAAGTATAAAATACTCTCACAAGAACATAGATATACACTGATGAAGAAATATACTCTCGAAAAAATATACACTTCTACATATCTGCTTTGCCTCTAAGCATCCCAGTAATAAAGCTAGCTTCTTGCTTACTTCCTTCCTTGCTCATGCATCGGGTGGGGGTTGAAATTTGAAGAAACAACATAGGCAATTTCCAAAAATTGTATATATACTACAGAAACAGTATATATATTATCAGGAAAGTAATATACTATCAAGGCTGCTTGTTCTATTACACTAGTTCCTTCTTCAGAGAGAGATGAGAGAAATAAAATCAGATCCAGATGAATGAAACAATTTTTTTGGATAAATAAAAGCAAATCAGATCAGATGTATGAAAGAAAATTGAAAAGAAAAATCACGAGGCACGTTGAGGCAACTCCAAAATCGGAGAGAGATGAGAGAAAAGAATGGAAGTAAAATAAAAAAAAAGATGTGTATCTGTATTTCAAAATTTTTGGATGAATGAAAGAAAATCAAATCCAGATGAATGAAAGAAAATTGAGAAGAATAATTACGAGGCAAGTTGAGGCAGCTCCAAAATCGGAGAGAGATGAGAGAAAAGAATGGAAGCAAAATAAAAAATAAGATGCGTACCTGTATTTCAGTCCTCATGCCTCGCCGGAAGACGATTGCTGCTGCTGTGGTCCGCGAGCGGCCCCGCAGCCGTGTATCTCGAGCTGGTCCTTGCCTCCACTCCGTGCGCCAGAACTCGCCGCTGTGGAGTCCCCGAGCACGCCTGTGGTCTCTAGTACCTGGCGTTGCAGAGCTCCCAAGAATCTTCGGGAGGTGCGGCTGCTGCAACAACCGGAAGTCCGGGTCGCCTCCCAGCAGCGATGCGGGTCCATCCGCGCCTGCTCTGGTCTACTCCGCCTGCAGCAGCGCCGCCTTCAGCACGGACCTCGTCTGCTTTGCCCGCCTCGCCACCTCATGGAAGCACACGAGGTGCAGACCTCGCTAACGAGCGTGACCAGCATCAGAATCAAGATTTGGCCTCACCTCGCTCAGATCTGCAGTGTACAAATCAAAGATGCAGGTAAGAAATCCCAAAAGCCATGGCAAGAAACAAATTGTCCATGCATGAAAAATTTGAAATTCCACCAGTCAACTCCGGATCTAGCAAGAAAAACACTAGGGTCAAAAATTTGAAATTCCACCAGCCGCATGGTGTATGCGCACGAGGTACAGACCTCTCCACATCCCCGTGCGTGAGCAGAGAGCCACAACACGCTGCTGGCGTCCCTGCGCGTGACCAGCAGCTCGACATCGTGCTCGCCAAACAGCCGGGAGCTCGAGCAGAGGACAGGGCTCGAACCTCGAGCAGACGTCGGCGCCACCGGTGGAGCTGCCATCGACGAGCCACGGCACGGGCGCGACCAATGGATGTCGATCTAGTAGTACGAGAGAATGAGGAGCAGAGAGAAGATAAGATTCAAAATGAGGATAGAGAGAGAAAAACACAGCATTATATATATATATATATATATATATATATATATATATATATATATTATGATCATATACTATTTCAAAGTCAAATATATTGTTGCGGGAATGAAATATACTATCGCGGGTTGAGTTGGTTGGGATGCACCAATCGAATGACGCGCTGAATATCCCAGCACGCTATGTATATATATATATATATATATATATATATAGATAGAGGGTAATTCCATTATACTCTCAAGTATAGTTACTTCCACGTTTAAAAAATTATCTTGGATATATGTTCATATCTATTTATCATTTTGATTATGTACAGATACATAAAATAATATTTTTGAGAATGATAACTATAAAATTTTAAAGGCACTTCTAGTTATAAACATATGAACATATATCGTATTTACTGTTATATAAAAATAAGTATGTTCACATACTTCATGTATCCCAACAAAAAAAAAAGTCAGTATGTCCACATACCCTCTAGTATGACTATATACTTAATTTAGAAACTTCAAGTATGAAGTGATACTCTCTAGATTATGAGATACACATGTAGTAGTAGCTACTCCTAGGAGTAGCAAAAATGCTTCTGATTAGAGGAGAAAATAGTCGGATTGCTAGTATAGTTGTCGTACTATTAAGAGGGGTTGATGCTCTAGTAACTTGATGAATATTTAATTGCCACTTTGTGAGAAATCAATTTCCATACTCCTTATCAAAATCATCCCCAAATATTCTTTGCAAATTCTTTTAAATACTCCACAAATTCTCTTGAATATCCTATGTTGAAAAAGATCCAATACTCCTTAAAAAACCTTTGTTGCAAACCCCAATAAAAACTTCCTTGAAAAATTCTATTGAATGAGGTGGCGGTCTGATCGGGGTCCAGCTGCTGTCTGACCAGGGACCTCTAGTGGTCTGACCGCCCGCGTCCAGGAGGGTGCCATTTTTATGCACCTAATGGTCGGACCGCCAGGTGTGGTCAGTCTGACAGCCAACCTTCCACGGTCTGACCACTAGGTGCTCCTGATCTGACCGCGAGCATTGTTGACGGCCGTTAAATACTATTTTTGACCATCAATATTAATCAAAATAAAAGAGGATTTAACATTCGCACCATGCATGTTAGTTAGAATTAATAAATATCCACTAGTGCTTGGAGAAACACTCACATGCAGGAGAAATAAGGAAATGGAGGAGGAATCACACCCATGTGGCGAAGAAACACAACGTCGACCAATCAGAGTTCGCCAACAGGCATAACTATATAGAAAGACTAAATATATTAAATAGAATAAAGTCTTACAAAAGGAGAAAGATACAAGAGCCATACCACAACTTCAAGGAAGTCTTGGAAACTGAAGAAGACTCTATTCTAAGCCTAACTCCACTAAAACTAAAGGGAATCATGAAATGGTAAAGAGAGTAATGCTTCTTGGTGTGTGCTTTGGAGTAAGGCCTCTCCCTTCCTTTTATAGTTGTCCAAAGGCGGTTTTGAGGTTGGTAACTCCCCCCATAAGGGGGCCAACCACCTTTGGGAAGTCAGTGGGGAACCGCCATTCGAAGATGGGCCCCAGTGGGTTGCCCACCTGTTCGGCCGAATAGGGGGTGGGCCCAATGGGGTCCTGCCGCCTCGGGAGCCCTTCTAGGAGGATCCCATTGCTTAGTGATATTGTAAGGTCGGTTGTTGAGGCGGTTCGCTTCTGTAGGTGGGCCATTCTATCCGTGTACTTGGCTATGATTGGCTGAAAGTTTATTTCCACGGATCATGAGACATTTCTTTAGTCCTTTTTTGTACTTTTCCTGCATGTCAGTGTTTCTCAAAGTAATAGTGGATATTTATTATTTCTAACTATAATGCATGGTGAGAATATGCAATCCTTCTTTATTTTGAATAATGTTGATGGCCAGAAATGGTAGTTAACGACCGTCAACATTATGCTTAGGTCATGTGTTTCTTGTTTGATTATCTGATCCATTCATGTATGTGGTTATTATGCTTGCATGTTAGTAATGTAGTTATACTATGTTACCATGTTAGACATAAACTCTTACTATAGTTATTTTTTATATTGTTATAATGATGCATGACTAATGTTTGACTTAGATCATTTCCACGTGCTTAGTGTTCACTTAAATGTGATTACTCCTTTTCTGATCCATTGCTAGGGGATTATGGGTATTGTTCTAGAGATGTAAAGGTGGTACTTAGATCAATAGAATGCATTATTTGTCATGTAGCCCACGGATTGCTAGGGCTAGGCAGTAGGTGGTGATAAATCTATTTGTCCCTTTTAATCCCCCACGTTCGGCTATGCAATAGGCTCTGGCAGGAATTGTACTGTGGATGCTGGGGAAAACCGGATGCCTAGGGTGTGATGATCTGATTGTCTAGCATTGTTTATGTATCTGTATAATAGTATATACTGTAGATTATATAACTATATAAAAGCAACATAGGAATTTAGCTCTTTCTTTTTCCTTCTCTATTAGACTAGTATGCTATCTGTGTGTCCACTACCCATGTTTATCTATATCCTTACCCCTGTGAGGATTTTGTCTTATAATCCAATGTGCAATGTTTAAAGCATAGTAACTACTCTGGTCAATCATATGCCTTCCTTTAGGATAAAATAAATACGATACCCTGAATACTTCCGGGTGAAATGATACAATGCTATTCTCTTGCCGCCTTATATATCTGGTCGGCAAGGGGTACATAAAGAGTCCTACTTGTAGTCTACGAGGATTCACATAGAAAGTCTATCTCTAATTGCCTTGCGCTCCAAGCCGACTCGGTCAGTTCTCTTATGAATGAGGTACCCGGTCGTCTACATACTTAGGCATAACTATGGATTGTAAGGTAAGTATTCCACAGACGCAGCTTGGTGTTTGCTGCTTGGACGGCTCCCCTACGCCCTATGTAACCCATCTCCATAGCTGAAACCCTTGTGGCGCCCTATTTTCCCTGTTCCAGCCGCCATAGCGCCATTTGGACCACGCTGCAAGGTCGAGCTCTCGGCCCAGTCATTGCAGCTCACCGGAGCCCGAGCCAGAACACGTGGAGCCATGCAAGGGAACCCAGGAGGCCCTTGACCAGTGCTCGACTCTCCCTCGCAAGCTGTCCCTCGGCCGAGGTATTTCCTCCCCGAAGTTGGCAACTTTGACCTCGATCTGCTCTCTACGTCGCATTGATCCTAGGGTGATCCGCACTCAAATTCCTTCCAAAGGAGACTCTCCTACTCACTTGCGCACACTCCAGTTCTGAGCCCGTTGGATTTGGAGTTTTCTTGGCTGCTGCTCAAAGCCTGACCCCTCATCGATGAACACCCACTTCCTACCTACATCGACACCAATTGACCTCGCGCTGTCTTTCTCCGAGTCAAGATGAAGCTTCAGGATCGAGATCCAATGTCCAACGCCATTGCAACGTCGTCGAACCTCTACCCTGCTTCCGCCACCTCCAGCGGCCCATCTCCAGCCAACACCCATCACCGACCACCCCGGCACGTGCGCAGTCAAGAGGGGAGCATTTTACCTGTCGTTGATACATACCACTGGGGTATGTCACATACAAGGAAAAGAGGAATAGACTCTTATTTAGCTAAGTATAGTAGACTGACGAGGACTCCACCATGTAACCCTATCCCCCTGGATATATAACGCGGGGCAAGGACCACCCTCAAGGGGCATCAGGCACAATTAGGCACAATCCTCCATATATAGATCTATAATATAGACATATCAATAAAAATACACGGAACACATAATATAGGGTTATTATCCTCCAGGAGGCCTGAACCTGTCTAAATTAGCATCTTGTGTTACCATCGTCTCTCGATCTCATGCATACCCCAGTCCTACATATAAATCCTCATAGGTGAACCACCCTATGTCTATTTCTGAGAATAAATCTCGAAAGTTAGCGTGCCAGGAAGGCGCTAGCACGACGATTGGCACGTCGAGTTTGATGGCCTCAATCTACTTTAAAATTTAATCGCGAGCTAACTGGCGTTGAAGCACCTTATCATTGCACATGTCAATCTCGGTGGCTTGCGGCTGCCTCCCATGCAGTGATCTGTGGTCGTGATAGTCAAGTCATGACAATGAAGATGATGCCAAATCGAGCTGAAGAAAAAACTCCATCTGACGAGGTGGCATGCATACATGTCGCGTGATACTGCGTTGTATTTTCTAGTTGTAATCAATAATCAAAGAGTCGGCGAATCAAGGAGTTCACAGACTTGTCGAGTTTGGCTTGTACTTAGTATACAAGTCCAAGTCGTACTCATCACGTAACAGGGAAGGCTTAGTTCTTCCTTGTAATCGTTTCAATATTATTACTAGGAAATCATTTACACAATATATTTGTTAGACATATATAGTATTATTAAAATTTTTATACGAAAGATCATATCTATATTACTATTACATTTTTATATTCTCATCATAAATATATTTTTTGATCTCTAATATTGACGATTTCGACAGGTAGTGTTGTTTGAGATTTTGCAGAATTAGGTGCAAATAACACTAAAAAAGTTCAATGATGAGAAGCAGCGATATGAAGCCCGACTCCAGGTTTCCCACAAGCCCATGGCACCTACACGATATCTTTGTACGTACATAAGACCCAACATGCAAGCCCAAGATCGTGACCCAATGACTAAGGATCTGTAGAAGGTTTATCTGAAAGAAAAAAAATCAATTTACGCAGTCCAGAAAGAGCACTGTATTGCATCGTAGTTTTAGACTTGAAGACATGCTCTAATAGAAAAAGTGCAAAAACAAAAGTTGTAGATCTCGTCGAGTGCTTTCCGAAAATTATATATATCATATTATTTGCACTTCAGAGCTATGAGATATAGGCCTTACAAGGATACGTGCATAGATGAGTCCGAATCAGAACTTCCGACACAAAGACTTCTGAATATGTGGATCCATTGAGTATCAAAGTTGTAGAACATTTTCAGAGCTAAGAGATAGAGTCCGAGTTTGTCTCGTTTGGACTCGGGACGTGGAAGTTATGATTTTTAAAAATCGGTGCTTAATATGGAAAGTATAAAACCGACTTGGATTCAATTTCTAACTTTATGGACACGAAGTAGATAATCGCACCTCAATTAATAAGTTGTAGATATATTCTTTATATGTTAATCAATCTGATTGTTTAATTGAGTGAAATACTCATGACGTAATGTCTCTGCACTCTCTTTGTCTTGCATGAAACGAGGTACAACATGGAGCCACCATGCTTTTATAGTGAGACTTTTACGTGTATGCCATTAAAAAAGATGGCATTTATCTGTATGCTATAAAAAAGTTTCTTCGCATATCTATGCTATCTATGTAAACTTTTTTGACCCACAAGACATTCTGTCCATTTTAGCTAGTAACGTTGATCAACATTCTGTCCATTTCTCTCAGTCTCTCGCTCCCCTTCCTCTCTGTTCAAACCGAAACAAAAGCCACCACCATTGTTGTCAAGCTCGAGCACGGCCCCTGTCGCTCCGGCGCCTCCCCGGCCAAACCGATTTCACAAACCGCCTTGCAACTTCACCCCACCCCTTCCCATGGCCGCCAATAGCCTACCGCTCGCGCCCACCAACGCCAGTCGCTCGAGCGTCTCCTTGGCCTCCCACGTCCGGCCACCAGGTAGTACGGCACCAGGGCCTTGGCGAACCCGTCACGCATCATGTCATAGTCTACAGCTCCGCTACCGGCTGTTGGGGGGGGGGGCACACTTGGATGAAGTCGACCGAAACGCGCACTGTTCACGCGTGCCCGCCCGCGCCTGCCGCTCATGCCAGGATTGACAGAGAGAAGAGCAAAGATTGAGGGAGAGTAGAGCGAGGGTATTTTGGACATTTCCTACGCCCGGTTCCACATGTCAGAGATCCCAAACAGTAAAAAATAGACCGAATGGCTTGTGGGTTGAAAAAATTTATGTAGATGACATAGAGGTGCGAAAAAATGTTTTTGTGGCGCACAGATAAAGGCCATCTTTTTTTATGGCATATAGGTAAAAGTCTCTTTTATAGTAGCTCATATGGTATTCAGTATCGGCTTTCATGATGCCGAGTCGTCGAGACAATCAAGAGTCAACCTTGGTTTCGTGAGCAACCTGAACTCTAAGTCTGAGAGATTCAAGAACCCCCATCGAGGAACAGACAATATAGACAACACACGAGACACAACATCAATACAAACCACAGAACAAATGACGTAGGATTTTTACTCTCGTTGAGAGGGCCTGAACCTCTCTAAATCAGTGTCTTGTGTCTTAACTATCGAGTTCTTAATTCTGACGTAGCCCTATAAATTTATTACCGAGTAGAAGTCTCGACAGTTGGCACGCCAGGTAGGGGGAGGCTCGCCAGGATCCACCGTCGACTTTGATGGCCGAGATTCCTACCATCCAGTACTCGTCGGACTTCAAGATCTCCTTTGGGTCACTCGACTTCACCGCCAACTCCGAGCGCTAGGCCTCGATGACCATCGATCCAACTCGGGTGCAGCCAATCTCATGGCTTAATCATCGAGCCCGTCAGATCTGATCCCTACATTGGTTCCACTCGGATTCGGAGACACAGATCTACCCACCGGGCACGACTCTAAGTCGGTCTGCTCCTTTGATGAGGACTCAGATAGATCTACATGCCCTTATCCTTTGGCCATTAATATGGTCGAGGTTCGTGAGAACCCAACCGATGATGGGGATGATGACAACAGTGACGATGGTCCTGCCAATGACAACGATAGACGTGATGAGGAAGGCCAAAGGGATGATGACCCCAAAGAGATACCACATTCGAGCGGTCGCTGCCGCTAACCAAGAGGATCTCATGGATCCTAATTGACATGACGGCTAGACCTCGAGGATTGGGAGATTGAAGTAGATGGCATCAAGGTCTTCCACAACCCTCAGAACAATATCCCCGGAGCGAAGACGGTGCTTGACAGCTTGATGGCTGATGCAGCGTACCAAACTCCGGCGATGCATAAGGCAGTAGCCATGCTCAAAGAAGCTGCTGTTCAAGATGCGGCCAGGGATGAACCACAATCAGTGGCGAGTTCTAATCATGCAACTTCTCGTGGTCGACAACGTAGCGATCTGAGAAATTTCATGAGACCACGTGACGGTCGAGATGATGATGACATCACTCCTATGGATACACACAACACTCCTCCAATTCTGGACTTGCAAGGTCCAATGACTAGAGCTCGTGCACGACGACTAAATTTAGAGGTGAGCTCGTTCCTACGTTCTTTGCTATATGTTACTTTTGAGAATGGTTTGCTATCTAATGATTATTTTATGATTAGAAACCATGGAGAGGACCAGGAGATGATGGGAGAAGGAGTTGGGAACGTGGAGGACCAGCAAGGGCTTGGAAGCCAAAGTGGAGGCCCAATCAAAACCGACTTCGAGTCTGTTTCGGGGCGCAGAACCAGTCTGCAATAAAACAGTCGCCCAAGACGCATACAGACTCGGATTTAGACGTTCTACATATGCACGGAAAGATAAGGAGAAGACCTTTCCAATGCCGCTGGCCTCATGTCAAAATTCATCCGGAGTCATCAGGAATCATCAAAACAAGAGAGAGTCCAGAATCTGTGTCGGTGCTGCGTTGCCTATTTTTGGCCTTTGGGCTTTGTATCTAGTTGAGCCCAATTAGGGGCGCGTCCAGAGGGTCTTGCACAACCCTAGGGTCTTTATATACAGCCGCCGCTGCACCATTAGGATTTGGGTTTTGCTTAGATCAATTCTGTTCATAAACATATTCATCGGTTTGTGAGACCCCAACTTCGAGAGTTTAATCATACATCTGCAATTGTGTTGCATTCTTTGTTGTTCTTGCTTGTGTTCTTGATTCGTAGGCAGGAATTAGCCTTCTCGGTGAGGTCAATCGTCTTTTGGACGGTTGATAACCAGAGGAGGCGTCGTGCTGCGATTGCGGGGTTTAGAACATGCTGTTCTGAAGCCGGATCGATTTGTGTGTCGCCTCCGATCAAATCAACTTACCAAGAACCTTTCGGAAGATCGGGAACCCTTGATCACATCACGAGATACCATCAACTGCCGTACTGAAGAGCGGATTCAGGATGACCAGCGCCACGAGGAGGAGCGCCGCAACCGGAGGACTCATGGCCGATGGGATGACCAACGGGATGACCGATGGGAGGACCGACAGCACAATACACCTCCGAGAGACAACCGTGACGATCAACGTCGACGAGATGCTCGAGACCGGCGTGAAAACCATGACGAAAACAATCGGCGTCGTCGTCATAGTGATGACGTAGGCCCATGCCATAATCGCCGTGCATCTTTACCTTCTCGTTCATCAGAGCGATGACAGAGGTCGATCACCCCAAACGAGGATGAATTTGATGGGATCAAGGCTTACGTACCAGAGCCTCGCAATGCTCTGTGGCCAAAAAGATTCAAGCCAGTCCCCATCGAGAAGTTTGATGGTCAGACCAACCCTCAGGAGTGGATTCAACTTTACAGCATGGCGATTTGATCGGCAGGAGCCGACACCTATGTGATGGCCAACTATCTACCAGTCTGTCTCGAGCCAGCCATTCGAATTTGGCTCACATCACTCCCGAAGAGGTCGATTACTTCATGGGGCGACCTCAAAAAGAAGTTCAGTGAGAGCTTCCAAGCTACATGCAGCCGCCCGGGCAATCACTTCGATCCTTGATATGGGGCCACCTGATTCCCAAAGGGATGTTCAGAAGTTGCTCAGATGTATGGCATCCTCGAGTCGCTTTACCACCCAACAAGGGGTCAGGGGTCTGCCGTTTGTCAGCACGGTGACGTTCGCACGTCGCTCGACAACTAAAGGACAGGCATTGGTCGACTTCGTTTCCGAGTGGATAGAGATTCGAATGCCACCTGCACCACAAGATATCGAATACTAGAAAATGTACTTCGATGGATCCCTCCAGTTACCTGGAGTTGGTGCAGGAATTGTGTTAATCTCACCTACAGGACAGAAATTACGATATGTCCTCCAGATCATGTTTCACGCATCTAATAACGCTACGAAATATGAAGCTCTTCTACACAGTCTGTGCATTGCTGTCTCGCTCGGCATTCGGCATCTTCACATCTTTGGTGATTCGGCTCTGGTCATTAACCAGGTCACTAAGGATTGGAACTGTGTGGACGACAATATGGGTGCTTACTGCCAAGAAGTAAGGAAGCTCGAAGACAAATTTGATGGGCTGAAGTTCACACATATTCTTTGGGATAACAATCATGCGGCTGATGAATTAGCCAAGATGGGATCGTCTTGATCGATTATCCCACCCGGTGTTTTCTTACACACCCTGGATTCCCCCACTATTTCTCCTCGGTCTGATGTCTTGGTAACCGATGTTGCTGAGCCCGTAAGTGATGTCGATTTAGAGACCGACTGGCATGACCCGATTGTCCAATTTTTTAGCAAGGGTACGCTGCCCCCGGATCCTAATGAGCAACAAAGGTTAAAGGCAAGGTGTCGAGGATATTTGATGGTGGATGACCTACTATATCGATGAGAAGGTTTGAATATCTTGATGCGATGCATCTCGATTCCAGAAGGCAAAGAGTTGATGGAAGAAATCCATTCAGGAGTATGTGGCAACCATGCGGCTTCCAAGACTTTGGTCGGCAAAGCCTTCCGGCAAGGGTTCTATTGGCCTACGGCGGTCGAAGATGCACAACAGGTCGTTTGGAAGGGTGAAGGTTGTCAATTCTTCGCTCAACAAACACACGTGCCTTCACAGCAACTTCAGATGATACCTATGACTTGGCCTTTTGCAGTCTGGGGCTTGACATTGTTGGTCCTTTCAAGAAAGCGCCAGGCGAGTTCACTCATTTGTTTGTTGCTATTGACAAATTCACCAAGTGGATTGAAGCGAAGCCGGTCGGCAAGATAACTTCAAAGAAAGCGGTCGAGTTTGTCACAGATGTCTTCACTCGGTTTGGGGGCCCTCATAATATCATCACCGATAATGGTACTCAGTTTACATCTAAGGAGTTCCGTGACTTTGCCGATGAGAAGGGAATAAAAATCCACTTTGCATCAGTGGCTCATCCTCAAAGCAATGGGCAGGTCAAACGGACCAATGGCCGACAAGATAACTTCAAAGAAAGCGGTCCAGTTTGTCAGAGATGTCTTCACTCAGTTTAGGGTCCCTCATGATATCATCACCGACAATGGTACTCAGTTTACATCTGAGGAGTTCCGTGACTTTGCCGATGAGATGGGAATAAAAATCCACTTTGCATCAGTGGCTCATCCTCAAAGCAATGGGTAGGTCGAACGGGCCAATGGTATGATTCTTCAGGGTTGAAGCCCCAAGTATTTGACAGGCTCAAACCGTATACCAGTCAGTGGGTTCGAGAGCTGCCTTCAGTTCTCTGGGGGCTACGCACTAATGTCAGTCAAGCTACTGGCCAGTCACCTTTCTCGTTGGTCTACGACTCCGAGGCTATGCTACCGACTAAGTTAAACCTCGTATCAGCGCGAGTCAAGGGATATGACGAGAAGCTTTCTGAAGACAACCGAGTGATTGAGTTTATTGTAGCAGAGGAGTTGCGTGATCATGCTCTGTTTCGATCGGCAATGTACCAGAAAGGCTTGCGATGTTACTATGACAAAAATGTTCATAGTCGCCAGTTTAATGTTGGGGATTTAGTGCTGCGATGAGTGCAATCAACTAAGAGTCAGCACAAGTTATCCCCTAAATGGGAAGGACCTTATGTGGTCAAAGAGGTTACTCGGTTGGGGGCTTATCGACTGATTATGAAGATGGCGACGACATACCAAATTCATGGAACATCAACCAGCTACATCGCTTTTATACTTAGTATTTTCCTTGTATTTTCATACATTATTATTGAATGAAATTCTAAGTCTTTTTATGGAAGACGTTTTTGATTTCATTCTTATTTGTCTCGATTCCTTAATTTATAATATTAAACAATCAAGCCAGGGGGCTAGTAATAATGTCCTGTTACTCCTTAACCTTTATAGATTCTGGTTTTGGATTTTTCCGACCGATTTCTCATATTTTGACATGGTCTAAAGTTTTTTGGTCTTACGCTGGAACATTATGGTAGTACAATTTATGCTGCACAACAGACTGGCACTACACTAAACTCAGAGCCAAAGAGTGAGAGGTCATGTGTTGCTTGGTCGATTCTGCTTGTTACGCAGTTATAAATTACAACCTAATATGCTAAGGTAGACCGATGCAACTTTTGTTTTTGTCTCTAAAAGACTTAAGGTGAAAAGGTCTCAGAGCTAGAGCGCGACTAACACAACTTGGCACTGACTGATTTGCCCTAAGTAACTATGCAAGCACAAGAATTAATATTCATACTGACATGGAGACAATATTGTTTTCCTAATTCAAATACTACTAATGTTTGCTAACATTGCAGATATTACAGCTCCTATAAAGGAGAGGAGGCATCATCTTGTAACTCTAACTCCGGAGTTGCTGGAGGAGATGACATGATGGGGTCGACCTCTACATTATCGACTAAGGCACGGGAGGTTTCCAGCATGGAATCCATAAGGAACTAACATTGATGGATTGTCAAGTCAGGGTTGAAGCCCTCCTTGACTTTGTCCAATGGCAGAGCAGGAGACCAAGATTGGCAAATAGCTAGTACTTGACTCCCGACCTCGGTCACCACTCTTCTGGTGTTGTTGGCGATCACCTCTGGCGCGTGCTCTAGCAAGTACTCCAAGGAGTGCCCAGTCATCTCCACTTGGTTAGCATGGATATAATCCAATGCTTTCCAAGCGCTGTAAGATATGGCTGCAAAAGCCATGATGGGTATTAGATCATGAAGTCCAAAAGTGATGACAGAAGACTTAAAAAGATAGCTTATTGGCAAGATTACATTTGAAATACTTGGAGATGCTCTTAGCCTCCTCAATCTTTCCTTCAATCTCCTCCAGTTTCTTCTTCAGCCGAGTGATCTAAGAATCTCTGCTGGTTTGAAGTTAACTTCTCCAGGTCGGTGACCTTCTGATCACGAGCTAAAAACACAAATAAAGACTTTAGCGTTAGAGTGAGAAAGAAGCAAATATAAGTTGGTCTGCAATCTTACCAACAACATCAGCATGACATTGCTCTAGAGCCTCAGTCACCTCCTTATGGTCGGTCTGCGGCTTCTCAATTTGCCTTCTGGCCTAGGAGATCTGTTCGTCGGTAACTGCAGACAACAAGTCAATATCTCTAAAGGAGAAGTTTGAATGCACAAGATGTCAGGGACTTCCAAAAGTTTCAGCCTCGAGGTATTCAATCCTGGCCTGCTTTTCTCCACAAGAGAATATATTCTCTGAATATGAAGAAGGGTATGGTTAGTTGGAAGATTGATTCAAGGAAGAAAAAAAATTTGGTATTGATGTACCTTGTTGGCCTCTTGATGTTGATGCATGACGTCCATGTCCTCATCATCTGGTCGACTCAATTTGTATTCGACCAATACGGTCTTACCCTTATAACAAAGAGAAGACATTCTGGTCGTGGAAGGGTTGACGGTCTGAGGAGCAGGCGTCGGTAGTGGCTTGGGTGCTAGAGCGTTGGGCGACTTCCTCGGCTCGGTCTGCGCACTTGATGGTGTGCAGACTGGTTGAGGCGGGTCGGTCAGTCGAGAAGCAGGAGCCGACCGAGTGTCTTGAGACCCTTTGGTGCTTGAGTACCACTTGATCGACCCCTAGGATTGCCAAAGAGCATAACATTAAATCTTATCAGATAGTTGATAATAACAACGATGAAGAATAAAAAACGTGAAGAAACTTACCTGGAGGCTTGTTTGATTTTGGTTCCACGGACTCTCTTCTTTGTAGAAGTGGTCTGCGAGTCAGTATCCTTCCACTTCAAGGAGGACTTGGCGGCTTCATCGGTCTTCTTTGCTACCCTTGCACCACTCTCTGATTTGCTCGAGGGCTCCGACTGACTTGATGGTCGGTTGGAGCGTGCAAGGGTCATAGGCTGGCATCCTGGCGGCGCTCCTCCTAAACAGCATCGTCATCTCCCACATATTGCCAACGACGGTGAGCGGTCTGTTTTACTCGTTGGCTGGGGGAGGACAAGTCGGGGCGAGGAGGTGTAGTGGAGACATTGGTGATGACCTCTTTGGTCGATCGAGCGTCTGCTAAAGAGCTGGCTCCACCAGTGCCAGTTTGCGATGACTTTTTAACATAATCCAGTCCCTCAGTATCGGTCGGAGGGAGTGGAGGGTGTGACACATAAGTGTCCAGAACCTACAAAAACATCAAGACGTCACATACTGTGATTGTTCAAAAGGACGTCAGAATTATTCAAAGATGACCGAGGCTTACTCGAGCCCACAGAGTGCCCACGTTGTAGGCCTTCGCGATTAAGAGGTGATCTTGAATGATGTCTCTTTCAAACATCTTTGATAACCGTGAGCAACGCAGAGTGGAGTTTGGCGGATCAGGCACCTCCCTCGTCTCGTCATTGGTGGCATACTCCTAGGCGGGGTGGCTCTGTTTCTTCAACGGCTGCACTCGGCGCACCATAAAGCTTTTTACTACAGTGATGCCGTAGACCCCTTCATTCATTAGCTCTGTGATTTTCTCTAGTAGAGTGACCACTTCGGGGTCGGTTGGGTTAGGTCTCTCTGACCACCGCGCCTGGGGAATGGCCTTGGCACCAGAGAAGTCGGCAAGAACAGGAGGAGGATTGTCGCAGTAAAACCACTCGTGCTTCCAGTTTTTGTTCCCGGTCTTCAATGGCATGTTGATGTAGGCCTCCTTCTTGCACAACTGGAAACCAACTCCACCTATGGCGACTTGGTTTTCCTTGGTTGGCAGCGGTTGGAAGGCAAAAAGATGGTGGAACAAAGTAAAATGGGGCAGAATGCCCAGAAACGCATCGCACATATGCACGAAGATAGCAATGTGAAGGATAGAGTTGGGATTGAGGTTGACGAGCTCAATCCCATAGAAGAAAAGGAGCCCTCGTAGAAAACTGCAGCAGGGAACTCTGAAGCCATGCTCAAAGAACGAGCGGAAAACTACGATTTGTTTATGGATTGGAAGGGGGCGAGTCTCTTTTGGTACCTTCCAATCGATGCGAGCTTGCTCCGGGAGGATGCCGTCTTCTACCATTTTGTTCAGATCGACAGTGGAGATGTTGCTCTTTGAGAACTCTCGTAGCTGCTCCAGGATCTCTAGTTCGAAGGAGGAGGACTCAGCGGCGGTCGCCTTCTTGGATTATTTGCAAGGCATCTTCGAGGGATGTAATAATGCGGTGGATCTAAACCCTAGCTAATGCTCGGGGGCTTGATGGCGATGAAGATCTACGGCGGTGATGAGAGAAAGCGCTAATCCAAGCTCTAGAAGTAGAGGTGTCGCAAGAACAGGGGAGGCGCGAGGAAGACGAAGCGCTGTGTGCAAATGGCGGCGTGGAATTGGAGTCAACAGTCCTCTGCCCTTTTTATACCTTCGCCTTTTTGACCTAGTCTCTGGGTCCTATGGGCTGGTATGGGCCGCACCATGATGGGCTTTTCCGCTTAATAATAATAAAAACATAAAAGGCTTTATTCTTTAAAAAGAATTAGAGCTATCAACCTTGAGAAATAATCTCGGGGGCTTCTTTGATGAGAAGCAGTGACAAATCCACTTAAAAATACTTTTCGTATCTATGTGATTTGATGATCATGTAGCAGAGGACTTAATGATCGTATGGGTATAAGTTCAAAAGATAAGTTATTGATTGATGTCAATAAATAATTATCAAAACTGGACATATATTGAGTAGAGTGACTATTCATTAAGGAAAAGCTATAATATGATTGATATCATTTAGCTTAATAGTATTATATGATTGATGTCATATTCTTTTATATGGGCTAAAACATGATTGATATCATTTAGCTCCACAAGTCACTCGGACAAGAGTGTGTATCACTCGACCTTTCTATTAATCGGTCGACAAGATTGATGTCTTGCTAACTGAGCTTCTGGTTTGATGATCAAGAGTTTACTTAAGCTCGAACTTAATGGTTTGAGTAAATTATATATAACAAAATGTTAAGAGCTAATATTATTAGACTCTTGCATTATTTGTTAGTCTCCAAATTATATAAGAGTCGGGGCCTACACCTGATCAGGTGCACCTAGTCAGCGCACCAGATCGATCAGGGACTTCAATCAAGAGGTCTTCCTAATTTGTGATGTAGTCACATAATCTCGAAGATCACTCGGCAGGTCAAAGCTCAAAATCAGGAAGCACTCAGGGGCTGCTGTGGAATACTTACCTTACAGGTATCCATAGTTATGCCTAAGTCGATAGACGACCGAGTACCTCATCCATAAGGGAACCGATCGAGTCGGCTTGGAGCGCAAGGCAATTAGAGATAGACTTTCTATGAGAATCCTTGTAGACTACGAGTAGGACTCTTCATGTACCCCTTGCCGACCGGATATATAAGGCGGCAGGGAACCCCCATCGAGGGACAGACAATACAAACAACACACGAGACACAACATCAATACAAACCATGGAACACAGGGCGTAGGGTTTTTACTCTTGTTGAGAGGGCCCAAACCTGTCTAAATCAACGTCTTGTGTCTTAACCATCGAGTTCTTGATCCTAACATAGCCCTATAAATTATATTACCGAGTAGACAGAGGGGGGGGGGGGGGGGGGAGAAGGGAGAAGAAGAGCTAAACTCAGGTTTTAGATTTTTATTTGTTAATATTTTAGCATAGTTTGTTGATGCAGGGGCTTGACCGATCTTCTCACGGTAGTATCTGAGGATAACTTGATCCGTGAAACCTGACGAATCAATGGCACCAACAGCTGCTAGACAACCATCTATGACAAATGATTTCACCCAATGTTGATGTTTACTAAGTTACATCACTATAATCATCCCTGGCAATGACGCCACACATAATTATAAAGATGCACGTCAGTGTCAAAAGAGTAAAATCTGCAAGCGCATGGAAAATACCGTTGTAGCATTTCACTAAAGGATTGCTCCAATGGCTTGTCATTTATAGTTCTACCAAAAGAAGGCGTAGCATGAATATATGATTGTTAATAGTAATATAGACATAAAGACTGGGATTAGTACTCAGAGTTTATATAGGGGTAAGTACAATAAGGATAGGCTCCAAAACACCGATATGTCCAGGAGAGAGCGTATCCATCTCAGACACACCGATGGACACAGATACGTCTTGGATACGCCGGTGATATCTATCCAGGGAGTATCCGGAAAACAGGGGAAAAATAATTTTGGATAACATGTCGGATATGTATTGGGCCCTATAGTGAGACGGCCCAATGCATGTTTGGCCCACTATGCATGCCATCGTAACCTAAATTCTGATCAACGTGATTTCGTGTGTTGTGTGATTAGTCAACATTAGCCTCATCATCGACGCCACCACCGCTGCGACAAGGCAAAATCCATGTCTGCCGATGAGTCATAGATGGCAAGCCATTGTACTAGCCATTGCCGATCGTTTGCCGAGGAAAATACATTTCTGTTTTGCCGCCAAGACCTGCGACGAGGATCCACGATCCCGGTGTCGTTTCTCCACTGTGTCGTCGTAAGCTATGACACTGTGAGCACATAGCTCAGATGGCAGCAATTGGAACTAGTGGTGTTTCACGTACTAATTCCTCTGCTCATGCTCGTTCCATCTCCAATCTCCAAGCCCCACTATGGGAATATGTAACGATTTTGGAGAAACCAGCGACTGGAGGTGGCAATGTTAAATGGAGATGCAATTTCTGTCCTCTTGAGAAGCTCACTAGCCATACTTGAGTCAAAGCTCACTTGCTGAAAAAGACTGACAAAGGAATCACTATATGTCCAAAAGTGACATTTGAATATTAATAGAGATGAGAAGAGTTGTGGCAGCTGTAACAGATGAATTAGAAAGGTCAAAAAAAATGTGTCACTCACTACTTCCTTGTCCATCAACAACAAGAGGCGAAGTGGACCAATTTCTACACTAGAGAAAGCCTAGAAAATGGATGAGCATAAGCAGATGGATGCTTTAATTGCAAGAGCATTTTATTCAGGAGGTAAGTAGTGCAAAAAATATTCAATTAGAGTTACTCTTTTATTAAGCTTTTATGCTAAATAATTTTTTATTTATAGGGATAGCATTCAATTTTGTAAGAAACTCATATCTTCAAGAAGCATTTACTTATGCTTGCAGCAATGATTTGAAAGGTTACAAAATGCCAGGATACAACAAGCTTAGAACTACACTTCTCAAGCAAGAAAGGGCTCATAATGACATGTGGTTGGAGAGTGGGAAGAGCACATGGTATGAGAAAGGAGTTATTGTTTGTGTTGATGGATGGACAGATCCACAGAGACGGCCACTTATTAATTTTGTTGCCATTTCTGGAAACAAAGCAATGTGTTTGAAGGCCGACAATTGTGAGGGTGATGTGAAGACAAAGGAGTATATTGCTGATAAGCTCTGGTCTGTCATTGAGGAAGTTGGGCATAAGAATGTGGTGCAAATCATCACTGACAATGCTGCTAATTGCAAAGGTGCAAGTTTGCTTGTGCAAGCTGAAGATAGTAACATATTTTGGACACCTTGTGTTGTGCATACCCTCAATCTTGGTTTTATGAATATATGTGAGCCTAAACTACCAAGGAATGATGAAGAAAGCTTTATTTGGAGTACACTTGAGTTCATTAAAAATATTAAAGGTGAAGCTCAAATGATCAAAAACTTTAGCATGAATCATGGCATGAGGCTATCAATTTACATTGAGTTCAACCCTTTGAAGTTACTTGCTATTGCCGACACAAGATTTGCATCCCTTGTGTGTATGTTGCAAAGGTTTATTGATGTAAAAAGGCTCTCCAGAGCATGGTAATTAGTGAACAGTGGAATCACTACAAAGAGAATGCTCAGCTTGTTGCCCATGTTAAAGAGAAGGTACTTAGTGATGTGTGGTGGGATAATGTGGAGTTCATTCTAAAGTTTACTCAACCTTTCTATGATATGATTCGTATTACGGACAATGATACACCATGCCTTCATCTAATTTATGAGATGTGAGATTCAATGATTGATAAAGTGAAGAAGAGATATATCTAAGGGAAGGTAAGGAAGACAATGAAGAATCTGACTTGTTCTTGGTTGTTAACAAGATATTGATTGATAGGTGGACAAAAGGCAATAATCACTACATTGTTTGGCTCATTCGCTCAATCCAAGGTTATATGTTTACATTGTTATCTTGTCACTTTATACGTGTTGCATGCCTTGTTTTCTTATTTTCTTTAGCTCTTTGTTTGTAGATATTATAGCCAAACTGGCTAAATGGATGTGCTGGCTATGTACCCCCACACAAGGATAATGTGATATCAAAAATGAGAATGGATTGCTTCAGGAAGTTTTTCCTCTATATAAGAAGAATTAACAAAAGTAAAAGAAGAATATGCAAGATTCTCAATATGTTCCGGAGAATTTAATGACCATGATTCAATCCGTGATAGATGGCTTTGTGATCCTATGACGTGGTGGTCTAATCATGGGCAGTCTATTCCTATGTTACAAAGTTTGGCAAGTAGACTAATTAGTCAGCTGGTTTCATCATTCTGTTGTGAGAGGAATTGGAGTACTTATAACTTCATCCATAGCATGAAGAGAAATGCTTTAACTCCAGAATATGCTGAAGATTTGGTCTACGTACACTCAAATTTGAGGCTTCTCTCTAGAAGAACAAATGCATACAAAAAAGTTGATACAACAATGTGGGATGTTGGAGTGATTCATTTGACTCTCTTAGTGGTCTAGGTATTCTCGAAGTTGCTCAACTATCAATTGATGAGCCAGAGTTACAAGTTGTGACACATACATGATCCACATCGGCCCGATTGTTGACGGTCCTTAAGTGCTAAATATGACCGTCATTTGCTTACATAAAAACTACAAAATAAATAACCAACTAGTGGTAGCAGTTTATTACTAACAAATTCCACAAGTTTTGGTCATTATGTGTATGCAAGTGATTTACCACGGAGTATTAATAAAACACAAGTAATTAAGAGAGAAAACACACCTTCAGCCAATCAGGAGAGAGCACATGGATTGACGGGCCCATTTTTAGTACTACACCGAAGAAACACACAAAACGACCCTGACATCTGGGATGAGGACCCACCTCGCAGCCACCCTGAGGAAGCACAAGCCAGGAGGGCCCAGCCACAGGTCGGCTGACCCCCCTACGTCGGCCGACCCAGGCTTGCGCCCTTTTCTCCTGGGCTTGCACGTGGAGGCTCCTGGTTGATCCCTGAAGACGGTGGGCTGGGTCTTTCTTGGTGGTTACTCCCCTTTGGTGACTTATAGAGGTTATAAATAGGAGGGTGTGGCTTCACACTCACACACACAAGAAGAGAAACACTTGAGCTCCACTAAAAACGGCGAAGCACAACCTCCTTAGTGCTTAGAGAATAGGGAGAGGGTGAGGGGTAGTTTGGGGAAGTGCCGGCCTGTTGGCACTCTTCCCTAATCTTGTACCTCGATGGAGTCTTGCCATTTCAAGTAAGTCTTCAGGATTCTTCTATGGTATTGTTCCTTTGATTCAGTAAGATCTGCTCTTTACATGCTTATGGGTTCATCATTTGTAATTGAATGCTTTAATCTTTGATCAAGATTAGAGTAGTAATTCGTAGCATAGGCATGGTGTCTAGGCTATATGTTACCTTTGATTGCCGTGTGCTCCACGGATTGAAGAGGTAGATGGCAGGTGGTGACAGCCCTGTCCATCCTTAGTAACCCTCCACGTTTGGGTACATCGTAGAGCTGTAGGCCGGAACGTCCTAGCAGACCAGGGGGAAGCCGGCGCCCGAAGTAAGCATTAGAGTTCGACCTTACCTTGTCCTTGGTCCAATCCATCCTAGAATCCTCTCTACCCTCGCCTACCATATTCTTGTTGTCGCTGGACGAGCCCGATTCTTTGATAGTCCACACACGTTCCCCGTGGATTTCGATACCCTTGGAATACTCCTGGGTGAAAGCTACTTCGACAGCCGTACGCTTGCGGTTTATTACCATGAGTGACCGCTAGAGTCAACAAGCTTTCTGGCGCCGTTGCCGGGGAACGGTTGCTGAATTATTTTTGAACCTAGTTCGTCCTTGTATATCTTTTTTATTTTATTTTATTTCATTCCTATTTCCAACTGCTACGAAGGAGCCACAACCTTTATACCAATTCTCTGCTCTAAAGGGTGAGTTTTGTGAGCCACCTCCCTCTGCGAACCCAATTTGTGCATCTGGCTATGAACTCCGCTTTGGCTTTATAGCCATGGTTCAGGAGCAATCCTTCTCCGGGCTTGACCATGAAAACCCATACCACCATCTACAGGAGTTTGAGCAATTGAGCTCATGTATGATGATTTCAGGCATGACACAAGAAACCTTAAAGTGGAAATTGTTTCCTTTTTCTCTCACAGAGAAAGTGAAACAATGGTACACTCATACCATAGGAAGTGTGGACGGTGATTGGATAGAACTAAGAGACAAATTTTGTCTTGCTTTCTTTCCTTTATCCCATATCACGTCTCTACGAAGGGAAATCCTCTGCTTTCAGCAGCATGGGAAGGAATCCATAGGTGCAGCCTGGGCCCAATTTTTTATCTTAATTCAGTTCAGCTCAGAATTGTCTATACCCGACCACGTGTTTTTACAACACTTTTGTCTGGATCTTAACAAGGAGTCTGCCCTATATCTTGATATCTCCGCTGGAGGTTCGTTTCCACACAAGACGACGATAGAATGTAAGGACCTTCTAGATCATATTCTAGAAAACACTTCCTTCATCGAGAACCTTCTTGAACCACCAAAGGATGAGGTCAAGACTAGCTGCGAGGAAACCTCTGTAGCCGAACCCAAGCCTTCACCTTGTTTATCCCAAGCTTCAGCTATTGAGACCTTGCCCGAACCACGAACACCAAGGGAGGAAGAAATTCCGCCTTTGGAGTTCACTTTTGAATTCGAGGATAATCTATTTGATGACTATGGGAATACCTCGAATTCCTGTTGTGAGAAGAAGCCTTCGATACCTTCTTCCCTCCCCAATCCCCTCGAAGAACACTTCCTAAAGGAGAGCATGAAGGAGTTAACCTCCATTCTAAGTGATGAATGGTTGAGGGAAGTTGAGAATTCTCCTAATATCCTTTGGATTAGTTCACCCCCTTCAACTATTCGCCTTCAAATAAGGAGGACCGATGTAGATTCTCTTTATAATCCCACGGTCGGAGCAAACATAATGTCTGATTCCCTTGCTTTCGCCCTACTAGGCGATGAACCTTTAGCCCCGACCAATAAATGCTTCAAGAGCCAGTTGGTGCTATCGTAGAAGCATATGGGATTATACGAAATGTGACCGTTAGGCACGGAGATGTCGAGGCCATCCTAGATTTCCATGTTTACGAAGTCTATGACTTTGATCTTTTGATCGTACATCCTTTAGAGAAACTTCTCTTAGATGTTCCTCCACTAGGAAACCTCGACATAAAACTCGGGAGAGACACCCTTTTAGTTCCGTTTGTTCGAGCGAAAAATTCTTTAGCGGAACCTCATCCTGAGTGTGAGCGAGTTGAAGAAGTGATGGCCATTCTTCCCTTTGACTCTCCTGATTCTATCCTTGAGCAAGGCGTGGAGAATTTTGTAGAGGAGGAGGATGAAATGCAAGAAATCTTTGAACTCCCCAAAGAAAGCTTACCATCACGGCCTGCAATTGAGCTTAAACCTTTGCCCCCAGGCCTACGCTACGCTTTCCTAAATGACGACATAGAGGCCCCTGTCATCATAAGTGACAAACTGTCTAATGAAGAAACCAATAGACTCATAGCCATCTTAGAAAAGCATCGCTCTGTCCTTGGCTACTCACTCCAAGACCTTAAAGGGATTAGTCCCGCTCTTTGCACCCATCGCATTCCCCTTGACCCTGAATGCTTGCCTTCTAGGGAGCCCTAAAGGAGGCTAAACAATGCAATGTGAGAGGTAGTAAAGGAGGTCTTGAAACTCCTTTATGCCGGGATTATTTATCCTGTGCCAGATAGTGAGTGGGTTAGCCCCGTTCAGGTAGTGCCTAAGAAGGGAGGCATGACGGTAGTTAGGAACAACAAAAATGAGTTGATTCCACAACGAACCATCACAGGATGGAGGATGTGCATTGATTATAGGAAACTCAATAAGACAACAAAGAAGGATCATTTTCCGCTCCCCTTCATTGATGAAATGTTGGAGCGGCTTGCTAATCATTCCTTCTTTTGTTTCCTTGATGGGTATTTTGGCTATCATCAAATACCCATCCATCCTAATGATCAAAGTAAGACCACCTTTACGTGTCGTTATGGAACTTACGCATATCGGCGTATGTCTTTCGGGTTATGCAATGCACCCACATAGTTCCAAAGGTGCATGATGTCCATTTGCTTTGACATGATCGAGGAAATCATGGAAGTTTCCAAGGACAACTTGTCTATCTATGGAAAAACTTTTGATCACTGTCTCGAGAATTTGGACAAGGTCTTACAAAGGTGCCAAGAGAAGGACCTAGTGCTTAACTGGGAGAAGTGCCACTTCATGGTCCGAGAGGGCATCGTTCTAGGACACCTTGTGTGCGAGAGGGGGATAGAGGTGGATAAGGCAAATATAGAAGTTATAGAACAGTTGCCACCTCCAGCTAACGTTAAGGGGATCCGATGCTTTCTGGGTCATGCAGGGTTCTATAGGCGCTTTATAAAAGATTTTTCTCAAATTTCTAGACCCCTCACAAGCCTATTAGCTAAGGATGTTCCCTTTGATTTTGATGATGAGTGCCTTAAAGCTTTTAATACCCTTAAAGAGGTGCTCATCTCAGCTCCAATCATCCAACCCCCCGATTGGAAGCTGCCATTCAAAATCATGTGTGATGCTAGTGATTGTGCCGTTGGGGCCGTCCTGGGCCAAACCAAGGATAAGAAGCATCACACAATAGCCTACGCTAGCAAAACCTTGTCAGGAGCTCAACTTAATTATGCAACAACTGAAAAAGAGCTCCTTGCTACTGTTTTTGCTATCAATATGTTCATATCTTATTTAGTTGGAGCAAAGGTTATTGTTTACTCTAACCATGCTGCATTAAAATACTTGCTCACTAAAAAAGATGCTAAACCATGGCTAATTAGATGGATTCTTCTATTCCAAGAATTTGACCTTGAGATTAGAGGTAAGAAAGGAGTAGAAAATTCTGTAGCAGATCATTTGTCTCGTATGCAAGTCACTAACATGCAGGAGTTACCCATAAACGACTTCCTACGAGACGACATGTTGCTGAAAGTGACGGACTCCAACCCCTAGTGTGCAAACATTGTGAACTTCTTGGTTTCAGGGTATGTACCACCAGGGGAGAACAAGAAGAAGCTCATCTACAAGAGTAGATTGCATTTGTGGGATGATCCGTACCTCTACAGGGTCTGTGCAGACGGACTTTTGAGAACATGTGTGCCAACAACTGAAGCAACCAAGATCATCGAGAAGTGTCATGCAGCTCTATATGGCGGGCACTATGGTGCATTCTGTACATAGGAAAAAATCTGGCAGAGTGAGTTCTTTTGGCCAACCATGTATGAAGACACAAGAGAATTCATTCAAAGACGCTGGAGATGCTAGAAGCATGGAGGCATCACTGCTCGAGATGCAATGCCACTGACATACAACCTTCAAGTAAAACTATTTGATGTCTGGGGCATTGACTTCATGGGACCCTTCCCAAAGTCCTACGACAATGAGTACATCTTGGTGGCTGTTGACTATGTGTCCAAGTAGGTAGAAGTTATGCCTTGTCGAGCTACCGACGCCAAGCACGCCCGTAAGATTTTCCACGAGGTTATCTTCCCTCGTTTTGGAACACCTAGGATGGTGATAAGTGATGGAGGGTCTCATTTCATTGATAAGACCTTTCAAAGCTTTTTGAAGGAGCTTGGAGCCCAGCACAATATTGCAACACCATACCATCCTCAGAAAAGTGGCCAAGCAGAAAAGTCCAACAAGCAAATCAAGAATATTCTGCAGAAGACGGTCCAAGAGATGGGGAAAGGTTGGAAGTTGAAGTTACCTGACGCACTTTGGGCATATAGGGCTGCATATAAAACTCCAAATGGCATGTCACCTTATCAGCTTGTCCATGGGAAAACATGCCACTTGCCATTTGAGTTGGAGCATCGAGCACACTAGGCCATCCGAAAGTGGAACATGAACCTAGATGAAACCAGACGGCACAAAAAAATATAGATATCTGAGCTAGAAGAATGGAGAAGCAAAGCCTATCATAGTACCAAGACATATAAAGAAAAAACTAAGAGATGGCACGACAAGAAGATCAAGATAAAAGAATTCAAGCAAGGTGATAAGGTGTTACTCTTCAATTCTAGAGTGAAGCTTTTCGGGCATGGGAAGCTTAGAAGTAAATGGGAAGGGCCTTTCACCATCGTTGACGCTGCCTCACACGGAGCAGTCACAATGAAGAACAACTATGGCAATCACTTTAAGGTAAATGGCCAACGCCTAAAAGTTTTCTTAGAACCCGATAAAATTCTAGATGAAGATGTAGATGTTATTGAATTAATTGACTTCAATGCATTACCATAACTCTACTTGCTTCATCTTCGAACTTCCTTAGATATGTGACTCTCTGGCAGTCATACCAGTAGAGTTTTTGCTTCCACTTGTTTGTCTGTTTTGCATAAAGATCTAGGTCAAGGAACAAGTGTGGGGGAGGCTTTCAGGAACATCAATGCACAAACAGAGAAAAACACCTCAACAACGTGCAACAAGACGCAACAAAGACCGAGACGTCAAAGAGCAAGGCCATTTGGCCCAGAAGCAAGTCGACCGACCCCATGGTCGGGCGACCCAATCCTGGCACCTCTCGGCCTCCCCTTTCTTTAGAGCGCTGGTTTGCACGTCCTATCCCTCATCCTCCTTGATTTTTGAGTTGAATTTACGTTAGCATAATTATTAAAATCAACTCAAAATAAAAAAAATTTGAATCTTGTGTATCTCCATGATCATGCTTCAATTTGGTTGACTTGCATGCTCCTTATTCCTAATTCATATACCTGTTGTTCATGAAAAATATATTAGGAAAGCATGTCACCTAGGTTGTTGACTTATGAGATATGGTTTGACAAATGAATTCTTGCTCTTATGCTTATGTACTTGGGAATTTTGTAAAAAGATGCCTACTCCTCAATGATGTAATTTTCCTACCAAAGCCATATGGTGATTTTCTTGAGAAACCTTATACATATGCTGCTTGTAGTTTCATTGAACTTTGTCAAATTGTTGTGATCCTAGTATGAAACTAGTTATGTTTTATTGATTAAGATCATGTGCACACCCACTATCATATTGCTAAACTTCCACAATGGGAGATATCACTATCATCTTCCACTGCCATTTCATAAACCACTCTATTTTTTTTTCATGATCTCTCTAAATATTTATGCAAAAGAGACATGGCCTAAAAAAAGGGAAAGAAGAAAGAAAGAGAAAAAGAGATAGCCATGTTCTCTACAGTGAATCAACCAAAAGAGAGAGAGAGGTCATTTCCAATAAGAGTATCAATTATCCATCATCCATTCCATCCATAGGTGTGTGCACATGTTTGGTCAGAATTCATAACTTGATTTTTCTATGGATCCTGTCTTTGACTTAGTAATATATGAGACTCCAGTATGCCTTGTTTTATCCCTTACCCTGAGCTCTACATAAGCGAAAATAAATTAGAGGTAGGATGAAAAAGGCAAAGTCAAGTGCTTTAGTCAAGAAAATACACATTGAGTGCCTTGAGAGAATCATTTGAGGAGTATGGCTAGGCTTTATTTGAAAAAATCTTTTCAAAAATCCAAGTTACATAGTAGAAGGAGGCAAGTAATCTGAAGTCAAGACTGTTCCATTCGTCAACCCGCCAAGGTAACATGATAGACACCTACATATTCATGGATACAGGTATGATATGTAATAATTTGCATGCTAGTGTTGTACCATGGGAAGTTATGATTATACTTAGTCTTTTGTTCTTTACTCAAGGATGATCAAAGGCTAAGTGTGGGGGAGCTTGTTGACGGTCCTTAAGTGCTAAATATGACCGTCATTTGCTTGTATAAAAACTACAAAATAAATAACCAACTAGTGGTAGGAGTTTATTACTAACAAATTCCACAAGTTTTGGTGATTATGTGTATGTAGGTGATTTACCACGGAGTATTAATAAAACATAAGTAATTAAGGGAGAAAACACACCTTCAGCCAATCAGGAGAGAGCACACGGATTGAAGGGCCCATTTTAGTACTACACCGAAGAAACACACAAAACGACCCCGACATCTGGGATGAGGACCCACCTGGCAGCCACCCTGAGGAAGCACAAGCCAAGAGGGCCCAGCCATAGGTCGGCCGACCCCCCTAGATTGGTCGACCCAGGCTTGCGCCCTTTTCTCTAGGGCATGGACGTGGAGGCTCCTGGTTGATCCCTGAAGGCGGTGGGCAGGGTCTTTCTTGGTGGTTACTCCCCTTTGCTGACTTATAGAGGTTATAAATAGGAGGGTGTGGCTTCACACTCACACACACAAGAAGAGAAACACTTGAGCTCCACTCAAAAAGGTGAAGCACTACCTCCTTAGTGCTTAGAGAATAGGGAGAGATTGAGGGGTAGTTCAAGGAAGTGCCGGCCTGTCGGCACTCTTCCCTAATCTTGTACCTTGACGGAGTCTTTGATGAGGACATCACTCCTATGGATACACACAACACTCCTCCAATTCTGGACTTGCAAGGTCCAATGACTAGAGCTCATGCACGACGACTAAATTTAGAGGTGAGCTCGTTCCTACGTTCTTTGCTATATGTTACTTTTGAGAATGGTTTGCTACCTAATGATTATTTTACGATTATAAACCATGGAGAGGACCAGGAGATGATGGGAGAAGGATTTGGGAACGTGGAGGACCAGCAAGGGCTTGGGAGCTAAAGTGGAGGCCCAATCAAAACCGACTTCGAGTCTGTTTCAGGGCCCAGGACCAGTCTGCAATAAAACGGTCGCCGAGGATGCATACGGACTCGGACTTGGACATTCTACATCAGCACGGAAAGATAAAGAGAAGACCTTTGCAATTCCGCCGGCCTCATATCAACATTCATTCGGAGCCATCGGGAATCGTCGAAACAAGAGAGGGTCCAGAATCTGCGTCGGTGCTGTGTCGCCTATTTTTGGCCTTTGGGCTTTGTATCTACTTGAGCCCAATTAGGGGCACATCTAGAGGGTCTTGCACGACCCTAGGGTCTTCATATACAGCCACCACCACACCATTATGGTTCGGATTTTTCTTAGATCAATTCTGTTCATAAACAATGTCGCCGTTCATCAGTTTCTGAGACCCCAACTTCGAGAGTTTAATCATACATCTGCAATTGTGTTGCATTCTTTGTTGTTCTTGCTTGTGTTCTTGATTCGCAGGTAGGGATTAGCCTTCTCGGCGAGGTCAATCATCCTTGGACTGTTGATAACCAGAGGAGACGTCATGCTGTGATTGCGGGGTTTAGAACGTGCTGTTCTGAAGCCGGATCGATTTGTGTGTCACCTTCGACCAAATCAACTTACCAAGAACCTTCGGAAGATCGGGAACCCATGTTCACATCAAGTGGTAATCAGAGCTTTAGGTGCACCGTCAGGTTCACACTACCCTTTAGTTTTGTTTTCGTGTTCTTTCTATCGTCCACAGAAAAGCCAAAATTTTTTGTTTCCCCCGCCCATAACCACGTGTTTAGCCTTTGCATATTTCAATTTCAGAGTCCGTAGTGTTGAGTTTGTGCCCGAGTTCTTGTTTAGTCGCTGGTTTAGTTTGTGTTTTTGTTGTCAGTAGTGTTTTCCCTTGCAACCCTAGCCTCCATCCCCTTCACCATCCTCGGTTTTATCGGCTTTGTGTGCTAGGGTTGATTGATCAACACGCCCACCCTAATCCCACCCTAAACCCACCCTCAACACCTCGGACCAATTCTCACAAATTCTACTTTCCGCTGCATCCACCCCGCCAAAGAAATCCCTACCCGACCCCAAACCTGACTCGGGTTTCACTCAAACCCTGGGTTTCTTCATAACCGATTCTGACACCCCATCGGTAAAACGGTCATAACTTTTTGCTCGGTTGTCCGTTTTGGCTGAAATTCTTACAGGAGATTCTTGACAAAAAGTTGTGGTGACCCACACTGGGCTATGCCCTGTGTGGTGATAGGTGTAGAGTGCCTAATCTTTCGGCGAGTGGAGATAACTTCGATTTGGTGGATGTAGACCCTCACGATCCAACTACGACGAGCAAGCCGAAGCGCCAATGCAATCGCTGAACCAACTTCCGGAGGATATTAACCTTGCGGTAAACAAGATCAACCTGATCACGAGGATCAATTATTACGCGCAATCGAAGAACGAGCAAGAATTAGAGGCAAGCAATCTGATATATTGCACGAAGGTGGAGTTCTGAATTCATGTCGAGAGACGGATGTATAGCTAAGCTAAACTTAAAACAAAACTCAAAGATTGCAAGGGGCGCAGCCCTTGACTAAATAGGGGGAGGACGAGGCATTTAGGGCCGGCTCAAGTGGAGAGGCGCACGGTGGAGAGGGAGTTGTGCGACTTGGGCCACGTGGGCCTTCAGGCGGCGTCATCCTGGGCCATCGTTCCTTAGCATCAAAACCGACTTCAATTCCTGGGCTCGAGCTCTAGTGAGTGGGCCCTTGTACGTCATCGTCTCGTTAGAAGATGGATCCGTAACTTGGTTTGGCATGCCGCCTTCCATCGTCATTATTCGTATGTTGTTGATGTCCTCATCATCCTCCCCTTCTTGAAGTGAACTCGTCCTCGACGGCAACTCATCATCCTCATCTAAGTATGGTTTCAAATCTGCAACATTAAAACTAGTGGAAACACCAAACTCCATGGGCAAGTCAAGAACATAAGCATTATCGTTAATCTTGGTTAGCACTTTAAAAGTATTAGCAGCATGAGGCATCAGTTTAGAATGACGCAAAGTAGGAAATCTATCTTTACGCAAGTGCAACCAAACCAAATCACCAGGTTCAAAAGAAATATGTTTTCTACCTTTACTACCAGCAACTTGATACTTTTTATTAGCAACGGCAATGTTGTGTTGTGTTTCTTCATGCAATTGTTTCATGTGATCAATATGAGCAAGAGCATCAAGATGTGGTTCATCTTCAGCATCAATAGCAAACAAATCAATAGGCGCCCTAGGAAAATAGCCATAAACAACCTCAAAAGGACACATCTTAGTGGCAGAATGTGTAGCATGATTATAAGCAAATTCAACATGAGGTAAACAATCTTCCCAACGTCTCAAGTTTTTATCTAGAACAGCTCTAAGCATAGCAGACAAAGTTCTATTTACTACCTCAGTTTGCCCATCAGTTTGAGGATGACAAGTAGTACTAAACAGCAGCTTAGTTCCTAATTTATTCCAAAGAGAACGCCAAAAATGACTAAGAAACTTAGCATCATGATCAGAGACAATTATTTTAGGAATTCCATGCAATCTAACAATCTCTCTAAAGAACAATTCAGCAACATTTGAGGCATCATCAGTTTTATGACAAGGTATAAAGTGAGCCATTTTAGAGAAACGATCAACAACCACAAAAATACTGTCCCTTCCCTTCTTAGTGCAAGGCAATCCCAAAACAAAATCCATCAAAATATCATGCCAAGGTGAAGAGGGAACAAGCAAGGGCATATACAAACCATGATTACCCAAACGAGATTTAGCTTTTTGACATGTAGTACAGCGTGCAACAAGGCGCTCAACATCACGACGCATCCGTGGCCAAAAGAAATGGTCGGCCAACACCTCATGTGTCTTGAAAATGCCGAAGTGACCCATAAGACCACCTCCATGCGCCTCCTGTAACAACAAAAGACGAACCGAGCTAGCTGGAATACACAGCTTGTTAGCACGAAACAGGAGCCCATCCTACATATGAAACTTGCCCCAAGGTTTTCCATCCTTACAATGCATCATAATATCATGAAAATCAGCATCATTCACATATTGATCTTTCAAAGCTTGCAAACCAAAGATTTTAAAGTCTAATTAGGACAGCATCATATAACGACGAGACAAAACATCGGCAATCACATTTTCCTTCCCGTTTTTATGTTTAATGATGTACGGAAAAGATTCAATAAATTCAACCCATTTAGCATGACGACGGTTCAGATTAGTTTGGGTTCTAATATGTTTCAAAGCCTCATGATCAGAATGAGTAATAAATTAGCGAGGCCATAAATAATGCTGCCATGTTTGCAAAGTTCTTACTAAAGCATAAAGTTCTTTATCATAAGTGGAATATTTAAGAGTAGCACCACTTAACTTCTCACTAAGATAAGCAATGGGTTTATGATCTTGCAACAAAACAGCACCCAAACCAATTCCACTAGCATCACATTCCAATTCAAACACTTTATTAAAATTAGGCAATTGTAAGAGAGGAGCATGAGTTAACCATTCCTTTAAAGTGTTGAATGCGTCGTCTTGTGGTGCGCCCCACTCAAATGGCGCACCCTTCTTGGTCAGCTCATGTAATGGTGCAGCAACAGAACTGAAATCCCGCACAAAACGACGATGGAAGCCTGCAAGACCAAGAAAACTACGAACCTGTGTGACCGTCGTCGGTTGGGGCCAACTCTGAATGGCGTCCACCTTGCTGCTATCCACCTCAATGCCTTGTGGAGTAACAACATATCCAAGAAACGAAACACGTTGTGTGCAAAAAGTGCATTTTTCCAAGTTCCCAAACAAGTGAGCAGCATGCAAAGCATCAAAAACAGCACGCAAATGATCTAAATATTCATTCATGGATTTGCTGTATATAAGGATATCATCAAAATAGACAACAACAAATATTCCAATGAAAGCCCGAAGAACTTCATTCATTAAGCTCATAAAAGTGCTAGGAGCATTAGACAATCCAAACGGCATAACCAACCATTCATACAAGCCAAATTTCGTTTTAAAAGCCGTTTTCCATTCATCTCCTAATTTCATTCTTATCTGATGGTAACCACTACGCAAATCAACCTTAGAGAAAATTGTGGCACCACTAAGTTTATCAAGCATATCATCAAGGCGTGGTATAGGATATCGATAACGAATTGTAATATTGTTAATTGCACGACAATCTACACACATACGCCAAGAACCATCTTTCTTAGGAACAAGCAAAACAGGAACCGAACAAGGGCTGAGAGACTCACGAATGTAACCTTTATCAAGCAATGCCTGCACTTGACGCAAAATTTCTTTCGTCTCCTTAGGATTTGTGCGGTACGGGGCGCGATTAGGAAGCTATGCGCCTGGAATTAAATCAATCTGATGTTCTATGCCACGAATAGGAGGAAGACCCGGTGGCAATTCAGCGGGAAAAACATCTTTATAGTCCTGCAAAAGGTTAGCAACAGCAGGAGGAATATGCAACATAGGCGCCTCATCTAGTGAAACAAGCATACGAGAGCAAACTAGCGCATAGCAAAGCAGATTAGCATCATGTAATTCATCAAAATCAGCATGTGTAGCAAGCAAGATAGGGTTATTCAATTTGATCTCATGTTGAACAGGTGCAACAGGAGGCGATGTAACCAATTTTGTAGCTTTTGTCGCTCGAGCAATATCATCTTTAAGAACTTGTTCAGGTGTCATAGGATGAATAACAATTTTCTGACCCTTAAACATGAAGGAATAATAATTGGAGCAACCATGATGAACACTATCAACATCATATTGCCAAGGACGACCAAGCAACAAAGAGCATGCTTCCATTGGAACAATATCACAATCTACAAAATCAGAATAGGCGCCAAGAGAGAAAGGAACACGTACCGAGCGCGTTACCTTTATTTTGTTGCCATCATTAAGCCATTGAACGTGATAAGGATGTGGATGCTTCCTTGATGGCAATGACAACTGCTCCACCAAGGTCGTACTAGCCAAATTGTTGCAACTGCCACTATCGATGATTATACGGACCGCCCATTCTTGCACAACGCCTTTGATATGAAAAATGTTGTGGCGCTGATGCTTTTTATCCTGAACAACCTATGTACTAAGAACACGCTGCACAACAAGGGTTGCATACCTATCGGTGGCACTAGAGTCGACATGAAGCTCCGTATTATCTGCATGATTAGTGGCAAGCATAGTCTGCTAAATATCCTCAGAATCACTAGCAAAAGAATACTCATCGTCGTCACGAATCAACATAGTTCCTTTATTTGGACAATCGCGTATCACATGACCAAATCCTCGACAACGGTGACACTGAATATCACGAGCTCGTCCAGACGACGAGGAGGATGGCACGATCGAGGCAGATTTGGCCGTGGATGGAGCACTCGACTTGGACGTGGTCGAGGAGTGGTCGCGTGACGTGGAAGGAGGTGTCGACCGTGGAGCTGAAGGCGTCTTGGACCCTACAAAAATGTTAGGTCTTGACGAAGATTGTCGATCCTGCACTTCACGTTCAGCTTTACAAGCATATTCAAATAAGGTGGTCATATCATCATAATGCTTATAATCAAGAATGTTCTGAATTTCACGATTTAACCCACCTCTAAAGCGAGCCATAGCAGCATCATCCAGTTCAACTAAACCACAGCGAATCATACCCTTTTGCAAAGCTTGATAATAATCCTCTACGAAAAGTGAACCTTGTTGAAAACGCTGCATTTGATTAAGCAAATCTCTAGCATAATATGACGGTATAAAACGATGACGCATAGCAGCTTTTATTGCCGTCCAGGTGGCTGGAATATTATCAGGATATCTTTGTCTATACTCACGCCACCAAAGTAAAGCAAAATCAGTAAATTCACTAATAGCAGCCTTAACTTGTAAATTAGCAGGAATATCATGACATGCAAATTTTTGTTCAACCTCTAATTCACAATCAAGATAAGCACCCGGATCATATTTGCCATTAAAAGTGGGAATACGAAATTTTATTTTAGCAAAAGAATCATTAATAGGAACACGTACCCTACGAGCACGACCACGGCGATTGTCGTCGTCCTGCCCGGTGTCAGCGCCATAGTCTCATGCATTTTGCAACTCCGTGAGCTGCGTCGTCATGGTCCCAAGCTGCGTCGACATGGCCTCAAGACGAGTCATGGTCGTCACGAGCGTGGTGCGGGCAGCCGTATCAGCGAGGTCCAGTTGATCAAAACGCTCATTCGACGAAGTGACCGTAGAGTCAAGTCTCTCGTGCATCGTCTTCATGTCATTTTGTAGACCATCAACCTGTGCCTGGACATCCTGGAGGGTGAGCTCCTCCGACTTCGAGCTGTTTTCTGCCATAGAAACACAAGCAATACAAAAAGCGGGATCCTACAACGAGAGGTGAGTGGTGGATGAAAAGCTCAATCAAAAAGCTGTTATCAAATTCTTACCCGTCCTTCCCAAGCACGCAAGCATGAACTGCAACCACAGGTAAAACCGGTGGAAGATTGGAGGAGCGATTGCATGGTGAAACAAAAACCTGCTCGTAGTAGAAAATTTGTGGGGCTGGGAGGCTGCACTCAATCCAAGGGTTGGCACAATTCAAACAATAACTGCAAAGCTGAATAATGGTGCTAAACGCGAAAAGATTGTTGCCGGTACAAGTGCAAGAGGAAGGAAGAAGGATCAAAACAAAGTGCAGCAAGAATGCGTCGCTTGTGTTGCTCGACCGCTCTTTTTTTCTCTTTTTTTTTTCTTTTTTTCTTTTTTTTTCTTTTTTTTGATACGTTTTTCTGAAAATATAAACAATGATACCTCAAATGAGCAATTAAGCACAAGCGCTTTTTTTTTGTAGTTTTCGGTTTATGTGGACTTGGATAAACTCACTGAGAAACACTGGAATCTGATACCACTTGATAGGTGTAGAGTGCCCGATCTTTCGACGAGTGGAGATAACTTCGACTTAGTGGATGTCGACCCTCACGATCCAACTATGACGAGCAAGCCGAAGCGTCAATGCAATCGCTGAACCAACTTCCAGAGGATGTTAACCTTGCGGTAAACAAGATCAACCTGATCACGAGGATCAATTCTTACGCGCAATCGAAGAACGAGCAAGAATTAGAGGCGAGCAATCTGATGTATTGCACGAAGGTGGAGTTCTGAATTCACGTCGAGAGACGGATGTATAGCTAAGCTAAACTTAAAACAAAACTCAAAGATTGCAAGGGGCGCAGCCCGTGACTAAATAGGGGGAGGACGAGGCATCTAGGGCCGGCTGAAGTGGAGAGGCGCGCGGTGGAGAGGAAGTCACGCGACTTGGGCCACGTGGGCCTTCGGACGGTGTCATCCTGGGCCGTCGTTCCTTAGCATCAAAACCGTCTTCAATTCTCGGGCTCGAGCTCTAGTGATTGGGCCCTTGTACGTCGTCATCTCGTTAGAAGATGGATCCGTAACTCGAGGAGGCGCGACGATGAGAGGTGGAGGCGTGACAACTTGGTTTGGCGCGCCATCTTCCGTCGTCATTATTCGTATGTCGTTGATGTCCTTATCAACTTGTTCTAGATTTTCTTCGTCATCAAGAACCGCCGAGCACGTGTCATCATTAATGGAGGAAGCTGCAACAATTTGGTGAGTTCTGATGTGGTTAAGAAGCTTGATTTGACTACACGTCCACATCCACATCCATACTACATTCAGTGGTTAAATGACTCTGGAAAAGCTAAGGTAATACAAACTTGTAGAGTTCCTTTTTCCATTGGTTCCTATATGGATTGTGTTGATTGTGATGTTGTACCCATGCAAGCTTGTTCACTTTTATTGGGTAGACCTTGGGAATTTGATAATGATGTTGTACACCATAGTAAAAGTAATAAGTACACTTTTATGCATAAAGAAACTAAAATTACTTTGTTACCAATGACCCCTGCTGAAATTGTACAAGCTGATTTAGAACGAGCTGCTAGTTTGAAAAATAAAGGCCCTGAAATTCAGCAACCTGTTAATTCTGATTCTACACCAAGTAATGTTAATGATTCTTCAAGTTCTAAGGGTGCTGAATTAAATTACAAGGTCGTTCATGTCTTGCCACAAAATCTAAGCTTGCTGAAATTTCTACTGATGATATTTGCTATGCTTTGATATGCAAACAAGCCTTGTTTTCGCTTGGTGATATTGCTTCTAGTGCTTCGCCTCCTACTGTCACTAACCTTTTGCAGGAGTATGAGGATGTTTTCACAGCTGAGATACCCCCGAGATTGCCACCTTTGAGAGGGATTAAGCATCAAATTGATTTAATTCCTGGTGCTACTTTGCCAAACCATGCTGCTTATAGGACCAACCCTGAGGAGACTAAGGAGATAAAACGACAAGTCCAAGACCTTTTGGGTCGTGGGTATGTTCGTCAATCACTTAGTCCTTGTGCTGTTCCTGTATTTTTGGTTCCTAAGAAAGATGGTTCTTGGCGTATGTGTGTAGATTGTAGAGCCATTAATAACATTACTATTAGGTATCGTCACCCTATTCCTAGGCTAGATGACATGCTTGATGAGTTATGTGGTGTTATAATTTTTACTAAAATTGATTTTCATAGTGGCTACCATCAAATTAGAATGAAACTTGGAGATGAATGGAAAACAGTTTTCAAAACCAAATTTGGGTTGTATGAGTGGTTAGTAATGCCTTTTGGTTTAACTAATGCACCCAGTACTTTCATGCGTTTGATGAATGAGGTTTTAAGACCTTTTATTGCCAAATTTTGGTTGTTTATTTTGATGATATCTTGATTTATAGCAAATCCATGGATGATCATATGATTCATTTGCGTGCTGTTTTTGATGCTTTGCGAGTTGCATGTTTATTTGGCAACCTTGAGAAGTGCACCTTTTGCATGGATCGAGTCTCTTTTCTTGGCTATGTTGTTACTGCACAGGGAATTGAGGTGGATGAGGCGAAGATTGAAGCCATAAAGAGCTGTTCTGTACTAAAAACTATCACACAGGTGAGGTGTTTTCTTGGTCGTGTAGGTTTCTACCGCCGCTTTGTCAAAGATTTCAGCACCATTGCTGCACCATTGCATGAGTTGACAAAGAAGGGCGTTGACTTCCATTGGGGTAAGGTACATCATGAGTCTTTTGATGCTTTGAAGGACAAACTTACCCATGCACCATTGCTGCAATTGCCCAATTTTGATAAGACTTTTGAGCTTGAATGTGATGCTAGTGGTATAGGCATTGGTGGTGTTTTCATGCAAGATGGTAAATCTGTTGCATACTTTAGTGACAAAATTACTGTTCCTGTTATGAATTATTCCACGTATGATAATGAACTATATGCACTTGTACGTTCTTTAGAGACGTGGCGTCATTATTTGTTGCCTAAAGAATTTGTTATTCATTCTGATCATGAATCACTTAAGTATATTCGTTCTCAATGCAATTTGAACCGTAGACATGCTAAATGGGTTGAGCTTATTGAGTCTTTTCCTTATATTATTAAACATAAGAAAGGGAAGGATAATGTGATTGCTGATGCTTTATCTAGGCAATATAATTTGTTGTCTCAACTTGATTATAGAATTTTTGGACTTGAGGCAATTAAAGAACAATATGTTGCTGTTGTTGATTTTAAAGATGTATTGCTGCACTGTAAAGAAGGTCGTGCGTGGAACAAATTTGTGTTGAATGATGATTTCTTGTTTAGAGCTAACCGCCTATGCATTCCAGTTGGTTCCGTTCGTCTTTTGTTGTTGCAGGAGGCGCATGGAGGGGGATTGATGGGTCATTTTGGTGCTAAGAAGATGGAGGATATTTTGGCCACACACTTCTTTTGGCCAAGGATGAGGAAAAATGTTGAGCGTTTTGTTCCTCGCTGCACTACATGTCAAAAAGCTAAGTCTCGATTGAATCCACATGGTTTATACATGCCACTTCCTGTTCCTTCTATTCCTGGGGCGGATATTTCTATGGACTTTGTTTTAGGACTGCCTAGGACTAAGAAGGGAGGGGGGGGGGGTGATAGCATTTTTGTTGTTGTGGATCATTTTTCTAAGATGGCACACTTTATACCATGTCATAAAACTGATGATGCTAGTTATATTGCTGACCTCTTTTTCAAAGAAATTGTACGTTTGCATGGTATGCCTTCTATTATTGTTTCAGATCGTGATGCAAAATTCTTGAGTCATTTTTGGCGCACGCTTTGGAATAAGTTGGGTACAAAGTTGCTATTTTCTACAACTTGTCATCAACAAACTGATGGACAAACTGAGGTTGTGAACCGCACTTTGGGCACTATGTTGAGAGCTATTTTAAAGAAAAATTTAAAGCAATGGGAAGAATGCTTGCCTCATGTTGAGTTTGCTTATAATCGGGCAACACTACCAAGGTAAGTCCCTTCAAGGTAGTGTATGGTTTTGATCCCCGTACTCCACTTGATATACTTCCTCTACCTATTAATGAGAGAGTTCATGTTGATACTAAGGAGCGTGCTGAATTTATTTTGCAAATGCATGAGACCACTAGACTTAGCATTGAAAAGATGAATGAAAAGTATAAAATTGTTGGTAGTAAAGGTAGAAAGGAAGTAAAGCTTGATGTAGGAGATTTAGTGTGGTTACACTTGAGGAAGGATAGATTTCCAGAATTGAGAAAGTCTAAACTAATGCCTAGAGCTGATGGTCCATTCAAAATAATGGACAAGATTAATGATAATGCATACAAACTTGAGTTGCCTCCCGAGTTCGGCGTTGAGCTTGAGTCGAGGACGACTCCACTTCAAGAGGGGGAGGATGATGAGGATATCACTCCTATGGATACATACAACACTCCTCCAATTCTGGACTTGTAAGGTCCTATGACTAGAGGTCGTGCACGACGACTAAATTTAGAGGTGAGCTCGTTCCTATGTTCTTCGCTATATGTTACTTTTGAGAATGCTTTGCTACCCAATGATTATTTTATGATTAGAAACCATGGAGAGGACTAGAAGATGATGGGAGAAGGAGTTGGAAACATGGAGGACCAGCAAGGGATTGGAAGCCAAAGTGGAGGCCCAATCAAAACCGACTTCGAGTCTGTTTTGGGGCCCAGGACCAGTCTGCAATAAAACGGTTGCCCAGGACCATTTCTCCACTTCTTTTATATCAAATTGCTATGTGCACATAAATCTCCAAGGACAAGTGGAATCTTATTATTCCTAACTAACATGCAGGTATGAAATGCTAAGTCTTCCTTCTTTTATAGCTATATTGATGGTTGAAATTGGTAATTAACGACCGTCAACAAACCCACTAAGCTGAACCTTTGCTCATCCCGAGTGAAGGCAAAACTCAGGTTTGTGTTGATTAGGATTTGCTACAATGTCTTATTCTTAACATATACCAAAGTGCACACCTAAGACACTGTACAAAGGATTGAATAAGTTGGCACGAGTACTTCACCTTCTATTACCTATGGGGCGTTTTAGCTTCTCCAAATCTTGGGCGGTTAGAAGACAGAACAGTTTGTAGGACTACCATTACACCTAGTCTCTTTGATCGACTTTAGCCCAAAGGTTATTAATTTTTGTGATAAACCCAAGTTCCTTGAATGATTCACTCAGATTGCTCAAAGTGTATATATTCCTCACCAAGGTATATGGTGCCTCAAAAAACCTACCTCTAAAGGCTGATATATGGAGCTCAGGTAAGGATAAATGTGGCATACCAGTATTTCATATGTCGTCGAGTCAAAAGAGTGGATCCATGGAAAAAGCATTTCCTACAAGCATGATCAAGATGTGCATGTGTGGTGGATTTGATGGAGTGGAATGGAGACTCTTGTTATTTGTCTCTCCCTCTATTTGGTAGTATTGGCTATCTTTTTCGTTCTTTCTTTTTCCCTCAAGTTTTTTTTCGACAACCATTACCTTGATTGCCTTGGGGAGAGATCAATCATGAAGGTAGAGTCTTTATTTTATAGATGGATGGTGTGACCTGGATGATTTCTAATTTCAATTGTGGAAACTTAGCGTATGTGCGCGGACTTGATCATGAATGCAAAAAATATTTTTCACTATGGTCACACATTGTAAAACAACATATGGCTTTAGTGTGAATTTACATCATTGAGGAAATTGTTATTTTCATCAAATTAATTCTCCGAGTGTCAAGTTTCACAAATTGTGCAAGATCATAGTTGCTCCAACTAACCATATCATATCTCCCAACAACCTAGAAGGATAATGCTTATGCTACCCACTATTGTGTTTGAGGTGAAATTTAATCATCCCAACAATCCAAAACTAGATAGACTACTAGGTTGTAAACGGGGCATATGAAAGCAATAAAAGACAGAGCAACTATTCATCATCTCAACGTAGGAAACCTTATGCACTCATACCTGTTGACTTTTGCTAAGCCATATTAATAAATCATTCCCGGCACGGGGCCAGAAATGGTTCACTAATATGTCCCAGAGTCAAGTAGGTAAAATCCGCAAGCGCACGGAGAATACCGCTGTAGCATTTCACCCGGAAGTATTCAGGGTATCGTATTTGTTTATTCCAAAGGAAGGGTATGATCAAGAAGCATTACTAACATATAAGATCATGTTAACAATTAGTAAGGATATCTAACCAAGACAGGCGGGTACATGATAATAACTGGGTAGTGTGACACACACAGAAGATTCCTACTAAATAAATAAAGTCTAGTGGAGGAAAGACTAGGCTAAGCTACTCCTACTATACATTCCTATACAGTTGCATAGCCTAAGTAGAATACATACAGACCCATACTCAGGTTCAGCAGTCAATAGTATAGCACTTCAGGCACGGACTTACCCCTGCATCCACAGGCGACTTCCGCCAAGAGCCTACGCACTAGCCTAGCGGGGAGGATTTCAAAGGACGGACAGGGCTGTCCCCACCTGCCGCCTACCTCAACGAACCAGTAGACTAACGAATAATTGATGCAAATCAGTCACCCAAGTACCATACTTGCATGACCAAAGAGCACTCTGCCCCTCCGCGATTACTATTAACGAGGCAGAGCTACCGTACGAATACGATCACCAAACCCATGCTATACTTTATCAGCTAAAACTAAGCATAGAGACTATAACATATAAACTAGACTATAGTGACGGTATATAACTAGCATGACAATAGTAGTATAATAAATATAAACTACTATCACACAAGTAGACTATACTATCACAAATATGGATCACAATATCAAACAAGAAACTCATGACCCAAGCACAACTATATAGAAAAGATATATATATTGATAAGAGCAAAGTCTTACAAAAGGGAAAAGATACAAGAGCCATACCAATTCCAAGTGAAGACTTGGGACTAGAGAGCTCTAGACTCAGCCTAACTCCACTAAAACTCCAAGAACTACTACTAGCAAGAGAGAAATGCTTCTTGTGGTGTGTGTTGAGTGTGAAGGCACACCCTCCTATTTATAGCCTCAATAGGTCGGCAAGGGAGAGTAACCGCCACGGAAGGCATCTCAAACCGTCATCAGGAGTCACGGAGGAGCCAACACGTGGAAGCCCAGGCGGAGAGGGCGCCCGACTGGGTCGGCCGACCTGACCAGGTCGGCCGACCTGACCAGGTCGGCCGACCTGGGGGTGGCCCCTCCTGGCCTGTGCTTTCTCCAGGTGGCTGTCCTGTGGGCCCTGACGTCGGTTTGCGCGGTATTACAGGGAGTTACGTCGGTTAAGTGCTGCAAATGGGCCCTTCAATCCGTGTGACGTCTATGTGGCGCTCTCTGATTGGTCGAAAGTGTGTTTTCTTGCCTTTTGAGGTGTTTCCTTCACATTTCCTCCTGCATGCACAAAGTTCTCCAAGTACAAGTGGAACTATATTATTGTGATAAAGCATGCGTGTATGAAATGCCAAATTCTCCTTTATTTGAGTATAGTTGACGGTTGAAAATGGTACTTAACAGCCGTCAACAATACCACGCATGAATTTATTTATTATTATTATTATTTAGTTTTTCTATTTTATTTTTCATGTAAAAGGGAAACAAATCTTTTTTTTGTATTTAGCTTATCATGCATGTGGTGATTGAAAAGGGAAATGTTACAAGTTACCTTCACATTAGGGGGAGGAATTCCCCGCAAGCGGGCTTGTGCTTACTCGAACGGTAGCGGCACCTAACCGAAGTAGCCTTGAGAGTGAAAATAAGAGCTCATTTGGGTGTTACCCCAAGAGACATTATCCTCAATTCTTGAGAGCTGCTGTTGGACATTATCACTCCCCTCATTCTCCTACTAGATTTGAGTGTGGATGGTATGGTCCAATTGGTCGATCTAGAGGGACATGTTGTCAATTCTGTGCCCCTCCTTGAACCGTTGTGAGAATGATGTGTGCTGAACGGTGTTGGTAAACCACTCGAACTTGAGCTACCAGAGGCTCCCCTGGGCCATTCACTAGTGTCCCAGGATGCACCGCCACTTCTGTGAGGAATGGCGTGATCCCAAGAACCCGTGCATAGCTCCTCCCTTGGGAGGGATGCCTCGGTGTTCCTCTGTGATTTGTTTCTGGTCATAGGACAGAAAACACTATTCCTGTGAGCTGCAAAGCATTTCTCTAGAGGAATAGTTAGTTTATAACAGTTATACAAATGAAAATCCGGGTTAGGTAACTGGATTTCATTTGCATAACCGGGAAAGAAATAAACCATAAAGCCATTGGGTCCTTGTTTCAGATAATGTCTTGATCTGAAAATTTGCTCGCCTAGGATAGCTCGCTCAAAATTTAAATCTCCAATATGAGCATTTCCAAGTAAACCAAGATTATGCACAACGCGATAGATCAAATTCAAAATCTCCTACTTGTTTGATAACTTCGACCCATTGCTTAACCATGGCTATGACAGGGGATACTTTGGTTTTATTAACCACGCTGTAGAGAAGAAACATTTCATCACCACGCACGGTTCTAACATCTTTTCTAGGGAACAAAGTCATCGCTAGCCATTTATGCATAAAACGCAAGGTAGGATTATGGATATCCATATTCCTAGGTGATAAGGCAAGGAAATGCTCTATTATTTCCTCCCAAAAGCTGCTTTTGTTAAAACCAAAATTTAAGGAATGAAAATCCAAAATAGCAATAGGAGAAAAACCTAGCAAATCACTGAATTGCCTCCAAGTGAGTGAGATTTCCATTCCATTGCATCTGAATGAAATCCTATCACTGTCCCACTTAAGAGTTGATAAGAACTGAATGGTAAGCAAGCGAGAGCAAGGCTCATCTATCGTAACAAAACCATCCCATCCCATAGCCTGAAAGATAGAAGCAAATTCAGTATCCATACCTATCTTGGATAGAAAGTCTGGATCATACGTTCGCATAAGGAATGTAAGATCGGCAGGTGATAATCCAAAAGATGTCACAACCAAGTTGAGGACATTGTCAGTGTTGAGTCGGAGTTGAACATTGCTGAAATTCAGCATTGTTCCCAGCTCCACTTCTGTTGGTTCCTCAACCGATGCGTCTTCTTCTGGCTCTTCCTCAAGACGTTGATGACGGGAGTGTGTGTTGTACACCATTGAAGGCGTAGAACTTGCATTGCTTGGGCTCCCCATCACCTTATTCATTATTTTTCTTGAATCTCGCATCATCTTATTCATTGCTGCACACTTGAGCAAACCAACACAAGAGCAACTCGAACGAGGGTTAAGGTTAATGAAGCACCAATCGAAAACTCCGTTGGATACTCTTGCAAATGTGAAACTACTTGTAAATGTAAATGAGAATCAATGCAAATATTTTTGGTGCAATTTCAGAGTGTTGAACAATGCAAGAGCATGGGGAAAAATGGAAGCAACTGGCTAGAGAAATGTGGAGAGGTGAAAAATGTGAATGGAGTGAAGATCCCTCTCCCGCCCGTTGCCTTAAAGAGTAGAGTAGAGCAATGGTCATATTAAGGCATGGTCATTGCCTACTAGCTGTTGGGGCAAGTGGGGCTGGAGAGCCGTTGCTCTCTGGTCGGCCAACGAAAAGGTTTGGTCACCCGACTAGGGGCTAGCCCCTTTGGTCCTCTGCTCTGCCTGGTGGGATCAACTGGTGGTGGCCCACAAGAAAGAACATATTTTTCAAAGAAAAACAATTCCAATCTTTCTCCAAATCCAAAATCTCAAAAAGATAAACTCTAAAATATTCCTTTGTTTAAATTGGGTTGGAATAAATTCCAACATGTAGTGGAAAATCCAAATTTGCAAATTGACATCAAAAAGTTTTGAAAAGGGAAATATGGACAAATGGCATTTAACCTGCCTGCGGGGGTTCACCAATTTTGAGTCCAGCGGACAGGATTTTCTCTCCTTCATCGTTTAGCTTGCTGTCGGCGCATCCTTGTATGTAGATGAGGACGTGGATGTCTTCTTTGGCTGCCACACCTTTTTGACCTTCTTGGGCGGTGTGGATAAAGGATTCTTCTATACCGGCTACTTCTTTGCCTAGAGTCTAGGCGTGCCTATTGCCTTCTTCTTCGGGGCGACAAGAGTGGGGTTCCTGTCAAGACTTGATCTCGGCAATATATTTATAGGGCTACGCTGAGACTAAGAACTATGATGGTTGTGAAAGACGTCGAGGTGCGGGATCGCCATGAACTTCAACATCGTCGGTCTGTCGAGGATAGCATGGTATGCTGACTCAAAGTCGGCCACCTAGAAGAGAATGCGCTCGGTTCTAAAGTTCTCACAGGTTCTAAAGGTGACAAGCAGAACGATCTGTCCAATGGGAACTGAGGTCTTGCCGGGCACGATCCCGTGGTAGGGTGAGGAACTCGGCTGGAGGTCATTGACCGACAAGCCTAGCTCCGTGAGGGTCTTGGTGAAGATGAAGTCCAGACTGCTTCCTTTGTCGATGAGTACTTTGTTGAACTTTACGTCCTTTATCATGGTTGAGAGTACCAGCGGGTAGCGACCTGCCTTGGCCAGGTGCCTGGGGTGATCCGACCAATCAAATGTGATCGGTATTTCAGACCACCTCATGTAACTGGGTGTATCAAGCTCTACGGAGTTGATGTCATGTAATTTTAGCTTCTGCTTGCATTTGGACATGTAGGCATTCGGGCCTTTGAAGATGAAGTTGACTTCCTTCCGGGGCTCCTGGAACTCTCCTTCTTCGTCCTTGTTGTCACCGTCTTTAGCCTTGTCTTTGCCATTACGTCTTGGCGGATCCTTGGCCACCTTGAGTGTGGTAGTCGTGAAGCCCTTCAGTTGGTAACAGTCCTTTGTTTTGTGGTTCCCCTTTGGGTGCCGTAGGCACGGGCCACTTAGCAAGTCGTCCATGGTCTGCTGGTTCGTCCGAGGGTTCTTCTGAGATCGGTCTACCATAGCAACCATGTTGTCAGACTTCCTTTTCTTGTCCTTCTTGGAGGACTCTGGCTTGTCCGAGCGCTTCTCCTTGCCTTTGCCGCGGATATCATCCAGTGCCGACTCGCTGTCACACCCAGTTTTAAAGAAAAAACCAAATGCTTAGTATATGTGTGCCCAGAACAAGTTTCACACATATCAATAGTAATAGTGAATAACAGTATAACCATTATTACACAAGTAATTGTCTTTAAAGACTAAAACCGATTTTCTCGAGAAATAACACCACAGGCAATCGACCGGGGGCACGCACGCCTAGTAGTAGTCTTCCTCAATGTAGTCCATCTGTCCATCTTCTGAGCAGCAGTTTATAGTACAACAACAAAGGAAAATAGCAAGGGTGAGCACATGCCGTACTCAGCAAGTGGGGAAAAATATGACATGCAAGCTTAATAGAAGAAAGGCTAACACAATGGACCATTTGCATAAATGAGCACTACACCTAAGGCAATTTGAAAAGCAATCCTATTTACTAGGTGATAAATTCTCCCAAGTTATCATCAAACCAACACTACAGGTTACACCGCGTGTAGCCAACCATGAGTTAAACCGTCCATAAGAAACCACACTATGGGTTACACCGCCTGTAGCCAAATATGAGTGAAACTGCCCATAAAAAACCACACTACAGGTTACATCGCCTGTAGCAAACAAAGTGTTACACCACACAAACAAAACTTGGCTACCCACCAAGTCCACCCATCATCAACAACCTAATCGTAAGAGGATCCAGGCCGCTCATGACTGTGAGAATGGCTGTAATAACAGTTTGACACTCTGCATAGGTTGCACAACTTTACGCACAGGTTGGTGATTCCGTCACCCGTCAGTGACTAAAGTCTCCATGTTGCCCAAATCACACTGCCGTAGGTGTGAGGCCAAGAGATCACCACAAGGCCTTTCAAAGAGCTTCCTAGCTTGCAAACAATCCACGCTAAGGTTTCACTACTGCGAAATTAAACCGTTCCTATAGAAGCCCCTTCTAGCATCGTGGCTAGGAGTGAACCGTCCATCGCCTGAGTTCGAGAGTAAACTGTCCCGTCCTCATTGCTCGACTGCCCGCAAAACTGGGAAGACATCTTGATACTCAACCAAGCCTACCCACATCAGCCCTGTGCTTTGCGCTGTTTTCCTGGGTGGCCGCTCCACGAAAATAACTCTTGTGATCCCAAGCAGGTACCACCACAATCCCATAGTACTGTACCGAGTACACGTGCATACCCACAACATCATCATCATCATCCTGCTTGGATCACGTAGATTCCATGTTGCTAAAAAGGATTACCCATCCCTCATGATTATGTTCCACTGAACCATTAGTCAAGATTATAATTAGACACTTCTAATTCCCGACATAGCAACTAAGCATAACATACCCATACTAATACACTACACCATAACCCAAGCGACAAGGAATAATATGGAACAGGATAATGACACATGGGATTCAATATTAACAAGCATGCATAGAGATAGAAAGGAATATAAAACATAGGTTCAAAATGCGACGACGGGCGAAGCGCGAGCGACGGCGGGGGTGGCCGAAGGGGGCGCGGAGGGGTGGGTCCTGTCCTTTTATAGGGGCACGGGCCCTAAAATTGCGTGGTGCGCATGTCGAGGTGACGGCGGTGGCGCGAGCGCGGCTAGGCTTCGTAGAGGGAGGCGCGCGGGGCGGGTGGGCCGAGCGCGCGCTGGGCCAGGCCGAAGCAGGCCGGGGAAAGAGAGGGAAGGGGAGGAAAGGACAGTGGGTGACGTAGGGGAGATTTGGCCCGGGCCCCGGGGGGGGGGGGGGAGAGAAAAGAGGGAGGAAGAAAGCTGGGCCGTGGGGAGGGGCTTTCGCCCCAATGGCCAGGGAAGGGGGTTTTTCTCTTTTCTTTTTCTCTGTTTTTCCTTTTTATTCTCTCTCCTAATTTCTAACTAAAGCAAAAAACGATTCCTAAGCGTGTTTCCAAATAATTTTTTGCACACAAAAACATCGTAAATGAAACTACCCAAAATGTAATGCAACAATCAAAGTTTTAAAATAATCTATATTTGATTACTTTCTTTAGAAAATAATTCTTTTTCTTAGTAAAATATTAATAACCTAATTTATTCTAGAAAGTTTTAAATTATTCCTAAATTTGAAAATCAGGGTGTTACAAATCTACCACCCTTAAAAGGAATCTTGTCCCGAGATTTGGACAAGATCAGAAAGAAAGAAGGAAACTAGGCTCTCACTTCGTTGGGTGCATCCTTGTCCAACCTTTCCTTGTGGTGTGGAAATGCTTTTGCCACATATTCCACCTCTGCTCCATTTGGATGTGTCAACTTGACCGCCTTTCTAGCATAATCTATTATCCCCTTATGCTTGGTTAACCAATCCATTCCAAGTATCACATCTATTCCCTTGGAATCCAAAACAATGAAACTCGTAGAAAAGTCTACCGCCCTTATGCTAACACTTAATTTATGACATCCATGCTCTGCTTTCAATTCCCCTCCAGGTGAACTAACTATCATCTTATTCCTGAGCAAGGTGATGGGAATGTTGTGCTTGGCCACATACTTGGGATGATGATGAGGACATCAACGACATACGAATAATGACGACGGAAGGTGGCGCACCAAACCAAGCTGTCACGCCTCCACCTCTTGTCGTCGCGCCTCCTCAAGTTACGGATCCATCTTCTAACGAGACGACGATGTACAAGGGCCCAATCACTAGAGCTCGAGCCCAGGAATTGAAGACGGTTTTGATGCTAAGGAACGACGGCCCAGGATGATGTCGCCCGAAGGCCCATGTGGCCCAAGTCGCACGACTCCCTCTCCACCGCGCGCCTCTCCACTTCAGCCGGCCCTAGATGCCTCGTCCTCCCCCTATATAGTCAAGGGCTGCGCCCCTTGTAATCTTTGAGTTTTGTTTTAAGTTTAGCTTAGCTATACATCCGTCTCTCGACGTGAATTCAGAACTCCACCTTTGTGCAATAGATCAGATTTCTCGCCTCTAATTCTTGCTCGTTCTTCGATTGCGCGTAAGAATTGATCCTCGTGATCAGGTTGATCTTGTTTACCGCAAGGTTAATATCCTTCGGAAGTTGGTTCAGTGATTGCATTGGCGCTTCGGCTTGCTCGTCGTAGTCGGATCGTGAGGGTCAACATCCACTAAATCGAAGTTATCTCCACTCGCCGAAAGATCGGGCACTCTACACCTATCAAGTGGTATCAGACTCCAGTGTTTCTCGGTGAGTTTTATCCAAGTCCACATAAACCAAAATCTACAAAAAAAAAAGTTTACCCAGTACGGTTTTGAGCCTCGCACTTTCGTTCAATAATTTGCGTTGTTGAGTTTTTGTGCTTTCACTTTTGATCGTTGCTGGTACATTGTGTTTCATCGTTTTCTTCCTATCATCGTCGTATCCTTCCGCCGTGCCGCGTGTTTTCACCACCACAGTTGCTTTCCGCCGCATCTGTTTACCCTGTCTCGCTTGCCAAATTTTTCCGCTGCACCGTGAGTCCTTGTCAATCACTGCCTCGACGATTGAGTCCTACACGGTTACGTCGTGACCCACTCGCCTCGCTGATCGAGTCCTACTCGGTTACGTCGTGACCCGCTCGCCTCGCCCTATGTTTGGTTCTGTTCGGTTTCGTGTGTCCCTAATCTTTTAATTACCGTTCTACCCCTGCCTCAAAAAAAAAAGTGCTTGTGCTTAATTGCTTATTTGAGGTCTCATTGTTTATATTTTCAGCAAAAAGTATAAAAAAAGAAAGAAAAAAAGAGAAAAAAAGAAAGGAAAAAAAAAGAGAAAAAAAAGAAAGGAAAAAAAAGAGAAAAAAAAGAGCGGCCGAGCAACACAGGCGACGCGTTCTTGCTGCACTTTGTTTTGATCCTTCTTCCTTTCTCTTGCACTTGTACCGACAGCAATCTTTTCGCGTTTAGCACCATTATTCAGCTTTGCAGTTATTGTTTGAATTGCGCTAACCCTTGGATTGAGTGCAGCCTCCTAGCCCCACAAATTTTCTACTACGAGCAGGTTTTTGTTTCATCACGCAATCGCTCCTCCAATCTTCCACCGGTTTTACCTGTGGTTGCAGTTCACGCTTGCGTGCTTGGTAAGGACGGGTAAGAATTTGATAACAGCTTTTTGATTGAGCTTTTCATCCATCACTCACCTCTCGTTGTAGGATCCCGCTTTTTGTATTGCTTGTGTTTCTATGGCAGAAAACAGCTTGAAGTCGAAGGAGCTCAGCCTCCTGGATGTCCAGGCACAGGTTGATGGTCTACAAAACGACATGAAGACGATGCACGAGAGACTTGACTCTACGGTCACTTCGTCGAATGAGCGTTTTGATCAACTGGACCTTGCTGATACGGCTGCCCGCACCACGCTCGTGACGATCATGACTCATCTTGAGGCCATGTCGACGCAGCTTGGGACCATGACGACGCAGCTCACGGAGTTGCAACATGCACGTGACTACGGCGCCGACACCGAGCAGGACGACGACAATCGCCGTGGTCGTGTTCGTAGGGTACGTGTTCCTATTAATGATTCTTTTGCCAAAATAAAATTTCGTATTCCCACTTTTAATGGAAAATATGATCCGGGTGCTTATCTTGATTGGGAATTAGAGGTTGAACAAAAATTTGCATGCCATGATATTCCTGCTAATTTACAAGTTAAGGCTGCTATTAGTGAATTTATTGAATTTGCTTTACTTTGGTGGTGTGAGTATAGACAAAGATATCCTGATAATATTCCAGCCACTTGGATGGCATTAAAAGCTGCTATGCGTCATCGTTTTGTGCCGTCATATTATGCTAGAGATTTGCTTAATCAAATGCAGCGTTTTCAACAAGGTTCACTTTCCGTAGAGGATTATTATCAAGCTTTGCAAAAGGGTATGATTCGCTGTGGTTTAGTTGAACTGGATGATGCTGCTATGGCTCGCTTTGAGGTGGGTTAAATCGTGAAATTCAGAACATTCTTGATTATAAGCATTATGGTGATATGACCACCTTATTTGAATATGCTTGTAAAGCTGAACGTGAACTGCAGGATCGACAATCTTCGTCAAGACCTAACATTTTTGTAGGGTCTAAGAGCCTTCAGCTCCACGGACGACACCTCCTTCCACGTCGTGCGACCACTCCTCGACCACGTCCTAGTCGAGTGCTCCATCCACGGCCAAATCTGCCTCGATCGTGCCGTCCTCCTCGTCATCTGGACGAGCTCGTGATATTCAGTGTCACCATTGTCGAGGATTTGGTCATGTGATACGTGATTGTCCAAATAAACGAACTATGTTGATTCGTGACGACGGTGGGTATTCTTCTGCTAGTGATTCTGAGGATATTCAGCAGACTATGTTTGCCACTAATCATGCAGATAATACGGAGCTTCATGTCGACTCTAGTGCCGCCGACAGGTATGCAACTCTTGTTGTGCAGCGTGTTCTTAGTACACAGGTCATTCAGGATGAAAAGCATCAGCGCCACAACATTTTTCATATCAAAGGCGTTGTGCAAGAACGAGCGGTGCGTATAATCATCGATGGTGGCAGTTGCAACAATTTGGCTAGTACGACCTTGGTGGAGCAGTTGTCATTGCCAACAAGGAAGCATCCACATCCTTATCACGTTCAATGGCTTAATGATGGCGGCAAAATAAAGGTAACACGCTCGGTACGTGTTCCTTTCTCTCTTGGCGCCTATTCTGATTTTGTAGATTGTGATGTTGTTCCAATGGAAGCATGCTCTTTGTTGCTTGGCCGTCCTTGACAATATGATGTTGATAGTGTTCATCATGGTCGATCCAATTATTATTCCTTCATGTTTAAGGGTCAGAAAATTATTATTCATCCTATGACACCTGAACAAGTTCTTAAGGATGATATTGCTCGAGCGACAAAAGCTGCAAAATTGGTTACATCGCCTCCTGCTGCACCTGTTCAACATGAGATCAAATTGAATAACCCTATCTTGCTTGCTACACGTGCTGATTTTAATGAATTACATGATGCTAATCTGCTTTGCTATGCGCTAGTTTGCTCTCGTATGCTTGTTTCACTAGATGAGGCGCCTATGTTGCATATTCCTCCTGCTGTTGCTAACCTTTTGCAGGACTATAAAGATGTTTTTTCCACTGAATTGCCGCCGGGTCTTCCTCCTATTCGTGGCATAGAACATCAGATTGATTTAATTCCAGGCGCGCAGCTTCCTAATCGCGCCCCGTACCGCACAAATCTTGAAGAGACAAAAGAAATTCAGCGTCAAGTGCAGGCATTGCTTGATAAAGGTTACATTCGTGAGTCTCTTAGCCCTTGTTCGGTTCCTGTTTTGCTTGTTCCTAAGAAAGATGGTTCTTGGCGTATGTGTGTAGATTGTCGTGCAATTAACAATATTACAATTCGTTATCGATTCCTATACCACGCCTTGATGATATGCTTGATGAACTTAGTGGTGCCACAATTTTCTCTAAGGTTGATTTGCATAGTGGTTACCATCAAATAAGAATGAAATTAGGAGATGAATGGAAACCGGCTTTTAAAACTAAATTTGGCTTGTATGAATGGTTGGTTATGCCGTTTGGATTGTCTAATGCTCCTAGCACTTTTATGCGCTTAATGAATGAAGTTCTTCGGCCTTTCATTGGAATATTTGTTGTTGTCTATTTTGATGATATCCTTAGATCATTTGCGTGCTGTTACCATCAAATAAGAATGAAATTAGGAGATGAATGGAAACCGGCTTTTAAAACTAAATTTGGCTTGTATGAATGGTTGGTTATGCCGTTTGGATTGTCTAATGCTCCTAGCACTTTTATGCGCTTAATGAATGAAGTTCTTCGGCCTTTCATTGGAATATTTGTTGTTGTCTATTTTGATGATATCCTTATATACAGCAAATCCATGAATGAGCATTTAGATTATTTGTGTGCTGTTTTTGATGCTTTGCGTGCTGCTCACTTGTTTGGGAACATGGAAAAATGCACTTTTTGCACGCAACGTGTTTCGTTTCTTGGATATGTTGTTACTCCACAGGGCATTGAGGTCGATAGCAGCAAGGTGGACGCCATTCAGAGTTGGCCCCGACTGACGACGGTCACACAGGTTTGCAGTATTCTTGGTTTTGCAGGCTTCTATCATCGTTTTGTGCGGGATTTCAGTTCTATTGCTGCACCATTACATGAGCTGACCAAGAAGGGTGCGCCATTTGAGTGGGGCGCACCACAAGACGACGCATTCAACACTTTAAAGGAACGGTTAACTCATGCTCCTCTCTTACAATTGCCTAATTTTGATAAAGTGTTTGAATTGGAATGTGATGCTAGTGGAATTGGTTTGGGTGCTGTTTTGTTGCAAGATCATAAACCCATTGCTTATTTTAGTGAGAAGTTAAGTGGTGCTGCTCTTAAATATTCCACTTATGATAAAGAACTTTATGCTTTAGTAAGAACTTTGCAAACATGGCAGCATTATTTATGGCCTCGCGAATTTATTATTCATTCTGATCATGAGGCTTTGAAACATATTAGAACCCAAACTAATCTGAATCGTCGTCATGCTAAATGGGTTGAATTTATTGAATCTTTTCCATACATCATTAAACATAAAAACAGGAAGGAAAATGTTTTGCCGATGCTTTCTCTCGTCGTTATATGATGCTGTCCCAATTAGACTTTAAAATCTTTGGTTTGCAAGTTTTGAAAGATCAATATGTGAATGATGCTGATTTTCATGATATTATGATGCATTGTAAGGATGGCAAATCTTGGGGCAAATTTCATATGCAGGATGGGTTCCTGTTTCGTGCTAACAAGCTGTGTATTCCAGCTAGCTCGGTTCGTCTTTTGTTGTTACAGGAGGCGCATGGAGGCGGTCTTATGGGTCACTTTGGAGTTTTCAAGACACATGAGGTGTTGGCCGGCCATTTCTTTTGGCCACGGATGCGCCGTGATGTTGAGCGCCTTGTTGTACACTGTACTACATGTCAAAAAGCTAATTCTCATTTGGATAATCATGGTTTGTATATGCCCTTGCCTGTTCCCTCTTCTCCTTGGCATGATATTTTGATGGATTTTGTTTTGGGATTGCCTCGCACTAAGAAGGGGAGGGACAGTATTTTTGTGGTTGTTGATCGTTTCTCTAAAATGGCTCACTTTATACCGTGTCATAAAACTGATGATGCCTCAAATGTTGCTGAATTGTTCTTTAGAGAGATTGTTAGATTGCATGGAATTCCTAAAACAATTGTCTCTGATCGTGATGCTAAGTTTCTTAGTCATTTTTGGCGTTCTCTTTGGAATAAATTAGGAACTAAGCTGCTGTTTAGTACTACTTGTCATCCTCAAACTGATGGGCAAACTGAGGTAGTAAATAGAACTTTGTCTGCTATGCTTAGAGCTGTTTTAGATAAAAATTTGAGACGCTGGGAAGATTGTTTACCTCATGTTAAATTTGCTTATAATCGTGCTACACATTCTGCCACTAAGATGTGTCCTTTTGAGGTTGTTTATGGCTATGTTCCTAAGGCGCCTATTGATTTGTTTGCTATTGATGCTGAAGATGAACCACATCTTGATGCTCTTGCTCATATTGATCACATGAAACAATTGCATGAAGAAACACAACACAACATTGCCATTGCTAATAAAAAGTATCAAGTTGCTGGTAGTAAAGGTAGAAAACATATTTTTTTTTGAACCTGGTGATTTGGTTTGGTTGCACTTGCGTAAAGATAGATTTCCTACTTTGCGTCGTTCTAAACTAATGCCTCGTGCTGCTGGTCCTTTTATAGTGCTAACCAAGATTAACGATAATGCTTATGTTCTTGACTTGCCCATGGAGTTTGGTGTTTCCACTAGTTTTAATGTTGCAGATTTGAAACCATACTTGGGTGAGGATGATGAGTTGCCGTCGAGGACGACTTCACTTCAAGAAGGGAAGGATGATGAGGACATCAATGACATACGAATAATGATGACGGAAGATGGCGCGCCAAACCAAACTGTCACGCCTCCACCTCTTGTCGTCACGCCTCCTCGAGTTACGGATCCATCTTCTAACGAGACGACGATGTACAAGGGCCCAAGCACTAGAGCTCGAGCCCAGGAGTTGAAGACGGTTTTGATGCTAAGGAACAACGGCCCAGGATGATGTCGTCCGAAGGCCCACGTGGCCCAAGTCGCACGACTCCCTCTCCACCGCGCGCCTCTCCACTTCAGCCGGCCCTAGATGCCTCGTCCTCCCCCTATATAGTCAAGGGCTGCGCCCCTTGTAATCTTCGAGTTTTGTTTTAAGTTTAGCTTAGCTATACATCCGTCTCTCGACGTGAATTCAGAACTCCACCTTCGTGCAATACATCAGATTGCTCGCCTCTAATTCTTGCTCGTTCTTCGATTGCGCGTAAGAATTGATCGTCGTGATCAAGTTGATCTTGTTTACCGCAAGGTTAATATCCTCCGGAAGTTGGTTCAGCGATTGCATTGGCGCTTCGGCTTGCTCGTCTTAGTCGGATCGTGAGGGTCAACATCCACTAAATCAAAGTTATCTCCACTCGCTGAAAGATCGGGCACTCTACACCTACCAGATGATATGGATGAATGTGATGCTCCAGAATCAAACAAAACTACAGCAGGGTTTGAGTTAACAAGCAACATACCAAGAACGATATTTGGAGATTCCCAAGCATCTTCAAGATGAACCTTGTTGACTCGACCTCTAGCATAGTTCTGCTTGGCTGCTGTTGGGGCAGAGTTACCATTGCGGTTGGGTGTTGGGGCAACATCTTGGGTCGGAGGTTGGCGCATCTGCGGGTTGGAGCATTGATTAGCAGAGTGACCCTTTTCTCCACACCTATAGCAGTTCCTATTGGTTGTTGGGGTTTGATTGCCATTGGTCCTCTGCTGAGCTTAAGCTGATGGGGGAGGCGTCTGAGAGTTAGGACGTTGAAACTGACGTTGAGGGGTAAAGAACCCTTGGCCTGCAGGTTGAGTTCTTTGTTGTCCACTATGTTGTCCAGAATAGAATACAGGTTCACCAGGAGATGATCCCAGGCGAGGCCTAGTGTTGCTGCCCCCTTGTTGACCTTAATGCTCTAGCTTGCGCTTGCCATCCATCTTGGACCTTTTGTTCTCTAGGACTAGAGCTTTATCCACCATCTCTTGAAAGTTGGCATAGTTATGAGCCTCAGGTGCATAGGCAAGAGCATGATTCAACCCATCAAGAAAACACTCACACTTCTTCTCATCTGTGTCCACTTCTCCTGGGGCATACCTAGATAGCTGGGTGAAGCGAGCAACATACTCACTCACGGTCATGGATCCCTGCTTCAGATCGTGGAACTCCTTCTTCTTCAGCCTTATTACTCCCTGAGGCACATGGTGAGACCTAAAGCTGTTCTGGAACTCATGCTAGTTAATACTATCAGGCTCCTCATGGGCTGCAACATAAGCATCCCACCAATCGGCAGCGGGTCCAACAAGCTGGTGTGTGGCAAACAACACCTTCTCCCTGTTGTTGCATTGAGTGACTTGCAACTTATTGTCAATATTCTTTAGCCAATCATCTGCATCCATGGGCTCCAAAGAGTGAGAGAAAGTTGGAGGCTTGGTTCGTTAGAAATCTCCAAGCTTGTCTCCAGGTTAGGGAGTAGCTCCTACGACATTATTGTTCTGTTGCTGCACCAAAGTCTGGTGCATGGTCTGGAGAAGCTGTGTCTGCATAGCCATGAGTTGTTCCATAGAGAATTGTGAGGGTGGCTGCTCCTATTCCTCGTTGTCGTTATTACAGTTTCCACCCCTTGTCATCTGATGTAAATCGGGATATGGTAAGCAAAAATGGGTAGAAGATATAGGTAGAGTGCAAGGATATGATGAGGTAAAGCAGAAAAGAGGTGCGAACCAAAAGAGGTAGGTAAAGAGATACCCCAAATTAACTAATCTTTATTAAAATAAAAAAAATATAGAATAAGGATGAGGTTACAAGACACGCCTTGCATCACATCAGCACTCCATATAAAAACTCCAGATCACACTCATCACACCAGATCAAACTAGCAAACCAAAGAGAAGAACATGTAAACGCTAGGACTCTCTCACGAAACCATTAGATTTATTCGACTCGATACCACTAACCGACACCTATGAAGCCACTAAGGGATAGACCTCCTAATCCTTGTCAAGGTTGGGAATGACATAAGCTGATGGGGCACAACTAGCCATTCTATGAGGTGGTGAGGAAGGAGTCGTGTCCTTTAGCTCTTCTTCCGAAGGTAAGTCCAAGTCATTAGGCAAACATCGCTTGAGCTGGTGAACTGTCTTCATTGCATCCTCATATTTCCTCTGCCAAAATCCTAGTTCCTTTGTGGTTGAATCCAACTCCCTGGAAATCACCGTGGTCAGAGTGACTTGCTTCTTATACTCCTTGTGTCCTTTCCCAGATACATGCTTCGTGTGAATGTAGGTAGATCCACATGCGCGCTGAGGGAAGTAAGCATACTTTGTATCTTCAAAATACTGACGATAACGAGAGCGAGTGACCAAGCAAGCTTGGTGAGCGGCGTCACGGATCCCAGCGGAGAAATACATCCTTGGAGAAATAGCCTCATGAATCCTTTCCACCTCAAAAGTTCCTATGAGCGGTCTCGGAGCAAATATGTGAACTTGAACCTTCCATGTAGGCTCAGAACCTTCATAGGTCACTTGGGTACCACAATACTTTGGTTCCTTCTCGTAACCCAACTGTTGTAGCATCTCCCAAAGCATGTGAGGTAACCTTCCTACATTATTTCCTGCATCCTTGAAGAGTCGAGTGTCACGATAAGGTGGTGGACTCGATGGCGGCACCATTTCTTGTTCAGCCTCTTCTATCCCAAACTCTTCTTCATACCCAAGAGGAACGAGCTCTTGTGAAGACCAAGCACGTGGGTTGCAATCACACCTATGAGAAGTCTTCTTGGTATGGGCCATCTATACAATTTAAAATAGTAGAGACGAATTAGTAAAAAGGGTTTTATAAACTGCATGGTAAAAACAAGACCAATTAACAAAAGTGAATCTAAACAAGACTATAATTTTAAGCCAAAGAGTTTTGAAAAATGTTTTAGTTTGTAAAATAGACCTTAGGACACGACCACTCTATCTAGGCTTGCGTCCTACGGTTGACACGGCTCTGATACCACTTCTGTCACATCCGGTTTTAAAGACAAAACCAGATGCTTAGTATATGTATGCCCAAGTTTCACAAATATCGATAGTAATAGTGAATAACAGTATAACCAATGTCATTATTACAACATACCATTGTTACACAAGTAATTGTCTTTATAGACTAAAAGTAATTCTCTCGAGAAATAACAGCGAAAGACACCATAACACCATAGGCAATCGACTGGGGGCACGCACGCCTAGTAGTAGTCTTCATCAATGTAGTCCATCTCTCCATCTTCTGAGCACTAGTTTATGGTACAACAACAAAGGGAAATAGCAAGGGTGAGCACATGCTGTACTCATCAAGTGGGGGAAAATATGACATGCAAGCTTAATAGAAGAAAGGCTAACACAATGGTTCATTTGCATAAATGAGGACTACACCTAAGACCATTTGAAAAGCAATCCTATTTACTAGGTGATAAATTCTCCCAAGTTATCATCGAACCAACACTACAGGTTACACCGCCTGTAGCCAACCATGGGTTAAACTGCCCATAAGAAACCACACTACAGGTTACACCGCCTGTAGCCAACCATGGGTTAAACCGCCCATAAGAAACCGCACTACTAGTTCCACCGCCTGTAGCAAACTATGTGTTACACCGCCCAAACCAAACATGGCTACCCACCAAGTCCACCCATCATCAATCACCTAATTGTGTGAGGATCTAGGTCGCTCATGACCGTGAGCATGGCTGTTATAACAATTTGACATTCTACAGAGGTTGCACAACTTTACCCACAGGTTGGTGATTCCGTCACCCATCAGTGACTAAAGTCTCCGTGTTGCCCAAATCACACTATCATAGGTGTGAGGCCAAGAGATCACCACAAGGCCTTTCAAAGAGCTTCCCAGCTTGCGAACAATCCACGCTAAGGTTTCATCGCTGTGGAATTAAACCGTTCCTACAGAAGCCCCCTCTGGTGCCATGGCTAGGAGTGAACCGTCCATCGCTTGAGTCCGAGAGAACCGTCCCGTCCTCATTCCTTGACTGCCTTTAAACTGGGAAGACATCTTGATACTCAACCAAGCCTACCCACATCAGCCCTGTGCTTTGCGCTGTTTTTCTGGGTGGCCGCTCCACGAAACTAACTCTTGTGATCCCAAGCAGGTACCACCACAATCCCATAGTACTGTACCAAGTACACGTGCATACCCACAGCATCATCATCATCCTCCTGCTTGGATCATGTAGATTCCATGTTGCTAAAAAGCATTACCCATCCCTCATGATTATGTTCCACTGAACCATTAGTCAAGATTATAATTAGACACTTCTAATTCCCGACATAGCAACTAAGCATAACATACCCATACTAATATACTACACCATAACCCAAGCGACAAGGAATAATATAAAACAGGATAATGACACATGGGATTCAATATTAACAAGCATGCATAGAGATAGAGAGGAATGTAAATTATAGGTTCAAAATGCATCAAGGACACTTGCCTGGTCCCCTTTGCTGCTGCTCAAAGTCTTCAAGTTGGAGATTCAAAAGTTCTCTAACAGCGGTTCATCAACTCAAAGTCATATCAGAAAGACAAACATACAACCAAACTAAGAAACAACACACCACATAGCAACCAACAACATTGAAAACAAAGGTACGAAAAAGCACGTGTTGCTACGATCGAGTGAGCGCAAGAATCGCCTCAATCCGAGTTACGAGTAAAAAGTTATGATGGTTTAAAGGTTTAGAGTTAAAATAGCAAAACCACCAAAATACTATAAGACAGTACGAATAAACAATATTAAACACAACGGTCGCATTGGTGCAAGAATTTCTCAATTCGAAGCTACGGTTGAAAAGTTATGACGATTTGATGTTTCAGGGGCTAAAATGTAAAAACAGATAAGTTTAGGGGCCTAAAAGTAATTTTAGAAAAGTATAAGGGCTAAACTGTAAAATATAAGTACAAAAAAAATTTATGAAAACATTAGGGACTAAAATGTAATCTATAAAATTTTAGGGACTAAATTGTAAAAAGGAAGGACTCAAATATAATTAATAATAAGTACATAGGTGTTTTTAGAAAACTACAAGGCTCAAAATTATTTAGGGAGAATTTAATGTCTTTTCTACCAAAAATACGGTGCTAAAATTAATTATATAAAAACTCAAGGGCTTAAACATAATTTAATAAGGTTCTATGGGGAAAAAATTAGGATTATAATGTAATTAATGCAGAGAGCAGAGGCGTAAGTGCAAGATTGGCATTATCTAAAATTAGGTGAATTAAATTAAATCTTAAAATGTATGAACCGGTTCCACGTGATCCGTGAACCGGGGTAGACCTTGCTCATACCCTAGGTTCCCGATCGGACGGCCTGGGAAGCTTCGGCGAGGTGGCGCCGCCGGAGACAAGGAAGGCGGCGGCGCCATGGACGGCCTCGCTGAAGTTGGCCCCTAGGGCGCTCCGGCGGTCAATTCCTTGCCGCGAGAAGACTGGGGGGGGGGGAGAGAGGAGAGCGAGGGGAGGCTCACCGAGGGCTCGCGCGCGGGCGGGGAGGGCCAAGGAGGTCGGGCGAGAGCGGGGAGTCGATGGCGGGGGAGACCGAAGGGGGCGCGGAGGGGCGAGTCCTGCCCTTTTATAGGGGTGCGGACCCCAAGAGTGCATGGTGCGCACGTCGAGGGGACAGCGGCGCCGCTGGCGCGGCTAGGGTTCGGGGAGTGAGGCGCGCAAGGCGGGTCGGGCGTGGGTGGGCCGAGCGTGCGTTGGGCCAGGTCGAAGCAGGCCAGGGAAATGGAGGGAATGGGAGGAAAGGAGAGTTGGCCGCGTGGGAGAGATTTGGCCCGGGCCAGGGGGGGGGGGGAAGAGAAAAGAGAGGGAGGGAGAATGCTGAGCCATGGGGATGGGGTTTTCGGCCCAAAGGCTAGGGAAGTCGATTTTCTCTTTTCTCTATTTTTTGTTCTATTCTCTCTCCTAATTTCTAACTAAAGCAAAAAATCGGGTCCTAAGCGTGTTTCCAAATAATTTTCTACACACAAAAACATCATAAATGAAACTACCCAAAATGTAATGCAACAATCAAAGTATTAAAATAATCTATATTTGATTACTTCCTTTAGAAAATAATTCTTTTTCTTAGTAAAATATTAATAACCTAATTTATTCTAGAAAGTTTTAATATATTCCTAAATTTGAAAATCAGGGTGTTACACTCGCCCGATGCGAACTTATGAGCAATCTCGAAGCACTCCCGAGCGGTCAACTTGAGGTCATGATTCCTCCGACCAATCTCCCGGACCAGGTCATGGCTGCGTAAGTGTTGGTTTTTCTTACGTCTACGAATAAATCCGCAAGCGCACGGAAGACCGATGTAGCACTTCACCCAGAGTATTTCGGGGTATCGAATCACGAGGAATGTGTGTGTCTATCGTTGGACTAAATCACCCAAGGACACAGAGATTGATTAAGACAGGCAGAGGACAGAGAGGATGTCCCAAGAGTCAGGTTCCTACGTTAACTAAGCTATGCTCTAGTTTGCTCGCGTTGGGCACGGACTTACCCCTGCATCCACAGGCGACTTCCGCCAAGAGCCTACGCACTAGCCTAGCGGGGAGGATTTTAGAGGACGGACAGAGCTGTCACCACCTGCCGCCTACCTCAACGAACCAGTAGACTAACGAATAATCAAAGGTAACCTCCTGCCTAGACACCACGTCTATGCGATCGATTACTACCTTAACCTTCTAGCAACGAATATTCAGGCTAAGGCACCCTAAGAACTTAGAGCGATGAACGAGCTCACAAGCTAGAACTATAACTTAATTAAAGTAAAAAGTAAACTGCAAGAGGGGAAATCTCGACACTTACTATGATTGGCAAATGTCGTCGAAGTACAAGCGTGGAGAAGGCGAAGACAGGCCCAAGCCTCCTCCGAACTCTACTCCACTCTCTTCCTAATCTAAGCACTAGCTAAATAGTACTTGGCCTTTGCAAGAGGAGCACTAAATCTTCAATCTTGAGTGTGTGTTGGAGTGAAGGCCCTCACCCTCTATTTATAGCCTCCTAACGTCGGTTTCAGAGGAGTAACCGCCACGGAATCCCCCCAAACCGCCATCAGGGAGTCCTGAGGAGCCAACACGTGGAAGCCCAGGCGGAGAGGGCGCCCGGCCAGGTCGCCCGACCTGACCAGGTCGGCCGACCTGGGGGTGGCCCCTCCTGGCCTGTGCTTTCTCCAGGTGGCTGTCCTGTGGGCCCTGACAACGGTTTGCGCGGTATTACAGGGAGTTACGTCGGTTAAGCGCTGAAGGTGGGCTCCTTAATCCGTGTGCTTGCTCCTGATTGGCCGGAAGTGTGCTTTCTCCTTGAATTTCCTTAAATTTTATTTAAACTCCATGGGTTGCTTCCTGCATACACAAAGTCACCAAAACTTGTGGAAATAATTAGCAATAAATTCCTACCACTAAGGTGGTGATCAAATTGTGTGATTCTTGCGGGTAAACGACGGTCATATTTTGCATTTAAGGACCGTCAACAAACTCCCCCACACTTAGCCTTTGCTCGTCCTCGAGTAAAGGACTAAAGACTAAGGACTAAGTGATAATTCAAACCTTGATAAATCAAATCTAGCATGCAAATTATTCCAGGCATTACCTTGTATCTCCATGAGCTTTTGAAGTGTCTAGCATGCCTTCTTTGGATATTGATGAATGGAACGAATCTTGACTCCGAAAACTCAGCTCCTTCTGCTTATGTAACTTGGGTTTTCGAAAAGATTTTCACAATCAAAGAATAGTAGCCGTACTCCTCAAATGATTCTCTCAGTCGCTCGAAGGTGTATTTTCCTCACCGAGGCATTGTGCCTTTCATGTCCTATCTCTAAATATGGTATATGTGGAGCTCAAGAATAGGATTGAAATGGTGGCATACTTATAATTCATATCTTGCTAAGTCAAAATTCGGATCCAAAGAGAAAAACAAGTCATGATTCATAAGTCAAGTCTGTGCACATTTATTTGGTAGATGGAAGATGGATACTCCTTTGAATATTCCCTCATTGAAATGAGATCATGGGCTATCTTTCTTTCTTTTCTTTTCTCTCTCTTTTTTTTTTTGAATACTAGATAGCCCATACTCTTTTTGCAACAAAATACGGAGGGAAGTATGTAGAACTGGAGTATTTTATTTTCATGGATGGTGGAGATGCTAACTTCCAGTGTAGAAGTTTTAGCATAGGGGTGGATGTGCACACAGACTTGATAAATGAAGCATAACAGGCATCTCAATTTGGGTCTCAAAATTTTGACAAGGCTCAATAAATTAATAAGTAGCACAAAAGAGCACAATCTTTGATAAGCAAACTTTGGCCTTGGTAGGATAAATTTTATCATTGAGGAGTTGGCTTTCAAATTTATCATTTTCAAAAGAAAATCCCAAGTTATAAGCATAAGAGTGAAGATTCATAAAGTCTATTCATATCACATAAATCAATAGTCCTAGGTAGCATGTTTTCCTAAAGATATAGTCATGGAAATTCAGGCAAACATTCTAGGAATAAGGAGCATGCAAGATGATAAATCAAAAAGAATGAATTATGGAGAAAACTCAGGTTTTTAGTATTTATTAATTTTTCCATATTCAAGGAGAAAATAAGCAGAGAGGCAGGGAGGAATGGGAAGTGGACGTGCAAACCAGAGTATGGACCAAGTGGGGGTCCGAGGGGAGCCAGGCCTGGCTCGGCCGACCTGGCCAGGTCGCCCGACCTGGGAGATGCTCCTCTGATCCCTTGGTTCGTCGTGTCGCTTCGTGTCGCCCTGTGCAACGTATTTCTCAGGGTAGACCGTCCGTTTGCGCGTTCGTACTTCGCAAATCCTCCTCCACACTTGTTTCCTGACTTCTTTTTATTTGACACAAACAAAAAGGAAAAAGTATGAAAGCAAAGGTGGACCCCCTGGGGCTGCTGCTTCGTGGGCTGCCTAAGGGAGGTCCAAGGAGGGGGAAAGGTACGACAATTTAATTTGATTCTAAGTTTAGGTGCCCGTAAAGGCTATGGGTAGGCCCGGAAGTCAATTAAATTGACTACGTCCTCCTCAACTCCTATACTTTTAATAGAATCGTAAAAGAGTTTAAGTCGATGGCCGTTTACCTTAAACGCGTTCCCGTCCTCGTCCTGGAGTGTGACCGCTCCATGTGTCGCGACGTCGATGACGAGATATGGCCCAAGCCATTTGCTTCGCAGCTTCCCGTCGCCGAACAGCTTCACTCTTGAGTTGAAGAGTAGCACCTTGTCTCCAGGGTTGAACTCCTTTGGCTGTATCCTTTTGTCGTGCCATTTCTTGGTCTTTTCTTTATAGATCCTGGCACTGTGATACGCCTTTTCTCTCCATTCCTCCAACTCAGAAATTTGCTTCATCCTGTGCCTTCCTGCTTCTTTGGAATCCATATTCCATTTCTTTATTGCCCAGTATGCCTTGTGTTCCAGTTCTACCAGCAGATGGCAAGTCTTGCCGTAGACCAGCTGGAATGGAGACATGCCTATGGGGGTCTTGTATGCAGTGCGATATGCCCATAGTGCATCTGGCAACTTATTCTTCCATCCCGATCCCATTTCCTCCACTGTTTTCTGCAGGATGTTCTTGATTTGCTTGTTCGAGGTCTCTGCCTGACCGCTGGTCTGGGGGTGGTATGGAGTAGCAATGTTATGGTCGGAACCGAGTTCCCTCAGGAAGTGTCGGAATCCTTTATCCGTGAAGTGTGAACCTCCATCACTAATCACCATCCTTGGTACCCTAAAGCGTGGGAAAATGATCTCATAGAACATCTTCCGTGCGCTCTTTGCGTCTGCAGCTCTGCATGGCAATGCTTCAACCCACTTTGACACGTAGTCGACTGCCACCAGGATATACTCGCAATCATAGGACCTTGGGAAGGGTCCCATGAAGTCGATGCCCCAGACGTCGAAAAGTTCGACTTGCAGGTTGTATGTCAAGGGCATCGCGTTGCGAGATGAGATTCCTCTATGCTTCTGGCATCTCCTGCACCTCCTGATGTACTCCTTGGCGTCCTCATACATCGTCGGCCAATAGAAACCACTTTGCCAGATTTTTGCTTGCGTCCGGTACACGCCGTAGTGTCCTCCGTACGGAGCTGCATGGCACTTCTCAATTATCTGTGCACCCTTAATGGTGGGGATGCATCGCCGCAACAGACCATCAGCACAGACCCTGTAGAGGAATGGGTCGTCCCAAAGGTGTCGCCTACTTTCATAGGCCAGCTTCTTTCGGTTTTCCCCCGGCGGAACATACCTTGTAACCATGAAATTCACGATATCTGCATACCAGGGTGTGGAGTCCGCGACCTTTAGCAGCATATCATCTCGTAGGAAGTCGTTGATTGGTAGTTCCTGCATGTTAGTGACTTGCATACGAGATAGATGATCTGCTACGGAATTCTCTACTCCTTTCTTATCTTTTATTTCAAGATCAAATTCTTGGAGTAAGAGGATCCATCTGATGAGCCTTGGTTTAGCATCTTTTTTAGCGAGCAGGTACTTTAGTGCAGCATGATCAGTGTAAACAATTACCTTTGCTCCAACTAAATAAGATCTAAATTTATCGATAGCAAAAACCACAGCCAGGAGCTCCTTTTCTGTGGTAGCGTAGTTGAGCTGTGCTCCTGTCAAGGTTTTGCTAGCGTTGGCTATTGCGTGATGCTTCTTGTCCTTAGTTTGGCCGAGAACGGCCCCTACGGCATAGTCACTAGCATCGCACATGATTTCAAAGGGCAGCTTCCAATCAGGGGGTTGGATGATGGGAGCTGAGATGAGTGCATTTTTCAAGAGATGAAAAGATTTCAAGCACTCATCATCAAAGTCAAAAGGCGCATCCTTAGCTAAGAGGTTGATGAGGGGTCTAGCGATTTTCGAAAAGTCTTTAATGAATCGTCGATAGAACCCAGCATGCCCCAAAAAGCTACGAATACCCTTGACGTTGATCGGAGGTGGAAGTTGCTCGATAACTTCTATTTTCGCCTTATCCACCTCGATCCCTCTCTCGGACACTAAGTGCCCTAGCACTATGCCTTCTCGGACCATAAAGTGGCACTTTTCCCAATTAAGTACCAGGTCCTTTTCTTGGCATCGAGTCAAGACCCTGTCCAAGTTCTCGAGACAGTGATCGAAGGTCTTCCCATAGACTCAGAAGTCATCCATGAAGACTTCCATGATTTCCTCGATCATGTCCGAGAATATGGACATCATACACCGTTGGAAAGAGGCGGGTGCATTACACAACCCAAAAGACATCCTACGGTAGGCATACGTTCCATACGGGCACGTGAAGGTGGTCTTACTCTGATCATCGGGATGGATAGGAATCTGATGATAACCAGAATACCCATCAAGGAAACAGAAGAAGGAATGGTTTGCCAACCGCTCTAACATCTCATCGATGAAGGGCAGCGGGAAATGATCCTTCTTTGTTGCCTTGTTGAGTTTTCTGTAATCGATACACATCCTCCATCCCGTGACGGTACGTTGGGGAATAAGCTCGTTCTTATCATTCTTAACGACCGTCATACCTCCCTTCTTCGGCACTACTTGTACCGGGCTCACCCACTCACTATGAGGTACGGGATATATGATCCCTGAATGCAGAAGTTTTAGAACTTCCTTCTTCACAACCTCGCGCATAGCATTATTTAACCTCCTCTGAGGTTCCCTAGAAGGTGTACTCTCGGGGTCAAGAGGGATGCGATGGGTGCAGAGAGTGGGACTAATTCCCTTTAGGTCTTGGAGGGAGTACCCAAAGACAGAGCGATGTTTCTCTAAGACAGAGATCAGCTTCTTGGTTTCCTCCTCCGAAAGCTTATCACTAATGATGACAGGGGACTCCGTGTCACCATGTAGGAAAGCGTAGCGTAGGCCAGGGGGTAAGGTTTTTAACTCGATGGGAGGTCGAGTCGGTGGTTCATCTTCAGGAAGCTCGAGAGTTTCCTGTAGATCATCCTCCTCTTCTGTAAAAAGATCGGCGTCTTGGTCAAGGAGGGTATCAGGAGGGTCGAAAGGGGAAATCACTTTCACCTCTTCGATTAGGCCTCTCTCATCAGGAAATTCAGCGATGGTGTTTCGCGAACGGGAGATTGGGATTGAGAGAGCCTTTCCTCCGATGTTGACACTGAGGTTACCGGATGAGGCTGCCGTAAAGAGTTTTTCTAAAGGAAGCCCGATGAGGACATCAAAGCTTGGGACCTCAAAGACATGAAAGTTCAGAAGGGCCTCAGCGTCTTTGTGTCGTATCGACACATTGTTTAGAATCCCGTAACCTTCTAGGATGGCTCCGGTAGGGCTTTTGAAGGTCTTCTGCGTAGGAAGCAGAGGTTCATCTCCTAATACCTCAAAGGCAAAGGAGTCGGAAACGATGTTTATTCCTACGGCGGGATTATACCAGACATCCACAGCTCTGCCTCTAACCATACAAGGAATGGTAGTAGAGGATGAGATAATCCGAACAAGTTCGGAACATTGCTCAGTTTCTCGGGACCACTCATCACTCATGATGGCTGTTAGTTCTTTCACTGAGTCCCTAAGGAATTGTTCTTCTATAGGTTCAGGGGAAGGAACTGGTGTTTGAGGCTTTCGTTGGATGGCATACATCGAGGTGTTACCGAAATCTTTGAAAAGATCATCCTCGATGATGAAAGGGAATTCGGACGACTGAATTTCTTCATCATCCGAATTTCCTGGTTCAGGAGGAGGCTCACTAGCTAAGTCTTGAGATGTGCAAGAAGCAGGGTCAGATTCGGCTAGCTGGAGAGTCTCCTGGTTCGGCGTAGCTTCTTCGCAGGGGGGTTTGGTGGGCTCAAGGAAAGAGGTATTTTCTAGAATGCATTCTAGGATGGTTCTTCCTTCTGAGACCGTTTTGTGTATGAATGAACCTCCGGCGGCTATGTCGAGATATTGGGCAGATTCCTTGTCGAGACCCATCCGAAAATGCTGTAGCAGCATGGGATCGGGTATAGACAAGTCAGGACCGGATTTCACTAAAAGCGAGAACCTAGCCCAAGCTGTGCCTAAGGATTCTTTCTCGGCCTGCTCGAAGTTGAAGACCTCTCTACGGAGAGAAACGATTCGTGACATTGGGAAGAACGCAAGACAAAATTTGTCCCGGAGCTCTTTCCAGTCACCATTCGTGCTTTCTGCCGTGTGAGTGTACCATTGCTTCGCCCTTTCTATAAGAGAAAAGGGAAACAATTTCCACTTGAGAGTCTCTTGTGTCATACCCCTGATTTTGATGCACGAGCACAATTGCTCAAATTCTCGCAGGTGATGGTGTGGGTTTTCGTTTTCTACCCCCGAGAAAGGTTGTGCCTGAACCATGGCTATAAAGCCTGGGCGGAGTTCGAAGCCATCTGAAAGGATTGGTTTTGAAGATGAAGGTGGCTCGTAGAACTCGCCCCTTGGAGCAGAGAAGGATTGGATAGAAGGTTGCTCCATGGTAGGGATAAGGAAAATAAAAGAAAGATAAAAAGGGATACGAGGGTGACTAGGGTCCGCAGATAAAACAGCAACCGTTCCCCGGCAACGGCGCCAGAAATGCTTGTTGGTTTTTCTTACGTCTACGAATAAATCCGCAAGCGCACGGAAGACCGATGTAGCACTTCACCCAGAGTATTCTGGGGTATCGAATCACGAGGAACGTGTGTGTCTATCGTTGGACTAAATCACCCAAGGACACAGAGATTGATTAAGATAGGCAGAGGACAGAGAGGATGTCCCAAGAGTCAGGTTCCTACGTTAACTAAGCTATGCTCTAGTTTGCTCGCGTTGGGCACGGACTTACCCCTGCATCCACAGGCGACTTCCGCCAAGAGCCTACGCACTAGCCTAGCGGGGAGGATTTCAGAGGACGGACAGAGCTGTCACCACCTGCCGCCTACCTCAACGAACCAGTAGACTAACGAATAATCAAAGGTAACCTCCTGCCTAGACACCACGTCTATGCGATCGATTACTACCTTAACCTTCTAGCAACGAATATTCAGGCTAAGGCACCCTAAGAACTTAGAGCGATGAACGAGCTCACAAGCTAGAACTATAACTTAATTAAAGTAAAAAGTAAACTGCAAGAGGGGAAATCTCGACACTTACTATGATTGGCAAATGTCGTCGAAGTACAAGCGTGGAGAAGGCGAAGACAAGCCCAAGCCTCCTCCGAACTCTACTCCACTCTCTTCCTAATCTAAGCACTAGCTAAATAGTACTTGGCCTTTGCAAGAGGAGCACTAAATCTTCAATCTTGAGTGTGTGTTGGAGTGAAGGCCCTCACCCTCTATTTATAGCCTCCTAACGTCGGTTTCAGAGGAGTAACCGCCACGGAATCCCCCCAAACCGCCATCAGGGAGTCCTGAGGAGCCAACACGTGGAAGCCCAGGCGGAGAGGGCGCCCGGCCAGATCGCCCGACCTGACCAGGTCGGCCGACCTGGGGGTGGCCCCTCCTGGCCTGTGCTTTCTCCAGGTGGCTGTCCTGTGGGCCCTGACAATGGTTTGCGCGGTATTACAGGGAGTTACGTCGGTTAAGCGCTGAAGGTGGGCTCCTTAATCCGTGTGCTTGCTCCTGATTGGCCGGAAGTGTGCTTTCTCCTTGAATTTCCTTAAATTTTATTTAAACTCCATGGGTTGCTTCCTGCATACACAAAGTCACCAAAACTTGTGGAAATAATTAGCAATAAATTCCTACCACTAAGGTGGTGATCAAATTGTGTGATTCTTGCGGGTAAACGACGGTCATATTTTGCATTTAAGGACCGTCAACAGTAAGCCTCCTTGGAAAGCTGCGACGATCTGCTGATCTGGGACATTAGGGATCTCGGTTTTCTTGGCGCAGAACCGCTAGATTTAGTCGTGCAGGGGCTCGTCAAATTTCTGCTTATTCTAAGTGAGGTCAAAGTGATTGCCCGAACGATTGCAAGTAGCTTGGAAGCTTTCTATAAGCTTCTTATTGAGATCTCCCCATGAGGTGACCAATTTCTCTAGAAGAGATGTAAGCCAAATCCGATCGGCCGGATCCTTGCAGACCGGTTGGTAATTGGCCATTACGTTGGTATCACCCTCGGCTGACCAAATCGTTGTACTGTATAGCTGAAGACACTCTCGGGGGTTGGTTTGACCATCGTATTTTTTGATGGGAGGGCTTGAATCCTTTCGGCCACCAAGCTCTATGAAGCTTAGGTATATAGGCCTTGATGCCGTCGAATTCTTCATCGCTCGGAGTAGGTGACCTTCTATATCAGTCAAGAGATCGCGATGAGCGACGATTATGACGTGGGCCAACATCATCATCATGGTGACGATGCCGGTTGTCCCCATCATAACTCTCGTGTCGGTCCCGATCGTCACGTCAACGTCGGTCGTCAAGGTTGTCTCTTGGAGGTGCATCGCATCGGTCTTCCCGTCGGTTATCAGTCTTCCGATGGCGGCGCTCCTCCTCATAGCGTTGGTCATCCCGAGCCCGCTCCTCGTAGTGGGCGTTGATGGTGTCCCAAACGTTGTGGATGCTAAGGAAATTTCTCAGATCCTCATGCCTTCGTTGACCGCGTGAGGTCGCATGACTGGAACTCGCCACCAACTGTTGTTTACCCTTGGCCGCATCTTGGGCTGCAGCAGCCTTGAGCATAGCCAACGCCTTATGCATCATGGGGGCCTGATATGGTACGTCAGCCACCAAGCTATCGAGCAATATTTTAGCTCCTGTGATGTTGTTCTGTGCGGTGTCGTAGACCTTGACACCGTCCACTTCGATATCGGGTCCATGTTCCAGTCGTTGTGCGAGGCGGGATCCACGCGATCCTCTCGGTCAGAGGCGATGTCCTTCTGACGGGTTATTGTCTTGGGGGTTTTCTTCCCTGTGGCCTTCTTCTGCATATTCTTCTTCGCGGCCATCTTCTTCGCCAACGTCTTCACGATCACCCTCCTCATCGTTGTCCCCTGATGGTTTCTCCTCTACATCGACCATGTTCACGGTTGTTGACACTTCTTAACATCGCATCAAGAATATCGCTATTCCTGGTACGATGCCAGAAATGATTGTTGGCGTTTGTTATGCTTTAAGAATAAAATGAATTAATCCGCAACCGCACAGAACACAATAGTAGCATTTCACCCGAGAGTATTCCATGGTATCGTATTTATTTTCCTCAGGGAAGTTAGACATAAGATTATCTTGGTTTAACAAAGACATAACTACAAGAATTATACCAACTGACCAAAGACGGGGGTAAGGATAGTCAATAATAAGAGTGGGGGTAGCAACCTAGGATAAATCCACACTAAGATAAATAAAGAGATCGGTTAAGCTAGTCAGGACGACAGCAAGTCTATGTCTAAGATTCCAAAATATATAGTTTCCTAATATTTCTAAGTCAAGCGTCAAATCCTAGTTACTCGGGTTGAGTGCTTACAGCAATTTCTTGGTACAGCCTCGAGTCTATCACCTCTTAGCTCTCTTCAGGGCACGAAAGCGTTCCACTAATATGGGTTGGTAGCTAACCTTTGTACTAGTGATTATGCTATCGCTAGACAATCCTGCTTGAGACTTCCCGAACGAGGTGGATTACAAAAGGGACGGACAGGGCTGCCACCACCTGCCGCCTACCACACAGCCCGTGGGGACGAATGCAAATCCAGCTAGCGTTAACTTAGGCACCGTGCCTACGCCTTCACTAGATATTCTTCCGTTGGCCTAGCGGAAGAAAAGCCGAGAAATAACCAAGTCTAAGTTTAGAAAGAACTAAACTTAATTAAATCCTAGCCGGGAAACCTGTGAACTACGCAACAATGTTTCTTCCCGATAATTGTAACTTAAAGAAAATGACTAAATTAAGATAAATACTTCACAAGATATAAAAGAAAAAGATATTTATATTGATAAAGGATATGTCTTACATAAAGAGAAAAGATGCAAGAGATGCTCTCGACTAGAATCTAACTCCCGACTAACTAACCTACTCTACTAAGTAGCACAAGTAGTGGGAAATGGACTCCTTGATGTGTTTCTTGCTTGATTTCTCTTTTCTGCCGAATTCCCCCTCTATTTATAGGTGGCGATGGTCCGGGGGGCATTTGTAAGTGAAGGAGGGTTGGTTGGCCGAAGTCGGTGCGCCGAGCAATGGGCCATGCCAGGCGGTCGAGCATGCCAGGCGGCATGCACCGCCGGGCGGCAGCCTAGGCTGGGCGGCCGTAGGATTGTGTCGGTTCACGACCGACTTCTTTTGGTCGGCTTGGATCTTGTCCCGATGGCGGTTATTTGGTCGGTTCACACCACCTTCTCTATTTTAGGGCCGGTAGGCCTATTGGGCCTCATGGGCTGGCAACCCTGGGAGACCAACCCAGGCTGGGCGACAAGCCAGGCCGGGCGCCTCTTGACTTGTCCCGGTTAGGCCACTTGTTTGGCCTTCTTTACCTTAGCCATATTTTATCATTCTTAATCCGGGAGGAGAAAACGACATCACGATGAAGTGTTTTTCAAAACCGGCCGGGTTGGATGTTCAGCCTGAAAAACGACTCCGGTTAATCCAGTCGCGTGGCTGATTTCAGCCCTGTATGACCGTGTCGGCCAGTTCTTGATTTCAGCCTGAAAACGACCCTGTCGGCCGGTGAAAATGGGTGTTTTACAGTCTTGATCGGCCGACGGGGTGTTTCTTCATGTTTTTGCATATTTTGGCTCTCTTATGCCTGCAAACACATATTTCACCAAAACTCGTGGAACTTTATTAGTTTTAAACAAATTTTTATTAAACTTTGGTCTTTGCCTTGCATTTCTCGACCGGTTGGTGGCTGATTTTAGGTTTTATCGGCCATCAACACCTCCCCAAGCTTAAACCTTTGCTCGTTCTGAACAAATTAAAACATAGAGATGATGGATCAGGAGTTGCTTCAATATTAGCACCCTGCAAGTATCATGTGCATAAACACATACTCCAACACAATACGGGTAAGTGTATACCAGCACAACTGTATTACTAAGTCATTCTCAATGTACAGTGGGGCTTATTGGCATTTTATAACGTTGTCATAAGCGGTTGAAGTCTAGAATGGATAGTTTAGACTTTGTCATGCAATCTCCTTCTCAATTATGAGTCCAAGGTTTTTGTATTGCTGCATAAGATTGAAAAATCTTCCCTCTTGGTGCAATCTCCCACTATGGCTCTCATCTCTCAAAGGGTGTATTTCCTTACAAAATGCTCATCCTACTTTCTAAAAGTTTGGCTTAAATATGTGGAGCTTTATAGGATGTCACATTTAGCATGCATATATTGTTAAGCTAAGAGATGACCCTAGCAAAAGATATTGCACTTCCCCATTCCAATCAAGCAAAGGATTTGGCTAGCACAATTCTAAAGGTCTTGGGTGCAGATTTATCCAAAAGACTAGAATTTTTGGTGCTAGTGATAGAAGATGGTCCTTTACTTTTGCTCAAAGGAATATTTTATTTTTGTATGAACCTTGAAGCTTTTTGATATAGCACGTCCATGAGAGCTGATAAAATTTTTTTTCCTTTCGTTTCCTCTCTTTCTTTCTTTGCTTCCCTTTTTTTCAGCTCTCATGGTGTAAAGAGGCTAATTCGATGGTTCAAAAATTTTTGCAAACTTTTTCTGAGCAATTGGGAGGACCATAATCTTTTAATAGGATCAAAGGCTCGCAGAAAAAAAGAGTTTTGGTTAGCATGCTCGGTGAAGTGGATGCATGATTCTGACATGGAAACCGCATAACCAAGCATGATTAATTTGAGAACTCAAAGATAACGCGAAGGAAAATGATTGGCTTTGGAAGTGCAAGTCCCCTATAAGGATTAAATCCTATCTCAACTCAATGCATGCATAAATGGCGTAGACATGGTTTTGATACTTAATATTTGGCCATGGTAGGAAATTATCTTTCATAGGAAAGATGTGCACCAAGTAGGGGGTTTTTGTTGCAGCATGGTTTTGAAAGAGATCTTTGGACTCTTATCATAAGGAAATCATAGACTCATCCAAAGCATGCCATATCATAAACTTCAACAACTAGACTTGGTGTTTATTAGCCATTTTAGACCCACTAAAGTAGAGAGGGACTAGTGTTATCATCATGCCGGTCTACCATTACCCACGAAAGGTGAGGAGTAGAGGTTGTATACTTGAGACTCAAAGGGAGTTAATAGAGCAACTATTCATCATTTCCACAGGCAAGGTAGAGACCAAGTTCTCAGATTTTATTTATAAAGGGAAATCTTTTTGTTTTATGGTTTTCTTTGAAAATTGAAATCTTTTTGGGTTTTCTTAAATTTCTAAAATCGAAACGACTGAACTAGAGGAAGAGGGAGAGAGGATAGAACAAGCAGCACACCTTGGTTCAGCTACCTCCCCAAGCTTAGGCTTTGCAAGACTTAAACTTTTGATGCCGTTCACTGCGGCGGTTGATACTCGATGTTGAAATGGCCAAACAGTTGATCCATCATGGAGATGTTTGTTTGAAGTTGCTCTGATTCTTGCTGCTGCCATTCTTGTTCTCTCCTTATGGCTGCTTGTATCTCTTGAGTTGGCATGTTGGTCTCATAAGCGTTGGCAGCCAAGTATTGCATATCTTCTTGCAACTCCGAAAAGTTGTATGATGTGAACTTGGCAGAACGAGAAGTGCCTATGCCTCCATGTGTTTGATGGTAACTTCCTGTCCCATAGGGATTGGAAGGTTCGTACTCTTCGTAGGAGGAGGTAGTGTAGTGTGTTGATGAACTAGCAAATCCGGGAAACTGTGGTTGCTCCCAATGGTATTGGGAGTTTCCCGAAGTACCTAGTTGAGGTGTGTTCATGGCTGTTTCGTGCTGCTATTCTGCTTGTCAGAGTTGTGCTCTTGTTCTTGGCCTATCCCCTAAAACACTATGTCTCACACGCTGTGAGAGGGCTTGCAATTTGTACACGAAGTTCTTTTTACCAATAATAGTGAGCTGGGGGTTAGGCAATTCAATCTCTGTGTCATACCCCGGATAAGCATGAAGTACTTATTGTTTTCCTCTTTCAACAAGTGGGCTTGCAGGAAATGATCTTCTCCTAGCAAAGCAGTGCTAGGGAGATGATCTACTCTAGCTCTGTGAAGTGCACCGACCTTTCTAGCAATTCTAGTGACAAAAGGGGTAAAAGTAATGGGTCCTCATTGTCTGAATGCTAAGGTGAGCCAATGGTTGATGAGGAAAAATGTGGGGTTCATTTTAATCTTTCTGATTACAGCATGGATATAGGCTTTATCCACACTATTCACTGAATGTACATCACCCCGAGGGGTTAAGTAGTGAGTGATAAAACAGTGAATTATATGGAGCGATGGATTGTGAATGTCACTAGTGCGTTCCTGCCCCGTAACAGGATTTCCTATGTTTGCCCAAAGTCTGGCATGAAACCTTTAAGTTTATCAATGTCTAAGGCCGCCTTACGGTCAAAACCAGGATAAGTACTAATTTCTTTTAAGGACCATTCGTATGTTTCACCAAAAAGACGAAATTCATAGAGAGCGCCTATTTTATTTGATTCATGGGCATGAACTTTCAAAGTGCAAAGAAATTCGATAATGAGCCATTTAGAACCATAATCATTGAGGCAATAGAAATCATACCATCCGGCCATGTTGAGTGCGTACTCAAAATCGGCGAGGACGCCGATTCGCTCGAGGAAGTTGTGGTCGAACTTGCGCACAGTCGTGAGCTCCCGTCTCGAATGTCAGTGAACATGCTTTGCTCGTCGAAATCATTGAACACCATGTTGTCTTCACTCTCCATGAACTTCTCAAATCCTTCATCTCCTCCTCCTTGTTCACTTGCTACCGTTGCAGCCTCGGATATGGATATTGATTCTGAGTGGTAGCTTGGACCTTGCCCGTAGGCAGCCTCCGAGTGTTCAGCTTCTGAGCGCTCGCTTGGGGTACGCCTCCCATGACTTGAGCTGCTGCTGAACTTGGTGTAGAGGCCCCTCCAAATGTTGGCCATTCCTGCAAAAGGGTTACTTGGACACAATACCCGAAGGACAATATGATAATAGTGGTTAGTGGTTAGTCGTCCGGTTAGTAGTCCAAGTGTTAATAGTTCAAAACATGCAGGAGCAAAATTTCCTCTAGTTGGTTTTATTGCAGCACACTTTTATTCCTAAGTTGCAAGTCCACTTACTAAGCAAACTAGTGGAGTGAGTAAGGGAGAGAGTTGTGAGGGAGGAATGAAATTTCAGCTGAATGCTGAGGGTGGAGAAATGAGTGAGAGGGCGCCCGGTATTTATAGGCTCAAGAGGGAGCCTTGGGAGAATTTTCAGGCCAGACGGCGGCACATGCCGGGCGGCACCGAAATGACCCAGCCGGGTGGTCATTTTTCATGAAAAATGACCTTCCGGGTGCTGAAATTAGACTGGGTTATTTCAGGCCGGATGGATCAAAAATTACCTAGCCGGGTGATTATTTCTCACCAAAAATAACCTCCCGGATGCTGAAAACTGATTGGCCGGGTTAGATTCTGGGCAACATGAAAGTTTCCTAGTCGGATGGTCATTTTTCATGAAAAATGACCTCCCGGGTGCTGAAAACTGATTGGCCGGGTTAGAGCCCTGGATCATCACCCGGATGGTCATTTTTGATGAATTTTGACCTTCCGGCACGCAAATTTGGCCGAGTCATCAATTTTTTTTTCAGCCTCTTTTAATGGTTAAAGAAGGAAATAAAGCCAAACTAACTCGGTGGTATGTGCAAGAGAAAGTGGGACAAATATCGGTTACCTTCTGACGAGGGTCCGGATTTTTCGTCTCGAACAAGACGTTCTCCGTGTTTAGTTTTTCATGGTGCCTTTCATGGATGGAGAATTTTCCATGATTGGTGCAACTTCTTTCTTCCGCCATACTTGTTTGATTTTGTTTGCCTTGGCGGGGACCTTTTTCTTTATTTCCTGTGGCTTGTTCTTCTTTTTGGGCAATTGTGGTGCGCTCTTGACTTTTAACACAGGTGCACCCGATTTTGGTGGGATTGGGTACACCTCAATTTTCTGCACCATGTTAGGATTTTTGCTATAAAAGATGTGTACCTGATTACATTGTTCCGTTTGGGGCTTGAAGGCAAACTTCTCTTCGTTCCCATTAATGTTAAGGTGAATTTCTCCAGCCCAAACGTCAATGTGGGCATCTGCGGTGCTAAGGAATGGCCTTCCTAGTATAAGTGGTTTGTTTACATCGGCCTCCATGTCCAGTACCATAAAGTTGATGGGAACGAGGCAGTTTCTTATCTTTACGGGTACGTCCTCTGCGATGCCCGCCGGGTAACGGACTCATTGGTCGGCGAGCTGCAAGCACATTGCTGTAGGGGATAATGAATTGACATTAAGTTTGTCATACACCACCTTCGGCATAAGGCTCATGCTTGCTCCCAAATCACAAAGGGTTGTTGAATTGTTGCATCCCGATGGAACATGGGATGGTTGGGCATCCCGGATCTCGCTTCTTTTCTAGGAGGGAGTTTAGGATGGCGGCGCTGCATTCCTCTATTAATTCGACAATGTCAGTGGACGGTATGGGGCGTTTGTTGTTGAGGATGTCCTTTAGGTACTTGTAGTAGGTAGGAACCTGCATAGCATCAAGTAGGGGTATGTTGACATATAATTTCTTTATTACCTCCACCAAATTCCTGTATTGTTCATACACTATTGGCTTCCTCTGGCGAGAGGGAAATGGCAACACCGGTGTATCATAGAACTCATGTGGTGCCTTCTTGAGGGGCGCCTTTGTTTCCTCAACTTCAATTTCTTCTTCATCCTCTGACTCTACATTGGGTTCCCTGTCCTTCCCTGCATTGTTAAGATTTAGCAGAACCTGTGTATATTTTCCGCCTCTAGTAGTGACTGCGTTCACATTTTCCTTCAGGCTAGCTTCCGGCTGTCCAGGGAGCTTGCCAGAGTTAGGCTTAACAATAAAAGCGGCCAGTAGAGCAATTTGTGTTTCTAACATTTTGTTATGACTAGCTGGTTTTGCAGAGAGGTATTGAAAGCTTCCATGCAAGAATCTATACTTTCTAGGACTTTATCAGTGTCCTAGAACAAGATCACGGAAGGAAGGTTCAATACGAGTGAAGTTTCTAGAGTTACCCGTATTTTTGTCAAACGAGAGGTTTAGCTTGGACTCCCATCCGAACTTGTTCGTGCGGGGCCTAAACCCGTTGTTGTTGTTTAGGTAGTTCATTTCTTCTTCTTGAGTCTCTGGATAGCGGCTTGCCAAATATCCAACATTGCCACAGACTTCGCAAGTCATGGGAGAGTCTAAGGATTGGGCAGTCTGTGGTGAATCCATCTTTTTCAAAAGTTGATCCATCTTAATTGCTAGCATGTCAATACCATCAACTTGGTGGACTCCCCTGATCTTGGGCTGTGACTGGCTCTCCCTCTCATCATAGCCCCTATAGTTGGCGATCATCTTTTCTATGAGAGTTTGAGCTTCTTTGACCTTCAGGGAGAAGAAAGAACCTCCAGCAGCTGCATCTAGGTGCTCATGAGCGGGGCGGTTGAGCCCATGGTAAAAGCTTTGGATCAGGAACCAATCTTGCATTCTATGATATGGGCACACCAAAGTGTACTCTTGGAAGTGTTCCCATGCCTCAAGGATGCTTTCATCGGTTAGCTGTTGAAAGCTTGAAATTTAGTTCTACGGGCGTTGGTTTTGCCTAGTGGGTAGAACCTGGCAAGGAAGGCATTGGAGCACTTGTTGATGAGGACATCAATGACATACGAATAATGACGACGGAAGATGGCGCGCCAAACCAAGCTATCACGCCACCACCTCTCGTCGTCGCACCTCCTCGAGTTATGGATCCATCTTCTAACGAGACGACGATGTACAAGGGCCCAATCACTAGAGCTCGAGCCCAGGAATTGAAGATGGTTTTGATGCTAAGGAACACCGGCCCAGGATGATGTCGCCCGAAGGCCCACGTGGCCCAAGTCGCACGACTCCCTCTCCACCGCGCGCCTCTCCACTTCAGCCGGCCCTAGATGCCTCGTCCTCCCCCTATATAGTCAAGGGTTGCGCCCCTTGTAATCTTCGAGTTTTGTTTTAAGTTTAGCTTAGCTATACATCCGTCTCTCAACGTGAATTCAGAACTCCACCTTTGTGCAATACATCAGATTGCTCGCCTCTAATTCTTGCTCGTTCTTCGATTGCGTGTAAGAATTGATCCTCGTGATCAGGTTGATCTTGTTTACCGCAAGGTTAATATCCTCCAGAAGTTGGTTCAGCAATTGCATTGGCGCTTCGGCTTGCTCGTCATAGTCGGATCGTGAGGGTCAACATCCACTAAATCGAAGTTATCTCCACTCGCCGAAAGATCGGGCACTCTACACCTATCACCACACAGGGCATAGCGTCTTGCGTCTTTCGATGCCTTGCCACGGAAAGGACTGTCCAAAACCATGTTAATTAAGGCCGGCTTCAGCTCATAGCTTCCGTTCCCCATGTTCGGGTTCAGACCGGTGCGGATGTTGTCTGCAGACGGGGCGGAGTAGTCACGGATTGTCTTCTCAGCCATGGTTGGTTGAGCGGACGTAGACGGATCTTGCTACTGAGCTTGTATGATCGGAGGTGCTTCAAGAGCAAGTCTAGGACGAGGAGGGGTGAGTCGTTGACGCACTCTCCTCAACAAAGCCTCTTGATCGTTGTGGTAGTTGTCTGGTAGGTCGAAACCAGTCATAAAGCATCCTATTTACACCACAAATAAACAGAACAAGGGGAAGCCCGCAAAGGAAAGCGGTAACTTCTTGGTAGAAATATCAATGTTAAATTTCTGATATCTTAGCCTATTGCTTTCCCGGCAACAGCGCCAGAAATACTTGTTGAAACTTCTTAATGTTGCATCAAGGAAATGAATTAATCTGTAAGCGCACGGAACACAATTGTAGCATTTCACCCGGTAGTATTCCAAGGTATCGTATTTATTTTCCTCAAGGAAGCTAGGCGTAAGATTATCTTGGTTTAACAAAGATATAACTACAAGAATTGTACCAACTGACCAAAGACGGGGGTAAGGATATTCAATAATAAGAGTCGGGGTAGCAACATAGGATAAATCCACACTAAGATAAATAAAGAGATCGGTTAAGCTAGTCGGGAGGACAGTGAGTCTATGTCTAAGATTCCTAAATATATAGTTTCCTAATATTTCTAAGTCAAGCATCAATCCTATTTACTTGGGTTGAGTGCTTACACCAATTTCTTGGTACAGCCTTGAGTCTTTCACCACTTAGCTCACTTCGGTGCACGAAAGCATTCCACTAATATCGGCGGTAACTAACCTCTGTACTACTGATCACGCTATCGCTAGACAATCCTGCTTAAGACTTCCCGAACATGGTGGATTACAAAAGGGACGGACAGGACTGTCACCACCTACTGCCTACCACACAGCCCGTGGGGACGAATGCAAATCCAGCTAGCGTTAACTTAGGCACCACACCTACGGCTTCACTAGATATTCTTACGTTGGCCTAGCGGAAGAGTAGCCGGGAAATAACCAAGTCTAAGTTCAGAAAGAACTAAACTTAATTAAATCCTAGCCGGGAAACTCGTGAACTACGCAACAATGTTTCTTCCCGATAATTGCAACTTTAGAAAAATGACTCAATTAAGATAAATACTTGACAAGATATAAAAGAAAAATATATTTATATGGATAAAGGATAAGTCTTACATAAAGAGAAAAGATACAAGAGAGCTCATAACAAGACTCCAAGACAACTCCGGAATCCTGAGCGATGCTCTCGACTAGACTCTGACTCCCGACTAACTAACCTACTCTACTAAGTAGTGCGAAATGGACTCCTTGATGTGTTTCTTGCTTGATTCCTCTTTTCTGCCGAACTCCACCTCTATTTATAGGTGGTGATGGTCCGGGGGGTATTTGTAGGTGAAGGATGGTCGGTTGGCCGAAGTTGGTGCACCGGGCGGTGGGCCATGCCGGGCAGCATGCACAGCTGGGCGACAGCCTAGGCCGGGCGGCCATAGGATTGTGTCAGTTCGCGACCGACTTCTTTTGATCGGCTTGGATCTTGTCCCGATGGCGGTTATTTGGTCGGTTCACACCGCCTTCTCCATTTTGGAGCCGGTAGGCCTATTGGGCCTCATGGGCTGGCAACCCTGGGTGACCAACCTAGGCCGGGCGGCAAGCTAGGCCGGGCGGTGGCCTAGGCTAGGTACTGACCCCGTCCGGGTCGCCCCTTGACTTCTCCCGGTTAGGCCAGTTGTTTGGCCTTCTTTTCCTACTAGCTTAATCTAGGAGGAGAAAAGGGCATCACGATGAAGTGGTTTTGCAAAACCGGTCGGGTCAGATGTTCAGCCTGAAAAACGACTCCGGTTAATCAGCCCGGTGGCTGATTTCAGCCCTGTATGACCCTGTCGGCCGGTTCCTGATTTCAGCCTAAAAAGGACCCTGTCGGCCGGTTCCTGATTTCAGCCTAAAAAGGACCCTGTCGGCCGGTGAAAACACCTTTTTTACAGTCGTCATCGGCCGATGGGCTGTTTCTTCATGTTTTTGCATATTTTGGCTCTCTTATGCCTGCAAACACATATTTCACCAAAACTTATGGAACTTTATTAGTTCTAAACAAATAGTTACTAAACTTTGGTCTTTACCTTGCATTTCCCGACCAGTTGGTGGCTGATTTTGGGTTTTATCGGCCGCCAACAACGGTCAGAGGGTACAAACAGGCAGATCCGACCGAATCCTCATCAAAGGAACCAACCGACTTTTAGTCGTGCCCGACGGATAGATCTGTTCCGTCGAATCCGAGTGGGACGAACATTGGGATCAGATCTAACAAGCTCGGTGATCGCGTCGTAGGAGTCGATGGCGAAGTCGAAATGGTGGTTCTCTAGACCTAGCTCTCCATTGGAGTCGATGGCGAAGTCGAGCAACCCGAAGGAGATCTTGAAGTCCGGCAAGTACTAGATGTTGGGAGTTTTGGCCATCGTAGTCGACGGAGAATCCCAGCGAGCCTTGTCCGCTTCCTAGCACGCCAACTGTCGAGACCTAATCTCGGCAATATATTTATATGGCTACGCCGAGACTAAGAACTATGATGGTTGTGAAATACACTGAGTTATACAGGTTTGGGCCCTCTTGATGAGAGTAAAAACCCTATGTCCTGTGTTTTGTGGATTGTATTGCTTGTAATGTTTTGTCCCCGATGGGGGGTTCCCTGCCGCCTTATATATCCGGTCGGCAGGGGGTACATGAAGAGTCCTACTCGTAGTCTACAGGATTTACATAGAAAGTCTATCTCTAATTGCCTTACGCTCCAAGACGACTCGGTCGGTTCCTTTATTGATGAGGTACCCGGTCGGTTGCCGACTTTAGGCATATGTACAGATACCCGAAAGGTAAGTATTCCACAGTTCCCCTATGCCAAGAAGTTTAGCACGGACTCCACTAGGTTATCTCTTCATGGTCTCACTTCTACTCCTTGATGTTGTATGGATTTGGCCCAAACTTAACTTTGACCATGGAGCATTGTTCCACTCTTGGTCAGAAGTCAAATGTCTCCTCCTTCCCATTAATATTGAGGTGGATTACTCCGGCCCCGACATCAATTTGTGCGTCTGTGGTGCTTAAGAATGGTCGCCCAAGGATGAGCACCGTTCTCTTGTCAATATCCATATCTAGCACCACAAAAGCCACAAGGACAAAACACCCACATATCTTCAAGAGGATATATTTTGCAATCCCTGTAGGGTACCGCACTAACGAGTCTGCTAGCTGTAGCTGCATAGAAGTGGGGGCTAAGTCTATGAAGTTCAGCTTGTCAAAGACGGCCCGTGGCATGACACCGATGCTATCTCCAATATCACAAAGTGCTTCATCAAAGAATTCTATCCCAATTAAGCATTAGATTGTGGGACTGCCAGGGTCCTTCTTCTTCTTAGGAAGCAAGTTGAGTATAGTGGCGCTACATTCTTTTGTAGGCTTGATGATCTCTGTGGTGAGCATTGGACGCTTGTTGCTCAACATGTCCTTGAGGTAGCGAGCATAGGTTGGAACTTGCATCACATCCACCAAAGGCATGTTGATGTGGATCTTCTTCATAACTTCAACAAAGCGGGAAAATTGTTCATCCACAGTGTAAGGATCATGACCATTAAGGTCACCCCAAGGTATGATGTTTTGGTAATGAATGACAAACATGAAATATGACTAATGTCTATACGAGTGTTGTTCGTGTAGGAAACCTTTTCTACTCTATGATGATTGTAGACGGCAGCCTTGGCGATTGATGACAATGACCACAAGCATGGAGGCTTGTGAGCTTGATGGAGTTCAAAGGTTGATGGAGATGGATCAAAGTTGAGGACAAGCTATGGAGCAAGTGTTGGGAATACTTCTCTAGTTGTTAGGGCTTTGAGTCCATAGGAAAAACTAGACTATCAAGGGAGCCTAGGTCATTTCTCTTACGTCATGTCTAGTGGGTGATGTGCAAGGTTGCTCGGTGAAATCACAGGCACTAGGTGACAATGGAGAAGCCAAGGAGCTGTTCAGAGAAGCCGAGAAATAAAGTCAAGCGAGGAAGACAAGTTTCAACTTCGGGACTTAGTGACCAGACAGAGGGGTCAGTGGAGACCGGACTATACGGTCACTAGCAGGACAGGAAATCCAGAGAAAAGACTTAACGAGGAATCTGTTTGTGCCAGAGACCATAGAGACTGGATAGTCCAGTCTACTGATCGAACGGTCTGGTTAGTGTGGGTGAAACACAGAGCAGAGAGGAAGCAACTCTCTGGAGTCCAACGAGGATGCCCGACGCGTCGGACTTGTCCGACGGACAGAGAGACCAAACGGTCCGGTCTACTGACCGGACGGTCCAGTCAATGCAGGAGATCAGCTAGGACAGAAGTGCCAACAGTTCTAGAACCATTCCAACAGTGACCGGACAGTCTAGTCAGGCAGAGGCCGGACAGTCCGGTTAGTGCATCCAGAAAGGTGATCTCGTGAAGCAATGGCTAGTTGGAGGTTGGAAGCCTATATAACTTGGTTGCTGGGGTCTTGGAGACCTCTCTTGGCCAGTGGAATACCCAAGAGCATTTGGTAAGGTCCAAGAGCAAAAGAGGAGAGCACTAGGAAAGGATATTGGATATCTTGAGAGTGCTTGTGAGAGTAACATGGAGTGATCTTGCACATCTAAGGTTAGGGTGTCCTTGAGGGTGTGATCTAGGTTGTTACCCTTGGTCTATGGTGAGACCTAGACCGGTTAGGTGTCAGTGATTGAGCCTATCGTGATTGGTTGTGAAGACCATCACACCTTTGTACACGGTTGGAGCCCGCCGGTGAAAGGGGCATCGCTAGTGAGCGCCCGTGTCGGCTTGGGGAGTTCGGCAAGTTCTCGAGGGAGGCGAGCTTGTGCCTTGGTGGAAGCGGTGACGCGTGCCGTGTCTTCACTCCAGGAGTGATTGCGAGCTCGTGGGCGAGAACTCCACATTGGTTGCGGGAGGGACCAAGACTCTGGCGGGAGTAGTCCAACGAGGAGTAGGGGAAGGCGTCATCCTTCCGAGACCTTGGGAAAAAAATCATGAGTCATCTCTCACTCTACTCCTTACTATGATGCTTTACTTTCCGCATTTGCATACCATGCTATACATGCTTGTGTGCTTACCCTGCTCTCGTTGACTACTTTGTAGACTTGCATGAATAGGCTTCTCTACTTGCTAGTTGTGCTTAGCTTACACTTGATCACTAGCATGTATAGGAGTTGCTTTGGCTTTATTGATCACCCTATTATGTAATGTGCTACTCATGCTCGTGTGCTTTCCATGTGCTTGATCTAGTACCTTTGCATGAGTAGGACTCCTTGCTAGCTAGTTGTGTGCTTTCGCGTATCTTTGGTTACTAGCTTGCATAGGAGTTGTTCTGCCTTTGTGTGATCCACTAGTATGCTTAGGTTATTGATTCCTTTCATAGGTTCATTATCTTGCTAGTGTGATCACCACTAGGATTGTGTAGGAGTTGTTTTAGGTGGCCGGTTAAAGAAATTGGTGAATTTGGTACATAGTGCGAGTTCCCGATTCACCCCCCCCCCCCTCTCGATCACTCGCTCCTTTCAAGTGGTATCAGAGCCAAGTGCTCAATATAGGGCTTAACCGCCTTGAGTAGTGACCGAAATGAGTTGGGATGTCATCCCATTCGAGGTCGGATCATGGCTCATGGAAGGATTGCTTGAAAAGCTACCTAAATACCATGGTTCCGAATGAGTTGATGAACACATTTGTGGACTTTGCCAATACCTTTACCGATGATCATGTATATGATGATGATGATCGTGTGGCTGTGCCTAGTTCTAGTGAGTGCCTAGATTCTACTAGTGATGGTTTGGTAGGTTGCTCTACTAGTGTGCCTAATGTGATGATTGATGATGTTGACTCTTTTGATCTTACTTGTACTTCTAGTATGACTTATGATGATGATGCTTGTGAGTCTTTTATTGGTCATGCTAGTGATACACTTGTTAAGGAGTTCTTTGATTTTTGTGCTAATGAGAATGAGGACTTACATAACTCTTTTATTCGCTTGCGAGGTATTGTGGATAGGATTGGAGCAACTACTTTCGAGCTTCCCAAGATTGTGATAGTCGAGAAGATCCTCAGCTTGCTTCCTAGCAGCAAGCTCCTCTACATCACCCTTGATCTCATCATGGAGAAGGATCTCTCCGTCAAGAATGTGATTGGAGTGCTCTTTGATGATGAGAAGATCACCGCAAGCTGGATGGGGGAGAAGATCACCGCAAGCTGGACGGGGGAGAAGATCTCCAAGGCAAATGGAGTATCATCAAGAAAAGGGAAGGAAGTAGCTTCAAGCTCAAGCTTCCTTGATCCCTCTACAAGATTGCCTAGCAGCAGCTTCTAGAACCACTTTGGATCAAGACCTACACCAAGCTCTTCATCAGGCACTTCATCAAATTCTACCCCAAGTGTCATTCCAAATTCTACTCCAAGCATTTCGAGTGGGCCACACACTAGTGCAGGGGGAGCATCATCTACATTGCGCATGCGATCATTTCAGATGATCGATTCTACTAGGCTAGCTCCCCCACCTCCTCCACAAGATCGACTCTGGAGCATTCGTCGAGCTCAACAACAGGAGTTCTTCTTCCAATTTGATGTAGTTGTGAGAAATCCAAATGATGACCTTTGTGATACTTTCTTGAGGATTTATGATCTTGTGTGCAGGATAAACTCCTTTAGAGGTCTTCGGAGGATAGCTCCACTTGAAGTGATTGACAAGCTTCTCTGACAAATCACAGCTCCTGAGAGGGGCTTCTTACTTGAGGAGGTGATCAACAGAAGACATGAGCTCTCAATTGAGAGAGCAATGGAGATGATACTTGCGCTCCACTCATAAGTGGGACACGTGCTCGAGCATGTCACTAGACTCTATGCCCCCCCCCCACTACTACATCGACCTCGACAATATACACATGGGGGATGGTCATGGAGATTGGAGGTATCATACTCCTCACTATCCCATTAGGAGGAGACTTCAGGAAGGGATTGCAAGAATCCCTATCTATGAGGATGGTCTTATCATTCGACATGATGAGGTTAGTACAAGTCAATTGAGCAATGTTTTGGATACTAACCCTTCTTCCTCTAGTGCTTGTCTTATGGTTACCACCAGGGTCAACTACAAGAGTGGAGGTACTCATTGGATTCTTGACAGTGGGTGCACCCAACACATGATCGGGAAGTCAACCATGTTTACCAACACTGATGAAGACGAAGACAGTGAGAAGGTGGCTTTCGGGGATAACTCAAAAGGGAGAGTCAGAGGATCAGGCAATGTGGCCATTACTGAGGACCTCCATCTCTCCAAGGTCTTTCTTATGGAAACCCTAAACTTCAACCTCCTGTCTATTGGTCAACTCTGTGACATAGGTTTCAAGCGCACATTTGATGAGGATGGTGCAATGATTGAAAATTCAAAGAAAGGGCTAGTATTTCATAGAGTGAGGCATGGGAACTTATATGTCATGGACTTCAAATCAAGCAACATGCCACCAAGTACTTGCCTCTTCACTAAGGCAACTAAAGGATGGTTGTGGCATAGAAGAGTGGCACATGTTGGAATGAATGAACTCAGAAAAGTGGTCAAGAGGAATCTGGTTGAAGGAATCAAGTATGTGACCTTTGAGGAGGACAAATTTTGCAGTGCTTGTCAAGCTGGAAAGCAAGTTGCATCTTCACATCCCACCAAGTCTTTCATGTCTACATCTCATCCTCTGGAGCTCTTGCACAAGGACTTGTTTGGGCCAACACATTACAAGAGTCTGGGAGGCAATCTAAGTTGCTTGGTGATTGTTGATGATTTCACGAGATACACTTGAACCTTCTTTCTTGTGGACAAATATCAAGCCTGTGATATCTTCATAAAGTTTGTTAGGTGGGCAAAGAATGAGTTCAAGGCTAGCATTGTGAAGATAAGGAGTGACAACAGGACTGAGTTCAAGAACAAAACAGTGGAGAAATATTGTAATAAGAAGGGAATCAAGCATGAATTCTCTGCTACATATACTCCCGAGAAGGATCGAGTAGTGGAGAGGAAGAACAAGACACTCATCACTCTTGCTCGTGCCATATTGGACGAGTATGGGACTCAAGAGAGGTTTTGGGCTGAAGCAATCAACATAGCTTGCTACACCTTCAAACGTGTCTATCTCCACCGGCTATTGAAGAAGACACCATATGAGCTATTGGTGGGACGGAAACCCAATGTTTCCTATTTCCGAGTCTTTGGCTGCAAGTGCTACATTCTCAAGAAGAGGAGAAAGCCAGGGAAATTTGAGAGCAAAACTGATGAAGGCATTCTTGTTGGGTACTCAGGGACCTCTAAGGCATATAGGGTCTACAACTCAGCCACAAGTTGTGTGGAGGAATCCTATGATGTGCAATTTGATGAGTCAAATGGTTCTCAAAAGGGAGATGAATTTCTTGAAGTGAACATTGGTGATGAACCCATTAGGGAGGCTATGAGAAGAATGCCTGTGGGCGAGGTTTTACCCCATGAGGGAAATGATGGTGATATTGATGAGCCCTCTACTCCACCACCTCAACCAACCTCTTCCTCCGAGGTGCAAGAACCAACCCAAAATGCCACAAGTACACCTTCTAGCTCCTCCCAAAATTCATTAAGAGTGCATCCACCTACCTAATAAAACACTCAAGAGAGAAGTGAGCCAACATACTTCACCACAAGCTACATCTCCAAGCTCTTCACAAGATACCCTTCCATCCACTTCAAGCTCTAAGTCCAAAGTTAGAAAGCCTATGAGTGATTCTCCCACCTCTCTAAGAATCCAAGCCACTCATATCTCAAGAGAGCAAGCTATCCATGATGCCCAAGATACTTCATCTAGGCCACCTCCCACTCAAAAAGAACATCATCCTAGACCCAAAGCTATCAACAAGGACCATACTCAGGATTTGATCATTGGGAGTCCATCTCAAGAAGTTAGGACAAGGAGGAATCAATACAAGCCTAACCATGTGAGTGAAGAAAAAGATAATGAGGCAAATGTTGCAATTGAGAACTTCTGTTTGTCTCCATGATTGAGCCCACAACAATGGAAGAGGCAATGAATGATCACATGTGGGTAATTGCCATGCAAGAAGAATTGAATAACTTCAAGAGGTGTAAGTTATGGAAACTTGTTGAGAGACCCAAGAATCACAACATTGTTGGCACCAAGTGGGTTTTCAAGAACAAACAAGATGAGAAAGTTGCAATTGTGAAAAATAAGGCTCGTCTAGTGGCTAACCGGTACTCTCAAGTGGCGGGAATTGACTATGAGGAAACATTTTCTCCCGTTGCTCGACTTGAAGCTATTTGGATCATGCTTGCCTATGCTTCACACAATTGCTTCAAGTTCTATCAAATGGATGTGTAGAGTGCATTCTTGAATGGAGGGATAAATGAAAAAGTCAATGTAGAACAGCCTCTAGGATTTGAGGGTCCCAAACATTCTAGACATGTGTATAAACTGAAGAAGGCTCTCTATGGACTAAAGCAAGCACCAAGGGCATGGTATGAACACTTGAGGAACTTCCTTCTCAAAAATGGGTTCAAGATTGGAAGCATTGGTAGCACCTTGTTCACAAAGCATGTTGGGAAGGATCTCTTTGTGTGCCAAATCTATGTAGATGATATCATATATGGGTCAACAAATGAGAAGTACAATGAGGAGTCCTGGGAAATGATGGCAATGGAATTTCAAATGTCTATGATTGGAGAGCTCCATGTGTTCCTTGGTTTTCAAGTGAAGCAATTGAGAGAAGGCAACTTCATCTATCAAGAAAAGTACACCAAGGATTTTCTCAAGAGGTTCAACATGGAAAATAGAAAACCCGTGTGCACTCCTATGGCAACAAGCAAACCCTTGGACATGAATGAAAAGGGAAAACCAGTGAACCCCAAGCTCTATAGATCAATGATTGGGTCCTTATTCTATCTCACCGCCTCAAGACCGGAAATCATGTTTAGTGTGTGCTTGTGCGCACGCTATCAAGCAAATCCAAAAGAGTCACACTTGAAGGCCGTGAAGAGGATACTAGACACCTTAAGTACACACCTACCATGGGGTTATGGTACCCTAGAGGAACAAGCTTTGAAATTACTTGGGTATTCGGATTCAGACTTCGTAGGATGCAAAGTGAATAGGAAGAGTACATTGGGAGGTTGCCAATTCCTTGGAAGGTCTCTTGTATCTTGGAGCTCATAGAAGCAAAACTCGGTGGCTCTATCTACAACCGAAGCGGAGTATATGGCAGCAGGAGCATGTTGTGCTCAACTTCTCTACATGAGGAAAATACTCTTGGACTATGGTCTCAACTTCACTCAAATGCCACTCTATTGTGATAGTGAAGAGGCGATCAAGATGGCTCTCAAAACTAGAGATCATGGTCATGCAAAGCACATAGAGATCAAACATCATTTCATTCGAGATCATGTTGAGAAAAGGACATTAACTTGGTGCATGTGTGAACTCATGAACAATTGGTGGATATCTTCACCAACCCTCTTGACATGAAGACCTTCAACAAGCTAAGGGGAGAGCTCAATGTTCTCAACCTCTCCAACTTAACTTGAGTAACCCTAAATCTTGTCTCTTCTAAATTTGTACAACTTTGCTTGTTTGTTTTGTTGTTTGTGTCTTTGTTTGTGCTTGTTTCTCTTCTCTTGTAGTTTGACTACGGACCTCCTTGAGATAGCAATGGACATGGGTTAAGCTTGGGAAGGTGGTTCATGGTGTACCCAAGGCATTGAAGAATGGTCCATTGTGAGTAAGTTGAAGAAGGGAACAACTCATCGTTGACACCTTGGTTTGTAGTTTTTCTCTCTCCATCTTTTAGCATTGCATCATGCATGTGTAAACTCGTTGCATTTGCATTCTTTTCATTCATGCATTATTGCATTGTGATACCTTACGTGCCTCCAAGCATGTTTCTAGGGGGAGTTGCTTATTTACAATGTAAGTATATGACCCTCTAGATGATCACATAGTGATCTTCGTGCTTCATGCCCATTGAGTCACATTCAACCGAGCCCCGAGGTTAAATCTACTCGCGCGGCTCAAAGACAAGTAACTCATACATTCCCAACACACTAATGACTAACCATTACATACTTGAGAAATTCTTTGTTGAGTCATGTGTGTAGGGGGAGCTATGGTGGAAGGTCATTGTGACCAAGGAGGAGCACTATGAAAGGGGGAGTCTTTCTACCTCTTGTCTCTTATTATTTGCTCCTTGGTTCTCTTGTGCTTTGTCTTTGGTTTGTGGTTTTTGGTGATAGGTGACAAAGGGCGAGAAGAACATGAAGATCCAAAAGCCAACACCAGTCAAAAAGGGGGAGAAGAAGTCAAAAGGGGAGAGGTTCATGAAGATTTAACACAAAATATGGAAAGAAGAAAATTGAAGATAGAGAGAAGAACATGAAGGAACATGAAGAAACATGAAGAATCCAAATGCCAAGACTATGGTGACGAAGTGGAGAACATGAAGATGATCAAGACAATGGTGCGTGTTTACTTGGAGTACATATGAAGATCATGACAAGATGAACATCCACACTAACATGGAGAAGAACAACAATGAACATCTACACCGACATAAACATCTACGTCTATGGTGCGTGTCTACATCAACAAGAACACCTACCACGACACCAAGACGGGTGCAAAATTCAACTCAAGATGGATATCAAGTGCCCTACGTGATTGGGTAGTTCTCCCTCGACACCTAGCACATTCCAAGGGGGAGACTACTTCCAAGGTAAGGACCAAGGTAATCCTCTCATTCCATTCTTTCGCTTTGGTTCCTTATTTCTCGTCCGTTTTGGATCACCATAAGTAGTGATTGTCATCCATCACCAAAAAGAGGGAGATTGTAAGGATCATGACCATTGAGGTCACCCCAAGGTATGATGTTTTGGTGATGAATGACAAACATGAAATATGACTAATGTCTACACGAGTGTTGTTCATGTAGGAAATCTTTTCTACCTATGATGATTGTAGACGGCGGCCTTGGCGATTGATGACAATGACGACAAGCATGGAGGCTTGTGAGCTTGATGGAGTTCAAGGGTTGATCAAGACGGATCGGACGGTCTGGTTAGTGTGGGTGAAACACAGAGCAGAGAGGAAGCAACTCTCTGGGGTCCAACGAGGATGCCCGACGCGTCGGACTTGTCCGACGGACAGAGAGACCGAACGGTCCGGTCTACTGACCGGACGGTCCAGTCAATGCAGGAGATTAGCTAGGACAGAAGTGCCAACAGTTCTAGAACCGTTCTAGCAGTGACCGGACAGTCTAGTCAGGCAGAGACCGGACAGTCCGGTCAGTGCATCCAGAAAGGTGATCTCGTGAAGCAATGGCTAGTTGGAGGTTGGAAGCCTATATAACTTGGTTGCTGGGGTCTTGGAGACCTCTCTTGGCCAGTGGAATACCCAAGAGCATTTGGTAAGGTCCAAGAGCAAAAGAGGACGCACTAGGAGAGCATATTGGATATCTTGAGAGTGCTTGTGAGAGTAACATGGAGTGGTCTTGCACATCTAAGGCTAGGGTGTCCTTGAGGGTGTGATCTAGGTTGTTACTCTTGGTCTATGGTGAGACCTAGACTGGTTAGGTGTCGGTGATCGAGCCTATCATGATTGGTTGTGAAGGCCATCACACGTTTGTACATGGTTTGAGCCCGCCGGTGAAAGGGGCATCGCTAGTGAGCACCCGTGTCGGCTCGGGGAGTCCGGCAAGTTCTCGAGGGAGGCGAGCTTGTGCCTTGATGGCTGTGGTGACGCGCACCGTGTCTTCACTCCGGGAGTGATTGCGGGCTTGTGGGCGAGAACTCCACATTGGTGGCGGGAGGGACCGGGACTCCGGCAGGAGTGGTCCAACGAGGAGTTTGGGAAGGCGCCATTCTTACCCTACTCCTTACTATGTTGCTTTACTTTCCGCATTGACATACCATGCTATTCATGCTTGTGTGCTTACCTTGCTCTAGTTGACTACCTTGTAGACTTGCATGAATAGGCTTCTCTACTTGCTAGTTGTGCTTAGCTTACACTTGATTGATCACCCTAGTATGTAATGTGCTACTCATGCTTGTGTGCTTTCTATGTGCTTGTTGATCTAGTAGCTTTGCATGAGTAGGACTCCATGCTAGCTAGTTGTGTGCTTCCGCGTATCTTTGGTTACTAGCTTGCATAGGAGTTGTTTTGCCTTTGTATGATCCACTAGTATGCTTAGGTGATCGATTCCTTTCATAGGTTCATTATCTTGCAAGTGTGATCACCACTAGGATTGTGTAGGTGTTGTTTTGAGTGGCCGGTTAAAGAAATTAGCAAATTGGGTACATAGTGTAAGTTCCCGGTTCACCCCCCCCCCCTCTTGGTCACTTGGTCCTTTCACACAGCCGGCTTGTTGTTTCTACGGGGAAATGACAGAGTGCTTGGGTCTTAAAACTGATGTGGAGTTGTCTTCCCGTTATGAACCACTTCATCTTCAATGTCGTTAGAGGGTCCATCCTTCTTCTCACTAGCTGCCCCTACATTGTTAGTATATGGTGGGTCACGGGTGGACATACTTCGAAGCGTCGTCACCACATTAACATTTTCTATGGAAGATTCGGGTTGCCTCAGAATTTTGCCACAATCCAAACAGGCAAAGCAATGGCTCTTAAAGGAAGAAGAATGCCTTCTCACTTAGCATTAATGCTCTCTAAGATCTTGTCAGTGGAGTTAATCTTTTTACTATAGGTTTCATTATTTTTAGTTTGGCCCAAGACATCATCTTTCAAGGATGGGCGGTTAGGATTGAAAGAACTATTGAAATTACCATAGTTACCTCCTTGATAGGGTCGTGGTTGCCACCCCTGACCTCATTGAGGGCGATACCCGTTGTTCATGAATGCAACTTCCTCATGAGTCTCCAGGAAATCATTGCCTGAATGTCCCATGTTTCCACAGACCTCGCACGTCATGCCATGGTCCATAGCTTCTACTATGCCCTTCAGGCTGGGGTCATAGTGGATGTCGAGCCGCTTCAAGATAAGGTCCACTTTTATAGCGAGCATGTCTGTCTCCTTGACGATGTGCATGCCCCGCGCACGTGGCTGGAGATGGTCATCATTCCAGCATTGATTAGAGACTATCTTCTTAATCAACTCGGTTGCCTGATTGACAGTGAGTGAGAAGAAGGCTCCTCCAGCGACAACATCAATGTGCTGACGGTTTGAAGCCATCAGTCAATTGTAGAAGTTCTGGATAATAAGCCACATATCCATTCCATGATGGGGACAGACTAGGATATACTCCTCAAGCCTTTCCCATGCTTCTGGTATTGTTTCTCCAGCCGCCTATTGGAAACTTGAAATTCTTCCCTGTATGGAGTTCGTTTTACCCAACAGGAAGAACTTCATGAGGAACACAGTGGAGCATTTCTCCCAAGTGTTGATAGCCTCCTTGTTGGCGTAGAACTACTGCTTGGCCTTGCCTAGCAGCAAAAACGGGAACAAATAGAGCCTAATGGCATCTGGAGCCACGTTCTTTATAGTAAAGGTGCTGCATCATTCCAAGAATTGCTGCAGGTGAGCGCTGGCGTCCTCATTGGCTTTCCCACAAAATGGGCTAGCCCGCACTATCATGACCAGATTGGTCTTGATCTCAAAGTTTCCATCCCGGATGTCAATCTCGGGCCCAGTGAGCACGTTACTGGAAGAGGGAGCAGAATAGTCCTTGAGAGCCTTCTCAGCCATTGGCTTGGATCTTAGTGGTGCAGTGATGACAGGTTGATCTGCTGGCTTAGAACTTCAGGAAGAAAAGACGTTAAGTCTACTTTTGCTCAAAATTCTTTCCGGATTTTTTATGAAGTTTTCAGGTAGATCGAAACAGGTCATGCACTATCCAGTTTTCACACCAAAGGTAGAAAACATACAAGGTTAGCCTGCATAACCAATGACTACCACACAAGCAATATCTTTATTTCATTATTAACAAAATATTCTTCTATGCCTTCCCCGGCAACGGCGCCAGAAATGCTTGTTGACGTTTGCTAAGTTACATCGCTATAATCATCCCTGACAATGGTGTCATGTAAGGACCGAAGGTGTACCGAGAGGGGGGGGGGTGAATCGGTAACCCAACCACGAATTCAAATACATCAATTTCACACCACTAAATCCTAGCAATCATTGCAACCTAAACAAGTCTAGTAGGCCAAGACCCTACACAAGCTAGTGTTCATGATGAGTACAAATGCAGAAGCAAAACACACTAGCCTATGCAAGCGACAGTTCAACCTAATCACTAGAGCACACAAATGCGGAATAGTAAACAGCGGTCAAGGAATGCTCATGATTGTTTTTCGAGGTCCCGTAAAGATGGCGCCTTCCTCTAATCCTCGTTTGACCACTCCCTCCGGAGTGCCAGTCCCTCCCGCTACCAAGTGGAGTTCTCGCACATGAGCCCGCAACCACTCCCGGAGTGAAGACACGGTTGCGTCAAAGCTGCCACCAAGGCACAAGCTCGCCTCCCTCGAGAACTTGCCAGACTCCCCAAGCCGACGCGGGCGCTCACTATTGACGCCCCTTTCACTAGCGGGTTCAAACCATGTACAAACATGTGACGACCTTCACAATCAATCACGATATACTCGATCACCGACACCTAACCGGTCTAGGTCTCACCATAGACCAAGAGTAACAGCCTTAGATGTGCATAGATGCTCATGTTACTCTCACTAGTACTCTCATGATATCTAATATCCTCTCCTAGTGCTCCTTTGTTTCCCTCTTGGCTCCCTACAAATGCTCCCAACGATTCCACTGGCAAGGAGAGGTCTCCAAGACCCTAGCAACGAAGTTATATAGGCTTCCAACCTCAAACTAGATTTTGCTTCATGAGATCACTTTCGTGGACCTGCTGCCCGGACCTACCTGACCGGACCGTCTGATCACTCCCGAAACGGCTCCTCGAGTCGTTGGCTTCTCTTCCCGCAACTGCCTCCGTCCATCAACATCTTGGTGAGATGTGTCTCGGTGATGATGGGGTCGACCACAAGTGGGTAGCGCCCTGGTCGCAGGACCCGATTCGGGAGGTCTGAGCGGTCGAAGGTGATCGGGAGTTCCAACCAACGAAGGAAAGAGGGGGTCGCGGGCTCGGTCGTAAAGACTTCGCGTCGCTCGACCTTGGCCGAGCAATGGCTCCCTCGCGCCTCGGTGCTCAAAAAAGTCATGAGGCAGGCCTTGGTGCTCAGGAACCCTCCTTCGTTGGTGTCATTTCTGTCGTTTCCAGCATCTTTCAATGCTGGATCTACCTTGACCTTCGGATCCTTGCCCTTGCCTTTCTCCTCGAGGAATTTCTTCAGCAGGGAGCAGTCCTAGAGCAAATGCGTCACGAGGAGCTTGTGATTGGGGCACGAACTGTTCCACTTCTTCTCGAAGTGGTTCGGCATCTCGCTAGTCGACGGCTTAGGAGCCTTGCAATCGGCTGCCACCAGCGTCTATTCACAGTCTGGCCACGTCTTGTTCTTCTTCTTCTTAGGACAGTCAGAGGCGCCTGCGCCGACACCTTCCTGCTGCTTGCTTTGGCCTTCCGGGGTGCGGTTTAGGACCGTCTCCACACACTCCTCACCAGAGGTAAAGCTTGGGGCAATATCCAAGAGCTCTCGAGCTGTGCGAGGGCCCATACTGCCCACCTCGTGGATTAGCCGCTCGAATGTCGTGCCTAAGATGAAGGTGTCAATAATGTCTGCATCGCCCACGTTGGGTAACTCATTGCACTTCTTGCTGAAGCGCTAGATATAGTCTCAGATGGACTCACCGGCCTTCTATTGGTAGTTCTTGAGGTCGCAAGGGTTGCCTGGTCGGACGTAGGTCCCTTGGATGTTGCCAACAAAAATGTCCCTCAAGTCAGACTAGTTGTAGATCTGGCCCTCAGGAAGGTGCTCGAGCCATGTCCGAGTCGTGTCGGTGAGGTACAGCAGCAAGCTGCGAATGATGGCGAGGTTGTCAATGGCCCCTCCTGCCTGGCACGCGAGGCCGTAATCCTCGAGCCAGAGCCCAGGATCCGTCTTGCTCGCATACTTGGTGACGGTTGCGGGCGCTCGATAGCGCTGGGGGAACTCGATGTTGTGGATACGCGAGCTAAAGACCCGGGGCCCCGGCGGGCTAGGGCTTTGGCTCCAGTCCTCATCGCTGTCGTCATACTGTCCGTCGCGACATGCCTGGTGACCCCTTTCCTTGTTCATCCGCTCCCTCTCATGTCGGTGCATTTGAGGGTCGAGTGCACATCCCGGTTAGGGCCGACCCGTTCGTGGACCGAGGGTTTTCCGGCGGCGCCCCTATGTTGACTTTTGCTAAGCCATATTAATAAATCATCCCCGGCAACGGCGCCAGAAATGCTTGTTGACTTTTGCTAAGCCATATTAATAAATCATTCCCGGCACGGGGCCAGAAATGGTTCACTAATATGTCCCAGAGTCAAGTAGGTAAAATCCGCAAGCGCACGGAGAATACCGCTGTAGCATTTCACCGGGAAGTATTCAGGGTATCGTATTTGTTTATCCCAAAGGAAGGGTATGATCAAGAAGCGTTACTAACATATAAGATCATGTTAACAATTAGCAAGGATATCTAACCAAGACAGGCGGGTACATGATAATAACTGGGTAGTGTGACACACACAGAAGATTCCTACTAAATAAATAAAGTCTAGTGGAGGAAAGACTAGGCTAAGCTACTCCTACTATACATTCCTATACAGTTGCATAGCCTAAGTAGAATACATACAGACCCACACTCAGGTTCAGCAGTCAATAGTATAGCACTTCAGGCACGGACTTACCCCTGCATCCACAGGCCACTTCCGCCAAGAGCCTACGCACTAGCCTAGCGGGGAGGATTTCAAAGGACGGACAGGGCTGTCACCACCTGCCGCCTACCTCAACGAACCAGTAGACTAACGAATAATTGATGCAAATCAGTCACCCAAGTACCATACTTGCATGACCAAAGAGCACTCTGCCCCTCCGCGATTACTATTAACGAGGCAGAGCTATCGTACGAATACGATCACCAAACCCATGCTATCCTTTATCAGCTAAAACTAAGCATAGAGACTATAACATATAAACTAGACTATAGTGACGGTATATAACTAGCATGACAATAGTAGTATAATAAATATAAACTACTATCACACAAGTAGACTATACTATCACATATATGGATCACAAAATCAAACAAGAAACTCATGACCCAAGCACAACTATATAGAAAAGATATATATATTGATAAGAGTAAAGTCTTACAAAAGGGAAAAGATACAAGAGCCATACCAATTCCAAGTGAAGACTTGGGACTAGAGAGCTCTAGACTCAGCCTAACTCCACTAAAACTCCAAGAACTACTACTAGCAAGAGAGAAATGCTTCTTGTGGTGTGTGTTGAATGTGAAGGCACACCCTCCTATTTATAGCCTCAATAGGTCGGCAAGGGAGCGTAACCGCCACGGAAGGCATCTCAAACCGTCATTAGGAGTCGCGGAGGAGCCAACACGTGGAAGCCCAGGCGGAGAGGGCGCCCGGCCGGGTCGGCCGACCTGACCAGGTCGGCCGACCTGGGGGTGGCCCCTCCTGGCCTGTGCTTTCTCCAGGTGGCTGTCCTGTGGGCCCTGACGTTGGTTTGCGCGGTATTGCAGGGAGTTACGTCGGTTAAGTACTGAAAATGGGCCCTTCAATCCGTGTGACGTCCATGTGGCACTCTCTGATTGGTCGAAAGTGTGTTTTCTTGCTTTTTGAGGTGTTTCCTTCACATTTCCTCCTGCATGCACAAAGTTCTCCAAGTACAAGTGGAACTATATTATTGTGATAAAGCATGCGTGTATGAAATGCCAAATTCTCCTTTATTTGAGTATAGTTGATGGTTGAAAATGGTACTTAACAGTCGTCAACAAACTCCCCCAAGCTTACCCTTTGCTCGTCCCGAAGCAAAGATAAACTTAAGTTGTTGATCAGGAGTTGCTACAATGTCCTACTCCTCAATAATACTATGTGCACAACAAAGTACTCTTCCTAGAATTAAATATATTGGCGCATAACTTACCCATTTACCTCGATCCATGGGGCTTTTACAGCTCATTGTCTTGGGCGGTTGAGAGATAGAACAATTGCAGGGCACTAATCACTTGCTCTAGATTCCGCTATGTTGTTCCGGAGGTTTTCAAAAGATTTTGAAAATAAAAACCAAGTTCCTCAAATGATTCTCTCAGATCACTCAATATGTGTATGATTCCTCACCAAGGCAAAGTGTTGCCTATAATCACCTACTTCTAAATAAGGCTTTATGTGGAGCTCAAGGTAGGGACATATGAGGCACTCATGTTCACATAATATTGCTATGTCAAAAGACCGGATCCAAGAAAAACATCAATTCAAACAATCTTGATCAAGATGTGCAAGTGTGTGGGAGAACGGAGGAATGGTGGATGGGAAGAAATAACTCCTTTTTGAATTTTCCTTCTCTCTTTTGGAGTTTCTAGGCTATGGCTATCTTTTGCTTGCTCTCTTTTTTTTGAGCATTTTTTTTTCTTTTCTTTTCTTTTTGCATAGCCATAGTCCTAGTTTGCAATGAATACTTTGAGAGAGGAATTTTGCAATGGATATATGGAGTGTTTCTTTGGATGGATGGATGGATAGTGGCTTTCTTCCGGTGTAGAAGAATAGCTCACGGTGGATATGGTGGATATGGTGGATGCTATCTTCTTGATTTAGAAGGATAGCTCATGGCGGTGGATGTGTGTATATGATCTTGATCAAGAAAGCATGAAAAGAGTTCTACTAGGGTCACAACAATTTTGACTAAGCTCAATGTGAAACAAGCAGCATATGTGTAAAGGTTTTCAAATGTAAACACTACATATGGCTGTGGTGGGAATTTCATCATTGAGGAACTTATCAATTTGTCATTTTAAAAAATAAAACTCCGGAATTCAAGCTTTACGTTGAGCAAGATCATAGCAGCCCTATCTATCATATCATACCTCTCAACAACTTAGAACTAGAGAATGCATATGCTACCCACAAGATTCAAGTTCAAGGCAAGATTTACCAACAAACCTAACTCTTGAGGGAGTACTAAGTTGTAAACTAGCATTAGAGAGGAATAAAGGACAGAGCAACTATTCATCATTTCAACATAGGAAAATTATACACATTCATACCGCGCATGAAAAAGGGAAATATTTTTGTTCTTTTTATATTTTGCAAATTTTTATGGTTTTTCAGATTTAGCAAATGCAAGAAATAAAGGGAAGGGGAAAGATACAAGTTACCGTGAGAAGGGGGGTCCTCCCCCAAGCTTGTTCTTGCTCATATCTGCTGGTTCGGGTCGTAGCCTTGGGAGCGGAAGAAGGCATCCCAATTGTTCTGATTCTGAGCCATCATCGTGTTCAGCTGGCGGAATTGGTTGTCGCTGAAATTCTGCCATTGCTGGGTGTCGGCGACATGTTGCGTGAGAGTTTGTTGCATGCTCTCGGTGTGCAAATCAATGTCGTCCACCCTCCTTGTCAACTCGGACATCCCATAGTTGAGTTCACGGAACCCACGGGATGAGAATGACCGAGTGGCAAAGGATGGCGGTCCGCTTGAACTTGATGACGTCTGCATGGGGTAATCGTACTGAGATTCCCATGCTCCGGCGTGCCATGTTGATGCACCCGCCTCGTCCTGTGGCGGGGGCTGCTCCCATACCGGATCTCCGGTCGGAGTGCGAAACTCCGGTGTAGGCTCCATATGCCTACGGGAACGTGTCGGTCGCCCTGAAACACTATGCCTGCGAACTTCTCCCACTGGCTCAAGTGGGAGGGTTAGTGCCCGACAGTGATACAAACGAAGACCCGGGTTAGGTAACGGGAATTCATTTGTATACCCGGGAAAGTGATAGATCAAGGTGTTATTTGGACCATGTTTCAAAGTATGTCCTTGCACAAAATAGTCCTCGCCTAGAAATTCTCTATCTACCGTCAAATATTCAACATGAACATTCTCAAGCAGACCACACTTCTGCGCAATGCGAGTAACTAAAGAGGTGCACTCAATTGGTCCTGTCAACTTTATATTGTCTAACCATTGATCAATCATGCATTCCGCGGGTGACACCCTAATTTTCTTAACCATGGCATAAAGTATTTTCAATTCATCTTGCCGGACGACCCTAATGTCACCTCGAGGAAACAAGGTCATAGCCAACCACACATGCATAAATCTAAGTGTAGGATTATGGATGGCACTTGTTCTAGGCTTGGGACCCCACTCGTTTCCGGAAATCTTTTTCCAAAAACTTTCTTTATGGAACCCCTTTAGCGCTTTATCTAAGTCTAGCCTACATTTAGGATTTAGACCTAGCATAGCATGAAGATCACCCCATGTGACCAAGCGCTCTTGCCCAAACAAGCGAAAAGAAATGCCTTCATCATACTTTCTAAGGGTGCATTAAAACTGCATAGTAAGCAAACGAGAACCCGGCTCATCTACTTCTACGAAATTTAGCCAACCCATAGTGCGAAAAATAGAGGCAAATTCTTCTCTCATACCTATTTTCTCGAGGAAGTCCGGATCGAAGCGTCGGGTGTGGGCGAATGGCCGCTCTCTCATGAGCGCGATGGCTTGGCCCTCGCGGTCGTCCTTGATGTCGAGATGCTCCTCGGTGATGAGCAAGGCCGGCCTTTCCTCCGGAATTTCAGCTTCGGGGTCACCATGCCCCGGACTTGGTGTGAGCTCGACGGAGGATGCTTGACTCGTGCTTGCACGAGTGCTTTTTCTCCGCTTGATTCCGGCGACTTGCTTCATTCGTTTGAACATGGCTGCATACAAGAACAAACACAAGACAAGAACAAAAAACAAGATCGAACAAGTGTTCGGGTGAGCGTTAGTGAAAACGACAAACCCGAGCTTCTCCGAAATTGGTTTTCTTTTCACAACAACTTGCAAATGCACTAAAACAGAGGGGAAATATTTTTTTGGGTTTTTGGGGCTGTAGTAAAGTTGAAGAACACGAAATTTTGGGAGAGCAACGAGTGAGCAAAGGAGGGGAGTGAAAGATGAGCTTGGAATGGTGAAGCTCCCCCTCCTGGGCGGTTTTTATAGCTAAGGAAGCAAGATGGCCGTTAGCAAGAGATAGAGCAACGGCCATATAGCCGTTGGGAGAAAGGAGCACAGGAAAAAGTGGGGCCAGGGGGTCGGCCGACCTCACCAGGTCGGCCGACCTGGCAGGTGGGCCTCCTGGCAGCCCCCTTTTTCCTATGTGTTCCCCAACGGCTAGGGGATTTGTCCCCTGCTGCCTTTTTGCTCAAAAAGCTCGACAAAAAATCTTTTCAAAATGGAAAGCCCAAAAACCTGTTTTCTAAATTTTCAAAAATGCAAATGAGTTTTGAAAAATTCAAGGTGGCTGGAAAAATTCAAAAATGCAGAAATGCAGTGGTCGGGAAAAATCAAAATGTGGTGGAAAGCAAATATGCAATTAAAAGAGCAAATATGGATAACTACCGGTTTAACCTCCCGGCGAGGACTCACCTTTTAAAGTCCGACGAGCGGGACTTTTTCTCCGGCGTTCAGCTCGATGAAGCGTTGTCCGGTCCCGGAGATGAAGACACGGATGATGCTTCTTGTTTCGTTCGCCACACCTTCTTGGTCTTTGTTGCGGTCGGTGGCTTCTCGGGCTTCGGAGGCTGCGGTTTTGTAGGCTTCACAGCCTGTTTCTTTGCAGACCTCAGAGGTTGCTGCCTTGTGGACTTCGGAGGCTGTTGCTTAATGTGTGACCTTTGCCTCCTTGCCTTCATCAGTTGTTGCTGTGCAAAATTTTCCTTCTCAAGGAAGTTCTTCATGAATGTGATGAGGCTGTCCTTCTTTGGCGGAGTGACCTCCACTTCCTTGATGTTGCTTGGGTTCGGCCCGTACTTGATACGGATCATGTTGCACTGTTCTTTCCTTGGCCGAAAGTCAAACTTCTCCTCCTTGCCATTGATGTGGAAGCGGATTTCTCCGGCTCCTACATCGATGCGAGCATCCGCAGTGCTGAGAAATGGGCGTCCTAGGATGAGCGGTGTGCTCTTCCCGATGTCCATATCAAGCACTACGAAGTCGACGGGGATGAAGCAATCCCGGATTTTCACCGGAATATCTTCGGCGATCCCCGCCGGATAGCGGACCGTTGAATCGGCCAGCTGCAGCTGCATCGGCGTGGGGGATAGTGTAGTGTAGTTGAGCTTGTCGAAGACATCCTTCGGCATGACGCTCACACTTGCCCCAAGATCACATAAGGCATGGTCGAAGTCTGTGTCCCGATCGAGCAGGTGATCGTGGGACACCCTGGATCTTTCTTCTTCTCAGGAAGCCGGTTGAGTATAGCAGCGCTACACTCTTCCGTCAGCTTGACAATTTCTGTGGTCGGTAGTGGGCGCTTGTTGCTGATAAGATCCTTGAGGTAGCGAGCGTACGTGGGTACTTGTATCGCATCCAGCAAGGGCACGTTGATGTGCAGCTTCTGGATTACCTCAACGAAGCGTGTGAACTGCTCGTCCACGGTGGGCTTCCTTCTTCTTTCGGGAAACGGCATGAGGTTCGTGTCATAGAACTCATGTGGGGCCGTTTTCCTGGGCGGCAGTTCTTCTTCTTCTGCCGGCTTCTCAGCTGATGTGTCCTTTCCTGCATGGTTAGGGTATGGCGGATCCCGAGTGGACTTACCTCCTCTCGTGGTAACCGCATTAACATTTTCTAAGGGGGTCTCGGGTTGCCCCGGGATTTTCCCCGACTCAGCAGTAGGAACAGCAGCAGCTAACTGAGCTAATTGAGTTTCTATCATTTTATTAAAGCTCAGCTGATTCTTGAGAGCAGAGGAAACACCCTCTATCTTAGTGTGGATGCTCTCAAGAGTCCTATCAGTGGTGGCAAGCTTTTTACTAATGTTATCATTAACCTTAGCTTGACCAAGCACAAGATCTTTCAAGGAGGGCTGATTATAACCGGAATTAAAACCAGAGAAGTTGCCAGAGTTACCTCCTTGGTAGTTGGGACGTGGTGGACCCCAACTTTGACCTCCTTGTGGACGGTAGCCGTTGTTGTTGTTGTTGCCCATGAACATTACGTCCTCACGGGTCTCAGGGCAGTCATTGCCCGAGTGTCCCGTGTTGCCACAGACCTCGCAAGTCATCCGAGCATCTAGGGCTTTCACTTCTCCATTGGCTTGGTCGTCCATCTTCTTCATGAGAAGGTCAATCTTGGCGGCGAGCATGTCAACCTCCTTGACGGAGTGCATGCCTCGCTGGCGAGGTTGGAGGCGCTCTTCATTCCAACCTTGGTTGGACACCATCTTCTCGATCAAAGCTTTTGCCTTGCTTACAGTGAGCGAGAAGAAGGCTCCACCAGCAGCAGCGTCGAGGTGGTCGCGGGCCGACGGAGTAAGCCCGTTGTAGAAGTTCTGGATGATCAGCCAATCATCCATCCCGTGGTGGGAACATGCCAGGATGTACTCCTGGAGCCTCTCCCATGCCTCAGGAATCGACTCCTTCGACTCCTGCTGGAAGCTTGAGATCCTTCCGCGGAGGGCATTGGTCTTGCCCAGCGGGAAGAACTTTGCAAGGAACGCAGCTGAACACTTCTCCCAAGTGTTCACAGCTTCAGGGTTTGCGTAGAACCACTGTCTCGCTCTCCCAAGGAGAGAGAACGGGAACAGTCGAAGGCGAACAGCGTCGGGGGTGACGTCCTTCATTTTGAACGTGTTGCAAATCTCCAGGAATTGCTGGAGATGAGCACTAGCGTCCTCATTGGCTTTCCCACAGAATGGGCTAGCCTGCACCATGGTGATGAGACCGGTCTTGATCTCGAAGTTCGCATCTCCCACATTGCCAGCTGGTCCCGTGGGGATGTTGGCAGCGGAGGGAGCGGAGAACTCGCGGAGGGTCTTGTCGGCCATTTGCTCAGAGCTTGATGGTGCGGGAATGACAGGTTCGATTGGCCGAGTCTCCTTACGAGGAGGGACAAGCCTGGCTCGTGTCCTTCTCAGGAGTGATTCAGGATCTTCAGTGAAGTTTGTCGGCAAGTCGAAACCAGTCATACACTACCCTGTTTTCATACAAAATGCAGAAAACAAAGCAAGGTTAGCCTGCCTAGGAGATAGCCTTAATAATTGCAACACTACTATATACATTAGTAATTTTTTCTTAATCATACGCCTTCCCCGGCAACGGCGCCAGAAATGCTTGTTGACTTTTGCTAAGCCATATTAATAAATCATCCCCGGCAACGGCGCCAGAAATGCTTGTTGACTTTTGCTAAGCCATATTAATAAATCATTCCCGGCACGGGGCCAGAAATGGTTCACTAATATGTCCCAGAGTCAAGTAGGTAAAATCCGCAAGCGCACGGAGAATACCGCTGTAGCATTTCACCCGGAAGTATTCAGGATATCGTATTTGTTTATCCCAAAGGAAGGGTATGATCAAGAAGCGTTACTAACATATAAGATCATGTTAACAATTAGCAAGGATATCTAACCAAGACAGGCGGGTACATGATAATAACTGGGTAGTGTGACACACACAGAAGATTCCTACTAAATAAATAAAGTCTAGTGGAGGAAAGACTAGGCTAAGCTACTCCTACTATACATTCCTATACAGTTGCATAGCCTAAGTAGAATACATACAGACCCACACTCAGGTTCAGCAGTCAATAGTATAGCACTTCAGGCACGGACTTACCCCTGCATCCACAGGCGACTTCCGCCAAGAGCCTACGCACTAGCCTAGCGGGGAGGATTTCAAAGGACGGACAGGGCTGTCACCACCTGCCGCCTACCTCAACGAACCAGTAGACTAACGAATAATTGATGCAAATCAGTCACCCAAGTACCATACTTGCATGACCAAAGAGCACTCTGCCCCTCCGCGATTACTATTAACGAGGCAGAGCTATCGTACGAATACGATCACCAAACCCATGCTATACTTTATCAGCTAAAACTAAGCATAGAGACTATAACATATAAACTAGACTATAGTGACGGTATATAACTAGCATGACAATAGTAGTATAATAAATATAAACTACTATCACACAAGTAGACTATACTATCACATATATGGATCACAAAATCAAACAAGAAACTCATGACCCAAGCACAACTATATAGAAAAGATATATATATTGATAAGAGTAAAGTCTTACAAAAGGGAAAAGATACAAGAGCCATACCAATTCCAAGTGAAGACTTGGGACTAGAGAGCTCTAGACTCAGCCTAACTCCACTAAAACTCCAAGAACTACTACTAGCAAGAGAGAAATGCTTCTTGTGGTGTGTGTTGAATGTGAAGGCACACCCTCCTATTTATAGCCTCAATAGGTCGGCAAGGGAGCGTAACCGCCACGGAAGGCATCTCAAACCGTCATTAGGAGTCGCGGAGGAGCCAACACGTGGAAGCCCAGGCGGAGAGGGCGCCCGGCCGGGTCGGCCGACCTGACCAGGTCGGCCGACCTGGGGGTGGCCCCTCCTGGCCTGTGCTTTCTCCAGGTGGCTGTCCTGTGGGCCCTGATGTTGGTTTGCGCGGTATTGCAGGGAGTTACGTCGGTTAAGTACTGAAAATGGGCCCTTCAATCCGTGTGACGTCCATGTGGCACTCTCTGATTGGTTGAAAGTGTGTTTTCTTGCCTTTTGAGGTGTTTCCTTCACATTTCCTCCTGCATGCACAAAGTTCTCCAAGTACAAGTGGAACTATATTATTGTGATAAAGCATGCGTGTATGAAATGCCAAATTCTCCTTTATTTGAGTATAGTTGATGGTTGAAAATGGTACTTAACAGCCGTCAACACCCTAGCTGGAGGAGCCTGTTGCACCATGGTTTGCTGCGACCCTATGGCACGGCCTCTCCCGGCCCGTCGCGAGGCGGTGACTTGTTGGCTGGACTAGGAGGCGCGTCGCTGTGAGCTTGCTTCTTGTAGTTCGACAACCTGGGCCAGTAGAGTCGCAAGTTCTCGTTGGGCTCGTTGATCTCCGTGGGTCACGGGGTCGGGGAGAGTTTGGACCAGCGCCGTAGCGGCTACAATTTTTGTTCTGCATGAGCAAACTACGGGGGTCCTTGGTCGTCATTGACGATGCATTGATGGACAACGTTAGGCATGGCTTGAGCGCGGCCTCCCGTGCCCCACCGAGCTAGCTCGCGGTCGATCGCGAGTTGCTCGTCCGCCAGCTAGAGCTTGGCTTGTTAGAGCTCCTACCGCCGCGCTTGTAGCCGGTCGTGGGCATCATCTGGCCGAGGTCCGGGTTGAGTGTCTGCCGCAACGTGCACGGGCATGTTGACGAGTGGTCCTCCGGCAGCGCTTGTTAGAGGGGTGTTGACTGCGGGTCTCGTGGCACCATCCATTGCCGGGCCACCTGCCGCGAGGCCATCTGCAGTATTGCCGTTGGTGATGCCCACATCGGGTGTGGGCGCAAGTTGCTCCATGTGGCACTCACGTGTGGGGTTGTGGCTCCACGCACTACTCTTGGTGTCGGAGCTCTCCTCAGACCCATGTTATAGGAGGTCGAAGGACTCATTAGGGCACTCGATGACGCCCACAAACTCGCTGCTCGTGGAGGCCGAGACGCCATGTTGGGCCTTGTGGCCATGGAACTCCCCTGCGATGTTTTGTAGGCCACACGAGAAAGTCTCCCCCGGGTTTTTGTCGAGAAGACCCGAGAGAAGTGGCATGCCCCTGAGGAGCTAGCCGTGGATGTTCGTGAGAGCGAACGCGACGCACTAGAGGTCGTCCTGGGCTGGCATAGGGGCCAGTAGCACTCCAAGTGAAACCAGGTACGGAGTGGTCGAGGACTTTCGATCTCATGGGCTCCAACTGAATGGCCTGCATCGCCTCGATGGTGACGGCTGTGGCTGCTGAGATGGGATCTGGGAGCGACTCGCCGATGAGCTCCAGCGACCCGTCCGTGGTGATCACGTAGTCTAGCATTTGACCCATGTCTTCCAGCAACCACTGGTGCGGTGCTTCGGTGGTAGGCGCAGGGACTGGAAGCGGCTGCAGTGCCGGTGCGCTGGGCACCAACATCCGCTCAGTCATGGCGATGAACTCTAGGCTCCCGAAGAACACGCTGGCACCAGGAGCCCAGAAAGTGGTGGAGCTAGCCATCCAAACAGGAAAGTGGTTGACGATCGAAGCACACAAATTTCCACTTCCTGGCGTGCCAACTGTCGGTGTTTTGATCACTGGCTAGTAGAATTTGTTCCGGGGATGCGCGCTTAGGCTCGGGGATGGAATTACAAGAGGACACAAGGGATTATACTGGTTCGAAAAGTATCCCTTCGTCCAGTGTGAGAGTGATAGGTGTAGAGTGCCCGATCTTTCGACGAGTGGAGATAACTTCGATTTGGTGGATGTCGACCCTCACGATCCGACTACGACGAGCAAGCCGAAGCGCTAATGCAATCGCTGAACCAACTTCCAAAGGATATTAACCTTGCAGTAAACAAGATCAACCTGATCACGAGGATCAATTCTTACGCGCAATCGAAGAACGAGTAAGAATTAGAAGCGAGCAATCTGATGTATTGCACGAAGGTGGAGTTCTGAATTCACGTCGAGAGACGGATGTATAGCTAAGCTAAACTTAAAACAAAACTCAAAGTTTGCAAGGGGTGCAGCCCTTGACTAAATAGGGGGAGGACGAGGCATCTAGGGCCGGCTGAAGTGGAGAGGCGCGCGGTGGAGAGGGAGTCGCGCGACTTGGGCCACGTGGGCCTTCGGGCGGCGTCATCCTGGGCTGTCGTTCCTTAGCATCAAAACCGTCTTCAATTCCTGGGCTTGAGCTCTAGTGATTGGGCCCTTGTATATCGTCGTCTCGTTAGAAGATGGATCCGTAACTCGAGGAGGCGCGACGACGAGAGGTAGAGGTGTGACAGCTTGGTTTGGAATATTATGACGCATAGTATGACGGCACAAAACGATGACGCATAGCAGCTTTTAATGCCGTCCAAGTGGCTGGAATATTATCAGGATATCTTTGTCTATACTCACGCCACCAAAGTAAAGCAAATTCAGTAAATTCACTAATAGGAGCCTTAACTTGTAAATTAGCAGAAATATCATGGCATGCAAATTTTTGTTCAACCTCTAATTCCCAATCAAGATAAGCACCTGGATCATATTTGCCATTAAAAGTGGGAATACGAAATTTTATTTTGGCAAAAGAATCATTAATAGGAACACGTACCCTACGAGCACGACCACGGCGATTGTCGTCGTCCTGCTCGGTGTCTGCGCCATAGTCACGTGCATGTTCCAACTCCGTGAGCTGCGTCGTCATGGTCCCAAGCTGCGTCGACATGGCCTCAAGATGAGGCATGATCGTCGCGAGCGTGGTGCGGGCAGCCGTATCAGCGAGGTTCAGTTGATCAAAACGCTCATTCGACGAAGTGACCGTAGAGTCAAGTCTCTCGTGCATCGTCTTCATGTCGTTTTGTAGACCATCAATCTGTGCCTGGACATCCTAGAGGGTGAGCTCCTCCGACTTCGAGCTGTTTTCTGCCATAGAAACACAAGCAATATAAAAAGCGGGATCCTACAACGAGAGGTGAGTGGTGGATGAAAAGCTCAATCAAAAAGTTGTTATCAAATTCTTACCCGTCCTTACCAAGCACGCAAGCGTGAACTGCAACCACAGGTAAAACCGGTGGAAGATTGGAGGAGCGATTGCGTGGTGAAACAAAAACCTGCTCGTAGTAGAAAATTTGTGGGGCTAGGAGGCTGCACTCAATCCAAGGGTTAGCATAATTCAAACAATAACTGCAAAGCTGAATAATGGTGCTAAACGTGAAAAGATTGCTGCCAGTACTAGTGCAAGAGGAAGGAAAAAGGATCAAAACAAAGTGCAGCAAGAACGCGTCGCCTGTGTTGCTCGGCCGCTCTTTTTTTTTCTCTTTTTTTTTCCGTTCTTTTTTTTATTTTTTTTATTTATTTTTTCTTTTTTTCTCTTTTTTTTAATACTTTTTTGCCGAAAATATAAACAATGAGACCTCAAATAAGCAATTAAGCACAAGCGCTTTTTTTTGAGGCAAGGGTAGAACGGTAATTAAAAGAGTAGGAACAAACGAAACCGAGCAGAAACAAACACAGGGCGAGGCGAGCGGGTCACGACGTAACCGAGTAGGATTCGATCAGCGAGGTGAGCGGGACACACGAAACCGAACAGAACTAAACACAGGGCGAGGCCAGCGGGTCACGACGTAACCGAGTAGGACTCGATCAGCGAGGCGAGCGGGACACACGAAACCGAACAGAACTAAAAACAGGGCGAGGCGAGCGGGTCACGACGTAACCGAGTAGGACTCGATCAGCGAGGCGAGCGGGACACACGAAACCGAACAGAACTAAAAACTGGGCGAGGCGAGCGGGTCACGACGTAATCGAGTAGGACTCGATCAGCGAGGCGAGTGGGTCACGACGTAACCGAGTAGGACTCGATCGGCGAGGCAGTGATTGACACGGACTCACGGTGCAGCGGAAAAACTTGGTAAGCGATCGGCTCACCACAACTTGGCAAGCGAGACGGGGTAAACAGATGCGACGGAAAGCAAACTGTGGTGGTGAAAACACGCGGCACGGCGGAAGGATACGACGATGATAGGAAAAAAACGATGAAACACAGTGTACCAGCAATGATCAAAAGCGAAAGCACAAGAACTCAACAACGCAAATTATTCAACACTAGAATCTGATACCACTTGATAGGTGTAGAGTGCCCGATCTTTCGGCGAGTGGAGATAACTTCGATTTGGTGGATGTCGACCCTCACGATCCGACTACGACGAGCAAGTCGAAGCGCCAATGCAATCGCTAAACTAACTTCCGGAGGATATTAACCTTGCGGTAAACAAGATCAACCTGATCACGAGGATCAATTCTTACGCGCAATCGAAGAACGAGCAAGAATTAGAGGCGAGCGATCTGATGTATCTCACGAAGGTGGAGTTCTGAATTCACGTCGAGAGACGGATGTATAGCTAAGCTAAACTTAAAACAAAACTCAAAGATTACAAGGGGCGCAGCCCTTGACTATATAGGGGGAGGACGAGGCATCTAAGGCCGGTTGAAGTGGAGAGGCACGCGGTGGAGAGGGAGTCGTCCGACTTGGGCCACATGGGCCTTCGGGCGACATCATCCTGGGCCGTCGTTCCTTAGCATCAAAACCGTCTTCAATTCCTGGGCTCGAGCTCTAGTGATTGGGCCCTTGTACGTCGTCGTCTCGTTAGAAGATGGATCCGTAACTCGAGGAGGCACGACGATGAGAGGTGGAGGCATGACAGCTTGGTTTGGCGTGCCATCTTCCGTCGTCATTATTCGTATGTCGTTGATGTCCTAATCACATAAAGCAATTAATGAAATAGCCTAGAACAATTTATTTTCTAAAATAATTAATTAACCTATTGCATTTTCATAGCATGTCATTATCCATGTAGAATTTATCTGCATTGTGCATTTAGTTTAATTACTAAATAATTACCAGGAACTAGGCAATAGAAATTAGGAAAAGAATTTGAATAGGTAAAGAAAACAGGAAAAACAGAGATAGGCCAACTCCACTATTCTGGCCCAACCCGCACCCCTCTCTCCTTCCCCACACTCTTCCCCCTTTCGGCCCAGCCGGCCCAGACCGCCAGCCCCACTCCCACCTGCGCCGAAGGCGCTTGCCGAAAACCCGCCAACCCCTTTCCTCTCCCTCTCGTCGACAAGCGAGGCCGCCCTGTCATCTCCTTCCTCCCGCAATCCCCGCCCCTTTCCTTTTCTCTGCTCCCCCGTTCAAATCCATGCCCGCGTGCTTGCTCCCGCACCCTGCCGGCACTGCGTCTGTGATCGCCGCGCTCCGTGCGATCACCGCCCCCACTTTCCCCCGTAGAACCCTCGCCGCCGGCTTCGAATTTTGGAAAATGGCGAGATTGCCGGCCTCTGTTCCCAGGCCGAATCCCGGCAACCCTAGCCCTCCCCTCTCTATAAAACCTGAGCCGACGCCCTATCTAGAACCCATTCCTCACCGCGCTTGAGCTCTCCCCTCGTGTGCCTCGCTGTAGCGTCGCCCCACGCGAATTCTTCCCCGTCACTGGAAAGCTTCGCCGCCGTCGCATTTCCCCCATTCCAAGGACCTCGGCCCACTTTGACCGGCCTTCGACCTTCGCAGGTGATCGAGGAGCAGCCGGAGCCACTTCCCTGACGTCGCCGATGCCACTCGACCCTCCTCCACTGATCGTCGATGACCCGAGCTGCTGATCACTGAAGAAGGCCCCTCCCCGGCCTCCACCTCCGCGCGACCTCTCTCGTGAGCTTGCCACTCCTCCCTCTCTCTCCCAAGCCCCTCGGCCTCCTGTTCCGGCCACCGGAGCGCCATCCTGGCCAACTCCGATGAGCCTGCCTCCGCGCCGCCGCCTTGAGTCGCCACCGCTGGCAGCCCCTCCCCCGCCTCTGTTTCTGGCCGTTGGATCTCGATTCAGCGCGCCAGATTACATACATCGGTGCACCGTGGACCGGTGGACCAGGGGTCCACAAAACGTATGCACCCGGTCCACAGGATTTTAGTTTTAAATTAATTCATTTAATTTTTGGATAATGTTAGCATTTTACATCTAGGCACCTGCGCTTTGTTTAAATTAGTACTATATTATTTTTGTATTTTACTTTGTTTAAATTAGCATTTTACATCTAGGCCCCTAAACTTCATAAAAATTATTTTTGTACTATATTTTGATAGAAACACCCCTGTACTTTACTAAAATTATTATTTTGGCCCTGTAGTTTTACAAAATGCCCCCTGGACTTATTTTTAATTATATTTTAGTCCTATCTTTTTACACTTTAGTCCCTAAACTTGTCATAAATTACATTTTAGTCCTTGGATTTTATTATAAGTTATTTAGACCCTGTTATTTTGCAGTTTATCCCTATAGTGTTCTGAAATTACCTTTTTAGCCTTTAAACTAGCCTGTTTTTACTGTTTTACCCCTAGAACTTCAATTAGGCATAACTTTTAACTCATAACTCTGAAACAGGTGATTCTTGCGCCAAATTTCTCGTACAAGCGTAATCTTTGCAATCATTGTATTCACATATTATTTTTCTCCACTATTGCATGGTTGTGTATTGATTTTGTATGCAATTGCTTGTGTCGGTACTGTTATGTGTAAAGACGATTATATGCAAGGACCATCGCACGAGGACCTTCAAGAGCAAGAGTTTGAAGTGTTTGACCAACCACACGCGCAGGATGAAGGCAAGTGTCCTTGATGCATTTTGTACCTGTTATGAATATTATTTTAGCACTGTATGCTTGTCAAATGAATGGGTACCTATTGTTAAGGTTTTCCTAGTATTGCTTGATCCTTTTCCTTGTCGCCTGGAACTAGTTGGTGGGTTGATTATGGGTAGATAATGCTTAGGTTGCTTTGTGGGATGTTGGGTTAAATTTATCCTGATTAATAAACTATGTCACTTCATGGTTGGAATGCTAATCCATATTAGCAACATGGCTTAGGACTTAAGATTTGGGTGATCAGTATGGGGACTGTGCAGGAGTTCACCAGCAGTCCGGGGACTATCCAGCAGTTCACTAGTAGTCCCCTGCTTTGTTTATCACCTAGGTCATTTAAATAACCCGTTCTTGGAGCAGCAACCCATGTGAACAGTACAACCACGAGCCAATTTATGGGCGCGGCCTGGCGTAGTATGCTGTGGAGATCTGCTGGGACGTGTGAAGTCGGAGGGACTATGCAGGGAACACTGGTAGTCCCAAGGGGAGGCGTGGTGAAGGGACAAGGTACTAGAACCATTTGGCTCAAGAGGGGGCCTCTCGGGTATGGATTTACTGCCCAATGGGTGAAACCTCAGTGGGCATGTACAAGCTGGAGGAAGCCGTTGAAATGCCTTGAAGTGATCTCCTAGCCATACACCAAAGGAAGTGTGCAAGTGCTTGGCCGGCACGACAGGATGGAGAGTTAGTCACCTTGAAACGGGGGATGAAATCGCTTCTCGTGGGGAATGTGTACAACCTTTGCAGAGTGAAAACTGTCATGATAGCCATGCTCACGGTCAAGAGCGGCATGGATCCTCACAAGATTAATGGGTTGGAATGGGTGGTTGGGTAGCACCTCGTGGGTTAATGGTTGGGATGACCTCACATAGTAAATCGGACATTTAGTGAATTGAAAGCTCACGCATTAAATGCCAATAAGCCTTCCTTGTCTTTAGCCTCATGTCATCTTTTCCCCCACTTGCTGAGTACGGCACGTACTCACCCTTGCTATACCCATATTGCTGCTCAGCCACAGGAGATGAATGTAACCACTATGAAGATGACAGAGGCGAGTACTAGGCGATGGTCCACTAGTCGATGCCTGTGGAGTCTTGGGACGACTATGCAAGTTTTTTTCCGCTGCTTTGATGTACTTTTCTTTTAGACCTATAGGTCCTTTTGTAATAAAAATACAATGTGATAATTAAAGGATATGGATATTTATTTTGTTTACCATTGATGATGTACCGTATATGTGTGTAACTTGATCCTGGGCTCATGTACGGCTGCACCCATTTTGCTTCTTAAAATGGGTGTGACAGAAGTGGTATCAGAGCCATATCGACTGTAGGACGTCAGCTTAGTATGGATGCATTAGGGACATTATTTTGTTTTACACCTGTAGAAACTATTTTAACAAGAAAATATTATTCCTTATTGTTTTCTTATTTTTTCTTTTTGTTTACTTTTCAGATTTCTTTTAACCATTGCTTAGTCCTTCCTTGTTGTTTCAAAAATGTAGATGGCCCATACCAAGAAGACCGCTCGTAAGGCTACGTCTAGAGTTCACTGTGGACGCCTTGCTCCTAGGCGTGTTCAAAAGGAAGCATGTGAGGAGGTAACTCAACCAGAATGTGAGAAGACCCCATTGACTGACGAGGAGCTTCCAGAGGCACCGCAGGAAGACCCCATGGAGGAAGGAGATCCTAAGGAACCTGAAGAGGAAGAGCCTGAAGAACATGAGCAAGAAGAGGTTACTGAGGAACCCCAAGGGGAAGAAGATCCTGAAGAGCCTGAGGACCCTGAAGATCCTAAAGGTGGTGATGATGATGACTCGAAGGAGGAGGACGATGACCCCGTCGTCCGTCGGGCCGAGAAGTACCGCTCTTTTGGACAAGAGGGTGAGACTTTCTCCAAGACACTATGGAAGCTAGTTGAGAGGATTGGCGTCACCAATAGGCCATAGAACTTCCTCAAAAAGGTGGATCGCCCTTTCCGTGAGGAGTGGATAGCAGAGGTCAACATCTACGACGGCGACCGCGTCTTAGCTACTCACCGTGGTCGCACTCCGAGGGCTACACGTGGAGCCACGATGGATGCTGCTGCTTGGAAGGCTCTCACTAGCCTCATCTACACTCGTCGCCATGGGATAGCGAAGACAAATTTTGCCCACATTCCCCATCGGAAGCCAGGCACGAGGAAGTACACCGCTGCTCCTACAGAATGGTATGTGAGCACTAGGGAGATAGACGAGACCCAGGGAGTCGTTGTGGATTTAAGCCACACTGTGGAGGCCTTACAGAAGGAGAACCACAGTCTTCAGAAGAGGTTGCGTGATGTTGAGGCTTATCTAAGGAGCAACTATCGGGTCAAGATGGGAGGGCAGAGTGACCTCTACTCCTCTGGCATCAGTACTTGGACTGCGACCTCCCCAAAACGCGCTAGCTCTCTACCTTCTATCTCCGATGAAGCCAACACCCATGCCTAGGAGATTACCTTGCCCCTATGAATAAAGACTGTGATAATCAAACGTTTAGATTGATTTGCTTTCATTGTGTGATGTAATGAACTCTTTTGCTTAATTTGATTTGAGTGTGCTTGATGTGAGTTGTGGGATGCTTTGGCACCTTGTCCACAACCTCATCTTTTGGTTGCTTATTTAAATGAACTATCGTCTTACTTATCATTCCTTGAGGCATATAGTTTGGGGTTTCTTTTCTATTCCTTCTTTTATTGTCACACCTCGTCTTACACCACTCCCACCACCCATTCTCTCTCTCAGATGGCTCGCACTAGGGGAAATGTAGAGGGTAGCAATCAGAACAATGAGGACAACAACAATGCCCTGAACCTTGAGCAACTCTTAGCCATGCAGACTCAGCTTATGCAGACAGTGATCCAGACCTTGGGTGCCATACAGCAGAATCACAACGCCCACCAGAATCACCATGCCCCTCCACCTCCACCTCCACTCCAGAATAGGTTGGGAGAGTTCCTAAGGACTAAGCCACCTACCTTCTCCCAGTCTAAGAATCCTATGGAAGCTGATGATTGGCTCAAGGCAGTAGAGAAGAAGCTGATGATCCCCCAATGTAGCTCATCAATTGTTCGAGAGAAGGTCCTCTTTGCAGCTCATCAATTGTTCGGTGTAGCTGTAGACTGGTCGGAACCCTATTGCAATGCCCATGCTGATGTAGAGTCCATTACCTGGAATGAGTTCAAGGCCAGCTTTCGTACTCACTATGTCCCTACGGGCATTAAGATGCTGAAGAGGCAAGAATTCCAAGACCTAAGGCAGGGAAGCATGTCAGTGAGTGAGTACCTGAATAGATTCATTCAGCTATCCAGGTATGCTCCTGAGGATGTGAGCATTGATGAGAAGAAGCAGTATATGTTCATGAGGGGACTACAGAATGATATCCAATTCCAGCTACTGAACAATGACTGTGTAAACTTCCAGAAACTGGTGGACAAGGCCATTATTGTGGAGAACAAGAGCAATGAGATTGAAAGAGACAGCAAGAGGAAGATGCCATTCCAAGGGCAGTCATCTGGTAGTAGCACTCGCCCCCGCATAATTCCATCGCCAAACCCATACTACCGAGCTCCTAACACCGTTAGGCCATCCCGGTAAGCTCCATGCCCCAACTTCCAAATGCAACGCCTCAACTACCAGGCACCACGCCCCAATCCCCCATATGCACCTCGCCCGAACTACTAGCAAGCTCCTCGCCCTGCTATGCCAGCTATTCCACAGAACCAGGGATCCCTAGGCAATAGTGCTAGAGGACCGTGCTACCACTGCCATGAGCCGGGACATTTTGCTAACAATTGTCCTCACAGGAATTCAAGCAATGCCATGGGGAATGCTCAGAGGAGCGCACCACCCAAGAATGGAAATCTAGGGCAGCAGAACTTCATTAGTCGCAAGATCAACCATGTGACCACTGAGGATGCTCAACAGTCTCAAGATGTCATGCTTGGTATGTTCCTAGCTAACTCAAATCCTTCCACTATACTCTTTGATTCCGGAGCATCACATTCATTCATAACATCGGCCTATGTTGCAAAGTGCAATCTGCCAATTGCTAGTATGAAGCATACCATGCAAGTTAGTTCTCCTGGGGCAGAAATGAGAACCAATCACGTATGCCCAAAGGTCACCCTTAAAATAAGGGGGGTAGACTTCTCGTTTAATCTCATAGTCCTAGACTTAAAGGGAATAGACATTATACTTGGAATGGATTGGCTATGCAAGTATGATGGAGTGATACAATGCGCCAAGAGAGCAGTACATTTGACTAGTGTAGAAGGTACCAAGGTTGAGTTCGTAGCAGCCAACTCCGCAGTCAAGGAGGTCGTATTACATCAAGCCGCAAGCACCCCTATAGAGGAGATACGATGGTTTGTGATTTCCCCGATGTATTCCCAGAAGAACTTCGAGGTATGCCACCTGACTGCAACATAGAGTTTGGTATCGATTTAATACCTGGGACTGCACCTATATCTAAGAGGCCCTATAGGATGCCAGTTAATGAGTTAGTAGAGCTCAAGAAGCAACTACAAGAGATGCTAGAGAAAGGTTTCATTCGCCCTAGTTCCTCACCTTGGGGAGCTCCAGTACTCTTTGTCAAGAAAAAGGATAAGACCCAGAGAATGTGTGTCGACTACTGTTCCCTTGATGAGGTGACTATTAAGAACAAGTATCCCCTACCACAGATTGAGGATTTGTTCGATCATATGAAGGGAGCTTGTGTCTTCTCTAAGATTGATTCGCGATCTGGATACCACCAATTGAAGATCAGGCCATCAGACATACCTAAGACGGCTTTTCGCACAAGATATGGGTTATATGAGTATACCGTGATGTCATTTGGATTGACCAATGGACGGCCCTACTTCATGTACCTCATGAAGAAGGTGTTTATGTAGTACTTGGATAAGTTTGTTGTGGCTTTCATTAACGACATCTTGGTGTTTTCGAAGAATGAAGAAGAGCATGCAGAACACCTGAGGCTAGTTCTAGAGAAGCTACGAGAACACAAATTGTATGCCAAGTTGAGCAAGTGTGAATTCTGGTTGAAGGAAGTACCATTCCTCGGTCATGTCATCTCTGCTGGTGAAGTGTCAGTTGATACAGGCAAAGTAAAGGATTTTCTAGATTGGAAACCTGATGAGGACATCAACGACATCCGAATAATGACGACGGAAGATGGCGCGCCAAACCAAGCTGTCACGCCTCCACCTCTCGTCGTCGTGCCTCCTCGAGTTACGGATCCATCTTCTAACGAGACGATGACGTACAAGGGCCCAATCACTAGAGCTCGAGCCCAGGAATTGAAGACGGTTTTGATGCTAAGGAACGACGACCCAGGATGATGTCGCCCGAAGGCCCACGTGGCCCAAGTCGCACGACTCCCTCTCCACCGCGCGCCTCTCCACTTCAGCCGGCCCTAGATGCCTCGTCCTCCACCTATATAGCCAAGGGCTGCGCCCCTTGTAATCTTCGAGTTTTGTTTTAAGTTTAGCTTAGCTATACATTTGTCTCTCGACGTGAATTCAGAACTCCACCTTCGTGCAATACATCAGATTGCTCGCCTCTAATTCTTGCTCGTTCTTTGATTGCGCGTAAAAATTGATCCTCGTGATCAGGTTGATCTTGTTTACCGCAAGGTTAATATCCTCCGGAAGTTGGTTCAGCGATTGCATTGGCGCTTCGGCTTGCTCGTCGTAGTCGGATCGTGAGGGTCAACATCCACCAAATCGAAGTTATCTCCACTCACCGAAAGATCGGGCACTCTACACCTATCAAGTGGTATCGGATTCCAGTGTTTCTCGGTGAGTTTTATCCACGTCCACATAAACCGAAAATTACAAAAAAAAGTTTACCCCAGTACGGTTTTGAGCCTCGCACTTTCGTTCAATAATTTGCGTTGTTGAGTTTTTGTGCTTTCGCTTTTGATCGTTGCTGGTACACTGTGTTTCATCGTTTTCTTCCTATCATCGTCGTATCCTTCCGCCGTGCCGCGTGTTTTCACCACCACAGTTTGCTTTCCATCGCATCTGTTTACCTCGTCTCGCTTGCCAAGTTCTTTCGCTGCACCGTGAGTCCGGGTCAATCACTTCCTCGCCGATCGAGTCCTACTCGGTTACGTCGTGACCCACTCGCCTCGCTGATCGAGTCCTACTCGGTTACGTCGTGACCCACCCGCCTCGCTGATCGAGTTCTACTCGGTTACGTCGTGACCCGCTCGCCTCGCCCTGTGTTTAATTTTGTTCGGTTTCGTGTGTCCCGCTCGCCTCGCTGATCGAGTCCTACTCGGTTACGTCGTGACCCGCTCGCCTCGCCCTGTGTTTGTTTCTGCTCGGTTTCGTTTGTTCCTACTCTTTTAATTAACCTTCTACCCCTGCCTAAAAAAAAGCGCTTGTGCTTAATTGCTTATTTGAGGTCTCATTGTTTATATTTTCAGCAAAAAGTATAAAAAAAAGAGAAAAAAAGAAAGAAAAAAAAGAGAAAAAAACAGAGCGGCCGAGCAACACAGGTGACACGTTCTTGCTGCACTTTGTTTTGATCCTTCTTCCTTCCTCTTGCACTTGTACCGACAGCAATCTTTTCACGTTTAGCACCATTATTCAGCTTTGCAGTTATTGTTTGAATTGTGCTAACCCTTGGATTGAGTGCAGCCTCCTAGCCCCACAAATTTTCTACTACGAGCAGGTTTTTGTTTCACCACGCTATCGCTCCTCCAATCTTCCACCGGTTTTACCTGTGGTTGAAGTTCACGCTTGCGTGCTTGGTAAGGACCGGTAAGAATTTGATAACAGCTTTTTGATTGAGCTTTTCATCCATCACTCACCTCTCGTTGTAGGATCCCGCTTTTTGTATTGCTTGTGTTTCTATGGCAGAAAACAGCTCGAAGTCGGAGGAGCTCACCCTCCAGGATGTCCAGGCACAGGTTGATGGTCTATAAAACGATATGAAGATGATGCACGAGAGACTTGACTCTACGGTCACTTCGTCGAATGAGCGTTTTGATCAACTGGACCTCGCTGATACGGCTGCCTGCACCACGCTCGCGACGATCATGACTCATCTTGAGGCCATGTCGACGCAGCTTGGGACCTTGACGATGCAGCTCACGGAGTTGCAACATGCACGTGACTACGGCGCCGACACCGAGCAGGACGACGACAATCGCTGTGGTCGTGCTCGTAGGGTACGTGTTCCTATTAATGATTCTTTTGCCAAAATAAAATTTCGTATTCCCACTTTTAATGGCAAATATGATCCGGGTGCTTATCTTGATTGGGAATTAGAGGTTGAACAAAAATTTGCATGCCATGATATTCCTGCTAATTTACAAGTTGAGGCTGCTATGAGTGAATTTACTGAATTTGCTTTACTTTGGTGGCGTGAGTATAGACGAAGATATCCTGATAATATTCCAGCCACTTGGACGGCATTAAAAGCTGCTATGCGTCATCGTTTTGTGCCGTCATATTATGCTAGAGATTTGCTTAATCAAATGCAGCGTTTTCAACAAGGTTCACTTTCTGTAGAGGATTATTATCAAGCTTTGCAAAAGGGTATGATTCACTGTGGTTTAGTTGAACTGGATGATGCTGCTATGGCTCGCTTTAGGGGTGGGTTAAATCGTGAAATTCAGAATATTCTTGATTATAAGCATTATGATGATATGACCACCTTATTTGAATATGCTTGTAAAGCTGAACGTGAAGTGCAGGATCGACAATCTTCGTCAAGACCTAACATTTTTGTAGGGTCCAAGACGCCTTCAGCTCCACGGTCGACACCTCCTTCCACGTCGCGTGACCACTCCTCGACCACGTCCAAGTCGAGTGCTCCATCCACGGCCAAATCTGCCTCGATCGTGCCGTCCTCCTCGTCGTCTGGACGAGCTCGTGATATTCAGTGTCACCGTTGCCAATGATTTGGTCATGTGATACGCGATTGTCCAAATAAACGAACTATGTTGATTCGTGACGACGGTGGGTATTCTTCTGCTAGTGATTCTGAGGATATTCAGCAGACTATGCTTGCCACTAATCATGCAAATAATACGGAGCTTCATGTCGACTCTAGTGCCGCCGACAGGTATGCCACTCTTGTTGTGCAGCGTGTTCTTAGTACATAGGTCGTTCAGGATGAAAAGTATCAGCGCCACAACATTTTTCATATCAAAGGCGTTGTGCAAGAACGAGCGGTCCGTATAATCATCGATGGTGGCAGTTGCAACAATTTGGCTAGTACGACCTTGGTGGAGCAGTTGTCATTGCCAACAAGGAAGCATCCACATCCTTATCACGTTCAATGGCTTAATGATGGTGGCAAAATAAAGGTAACGCGCTCGGTACGTGTTCCTTTCTCTCTTGGCGCCTATTCTGATTTTGTAGATTGTGATGTTGTTCCAATGGAAGCATGCTCTTTGTTGCTTGGCCGTCCTTGGCAATATGATGTTGATAGTGTTCATCATGGTCGCTCCAATTATTATTCCTTCATGTTTAAGGGTCAGAAAATTGTTATTCATCCTATGACACCTGAACAAGTTCTTAAAGATGATATTGCTCGAGCGACAAAAGCTGCAAAATTGGTTACATCGCCTCCTGTTGCACCTGTTCAACATGAGATCAAATTGAATAACCCTATCTTGCTTGCTACACGTGCTGATTGTGATGAATTACATGATGCTAATCTGCTTTGCTATGCGCTAGTTTGCTCTCAGTTTCACTAGATGAGGCGCCTATATTGCATATTCCTCCTGTTGTTGCTAACCTTTTGCAGGACTATAAAGATGTTTTTCCCGCTGAATTGCCGCCGGGTCTTCCTCCTATTCGTGGTATAGAACATCAGATTGATTTAATTCCAGGCGCACAGCTTCCTAATCGCGCCCCGTACCGCACAAATCCTGAAGAGACGAAAGAAATTCAGCGTCAAGTGCAGGCATTGCTTGATAAAGGTTACATTCCTGAGTCTCTCAGCCCTTGTTCGGTTCCTGTTTTGCTTGTTCCTAAGAAAGATGGTTCTTGGCGTATGTGTGTAGATTGTCGTGCAATTAACAATATTACAATTTGTTATCGATATCCTATACCACGCCTTGATGATATGCTTGATGAACTTGGTGGTGCCACAATTTTCTCTAAGGTTGATTTACGTAGTGGTTACCATCAAATAAGAATGAAATTAGGAGATGAATGGAAAACGGCTTTTAAAACTAAATTTGGCTTGTATGAATGGTTGGTTATGCCGTTTGGATTGTCTAATGCTCCTAGCACTTTTATGCGCTTAATGAATGAAGTTCTTCGGTCTTTCATTGGAATATTTGTTGTTGTCTATTTTGATGATATCCTTATATACAGCAAACCCATGAATGAGCATTTAGATCATTTGCGTGCTGTTTTTGATGCTTTGCGTGCTGCTCACTTGTTTGGGAACATGGAGAAATGCACTTTTTGCACGCAACGTGTTTTGTTTCTTGGATATGTTGTTAATCCACAGGGCATTGAGGTCGATAGCAGCAAGGTGGACGCCATTCAAAGTTGGCCCCAACCGACAACGGTCACACAGGTTCGTAGTTTTCTTGCTCTTGGAGGCTTCTATCGTCGTTTTGTGCGGGATTTCAGTTCTATTGCTGCACCATTACATGAGCTGACCAAGAAGGGTGCGCCATTTGAGTGGGGCGCACCACAAGACGACGCATTCAACACTTTAAAGAAACGGTTAACTCATGCTCCTCTCTTACAATTGCCTAATTTTGATAAACTGTTTGAATTGGAATGTGATGCTAGTGGAATTGGTTTGGGTGCTGTTTTGTTGCAAGATCATAAACCCATAGCTTATTTTAGTGAGAAGTTAACTGGTGCTGCTCTTAAATATTCCACTTATGATAAAGAACTTTATGCTTTAGTAAGAACTTTGCAAACATGGCAGCATTATTTATGGCCTCGCGAATTTATTATTCATTCTGATCATGAGGCTTTGAAACATATTAGAACCCAAACTAATCTGAATCGTCGTCATACTAAATGGGTTGAATTTATTGAATCTTTTCCATACATCATGAAACATAAAAACGGGAAGGAAAATGTGATTGCCGATGCTTTGTCTCGTCGTTATATGATGCTGTCCCAATTAGACTTTAAAATCTTTGGTTTGCAAGCTTTGAAAGATCAATATGTGAATGATGCTGATTTTCATGATATTATGATGCATTGTAAGGATGGCAAACCTTGGGGCAAATTTCATATGCAGGATGGGTTCCTGTTTCGTGCTAACAAGCTGTGTATTCCAGCTAGCTCGGTTCGTCTTTTGTTGTTACAGGAGGCGCATGGAGGTGGTCTTATGGGTCACTTCGGAGTTTTCAAGACACATGAGGTGTTGGCCGACCATTTGTTTTGGCCACGGATGCGCCGTGATGTTGAGCGCCTTGTTGCACGCTGTACTACATGTCAAAAAGCTAAATCTCGTTTGGGTAATCATGGTTTGTATATGCCCTTGCCTGTTCCCTCTTCTCCTTGGCATGATATTTCGATGGATTTTGTTTTGGGATTGCCTCACACTAAGAAGGGGAGGGTTAGTATTTTTGTGGTTGTTGATCGTTTCTCTAAAATGGCTCACTTTATACCTTGTCATAAAACTGATGATGCCTCAAATGTTGCTGAATTGTTCTTTAGAGAGATTGTTAGATTGCATGGAATTCCTAAAACAATTGTCTCTGATCGTGATGCTAAGTTTCTTAGTCATTTTTGGCATTCTCTTTGGAATAAATTAGGAACTAAGCTGCTCTTTAGTACTACTTGTCATCCTCAAACTGATGGGCAAACTGAGGTAGTAAATAGAACTTTGTCTGCTATGCTTAGAGCTGTTTTAGATAAAAATTTGAGACGCTGGGAAGATTGTTTACCTCTTGTTGAATTTGTTTATAATCGTGCTACACATTCTGCCACTAAGATGTGTCCTTTTGAGGTTGTTTATGGCTATGTTCCTAAGGCGCCTATTGATTTGTTTGCTATTGATGCTGAAGATGAACCACATCTTGGTGCTCTTGCTCATATTGATCACATGAAACAATTGCATGAAGAAACACAACACAACATTGCCATTGCTAATAAAAAGTATCAAGTTGCTGGTTGTAAAGGTAGAAAACATATTTCTTTTGAACCTGGTGATTTGGTTTGGTTGCACTTGCGTAAAGATATATTCCTACTTTACGTCGTTCTAAACTGATGCCTCGTGCTGCTGGTCCTTTTAAAGTGCTAACTGAGATTAACGATAATTCTTATGTTCTTGACTTGCCCATGGAGTTTGGTGTTTCCGCTAGTTTTAATGTTGCAGATTTGAAACCATACTTGGGTGAGGATGATGAGTTGCCGTCGAGGACGACTTCACTTCAAGAAGGGGAGGATGATGAGGACATCAACGACATCCGAATAATGACGACGGAAGATGGCGCGCCAAACCAAGCTGTCACGCCTCCACCTCTCGTCGTCGTGCCTCCTCGAGTTACGGATCCATCTTCTAACGAGACGATGACGTACAAGGGCCCAATCACTAGAGCTCGAGCCCAGGAATTGAAGACGGTTTTGATGCTAAGGAACGACGGCCCAGGATGATGTCGCCCGAAGGCCCACGTGGCCCAAGTCGCACGACTCCCTCTCCACCGCGCGCCTCTCCACTTCAGCCGGCCCTAGATGCCTCGTCCTCCACCTATATAGTCAAGGGCTGCGCCCCTTGTAATCTTCGAGTTTTGTTTTAAGTTTAGCTTAGCTATATATCCGTCTCTCGACGTGAATTCAGAACTCCACCTTCGTGCAATACATCAGATTGCTCGCCTCTAATTCTTGCTCGTTCTTCGATTGCGCGTAAAAATTGATCCTCGTGATCAGGTTGATCTTGTTTACCGCAAGGTTAATATCCTCCGGAAGTTGGTTCAGCGATTGCATTGGCGCTTCGGCTTGCTCGTCGTAGTCGGATCGTGAGGGTCAACATCCACCAAATCGAAGTTATCTCCACTCACCGAAAGATCAGGCACTCTACACCTATCAAAGCCACCCTAGACAGTAAAGGGGATTAGGAGTTTCCTTGAATTAGCCGGGTACTATCGGTGACTCATAAAGGATTTTTCGAAGATAGGAAAGCCAATGACCACGTTGTTAGGGAAGGACAAGAGCTTTGAGTGGACTCCATGTTGTCAAGCCAGCTTTGAAGCATTGAATAATTGAAGAGAAGATTGACATCAGCTCCTATCTTGGTCTTACCAGACATCAGTAAGAGTTTTGATATATACTGTGATGCCTCAAAGCAAGGACTGAGATGTGTGCTCATGCAGGAAGGACATGTTGTAGCATATGCCTCTAGGCAATTACGGAAACATGAAGAGAAGTACCCAACACTTGATTTGGAATTGGCAGCAATGGTACATGCTCTGAAGATTTGGAGGCACTACATTCTTGGTCATCGGTGTGAGATCTACACGGATCACAAGAGCCTCAAGTACATATTCACTCAGAAAGAGTTGAACCTATGACAATGACATTGGTTAGAATTAATCAAAGACTATGATGTGGGTATCAACTATCATCCAGGGAAGGCAAATGTCATCGCAGACGCCTTGAGTAGAAAGACCTATTGCAACCAAATAACGGTGAGTTACCACCAGAACAATGCAAGGAGTTTGAGCAACTGAACCTTTGGATTCTGAATGAGTTAGAGACCATTGCAATGGAAGTGGAACCCATACCGAAAGAGGAAATTTGTAAGGGATGGTTAGATGATGAGAAGCTGAGTGAAATCAGAAAGCTCATTAAGGAAGGAAAGGCTACTGACTTCATAGAAGATGAAAAGGGCACCATATGGATCGGACATTCGCGACTTGATCCTACGAGAAGCCCATGATTCTGCATACTCCATCCATCCAGGGTGTACCAAGATGTACAAAGACTTGAAGACTCGTTATTGGTGGTATAGCATGAAGCGCGATGTTGCAGAGTATGTCGCTGTATGTGACACATGTCAGCGTGTCAAGGCAGAACACCAAACACCTGCCAGATTGCTTCAACCTCTGAAGATCCCTGAGTGGAAGTGGGAGCAAATCGGCATGGACTTCATAGTTGGGTTACCCCGTACTCAGTCGGGATATGATTCTATATGGATTATAGTTGATCACTTAACCAAGGTGGCACACTTCATCCCTATCAAGACAACCTATAGCGGAGCAAAGCTGGCAGACTATACATGTCAAGGATAGTCTGCTTACATGGAGTGCTTAAGAAGATAGTATCTGACCGAGGCTCTCAATTCACCTCGAGGTTTTGGGAGAAGCTACATGAATCCATGGGCACCCAGTTAAACTTCAGCTCTGCTTACCACCCTTAGACTGATGGACAAACTGAGAGGACAAACCAAATACTTCAAGACATGTTGAGAGTTTGTGCTTTTGGAATATGGCAGGAGTTGGGACAAGAGTCTACCTTACGCAGAATTCTCCTACAATAATAGTTATCAAGCAAGTCTCGAGATGGCGCCTTTTGAGTTTCTATCTGGAAGAAATTGTAGAACACCTCTATTCTAGAATGAGACAGGAGAGAACCAAGTCTTTGGACCAAAAATACTACAGGAAGCAGAAAGACAAGTTAAAATTGTGCGCGAGAACCTAAAGGTTGCACAGTCAAGGCAGAAAAGCTATGCCGATCAAAGATGAAGAGACCTATCCTTTGAGGTTGGAGATTTCGTATATCTCAAGGTATCACCCATGAGAGGTGATAGACACTTCAAGATCAAAGGGAAGTTAGCACCACGGTACATCAGTCTTTTCAAGATCATTGAGAGAAGAGGAGAAGTTGCATATCAGTTGGAGTTGCCCTCACATCTCAAAGACGTGCATGACATGTTCCATGTGTCACAACTGAAGAAGTGCTTAAGAGTACCTGAAGAACAACTACCCATTGAGGAAGTAGACCTTCGGGAAGATCTCACATACACAGAACAGCCAGTCAGGATCCTAGAAGTTGTTGAGAGAGTTACGAGAAAGAAGGTCATTCGAATGTGCAAGGTACTATGGAATCATCACACAGAAGAGGAAGCCACCTGGGAGCATGAATAAGAATTGAAAGCCGAGTTTCCCCATCTCTTCGCCGATCTTTCTGAATCTCGAGGGCGAAATTCATTTTAAGGGGGGTAGGTTTGTAACACCCTACTTTTTGTAATTTCTAAAAGTGCTAATTATTAGCATAAAGCAATTAATAAAATAGCCTAGTACAATTTATTTTCTAAAATAATTAATTAACCTATTGCATTTTCATAGCATGTCATTGTCCATGTAGAATTTATCCGCATTGTGCATTTAGTTTAATTACTAAATAATTTCCAGAAAATAGGTAATAGAAATTAGGAAAAGAATTTGAATAGGAAAAGAAAACAGGAAAAACAGAGATGGGCCAACTCCACTATTCTGGCCCAACCCGCACCCCTCTCTCCTTCCCCCACTCTTCCCCCTTTCGGCCTAGCCAGCCCAGACCGCCAGCCCTACTCCCACCTGCGCCGAAGGCGCCCTGCCGAAAACCCGCCAACGCCTTTCCTCTCTCTGTCGCCAACAAGCGGGGCCACCCTGGCATCTCCTTCCTCCCTCAATCCCCGCCCCTTTCCTTTTCTCTGCTCCCCCGTTCAAATCCGCGCCCGCGCGCTTGCTCCCGCACCCTGCCGGCACCGCGTGAGTGATCACCACGCTCCCCGCGATCGCCGCCCCCACTTTCCCCCGTCGAACCCCCGCCGCCGGCTCCGAATTTTGGAAAATGGCGAGATTGCCGGCCTCTGTACCCAAGCCGAATCCCGGCAACCCTAGCCCTCCCCTCTCTATAAAACCCGAGCCGACGCCCTCCCAGAACCCATTCCTCACCGCGCTTGAGCTCTCCCCTCGTCTGCCTCGCTCTAGCACCGTCGCGCGTGAAATATTTCCTATTGCCGGTAAGCTTCACCGCCGCCGCATTTCCCCCATTCCAAGGACCTCGGCCCACTTTGACCGGCCTCCGACCTTCGCAGGTGATCGAGGAGCAGCCGGAGCCACTTCCCCGACGTCGCCGACACCTCGACCCTCCCCTACTGATCGGCGATGACCCGAGCCACCGATCATCAACGAAGACCCCTCCCTGGCCTCCTCCACCTCCGCGCGACCCCTTTGCTAAGCTTGCCACTCCTCTCTCTCTCTCTCTCTCTCTCTCTCCCGAGCCCCTCGGCCTCCTGTTCTGGCCACCGGGGCGCCATCCCGACCAACTCCGGTGAGCCTACCGCCACCTTGAGTCGTCACCGCCGGCAGCCCCTCCCCCGCCTCTGTTTCTGGCCGTTGGATCTCGATCCAGCGCGCCAGATTACATACCCCGAAGGGGGTATGTAATCGGTGCACCGTGGACCGGTGGACCAGGGGTCCACAGAACCCATGCACCCGGTCCACGGGATTTTAGTTTTAAATTATTTCATTTAATTCCTGGATAATGTTAGCATTTTGCATTTAGGCCCCTGCGTTTAGTTTAAATTGGATTTATGCCCCTGTTTTTGTACAGAAGCTTTAGAAAATTGTACTTAAGCCCTTGAACTCGCAAAAATTATTTTTGTACTATATATTAATAGAAACACCCCTATACTTTACTAAAATTATTATTTTGGCCATGTAGTTTTAAAACCCCCCCCCCTTGACTTATTTTTAATTATATTTTAATCCTATCTTTTTACACTTTAGTCCCTGAACTTGTTATAAATTACATTTTAGTCCCTGGATTTTATTATAAGATATTTAGACCTTGTTATTTTACAGTTTAGTTCCTATAGTGTTCTGAAATTACCTTTTTAGCCCCTAAACTAGCCTGTTTTTACTATTTTACCCCTAGAACATCAATTAGGCATAACTTTTTACTCGTAAGTCCGAATTAGGTGATTCTTGCGCCAAATTTCTCGTAGAAGCATAATCTTTGCATTCATTGCATTCACCTATTGTTTTTCTCCACTGTTACATGGTTGTGTATTGATGTTGTATGCAATTGCTTATGTCGGTACTGTTATGCGTAAAGACGATTATACGCAAGGACCATCGTACAAGGACCTTCAAGAGCAAGAGTTTGAAGTGTTTGACCAACCACACACGCAGGACGAAGGCAAGTGTCCTTGATGCATTTTGTACCTATTATGAATTTTATTTTAGAACTGCATGCTGGTCAAATGAATGGGTACCTATTGTTAGGGTTTTCCTAGTATTGCTTCATCCTTTTCCTTGTCGCCTGGAACTAGTTGGTGGGTTGATTATCAGTAGATAATGCTTAGGTTGCTTTTTGGGATGTTAGGTTAAATTAATCCTGATTAATTAACCATGTCACTTCATGGTTGGAATGATAATCCATATTTGCAACATGGCTTAGGACTTATGATTTGGGTGATCGGTATGGGGACTGTGTAGGGGTTCACCGGCAGTCCGGAGACTATGTAGGAGTTCGCCGAAAGTCCCTTGGTTTGTTTATCACCTAGGTCATTTAAATAACCAGTTCTTGGAGCGGCAACCCATGTCAACGGTACAACCACAAGCCAAGTTATGGGCGCGGCCTGGCGTAGTATGCGGTGGAGATCAGCTGGTGCATGTGAAGTCGGAGGAATTATGCAGCGGTTCACCAGTAGTCCCAAGGGGAGGCGTGGTGAATGGATAAGGTCCTAGAACCATCTGGCTCAATAGGAGGCCTCTCGGGTATGGGTGTACTGCCCGATGGGTGAAGCCTCAGTGGGCACATACAAGCTAGAGGAAGCCGTTGAAATGCCATAAAGTGATCTCCCCTGGCCACACCCCAAAGGAAGTGTGCAAGTGCTTGGCCGGCACGGTAAGATGGAGAGTTAGTCACCTGGAAACAAGGGATGAAATCGCTTCTCATGGGGAATGTGTACAACCTCTATAGAGTGAAAACTATCATGACAGCCGTGCTCACGGTCAAGAGTGGTTGGGTTTGGACTTGGCTTGGATAGCACCCTGTGCGTTAATGGTTGGGATGACCTCACATTGTAAATAGGACGCTTTAGTGAATTGAAAGCTCACGCATGAAGTCCTAATAATCCTTCCTTGTCTTTAGCCTCATGTCATCTTTTTCCCCACTTGCTGAGTACGGGACGTACTCACCCTTGCTATACCCATATTTCTGCTCAGCCACAGGAGATGAATGGAACCACTATGAAGACGACGGAGGCGAGTACTAGGCAATGGTCCACCAGTCGATGCCTGTGATGTCTTGGGACGACTACGCTAGTTTTTTTTCTGCTGCTTTGATGTACTTTTCTTTTAGACCTACGGGTCCTTTTGTAATAAAAATACGATGTGATAATTAAAGGATATGGATATTTATTCTGTTTACCATTGATGATGTACCGTATGTGTGTGTAACTTGATCCCAGGCACACGTACGACTGCACCTGCTTTGCTTCTTAGAATGGGTGTGACAGCGATGCAATTGCAGCCGATGTGATAGTGTTGACATCGAATATTGACCGGTCCCAGTGGTCAGCGGCGCGAAGGCAAGAATCGGCTGGAGATTAGCGAAGCTCAACGGCCGAAGGAAATAAAGTGGTCCCGTTAGATTTATTATATCTTTTTCTATTTTTTAGTTTAGAATTTGATTATCGAGTTGGTTTTGAGAGTCCTGACTGAATCGGGTCAGAACCCCTTGCATGGGGTTATAAATATGTAATAGGATCTATATGAAAAAAAAACAACACCTTCATTAAATACAATTCAGCCCATCGCCAACCTTTTCTGCTCGACAAAATCCTCATCTCGCGCGGGCAGCATCGGCTCCGATCTCGGCGAGAGACTTGGATTAGTCAACCTTGGTAATTCTATCAATCTCAACTAGAACTTTCTCATTTGTTTGAGATTCTAGTTGTTGTCGTTAGGATTGCTAGTTATCCGGTAATTAGATCTTTACTATGCTTATTCTATCGACTTTTGATTGTAATACTATCTTGGTTGAGCCCAATCTATTGCAATTTTTAGGAGGTTTTATGAGTATAGTTTAGATCTTTTACTCGAGTCAATCTATTGATTTTATATATAAATAGATTAAATCTAGCTCTATTTACCGTGTTTGAACACTGTCTCGATTAGGTTCGATCTGTTCGAATCAGCAAGGTTGCATCTGTGTTGATCTCTTGCTGGGTGTATAAGGCTAGGTTCAATAGAGGTCTATCGGGATGTTCAGCCGATAGATTATCACGGTTCGATCGACTTTCAGTTTATGATTGATTTCTTATATATTTTGTTAGTCGATCGCCCCCTTATTGAAATAAGTTAGATTTGTGATTTAAGGCATATTTGCAATACTAGCTATCAGATCTATCGATTTAGCACCATCGACAGAACGAGTCTTTATATTTTTACTGTAGATTCATCGACTCTGTTCTAATTCTCACGAACAGTAATTATCGGCTTTCTTCATCGGCCTGTCCTGGGCCGGTGACCCATGGAATTTGATTATTTGCTCTCTTTGTCGATTTGCAGGAAAAATCGACTAGTATGCCTCGGTTTCTTCGTATTGAGCCTGCACTAGAGCTAAGCTGATCTCCTAGGTCACGCATGGTGATTATCACGTCCACACGCTTTTTGGCACGCTCGGTGGGACCAAAGAACTCCAAGGATCTACAACATGTCTAAACTCGGAATGCCAAAAGACGGCACTCCTCTCCCTAAGCATGATGTCAGTGCTGATCTAAAGACGGAGAATATGTTGCCGATCAATAAAGATGATCTGAGTGATGAGGCAAAAGCACAAATTAATCAGAGAATGGCTGAGTATGAAAACCTTCTATTGGGAACATTTAGCAACACAAGGCATGGCAAGATCGTTCAGAAAGGAGAGTTACCAGTTGCCACCTTGATTGAAGATGGAACAAAAGAATCACTCACCAACAAGCCAATGGAAGTTATCGATGAGGCAACTCTGAACAATATGATTCATACAGCTATACACCACGCATTAATTAATTAGTCACCTATATTGGTTAACACATTGAGGACCTTGATCATTCAGACTGTGGAGGGGTGCTTATATGAAGATTCACCTCATGGGCCGGTGTATTTCCGCGTATCTGGGGATACTCATCGGCCTGCAATAGAAAAATCCAGTCCACAGCAGCCTAGAGCGAGCACGATAGATCCGAAGAGCGTTGATGGTGGTACAGTGGGAAGAACACCTCAGAAAGAACTACTCCACAAACACAGCCACAACATTACAGATAAGATGTAACAGAACCAAATGTCACATACAGCACTGCGCCCAATGCTAAGCCTGTATGTTTGGGATGCCATCGTCATCTTCTCTGCTATGAGAATTAGGAGGCCGGCACATAGTTGTTAATTTTGGCTTGCAAACGCCAGTATCTGGTCCCACATCGACTATCCCAAATGTCAATGTGCCGACTGATGACTGTGTTTTGAAGATTGCTAAGGTAATGAAGGAACAGTTTGGACTAAAACCAAAACAGCAAACATAAATGTATTGACCCCCGTATCTGCCGAGTTATGACTTGATACCTATGTCGAGTCGACACAGGCCACCAGAATTCACCAAGTTTACTGGACAAGATAGTACTACCACTGTTGAGCATTTAAGCTGATTTTCAGTACAATGTGGAGAAGCTGATTTTCAGGTTGTTTCCATTATCATTGTATAGATTGGTGTTTTCTTGGTTCGCATCGTTGCCCCCAAATTCAGTTATTACTTGGGCCGATCTTGAACAAAAATTCCATAAGTAATTCTTTGTTGAGGCTAGAGAGTTGAGGTTGTCCAACTTGATTGTTGTGAGGCAAAAGGCCGTGGAGTCTCTACATGATTATGTGCAGAGATTTAGAGATGTGCGCAGCAAGTGTTTCAGCCTACAATTGACTGGTAATCAGATGGTAGAAATAGCATTCAATGGTCTAGTTGCACCGCTAAGAGAGAAGTTTTCTTCGGCTGAATTTGAGAGCTTGTCCCAGTTACTGCAGAAGGTGTTGATCCAGGAGAATCTGATTCACGGGGCACGATCAAGGCCGATTCAAGTCAACTATAATGATTATGAATCTGAGTCCGATGAAGAACCTGAAGAAGTCGATATGGCTGAATGGACTAGAAATAAGAATGTGCTGTCGTGCCTATGGGTGAAGCAGAACGAGCCAGAAGAAAAATACGATTTTCATATCACCAAGGCCGATAAGATATTTGATACGTTGCTGCAGGAGAAACATATTCAATTGCCACCAAACCATGTGATCCCGCCTGCCGAAGATTTGAAGAAGAAGAGGTATTGCAAGTGGCATAACTCGCCATCTCATAATACTAATGATTGCAAAGTTTTCAAGAGGCAAATTCAGATGGCAATCGAGTAGGGTAAAATAAAATTTACCAAAGGTGCAATGAAGATAGATGGACATCCTTTCCCAACAAATGTAGTACGGCTGGTATCAATAATGTTGAAGCCTTTATTAAGCAATATCAGAAAAGTAAAGGAATCACAGTTCGATCCACATTGGGAGTGCCCTTTCTTTCAATACTGCTGGGATAACAACATGAAACTGCCAAATATCAACAACTGTCCTGGATACAATAGACGCGTGGAGCAGATGTATAGAAAAGCTATAGTAGGTCATTGGCACCAATATCGCACAAACGATTCTAAAGAGTCGATAGTGGGTTTAGACGATCGACATCATAGGGTCTCTGGGTTTGATTGACTTGGAACAAAAAAGGTGGGTGAAGAAGCCAAGTTTGACAACAAAAACGATGAAGAGATGCAGGAGCAAGAACAAAATGATCAATAATGTCCATCTGGCATTTTTTCTAGAAGCCAGAAGCGCAGGGTGTAGAGGATGCGGTGCAGACAAATAAGGGTTGGCAAATATTATTATGATGAAGAAGATGATCGGCCACCAAAGAAAGTCTAGAGGCCAAAGGTGAAATCACAAGTACAGGCGTCAAGTGCTACAGTGAGTATGGTGGTGTTGTTGCCGCAGGAGTTCATGGCCTTGGATGAAGAAGAAGTGTTTGCTGATGAAGGGAGCTTAGCACAACTGATATTTGATGCACAGCAAGCAGTGTTTGATAGGCCAGATGAATCTAAGCATTGGCATTTAAAAGCTTTATACCTTAGGGAATTCATCAATGGGATGCCGTTGGGAAAGATGATGGTCGATAGAGGTGCTGCAGTGAATATCATGCCGATCACTACTATCAGAAAGTTGGAAAAAACTAAAGATAACTTGATCAAGACGAATATGATTCTGAGGGATTATGATGGTTGTACTACAGCTGCCATGGGAGTCTTAAATGTGGAGCTCATGATCGGCAGTAAAACTTTGTCGGTTACTTTCTTTGTTATTGATGGTAAGGGGACCTATAGCCTTCTGTTGGGTCGTGATTGGATACATGCCAACTGCTGTGTTCCATCAACAATGCACTAGTCTCTGGCCCAATGGATTGGCGATCAAGTACAGGTGATCCCGACCGATGAAACCGTCAATGTCGCATCGGCCGATTTAGTTCCATGGCATGTAGATGAGATGGAGTGTTTGTCTGGAAAGATTTGGGATGGAGACTACGTCAAGATTACTACTCAGGGCCTTGAAGTAGTGGATCAGTCAAATTCAAAACTGTTTCTTTGACAGGCACCCCAATGGAATTTGCAGAAGACGGAAAGTTGGGAAAGGGATTCATGTCGGCCGATGAACTACAAGAAGTCGGTATAGGAGATGCTGACAAACTAAGGCCGACTTTTATCAGTAAGAGGTTGGATGAAGATTTTAAAGTTGAATTGATAAAATTATTAAAAGAATACTGGAATTGTTTTGCTTGGGTATATTCTGAAATGCCAGGTTTGAGCCGATCCATCCTTGAGCATCAGCTACCCATTAAACCTGGATATCAACCTTATAAGAAACCACCAAGAAGAATTGATCTGAACATTTATGATGATGTCAAGGCCGAGATTACCAAATTATATGACGCTAAGTTCATTAGGCCTTGTCGATATCCAGAGTGGGTTTCGAATATCATGCCTGTGTTCAAGACGTGCGGAAAGTTGAGAGTTTGCATTGACTTTAGACCATTGAACAGGGCTACATGAAAAGATGACTACCCAATGCCTATAGCGGATCTTTTGGTTGATGCAGCAGCAGGGCATAAGATTGTTAGTTTTGTGGATGGTAATGTTGGTTATAATCAGATTTTTATGGCAGAAGAAGATATACCGAAAACTGCTTTCAGGTGTCCTGGAGCTCTTGGATTGTATGAATGGGTCGTCATGACTTTTGGATTGAAGAATGCTGGAGTCACGTATCAGAGAGCCATGAATTATATTTTCCATGATCTAATTGGCAGGTTAGTTGAGATTTATATTGATGACATGTAGTTAAATCTAAAAGGATAGGGGATCATATAGTCAATTTATGGGAGATACTCGAGAGGATAAGAAAGTATGGTTTGAAGATGAATCCAAAAAAGAGTGCTTTCGGCGTATCGGCTGGTCAGTTTTTAGATTTCATTGTGCATGAGAGAGGGATTGAGATTGGGCCAAAGAGTATGAAGGCTATCAATGACATTGAACCGTCAGTTAACAAGACAGAGCTTCAGTCGTTAATTGGCAAAGTAAATTTCTTTAGAAGATTTATTTCAAACTTATTAGGGAGGCTTGATGTGTTTACCCCGTTGTGGAAACTAAAGGCCAATCAGAAGTTCGTATGGGAACTAGAACACCAGAAAGCCTTGGATCATATCAAGAAGTATTTGGTTTCCCCTCTTGTATTAGTACCACCAAGAAGAGGACGACCCTTTAGGCTTTATCTTGCGGCTGACAAGAAGTCGATTGGATCAACTTTAATTCAAGAAAATGATGGCAAAGAAAGGGTTATATTCTACTTAAGCTGAAGATTGATTGATGCTAAAACCAGGTACACTGAGATTGAAAGATTATGTTCATGTTTGTACTTCTCATGTGTAAAGTTAAGGCATTATCTGTTATTGACTGAATGTGTGGTGGTTTGCAAAGCTGATGTCATCAAATATATGCTATCGGCTCCTATTTTAAACAGGAGAATTGGTAAGTGGATGCTTGCTCTAGCCGAATATGATCTTACATATGAATCTGCCAAGGCAGTCAAAGGTCAAGTTTTGGCTGATTTAGTTGTTGAGCATTGTGGATCCGAAGTGTCGATGGTAGAGTTGGTGCCATGGTTATTATTTTTTGATGGTTCTGTTTGCAAGAGTGGGTGTGGTATCGGGCTCGTGGTCATATCGCCTCGGGGGGCAAGGTTTGAGTTTGCATTTGTTGTCGAGGTGTCGTCTAATAATTAGGTTGAATATAATGCCGTGCTTAAGGGATTGCAGATATTGAAGGAAGCTGGAGTCGATTATTTTGAAGTCGTGGGAGATTCATTACTGGTGCTTGGGCAGCTGGCTAGAGAGTTTGAATGCAAAGATGATATTTTGAGAATGTTTTATGCCGAGAGTCAGGAGGTGCTACAACACTTCAAAACAGTAAGATTCAAGCATGTCCCAGGGAACAAAATATGGAAGCAAATGACCTAGCACAGAAGGCATCGGGCTATCAATTGAACACTAGTGGAGTTATTGTTGATATAGCTAATGTCGATGAAGAATATTGGAGATCCAAGATTGTCCAATACCTCAAGGATCCAGCTCAACGATCTCCTCGGAAGATTCGATATATGGCATTGAGGTATGTTTTATTAGAAGAAAAACTTTATTATCGGATTGTTGATGGTGTATTGCTAAGGTGTTTAAATCAAGAAGAAGCCAAAGTTGTTATGTGCGAAGTCCACAAAGGAATATGTGGTACACATCAATCTACCCATAAGATGAGATGGTTGCTAAAGAGAACTAGATATTATTGGCCAACCATACTGGAAGATTGCTTCAAGTATTATAAGCGATGTCAAGATTGTCAGAAGTTTGGAGCGATACAGAGAGCCCCGGCATCGGCTATAAATCCGATTATTAAGCCGTGGCTGTTTAGAGGTTGGGGTATGGATATGATTGGCCAAATTTATCCAGCCTCTAGTAAGGGTCATAAATATATTTTCGCGGCTAGAGATTACTTCACAAAGTGGGTTGAGGTAGTCCTATGAAGAATGTTACCACTAATGATGCAATCAACTTTGTGAAGGAGCATATTATATATAGGTTTGGTGTGCTGCAGACTATTACGACTAATCAAGGTTCTGTCTTTACTTCGGAAGAGTTTCAAAACTTTGCCGATAGTATGGGTATCAAGCTGTTGAATTTGTCACCTTATTATGCTCAAGCTAGTGGAAAAGCAGAGGCGTCCAACAAAAGTTTGATCAAATTGATTAAGAGGAAAATAGATGAACAACCAAAGAAGTGGCATACCACATTGGCAGAATCATTATGGGCTTACAGGATGGCTTGTCATGGATCAATCAAGGTACCACCCTATCAGTTAGTGTATGGGCACGAAGCGGTTTTACCATGGGAAACAAATGTGGGATCAAGAAGAGTAGAGTTGCAAGATCACCTATCGACCGATGAGTTTCGACATGCAATGCATGATAAATTGGAAGATGTCATACAACATCGGATGAAGGCCCTGGAAAAGATTCAGGAAAATAAAGCTCATGTGTCCAGGTTTTATAATAAAAAGGTGGTGCCCAAGAATTTTTTAGAAGGGGATCTTGTCTAGAAGTTCATCATGCCCATCAGTTCTAGAGATTATCGATTTCGAAAATGGTCGCCAACATGGGAAGGGCCGTTCAAAGTGAGTCGATGTGTGCCGGGCAATGCATATTTCTTATAAGGAATAGAAGGAGAAGAGTTTGGAAGAGTAATTAATGACAATTACTTCAAGAAATATCATCCAAACGTTTGGGTTGGCGCATGAACTCGATTGCTGGATCATGGACGATGTAAGAAATTTTATCCGTAAGAAAAGTGTGGACAACAGATGGATGCTCATCGACTTGAGATGGCTGATATTGAAAATATCACCCTTAGCAGAAAAAATATTAAAGTCATGTGCAAAAACAAGGATAATACATATTATAGAATATTCATCCAGTAACATTATTGAGAGTATCGCTCATAGAAAAAGTTATAGATGGCCATTGTTAGAGGATGAAGATGGGTTGATTACTCGCAGGGTAATCAATGTCTGAAGAAACATATTCTCCTATTACGGCTAGAGAACGAAGATGTACATAGAAGGAGGAAAAAACACATTAGCAGCTTCCTCTGCTTCCCTGGAAGAGTGGCCTCGTCATCAGACATCACCCGCCGGACAAGGGGAAGAGAGTGCTACCCCGCCGATGTCATTCCTGACACTTGTGCCGTCGTCTAAGGGGAACTAGTGAGTTGATTTCTGAGCAGGGGTAGCTGCAGATTTTAGGCTAAAAGGATCACTGTGGGGGCAGAAGAGGCAAAGAGTATTCGCCATAACACACTTAGCAGATTTGGAGATAGATGGTACTTTTCCATCAAGGCTCTTGAGAGAAGACCCATGGTTGAAAGTGTTAAACAGAGATGAGAAAAGGAAGCTAGTAGAAGGGTCTATTTATAGGGTCTGAGCTTGGCCTTTGAGGAGTCCAAACATTGGTTCATCAGAAGAAGTGATAGGATTTGAGGGGAGAAGATAAACAAAAGGACAGTCAAAAAGTAAAGGCAGCGGTCAGATCGATGCACAGAAATGATAAGCTGCAATTAAAGGGCCATGAGTAGTTGGGAAGTATACTAAAATACACAGTCTGATGAACAGGCGGCTCCCAGATGACTGCATCGAGAAGAGGTAGGGTGATAAAGGCGCACGGTAAATGAGGAGATAAAATCCGGTGCACCAAGGATTTCGTACTCTGGACTCGAGGGGCATTTGTTGACACCGAAATTTGACCAGTCCTAGTGGTCAGTGGTGTGATGGCAAGAATCGGCTAGAGATTAGCGAAGCTCAACGGCCGAAGGAAATAAAGTGGACCCTATAGATTTATTATATCTTTTCTATTTTTTAGTTTAGAATTTGATTATTGAGTCGGTTTTGCGAGTCCTGACTGAATCGGGTTAGAACCCCTTACATGGGGTTATAAATATGTAATAGGATCTGTACGAAAAAACAACACCTTCGTTTAATACAATTCGGCGCATCGCCAACCTTTTCTACTCGACGAAATCCTTGTCTCGCGCGGGATGCAGCGGCTCCGATCTCGGCGAGAGACTTGGATTAGTCAACCTCGGTAATTCTATCAATCTCAACTAGAACTTTCTCATTTGTTTGATATTCTAGTTGTTATCGTTAGGATTGCTAGTTATCTGGTAATTAGATCTTTACTGTGCTTATTCTATCGACTTTCGATTGCAATACTGTCTTGGCTGAGCCGAATCTATTGCAATTTATATGACGTTTTATGAGTATAGTTTAGATCTTTTGCTCGAGTCACTCCGTTGATTTTATCTATAAATAGCTTAAATCTAGCTCTATTTACCGTGTTTGAACACTGTCTCGATTAGGTTTGATCTGCTCGAATCAGCAAGGCTGCATCAGTGTTGATCTCTTGCTGGGTTGATATGGCTAGGTTCGAGTCGTTTATAGGTAGAGTCGATAGAGTTGTATCGGGATGTTTAGCCAATAGATTATGACGGTTCGATCGAATTTTGGTTTATGATTAATTTCTTATATATTTTGTTAGTCGATCGTCCACTTATTGAAATAAGTTAGATCCGTGATTTAACGCATATTTGCAATACCAGCTATCAGACCTATCGACTTAGCACCATCAATAGAATGACTCTTTATATGTTTACTATAGATTCATCGACTCTGTTCTATCGACTTAGTATCATCAGCAGAGCAGATCTTGACATATTTATTTTGGATTTATCGATTCTATTCTATAGATTTATTCCCTTATCGGCATTAATTATGTTCAACGTTTAAACTATTTTATTTATTGATGAGCCGATATAATCAACCGATTAGTTTATTCTTTTAAATTAATTTGTGTTAGCATCGGCTGATTCTCATGAACCGTGATTATCGACTTTCTTCACCGGCCTGTCCTGGACCGGTGACCCATGGAATTTGACTGTTTGCTCTTTTTGTCAATTTGCAGGGAAAATCGACTGACACGCCCTGGGTTCTTCGTATTGGGCCAGCACTGGAGCTAAGCTGATCTCATAGGTCACGCGTGGTTTTTCGCGTCCACAGATAGCATATTGCATCACTTTTTATTAGCATTGTGGTAGCTATGATGTGTTGCAATGACATGTGGTGTTGCGTGTAGATGATATGGCAATGACGATTGCGTCGTAGTAAAGCGGATTCACAACTACGCTCCATCGTTGCTATAATGGCTATTGCATCAATGGAACCTTGTTGCAGATACGCGATATTGCCACGTCCGCGAGGCGTAGCGATACCTGCAATTGCCACGTAGGTGCTCGTCGCGATCTGTGACCCCCTACTACAACCATTTGATCCTCGTTGCTATACGTTCTGCTAGAATCGCAACGCGTCATACCTGTAGTTGCTATACGCGCAAAGGGAATCACGATAGCATTCGGCCGAACATAGAGCTTGGGCCTTAGCCCCGTCACTGCCAATTTGTTGCCAATTAAAGATTCATAATGCAGGCAACCACAAAAATACTGTCCCTCCCCTTCTTAGTGCGAGGCAATCCCAAAACAAAATCCATCGAAATATCATGCCAAGGAGAAGAGGGAACAGGCAAGGGCATATACAAACCATGATTACCCAAACGAGATTTAGCTTTTGGACATGTAGTACAGCGTGCAACAAGGCGCTCAACATCACGGCGCATCCGTGGCCAAAAGAAATGGTCGGCCAACACCTCATGTGTCTTGAAAACTCTGAAGTGACCCATAAGACCACCTCCATGCGCCTCCTGTAACAACAAAAGACGAACCGAGCTAGCTGGAATACACAGCTTGTTAGCACGAAATAGGAACCCATCCTGCATATGAAATTTGCCCCAAGGTTTGCCATCCTTACAATGCATCATAATATCACGAAAATCAGCATCATTCACATATTGATCTTTTAAAGCTTGCAAACCAAAGATTTTAAAGTCTAATTGGAACAGCATCATATAACGACGAGACAAAGCATGGGCAATCACATTTTCCTTCCCGTTTTTATGTTTAATGATGTACGGAAAAGATTCAATAAATTCAACCCATTTGGCATGACGACGGTTTAGATTAGTTTGGGTTCTAATATGTTTCAAAGCCTCATGATCAGAATGAATAATAAATTCACGAGGCCATAAATAATGCTGCCATGTTTGCAAAGTTCCTACTAAAGCATAAAGTTCTTTATCATAAGTGGAATATTTAAGAGCAACACCACTTAACTTCTCACTAAAATAAGCAATGGGTTTATGATCTTGCAACAAAACAGCACCCAAACCAATTCCACTAGCATCACATTCCAAGTCAAACACTTTATCAAAATTAGGCAATTGTAAGAGAGGAGCATGAGTTAACCGTTCCTTTAAAGTGTTGAATGCGTCGTCTTGTGGTGCGCCCCACTAAAATGGCGCACCCTTCTTGGTCAGCTCATGTAATGGTGCAGCAATAGAACTGAAATCCTGCACAAAACGACGATAGAAGCCTGCAAGACCAAGAAAACTGCGAACCTGTGTGACCATCGTCGGTTGGGGCCAACTCTGAATGGCGTCCACCTTGCTGCTATCGACCTCAATGCCCTGTGGAGTAACAACATATCCAAGAAACGAAACACGTTGCGTGCAAAAAGTGCATTTTTCCATGTTCCCAAACAAGTGAGCAGCACGCAAAGCATCAAAAACAGCACGCAAATGATCTAAATGCTCATTCATGGACTTGCTGTATATAAGGATATCATCAAAATAGACAACAACAAATATTCCAATGAAAGACCGAAGAACTTCATTCATTAAGCGCATAAAAGTGCTAGGAGCATTAGACAATCCAAACGGCATAACCAACCATTCATACAAGCCAAATTTAGTTTTAAAAGCCGTTTTCCATTCATCTCCTAATTTCATTCTTATTTGATGGTAACCACTACGTAAATCAACCTTAGAGAAAATTGTGGCACCACTAAGTTTATCAAAATCAGCACGTGTAGCAAGCCCTTGCTCAGGTGTCATAGGATGAATAACAATTTTTTGACCCTTAAACATGAAGGAATAATAATTGGAACGACCATGATGAACACTATCAACATCATATTGCCAAGGACGGCCAAGCAACAAAGAGCATGCTTCCATTGGAACAACATCACAATCTACAAAATCAGAATAGGCACCAAGAGAGAAAGGAACACGTACCGAGCGCGTTACCTTTATTTTGCCGCCATCATTAAGCCATTGAACGTGATAAGGATGTGGATGCTTCCTTGTTGGCAATGAAAACAGCTCCACCAAGGTCGTACTAGCCAAATTGTTGCAACTGCCACCATCGATGATTATACAGACCGCTCGTTCTTGTACAATGCCTTTGATATGAAAAATGTTGTGGCGCTGATGCTTTTCATCTTGAACGACCTGTGTACTAAGAACACGCTGCACAACAAGAGTGGCATACCTGTCGGCGGCACTAGAGTTGACATGAAGCTCCGTATTACCTGCATGATTAGTGGCAAGCATAGTCTGCTGAATATCCTCAGAATCACTAGCAGAAGAATACCCACCGTCGTCACGAATCAATATAGTTCGTTTATTTGGATAATCGCGTATCACATGACCAAATCCTCGGCAACGGTGACACTGAATATCACGAGCTCGTCCAGACGACGAGGAGGACGACACGATCGAGGCAGATTTGGCCGTGGATGGAGCACTCGACTTGGACGTGGTCGAGGAGTGGTCGCGCGACGTGGAAGGAGGTGTCGACCGTGGAGCTGAAGGCGTCTTGGACCCTACAAAAATGTTAGGTCTTGATGAAGATTGTCGATCCTGCACTTCACGTTCAGCTTTACAAGCATATTCAAATAAGGTGGTCATATCATCATAATGCTTATAATCAAGAATGTTCTGAATTTCACGATTTAACCCACCCCTAAAGCGAGCCATAGCAGCATCATCCAGTTCAACTAAACCACAGCGAATCATACCCTTTTGCAAAGCTTGATAATAATCCTCTACGAAAAGTGAACCTTGTTGAAAACGCTGCATTTGATTAAGCAAATCTCTAGCATAATATGACGGCACAAAACGATGATGCATAGCAGCTTTTAATGCCGTCCAAGTGGCTGGAATATTATCAGGATATCTTTGTCTATACTCACGCCACCAAAGTAAAGCAAATTCAGTAAATTCACTAATAGCAGCCTTAACATGTAAATTAGCAGGAATATCATGGCATGCAAAATTTTGTTCAACCTCTAATTCCCAATCAAGATAAGCACCGAGATCATATTTGCCATTAAAAGTGGGAATACGAAATTTTATTTTGGCAAAAGAATCATTAATAGGAACATGTACCCTACGAGCACGACCATGGTGATTGTCGTCGTCCTGCTCGGTGTCGGCGCCGTAGTCACGTGCATGTTGCAACTCCGTGAGCTGCGTCGTCATGGTCCCAAGCTGCGCCGACATGGCCTCAAGACGAGTCATGATCGTCGCGAGTGTGGTGTGGGCAGCCGTATCAGCGAGGTCCAGTTGATCAAAACGCTCATTCGATGAAGTGACCATAGAGTCAAGTCTCTCGTGCATCGTCTTCATGTCGTTTTGTAGACCATCAACCTGTGCCTGGACAACCTGGAGGGTGAGCTCCTCCGACTTCGAGCTGTTTTCTGCCATAGAAACACAAGCAATACAAAAAGCAGGATCCTACAACGAGAGGTGAGTGGTGGATGAAAAGCTCAATCAAAAAGCTGTTATCAAATTCTTACCCGTCCTTACCAAGCACGCAAGCGTGAACTGCAACCACAGGTAAAACCGGTGGAAGATTGGAGGAGCGATTGCGTGGTGAAACAAAAACCTGCTCGTAGTAGAAAATTTGTGGGGCTAGGAGGCTGCACTCAATCCAAGGATTAGCACAATTCAAACAATAACTGCAAAGCTGAATAATGGTGCTAAACGCGAAAAGATTGCTGCCGGTACAAGTTCAAGAGGAAGGAAGAAGGATCAAAACAAAGTGCAGCAAGAACGCGTCGCCTGTGTTGCTCGGCCGCTCTTTTTTTCTCTCTCTCTTTTTTTCTTTTTTTTCTTTTTTTCTCTTTTTTTATACTTTTTGCTGAAAATATAAGCAATGAGACCTCAAAATAAGCAATTAAGCACAAGCGCTTTTTTTTGAGGCAGGGGTAGAACGGTAATTAAAAGATAGGGACACACGAAACCGAACAGAACCAAACACAGGGCAAGGCGAGCGGGTCACGACGTAACCGAGTAGGACTCGATCAGCGAGGCGAGTGGGTCACGACGTAACCGAGTAGGACTCGATCGGCGAGGCAGTGATTGACCCGGACTCACGGTGCAGCGGAAAAACTTGGCAAGCGATCGGCTGACCACAACTTGGCAAGCGAGACGGGGTAAACAGATGCGGCGGAAAGTAAACTGTGGTGGTGAAAACACGCGGCACGGCGGAAGGATACGACCATGATAGGAAGAAAACGATGAAACACAATGTACCAGTAACGATCAAAAGCAAAAGCACAAAAACTCAACAACGCAAATTATTGAACGAAAGTGCGAGGCTCAAAACCGTACTGGGGTAAACTTTTTTTTTTGTAGTTTTCGGTTTATGTGGACTTCAATAAAACTCACCGAGAAACACCGGAATCTGATACCACTTGATAGGTCTAGAGTGCCCGATCTTTCGGCGAGTGGAGATGACTTTGATTTGGTGGATGTCGACCCTCACGATCCGACTACGACGAGCAAGCCGAAGTGCCAATGCAATCGCTGAACCAACTTCTGGAGGATATTAACCTTGCGGTAAACAAGATCAACCTAATCACGAGGATCAATTCTTACGCGCAATGAAAGAACAAGCAAGAATTAGAGGCGAGCAATCTGATGTATTGCATGAAGGTGGAGTTCTAAATTCACGTCGAGAGACGGATGTATAGCTTAAAACAAAACTCAAAGATTGCAAGGGGCGTAGCCCTTGACTAAATAGGGGGAGGCATCTAGGGTCGACTGAAGTGGAGAGGCGCGCGGTGGAGAGGGAGTCGCACGACTTGGGCCATGTGGGCCTTCGGGCGGCGTCATCCTGGGCCGTCGTTCCTTAGCATCAAAATCGTCTTCAGTTCCTGGGCTCGAGCTCTAGTGATTGGGCCCTTGTACGTCGTCGTCTTGTTAGAAGATGGATCCGTAACTCGAGGAGGCGCGACGACGAGAGGTGGAGGCGTGATAGCTTGGTTTGGCGTGCCATCTTCCGTCGTCATTATTCGTATGTCGTTGATGTCCTCATCACAAGTAGTTGCTTTTGGTTTGTATTCCACATGTAACCTTGGCCATGTAACCTGCTTGACTTGGCCCCGGTTGTTTCCCTGTATGTTTGTTGGAAAACAAGGCCCTCTTTACTAGAAGCAGATGTGTTACTTCTTGCTCGTCTGGACCCAATTCAGATGATTCAGTCATATGCAATCTCCTGTCTGCATTGCTCTGAGGAAAAGAAACAAATGTATGCGATCAATGTATGTACTGTTATGACAAAAAGAAAACTAGTTCACAAAGTTCCATAGGGCCTGGCTTAGCACTAGTTTGTACATCTCTTTGCAAATGGAAGCGTACACATCAATAATATATCAGATTAATGTGTTACAAGAAGAGAACAATCATGAAAATATTTACCATTTCCCAACTACACTGAGAGAAAGGCTTCAAACCCATCACAGGCATGGTTTTCATTTCTTGACAATTCGTAGAGTTCTGGCTGCTGATCTTCTGCGGAAAGGTAACAATTAATGTTAGAAAACTCAAACTACCACTGCAAAACAGAGAAGGTCAGGACTTTCCAATAGTTCAATATGCAGATGATACACTCCTAATAATGGAAATATATCAACAGTGGCAACTTCTAAATGATCAGGTTAATGGCATTAAGCTTATAGCATCTCCTAATGTTTGGAAACATATGGGACAAACATAACAAATACTCTGCCTCAAAAGTATATGAGCGACTAATAGCAGGTCATATCTCGGTGCACCTTATTTTTAGGTGGATGTGGCATTGTTTTTGTCAGCCAAAGCACAAGATTTTCTTCTGGTTATTGTTGTAGGACAGACTGAACACTAGAAATATGTTGCAAAGAAGAAACATGCAACTGGATTCCTACACCTGCGACATGTGTGTTGTACAGAGAGAAGAAACACTCAAGCACTTATTCATCAGATGTAGTTTGGGAATCAAGAAATTAGCCACACAGAATGATTCTCTCCTGATAATGCAAGCTTCCCAAGACGATATCTCTGGAAGCCCTACTACACACATTTGCTGAATCAACAGGCTTTAGAGAGTAATAAATCACATTAAATCAATCATAGTTCCAATAAATGTCAGCAACGACAGAATGGAGGTCCTGGCTAACACAGTTGGGTGTAAAGTAGGAAATTTTCCATTCTCATACTTGTGATTGCCACTAGTTACCACAAAACCAAGATCAGAGGATTTCATCCCACTTGTCCAAACAATTGAGAAAAGATTCACAAGTTACCTTGGATCATTTGGACTACGAGAAATGAATATTGTGTTACCTTGAACTTTGAAGTTCCAAAGTACTTGCTTAAATAGTACCTCTATAATGTCTAGGTCTTCAGGCTTATGCTTCATTCTAGCACCATAACTCTTATATGCCTTATATGTAGAACTAAAAGTGGCTCTCCATCCTTTGTAGCGGTCTTGTGCAAAATCTTCAATATCTTTGCCTTGCCATCATCAATGTGATCCATGTCCCACAAATCCTATTGTAAGCCACACATGTTTATATATTATCAACAATAGAAAAATGGTTTACAAGAAAATTAACATACCATAATGCTTTCTATGATGGAATTCTTGACTACTTCGCTTACATCTTTCCACTTTCCAACTCCAATTAGTGGAGTCCTTAACCTTGTAACCGTTACCACGTCATCCACAAATATACGTCTGTTTTCTCCACAGGGACCACTCAGATTTGGCAAAAAATCAAATGGCTATATATCTATCTATCTATCTATCTATCTATCTATCTATATATATATATATATATATATGGTAATTTCATTCTACTCCCAAGTGTAGATACTCCAACATTGAAAAATTCACCTTGGGTATAAGTTCATACCCATTTACCATTTTGAGTATGTACACATACTTAAAACAAGATTTTTGAGAGTGATAACCATAAATATTTGTGAAGGGTTTTTTGTTATAAGCATATGAATATATATCGCATTTACTACAATATAAAAATGAGTATATCCTCATACTTCATGTATCCCAACAAAAAAAAAAGTGAGTATGTCCATATAGCCTCTAGTATGAATACATACTTAATTTACAAATATCAAGTATGTAGTGATACTCTCTAGATTACGAGACATACACGTGGGACTAGCTACTCCTAGGAGTAGGAAAAAGGCTTCCTATATATATATATATATATATATATATATATATATATATATATACGTTTCAAACCTTTTGCCTTCTTCTTTATTCTCCTAGCATGAATTCGTCATTCTGATGATTCTGATGCGCTGCAACGAGTGCCCCCACCATCAACTTCCGTAGGCTCACTATAATGTTTATAACACACTGAAACATTGCAAATATTGACGTCTTAGTAAAAAAACTTGTTTACAGAACAAGAAGTCGGAATGAGAAAAGAGTTACTTCTTTCTCTTAGGAGGCCTTTCTCCCTTAGGCATGTAGCGTATGCTGTAATTGACTCATCCCTGCCTACATCGCAAATACCTGCAAGATACCAACAATAGGACTACGTAAAATAAAGAAAGAATATAGTTTACATGCGGTTTCCGTGGAGTACAAAAAGAACATGTATACCTGTATCAGATCCTTGCTCCTGAAGCATCAACATTCTCGTCACCAATACTATATCATCATCATCTTCATCAAACTCGTACTCCCTCACTCGTTTCAGGGGTGTAATGCTGACGTATTGATTATCTGCTTTATTACATGTTGTCAATAATAACCTGACTTTCTTCTCGGCAGCCATGCAATCAACCATTTGTTCCACATCATCGTCCAAATCAATAGCTTCAAGAGTTGCTAAGCTATTTCTAGTTCTCTTCTTATAGTACATCTAGTCCCGCATTCTATAACGAAGTTGTTGTTTGATTGATGCCAAGGCTTGAAATGTCAGTTCATCCTTGCCCATAATAGTTTCAATGGTTTGATGTTCCATGTGTCTTCCACGACATTCGATTACTACAGTGCAACTTTCACCAGTCAATAGGGGGGGGGGGGGAAGGGGAGGGGGCTGCACACGTGTAATAAATAGTGTCAATGCTAGGGGCATCTTGACACGTCTAAGCCGTTGTATACAGCCCTGTTTGGATACTCTAAATGACTTAACATTAGCCAACTAAATTTTATTAGGAGGTGCATGTTTGTATCCATGACTAAAGTTATCATTGGCTAAAAAAATGTAGACTTGTCTGCCGTTTATTAACTAACCGAAAAGTGAACATATGTGTGAGTTGAAGGAACATATTACAAGTAAGGAGGAGTACTAGTATATACTATAGCAAGTGCATTCTTGTAATCCAAGGTTCACCGCCTTGCAGTCAACTCGCGGCTGCGCCATCGTCGCCGGATCGGTTGTTGGAGACAGTCATGGTTGAAGAAGTCACGCGGTTAGTGCTCAGAGCAATGCCGCAAAGCAACCAGCCGTCTCTCCTTGTCCGCCTCCAACAGATTATGCAAAAAGGTAGCAGCGGATGTGAGTTTTCTCCTTTTGAGATGCCGCTGTGAGTTTTGGGTAGGTGGCGGCCGAATCACATTAATTTGAAAGGATTGAGTTGAATTAGGCAGGCTCGTGAAAAAATTTCACCCACGCGCACCAAAAATTTGGAGGGGAACATTCCATCTAGTAATAAAAACTCGAACCTTGCAATGCTTCTGTCGTTTGAAAAGTTAAGGAACCTTTCAAGCAACGCTAATAACCGTTTGAGATTAGTAAAAACTTGTTTGACGCTAATAACAACTAAAACTTTAGAAGCAGCGCTAACAATGTGATTGAAAGCAACCGATTAGTTTTAAATTTTTTGGTGTTGTTTTGATACTTGCAAACAAAAGTAAACATGGGCGAAGCTACCTTGTACCTAGTGGGTGCAAATGCACCCACAAAAAAATGAAAAATCAGTTGTAATCCTATATTTCCACCTAGCACCTAAGAAAACACTAAGAAACAACAGCTAGCTAGTTATTAGGGCTTGTTTATTTGAGCTTATAATCCATCCAGATTATATAATCTGGAGTGAAACAAACACGCAGATTATATAATACAACACCTATAATCTAGATTATATGATCTGGCCAGGAAAACAAACAGGCCTAGCTAGCAGCATCCCCTTGATTTTGCACTAGCTAGGTGGATGTTGACACTTCTTAACGTCGCATCAAGAATATCTCTATTCCTGATACGGCGCCAGAAATGATTGTTGGTGTTTGTTATGCTTTAATAATAAAATCATTTAATCCACAAGCGCACGGAACACCACTGTAGCATTTCACCCGAGAGTATTCCAAGGTATCGTATTTATTTTCCTCAGGGAAGCTAGGCGTAAGATTATCTTGGTTTAACAAAGATATAACTACAAGAATTATACCAACTGACCAAAGACGGGGGTAGGGATATTCAATAATAAGAGTGGGGGTAGCAACACAGGAGAAATCCACACAGAGATAAATATAGAGATCTGTTAAGCTAGCCGGGAGGACAGCGAGTCTAAGTCTAAGATTCCTAAATATATAACTTCCTAATATATCTAAGTCAAGCATTAAATTCTTGAGAGGTGCCTTTGTTTCATCAACTTCAATTTCTTCTCATCCTCTAACTCTACATTGGTTTCCCTGTCCTTCCCTGCATTGCTAGGATTTGGCGGATCTTTTGTAGATTTTCCGCCTCTAGTTGTGACAGCATTAACATTTTCCTTTGGGCTAGCTTCTGGCTGTCTGGGGAGCTTGCCAGAGTTAGACTTAACAGTAGAAGCGGCCAGCTGAGCAATTTGTGTTTCTAACATTTTGTTATGACTAAGCTAGTTTTGCAGAGAGGTATTGAAAGCTTCCATGCGAGAATCTATACTTTCTAGGAATTTATCAGTGGCAATAAATTTTCTGCTAATAATTTCATTGATTTTAGATTGTCCTAGAACAAGATCACGGAAGGAAGGTTCATTATGAGTGAAGTTTCTAGAGTTACTCATATTTTTGTCAAAGGAGAGGTTTGGCTAGTACTCCCATCCGAAGTTGTTCGTGCGGGGCCTAAACCCATTGTTGTTGGTGGTGTTGTTGTTGTTGAGGTAGTTCACTTCTTCTTCTTGAGTCTCTGGACAACGGCTTCCCATATGTCCAACATTGCCACAGATTTCATAAGTCATGCGAGAGTCTAAGGATTGGGCAGTCTGCAGTGAATCCATCTTCTTCAAAAGTTGATCCATCTTGATTGCTAGCATGTCAATACCATCAACTTGGTGGACTCCCCTCATCTTGGGCTGCGGCTGGCTCTGCCTCTCATCATAGCCACTGTAGTTGGCGACCATCTTTTCTATGAGAGTTTGAGCTTCTTTGACCTTCAGGGAGAAGAAAGAACCTCCAGCGGCTGCATCTAGGTGCCCACGAGCGGGGCAGTTGAGCCCATAGTAAAAGCTTTGGATCAGCAACCAATCTTGCATTCCATGATGTGAGCATGCCAAAGTGTACTCTTGGAAACGTTCCCATGCCTCAGGGATGCTCTCATCGGTTAGCTGTTCGAAACTTGAAATTTTGTTCCGGAAGGCGTTGGTTTTGCCAAGCGGGAAGAACCTGGCAAGGAAAGCATTGGAGCACTTGTCCCGTGTGGTGAGCTCTTCTTGATTGCTATAGAACCACTGCTTGGCCTTCCCCAAAAGTGAGAATGGGAAAAAGCGACGGCGAATGGATTCAGGGGTCACGTCCCTCATAATGAAAGTGTTGCACACTGATAAGAATTGTTGGAGGTGGGCATTTCTGTCTTTCGATGCCTTGCCACAGAAAGGACTGGCCAAAACCATGTTGATTAGAGCCGGCTTCAGCACATAGCTTTCGTTTCCCATGCTCGGATTCGGACCGGTGCGGATGTTGTCAGCAGAGGGGGCGGAGTAGTCACGGATTGTCTTCTCAGCCATGGTTGGTTGAGCGGATGTAGACGGATCTTGCTACTGAGATTGTATGATCGGAGGTGCTTCAAGAGCAAGTCTCCTCAACAAAGCCTCCGGATCGTTGTGGTAGTTGTCTGGTAGGTCAAAACCAGTCATAAAGCATCCTATTTACACCACAAATAAACAGAACAAGGGTGGGCCCATAAAGAAAAGCGGTAACATCTTGGTAGAAATATCAATGTTAAATTTCCGATATCTTGGCCTATTAGTTCCCCGGCAACAGCGCCAGAAATGCTTGTTGACACTTCTTAATGTTGCATCAAGAATATCACTATTCCTAGTACGGTGCCAGAAATGATTGTTGGCGTTTGTTATGCTTTCAGAATAAAATCAATTAATCTGCAAGCGCACGAAACACCATTGTAGCATTTCACCCGGGAGTATTCCAAGGTATCATATTTATTTTCCTCAGGGAAGCTACGTAAGTTTATCTTGGTTTAACAAAGATATAACTGCAAGAATTATACCAACTGACCCAAGACGGGGGTAACGAGATTCAATAATAAGAGTGGGGGTAGCAACACAGGAGAAATCCACACTAAGATAAATAAAGAGATCGGTTAAGCTAGCCGAGAGCATAGCGAGTCTAAGTCTAAGACTCCTAAATATATAACTTCCTAATATATGTAAGTCAAGCGTCAAATTCTAGTTACTCGGGTTGAGTGCTTACACTTCAAGGCACGGAAACGTTCCACTAATATGGGTCAGTAACTAACGTCTCTACTTGTGATTACGCTATCGCTAGACAACCTGCTTGACACTTCATGAACGTTGTGGATTACAAGAGGAAAGGACAGGGCTGTTACCACCTACCGCCTGCCACACAGCCCGTGGGGACGAATGCAAATCCAGCTAGCGTTAACTTAGGCACCATGTCTACGCCTTCACTAGATATTCTTCCATTGGCCTAGCGAAAGAATAGCTAGGAAATAACTAAGTCTAAGTTCAGAAAGAACTAAACTTAATTAAATCCTAGCCGGGAAACCCGTAAACTACGCAACAAAGTTTCTTCCCGATAATTGTAACTTAAAGAAAATGACTAAGTTAAGATAAATATTTGATAAGATATAAAAGAAAAGTATATTTATATTGATAAAATATAAGTCTTACATAAAGATAAAAGATACAAGAGAGCTCATACCAAGACTCCAAGACAATTCTGGAATCCCCAACGATGCTCTCGACTAGACTCTAACTCCCGACTAACTAACCTACTCTACTAAGTAGCACAAGAAGTGGGAAATGGACTCCTTGATATGTTTCTTGCTTGATTCCTCTTTTCTGCCGAATTCCCCCTCTATTTATAGGTGGCGATGGTCCGGGGGGGGGGGGGTATTTGTAGGAGAAGGAGGGTCGGTTGGCCAAAGTCGGTGCGCCGGGTGGCAGACTTCTTTTGGTCGGCTCGGATCTTGTCCTGATGGAAGCTACTTGGTCGGTTCATACCACCTTCTCCATTTTGGGGCCGATAGGCCTATTAGGCCTCATGGGCTGGCAACCCTGGGTGACCAACCTAGGCCAAGCGGCAAGCCAGGTCGGGTGGCAGCCTAGGCCGGGTGCCGACCGCCTCCGGGTCGCCCCTTAACTTCTACCAGTTAGGCCACTTGTTTGGCCTTCTTTTTCTTAGCCATATTTCATCATTCTTAATCCAGGAGGAGAAAATGGCATCACGGTGAAGTGTTATTGCAAAATCGGCTGGGTCAGATGTTCAGCCTGAAAAATGACTTCAGTTAATCTGCCGGGTGGCTGATTTCAGCCATGTATGACCCTGTCGGCTCGTGAAAACGGCTGTTTTATAGTCGTGATCGGCCAACAGGGTGTTTCTTCATGTTTTTACATATTTTGGCTCTCTTATGCCTACAAACACATATTTCACCAAAACTCATGGAACGTTATTAGTTTAAACAAATATTCATTAAACTTGGGTCTTTACCTTGCATTTCCCGATCGGTTGGTGGTCGATTTTGGGTTTTATCGGCCGCCAATAGCAGAGCTAGTAGTTAAATAAGTAAAACCACCAATCCTGACCCAAACATACATCGATGACAAGGGGATGACGATCAGGATACATAATACATTCACGAAATAACACAGTTCATCCAGTTCAACCACGAGGATAATAAAACACGATCAGAAGTGTTCAACAAAAATATACTAGTACAAAGAAAGAAAAAAAAGGCGACGACAACAAGGAGACTTGAAACTAGCTAGATGATGAGGATGAGGCGACAACGACGATGAGGAGGGGACACATCAGTCGACCCGAACAATCTTGCAGTGCAGCTCGACGGTGTCAGGCCTCCCCGTGTTGTCGGGGTTGCTGATGAACCAGGACACGTGCATGACGACCTCCATCTCGGAGTTGTACTCTTGGCTGTCATTGCAGATCGGACACCGGTACCAGTACTTGTCAGAGGGGGTGCACCGATAAGGAAAGCGCAAGCCGGTGCCGAAGGGGGGCTCTTCATCACTGTCGTTAGCGGTGGTGGTGGTGTCGTCACCGACGGTCATCGTGACGATCTCCTCCGGCGGCGCCTCCTCCTCTCCCGTCGCCGAGACGACCACCTCCTCCTCCTTCGCTGTCGCTGAGACGACCACCTCCTCCTCCTCTGCCGCTGCCGGGACGACCTCCTCCTCTGCCGCCACGGGACGACCACCTCCTCCTCCTTCGCTGTCGCCGGGATGACCTCCTCCTTTGCTGCTGCCGGGATGACCACCTCCTCCTCCTCCTTCTTTGCTGCCGCTGAGACGACCGGGGCCAGAGCGCCACGGAAGCGCTTTGGCGAAGGCGAGCGCGACTCGCCGCGGCGTGCTCGAGCCACGGAAGAAGACGAACCACGGTCTATAAAGAGTCGATGAACAGTGAAAAATCTCAATTCCATAAATCATGATATAACAACTCGATAACTAATCTGAAGCACAAATAGTACTGATATTGGATTAAAACAGTCGAGAACTATCGAGAATCGCAGACACATTGAGCAAACAAAAAACCCCTAACGCTGAAATTGTATGAAAATCATGGAAAATGGGCAGGAACATAGTGCGGACACCGGGAGGAGAGGGGTGTAGAGGTTGCGGTTGCCAGCGGCCTCATTCGAGTCCCCTGTGGGTGCCATGGTAGTTGAGGTGTCAAGCGGCGAGAGCGAGGATTTGAGCGCAGAGGCGAAGAAGACGAAGCGGGATAGTGTGGAGTGGTGGCGGAAATGGGAGTGCGCCCTTGATATGGGCCTAAGGTCGAGAGGCGCCTTTTCTCAAACTAGCACGCTTGGTGTCCGATATGCTAACACACTGAAACATGGGACCATGTAAACTTGGGCCCACATGTCATTGAGTCCTGATTATAACTTCAGTGTATGTCGTAAAAAATGGAAGGTAGAAAGTTTTTCTTTTTTTTAGTTGTGAAAAAACAGAACATTGGAATGGATAGAGATCAACATATTCTTCTCATCATTACCTTTTCTATTTCTCTCTAAAAATCAAGGGATTGATTGAATTGAAGTCTTAGGGCGAGAATAAATTTGTGAGTAGTTTTGGGGAGCTGTTGGAGATGGTATTTTATATTAAACCCCAATAATTTGATTTAGGGAGAGTTTATGGGACTCTCTCTTGGAGATGCTCTAATTAATAGGGCCTAATCTAAGATCAAATAAAGAGGATAGGTCATATCTCTCTGCTTTGCAAAGTGCTCATATGGAAGAGCTCTAGGATCGACATCGAGATTGTGCATTAGAACTCAGAATGTGTGGTTGCGCATATGATGATCTCGCAAAACACAATCGTACATATATGGAGGGGCTTCATAATAACTTTTCTTTTAAACAAACTAATGTGCGAATTGCTTTCAAATGGATTGTCTCGGCCCCCTACGCATGCAGGTGACTCATCACGTGCACGACATAACTCTAAATTATATTTTTCCTAATTAAAAGAACACGTAATCAGTATTTTCCTAAATTCAAATGCGCAAATTGCTTCCAATTGAATTTAAAGTAAGTGGTGCTTTGAGCTCATGGTTGTTTTGATGAGTATTCCATTTCAAGTACAACATACATACAATATGTGATAGATAAAAGTTTCATACGAATTCAGAAAAAAAAGGAATCAAGTGATTCGGACACCATATGAGGATGCTCGATGCTCCGTATCTCTCTCTCTCTCTCTCTCTCTCTCTCTTTCTCTCTCTTCAGAAGGACTATTGTCGTAGCATGTGGGCCATGAGTGCCCGCTGGCCCACTAGACATCCACTTTCCTGGGCAGCCGCTATGGTTAAGATGGCACATCAGTGCTAGAGAATGCACCAAGTGTTCTGACCGGAGGCAGACACGCTTCCGCCTAAAATGCCATGGCAGCTCTAGATGGTATCCATGCCTGCCAAAATTCTCTCGTGCGTGTAAATGGTTCTCTCATACCCAAGCACATTTTTGTTAATTAGTGAGCTATAAACATGTGAAAAGGTGACCATGGCCATTCTCAATGCATGGTTTGATTTTGTTATTTCCAAGAGCGCCATGTCATCTCATAGTTTTGAAATGGATGAATGAAACTAGATCTATCAATGCAAAGTTTCATTTCATGATTTCATATGTTAGTGTGGCATTTAAATGTTCCATCTAAATGACCAGTGAGAGTTGTTAAATGAATAGAGATGAAACTCAAACACTCTCACTGGAGTTTCATTTTAGTTTCAAAGTTTTGGTAATCGTACGTGTACACGGAGTTTCATCCCAATCAAACCCATGTCTCCTCTCTCCTCATAAATTACATGCCACATCATCAAATTTGTATATGTGGCATCTGGCATGTCATTTATTTAGAATGAAACTCCTATGAAACTGCCATTGAGATTGGCGAGTTGGGTCGAAAGAGAACAAGATTCAAACTGGATTGTCATGCATGATGCAAATGGATTCAAACTGGATTGTCACAACACACATATCATCTCGCAAAACAGGATCATACATATATGGATGGCTTTAGAATAACTTTTTTGTTAAAACATCCAAATGTGCAAATTACTTCCAATTGAATTTAAAGTAGTAAGTGGTATTTTGAGAAAGGAAGGCCACATTTATTAGGGGCAATATGATAATTTCTCTCTTTGCTTGTTTTTGCATCGGACAATTGCGCCAATGACCCTATTTTTTTCACGTCCAATTGCACGTTTCACCCTCTTTTTTAGGGTTTGCACATTTGACCCTGGTTTTTTGGAAACAGATTGTACAATTGACCCTATTACATGTAAAAATAGGGCCAAATATGCAATAAAATAGGGTCAATTGTGCAGCCATATATTGCCAAATGTGCAATAAACATAGGGCCAAATATGCATCTGCATTTACACTGTGCATCACCAAGCCGAGCTCCAACAGAAAAGCTAAATGAGTAGGCATTTTGCATTGTGAGGACAGAGGTGAGGTAAAGTTTGATTTCCTCTCTCAAGTCATGGTAGGCAAATCTTTTAGGGTGTCAGAGCATGGTCAGATTTACTACCTCTCAGACTGTTGGAGACATCACAAAAAATTGCTTTTTTCCAGTCACTATACACATGAGGCTAAGCTCGATACGTAGCTTCGCCAGTGTTATCGAGTGCTCTACTAACTAGACCTTCTCCCACCGATGGCAATTACATAGCACATGCACATGACTTGAAGCCAGCGTACCCAGTCCAAATGCTATGCTAAGCGATGCTGCCGTGCGTGGTTCACGAACCAAGTGAATGCACACAACCTGATTCCTTTCCTTGGTTTCTGTGTAGGACGGATATAGGGTAGATCATACAGTACTATATCTTTGTGCTTTGAAGAAGGATGCCAAAGTGTGGCCAGTCTCAATGGGGGTTTCATTGGCATTAAATGATGTGTCACATCAGCAAAAGTGATGATATAGCAGAGTAATTAATATGAAACTGGGAAAATGAGTTTCATAGGGATGAACTCATTTAGCACTATTTCATAGTACTAGTCCCTCCATATTAGAAAAACAATTTGTTTAGGACATGATTTAGGACATCAAGGAAGGATTAATGTGAGGGTAATTTTCCCTGTATGCCCTTATTAAATAGGTCATTGGGTCTCATATATTCGCTATCATTTTTTGTCCTACTGGTTAGCTGTGCTATAGTCAATGCTGGAAGGTCGCAAGTTCGAAACTCTCGAGCCCCACAAGCTTCATTTTTTTTATTTAATGCACGGGTATATGGTTCTTTTTATGTGGTGTTTTTTTGACCTCTCGAGTGTTAGAGCGTAGTACTAGTAGCTGGTTTCTTTTTGTCATTCACGTGCGTAAAATAGTCCGTCGTCATTTTTTCCTTTTGGCTGCCTTGTTCGCTGTCATATTTTCCATTGACTTGGTGGCTACCGAGCAGGGAGAGCGAGACAGGGCCACAGCGGGGAACATAAATAGAGTGTCACGGCACGCATCAGAAGCAAGTGGGCCGCGTCACCACGTTGCCTCGGTTTCCTTACGTGATTTAAACAGTCCAAATATGAGTAAAATCTCCAAAACGAATTCAATTGAAACTACCATTGAGAGCATAAAGTTTCATCCTAACATGCATTGACCAATCCTAGTCATGAAATTTTGAAATGAAGTTGTGCATTGAGTAAGACCATTCCATCTATAAGATAAAATTTCTTAAGCTGATGTGGCACTATTGAAATGTGCGAGATGAAAAAATGGAAGAGCCCCGGGATCGATATCGAGATTGTGCATTTTGTTAGATCTCTAAATGTGTTTTTGCATCATGCAGAAAAACACGCTTGTATGCCCTTGCAAAAAAATAAACACGCTTGTATGGAGGGTTTGTGCATGGTTCGGATAAAAATAAGATCAAACTGAATTTTTGTGATGTGAATTGATCCATATGTGATAGCAGATACTAGTTGTATACTAATATTATAGAAAAAAGGAATCACATCATTTGGGTAGAGAAATATATACACAAGTTCATAGGTTTTACTAGTACTAGCTACTAAAATCAAAGGGCCAAATACCAAGAACTCATGTAAACACAAGTTCGCATGCTGGTGAATCCATTACAATGCAGGGCGAGGGGAGCCAGTCAATTTTGATGTGGGCGGTGCCGCTCGCCTCGAGAGTCAAGCGACGTGGCCATTCACAACTGCTACTGTTACTCGATGCGATGTGTGTATTCACAGCTCCTATCATATCTCCGTGCAGGGCCATGAGACCAGCTGGAATTGAGCAAAGCATGGCACCTCTCATAGCATGGCCAATGGTTTAGCCAACAACCGGCTAAATAATAAGGCCACATCATTAGAAGTACTCTATATGCAGAGAAAAGATCTCATATAACAGGTTGGCTACTGAGCTAGTGATTTTGTTTGTCTCATTTATGATTCAAATATTACATGCTTCCATGTGCACGTTATTCATTGGTTAAGAAAGATAGGGCGTCAAAGAAATGCCTTTCATAGGGATGAGAGGCATTTGGCATGGTTTCATATAAATGAAAGCCCATTGAAACTCCTATTGAGTGACATATTTTGATATATTTTGAGAAGCAAAGAAACCATAAGCACTTTGGCATTTTGTCCTAGATAGACAAAGCAACCATAACCTTTCTTTTCTAGCTTATGGAGCACATATCCCCATAATTCCATAAGATAAGCATAAGCATATAAGCACTTTTGTGAAACAGTTGGATTTCTTACGCTTCAATAAGCTAGATAAGCTGAAAAAGCACTTTTGATACATAAGTATAAGCATAGGCAATTTAATGTATAAGAAAAAGCTGTACCAAACACACCCTAAACTTATAAACCCAACCGAACCACACTCCTCTATGCTCTCTCAAGCATAACTGTTCATCTCCTCACCAAAATGTCCCATTGTTGATTTAACTTTGTATCCCCAGTCTCCCCTGTGATGCCGGTAGCCATCCTCTTCGACCTCGAGGGCAGCCACAACCGCTGACGATGTCTAAACTTCGGTAGCACCAGTTGTGGAACCAGCTACGCGACGCATGCGGGCGCTTCTCGCATAGTGCAGTGACCGCGGCATCTCCGTCGGCCACCCGCGACTCCTCGGCCCCCATCCCATTCGACCTCAGCTTCGGTCACTGTTGCACGCCTCAGCAACCGCGCGCCTCGAACGCCATGGACAAAGGGAAGAGGCTTGCAGAAGCCTATGCCTCAGCCACCGCGAGTGTGAGGAAGAAAGGGAAGGGAACAACAACAGCCTCTGCATCAGCCATTGCCGCGAATCCGTGTGTGGGTACCATGAGCTTCATTTGATTAATCTATGAGAGTATTTAGATAGATTGATTAATGCGCTTTTAGATTCATTAATCCATGCAGTTGGAGGCTTATTAATTGTACTGTTAGTTTGTTTTATTCTATATGTATCGATTTGTGACTACCCTCTGCTTCACTTGATTAATTTGTTAGAGTAATTAGATAGATTTATTAATGTACTTTTAGTTTTATTTGTACTGGAACTTTGATTTATGCTATATGTTAATTTTACATGCTTACATCAATTTTGTATCATGCTATCCATTAGAAAATTATGATTACTCATTTCATCAATCTCTTTATTATAGGTCCTCAAGCCCAACTGTCTCGATGTGCCACCAGGATTCAAAGACAAAAGGAAGAAGGAATCTGAACCCGTCTTCAATTTCATGGCTCGCATGGATATGCCACTAGGATGTGCCAATAGGATGTGAAGTCCAATGTGACCTCAGATTGGAAAAAAAGTACATCAAGTTTACGTTCACCTATGAAAGCAGCGATGTTAAACCTCACGAGGTGTTGTCTTGCAAGGAGGTGATGGTCCTTCCTGTTGATTACAACACTGATATAGTTTGACATGCTATATATACTTATTAACTATGCGCCTTGTATAACTTCAGATCATGGCTAAGGCAGAGGATCTTCGGACTATTCTGAAGAAGAAGGTGATGGACAGAGTGTACAAGAATAACATATAATCAACTTAGGCATGTATGAATGAACTTATCTAGTGTTAGGATGACTTGTGTAATGAATGCCACTTTGTTATTTTGAAATTATGCCATTCTTTTGTAAGGAATGCTTCATTTGTTACATGGTAAGCAATGATATTTCTATGTCATCCTTGAAGCCTCAATATATGTTCCTACTGAATGCTTATTAATACTAAGTGTGCTCAATGCTCAATATATTGTATGTCTGAATAACTAGCGTCTTTTTAAGGCGAAGATAATGAAAAATGGGCAAGACACATATATATTATGACCTACTATATACATAGTTGATCGACATCGATAGTGTTCATCATCAGCACACGAAAAGAAAGAAACAAAAAACAAACTAGTACTAGTAGTTAATGACTATGAATGAGATGGCCTAGGCGCGGTGGCGACAATGATCGAGGAGGAAGTCCATCTCTTCTTGAAGGCGGACTTGTATCCCACGACCTGAGCAATCTAACGGTGCCTCTCAATATCGTCGGGAACCCCCACCTTGTCACAGAAGAACCGCAACGCATGCACCTGAACCTTCTCCTTGCACTCGAACTCCCTATCTTGGCAAACCGGGCACGAGTACAAGGTCTTGCCGGAGGAATAATCCTCCTGGTACATGACGCGTGTGCCGCCGTCAGGAGTCGCTGCTGTCACTGTACTCTTTGCGCTGCTGTTGCTATACTCTTCGACGCTATCCTAGTCGGTGGTGGTGTCGTCATCGCCAACGGTCACCATGACGACCTCCTTCGGCGGCACCTCCTCCTCTTCCTTCACTGCAGCCGAGACGACCGGGGCCAGAGCTCCACGGACGCGCTTCGGCAAAGGCGAGCGCGACTCGCCGTGACATGTTCAAGCCACAGAAGAAGATGAACCACCAGTTTGTAAAAAGTCGATGAATAGTGAAAATCCTCCTTCCATAAATCACGATACAATGACTCGATAACTAAATTGAAGCAAAAAATAGTACCGATATTGCCCTAAAACAGTCAAGAACTATCGAGAATCACAGAGACATTGAGCAAACGAAAAACCCCTAACCCTAAAATTGTACGGAAATCATGGAACATGGGCAAGAACATACCACAGACGCCAGGAGGAGAGGGGTGCAGAGGTTGCGGTTGCCAGCGGCCCCACTCGAGTCCCCCGTGGGCGCCATGGTAGTTGAGCATGTCGAGCGGCGAGAGCGAGGGTTTGAGCGTGGCGGCGAAGAAGACGAAGCGGGAGAGCGTGGAGTGATGGCGGAAACGGGAGTGCGCCCTTGATACGCCTTTTCTCATTCTAGCATGCTTGGTGTCTCATATACTAACACACTGAAACATGGGACCTTGTAAACTCGGGCCCACCTATCATTGAGTCCTGATTATAACTTCAGCGTATGTCATAAAAAATGGAAGGAAGAAAGTTTTTCTTTTTTTTAGTCGGAAAAACAAAACGTTGGAATGGATACAGATCAACATATTCTTCTCATCATTACCTTTCCTATTTCCCTCTAAAAATCAAGGGATGTGATTGAATTGAAGTCTTACCTCTTATTAGGAGGTGATAGAGCTACCGTAACAGAATCTCCAATACAGCCCCACAAACTCTCTCTAAACCAATTAATGGGGTTTAATCTAAAAAACCATCTCCAATGGCTCCCGAAAACAACTCACAGATTTATTCTCTCCCTAAATTTTCCTTATTTGTAGCTAGAAATGAGAGGGAGAACTATTGAAACAGACAAGAAAACTTCTCCCTAATATTTTTTGGGTACTCCTTGTATTTGAGAGAATTAATGTTGCTCTGGTCCCAGATGCTGACGTGGCCCAATCCAAAGTTTTCATGATCTATTTTTAGGGAGAACTATTGGAGGAGATAAGAAAACTTCTCCCAAGCTACAAATGACGAGAATTTAGGGACAAAATAAATTTATGAGTTGTTTTAGGGAGATGTTGAAGATGGTTTTTTATATTAAACCCCAATAATTTTATTTAGGGAGAGTTTATGGGACTCTCTCTTGGAGATGCTCTAATTAACAGGGCCCAATCTAAGATAAAATCAAGAGAACAAGTCATATCTCTTTGCTTTGCAAAGTGCTCATATGGAAGAGCTCGGGGATTGACATCGAGATTGCGCATTAGAACTCAGAATGTGTGCTTACACATATGATCATCTCGCAAAACATGATCGTACATATATGGAGGGGCTTCATAATAACTCTTCTTTAAAAAAACAAATGTGCAAATTGCTTCCAAATAGATTGTCTCGGCCCCCTGCGCATGCAGTTGACTTATCACGTGCACGACATAGCTCTAAATCATGTTGTTCCTAATTAAAAGAAGACGTAATCAGTATTTTCCCAAATTCAAATATGCAAATTGCTTCCAATTGAATTTAAAGTAAGTGGTGTTTTGAGCTCGTGGTTGTTTTGACGAGTATTCCATTTCAAGTACCACGTTCATACAATATTTCAAAACTTTTTTTTGGATGAATGTGCTTCCATCAATGTATGTTGGATGGAGGATATATGACATAGTACTTCTGGTACAACTGACCATGATATGAACATCACGAATTACAGGTTGTTGTAAAACTTGAAAAAACACGTTCTATATGCAGGGAGGCGTATGGTCGTATAGACACTATATCTCATAGCCAAACACATCAACTTTATTAGTGAGCTATATAAACATATGTGACAAATAGTACCATAAAGAATTTGTCAAAAGAGAGAACAAAATCAAATTGAACTATCACGATTAAAGGTGAAATGAACATCGCCAATGACAGGTTGCTGTAAAACTTGAACAAACACATTATATATGCAAGGAGGCATGTATGGTTGGTATAGACACTATATCTCATAGCCAAACAGATCTTTATTAGTGAGCTATATAAACATGTGACAAATAGTACCATAAGGAGTTTCGTCGAAAGAGAACAAAATCAAACTAGACTGTCACGGCGCAAATTGGGTCTATGTGATAGATAAAAGTTTCATATGAATTCAGAAAAAAAAGAATCAAGTGATTCGGACACCATATGAGGATGCCCGCTGCTCTCTCTCTCTCTCTCTCTCTCTCTCTCTCTCTACGGTAGGACTGCTACTGCTGCCACTGCGTGTGGGCCGTGAGTGTCTGCGGGACCACTTGCCATCCACTGCCCTGGGTAGCCGTTATGATCAACATGGCACATGACTCCAGAAAATGCACCACGTGTTGTGATAGGAGGCAGACATGCTTCCAGCTAAAATGCCATGGCAGCTCTAGATGGTATGCACACCGACCAAATTCTCTCATGCGTGTAAATCCTTCTCTCATAGCCAAGCTCATCTTTCCTCATTAGTGAGCTATTAACATGTGAAAAGGTGACCATGGACATTCTTAATGCATGGTTTCATTTTGTTATTTTCAAGAGCGTCATGTTATATCATAGTTTAGAAATGGATGAATGAAACTAGATTTATCAATGCAAAGTCTTATTTCACGATTTCATATGTTAGTGTAGCATTTAAATGTTCCATCTAAATGACCGTGAGAGTTGTTAAATGAATAGAGATGAAACTCAAACACTCTTAATGGAGTTTCATTTTAGTTTCAAAGTTTTGGTAATCGTACGTGTACATGGAGTTTCATCCCAATGAAACCCATGTCTCCTCTCTCCTCATAAATTACATGCCACATCATCAGTTTTGTCTATGTGGCATCTGGCATGTCATTTATTCAGAATTGAGATTGGTGAGTTGGGTTGAAAGAGAACAAGATTAACTGGATTATCATGCATGATGCAAATGGATTCAAACTGGATTGTCTATGAAACTACCATTGAGATTGGTGAGTTGGGTTGAAAGAGAACAAGATTCAAACTGGATTATCATGCATGATGCAAATGGATTCAAACTGGATTGTCACAACGCACATATCATCTCGCAAAACCCGATCGTACATATATGGATGGCTTCATAATAACTTTTTGGTTAAAACATCCAAATGTGTGAGTTACTTCCAATTGAATTTAAAGTAGTAAGTGGTCTTTTGAGAAGGGAAGGCTACATTTATTCGGGGCAATAGGATAATTTCTCTCTTTGCTTGCTTTTTGCATGGGGCAAATGCGCCAATGACCCTATTTTCATGTCCAATTGCACGTTTCACCGTCTTTTTTAGAGTTTGCACATTTGACCCTGGTTTTTGAAAATGAATTGCATGATTCACCCTATTACATGTAAAAATAGGGCCAAATATGCAATAAAATAGGGTCAATCGTGCAACCATATATTGCCAGATATGCAATAAACATAGGGCCAAATATGCATCTGAATTTACACTGTGCATCACCAAACTGAGCTCCAACAGAAAAGCAAAACGAGTAGGCATTTTGCATTGTGAGGAGAGAGGTGAGGTAAAGTTGGATTTCCTCTCTCCTGGTCTTGGTAGGCAAATCTTTTAGGGCGTCAGTGCATGGTCAGATTTACTTGTACCTCTCACACTGTTGGAGACATCACAAAAAATTGCTTTTTCCAGTCACTGTACACATGAGGCTAAGTTAGATATGTAGCTTCGCCAGTGTTATTGGGTGATCTACTAACTAGCCCTGCTCCAGCTGACGACAATTACTGAGCGCATGCGCATGAGTTAAAGCCAGCATACCCAGTCCCAACGCATGGCTAAGCAATGCTAACCATGTTAATGCACACAACCTGATTCTTTTGGTTGCTTTCTGTGTAGGACTGTCACTACCATTGAGAGCATAAAGTTTCATCCTAACATGCATTGACCAATCCTAGTCGTGAAATTGTCATTAAGGAAGACCATTCCATCTATAAGATAAAAATTATAAAGCTGATGTGGCACTATTGAAATGTGCGAAATGAAAAAATGGAAGAGCTCCAGGATCGAGATCGAGATTATGCATTTTGTTAGATCTCTGAATGTGTTTGCGCATCATGCAGCAAAACACACTTGTATGCCCTTGCAAAAAAAGAAACACGCTTGTATGGAGGGTTTGTGCATGGTTCAGATAAAAGTTAGATCAAACTGAATTTTCATGATATGAATTGATCCATATGTGACAGCAGATACTAGTTGTATACTAATAATATAGAAAAAGAAATCACATCATTTGGGTAGAGAAATATATACACAAGTTCATAGGTTTTACTACTAGCTACTAGAATCAAAAGGCCAAATGCCAAGAACTCATGTAAACACAAGTTCACAGGCTGGCGAATCCATTGCAATGCAAGGCGAAGGCAGCCAGTCAATTTCGATGTGGGCGGCGCCGCCCACCTCGAGAGTCAAGCGATGTGACCATTCACAGCTGCTACTATTACTCGATGCGACATGTGTATTCACAGCTGCTATCATATCTCCACGCAAAGTCATGACCCAAGAGACCGGCCGGAATTGAGCAAAGCATGCCACCTCTCAGAGCATGGCCAATGGTTTAGCCAACAGCTGGCTAAATAATAAGGCCACATCATCAGAAGTACTCTATGCAGAGAAATGATCTCATATAACGGGTTGGCTATTTAGCTAGCGATTTAGTTTGTCTCATTTAAGATTCAAATATTAAATGCTTCCAAGTGCACGTTATTCATTGGTTAAGAAAGATAGGGCGTCAATGAAATGCCTTTCATAGGGATGAAAGGCATTTGGCACGGTTTCATAGAAATGAAAGCCCATTGAAACTCCCATTGAACGACATGTTTTGACATATTTTGAGAGGTAAAGCAACCATAAGCACTTTGGCATTTTGTCCTAGAGAGGCAAAGCAACCATAACCTTGCTTTTCCAGCTTCTGGAGCACATATCCCCATATTTCCACAGGATAAGCATAAGCATATAAGCACTTTTGCCAAATGGTTGGATTGCTTATGCTTCAATAAGCTATATAAGCTGAAAAAGCACTTTTGATACCTAAGCATAAGCATGAGCAACTTAAAGTATAAGCAAAAGTTGTACCAAACTCTCCCTAAACTTATGGGCCTAAGGAGTGCGCCCCTGATATGGGCTATATAAGCTGAAAAAGCACTTTTGATACCCAACCGAAGCACACTCCTCTACGCGTGGAGTGATGGCGGAAACAGGAGTGCGCCCCTGATATGGGCCTAAGGTCGAGAGGCGCCTTTTCTCTTACTAGCACGCTTGGTGTCTGATATGCTAACACACTGAAACATGGGACCGCGTAAACTCAGGCCCATCTGTCATTGAGTGCTGATTATAACTTCAGTTCCGGTTCTGGATTTGAGGTCGTTTAAGGGGTGTAGTCAGATTTTGCAATTCTGTTAAGGAAAACTAGTTGTTTTGGACTTGTTTGCCCCTTTTTTTAGTCTGGAAGGGCAGACTGTTGGAACGGATAGAACTTCCCGATTCTAGAGACCACCACTTTCCTATGCTACGTTGCAATCCTATACTACTATTTTCACCAAGAAAACACTAAAAAACCGTAGCTAGGTAGCAGTAGCAGCACTTCCTTAATTTTGCCAGGAAATAAACAGGCCCTTAGCAGCAGTGCAGCCTCCCTTGATTTTGATCTGGCCCTTTATTTTGCTCCAGCTAGGCACCACCTCCTCTAGATTTTGCTTTAGCTTCGCCACAATTAGATATGTAAAAACACCAATCCTGACCCAGACATACATCGGCGACGAGGGGATGACGATCAGAACACATAATACATTCACAAAATAACGTAGTTCATCTAGTTCAACCACGAGGATAATAAAACACGATCAGAAGTGTTCAACACAAATATACTAGTACAAAGAAAGGAAAAAAAATGATGACGACAACAAGACTTGAAACTAGCTAGACGACAAGGACGAGGCGACAACGACGACAAGGAGGAGACTCATCAGTCCACCCGAGCAATCTTGCGGTGCAGCTCAACGGCATCGAGCCTCCCCGCATTGTCAGTGTTGCTGATGAACCAGGACGCATGCATGACGACCTCCACCTGGAGCCGTACTCTTGGTCCTCGTTGCAGACCACGCACCGGTACCAGTACTTTTTGAAGGGGGTGCGCTGGTCAGGAAAGCGCAGGCCGGTAGCGAAGTGGGGCTCTCCGTCGTTGTCGTTGGTGGTGGTGGTGTCGTCGTCGCCAACAATCGCCGTGACGACCTCCTCCTCCTCCTCTGACACCGGGATGACCTCCTCCACCACCTCTGACACCGGGATGACCTCCTCCTCCACCTCTGACACCGGGACGACCTCCTCCTCCTCCTCCTCTGACACTAGGACGAACTCCTCCTCCTCCTCCTCCTCCTCCATTGACACTGGGACGACCTCCTCCTCCTCCATTGACACTGGGACGACCTCCTCCTCCTCCTCTGACGCCCGGATGAACTCCTCCTCCTCCTTCGCTGCCGTTGAGACGACCGGGCCAGAGCTCCACGGACGCGCTTCGGCGAAGGCGAGCGTGACTCGCCACAGCGTGCTCAAGCCACGGAAGAAGACGAACCACCGGTCTATAAAGAGTCAATGAACAGTGAAAATCCCCATTCCAAAAATCATGATATAACAACTCGATAACTAAATTGAAGCACAAATAGTACCAATACTATCGAGAATTGCAGAGATATTGAACAAATAAAAAATCCCTAAAATTGTCTAGAGATCGCAGAACATGGGCGGGAACATACCGCGGACATCGGGAGTAGAGGGGTGCGGAGGTTGCGGTTACTAGCGGCCTCACTCGAGCCCCCCGTGGGTGCCATGACAGATGAGTGTGGCAAGCGGGCGGGGAGCGAGGGTTTGAGCGCGGCGAAGAAGACGAGAAGCAGGAGAGTGGAGTGATATGGTGGAAAAGGGAGTGGGCATGGGCGTGAGGTCGAGAGGCGCCTTTTCTCGTACTAGCACGCTTGGTTTCTGATATGCTAACACACTGAAAAATGGGACCACGTAAACTCAGGCCCACCTGTCATTTCTATGAGACTACCAAAGACCTTCGCATCCAAATTCCTATGTTTTCAATTCCTGTCATTTCAAAAGCATACCATCTCAATTGATATATTTTTCCTATTCCTATGTTTTTCCTATCCTACATTCCAAGGGGGGCTGGAGGTCAGCAGTTTCTACAACGTGGCCCTATCAATCAGTATGATGGAATTAATGCCTCCATCAATGTATAATTTTGAATGATGGATACTACTATATGACATGGTCACTAGCCATGTTCAAGGTGAAATATAATGACTGATCATAGAATCCGATTTGCATTGCCTTTCAATTGCTAATGATCTATATCATTTTTTTAGCAACAAGGCATACATGTGCTGTAGCATTTTTGTTCTGTTGAGGTGCATGTCCTCACTTTAAGAACGGTACAAATGTACGTTCATCACTGGGTGTAGCATATTTTTTCTTTACAAACCAACTGTCTAGTTGTTGCGATTAGGACAGAACCGACATTAGAGATCAACATATTCTTCTCATCGTAACCTTTCCTATTTTGATCTCTAAAAATCAAGGGATGTGATTGAATTGAAGTCTTACCTCTTATTAGGAGGTGATAGAGGTCATATCTCTCTACTTTTAGAAATAAAGTCAAAGTGCTCATATGGAAAGAGCTCCGGGATCGAGATCGAGATTGTGCATTGTGTCTAGATCTTTGGGTGTGTTCGTTTCTTAGGGTCTAAATTTTAGTGTTGTCATATCAGTCCTCCGAAGCTAAATACAGTGATTAAATATAATTACTATCACAATGTGCAAATTGCTTCCAATTGAATTTAAAGTAATTAAGTGGTGTTATGAGCTCATGGTTGTTTTGACGAGTATTCCATTGCAAATACCACCCACATACAATATTTCCACACTTTTTGGGATGCATAATGCTTCCATCAATGTATGTTGGAGATGGAGGATATATGACATACTCCCTCCATACTAGAAAATCAATTTGTTTTAGACAAAATTTAGCATACCAAGGAACATTTAATTAGGTAAAAATTTTCATGTTTACCCATAATAAATAGGGCATCACCTCGAATCATGTCATAATATCTTGAGCGTGTGATTGATTAGTAGCTCTACTTCCTAAAGACATGGTCCTATGTTCGATTCTCCATAATAGTGGTTTTTTATATTTGACATTTTTTTCCTCTTTCCTGGTTGGCAGACGGCGTCGTCTCGGGAGAGAACATGAAGTTATTACTAGCAGGGTGGCAGGGTTGCTTGTTGTGAGTGGGATGAAAGCAACGTTTGGTAGACTGCTAGCTTTTTACTTTGCTATGGGACCCATCTTACTGTAACATGCATTATGAGATTAATTTTCTTTTGGAGATGCCCTAATTAGGAGGAATTCGACAACTTACATAAAAATTCAGTTGACACACATTAGCCAAAAGTTATCAATAATTAAAATAAAAATACTAAAGTGCAGGATGTGTATTTTATACATCGTTATGAAAGTTTACATTATGAATTGATATATTTTGTAGTAAGATAAAAAAGAAATTGATATTAATTAGTTGAACACATGCAAACTGAACTACTTTAACATATATTCAGTGATATATTAATATTAATTAGTTGAACACAAGTGCGCACGCAGGCACTATACACACACACTTCTTTGTTCTATGGCTTGATGTTAAAGATCTGACCAAGCTCGTAGAGACGCAGGCATGTATAAAGGCATACTCGATGTGCTGCTTAGTCAGGTGCTTATACCCCTTTTTGTGGTGAAATGCACCGTGGGGCTGCTTATTGGCCTTTGTCAGACCAAGCACTAGCTCACACATGTTCTCTGAGTCCAAGTCCGTGTCGTGAGGTTCGGTCCAAGCGAACCTACACGGCGTCCTGGCTACACCGATGTTGTGATCAATGGCCAGCCGATGGATGTCGCCGCTGATGTTCAAGCCGATGAACATGCACCGACGGCTCTCTAGGAAATCCTTCAATTCATCTAGAACTTTGTCGGCGTGGCACACCTGGAAGAGGAGACAAAGATATCGATGGCCGCCATCTAGTATGCCCACGTAGAACTGAACGATGGCTATCTTGTTTGGGTCGTTATTTACACGATCAACATATGGAATGATGAGCCACTTCCTATCCAAACCGACAAGGAGCAGCTCTTCATTCGGCCAGACCTCCTCAAGGAACTTGACTACGACACTGCTATCTGAGGTGAAAGTTGTGTCAATGCTGTAGTGGTGGAACTTGACGACAACGAAGCGCGTCGGCGATGATGACAGGCGGTATGTCGTCAGATCTTGGGAGCGCAGGGAGGCGCTCTCAGGACGGTGCATCGGATTGCCTGCGGGAGCACGAGGCGGCGAGCAGGAGCGCGTGGCAGCGCTCTCAGGGCAGTGCACCGAATCACCTGTGGGAGCGTAAGGCGGCGAGCAGGAGTGCGTGGTGGTGCCGCCGCTGGTCGGCGTGCGGAAGCATTTCAAGCGCGACGCGGCATCGCTGCTAGGCGGGCGGGTGGGCACCATGAACGGGGTGAGGGGCGCGGCGGTTCTGGAACTAAACGGGCAGGTGGGTGCCGTGAACAGGGTGCGAGAGTTGTTTGATGGCCACTGAACTAGCGGGCGTGCACTGAACAGGGTGAACTACTTGTGGAGCGGTTCCTAGAAGACGAAGAGCCCGTGCGCCAGTGTGCATGCATGGCGCAGTTCCCAGAGAACAAAGCCTTCGTCGAGGAAGTTGAGCGCGTGGACACAATCGACCCCAGCTTCCATGATTCCTCGCCTTCTATGACTAGCGCATTTAGAGGCCCATGAAATGCCTCTCCATGAGACGCCTCCCCTATTCATATCCTGTTCTAAAAAACCCTCGACGTCTCATATCTCCTCGCTCCCTAACCGTTGTATGTCTCTCACTTCTCCTCTCTCGTCGTCTTTCAACCGCTCCTCTCTCGTCATCTTCGTCTCCACTTCCATCTTCTGCAGAGGCTGAAGAAAATGGGGGGGGGGGGGTAAAGGAGTGATCCTGAGATCCCCGACCGGTCATCGTGTCATGGCCGGGCACGAAGTTCCTCTCGTGACAAAACACTGCAAATTGGCTTCGAGCGACCTCGGTGTAGAGGAGTCTCAAGCAGAAGGATCTGGTCATAACTTGGAGTAATTATATGTTACCTTTTCCACTGTACCCCTTTTTAATTTCCATTGGGTTGTTTTAGCGCATGCATTCAATCTCGCGTGTTCATGCCCTCCTAGACCAGGGTGGAATTCGGAGAAATGCTAGAGTTATGAACTAGCTTACGTATTGTCTACGTGCAGACAAGGATTAAGCCTAATCACGTTCCTGACGTGGCCTGGGTCCACTAAGTTACCATCCAAACCTGATTAACAGGGCCTTGTTTCGCGCTGCCGCCTCTCGTGATAGCTCGGATCGCTCCGGGTTAGTGAACGCCGCCGTCTCAATTACGATTGTATGGCTCCTATTGACGTGATTTTCATGTGTGCTAACAAGGATCGATCCTAGTTACTACATGATGTGGCCTCTACCATGCCATTTTTTTCATTGTTCCTTACGCTTACACATTAGCCTATTGATCAAATGGGACGCAGCAGCATTGCTGCCAGTTCTGGGGAGACCCTGGAGACAAGAAGCATAGCAGCATCCTGATGTGATAGCCTAAATCACGACCGCAGTATATAATGTAACACGAAAGAAAGAAACAACTGTTATTAATCAGTTATTAGTCTTTTGTGGGCCCCGAGTCAGTGTGTAGGAATTTTGTAGAGTTTTACTAGCTCTAGCATTGCTCGTGGAATTCGTGCCAGCAAGGCCCTATCGCAGCTGTTGGAGGACCGATTGACCTGTGCTAAAAGCAAAATTAGGCCCTCAGTTCAAGTATATTAATATAATTAAAATTTTTTTATTTTGTCCAGTTAATTACGCATTTCTTATATAGTCTATCCATAGTTACAGGCATATTCATTGTAGTTTGCGAGGAAGACGCGATCGATAGGTTCCCGCATCGTTGTTTTATTTTTTCGTGTGCTAGTTTGTGGGCTTGATGTTGATGCTTAATGCCTTTAATTATTCTGTGATGAATTGTTTACTCTCAAAGAAGAATTGGCCAATAATCTATTTCCTACAGTCAAGTATTACTGATTTATGTCCTTTGAGTATACTAGTCCATCAACCCGTGCACATGCACGGGCTAAGAATATTTAAGGACAAATATGAACAAATTTATGTTTCTATGAAAATAAAGTCATATTTTTAGTTGTAATTTTTTGAAGTAAACTGCCCAATCTTATTTAGTACTAACCCTGAGTAGTCCGTAAGTAGAACTCTTTACTTATAATAGCACAAACATACTTTACCCTGTTTCAACGTGAGAAATAAGTGAATCTTGAAAAGTAGTATAAATTATGAAGTTCCTAGTTCAATATTCTTTTGTACAATATTTCATTATTGTTTTGCTACACATCATAGGAATTTTGAGCTTATTTTTGTCTTGATCAAATTTGGCAAATGAAAAATTAAACACCACAATAATATAATGTGATTCATGGCATTGTTCTAGAGTCAGCCAGTGGTGTTCGCTGCCTCTTGCTCTTCCGAAGAGTATTGTCAGATTGGTGGATGGGATTGCAGCCATCAGGCTGATGACTATTGGAAAGCAAGAACTCAATCAGGTGAAAGATCAGCATGGCTTGGTACCTGTTGTCCCTATGCTACTCACGTCGGCATCCACACCAAAAGGCCAGATAGAAGATGAGTTTGATGTAATTTCTGGATCTTTTGGGCTGCATATTGTTGGGAAAGAGACGGTCTCACATCAGTCAGTTCTTGAGGTGCTGAAGGGACGTAGTTGGTTGGCTTCGAAGGATGACTGGCTTGTCACTATTGATCCGGAGTTCTCCTTGAGCTTGGTCAACCCAATCACTGGCAAGAGTATCCCACTGCCACCGTTGTCATCCAACAACGATGGAAATGAGGTGTTGCTATCTGCTATCATGAAGGATACTGGTGGTCATGGAGCGCCCATTCCTCTAAAAGACACCCAGGCAAGATGATGGTCCCTTTGTGATCCTTCTATTCTCTTTAGGAGACATCATGATCCATGAGAAGACAGATTGCATGTGGACGGTGTTACCAAGTGAAAAACGATTTCTAGTAAGATTCTTGTATGCTGCTTAGTGGGATGGGCATGTGGTGGCACTCGGTCGCCGATCTTCCGATAGGTTCTGATAATCTTGATTAAGGCGGAGGCGATACACAAATCGATCTGGCTTCCGAACGACACGTTCTGAACCCCGCAATCGTAGCACAATGTCTCCTCTGGTTATCAACCGTTCAAGAACGTTTGACCTCGCCGAGAAGGCTTATCCTTGCCTGCAAATCAAGAACACAAGCAAGAACAAAGAAGAATGCAACTAAATTTGTAAGTATATGATGAATCTCACAAGTTGGGATCTCACAAACCGATCAAACGGTGAAACTGTTATCAACAGAATAATCTAAGCAAAACCCAAACCCTAATGAAGAGGCGACGGCTGTATATGAGGACCCTAGGGTCGTGCAAGACCCCCTAGACGCAGCCCTAAGTGGGCTCAACTCCATACATGGCCCAAAGACCGATTACGGTGTCGCAGCACTAGGACCGATTCTGGAAGTCGAATTGTTTCGGCGATTGCTGACGACTCGGGATGAATTTTGACATAGAACCAGTTGGGTTGGAAAGGGCTTTTCGTTATCTTTTGAGGCATATATAGAACGTCCAAATCTGAGTCCGTATGCGTCCTGGGCGTCCGTTTTAGTGCAGACTGGTCCTGGCCTCCGAAGCAGACTCGAAATCGATTTTGATTGGGCCTCCACCTTGGCTTGGACGTCTTTGCTGGCCCATCACGTCTCCAATCACCTCCCCAGCTATCTCATCATCATCTCCATGGTTTCTAACAACAATTAATTCATTAGATAGCAATCTATTCTCAAAATCACATAAAGGAATCATTAGGAACAAGCTCACCCGTAAATTCAGTTGTCGCGCATGAACTTGTATTTTGGTTGGCGGAGTACTGGGTGTATCCATAAGGGTGATGTCCTCATCATTGTCCCCCTTTTGAATTAGAGTCGTCCTTGACTCGATCCCATCTCTTTCTCCCAATAGTGGTCTCAAATTTGAAATATAAAATATAGAACTATTCCCAAACATGGAATGCACCTCGCATTTATATGTGTTATGAAAATTATCATCACAATGTGAAACCATAATAGAAGGCATGCCATGGAAATTAATGACCTCTTTGAAAACTTGCTCAGCAATATGAACGTCATTCTCACTCTTATGACAAGATGGAAAATGTGTGATCTTAAAAACACTAGAAAAACATGATATGACATGGTAATTGTTATTGCAGTTTTCTAGTTCATCATTTGGTTGTACAACACAAGGAGTATTCATGTTTGAGAAAATATAAACTTTATGCACCATAAATACACCTCTATGATCATAGTTTCCTATAGCATAAAATTTGTTTCTTGTTAGTAAAGGCAATTCAGTTTGAGAAAAGATTTGCTTCTCCACGGTATTTAGATCACAAAGAACATCAAATTCAATATAACCCAAAGTATTTAGAGAAGACAATAATTTCTGCTCATTCTTTTCACATGTTATTAAAATCAAATGTTTTATTTCAGCACTATTAGGTGAATCATAAGCAAAAACATCAATCTTGTTCATTTGTGTGGCAAAGGTATAAGTCAAGCAGTGGCACACAACTCCTCTTTATCACAAGGATCAGTAGATAAATCAACTTGTGGCAAAGGCAAATCAAGACAAGGTTCCAATACAACAAGATTGTTGGAACAATTCATCACATCAAGAAAGCTCTTACCTGAAACAACAACATGTTCTTCATCTTTCACACTATCCTCTTCTTTGTGTAGAACCTGAAATGTATTAGTTGCAACAAGAGGCAAGGAAATATGTTCATCATCTAATTCAGATTTTGATGTAAGTGTTGTAACATTTGAAGTAGTCCATTCTTTCCTAAATGGTTCATTCTTTCTTCTCTCAAGTCTTTGTTGATCCTCTTCTAAAATTTCAGCAGCAGACATAGGTTTAAGAGTAACTCTTCTACCATTGTATTTAAATGAATAGGTATTAGCAATGGTATTGTGCAAAGCATTATTTGTAGAAATCCAAGGCTTACTCAATAACAAATGACACGCTTGCATAGGCACTGCACAATCCTTATAAGAACCAATAAAAAATTTAATGCGTGCAATTTTATCTACCTTTATCTTACCACAAGAATTTACCCATTGGATGTAGTATGGACACGGGTGTGGCTATGTGGTCAAGCCGAGCTTCTCGACCAATTCCAAGCTTGCGATGTTGTTGCTACTCTCTCCATCAATGATGACACGACAACGTCGATCCTTCACAACAAAGTGAGTCTGAAACAAGTTGTTCATTTGATTTTGCTCTACCTTCTCCATTTGAGAACTAAACACTCGTTGTGCTACAACACTTGTATCAACCTCATTTGACACCATCGACTCATCACCATCGGTGTTGTAACCTGTCATTGTTAATAGAAAACAAGAAAACACACAAGAGTATATTTTCCTATCACCACTGTTTGATCACGGTGGAAACTCTCAACAAGCAAATGACAGCACCTAACTGAGTTCTTACAAGATTCTTAGTAGCAAAACAGAGGATACCTTGGAGAGTGCGATCCGACGATTGCGAGGGTCCAAAGTTCTGTGCCTATTCAGAAGGATATATGTGGAGCTAGGTAGGCAATTTATAGTAGCAAGGATTAGCAAAATTTCAATTCAGAAATTGCAAAACTGAATAATAGTCCCAAGCTAGTCTATGTCACCGGCCTAAACTTGTCTCGGACCTAGTTCAAGCAAGCAAGCAAATGACTCAACAAAGGACACAAAGGATGTAAGCAATTCTGAATTTCTATCTTTTCTTGTTTCTACTTCTTTTTTTTTGTGCGGCTTTTTCTCTTGTGCACTTTTGCCTTTTTCTTTTCTTTTCTTGAGAATCAGAACTGCAGCAAGGTATTATAAGTTTTACAACTAATGGAACCCCAGAATATATTTTTTTTCTTACTACAAGTGCAGCAAAAGAATTCTTGTAATAGCACAACTAAAACAAACTTCTATAACAAGATCAAGCACTAATTGGTTGACTTTTGATCACAATGAGACAGCAGCAGAGCACTCTAATTTTCTTTTGCACACGAAAGTAGAAGGCTAGATGTTAAAGAAATATTTAGTGCACACAATTCCATCAATACTATTATCTCAACATGTGCAACAAACTAAACTGAAAATTGCAAGGCACAAGGGGGTGTAGGACAGCGAAAACACGACAAACAAATATTTTTGTAGGGCAATTTTCTGGACTCTAGGATTGAACAAAATAACGAGGATAAGGGCGAACCTAATGGTGTACCTGAAGCTCTGATTACTACTTGATGTGAATAAGGGTTCCCGATCTTCCGATAGGTTCTGATAATCTTGATTAAGACGGAGGCGATACACAAATCGATCCGGCTTCCGAACGACACGTTCTGAACCCCGCAATCGCAGCACAACATCTCCTCTGGTTATCAACCGTTCAAGAACGATTGATCTCGCCGAGAAGGCTTATCCTTGCCTGCAAATCAAGAACACAAGCAAGAACAAAGAAGAATGCAACTAAATTTGCAAGTATACGATGAATCTCACAAGTTGGAGTCTCACAAACCGATCAAACGGCAAAACTGTTATCAACAGAATAATCTAAGCAAAACCCAAACCCTAATGAAGAGGCGGCGGCTGTATATGAGGACCCTAGGGTCGTGCAAGACCCCCTGGACGCAGCCCTAAGTGGGCTCAACTCCATACATGGCCCAAAGACCGATTACGGCGTCGCAGCACTAGGACAGATTCTGGAAGTCAAATTGTTTTGGCGATTTCTGACGGCTCAGTACGAATTTTGGCATGGGACTAGTTGGGTTGGAAAGGGATTTTCGTTATCTTTCCAAACATATATAGAACGTCCAAATCCGAGTCCGTATGCGTCCTGGGCATCCGTTTTAGTGCAGACTGGTCCTGGCTCCGAAACAGACTCGAAGTCGGTTTTGATTGGGCCTCCACCATGGCTTGGACGTCCTTGCTGGCCCATCACGTCTCCAATCACCTCCCCAGCTATCTCATCATCATCTCCATGGTTTCTAACAACAATTAATTCATTAGGTAGCAATCTATTCTCAAAATCACATAAAGGAATCATTAGGAACAAGCTCACCCGTAAATTCAGTTGTCGCGCATGAACTTGTATTTTGGTTGGCGGAGTGCTGGGTGTATCCATATGGGTGATGTCCTCATCAGTTTATCCACCCCTACCCATGTTTCAAGTAGCCACCCCGCCGGCCCCCCTTTTATTGTTAGTCTTTGATGTTTAGTTTAAGTTTGTTGTATCACTAGAACACTTGTAATGATATGTGTATGCACTCTTAGATTGTATTTTTACTTGTGGATGCTCAATATTTTCAGTTTTTTTAATGATGTTCCCAATTCTTATGAGTGAAGTAGGCTGAGTGATTACGTATTTGACTTTAGTTTAAAGTGTTGAGAAAGAATACCCCGTTTGGCCACTTTACTTTAATTTTCGATGCAACAATTCCATAATAATGCAACGACAAACATTTTCGTTGCAATATGAAAGACGCAGTAGCAACCACATGGACTCTCGTTGCCATATCTTTGCATTGTTGCAATGATAAACATTTCTGTTGCAATATGTAAGATGCAGTCGCAACCACATCGACTCTCGTTGTGATATCTGTGCATTATTGCAATGAGAGACATTTTTGTGGCAATATGTAAGACGCAATCACAACCGCATTAACTCTTGTTGTGATATATATGCATTGTTGCAACGACAGACATTTTCATTACAATGTAAGGCGCAGTCGCAACCACATCGACTTTCGTTGCTATACTATGCATACTTGCAATGACAAACGTTTGCGTTGCAATATGTAAGACGTAGTCGCAACTGCATTGATTGTCGTTTTTGTACCTATGCCTCTTATTGCAACACCTCGTTCTTCTGTTCCGAAATGACCTTATTGCAACAATTACAGGAAAGCGTTGCAAAAACATCACCCTAATTACAACGCACATGCAAGCATGGCGATATATCCAACCTATTGCAACCAAAATCACCTTTCGTTGCAATTACCCATGTCTATTGCAACAAAAATCATATTGTTGTGATGAATGTCGTGGCAATAGCCCTCAAACCTTGTAGTGTACATACACTCAGATTTAAAGCTTCTCTCTAGAAGAACAAAAGCATACAAAAAGGTGATACAACAATGTGGAATGTTGGAGGTGATTCATTTGACTCTCTTAGTGCTCTAGGCATTCTCGAAGTTGCTCAATTTTCAATTAATGAGCCAAAGTTGCAAGTTGTGACATATACAGGATCCGTATCGGCCCGATACTGATACACGTATCCGTATCAGTGTCGCATAGAGGATAGGAGTAGTGTGACACACAGAGCATCATTCCTAAAGATAAATAAAAGGTCCTAGGTCACTAGCGGGTTTTAGTTAGGAGAGCAAAGTCGTATCTATAATGCTAGTCTATCTATATAGTCACATAGTCAAACAATTACATGCAAGTCTATATTAGTCATAGCCTAATGCACTCAACACTTCGACGGATCCATGCCCAGCATACACAAGGCAACTCCGTCTTGGACACACATCGCAATCGAACGTGCAGGACTACAAAGGACAGATAGGGCTATGACCACCTACTGCCTACCTCTGCTGACTGTGGATTATGAGGTGATCGACACTACCTAGCCGTCTAAGCACCGCGCTTACGAATTTAAGTAGAACTCTAGGATAGATCAAACACTAGAGCTTCCCTAAACCTACATGGATATCAAACCCATGTTGAGGCACAACAACTAGACTAAAGTGCAACTAGCATTATAACATTTGGACTATAGTCAAAGTATATGCCAATCATGACAACAAGGTAGCAAGTTTATATCATCATGAATGCATAAAGTCCTATGACATGAATATGGTATATAACCAAACAAAACACATATCATAAGTACAACTATATGGAAGAACTATATTAATTAAATAGAGCAAAGTCATAATACAAGAGAGTAAAGGAAAGGATATAAGAGTGATACCAATACTCCTATGACTTGGAGACTTGAGCAAGGCTCCACCCAAACTAAACACCACTATGACTAAGAAACTACTAAGTAAAAGAGAGAAATGAGTATCTCTTGAGTGTGTGTGTTGGAGTGGAGCTCTCCCCTTCTTTATATAGGGCCCATAGATCGGTACTGGAGAGTAATTGCCATAAAACCTCAGGCCACCAACATTGTCAAAGAGTTGAGGGAGTGACACGTGGAAAGGGAGGCCAAACCGCCTCAGGACCAGGTCGGCCGACCTCCCCCTTGGTCGCTCGACCAGGGAGTGGGGCCTCTTGCCCTGTGCTTCCTCGTGGTGGTCGAAAGATGGGTCCTCTTGTGTTTTGAGTTGGTGTTCTCCAAAGGAATCCTGTGCAACCACGTATGCAATCCGAGGGAAGTCCACTTGGTGTCGTCCCATTGACTAGAATGGTGTTTTCCCAGATTATGCTGAATTTCTTGACTTCTTTTATATCAAATCCTTGCATGCACATAAATCTCCAAGGACAAGTGGAATCTTATTATTCCTAACTAATATATGGGTATGAAATTCTAAGTCTTTCTACTTTAATAGGTATATTGATGGTTGAAATTGGTACTTAATGACCGTCAACAAACCCCAATGATGAACCTTTGCTCATCCCAAGTGAAGGCAAAACTCAGGTTTGTGTTGATCAGAAGTTGCTACAATGTCTTATTCTTAACATATACCGAAGTGCACAACTAAGACATTCTACAAAGGATTGAATAAGTTGGCACGGGTACTTCACCTTCTATTACCTTTGGAGCATTGTAGCTTCTCCAAATCTTGGGCGATTGGAAGACAGAACAGTTCGTAAGACTACCATTACACTTACTCTTTTTGATCGACTTTAGCCCATAGGTTATTAATTTTTGTGATAAACCTAAGTTCCTTGAAAGATTCACTCAGATCGCTCAAGGTGTAATATTCCTCACCAAGGCATATGATGCCTCAAAAATCCTACCTCTAAAGGTTGATATGTGGAGATTAGTGTAAGGATAAATGTGGCATACTTGTATTTCTTATGTCCCAGAGTCAAAAGAGTGGATCCATGGAGAAAGCATTTCCTACAAGCATGATCAAGATGTACATATGTGGTGGATTTGATGGAGTGGAATGGAGACTCTTTTTATTTGTCTCTCCCTCTATTTTGCAGTATTGGCTATCTTTTTCTTTCTTTCTTTTTCCCTCAAGTTTATTTTTTTCGACAATCATTACCTTGATTGCCTTGGGGAGAGATCAATCACAAAGGCAGAGTCTTCATTTTGTGGATGGATGGTGTGACATGGATGATTGCTAATTTCCAGTGTGGAAACATAGCGTGATGTGCGCGGACTTGATCATGAATGCAAAAAATATTTTTCACTAGGGTCACACAAATTTGACAAGGGTCAATGAAAATACAACATACGTAGAAGGTTTTACAATGTAAAACAACATATGGCTTTGGTGTTAATTTACATCATTGAGAAACTTGTTATTTTTATCAGATTAATTCTCCGAGTGTCAAGTTTCACAAATTGCGCAAGATCATAGCAGCTCGAACTAACCATATCATATCTCCCAACAACATAGAAGGATAATGCTTATGCTACCCATTAGTGTGTTTGAGGTTAATCATGCCAACAAACCAAAACTAGATAGAGTGCTAGGTTGTAAATCGGGTATATGAAAGCAATAAAAGATAGAGAAATTATTCATCATCTCAACATAGGAAACCTTATGCACTCATACCACGCATGAATTTATTTATTATTATTATTATTTAATTTTTCTATTTATTTTCAATGTAAAAGGGAAACAAATCTTTTTTTTGTTTTTAGTTTATCATGCATGTGGTGATTGAAAAGGAAAATGATACAAGTTACCTTCACATTAGGGGCAGGAACTCCCCCCAAGCAGGCTTGTGCTAATTCGAATGGTAGCGGCACCTAACTGAAGTAGCCTTGTGATGTGTACAAGGGTTCCCGATCTTTCGAAAGGTTCTTGGTAACTTGATTTGATCGGAGGCGACACACAAATCGATCCGGCTTCAGAACAGCACGTTCTAAACCCCGCAATCGCAGCACGACGTCTCCTCTGGTTATCAACCGTCCAAAGACGATTGACCTCGCCGAGAAGGCTAATCTCTGCCTGTGAATCAAGAACACAAGCAAGAACAACGAAGAATGCAACACAATTGCAGATGTATGATTAAACTCTCGAACTTGGGATCTCACAAACCGATGAACGACAAAACTGTTTATGAACAGAATTGATCTAAGCAAAACCCAAACCCTAATGAAGAGGCGGCGGCTGTATATGAGGACCCTAGGGTCGTGCAAGACCCCTGGACGCAGCCCTAAGTGGGCTCAACTTGATACATGGTCCAAAGACCAATTACGGTGTTGCAGCACTAGGACCGATTCTGGAAGTTGAATTGTTTCGGCGATTGCCGACGGCTCGGGATGAATTTTGACATGGAACCAGTTGGGTTGGAAAGGGCTTTTCGTTATCTTTTCAGGCATATATAGAACGTCCAAATCCGAGTCCGTATGCGTCCTGGACGTCCGTTTTAGTGCAGACTGGTCCTGGCTTCCAAAACAGACTCGAAATCGGTTTTGATTGGGCCTCCACCTTGGCTTGGACGTCCTTGCTGGCCCATCACGTCTCCAATCACCTCTCCAGCTATCTCATCATCATCTCCATGGTTTCTAACAATAATTAATTCATTAGGTAGCAATCTATTCTCAAAATCACATAAAGGAATCATTAGGAACAAGCTCACCCGTAAATTCAGTTGTCGCGCATGAACTTGCATTTTGGTTGGTGGAGTGCTGGGTGTATCCATAAGGGTGATGTCCTCATCACCTTGAGAGTGAAAATAAGAGCTCATTTGGGCGTTACCCCAAGAGACCTTATCCTTAATTCTTGAGAGCTGCTGTTGGACATCATCACCCTCCTCATTCTCCTGCTAGATTTGAGTGTGGATGGTATGGTCCAATTGATCGATCTGGAGGGACATGTTGTCAATTCTGTGCCCCTCCTTGAACTGCTGTGAGAATGATGTGTGCTGAACGGTGGTGGTAAACCACTCAAACTTGAGCTACCAGAGGCTCCCCCGTGCCATTCACCAGTGTCCCAGGATGCACTGCCGCTTCCGTGAGGAATGGCATGATACTAAGAACCCGTGCTTAGCTCCTCTCTTGGGAGGGATGCCTCGGTGTTCCTTCGTGAGTTGTTTCTGGTCATAGGACCGGAAACACTATTCCTATGAGCTACAAAGCATGTCTCTAGAGGAATAGTTAGTTTATCACAGTTATTCAAATGAAAATCCAGGTTAAGTAACTGAATTTCATTTGCATAACCGGGAAAGAAATAAACCATACAACCATTGGGTCCTTGTTTCAGATAATTGCTCGCCTAGGATAGCCCGCTCAAAATTTAAATCTCCAATATGGGCATTTCCAAGTAAACCAAGATTGTGCACAACGTGATAGATCAAATTCAAAATCTCCTACTTGTTTGATAACTTCGACCCATTGCTTAAACATGGCTATGACAGTGGGGACTTTGGTTTTATTAACCACATAGTAGAGAAGAAACATTTCATCACCACGCATGGTTCGAACATCCTTTCTAGGGAACAAAGTCATTGCTAGCCATTTATGCATAAAACGCAAGGTAGGATTATGGATATCCACATTCCTAGGTGACAAGGCAAGGGAATGCCCTGTTATTTCCTCCCAAAAGCTACTTTTGTTAAAAACAAAATTTTTGGAATGAAAATCCAAAATAGCAATAGGAGAAAAACCTAGCAAATCACTGAATTGCCTCCATGTAAGTGAGATTTTCATTCCATGAAATCAGAATTAAATCCTATCACTGTCCCACTTAAGGGTGCATAAGAACTGAATGGTAAGCAAGCGAGAGCAAGGCTCATCTACCGGAACAAAACCATCTCATCCCATAGCATGAAAGATAGAAGCAAATTCAGTATCCATACCTATCTTGGAAAGAAAGTCCAGATCATACGTTCACGTAGGAATGCAAGACCGATAGGTGATAATCCAATAGATGTGACAACCAAGTTGAGGTCATTGTCGGTGTTGAGTTGAAGTTGAACATTGTTGAAATTCAGCATTGTTCCCGGCTCCACTTTTGTTGGTTCCTCAACCGATGCGTCTTCTTCTGGCTCTTGCTCAAGACGTTGATGACGGGAGCACGTGTTGTACACCATTAAAGGTGTAGGACTTGCATTGCTCAACTCCCCATCACATTATTCTTCATTTTTCTTAAATCTCGCTTCATCTTATTCATCGCTGCACACTTGAGCAAACCAACAAAAGAGCAACTCGAACAGGGGTTAAGGTTAGTGAAACACCAATCAAAAACTCCGTTGGAAATTCTTGCAAATGTGAAACCACTTGTAAATGCAAAAGAGAATCAACGCAAATATTTTTGGTGGAATTTCAGAGTGTTGAACAATGCAAGAGCATGGGGAAAATGGAAGCAAGTGGCTAGAGAAAAGTGGAGAGGTGAAAAATGTGAATGGAGTGAAAAACTCCCTCTCCCGCTCGTTGCCTTAAACAGTAGAGTAGAGCAATGGTCATATTGAGGCATGGTCGTTGCATACTAGACACTAGGGCAAGTGGGCTAGAGAGCCATTGCTCTCTGGTCGGCCGACGAAAAGGTTTGGTCACCCGACAAGGGGCTGGCCCCTCTAGTCCTCTGCTCTGGCCGGTGGGCTCCACTGGTGGTGGCCCATGTTGGTCGTACCTATGCACCCACTTATATACCGCAAGAGGACGGTGTACGATTGTAGCACTTTTCCCTTGAATTGAGTATTCCAAGGTTTATTGAATCCACTGGGACCTTACGGATAATTAAACAATGTTAACAGTAAAAGAGCTAGTCAAAGCTACTGTCGAATTTAGATTGCGTGAGGGGGAGACTGACCAGCGCAAAGGTGCGCCAGACAGTAAATCTATCGTTGCGCCGATCGGCACAGGAGTTGAGCCGATCGGCACACTAGTGAATCTAAGCCAAAGTGCGCCAGACAGTAAATCTGTCGTTGCGCCGATCGGCGCAGGAGTTGAGCCGATCGGCACACTAGTGAATCTAAGCCAAAGTGCGCCAGATGCCTCGAAGCCTATGCTGTTAAGTGAGTAACCAGATATCTACTAGTGAGATCGTAACCACAAAGTCTAATTGAATATCATCATAATGGGTAATTACATAGATCAATGAAAACCTATAATGAATAAGAGCACCCTGCTTTCCGAGCGGCTCCTGATTTATCGCTGCCGAGAGGAAACCCTTAATCGCGTGAGTATCTTACCCTACTCAACTATCCAATAGTGCTACGCAGGCTTAGTGCTATCACCGCTAAACCACACTACTAGCATTATCAAGCAACCATATTCAATACAATATACGAATACTATCCTAATCACCACGATCAAGATAATATCAGCTTACTTAGCCTAGAACTAAGCAATTGGAATAAGCACATGCATGATTATAGAATCAATACAGACAAATCACCAAAACCATCATCAACATATTCAATGATCCTTGAGATACATAGAGTAAGATTCATCCCCATCGAGATGGCCTACCTTGATGGATCAACTCTTAACACCAATGGTTCTTGAAACTCAACTGGAGATCTATTCTAACGGGGCAAGTTCTGGTGGCTCTAACTCACGGATTTATTGTCCCTCTGTCGCCTCCCCTTTCTGCGGTCGAGGTTTACAAGTATTTATAGGGGTTCTACTCGTAAAGGACTCGGTTTCTAGCAAATAAGGCGATTTCTTCCATAGCTGCCATGTGGGCCTTTTCCTTCGAGATAAAGTCTTGTACTGCACGTCGAGATCTTGAAGTTCCATAAATCTTCTAGGCAAATATCTTCAAGTGTCTTGCGCAGATAAACTTCCATAAACATGTGGAATGGGTCTCAGTTACTTCTGTGGGCCAAAACAACCTTGCACCGATCGGCTCATGTACTGCGCCGATCGGCGCACTGGGCTTCTTCAGTGCTTTTCGTCGGTTCTGGACTCCTGTCCTTTCCAGCATCACTTTAATCACCAATTTTACCTGTTTCTACAATAAAGCTCCAAAACAACGCATATACAAATATATAGACAACATCATAGGAAAATGGCCTAAATTAGTATCAATTATGCTCTAATTGAGGTAATATTCACATATAAAAGGGGCACTTGGGAAGTGCCAACAGCCCACAAGAAAGAAAATATGTTTCAAAGAAAAACATTTTCAATCATTCTACAAATCCAAAATCTCAAAAAGATAAACTCTAAATTGACATAAGAAAGTTTTGAAAAGGGAAATATGGATAAATAGCATTTAACCTGTCTGTGATGGTTCACCAATTTTGAGTCCGGCAGGCGGGACTTTCTCTCCTTCGTCGTTTATCTTGTTGTCGGCGCATTCTTGTACGGAGATGAGGATGTGGATGTCTTCTTTGGCCGCCACACCTTTTTTACCTTCTTGGGCGGTGTGGATGAAGGATTCTTCTGTACCAGCTACTTCTTTGCCCAGAGTCCAGGCGTGCATGTTGCCTTCTTCTTTGGGGTGACAAGACTGGGGTTCCCCTGTGCCAAGATGTTTAGCATGGAGTCCACTAGGTTATCTCTTCTTTGCCTCACTTATACTTCCTTGATGTTCTATGGGTTCGGCCCAAACTTAACTCTGACCATGGAGCATTGTTCCACTCTTGGTCGAAAGTCAAATTTCTCCTCCTTCCCATTAATATTGAGGTGGATTACTCCGGCCCTGAAATCAATTTGTGCGTCTATGGTGCTTAAGAATGGTCGCACAAGGATGAGCGGCATTCTCTTGTCGATATCCATATCTAGCACTACAAAATCCGCAAGTTCAAAACACCCACAGATCTTCACCAGGATATATGTGCAATCCTTGTAGGGTACCGCACTAACGAGTCTGCTAGCTATAGCTGCATAGGAGTGGGGGCTAAGTCTATGAAGTTCATCTTGTTGAAGATGGCCCGTGGCATGACACCGACGCTAGCTCCAAGATCACAAAGTGCTTGATCAAAGAATTCTGTCCCAATTGAGCATTAGATTGTGGGACAGCCGAGGTCCTTCTTCTTCTCAGGAAGCATGTTGAGTATAGTGGTGCTACATTCTTCTTGTAAGCTTGATGATCTGTGTGGTGAGCATTGGACGCTTGTCGCTCAACATGTCCTCGAGGTAGCAAGCATAGGTTGGAACTTGCATCACGTCCACCAAAGGCATGTTGATGTGGATCTTCTTCATTAACTTCAACAAAGCAGGAAAATTGTTCATCCACAGTCGGCTTCCTATTCCTACGCGGAAATGGCAGAGTGCTTGGGTCATAATGTCTTCTCGTTATGAACCACCTCATCTTCAATGTCGTCAGAGGGTCCATCCTTCATCTCACTAGCTGCTCATACATTGTTAGGATATGGTGGGTCGCGGGTGGACTTACTTCCACGCGTTGTCACCACATTAACATTTTCTATGGTAGTTTCGGATTGCCTCAGAATTTTCCCATAGTCCAAAACAGGCAAAGCAATGGCTATTTGAGCTAGCTGAGTTTGAAATATTTTATTAAAACTAAGTTGGCTCTTAAAGGAAGAAGTAATGCCTTCTAACGTAGCATTAATGCTCTCTAAGCTCTTGTCAATGGAGGCAAACTTTTTACAATAGGATTCATTAATTTTAGTTTGGCCCAAGAAAAGATCTTTCAAGGATGGGCAGTTAGGATTGAAAGAACTATTGAAATTACCATAGTTACCTCCTTGATAGGGCCGTGGTTTCCACCCCTGACCTCCTTGAGGGCGATAATCGTTGTTCATGAACGCAACTTCCTCATGAGTCCCCAGGCAATCATTGCCCAAATGTCTCATGTTTCCACAGACCTCGCACGTCATGCGATGGTCCATAGCTTGTACTATGCCCTTCATGCTGGGGTCGTAGTGGATGTCGAACCGCTTCAAGATAAGGTCCACTTTTGTAGCGAGCATGTTTGTCTCCTTGATGATGTGCATGCCCCCGCACACATGGCTGGAGTTGCTCATCACTCCAGCCTTGATTGGAGACTATCTTCTTAATCAACTCGGTTGCCCGATTGACGGTGAGTGAGAAGAAGGCTCCTCCAACGGCAACATCAATGTGCTAAAGGTTTGAAGCCATCAGTCCATTGTAGAAGTTCTGGATAATAAGGCACTTATCCATTCCATGATGGGGACAGACTAGGATATACTCCTGAAGCCTTTCCCATGCTTCTGGTATTGTTTCTCCAGACGCTTGCTGGAAACTCAAAATTCTTCCCCGTAAGGAGTTTGGTTTACCTAACAGGAAGAACTTCATGAGGAATGCAGTGGAGCATTTCTCCCAAGTGTTGACAGCCTCCTTGTTGGCATAGAACTACTGCTTGGCGTTGCCTAACAGCAAGAACGGGAACAGATAGAGCCTAATGGCGTCCGGAGCCGCGTTCCTTATGGTAAAGGTGTTGCACAACTCTAAGAATTGCTGCAAGTGAGCGCTAGCATCCTTATTGGCTTTCCCACAAAATGGGCTAGCCTGCACTATCATGATAAGATTGGTCTTGATCTCAAAGTTTCCATCCCCGATGTCAATCTCGGGCCCAGTGAGCACGTTACTAGCAGAGGGAGTAGAATAGTCCTTGAGAGCCTTCACAGCCATTGGCTTGGATCTTAGTTGTGCGGTGACGACTGGTTGATCTGCTGGCTTACTACTTTTCCTCCAAATTCTTTTTGGATTTTCGATGAAGTTTTCAGGCAGATCAAAACCGGTCATGCGCTATCCTGTTTTCACACCAAAGGTAGAAAACATACAAGAGTAGCCTGCAGAACCAATGACTACCATACAATCAATATGTTTATGTCATTATTAACAAAATATTCTTCTATGCCTTCCCCGGCAACGGCGCCAGCAATTCTTGTTGACGTTTGCTAAGTTATGTCGATAGAATCATCCCTAGTAATGGCATCATGTAAGGATTGAAGGCGTACCGAGAGGGGGGGTGAATTGGTAACCCGACCATGAAGTCAAATACATCATATTTCACACCACTAGATCCTAGCAATCGTTGCAACCTAAACAAATCTAGTAGACCAAGACCCTACACAAGCTAGTTTTCATGATGAGTGCAAATGCAGAAGCTAAACACACTAACCTATGCAAGCCATAGTTCAACCTAATCACTAGAGCAAACAATTGCAGAATAATAAAGAGGGATCAAGAAATGCTCATGATTTTTTCCCGAGGTCTCGGAAAGATGGCACCTTTCCCTAATCCTTGTTGGACCACACACGCCAGAGTGTTGGTCCCTCCTGCCACCAAGTGGAGTTCTCGCACAAGAGCCCGCAACCACTCCCGGAGTGAAGAGACGGTTGTGTCACCGCTGCCACCAAGGCACAAGCTAGCCTCCCTTGAGAACTTGCCGGACTCCCCGAGCCGACATGGGCGCTCACTATTGATGTCCCATTCACCGGTGGGTTCAAACTGTATACAAACATGTGACGACCTTCACAACCAATCATGATAGGCTCGATCACCGGCACCTAACCTGTCTAGGTCTCACCATAGATCAGGAGTAACAATCTAGATCACACCCTCAAGAAAACCCTAGCCTTAGATGTTCAAAGATGCTCATGTTACTCTCACTAGTACTCTCAACATATCCAATATCCTCTCCTAGTGCTCCTCTCTTTTCCTCTTGGCTCCCTACAAATGCTCCCAACAATTCCACTGGCCAAGAGAGGTCTCCAAGACCCTAGCAACGAAGTTATATAGGCTTCCAACCTCAAACTAGTTGTTGCTCCATGAGATCACTTTTGTGGACCTGCTGCCCGGACTGTCTGGTCACTACCTGACCGGACCGTCCGGTCACTCTCGGAACGGCTCCTCGAGTCATTGGCTTCTCTGTCCATAGCTGATCTCGTACTGAATGGACCGTCCGGTCTCTTCATCTTCTTGGATTCCAGAGAGCACCACTTTTGCTTCCTCTTTGTCCCGCGCTCCTGTTGTACAGATCGGACTGTCCGGTCTCTGCTGGACTTTGAGTAGACAAATTCCTCACAACAAGCCTTCTCTGGCTTTCTTTCTCCTTTAATGACCGTACAGTCCGTTCTCCTCTGACCCCTTTGTCCGGTCACTTTGTCCAGAAGCTAAAACTTCTCATCCTCGCTTGACTTTGTTTCCCGGCATCTTCCAACATCTCCTTGGCTTCTCCACTATCATCTAGTGCATGTGATTTCACTGAGCATCTATGCACATCACTGACTAGCATGACCTAAGAGACATGACCTAGACCCCCTTGATAGTCCGGTTTTTCCTATGGACTCAAAGCCCTAACAACTAGACAAGTGTTCCAAACACTTACTCCATAGCTCGTCCTTAGCCTTGATCCATCTCCATCAACCCTTGAACTCCATCAAACTCATCAAGCCACCATGCTTATGCTCATTGTCATCAACTACCAAGATAACCATCGTCCATAAGATTTGTAGTAGAGTTTAGAGATGATTCCTGCCTAGACAACACTCATGTAGATATTAGCCCACAATTTCATAGTTTTCATGAATCATCAAAACATCCATATCTCGGGGATCTAGTCATCAATGGTCATGAAGCTTACAATCTCCCCCTTTTTGGTGATCAATGACAACCACTACTTATTGTAAGTTTGAGATTGTTAGTGAGAGTAACTAGAGCATCTTGCACATCTAATGCTAGGGTGTCCTTGAGCGTGTGATCTAGGCTGTTACTCTTGGTCTATGGTGAGACCTATATTGGTTAGGTGCCGGTGATCGATCCTATCGTGATTGGTTGTGAAGGCTGTCACACGTTTGTACACGATCTGAGCCTGCCGGTGAAAGTGCATCAATAGTCCAAAGTCATAGATAGGGGTAAGGATAATAAAGGATAATGGGTAGAGACACACAGAACACTCCAATCTAACATTAGTCCAAAGTCTAGGTTAAGTTGGTTAGGAAGAGTTAAACTAGGTCCCTATGTACTTCTATACTCCTATCTATAGGTTAGATCATGCAACACATGCAATCCTAAGTCATATGCCAAGACGAGACAGGAAGGATTAATAAGCACAGCAGGGCTGTCACCACTTGCTGGCAATCCTTTACTAGGACCGCCTTAAGAACCGTCTTAGGACTCGGTCGGCCGACCTAGGGGTGTGCTTTCTTGAGGTGGCCCTCTCGGGGTGTGCTTTCTCGAGGTGGCTGGTTGGTTGGTCCCATCCTGTGTTAAATCGGTTTTCTCCCATGCAATCCTATGTAGCCATGTCATTGATCCGTGGGGAGTCCGGTTGGCACTCTCCCATTGGCCAGAATGTTATTTTATGGATCTTGCCCCATTTCTCCACTCCTTTTATATATATTTTCTACGTGCATATAAATCTCCAAGGACAAGTGGAATCTTATTAATCCTAGCTAACATGCGTGTATGGAATGCTAAGTCTTCCCTTATTTGTGGCTATATTGATGGTCAAAATTGGTATTTAATGACCGTCAACAGTAGGGTCTTGGCCTCCTAGAATTGTTAGATTGCAACAATTGGTAGGATCAAGTGGTGTGAAATAGAAGTATTCGGAATTGTGGTCGGCTTACCGATTAAACCCCCCCCCCCCTCTCGGTACGCCTTCGGTCCTTACAATTGGTATCAAAGCCAAGAGCTCAATTTGAGGTTTCACCGCCTTGAGTAAGGATGCTGGGACAAGTGGGGAGTGTTCCCATATTCAATAGGGAGGACTACGGGTTGTCACACCCCTATACTGAAATATAGAGTGTGCCGTACAGGATATTCTGAGGAGATGATTACCGAAGTAACCATACATAGCATACACACATGAACATCCATCATTTACAATGATACATCATTTAAGTGCTTAATATTACAAGTCCAAGAGTCACAGCGGAAGAAAATTAAGTTACATTACAATACATATGTTCTTGGTTCGGAGTACATAAATAAGCGGAAGTGAAAATACGGTACACTCGATGATAGATAGCCTAAGTGAACCAAGCCAGCCCTATGGCAATGGCTCACTCATCTTGGGTAGGCGAACTAGGAACCCACTCAATGGTCCAATCCTATGGTTCCTCACCTTCCCACGCAATCTTGTTACAACAATCATAGTAGGTAGCTTGAGGGATGCCTAAAAAGTTAACATAAATCGCAAAGCCTGAGTATCTAACATACTCCGCAAGACTTACCCGACAAATGGTTATCTAAAACCGACTCCTCGCATGCAGGGGGACTGACCGGCCTTACTTGGTGTTTTGCACAAAAAGCGCCTATTAGCTCTGGTTTGCAAGTTGATCACTTAGCTGAATTTTAATTTATTTTTTGTGGAAAGGTAACTTTAGTTGAACCTGGCTATCTACTAGGGTTGTGCGATTATAAGGAACATTACATCATTGCAATATGTAGCCATAGATTAAATAAAATCCAGAATCATAATCAATCTTGTCTACTTTACTATTGTTGCCAACTGCTCGAAACAAGAGGTACTCATGACCGTGAGAGACGGCAATTCGAATTGATTTACATCCTACATGAGAAAACCGAAGTACACGACATACGCATCATTTAAGAACACATATGGCCACCGTTCACGAGGTTGCTATAAAGTCAGTCCGGGGCCATCGATCCCGAGTACGCGTCCCTCCCTGCGATACAGTACTTTGTATCCGAGGCTTAACCTGTGCACTCTCCAGCGGTCCTCCAACCCGTGCAACCACCATGCCATTCACATCACCTATAGATGGATGAGTGTATCCATCCAACAATACGGCATCCAAGTTACTAGGTTTACCAATTCCCATATAAAGGTATGCACTTGGTACTGTTCGATACTTGTTTGCGGAGTTGCAACGATAGGTTCTCAAATTTTTAACCAAATTCATCTTTCATGTGAACCATCAGTGTATCAAGTGGTCCCATAACCTATCGTTGTCTCCACTAGAGTAAGCGTAGCATTTTGTAACGAAAGGCTTACTAACATAGATTACATAGGTCATTGTTCGTTTATGCAAGTGGGTTTTCATCCAAGCCCTATACCTAATGCACATTACAATATCCTTATGTTGTGATTAAACAAATAGGACTCGCAAAATAAATAGGTGTACACCGGGGCTTGCCTTGGGAGTCATCGTAGTTAGTGTCTCCGGTGAAGTTCACGTCAGCATCGGCCTTCTCCGGTGTGGTCTCCTCGAGCTCGTTCCCTATATGAAATGGCAATGAACGAATAAGAGATGAATGCTCAAGGATTATGGAACTTCTTGTACAACCATGACTTGTATGGTGATGAGCATATGATGATGAACACATAAACCTGCTGTTATGCATGACCTAAATATACTGAATGAACAGTACCGGGGAATAAATAACTGTAATTAATCTATGCAAGCACATAAGTCAATATTTAGCTAATTAATTCCTAGGCTATTTATCAAATAAACTAATCGACAGCAGAAACATACTTCTAGTGCTAAGGATTTAACATGGAATTTTATATGAAGGTGTCAAGCCATAAATAACAACCAGGCAAAGTTAATTAAATCCCTAACAGAGAATTTATAAAAATTCATTTACTAGAAATAATGATTATGCTATAACTCTAAAAATATGCATAAAATGGAAATGTGCTTTTGCAGAGAGTTTATAGATGCCATGAGATGCTTACTGACCAAATTTCATGACTTTAAAATTTATATATTTTTACTTATGAATTTATTAATCTTAGAAGGGTTCCCACTTTGGTGATTTTCTTTAATTAATAAGCTTCAGAACCTTGAAGCTCCTCTTACGTTTTTGATAGAGGAGAATCTTTAGAGTCTAACAAAATTGGTTTTGCATTTTTCTGACCTTTGGTTTTCAAGTTATAGATTTTTGAATATTTATCAAAGTTCAGACTAATTTACCAAAATGCCACTCGGCAGTTTTTCAAACCGCCGAGGGCGCGCGCGGCCATGCTCACCGGAGCGCGGCCGAGGCTCACAGGTATGCTCGCCGCCGGTTGCTGATGTGGGGGAGAGAGCTCGGCACCGGCACCATTCGGTCGTGCGCACGACGGCGAGCAATCCCAGGGGGTCGCCGACTGACAACGGTGCCCGGAACAGTGCCGACGACAGCGGCAGGGGCAGGGGAGACATTCGGCGATGGCTGGCAGCGCGTACAGCAGGCTAGGAGATCAGGATTGTCAGTGTGGTAGAGGACGTCGACGGGGATGGCCGGAGACGGGACTTTGCCGGGGAGGTGGCAGATTCCGGTGCAGCAGTGCTATTTTCTTCCCGAAATCCGACGAGCTCACTGCATGAGGGAGGGGAAGCATTAGGGGAAGCTAGAGGAAGGTCTTGAGCATCAATTTGCAGAAGAAGAAGAAGATGGGGAGCTTCCTAGACCAAGGTCCACGTGGCGACGTCTATGGCGCACTGGAACAGGGAACTCGTGCCCGATTTCGCCAGGGAGGAGGAAGGAGGCGGAGAGATGGGCAACTGGATGCGTGGGTGAGCTGCTGGTGCAGATGCAGGGAGAATGAGGGAGAGCGGGTTCCTGGCCGCTGCTGCATTCTTGTAGCCGGGTGAGGGAGAGAGCAGAGGGAACGAGAGAGGATAGAGGGTCGCGTCCTCAAAGCGGCGCCGGTTTCCTGGAGTGGTAGTCTGAACAGTGGACGGCATGGGGGCCGAGGAAGTGGCACTTTGGCCGGCGGTCGAAAGGAGGAGGCAGCGGTTTTGGTCGGTTGCCCGCTAGGCAAAAACTGGTGTTGACTCCAGCTCGACTAGAACAAGGCTGCTATAATTCGACACAAATCCAAAGTTACCTTGTTCCTAAATTTATGGCAATGTTTCTACTTGTCCGACAAAATATATTCTCCAACTTTGCTTTTGGGGTCAGGTTATGATCTCTGCTGGAAAAATTATGAAAATTCATAGAACAGAGGAACCTTTTTCTGCATTTATGGAATTTTTAAGGGTATTTAGACTTTACCAAAAATTCTGATAAATTTCCTAAATATCATTCTTGATATGACCCACTAGAATATGCAAAAACATTGGCATACTTTTACAGAGTTTTGTGATATTTGTGCAAGGCTATTATTTGTCCAATTTGGATTTTTAATTATTTAAATTTCCCTTTTCATTGGAAATTTAATTACTCACATTTTAATTAGCTAGCAATTAGCATTACAATTAGTTTAATCGCCCCAAGATTTGCAATAAGATGAACAAGGAAGAGGGGGGGGGCGGTTACCGAATTTTTGAGGTCAAGAACTCGGGGAAGTTGGTTTTTAGAAACTGATCTTGCTCCCAAGTTGCTTCGTCTTCGGTATGGTTACTCCATTGCACTTTGTAGAAGGTGTTGGTGCGATTGCGAGTTGCCCGGTCCTTTTGCTCAAGAATCCGGACAGGGTATTCGGGGGTATGAGAGGTCTTCTTCTAATTGCTCGGTGTCAGAAATGACCACGTCAACCGGAGGCTTTAAACACTTCTTGAGTTGGGAGACATGGAAAACATTGTGCACCCGAGCAAGATTCTCTGGTAATTGCAATCGATAAGTGACCGCGCTTCATTTCTTCGTGATTGGGAAGGGTCCGATGTAGCGGGGTGCTAATTTACCATTGATTCCAAAGTGAGATATGCCTTTGTTGGGGGAAACCCGAAGATAGACATGGTCTCCCTTTTCGAACTCTAATGGACGTCTTCTTTTGTTGGAATAGCTTATTTGACGGGATTGTGCGGCTTTCATGTTAGTTTGAATTTGTCACACTTTCTCCTCGGGTTGAGTAACAAGATCCGGACCAAAATTAATCCTTTCTCCTGATTCTGACCAATTCAACGGTGTTTGGCATCAGTGGCTATAAAATGCCTCAAATGGTGACATTCTCGAAGTCTCTTCGTAGCTATTGTTGTACGAGAATTCGATGAACGGAAGACGGTCATTTCAATTCCCATGATTGTCTAGAACACATGCTCTCAACATGTCCACCAAATATTGATATAGCCTTTCGGTTTGACCATCTGTTTGTGGATGATAAACGAAGCTTCGAATAGGAGTAGTCCCAAGACAAGAATGTAGTTGCTCTCAAAAATGAGCGATAAATTGAGGACCTCGATCAGAGATGATGGTCTTGGGTACACCGTGCAAACATAGCACTCTTGAGATGTAGAGCTCGGCATACTTTTTGGTAGAGCCGGTTGTATGGACGAGAATAAAATAAGCGGATTTTGTCAACCTATCCACAATGACCCATATAGAATGATGCTTCTTGGGTGTGAGGGGTAACCCAACAATGAAATCCATAGCAATATCCTCCCATTTCCAAGCGGGGAGTTTTAAGGGATTTAAAAGACTGGCTTTCTTCAAATGATCAGCCTTCACATGTTGGCAAGTATCACACTCAACAACATAACGAGCAACTCCTCGCTTCATGCGCGTCCACCAAAACTTTTCCCTTAACCCACGGTACATCTTGTTGCTACCAGGGTGTATGGAATATTTGGACAAGTGAGCCTCGTCCAATATTTTATTTCTTAATTCCACATTGTGTGGAACAACAGGATGATTGTTGAACCATAGCACTCCATCTTCGTCTCGTCGGAAACATGTAGCTTCATCTTTGCCTATCTTTTGTCGGATATGTTCCATTCCCTTGTCTTTCTTTTGTGCTTCAACAATTTCTTCGCGAAGGGTAGGAACAAGAGCTAGATTATACAAGGATCCATGTGGAACAATACGAAGACTCGGTTCACTAGAAGCTGAAATTTAAGAAGCTTCTGTAGAGCAAACAATTGTGTGATGGCATTGGTCCCTCCGACTTAAGGCGTCGGCAACCACATTGGCCTTCTCGGGGTGATAATGAATTTCCAATTCATAATCCTTGATCAATTCTAGCCATCTATGCTGCCTCATGTTTAGTTCTTGCTGCAAGAATATGTACTTGAGACTTTTGTGATCAGTGTAGAGATTGACAAGGTTACCAAGAAGATAATGGTGCCAGGTTTTTAAGGCTAGGACAATGGATGCCAACTCCAAATCATGAGTGGGATAATTTTGCTCATGTTTTTAGAGCTGTCAAGAGGCATAGGCAATGACACGGCCTTCTTCCATAAGTACATAGCTCAATCCGGTGCCGGATGCATCACAATAAACATTAAACGGTTTGGTAATATCGGTTTGAGCCAAAACCGGGGCAGTTGTCAAATGCTTCCTGAGCGACTGGAAGGCTTCCTCACATTCGCTACTCCATTTAAACTTAGCATCTTTCTCCAATAACTTTGTCATAGGCTTGGCAATTCTTGGGAAGTTGGGAATAAATATCCGATAGTAGCTAGCAAGACCAAGGAAACTACAAATTTGCTTGACCAATTTTGGAGTCTTCCACTTCAACACATCTTCAACCTTGCTAGGGTTAATGGCTACACCTTCCGCTGAAATGATATGACCCAAAAATGAAACTTGCTTTAGCCAAAATTCACACTTGCTAAATTTGGCGTCAAGTTGATGATCTCGGAGCCATTGTAGAACAACGCGGACGTGTTCTGCATGCTCTTCCTCAGATTTGGAATAGACAAGGATATCATCGATGAATACAACAACAAATTTATCCAATTCTGGCATGAACACGGAATTCATCAAATCTTTGAGAAGACTTTGGCACCAACGAGCTGGAGCATTAGTGAGACCAAAGGACATGACAAGATATTCAAAAAGACCATATCGTGTAGAAAAAGTGGTTTTCGGAATGTCTTCGGCTCGTATTTTTATTTGGTGGTAATAGGATCGAAGATCAATCTTTGAGAAGACTTTGCCACCAACAAGTTGATCAAAGAGAATATCAATTCGAGGTAGAAGGTATTTGTTATTGATGGTTACGGCATTTAGGGGCCTATAATCGACACATAGGCGTAGGGTCTTGTCTTTCTTCTTCACAAAGAGGGCGGGACATCCCCACAGAGATGAACTAAGCCGAATGTAACCTTTTTCCATAAGCTCTTGTAGTTGCTCCTTCAACTCCGCCAACTCATTAGGAGCTATTTTGTACGGCCTACAAGAGACAGGTGCGGTACTGGGTAAGAGTTCAATCTTAAACTCAACATCCCTATCCGAAGGCATTCTCGGCAGATCATCCGGAAACACGTCGTGAAAGTCACATACCACAGGAATATCCTCTATCTTTTTCCCTTCAACATGATGGATTTGAGATGTGGGCATTTTGGGAGATGGCAATCGGAGAACAGATAGGCCATGTAGAGGCAAATTTAAGTGGACTTCTCGGGAATTGATGTGCAAGACGGCTTTATGTTTAGTCATCCACCTCATACCAAGGATTAGCGAAGTGTAGTATATGTTGCTTGCTAGATTAAGTGGCACTCCTCTCAACTCAAGATTGGTTCTTATTTTTCTACCGGGTGACGTGATGATGTAAGGTGTTCCCGTAGCGGTGGAGGCGATTTTCAAATGATTCACACATGCTTGACTAATAAAATCATGCATTGCTCTGGAACCAAAAGGAACCATAGCAGAATGTTGGTTGATCAAAAACATACCCGCGAGGATGCCGACTTGAATCTCTTCGACCGTGGTATAGTTGACTCGGCCATTCTTATGAGTGGGAGTAGAAGACTGGGGACGATTGCCATTGCTGCCATTGTTGTTGCTGTTGTTGTTGTTGTTGTTCCCGAAAGCGTTGGGGTTGTTGTTGCCTTGACTGCGCTTCGGAAAATGACACTCCTCCGCAAAGTGACCGAGACGGCCTTAATTGTAGCATGGCTGCGGCAAACCGGATCTCACCACTTGATTAGCTTTCTGTGGAGGGTGGGAACCAGAGGATTGCTGCTGGTTGTTGCCATGAGAACGAGAGGGCTGCTGCGAATAGGATGGGTGAAATCCTCCTCCCGGCGGTACTGCAGCTCGGAACTTTTGTCCGGACGGGGAGGTGATAGCCAACTTGTACTTGGATGGTGCAGAACCTGATGAACTTCCCATAGCACGCTTCCTTTTCTTGTCATCCTTATTAGCACGGATAGCGTCTTCCTGTACGATTGCGACACTCATCAAGTCATTGAACGTGCCAACGATAACTTGTGCCAAGCGATCCTACAGCTTCGGGGTAAGGCCCGAACAGAAACAATCCTTCTTCTTCTCATCCGTGTCAGCATGATAAGAAGCATATTGAGCCAAGCAGTTGAACTTTTGTGCATACTCTTGCACGATTCCAGAGCCTTGCTTCAAGTCGAGAAATTCCTGTAGCTTGCGCTTCATGAGACCGGCTGGAATGTGATGTGCACGGAAGGTGGTGCAAAATTTCGTCCAAGTAACTTGGTGGTCAGCAAGAAAAGTGCCGGTGAAGCTCGCCCGCCAAGCACTCGCGGAACCACAAAGTTGTTGCACTGCGAAGAGAGTCTTCTGATGGACGGTGCAGTTGAGAAGTGCAAACTTCGACTCCAAGGTGCAAATGAAATTATCCGCTTCCAACGGATCACCGGCTTCTCCGAAAGTGGGCAGGTGAGTTGCCCAGAAGTCACTGTAGGAGGACTCACGGGGAGCTTAGGGCTGCTGCGGTGGTGGTCCTTGAGCTCCTTGGCGGTTCATGTTTTCCATGAACATACGGAACATCTCATTTTGGTTGTGGATGAGCTGCTCCATAGGAGTCATCGGCGGAGCATGGGGCAGCTGCTGAAATCCACTGGTGTTGAAGCCACCGGGAGCATCACCGAGATTCTCACCACCACAGTGAGTTTGCACCATTTGCCATAGGAATAATTGCATGTTAGCCCGATCCTCACATGAGCCAATATGACAAGATAATAAGGCCATGACATAGAGACGAACTAAAATTTCAGATTGCTTTGCAATTGGAATTTGACAAAGAAACGATGCAAGACATAGAGGGAAACTTGAATTCCATCGATTTCAAACACAATAGACAACATAGATGTGATAGAAGTCATGGATACATGTGATGCAACTTTTCGACACAAGACAAGTCTTAAAGTTACATCACTAAGAAACATGACCACAAACACGACCTCGGAGAGCTTAAGTTATAACAACACTTAACATTTATCAGCACTACCGACATACAAGCACGATGTCTCACGAGGTTCCACCCTACAAAACGTACTACTCCTCCGATGTATAACCACTAGTCACGCCGCGTGGCTGTCAAAATCAGACTCCAAGTCCATGTCGCCCGGGTCGGGGGGTGCCTCGTAGTCAAGAATGGAATCACCGTCATCACTCAAATCGGCGTCATCCAGGGAATCACGGCAAGTGGCACAGGTGGTTGGTCATTAAGGACAGCGTGCAGCTGAGCATTGGCAGCTTGGAGCTGCGCAATGATGTGGTATCGCTGCGCGATGGCGGCATTGGCGTCGTTGAGGTTTCCTTCCATAACATCCCGCTCATCTTGGGCTTTCGAGCATTGAGCTTGGAGCTCACTTCATTCTTCCAAGAGAGCGGCGATCTGTCCATGAAGAGAATAGTTCTCCTCCTGGGCAGCAGTAAGCTGGGCATTGTGTCGGTTCAGCTGCTCTTGCAGCTGATCACTCGTGTCGCCCTCGATGACGAGTTGAGCATCATGGAGTTGCTCAAAAAGGTCAGCCCGCTCCAGCTCGCTATTGTACAGCTTGTCCTTAAGGGCTGTGACCATTGCGTCATGGGCAGCAAGCTGGGCGTTACGGGCTGCGAGTGTGAACTGCAGCGCGCCACGCTCCCGTTCCAACTCGAGAACGCGAGCGGCAAGGTGCTCGGGGTCCATCACGAGCTTGCCAACAACCATCTGTTAGAAGAAAGTTTTGAAAGTGTGATTCAAAACTTAATATCCCACAAAATATATGCTCAAAAATAGAATAAAGGTTGATTGGTAAAAAGGGCACAATACGCGTCCAATCAGCTCAACTAAAACAAAGTGCAGTTTCTGTTTTGACAGAACAGCCAACAGAGATATGCGAAAATACTTAACTCCTGAATAGAACTAGATTTTTGCCTTTTTACAAAAGTTGTAAAGGATTTCATTATCTTTCCAATGCATACTTAAACATCTCCATCCAATAATATCTCTAGGAGTTATGATCATCCAAAGACAGAGGACAGAAATGGAGCAACTTCTGAAATCTCAGGAAGTGCTCTCAGTTTGGAGCCACATTTCGACCGGATCCAAACCTGATACAATGGGGGAACTAGCTGGTAATCGTAGATCAATTCCCAAGTTTTCCAACGGGTACTTACACGACTTATTTGGTTCAGAATTGGGTGAGTTATGCTAGTTACCGTGAAAACGGTATTTGATCTACGACCAATTATCGGTTTTCATTCTCTCGAAAAGGTTGAGTTATTTTATTCCAATTACAGGGGTGTATGGTTCGAATTATCATTTGTGATGATGCATGAGACATGATGGCATGATTATTAATGCATGAATGATTTAAAATGCTATCAATATGCCGCGTTCCTACATCCTCACAAAAAGAAAATTTGACCGATTATATAGACCGATCAGTTCGGTGGCACACACACCTCTCCCACGTTTCTAAGCGAGCTAACGTGGTTAGCATACCTGCAAAAGATCCATCTCAGAAACAATATATCAAATTCAAAAGAAACAATCCAAAAGAAATCCGTGACCACCTCGCTTCGCACGGGAGCTCTCGAATAAGAGTTTGTTCGAGTCACACCAAATTAATTAAAATCCTATCTAAGCACAACAAGTCGATGACCACCTCACCTCGCATGGGAGCTCTCGAAAAGAGTGTATTCAACTCACACACGTACCTTTATTGAAGAAGCCGTAGATGCAAGTATGGAAACAATCATAACCCGGGGTTAGCTTTGCCACCTACTAATAGTAATCCTTATATGGGCACTACTAGTTCGTACCTCACCGTAAGATGTAAAAACAGGTTATTCAAGTTTTAGAATGTTCAGTTGTGTGTTGCTTATCCCGAATCGGCTCTGATACCACCTGTCACACCCCTATACTGAAATATAGAGTGTGCCATACAGGATCTTCTCAGGAGATGATTACCGAAGTAACCATACATAGCATACACACATGAACATCCATCATTTACAACGATACACCATTTAAGTGCTTAATATTACAAGTCCAAGAGTCACCGCGGAAGCAAATTAAGTTACATTACAATACATATGCTCTTGGTTCGGATTACATAAATAAGTGGAAGTGAAAACACGGTACACTTGATGATAGATAGCCTAAATGAACCATGCCGACCCTGTGGCAATGGCTCACTCATCTTGGGTAGGCGAACTAGGAACCCACTCAATGGTCCAATCCTATAGTTCCTCACCTTCCCACACAATCTTGTTACAACAATCACAATAGGTAGCTTGAGGGATGCCTGAAAAGTTAACATAAATCGCAAAGTCTGAGTATCTAACATACTCCACAAGACTTACGCGACAAATGGTTATCTAAAACCGACTCCTAGCATGCAGGGGGGCTGACCGGGCTTACTTGGTATTTTGCACAAAAAGTGCCTATTAGCTCTGGTTTGCAAGTTGAACATGGCTGTCTACTAGGGTTGTGCGATTAGAAGGAACAATACATCATAGCAATATGTAGCCATAGAGTAAATAAAATCCAGAATCATAATCAATCTTCTCTACTTTACTATTGTTGCCAATTGCTCGAAACAAGAGGTACTCGTGACAATGAGAGACGACAATTCGAATTGATTTACATCCTACAGGAGAAAACCCAAGTACACGACATACGCATCATTTAAGAACACGTATGGCCACCGCTCACGAGGTTGCTATAAAGTCGATCCGAGGCCTTCGATCCCGAGTACACGTCCCTCCCTGTGATATAGTACTTCGTATCCGAGGCTTAACCCGTGCACTCTCTAGTGGTCCTCCAACCCGTGCAACCACCGTGCCATTCACATCCCCTCTGGATCAATGAGTGTATCCGTACAACAATACGGCGTCCAAGTTAATAGGTTTACCAATTCTTATATAAAGGTATGCACTTGGTACTGTTTGATACTTGTTCGCGGAGTTGCAACGATAGGTTCTCAATTTTTTAACCAAATTCATCTTTCATGTGAACCATAAATGTATCAAGTGGTCCCATAACCTATCGTTGACTCCACTAGAGTAAGCGTAGCATTTTCTATCGAAAGGCTTACTAACATAGACTACATACGTCATTGTTCGTTTATGCAAGTGGGTTTTCATCCAAGCCCTATACCTAATGCACATTACAATATCCTTATGTTATGATGAAACAAATAGGACTCACAAAATAAATAGGTGTGCACCGAGGCTTGCCTTGGGAGTGATTGTAGTTAGTGTCTCCGGTGAAGTTCACGTCAGCACCGGCCTTCTCCGGTGTGGTCTCCTCGAGCTCGTTCCCTATATGAAATGGCAATGCACGAATAAGAGATGAACACTCAAGGATTATGGAACTTCTTAAATAACCATGACATGTATGGTGATGAGCATATGCTGATGAACACATAAACCTACTATTATTCATGACCTAAATATACTGAATGAACAGTACTGGGGAATAAATAATAGTAATTAATCTATGCAAGCATATAATTCAATATTTAGCTAATTAATTCCTAGGCTATTTATCAAATAAACTAATCGATAGCAAAAACATACTTCTAGTGCTAAGGATTTAACATGGAATTTTATATGAAGGTGTCAAGCCATAAATAACAACTAGGCAAAGTTTCATAATTACATCCCTAACACAGAATTTGTAAAAAAATTCATTTACTAGAAATAATGATTATGCAATAACTCTAAAAATATGCATAAAATGGAGATGTGCTTTTGCAGAGAGTTTATAGGTGCGATGAGATGCTTACTGACCAAATTTCATGATTTTACAATTATATATCTTTACTTATGAATTTATTAATCTTAGAAGGGTTCCAAATTTGGTGATTTGCTCTAATTAATAAACTTCAGAACCTTGATGCTCCTCTTACTTTTTGGATAGAGGAGAATTTTCTGAGTCTAACAAAATTTATTTTAGCATTTTCCTGACCTTTGGTTTCTGAGTTATAGATTTTTGAATATTTATCAAAGTTCAAACTAATTTACGAAAATGCCACTCGGCAGTTTTTGAAACCGCCGAGGGCGCGTGCTCGTCGGAGCGTGGCCGGGGCTCCCCGATACGCTCGTTGTTGGTCATTGAGGTGGGGGAGAGAGCTCGGGACCGGTACCATTTGGTCGTGCGCACGATGGCAAACAACCTCAAGGGGTCACCGGCCGACAGCGGTTCCTGGAACAGGGCCGACGACAGCGGTGGGGGCAAGGGAGAGGTTCGGCAATGGCTAGCGGTGCATACAGTGGGCTAGGAGGTTGGGTTCTTGGTCTGAGAGTTTCACCTCGGTGCGGGGATCACCGGCATGGAAGAGGAGGTCGACAAGGATGGCCGGAGATGGGGCTTCGCCGGGGAGGTGGCGGATTCCGGTGCGGCAGCGCTCTTTTCTTTCCAAAATCTGACGAAGTCATTGCATGAGGGAGGGGAAGCATTAGGGGGAAGCTAGAGGAAGGTCTTGGGCATCGATTTGCGGAAGAATAAGAAGATGGGGAGCTTCCTAGACCGAGCTCGACGTGGCGACGTCCATGGCTCGCTGGAACAGGGGACTTGCGCCCGATTTCACCGGGGAGAAGGAAGGAGGTAGAGAGATGGGCAATTGATTGCATGGGTGAGTTGCTGGGGAGCACGTGGAGCGTGTAGATGCAGAGAGAGTGAGGGAGAGCAGGTTCCTTGTCGTTGGTGCCTTCTTGTAGCCGGGTGAGGGAGAGAGCAGAGGGAATGCGAGAGGATAGAGGGTCGCTCGGTGGATGAGAGCGTCTTCAAATCGGCGCCGGTTGCCCGGGGTGGTATTCCGAACCATGGACAGCATGGGGGCTGAGGAAGCGATGCTTTGGCCGGTTGTCCAAAGGAGGAGGCCGCGGTTTTGGTCGGTTGCCCGCTGGGCAAAAACTGGTGTTGACTCCAGCTCGACTAGAACAGGGCTGCTGTAATTCAACAAAAATCCGAACTTACCTTGTTCCCATATTTATGCCAATTTTTCTACTTGTCCAACAAAATATCTTCTCCAACTTTTATTTTGGGGTCAGGTTATGATCTCTGCTGGAACAATTATGAAAGTTCATAGAACTGACGAACCTTTTTATGCATTTAAGGAATTTTAATGGTATTTAAACTTTACCAAAAATTCTGATAAATTCCCTAAAAATCATTCTTGGTATGACCCACTGGAATATGCAAAAACATTGGCATACTTTCATGGAGTTTTCTGATATTTCTGCAAGTCTAGTATTTGGCCGATTTGGATTTTTAATTATTTAAATTTCCCTTTTCTTTGGCAATTGAATTACTCACATTTTAATTAGCTAGCAATTAGAATTAGGATTAGTTTAATTGCCTTTTTATGAGATGGGATGTCACACGAAGGCTCGTATCCAAGCCTACCTAGAGTCCCTTGATCTAGAGATATGGACGGTGACCCATGATTCGGATGCGGATGTGAACCTACTAGACCCTGATTTCATTAAGCACAACACTAAGGCCAAGAATGCTCTGGTTGCATGCATTTCTAAGGATGTCTTTGCTAGATTGGATCTGAGTTCATCAGCACATGATATCTGGACTGAGATTCAGAGTATCCATCAGGGAACTAGTGATATGAAAGAGGAAAGATACTATGTGCTGAATAACAAGTATGATCACTTCACTAGATTGCCACATGAGAGAGCTAACACTATTTATTCTCGTTTTCATGTACTAGTGGAGGGGATAAATGCTCTTGGAGATGACTTTAAACTCAAGCCTGTTTAGGTGATAAGAAGATTCTTGAGGCTATTCAAAGATCCCAAGTATGAGTCTATCATCACCTTCACCTTGCAAGGTGACCTCAAGACGAAGACCATCAAGGATGTGCTTGGAAAGATCACTGCTTTTGAGAGCTATCAGTTGGGTATGGATGATCCACAACCATCCAACCTAGCTCCTCAAGCTGAGAACCAAGAGCCTATCAAGAGCAAGAAGAAGAAAGAATTGATTGGACATGATGAAAATGATGATGACTTGAGTGAGGACTTGACTCTTCTCATGAAGAAGATGAAGACCTTCAAGAACAACTTTGCCTCCAAGTCCAAGGGCAAGTGCTTCAAATGTGGGTCCAAGAACCACTTTGTTTGGGATTGTCCTAAGACAAAGAAACAAGCTTTCAAGTCCCAAGACTTAAGTGAAGAAGAGGTACTTTAACAAGGACAAGAGCAAAGGAAAATGCAAAGATCAAGATTACAAGAAGAAGTTCTCATGCAAGGCTCTTGTTGAAGAGTGGACAAGTGACAACTCAAGTGACACATCCTCTTCCTCAAGCAATGATGAAGAAGTGGCGGGCCTAGCCATGATCAAGACCACACTTCCTCGACCTCTTCCTCCACCTTCCATGTGCCTCATGGCCACGATCCTACTTGGGGAGAGTGAGGATGAGAGCAGCGATGACAGAGATGTTGAGGAGCTCTCCCGTGCTGAGCTTTGGAGTATGCTTGAGCAAGCCCGCGACATCGCAGTCAAGAAATCCAAAATGTTGGAAGTGGTAAGAAAAGAATGTAAGTTAGCTAAGGACCACGTTGGTGATCTTGAGAGCGAGATCAACGACCTTGTCACATCTCATGAAGCTCTAAACAACAGTTATGACAAACTCAAGGGTGATCTTGTAGGGCCACATGAGAAGTACGAGACCCTTGAACATATTTTGAGGCCATCAATGTGTATGATCTTGCCTCTTGCTCCTCTAGTTCATCTAAGAGGGATGCTTCTACTATGTGTGATGAACTAACCACCTCAGTCGAGGTTTCTTCTCTTGAGCCATATGTTTTGGAGGAATATCACAAGCTCAAGGAAGAGAGGAAGATGGTGATGGACGACTTCGAGAGGCTCACATGTGGTAGAGCCATCCTTATGAGGACAACAACGACATATGAATAATAACGACGGAAGATGGCGCGCCAAACAAAGCTGTCACGCCTCCACCTCTCGTCGTCGCGCCTCCTCGAGTTACGGATCCATCTTCTAACGAAACGACAACGTACAAGGGCCCAATCACTAGAGCTTGAGCCCAGGAATTGAAGACGGTTTTGATGCTAAGGAACGGCGGCCCAGGATGATGTCGCTCGAAGGCCCACGTGGCCCAAGTCGCACGACTCCCTCTCCACTGCGCGCCTCTCCACTTCAGCCGGTCCTAGATGCCTCGTCCTCCCCCTATATAGTCAAGGGCTGCGCCCCTTGTAATCTTCGAGTTTTGTTTTAAGTTTAGCTTAGCTATACTTCCGTCTCCCGACGTGAATTCAGAACTCCACCTTCGTGCAATACATCAGATTGCTCGCCTCTAATTCTTGCTCGTTCCTCGATTGCGCGTAAGAATTGATCCTCGTGATTAGGTTGATCTTGTTTACCGCAAGGTTAATATCCTCCGGAAGTTGGTTCAGCGATTGCATTGGCGCTTCGGCTTGCTCGTCGTAGTCGGATCGTGAGGGTCAACATCCACCAAATCGAAGTTATCTCCACTCGCCGAAAGATCGGGCACTCTACACCTATCAAGTGGTATCAGATTCCAGTGTTTCTCGATGAGTTTTATCCAAGTCCACATAAACCGAAAACTACAAAAAAAAGTTTACCCCAGTACGGTTTTGAGCCTCGCACTTTTGGTCAATAATCTGCGTTGTTGAGTTTTTGTGCTTTCGCTTTTGATCGTTGCTGGTACACTGTGTTTCATCATTTTCTTCCTATCATCGTCGTATCCTTCGGCCGTGCCGCGTGTTTTCACCACCACAGTTTGCTTTCCGCCGCATCTGTTTACCCCGTCTCGCTTGCGAAATTTTTTCGCTGCACGTGAGTCCGGGTCAATCACTGCCTCGACGATCGAGTCCTACTCGGTTACATCGTGACCCGCTCGCCTCGCCGATCGAGTCCTACTCGGTTACGTCGTGACCCGCTCGCCTCGGCCTGTGTTTGGTTCTGTTCGGTTTCGTGTGTCCCTACTCCAGAGAGAGAGAGAGAGAGAAAAGCGATTGTGCTTAATTGCTTATTTGAGGTCTTATTGTTTATATTTTCAGCAAAAAGTATTAAAAAAAGAGAAAAAAAAGAAAGCAAAAGAAAAGAAAAAAAAGAGCGGCCGAGCAACACAGGCGACGCGTTCTTGCTGCACTTTGTTTTGATCCTTCTTCCTTCCTCTTGCACTTGTACCGGCCACAATCTTTTCGTGTTTAGCACCATTATTCAGCTTTGCAGTTATTGTTTGAATTGTGCTAACCCTTGGATTGAGTGCAGCCTCCTAGCCCCACAAATTTTCTACTACGAGCAGGTTTTTGGTTCACCACGCAATCGCTCCTCCAATCTTCCACCGGTTTTACCTGTGGTTGCAGTTCACGCTTGCGTGCTTGGTAAGGACGGGTAAGAATTTGATAACAGCTTTTTGATTGAGCTTTTCATCCACCACTCACCTCTCGTTGTAGGATCCCGCTTTTTGTATTGCTTGTGTTTCTATGGCAGAAAACAGCTCGAAGTCGGAGGAGCTCACCCTCCAGGATGTCCAGGCACAGGTTGATGGTCTACAAAACGACATGAAGACGATGCATGAGAAACTTGACTCTACGGTCACTTCGTCGAATGAGCATTTTGATCAACTGGACCTCGCTGATACGGCTGCCCGCACCACGCTCGCGACAATCATGACTCGTCTTGAGGCCATGTCCACACAGCTTGGGACCATGACGACGCAGCTCACGGAGTTGCAAAATGCACGTGACTACGGCGCCGACACCGAGAAGGACGACGACAATCGCCGTGGTCGTGCTCGTAGGGTACGTGTTCCTATTAATGATTCTTTTGCCAAAATAAAATTTCGTATTCCCACTTTTAATGGCAAATATGATCCGGGTGCTTATCTTGATTGGAAATTAGAGGTTGAACAAAAATTTGCATGCCATGATATTCCTGCTTATTTACAAGTTAAGGCTGCTATTAGTGAATTTACTGAATTTCCTTTACTTTGGTGGCGTGAGTACAGACAAAGATATCCTGATAATATTCCAGCCACTTGGGCGGCATTAAAAGCTGCTATGCGTCATCGTTTTGTGCCGTCATATTATGCTAGAGATTTGCTTAATCAAATGCAACGTTTTCAACAAGGTTCACTTTCCGTAGAGGATTATTATCAAGCTTTGCAAAAGGGTATGATTCGCTGTGGTTTAGTTGAACTGGATGATGCTGCTATGGCTCGCTTTGGGGGAGGGTTAAATCGTGAAATTCAGAATATTCTTGATTATAAGCATTATGATGATATGACCACCTTATTTGAATATGCTTGTAAAGCTAAACGTGAAGTGCAGGATCGACAATCTTCTTCAAGACCTAACATTTTTGTAGGGTCCAAGACGCCTTCAGCTCCAGGGTCAACACCTTCCTCCACGCCACGCGACCACTCCTCGACCACGTCAAAGTCGAGTGCTCCATCCACGGCCAAATCTGCCTCGATCGTGCCGTCCTCCTCGTCGTCTGGACGAGCTCGTGATATTCAGTGTCACCGTTGCCGAGGATTTGGTAATGTGATACGTGATTGTCCAAATAAACGAACTATGTTGATTCGTGACGACGGTGGGTATTCTTCTGGTAGTGGTTCTGAGGATATTCAGCAGACTATGCTTGCCACTAATCATGCAGATAATACGGAGCTTCATGTCGACTCTAGTGCCGCCGACAGGTATGCCACTCTTGTTGTGCAGCGTGTTCTTAGTACACAGGTCCTTCAGGATGAAAAGCATCAGCGCCACAACATTTTTCATATCAAAGGCGTTGTGCAAGAACGAGCGGTCCGTATAATCATCGATGGTGGCAGTTGCAACAATTTGGCTAGTACGACCTTGGTGGAGCAGTTGTCATTGCTAACAAGGAAGCATCCACATCCTTATCACGTTCAATGGCTTAATGATGGCGGCAAAATAAAGGTAACGCGCTCGGTACGTGTTCCTTTCTCTCTTGGCACCTATTCGGATTTTGTAGATTGTGATGTTGTTCCAATGGAAGCATGCTCTTTGTTGCTTGGCCGTCCTTGGCAATATGATGTTGATAGTGTTCATCATGGTTGCTCCAATTATTATTCCTTCATGTTTAAGGGTCAGAAAATTGTTATTCATCCTATGACACCTGAACAAGTTTTTAAAGATGATATTGCTCGAGCGACAAAAGCTGCAAAATTGGTTACATCGCCTCCTGTTGCACCTGTTCAACATGAGATCAAATTGAATAACCCTATCTTGCTTGCTACACGTGCTGATTTTGATGAATTACATGATGCTAATCTGCTTTGCTATGCGCTAGTTTGCTCTCGTATGCTTGTTTCACTAGATGAGGCGCCTATGTTGCATATTCCTCCTGCTATTGCTAACCTTTTGCAGGACTATAAAGATGTTTTTCCCACTGAATTGCCGCCGGGTCTTCCTCCTATTCGTGGCATAGAACATCAGATTGATTTAATTCCAGACGCACAGCTTCCTAATCGCGCCCCGTACCGCACAAATCCTGAGGAGACGAAAGAAATTCAGTGTCAAGTGCAGGCATTGCTTGATAAAGGTTACATTCGTGAGTCTCTCAGCCCTGGTTCGGTTCCTGTTTTGCTTGTTCCTAAGAAAGATGGTTCTTGGCGTATGTGTGTAGATTGTCGTGCAATTAACAATATTACAATTCATTATCGATATCCTATACCACGCCCTGATGATATGCTTGATGAACTTAGTGGTGCCACAATTTTCTCTAAGGTTGATTTACGTAGTGGTTACCATCAAATAAGAATGAAATTAGGAGATGAATGGAAAACGGGTTTTAAAACTAAATTTGGCTTGTATGAATGGTTGGTTATGCCGTTTGGATTGTCTAATGCTCCTAGCACTTTTATGTGCTTAATGAATGAAGTTCTTCGGCCTTTCATTGGAATATTTGTTGTTGTCTATTTTGATGATATCCTTATATACAGCAAATCCATGAATGAGCATTTAGATCATTTGCGTGCTGTTTTTGATGCTTTGCGTGCTGCTCACTTGTTTGGGAACATGGAAAAATGCACTTTTTGCACGCAACGTATTTCGTTTCTTGGATATGTTGTTACTCCACAGGGCATTGAGGTCGATAGCAGCAAGGTGGACGCCATTCAGAGTTGGCACCAACCGACAACGGTCACATAGGTTCGCAGTTTTCGTCTTGCAGGCTTCTATCGTCGTTTTGTGCGGGATTTCAGTTCTATTGCTGCACCATTACATGAGCTGACCAAGAAGGGTGCGCCATTTGAGTGGGGCGCACCACAAGACGACGCATTCAACACTTTAAAGGAACGGTTAACTCATGCTCCTCTCTTACAATTGCCTAATTTTGATAAAGTGTTTGAATTGGAATGTGATGCTAGTGGAATTGGTTTGGGTGCTGTTTTGTTGCAAGATCATAAACCCATTGCTTATTTTAGTGAGAAGTTAAGTGGTGCTGCTCTTAAATATTCCACTTATGATAAAGAACTTTATGCTTTAGTAAGAACTTTGCAAACATGGCAGCATTATTTATGGCCTCGTGAATTTATTATTCATTCTGATCATGAGGCTTTGAAACATATTAGAACCCAAACTAATGTGAATCGTCATCATGCTAAATGGGTTGAATTTATTGAATCTTTTCCATACATCATTAAACATAAAAACGGGAAGGAAAATGTGATTGCCAATGCTTTGTCTCGTCGTTATATGATGTTGTCCCAATTAGACTTTAAAATCTTTGGTTTGCAAGCTTTGAAAGATCAATATGTGAATGATGCTGATTTTCATGATATTATGATGCATTGTAAGGACGGCAAACCTCGGGGCAAATTCCATATGCAGGATGGGTTCCTGTTTCGTGCTAACAAGCTGTGTATTCTAGCTAGCTCGGTTCGTCTTTTGTTGTTACAGGAGGCGCATGGAGGTGGTCTTATGGGTCACATCGGAGTTTTCAAGACACATGAGGTGTTGGCCGACCATTTTTTTTGGCCACGGATGCGCCGTGATGTTGAGCGCCTTGTTGCACGCTGTACTACATGTCAAAAAGCTAAATCTCGTTTGGGTAATCATGGTTTGTATATGCCCTTGTCTGTTCCCTCTTCTCCTTGGCATGATATTTCGATGGATTTTGTTTTGGGATTGCCTCGCACTAAGAAGGGGAGGGACAATATTTTTGTGGTTGTTGATCGTTTCTCTAAAATGGCTCACTTTATACCTTGTCATAAAACTGATGATGCCTCAAATGTTGCTGAATTGTTCTTTAGAGAGATTGTTAGATTGCATGGAATTCCTAAAACAATTGTCTCTGATCGTGATGCTAAGTTTCTTAGTCATTTTTGGCGTTCTCTTTGGAATAAATTAGGAACGAAGCTGCTGTTTAGTACTACTTGTCATGCTCAAACTGATGGGCAAACTGAGGTAGTAAATAGAACTTTGTCTGCTATGCTTAGAGCTGTTTTAGATAAAAATTTGAGACGCTGGGAAGATTGTTTACCTCATGTTGAATTTGCTTATAATCGTGCTACACATTCTGCCACTAAGATGTGTCCTTTTGAGGTTGTTTATGGCTATGTTCCTAAGGCGCCTATTGATTTGTTTGCTATTGATGCTGAAGATGAACCACATCTTGATGCTCTTGCTCATATTGATCACATGAAACAATTGCATGAAGAAACACAACACAACATTGCTATTGCTAATAAAAAGTATCAAGTTGCTGGTAGTAAAGGTAGAAAACATATTTCTTTTGAACCTGGTGATTTGGTTTGGTTGCACTTACGTAAAGATAGATTTCCTACTTTGCGTCGTTCTAAACTAATGCCTCGTGCTGCTGGTCCTTTTCAAGTGCTAACCAAGATTAACGATAATGCTTATGTTCTTGACTTGCCCATGGAGTTTGGTGTTTCCACTAGTTTTAATGTTGCAGATTTGAAACCATACTTGGGTGAGGATGATGACTTGCCGTCGAGGACGACTTCACTTGAAGAAGGGGAGGATGATGAGGACAACAACGACATACGAATAATGACGACGGAAGATGGCGCGCCAAACCAAGCGGTCACGCCTCCACCTCTCGTCGTCGCGCCTCCTCGAGTTACGGATCCATCTTCTAACGAGACGACGACGTACAAGGGCCCAATCACTAGAGCTCGAGCCCAGGAATTGAAGACGGTTTTGATGCTAAGGAACGACGGCCCAGGATGATGTCGCCCGAAGGCCCACGTGGCCCAAGTCGCACGACTCCCTCTCCACCGCGCGCCTCTCCACTTCAGCCGGCCCTAGATGCCTCGTCCTCCCCCTATATAGTCAAGGGTTGCGCCCCTTGTAATCTTTGAGTTTTGTTTTAAGTTTAGCTTAGCTATACATCCGTCTCCCGACGTGAATTCAGAACTCCACCTTCGTGCAATACATCAGATTGCTCGCCTCTAATTCTTGCTCGTTCTTCGATTGCGCGTAAGAATTGATCCTCGTGATCAGGTTGATCTTGTTTACCGCAAGGTTAATATCCTCCGGAAGTTGGTTCAGCGATTGCATTGGCGCTTCGGCTTGCTCGTCATAGTTGGATCGTGAGGGTCAACATCCACCAAGTCGAAGTTATCTCCACTCGCCGAAAGATCGGGCACTCTACACCTATCACATCCATAAGGATATCCTTCTGAGAAACCTTGTGAACAACTTCTCCCACCATGGACTTGGCTCATATCCCATGACCATTGACATCATCAGGATGAGTGACTCCATCCTCGCATGGATCAAGCCCCTACTCGCCGATGACTACTATTGTGAGAGGTGTTGCAAGGATGGTCACACCATCAAGGATTGTCCTATGGTGAGAAGTTCCATTGTTTTTCCTCATGCTAACTTGTTCCATGAGAACACCCACTTCAAGCTTTTTAGGGACAAGGGTGGCAAGGTGAAAGCAAAGGCTTTGGGACCATTGAACAAGAAGAGAAAGTTCAAGAGCATATGGGTGCCTAAGTGCATTGTAGATCTTGAGAGGTCAATGAAGTACAAGTGTATGCCCAAGAACAAGACCTAGATGGTGGTGGTGGTGGACCGAGCGCTTTCTTAAAGATCAACTGAAGTCCACCACAAGTGACATGGACCTCAACGTCATATCTACTCATGAGGGAGGTAACCGTGTTAGTTTGTGGTAGTACTGTGTTCTTTCTCTTCTCTTGCATTGCATGGCAATTAGGACTCCTTTGTGACTAGTATGTTTTGCATCCATGCATGTGTAAATAACTAAAAGAAAAACACATAAAAATTAGTCAATGTCTAACCCACTCAAGATAGTTATAAGCAAAAGAGAGTGCTTAAGATGGTGGTTTGGCTTCTCTCAAGGCAAGGGTATGGCTTATAGTGAGTAAGCTTGAGAGGGGTTCAAACTTGACATTGTTAGGTTTCCTTTGTGTCTTGCTTAATATTGCTTGCATTCACATGGCATGTTTACTTTCATTGCATATGTAAAATGCTTATTGTATGACCAAAGGAAAGGATTGTGCTGTTATGAACTTTGAGGTTAAACCCACACGCATGGTTCATGGACTAAGGATCATACATACCCATTTGGTTCTTAATTGCCTTGGTTCTTATTTGCTCGATTCTTCATTTGACATTTGCAAAAATTATAAGGCCATATAGAGCCGCTATTTGAAAAGGGGTGTTTGAGAATTCCCTTCATGCTCCAAGTGCAGTGTTTAATTGGGTGTTAAGTGAAGGCACTTGGGAAATGGAAAAATTCCTTGATTCAGCAAAATTCCTATTGTGACCATACAGTTTGATCTTCGGATCATACAATCCGGCCAGTGCTGTCATGCATAGTGTTCTCGGAAGTCTGGTCATAGAGACCGGACAGAACGGTCCTAGAGATCGGACAGTCCAGTCTATGTGGAATCCCAACAGATCCAGAACTGACCGGACCGTCCGATCCATCTTGACTGTTGATCCATTCCTTGTGCGATCTCGGCCGTCGGTCTCTATTTGACCTAGGTCAAAGTAGTTTGGTCCTATATTTGTTCCTCTCGACCGAGCCGGGAGCACGAACTCGCCGCCTTCACCATAGCCGATGTTGTCTCCTCCCTATCCTCTCCTCCGCCACCGAGCTCACCCGCGCTATCACCCATGAAGCCGCTGCGCTCGCCCTCACACTCTACCCGCACGCCCGTGAACCCTAGACAGAGTCGTCACTGCCAGGAGTTAGCGCTGCCGCCTCTACCCACCTTCTCGAGCCGCCGTGGGGTGTCGCTGTTGCTGCCCCTGCCTCGCTGCTTGCCACCGTGCATCAATGCTCCGCCGCCGCTGCTCTCACCTCCCTGCACGTGCACGCAAGCCCAGGCCAGCTGAGGTCCACCCCCTTTGCCAAATTGATAGAACAAAGTTAACCTTTTTCATGTTCCTCAGCGATTGGAGTCCGTTCTTCGATGTTCGGCTGTGTGCTTTAGTGGAGTTCTCCTTCAAGTTCACCTAGGGTATTGTGCCTTCTCTCCTATTCATCATTCATGCCCTAATTAGCGAGCAATTTTCTTGATTGATGCACTTAGATTAAATTCCTATTATTTGATTGCAGTAATTAGGATTAATTTGCTCAACCTAGTCTGTAGTTAATTCCATGCCTATCTGTTAATTGCATATCTAGGGTTGTCTCGTGTCTAGTCTACAGTTTGATTTATTGCCAATTATTTGACTGTACACAAGATGACTCGCACCAGCCACATATAATCGATGATCACTGTTGTCACATTGCTTTATTTGTCTAGTGATCATGTCCTTCATCTCAGTGCTAGGATTTCTATTGCACATTCTTACCTAGTGGTGTTGTGCTTGTAGATTTATATAGGTTCTATGCTTATCCTATCTCTACCTACATGCGTGCAGTGACACTTGTCAGCAGCAGAGGTGGCAGCAACAGAAGATCAGGACAAGGGAAAGGACAAGGTAGTAGAGAAGCCTAGAGGCAAGAAGAGGACCAGACTGGATCTAGAGTCAGAGAGGGCCAGATGGGTAGCCAGACACTTGGAGGCTATGGAGACTTACCGCAAAACTGCAGGGACTCGTTTGATCATTGAGGAGACAAATGACACTCAGTGTTTAAGGAGGAGTACCAGGAGGAGGACACCAGCCTTGGCCTCAGGAGTTGTTTCGCCACCTTGGTCGCAGCGTACTCTGACTTCTGATCTAGAGAGGTCATCGAGAACTATGGAGTAGGGATCATCCAGGCAGCAGGAGGAGTCTGAGCAGGAGGAGTCAGAGGAGGACAATGAGTCAGAGTCAGAGGAGTCTGAGTCTAAGGAGGAGGAGCGAGAGCAGCTAGCGCAGACAGGACCCCAAAGGTCAGCTCAAAATGCAGGAGACCCAAGGTGCACATGTGCAGTGTGTGTCAAGAGACTACAGGGACTTGTAGCTACAGCTGGAGAGGGAGACATCCTTAATGTTCCTGCTCGAGATCTTAAGGTGAGTCTCCTCATCTTGTTTGAGCAGTGGGTTCCGATTCCCAGGGTCCCTGTTGGAGGAGAGAGGTATTGGACTATCCTCTATAGGAGGGTTGGTGAGGGATTGAGATTCTATCTTTCCAGGATGGGCAAGTCTATGTTGTTAGTGCCACAATAGTACACGACGTACCAGGCTATGAGGAGAGCCATAGGCATGGACATGGAGCAGTACTTCACGTACTTGCTTGGACTAGCAAACTTAGCCACCAGCCCCTACAGATACAGGGAGGACATTTTGATGGAGTTCTGAGATCTGGTTCTTGTTGAGAGGAGAGCCACAACGCTTGACCAGGAAGGACCTGATAGCTGCACTGGTACTTCTAGCTTTAGACATACAGCTGTATAGGAGTGCCTACGGGACCTTTGCTACGCCCTGTGGACCACAGGGAGGGATCTTATCTCCAGACGACATGGTGTCGATTGCTTTTCGACCACCGTACACACCAGGATTTGATAGACGTCCTACGAGTATCATCGTAGAGGCGAATGATAGGTGTAGAGTGCCCGATCTTTCGGCGAGTGGAGATAACTTCGATTTGGTGGATGTCGACCCTCACGATCCAACTACGATGAACAAGCCGAAGCGCCAATGCAATCGCTGAACCAACTTCCGGACGATATTAACCTTGCGGTAGACAAGACCAACCTGATCACGAGGATCAATTCTTACGCGCAATCGAAGAACGAGCAAGAATTAGAGGCGAGCAATCTGATGTATTGCACGAAGGTGGAGTTCTGAATTCACGTGAGGAGACGGATGTATAGCTAAGCTAAACTTAAAACAAAACTCAAAGATTGCAAGGGGTGCAGCCCTTGACTAAATAGGTGTAGGACGCGGCATCTATGGTCGGCTGAAGTGCAGCGGCACGAGGTGGAGAGGGGGTTGCGCGACTTGGGCCACGTGAGCCTTCGGGTGGTGTCATCCTGGGCCGTCGTTCCTTAGTATCAAAACCGTCTTCAATTCTTGGGCTTGAGCTCTAGTGATTGGGCCCTTGTACGTCGTCGTCTCGTTAAGAGATGGATCCATAACTCGAGGGGGCGTGACGATGAGAGGTGGAGGCGTGACAACTTGGTTTGGCGCGCCATCTTTCGTCGTCATTATTCGTATGTCGTTGATGTCCTCATCAGCGAAGGTGGTTAGAGCGATAGTCACCAGGACTATCGTACCCAGGTCTGGGTACAGAGAGGAGTTAACCCTACTGCATCAATATGTAATTGCAGCTCTGTTGAGGAGGCAGTAGTTTGACTTTGCAGACCTATTCATTGCTGAGATAGAGGAGGTGATTTCATAGAGAGTCGGACAACAACACCTAGTCTATGGTCCGTATATTTGCTATCTTCTTTGGAAACTCGGACATGTGACTAAGGAGCAGTACGAGGCATTCCCTAAGGTGACCACCAGCTACGCACCTCCAGTCCCCAGGGGATCTCAGTCAGCCTTGAGTCAGCAGATAGACGAGTAGGAGTCACCACGAGTCACTCACGAGTAGGAGGCTCATCTAGAGATGGTGGTTCCTGAGTCAACCAGCATCAGAACACCACCTCAGCCAATTGTTACATAGTATGAGGATGCCACTACCATAGCAGCACTTGCAGGACGGCTAGGTGACTTCATCCAGAACTCAGCTAAGGAGAAGCATCAGATCATGGACGTGCTGAAGGGACAAACGGAGCTTTAGAGATAGCAGATGATGCTGATGACTACGCTGATGACACAGATGGCAGAGATCACTCAGAGACAGGCCAGCCAGTAGCCAGGACGTTCGACTCTTCCACAGTTTGAGTCACTGCCGAATCAGTTAGGCCCCTTCACTGCTATGATGACAGCCCAGTCTTCTGCACTGCCTTCACTTTCAGGGGTGCCATAGACAGGGGGAGCAGGACAGACCTTCTCACTAGCTCAGTTCTCCTCCGTGTCCGCTTTCTCAGTATCTGCGTTGTTTACTTCATCGACACACTCTTCCACTTCACAGATGGCAGGACCCTCCATCCCCTAGCAGCTTCCAGTTAGGAGTGTGACCTTCTCAGATGTTGTACACACCACACAGGCAACTCCACATACAGAGATTCTCTAGAGTCAGCTACAGCTCAGGGGACACAGGCTCAGGCAGAGCAGCAGGATCCAGCATAGGAGCAGCCCAGAGTAGAGCCCTCTAGGGACGTTGCTACACCACCTCCTTTGACCATGAGCGCTTAGTTGTTTTTTCTCTCTTTTTGGTTCTTGTTGCCAAAGGGGGAGAAGACATAGTGATAGGGGGAGTGTGATCCTATGATGATCGAGAGAGTAGTCATGTATCTAGGGGGAGTATACATGTACACGGGTTTTGGGAGTTAGATACATTTTGGATCTTATTTTGATGGATTTATCGATGTTCGTGGATTTTGATGAGTCATGGCTTTCATTCGCTTGTGTGTGACTCATCTTGATCTCACCTTTTTTATTTTCATACGCAGTGCCTTGTCTTTCTTTATTTATCCTATATGTCTATCTATGATTGCATGATGATGATTGCTTGCTTTTAATTCCTATGCATTGCCATGCTATCCTGTTGCCTTGCATCATTCATGTCTTGCATTACATGTCTTTATGCTTTCCTTAATATCCTATCATGACATGCTTGCATTATCATCTGGTGTGTGTTTTTCTCTCTATATTCCTTTAGCTCTTGATGATGTTTGATTGAGTATGACCTTGTGTGTTCCTTGCTTTTGTTCTTGTGGCTCCTCTCGACCCTAGTGGAGCTCCTTTAGCCTTGATGTTTTATGACAAGTAGTGGTTGTCATCAATCACCAAAAAGGGGGAGATTGTTAGCTTCATGACCATTGATGATTGGATCCCCAAGGTATGAATGTTTTGATGATAGATGACAAATGAAATTGTGGGCTAATATCTACACGAGTGTTGTGTATGCAGGAATCATGTCTAAATTCTATAACAAATCATATGGATGATGGTTGCCTTGGCGATGGATGATAATGACCGCAAGCATGGAGGCTTGATGAGCTTGATGGAGTCCAATGCTTGATGAAGATGGATCAAGGCTAAGGAAAAGCTATGGAGCAAGTGTTTGGAACACTTGTCTAGTTGTTAGGGTTTTGAGTCCATAGGAAAAACTGGACTATGAGAGGGATCTAGGTCATGTCTCTTAGGTCACGACTAGTCGGTGATGTGCATGAATGCTCAGTGAAATCACAGGCACTAGGTGGCAGTGGAGAAGCCAAGGAGCTGTTCAAAGAAGACGGGAAATGAAGTCAAGCGAGGACGAGGAGTTTTAGCTTCTGGACGTAGTGACCGGACAGAGGGGTCAGTGGAGACCGGACCGTACGGTCACTAGGAGATCAGAGTGAAGCCTGTGAGGAATCTGTCTGTGCTAGAGTCTATAAAGACCGAATGGTCCGGAATGTATGGACTTGCATAGGGCAGAGAGGAAGCAAGCCTCTGGAGTCCGATGGAGTTGTCCGTCGCGTCGGACATGTCCGATGGATGGACGGAACAGATGGTCCAGTCTACTAACCAGACGGTCCGGTTAGGTGCGACTTCAGTAGAGCGCAGAGAGGCAATAGCTCTGGTGGAGCCGTTTCTTAGGAGACCAGATGGTCCGGTCAAGGAGTGATCATACTGTATGGTCAATTGGCCTAGAAAGCTGATTTCGTGGAACAATGGCTAGTTTGAGGTTGGAAGCCTATATAACTTCGTTGCTGGGGTCTTGGAGACCTCTCTTAGCCAGTGGAATACCTAAGAGCATTTTGTAAGAGCCAAGAGGAGAAGAGAGGAGCACTAGGAGGAGATATTGCATATCTTGAGAGTGCTAGTGAGAGTAACTAGAGCATCTTGCACATCTAAGGCTAGGGTGTCTCTTTACTATTTCGTATTTGTGTGCTATAGTTGATAGGGTGACTTGTGGCTTGCATAGGCTAGTGTGTTTAGCTTCCGCGCATTCTACTCATCATGAACGCTAGCATGTGTAGGGTTTTGGCCTCCTAGAATTGTTCGGTTGCAACGATTGCTAGGATCTAGTGGTGTGAAATAGAAGTACTCGAATTTGTGGTTGGCTTACCGATTCACCCCTCCCCCCCCCCCCCTCATCTCATTATGTGTCGGGGGTAAAAACTGGCGGTGCCACATGGCGCTGACTAGGTTCGCAAGCCCCACACCCATAGAACTTAAAATCTACAAACTTGTTAGGACGCAGCATGCATAAGCACCGGCCATGCCTTGGCAGTATCTCGGAAGCAATACCAAACCCGTCTTCGCCTCGCTCGACCCACCGAGGGTTGAGAGCCATCCCCGCAATGCTCAACACACCTAGGGTCAAGGACCACCTTTGTCCCGCTCGACCCATCGAGGGTTAGTGCAGCATTGTGTTGGGGAACGGGGAGCTACAATAGCATGAAATAATTTCTACCGTTCAACTAGGGAACCTTGCAAGAAGAGATCATGGACCGTTACCACTAGATGCGCAAGCGGAGCAGAAGCGAATGTTGGAGCAGCTCGATCCAACGTAGTCGCGCATCGGTGTAGAGGAAGTAGTCAATCACGTAAATCGTCTCCTCCTAGTACAGCCGTCCGACACCGTAGCAACAGCAGCGCCTCCTTGCGGAATCCACACATATGGGGTTGGAGCACCGTGCGTAGCGTGCTAGCATCAGCAACACGATTAGGGTTTTGTGGGCGAGAGAGAGGAGTGCGGCGGCTAGGGTTATGGACCGGTTGGATCGCGTACCCCTTGCCCCGCCTCCACTTATATAGATCCCTTTCTAATGGGCCTCGACTAGTTGGCCCATTCGTGGACTAATCCCTCACGGATCAATATCCGTATGACCCTCACATACGGATCAAATCCGCATTGTCTCTTAGGCATATCTCCAACAATCTCCCACTTGCACTAGAGACAATCACATAGGCAAGCAATGTTCCAACCTGTTAAGTGTCTGACCCGTTAGGTTCACATGTACAAGACAATGATATGAAAACCATTTTCAAATCATAAATCAATAGCGGCACCTAGCAGCACATATTGATTCTCGTGTACACATAAAGATCATATCGGCTAAACCTTTGACATATGCATTCACCGATCCCTTTGCCTCACAATATCAGTCAAGCTCATGGCGAGATACGTGCCATCCCTGTAATAGCTCGACCATTCACCCTAACGTCTAGTGGATTTATCATGACTAACTCTTACTCATCGTGATTAACTTTTAATCACATTGCATGGTCATGCACTTCCAAATCCATCTAACTCGAGGGTCCTAGAGATATCTCTCTTGTTATCGGGAGGGTCAAATTCCATCTTGATCACTCACACGCCATGACATGTTTCATAGCATACCCAAAAATTACCTTTATGACTACCCAGTTATGAAATAGCATTTGGTAACCCCTAAGTGTTCTATTACACATTTTGCGAATCAATGATGATCTCAAGTCTAAGGATCCCGAAGGTACATTATACAAGACAACAACTGATGGCACAATAAAAACATCTCAGCAGAGTTTATTAGTGGATTAATCCAACTTCATGTTCGCCAACATGTGTCCACATTATTGATTTAATATCTCCATATCTATGATCTCTGAAACATGATCATCAACCAATACATGTGCTAGTCAATAGATCATCATTATCTCACATAATGATAAGGAACTAGGGATCATTTAGGATAATATTATAAAAGAACAATAAGTTTCACAAACAAGTCACGTACTTGCCAATCAATGAAATAATTATTATCCAAGGAACAAAATAACACTTTATTCAATCACACATAAAAATAGACATTACACAATCTCTTGTACATTAATCATGAAGATATCTAATACCCAAGGATCTCATATGTGCCTCATGCTTGGGCTGAGAGACAGGTTTTGTCAATGCATCAGCAATGTTTGAATCCGTGAGCACCTTGCATATCTTCACATCACCTCGATGAACAATGTCCCGAATGAGACGAAAATGCCGTAGTATGTGTTTGTTCTTTTGATGCGCTCTAGGCTCCTTGGCTTGCACAATGGCTCCACTATTGTCACAACAGAGATCCATTGGACTGGACGCACTAGGAACCACACCCAACTCAGAAATAAATTTTCTGATCCAAATAGCTTCCTTTGCAGCTTCTGAAGTGACAAGGTACTCGGCCTCCATTGTTGAGTCAGCAACCGTATCTTGCTTGGAAGTCTTCCAACTCATCGCGCCTCCGTTGAGGCAAAATATATATCCAGATTGCGATCTTGAATCGTCCTTGTTGGTTTGGAAACTAGCGTTGGTGTAACCATTTACAACGAGCTCTTCCTCACCTCCATAAACTAAGAACATACCCATAGTTCTTCTCAAGTACTTTAGGATATTCTTACTAGCCACCCAGTGAGCTTCTCTTGGGTTTGATTGGAATCTGCTTGTAGCACTTAGAGCAAATGCTACATCAGGGCGCGTACATATCTTGGCATACAAGATGGATCCGATAGCCAAAGCATATGGGATTGCTCTCATCTTCTCTACCTCATCAGGTGTCGAAGGACACTGAATCTTTCTAAAAGTGATGCCATGCAACATCGGCAAGAAACCTTCCTTAGAATCTTGCATATTGAACCATTTCAATATCTTGTCGATGTATGTGTCTTGGCTTAATCCAATTAGCCTTTTTGATCTATCTCTATAGATCTTAATGCCCAAAATGTATGCTGTGTCTCCTAAGTCCTTCATTAAGAAACTTTTTCTTTATGAAGACTTAACATCTTCAAGCATTGGAATATTATTTCTGATCAACAATATGTCATCCACATAAAGGACTAGAAATACGAGTGTGCTCCCACTAGCCTTTTTGTAAACACAAGGCTCTTCTTCATTCTTGATGAAGCCAAACCTTTTGACTTCCTCATCAAAATGAAGGTTCCAACTCCGAGATGCTTGCTTCAGTCTATAAATGGACTTCTGAAGTTTGCATATTTTCCCAACATTTTGTGGATCAACAAAACCTTCAGGTTGTGTCATGTACACATCCTCACTTAGGTTTATATTAAGAAAAGTCGTTTTGATGTCCATTTGCCATATCTCATAATCATAGTATGTGGCAATTGCTAGGAGGATCCGAATAGACTTTAGCATAGCGACGGGCAAGAAGGTCTCATCATAATCAACACCTTGAATTTGTTTAAAACCTTTCGCCACCAATCACGCTTTATAGATGTGAACATTTCCATCCTTGTCTATCTTTCTCTTAAAAACCCATTTACATTCAATGGTTTTAACACCTTTAGGTGGATTAATCAAGTTCCAAACTTGATTTTCTCTCATGGATTCTCATTCAGATCTCATGGCTCCAAGCCATTTCTCAGAGTCTGGTCCCATCATTGCTTCCATTTATGTCTTAAGCTCATCATTGTCCAACAATAATATGTTGTGCTGCCCTGTCGTTACGAGCGTGAACTTTTCAGGTGCACGACGTGCCCGTTCAGATCTACGTGGGGCTGGTGCCTCAACAGGTCCTACAACATCTTGTGCAACCTGTTCCAATTGAGGTTCAGTGGGAGAAGAAATATTTTTCTAGTGTTTCTTAAACTTCTTCAAGTTGCACTATCCTCCCACTTATCTTTCGTGAAAGAAACTCTTTCTCCAGAAAGACACCATTCCGAGCGACAAACACTTTGCCCTCCTCCCAGTTGTAGAAATAATACCCTTTGGTTTCCCTAGGATATCCTACAAAGAAACATTTATCTGGCTTGGGAGAAAGCTTATCAGACATCATACATTTTACATAAGCCTCATAAACCCAAATCTTAAGAAAAGACAGCACGGGACGCTTCCCGTTCCATATCTCATATGGTGTCTTCTCTATAGATTTAGATGGAACCCTATTTAAAGTGAAAGCAGCAGTTTCCAGAGCGTATCCCCAAGAGGACAATGGAAGATCACTTTGGCTCATCATTGACCTAACCATGTCCAACAAGGTTGGGTTCCTCCACTCAGACACACCATTTAATTGAGGTGTTCCGGGTGGCGTCGATTGTGGAACAATTCCTCATTGTCTTAGGTGATCACCAAACTCATGGCTCAAGTACTCACCTCCACGATCAGATCGTAGGGTTTTAATTGTTTTGCCCAATTGATTTTGAATTTCATTCTAAAACTCTTTGAACTTTCAAATGATTTAGACTTGTGCTTCATTAAGTAGATATAACCGTATCTACTAAAGTCATCAGTGAAAGCAATGAAGTACTGAATACCACCTCTAGCCACACAACTCATTGGTCCACATACATCTGTATGTATAAGAGCCAATAGGTTGTTTGCCCTCTCACTATGTCCTTGTTGGTAGTCGTAATTTCCCTTTTTCGACTACCAATTTAACATGAAAAGTGGATCTTAAATAATAATGTAATGAAAATAATCTTTATACTCATAAGTTTCACAAGTTTTGGTGAAATATGTGGTTGTTGGTGCTACAGGGTAAAAATATGCAAAAACATGTGAAAATACCTTGTCGACCGATCACGGTTGTGAAACAGCTATTTTCTGATAGCCGACAGGGTCGTTAACAGCCAAAATAAGCACCCGGTCAGCCAAAATTGTCAACTGGCCGGATGATAATCACCCGGCAGGGTGAGTCAAGTGTTCAATCAATTCCCGGTCATATGACAACCTGACCTAGGACCACCGGCTGACTTGGAACTTCACACCCTCACACGGTCGACAGGGTCATGTACGGCTGAAATCAGGACCCAGCGGACAGGGTCGTTTATAGCTGAAATCAGGACCCGGCCGACAGAGTCGTTTATGGCTAAATCATCACCCGGCCGACAGGGTCGTTTACAGCTGAAATCAGCACCTGGCCAACTCTACAAATATTCCACCGAGAAGCCGTTTTCAGCTCCCGGACAAAGACATGTGAAATATGATGAAGAAGACAAGGTCATCAACTGGCCTAACTGGGAGAAGTCAAGGGAAAACCCGGCAAGGGTCAGCACCCGGCCAAGGCCGCCGCCCGGTCTAGGCCGTCGCCAGGCATGGGCTGCCACCCGGCCTGGCCTGTCGGCCGGCCTCGGGTTGCCACCCGGGGTTGCCAGCCCACGAGGCCCATGAAGCCTACCGGCCCCAAAATGAAGAGTCGGTGGAAATCGACCCAACAACCACCTTCGAGACGCAATCCAAGCTATCGAGAGAAGGTCGATTGGGAAACCGACACGATCCAAGGGTCGCCCAGCCTTGCCCGCCACCTAGCGGTGCATGCCACCTGGCATGCCTACGCGCCCAGCACATGTGGCCGCCCAGCCTTGGCCGCCGCCCGATGGATCGACTTCAGCCTACCGACTCCACTCCACCTACAAATGCCTCCCGGCCCATCGCCACCTATAAATAGAGGGGAAATTCGGCAGAAGAAGATCAACAATTGAAGAGGAGAGCAACAAGCGCCACACTGTAGAAATGTATTAGAATAGGGAGTGAGAGTGAGTGGTAGAAGTCCGGGAGGGAGCCAGGGGTGTCGGCTCCTTCTCCACCTTATGCCTCGGGGATGATTCTCCACCAAGAGTAGAGTCCCCGTCCTTCAGCCGGGTAACATGTAGATATTCTTTTGTTCATTTAATTATTATAGCTTTCTTTATTTATATCTTGTTTATGGGTTCTTAGTCCATGTTAGATAAAGTCTTTTACTTTATTTAACTGTGGTTACTCTGCCTTTAGTTAACAAGGTTAGACTAGTAATTGTAAGTGTATACATGGTGTATAGACTTTGAATTATCTAAGTTTGCCCCTAACCCCACGGGCCGTGTGGTCGGTAGTTAGGTGGTGATAGCACTGAGCTATCCTCTGTATTCCACCACGTTCGGGTTGGGCTCGTAGGCATTCATGGTAGTTTTACCCGAGGTCCCTTCTCATCCCTTTTCGTACCTCGGACGACTATGCTTTGAAGTAAACAAGAGTAAATATATTGGAGTATGATGGTTATTTGGATATAAGTTGTCACATGAAGCCAAGGTTGGAGGACCCTCTCAACCCATTGTTATCCTTCTCTTTTGTTCACTAGAATTGGATTAGGATAGAATGTCACTTCTCGTTCCCCATGGATTCGATACCTTGGAATACTCCCGGGTGAAGGCTACATCGGCATCCGTACGATTGCGAATTTCACTATTAGGCATAAGGATCACCGACAGTCCTGTGAAAGGTGACTTAGTCATCTTGCCAAGCAAACAAGATACACATGTCTCAATTGCAACAAAATCGAATGAGTGTAGAAGACCATCTTTATGGAGCTTCTCGATGCGCCTCTCATTTATATGGCCTAAACGACAATGCCAAGTGTAAGTGGGATTCAAATCATTCGAGCAGAGCCTCTTTGCATCAATGTTATAAATCGGCCTATTCTCCATATCAAGACAATACAATCCATTCGCTAATGGACAATTTGCATAGATAATATCATTCAAATAAATGGATAAACATTTGTTCCTTATTATGACCTCATAACCATCAACTTGCTCTAAACATGAGGAATAATGTTTTTGCCCAAGGCAGGAATGTAATAACAATTAGTTATTCCAAAACTAATCCTGACGGTAATGAGAGTGGATAAGTCTTGACAGCGAATGCAGCAACTTTTGCACCATTGTCGACATGAGCATCTACCTCGCCTCTTGCACACTTCCTTGTCCCTTTAAGACCCTGCAACGAGTTGCAAGTACGAATCATCGATCCGGTATCAAATACCCATGAATCATGAGGATGAGTAGCAAGATTAATTTCAATAACATTGATACCTGAAGTAGAAGGATCAATAGCCTTCTTCTTCTTGAGTTCTTCCAAGTAAAGCTTGTAGTTTCTCTTCTAGTGCCCAGTCTTCTTGTAGTAATGGCAAGGATGCCTGGAGCCAATCTTGGCCTAGGAGGTGCTGCTGCAACCTTGGGCTTTGAGCTTGAGATCTCATCCGCACTCCGCTTTCTCTTCCTATCCTTCTGCACCATCATCACATGATTTGCCCCAATTTTCTTGATGCTCTCCTCAGCAGTCTTTAGCATCCCATGCAATTCAGCCATAGTCTTCTCTAGGCTATTCATATGAAAGTTTATTATGAATGGCTCATAGCTCACTGGGAGCGACCGGAGAACGACATCCATAGCCAAGTCTGAGCTAAGGGGAGAACCAATATTCTCCAGGTTGTCAATGTAACCAATCATCTTGATTACATGAGGACTAATGGGACTACCTTCAGCTAGCCTGCACACAAACAAGGCCTTTGAGATGTTATACCTCTTAGTCCTTGCTTGCTTCTCAAACATGCCACAAAGCCCAACAATCATATTATGGGCATCAGTGTTCCCATATTGCTTCTGAAGCTCAAAGGACATGGTAGCAAACATGAGATAACCAACATCAAGTGCATCATTAATGTGCTTGTCATACTCCCTCTTCTGGGCAGCACTAGCATTTTCAGGCAGGTCATCATGATAAGGAAGCTCTAGAACATATTCCTTTTTCTCTTGCTTGAGAACAATTCTCAAGTTGCGATACCAATTCATAAAGTTTGTTCCATTCAGTTTTTCATTCTCAAGGATTGAATGCAATATAAAATTGGAAGCACTATTAGCAGGCTGCATGATCTACAACAGGAACACATGCAAGTGTATAAGCACTATTTAAATGTTAAACTCCTATTAAACCATTTTAACAGATTTTCTTCACTATATGCTTCGAATCGTTTCCCTCAAAATGACATATAGTGGTCCAAGATCCTTATGCAACTAGTTTCTAGTGAGCTTTGGCATCACTACAAGAAATATAGTATCCTAGGTAAGCAACAGTTGCTAATCACATCAGATGTGACTCTTGTTTGTTGAGAGGCATCATATGCCATGGCGCCCAACACCATGCCCCAAAGCCCAAAACTGTTTTGATAGCTTCGTCAAGCAAACCAATACTATGCTTGTGAATGTCTGACATTCACCCTACTTGTCAAAATAGTTGGGGCACGCTACATTGGCAGACCTACCACCACAATGATTGAAATCATAGTAGTTGCAGGCCTCCTAGCATGATCATTATATCTAGCATATAATACATGAAAGAATAGGATGACAGGAACATCATCACAGGCAATCATATTAACTGTGAAATAGTATGGACCATTCACATGGTGATCTCAATATGCATTGTTGAAGGCCTCCTCCTGTCCATGTGTCCACCATGCTCCAAATTCAGCCTCCATGAACAAGTACTAAGCTGCTACATCTAATAGCTAGTAGTGAATTACATGAAGAGATAAAGCATCACAAGTTGACATACAGGCCATTATATAATAATATGACAGCCTCAACCCAGCTGTTTTGAACATGACTCACAGGTCATGGAAGAACACAAACATGCATCACATACACATTCTGGGCCATACCATTCACAACATTCTTTGCAAAAACAAGTTAGGCGAGAACGGATTCTATCGTGTGAATCAAAATGGGTATAACCAACTACGAGTGTGTCCATACAGCGCTCAGCGGGCGGGGGTCGAGGGGGAGCCGCCCCCTATGGGTTTCAGGGCAGCGCCCTAGAAACCTCACATGATTTCACAGATCGTATCTCTGGAATCACAATGAAAATCTCATCGGACAAATCATATTTGGCCGATTCCGAGTCATTCATAATGCCTCAATTTTCACTAGGCTTTCATGATAGACCACGACACATAGTCCTGATCTCGTCGGTCTCCTCTCCTGGTTTATGCAGTTAGTCCCGATGAGGATTCCAACCGGTAGTGATAGATCGCTTACATCGAGAGGCGACACGGTTACATCAGCTACATGAGCGCTATCCATCAAACACCTTTTGAAACTCCCACTATGACTGGTTGATCTAATCAACCAGTACTACAAAAACATGAAATAGATCTAATCTACTACATCAGCATACCAACTATATGTGCAAGATCCAGATTGCAAACTAACCAAGGTCGGCTCTGAAACCACTGTTGGTGAGAAACGATGTGGATATGTGCCATGGTTTGCAATATGTGATGAGTAATTGACATTGGTTGAGTTGGTGTTTTGAGTTAAAATGCGGGAATCTGAGGATTGCATGAGTTTGTGCATATCATGATTTTGACTAACCGGAGTTGGTGAGGATGTTGGAGAGTTTGCAGGAGATGGGAAATGTGTTTGCTTGTCTCATGATGTGTAAGTCACTGGAGTCAACTTGGCGGTCAACGGCGAGAGGATCGGGCAGAAGTAGGAGACTTGGGGCCAGACGATCGGGACGTCGGGTGAAGTCAAGGGCGATCCACACCGTACACGTGGAGAGGCAAGAAGCACGGACGGTTTTGTGGTTGAGCCTCAAAACCGTGGGTGGTGATCAAGATGACGGGGTTGACCAAGTCAAAGGCTATCGGGCATCGGTGCAAGTAGAGGCTTCCAATGGACCGGAGGCGGGAGAGACTTGCTGACGAGGTGAATCACGGGACGAGGTGGCAGGCGTCAAGATCAAGATGTCACGCTTTGAGAGGCGTGCAAGGTGGTTTTCCGGTTGTGGCCTCAAAACCGGTGGTGGTGATTGGAGGTGCACATGGCACCATCGCGAAGCTTGCGTCGAGACGAAGCAAAGTCATGAAGGGCTCGATGGCGTTCGGGTGACGAGGAAAAAGATGGACAGTTGTGCCCCTGGTGGTAGGTGGCAGTGTATGGTAGGTAAGGTGTAGGATGGTCTTTAGGACAACCCCTAGGCCTATATAAGGAGATGTAAGGCTGGTGGAAGAGGTGTCTCTCTTTCCCTTAGCCTTGCCTTAGGTCTTCATTCAAAGTGCTAGGAGAGGTCTTCATGTAGTAGAGGAGAGGTGTGGTTGTGTGAGAGACATCTCTTTCCCTTCCTAATAGTGGGAGGAAGAGGGTGGCTTCCTAGCCATGTATCCATATATCTTGACTTGATGAATCAATGATATGAGATTCAAATTCGTGCTCAAGTTCTTCCTCTCTCCCTAAATCCCGAATTTCTCTTTTTCTCTATTTTCGAAGCTATTTTCGTGGGAATTTTTTATCTCATTTTTGGGTGAGTTTTTGGGTCGGATTTCTTGAGGATCTTAGTGCTATGATGACCTAGAACAATCTTATATGGGTCCTTGACCGAATCAAAAGCTCTAGCACCTTCGATTTTAAAGATTTCTCAAGTTTCCCTATTTCGGTGTTCTTGGCACAAGATCTAAAATTCTTGATGATTCCTTGTGCTATTTGAGTGGATCTCTTTAGAATAGAGTCGTGATGTCTTGTGGATGATCTGGTCCAAATTTTGTGATTTTTGGAGTTCGTTTGTTCAGTTTTTGAGATTTTTCTCTTTGAAACATTACCTCTAATTTGACCCTGAAGGAACTTCTGTCGATGAAGGAAGTTTCATCATGACCCTGAAGGAACTTCCATCGATGGAGGAACTTCCATCGATGAAGGAACTTCTGTTGTGACCCTGAAGGAACTTCTGCTGTGTGTCCTATTGTTTTGAATCACTCCTAGGGTAAGCATGTCACAAATTGGTGTGTGTGACCTTGATGATTTGCTTAGAGGTTGATTTAGGTTGTAATTGGGATATAGGCCAAGTTCTTGAGAAGAATTTTAATTGGCTCCCATTCACCCCCTCCCCCCTTGGTCGCCTTCTCGGTCCTCCAATTGGGATGAGAGCCGGTTTGATCACTAGTTGGCCTTAACCGGCCTTGTGATCCAAAGGCGACATAGAGAAGCGTGCAATCAAGCTATGGATATTCGATAGAGAGGACTTTCCCTACTGGAAGTCATGGACCAAGTCTTATCTCTTAAGCCAAGGACGTGCAATTTGGGAGATCATGGAGTAGCACTACGCCATACCGGATGACTTCAACACCACGCCAGTAGGTGAGTTAACCAGGTATGAAAACAACTCCAAAGCTGTCAATATCCTGCTTTCTGCTCTAGGTAGGAATGAACATGACCGTGTTGCTCATCTTGATACTGCACATGCCATTTGGGCAAAGCTTTGCACGTATCATGAGGGTACCAATCAAGTCAAGTCTATGCATAAGGATTCTTACAATAGACTGTACCAAACCTTTGCACAAAAACCTGGCGAGTCACTAGATGACACGTTTCATAGGTTTGAAGCCATTGTGTGCAACTTGCGGGCTTGTGGTAACCTTGAGTCCAGTGATAATGATAGAGCTAAGCAATTGTTGTATTCACTTGATGAAAATGCTTGGGGGGTTAAGATTGCTACACTAGAAGAAACTGCTGATTTCAATACCCTGGACTGTGAGCAGCTGTATAGCAAGCTAAAATCTCATGAACTGTCTAGGAAGTCTTGTCCTAATCTTGCTAATCCTACTTCTAGCATGGCTTTGATTTCCAGCTCTGAAAAGGGTAGTCACAGTGGTGCTTCTTATGGAACTAACCCCTCACTTGACAAGTCTTCTTTGGAGTTTGCTCTTTCTTATCTTGTTGCAGCTTTCGATGAACAGATGGAGTGCATTCCTGACGAGAAGCTATCCTCGCTCACAAGGAAGTTCAGAAAGTTTTACAACAACCGGAAGGAGAGAAAGAGGAGGTGATTCAAGAACCTGCTTCGAGTGTGGTGGCCCTGGACACTTCATCGCTGACTGCCCTAAGAAGAAGAAGAAGGCTGGGTACCACGACAACAACACTGAAGATTTGAAGCAGAAGAAGAACCGCTTCTACAAGAAAGGCAAGAACTCGAAGAAGTTTGCCAAGGCCATTGCACGCGCCTGCGTTGTCGCCTTGAGCGATGTGGACCTCACATCAAGCGAAAGCCTTACAAGCTCGGAGGAGGAGGTTGAGAAGCCACAAGTCAAGAGGAAGGATGACTTCATCAGGCTTTGCTTCATGGCAATGAACGATTAAGACACCAACTCTGGCTCCAACTTCGGCAAAAGTGAGGTACCTCCCACTTTTGATGAGCTCTCTTCTGAACTTGATCATTGGCGCGATGTTCTGCTCATGCAAGACGGTAAGCTTCACAGCGTTGTTCGTGAGAATAGAGAGTTTACATCTTGTTGGAGAGTGCTAAGTATGAGATCACTTCGCTTAGGTCCAAGCTTGCTAAAAATGCTGATGTTGAGTGCGAGTCTTGTCAAGTTGTGATGAATGATCTCAATAAGAGGGAAAGTGTGCATGCTTAAGTTACCAGTCAGCTTGAGAGTGTCCTTAAAGAGCTTGATGAATTCAAAGCTAGACCAACTCTTTTGGGTGCAGGTTAGAAGTGCCCCAAGCTCACTAATGAGTTGGAAGCTCAAACCCTCAGAGTCAAAGAGCTCGAGTCCAAGCTTCTAGATGAGACTCGCTCGAAAGTTCTCCTACCACCATGTGTAGTGTGTGGCTCTCTTAAGGATAAGCTTGCAATCACTAGAGAGGAAAACAAAATCCTAACCCAAGAAAATGACTATCTCATCTCTCGTCTCCAAAGAACCCTAGTGAGTGAGGATAAGATTGAGAGTGATTTGGCAAGAGTCAAAGAAAGTGCAAGTAGGTCAACCTACAACTTGGGCATGAGATTTGAAAGGTGTGACAAGGAGATTGAGAATGTGGGTAAGTTTGTGCCTAGCTCTAGCTACAAGGATGAGGAACAATCCATCAAACCCACTGACACATACTATCCACCTAATCCCAATACTTCCTTCAACCCAAAGCAAGCCGAGAAGCCAAAACCCAAACCCACTGTGCAAGCTAAGCCTAAACATGAGAGTGTCTACATTTGCATCTTCTGTGGCCGCAAGGGTCACTTGGATGAGTATTGTTATAGGCGTAAGAGGATTGAGAGGATGCAAGCTGAGTTAACTAGGAATGTGCATCATGATGATTTTCTTGGTTTTGAGTCTCACTCCTTTTCTCGTGCCTAGTCATTCCTCATATGGCTTTGACTCACGAAAATGAGGCTTTGCACTACAGTGCTTTGGCGCCCCACATTTTCTCCATCGTGGTAAGCGTCGCTCGCGTGGATTTGGCTTTCACACATATGATTTCTGTCCTCACAACCACAGTTTGAGTCGAGACGCTTTGACAGGCCACGCTTTCCCCATCGTGGTACTCGTCCCACGCGTTCGACTGGTAATGTGCAAAGAACTGTGATAACCCCTGCAAGTCATGTGATTCAGTGCTGGCTTCCGAAGAGTTTCCTTTCTAACGCTAGCACTAAGTCATCGATCTTTCCTTCTTGTTCTTTGCAGGCAGCAGGTTTAGGCCTGGAGAACAAATGGTTGATGGACTCGGGGTGTTCGTGCCACATGATCAGAGATGCAAAAGTGGTTCTCCAGCCTCACTCCCTTGAAGCGCCAAGAGTATGTGACCTTTGGAGATGAAAAGAGAGGGAGAGTGAAGGCAAGAGGCACGGTAAGGGTAAATGAAAAATTCACTCTCAAGGATGTTGGTTTGGTTCAACATCTCAAGTACAATCTCCTCTCTGTATCTCAATTGCTTGATGTTGGTTTGGAAGTGCGCGTTAAGAAAATGCTTCTTGTGTTCTTGATTCGAATGACTCTTTGGTTTGTCGGATTTCTAGCATTGGGAAAGTTTTTCAGGCCGATTTTACTGGTTCTCACAAGTGCTTGTTTGCACAATCTTCTTCTGAGCTCTAGAAATGGCATAGGAGACTAGGTCACATGAGCTTTGACTTGCTTTGTCGCTTGAGTGGCCTATGTTTGATTCGAGGATTGCCTAAGCTTAAATTTGATAAGGATTTGGTTTGTGATCCTTGTCATCATGGAAAAATGATTGCCGCTTCTCATCCACCAATTAATTTGGTGATGACTGAACGCCCCGGAGAGTTACTTCACATGGACACCGTTGGTCCTTCTTGGGTCCGTTCGGTGGGTGGGAAGTGGTATATTCTTGTGATTGTTGACGACTACTCTCGCTACTCTTGGGTTTACTTTCGTGAGAGCAAGGATGAAGTGTTTCATCACTTTTAGAGCTTAGCTTTGAGGTTGTTCAAGGAACTTCCTGGTGCATTACGAGAAATTCGCAGTGATAATGGCACTGAGTTCAAGAACTACTCCTTTGATGCTTTCTGCCTTGAGCATGGTATTGAGCATCAGTTTTCAGCACCTCGTGTCCCTCAGCAGAATGGTGTGGTCGAAAGAAAGAACATAACCTTAGTGGAAATGGCCCGGACGATGCTCGATGAGCATAGGACTCCGAGGCGGTTCTGGGCTGAGGCCATTAGCACTGCTTGCTATGTTTCTAATTGGGTTTTCTTGCACCCAATTCTTAATGTGACTTCCTATGAACTACGCTTTGGGAGGAAGCCATCTATTTCTCATTTGCGCGCTTTTGGTTGCAAGTACTTCATTCTCAAGCGTGGCAATCTTGATAAGTTTGAGTCGAGATCTTCTGATGACATCTTTCTTGGCTACACCTTTCATAGACATTCTTACAGAGTTTTGAATTTGGAAACTAACACCATCGTAGAGTCCTGCGATGTAACCTTTGATGAATCAAAATCTTGTGCATGCAATGTGGTTGAGACTGCAGGTAACAGGGAGATGGAGGAGAGTATCTTTGTAGAAGAGGACCTATAGGGCTTGGATGATGACGATGATGAGTCATTCCATCCCACATCCAAGCTTGTTCCTGCTGCTTCCACCACTCCAGCAGAGGGTCCAGAAGCTTCTACATCGACCTTAGTAGTTGTTGAGCCAGCTCCAGCTATGTTTGAGGGGGAGGTACGCTCTGAGAGAGAGGCTCCTCACCACATTCAGCATCAACATCCACCTCAACAGATGATTGGTAATCTCTATCAGAGGACAACAAGGTCAAGGTCTGCACATCTCGCCTGCTTTACTAATTTTCTCTTTGTTGCCACCTTTGAACCTCGGGATGTTGGACACGCATTATCTGATGAACATTGGGTTAATGCCATGCATGAGGAGATGGAAAACTTTGAGAGAAACAAAGTGTGAACCCTAGAAGAGCCTCTTGTTGGTGTTAATGTCATAGGAACCAAGTGGGTTTTCAAAAACAAGCATGGGGAAGATGGTGAGGTTGTTAGAAACAATGCTAGGCTTGTTGCCCAGGGTTTCAGTCAAGTGGAGGGCTTAGACTATGGGGAAACCTTTGCTCCTATTGCATGCATACAGGCCATTAGGATCTTGCTTGCATTTGCTGCCTCTAAGGGCATTAGACTCCATCAAATGGATGTCAAGAGTGCCTTACTAAATGGTTTCATAGAGGAAGAGGTTTATGTGAGACAACCACCTGGCTTTGAGCACCACAAATACCCAAACCATGTGTACAAGCTTCAAAAGGCTTTGTACGGGCTAAAGCAAGCACCTAGGACTTGGTATGCTAGGCTTAAGGCCTTCTAGCTAGAGCGTGGGTATGTTATGGGGTGTGTTGACAAAACCTTGTTCACTCTAAAGCATGACAATGACTTTCTAATGGTTCAGATTTACGTGGATCATATCATCTTTGGAGGTTCCTCTCATGCTCTTGTGTCCAGATTTCAGGAAGCTATGAAAAGTGAATTTCAGATGTTGATGATGGGCGAGCTCACCTTCTTTCTTGGACTTCAAATCGAGCACTGCAAGCAAGGCACCTTCATACATCAAGCCAAGTACACGAAGGATCTCCTGAAGAAGTTTGACATGGTCAATGTGAAGCCGTTTTCAACACCAATGTCCACAACAACGGCACTTAACCCTGATGAATACTGTGAAGCGGTGGACCAAAGGGAGTACAGGAGCATGATTGGCTCCCTCTTGTACCTGACAGCGACAAGACCTGACATACACTTTGTAGTGTGTCTTTGTGCTCGCTTTCAGGCTTCCCCAAGGGTGACTCATCGTAAGGCTGTCAAGCACATCTTCAGGTATCTTAAATACACGCTTGAGTTTGGTCTTTGGTACTTTGCATCTTCATCTCTTGATCTCATTGGGTATTCGGATGCGGACTTTGCTGGGTGTAGAATTGATAGAAAGAGCACTTCTGGTCCTTGCCATTTCTTGGGTACTTCTTTGATATGTTGGTCTTCTCATAAACAGTCGAGTGTAGCCCAATCCACCATAGAGGTTGAGTATGTTGCAGTTGCTAACTGCTGCTCACAAATTCTATGGATTGTGTCCATCATGAGAGACTATGGGTTAACCTTTAATGGTGTTCCACTCATGTGTGATAACTCCAGTGCCATATGCTTAGCCAAGAACCCAGTCCTACATGGTAAAGTCAAACACATTAATGTGCGATTTCACTTCTTGAGAGATAATGTTGAGAATGGAGATGTTGTGGTCAAATACATTGACACTACACACCAATTGGCTGATATTCTCACCAAGCCCTAGATGATTCGAGATTTGCTTTTCTTCGGGGGGAGCTTGGTGTTTGCCATCCTTATGGCGTCATTTGAGGGGGAGTTGGTGTTCTCTTGTATATATGTATCTTACCTTTTTGTATTGCATCTCATATGTAATATATGCATTGGTAGATGAGCTTTGATTCTTGTGCTTTCTTGCATTTCTCTTTGCTATGATTGAGCTTGCTAAGTTGTGTGGGTATGATAGTAATTTCTCATGCTTAGATTTTCTAGATGGCTTGTTATAGACTCTTTTGAGCAACTTGCTAATCTTAAAGGTAAACTTAGCTTCTTGTGAACCTTATGCCCTAATCTTGCTAAGACTTGCTCACCATGTGCATAATTGCTTTTATCCCTATCAAGACTTGTGTTGAAGCTAGTCTAGAGGATATCTTAACTTTGGCACCTTGTGTTTGCGAAATTTGGCTTTGCAAATGTTTAGCTCATGATGGAACATTGTGGGAACGTTTGTTCCTTTTGCCGCAAAGGCATGCTCATCCTTCTGCTTTTAATGTGCAAAATAAATTGACTATGTTTTGAAGCCTCGGGGTGTTTGCCGTACCCAGTCGTGCGACCCTCCGCATGGATTAGAAGATACATGAGGATCACATAAAAATAATGCTTTTCTCTTTCCTTATGAGTCGCTGTTGCATTTGTGAGTGTTTGTAGAGCTTATTTTCTGCGACTGCTTGTTGCCTTGGTTGAGATTGAGACTGGCTAGCTTCTTTTGATTCACTTGATACTTGTTTTCCCGTGGATGGGAGTACTTATATATGTGGTGGCAGCTTTTGTCATGATGAGCAAATTTGATTCTATCTAAGCTAGTCAATATTTTTGCTTAGCTTGCATAGCTCTTGGTGTTTATGCCTTGCTATCTATTTTTGGTCTTTGTATGATGGTGAGCTATTGCTTTTACACTTCATGGCTCTATGTTTTTTATTAGCACAGTTAAATGCTTGTTTGCATAATTGTTAAAGCTCCTTAGGTTTGCATTTTTATGTATTGCTTGCCTCTTTGATGAGTTCATTGCCAAAGAGGGAGAAAGTTGTGGGTCATGCACAAATAATGCTAAGAAACTTAAAATGATTCTTTTTGCATTACATGAGACCTATCACAAGTTGAGGGGGAGCATATCATGTCCATGAGCGTTTTCTTGCGCTTTTCACACTCTTGGTTTTGTGATTCCTATTTTGCTAGATGGCCTACTTTTTACCTTTTCTATGGGTTTGGTCATTTGGATGTGCTTATTCGGCTTCACATTTCAATCTCTAATCTTTGTGCATTTGGTGTTGTCAATGTAGTCATCAAGGGGGAGATTGAGAAACCTTGTGGATATGTGCCATGGTTTGCAATATGGGATAAGTAATTGACATTGGTTGAGTTGGTGTTTTGAGTTGAAATGCGGGAATCTAGGGATTTGATGTGAACAAGGGTTCCCGATCTTTCGAAAGGTTCTTGGTAAGTTGATTTGGTCGGAGGCGACACACAAATCGATCCGGCTTTAGAACAGCACTTTCTAAACCCTGCAATCGCAGCACGACGTCTCCTTTAGTTATCAACCGTCCAAAGACGATTGACCTCGCCGAGAAGGCTAATCCCTTCCTGCAAATCAAGAACACAAGCAAGAACAACGAAGAATGCAACACAATTGCAGATGTATGATTAAACTCTCGAAGTTGGGGTCTCACAAACCGATGAACGGCAATACTGTTTATAAACAGAATTGATCTAAGAAAAAACCGAACCCTAATGGTGTGGCAGCGGCTGTATATAAAGACCCTAGGGTTGTGCAAGACCCTCTGGACGCGCCCCTAATTGGGCTCAACTAGATACAAAGCCCAAAGACCAAAAATAGGCGACACAGCACCGACACAGATTCTGGACTCTCTCTTGTTTTGACGATTCCCGATGACTCCGGATGAATTTTGACATGAGGCCGGCGGCATTGGAAAGGACTTCTCCTTATCTTTCCGTGCATATGTAGAACGTCCAAATCCGAGTCCGTATGCGTCCTGGGCAACTGTTTTAGTGCAGACTGGTCCTGGGCCCCGAAACAGACTCAAAGTCGGTTTTGATTGGGCCTCCACTTTGGCTTCCAAGCCCTTGCTGGTCCTCCACGTTCCCAACTCCTTCTCCCATCATCTCCTGGTCCTCTCCATGGTCTCTAATCATAAAATAATTATTAGGTAGCAAACCATTCTCAAAAGTAACATATAGCGAAGAACGTAGGAACGAGCTCACCTCTAAATTTAGTCGTCGTGCACGAGCTCTAGTCATTGGACCTTGCAAGTCCAGAATTGGAGGAGTGTTGTGTGTATCCATAGGAGTGATGTCCTCATCATCCTCTCCCTCTTGAAGTGGAGTCATCCTCGACTCGAGCTCATCCTCTTCTCCCAAGTATGATTTCAAATCTGAAATGTTAAAAGTAGGACTAACCCCGAACTCGGGAGGCAACTCAAGTTTGTATGCATTATCATTAATCTTCTCCATTATTTTGAATGGACCATCAGCTCTAGGCATTAGTTTAGACTTTCTCAATTCTGGAAATCTATCCTTCCTTAAGTGTAACCACACTAAATCTCCTACATAAAGCTTTACTTCCTTTCTACCCTTACTACCAGCAATTTTATACTTTTCATTCATCTTTTCAATGCTAAGTCTAGAGGTCTCATGCATTTGCAAAATAAATTCAGCACGCTCCTTAGCATCAACATGAACTCTCTCATTAATAGGTAGAGGAAGTATATCAAGTGGAGTACGGGGATCAAAACCATACACTACCTTGAATGGACTTACCTTGGTAGTAGAATGTGTTGCCCGATTATAAGCAAACTCAACATGAGGTAAGCATTCTTCCCATTGCTTCAAATTTTTCTTCAAAATAGCTCGCAACATAGTACCCAAAGTGCGGTTCACAACCTCAGTTTGTCCATCAGTTTGTGGATGAAAAGTTGTAGAAAAGAGCAACTTTGTACCCAACTTATTCCAAAGCGTGTGCCAAAAATGACTCAAGAATTTTGCATCACGATCTGAAACAATAGTAGAAGGCATACCATGCAAACGTACAATTTCTTTGAAAAAAAGATCAGCAATATAACTAGCATCATCAGTTTTATGACATAGTATAAAGTGTGCCATCTTGGAAAAACGATCCACAACAACAAAAATGCTAGCGCTCCCCCTCTTAGTCCTAGGCAGTCCTAAAATAAAGTCCATAGAAATATCCACCCAAGGAATAGAAGTAATAGGAAGTGGCATGTATAAACCATGTGGATTCAATCGAGACTTAGCTTTTTGACATGTAGTGCAGCTAGCAACAAAACGCTCAACATCTTTCCTCATCCTTGGCCAAAAGAAGTGTGTGACCAAAATATCCTCTGTCTTCTTAGCACCAAAATGACCCATCAATCCACCTCCATGCGCCTCCTGCAACAACAAAAGACGAACGGAACCAACTGGAATGCATAGGCGGTTAGCTCTAAACAAGAAACCATCATTCAACACAAATTTGTGCCAAGCACGACCTTCTTTACAGTGCAGCAATACATCTAAAATCAACATCAGCAACATATTGTTCTTTAATTGCCTCAAGTCCAAAAATTCTACAATCAAGTTGAGACAACAAAGTATATCGCCTAGATAAAGCATCAGCAATCACATTATCCTTCCCTTTCTTATGTTTAATAATATAAGGAAAAGACTCAATAAACTCAACCCATTTAGCATGTCTACGGTTCAAATTGCATTGAGAACGAATATACTTAAGTGATTCATGATCAGAATGAATAACAAATTCTTTGGGCAACAAATAATGACGCCACGTCTCTAAAGAACATACAAGTGCATATAGTTCCTTATCATACGTGGAATAATTCAAAACAGGCCCAGTAATTTTCTCACTAAAGTATGCAACAGGTTTACCATCTTGCATCAAAACACCACCAATGCCTATACCACTAGCATCACATTCAATCTCAAAAGTCTTATCAAAATTGGGTAATTGCAGCAATGATGCATGTGTAAGTTTGTTCTTCAAAGCATCAAAAGACTCATGATGTACCTTACCAAAATAGAAGTCAACGCCCTTCTTTGTCAACTCATGCAATAGTGCAGCAATGGTGCTGAAATCTTTGACAAAGCGGCGGTAGAAACCTGCAAGACCAAGAAAACTCCTCACCTGTGTGATAGTTTTTGGTACAGGCCAGCTCTTTATGGCTTCAATCTTCGCCTCATCCACCTCAATTCCCTGTGGATTCACAACATAGCCAAGAAAAGAGACTCGATCCGTGCAAAAGGTGCACTTCTCAAGGTTACCAAATAAACATAAAACTCGCAAAGCATCAAAAACAGCACGTAAATGAATCATATGATCATCCATGGATTTGCTATAAATCAAGATATCATCAAAGTAAACAACCACAAATTTGCCAATAAAAGGTCTTAAAACCTCATTCATCAAACGCATGAAAGTACTGGGTGCATTAGTCAACCCAAAAGGCATTACTAACCACTCATACAACCCAAATTTGGTTTTGAAAGCTGTTTTCCATTCATCTCCAAGTTTCATTCTAATTTGATGGTAGCCACTACGCAAATCAATTTTAGTGAAAATTATAGCACCACATAACTCATCAAGCATGTCGTCTAGCCTAGGAATAGGATGACGATACCTAATAGTAATGTTATTAATGGCTCTACAATCTACACACATACGCCAAGAACCATCTTTCTTAGGAACCAAAAGTACAGGAACAGCACAAGGACTAAGTGATTGACGAACATACCCACGATCCAAAAGGTCTTGGACTTGTCATTGTATCTCCTTAGTCTCCTCAGGGTTGGTCCTATAAGCAGCACGGTTTGGTAAAGTAGCACCAGGAATCAAATCAATTTGATGCTCAATCCCTCTCAAAGGTGGCAATCCCAGGGGTATCTCAGCTGGGAAAACATCCTCATACTCCTGCAAAAGGTTAGTGACAGCAGGAGGCAAAGCACTAGAAGCAATATCACCAAGCGAAAACAAGGCTTATTTGCATATCAAAGCATAGCAAATATCATCAGTAGAAATTTCAGCAAGCTCAGATTTTGTGGCGAGACATGAACGACCTTGTAATTTAATTGCAGCACCCTTAGAACTTGAAGAATCATTAACATTACTTGGTGTGAAGCAAAATTAACAGGTTGCTGAATTTCAGGGCTTTTATTTTTCAAACTAGCAGCTCGTTCTAAATCAGCTTGTACAATTTCAGCAGGGGTCATTGGTAACAAAGTAATTTTAGTTCCTTTATGCATAAAAGTGTACTTATTACTTTTACCATGGTGTACAGCATCATTATCAAATTCCCAAGGTCTACCCAATAAAAGTGAACAAGCTTGCATGGGTACAACATCACAATCAACAGAATCCACATAGGAACCAATGGAAAAAGGAACTCTGCAAGTTTGTATTACCTTAGCTTTTCCAGAGTCATTTAACCACTGAATGCAGTATGGATGTGGATGTGGACGTGTGGTCAAATCAAGCTTCTTAACCACATCAGAACTCACCAAATTGTTGCAGCTTCCTCCATCAATGATGACACGTGCTCGATGGTTCTTGATGATGAAGAAAATCTGAAACAAGTTATGTCGCTGCATCATCTCGGGCTGCTGGATTTGTGTGCTAAGCACATGCTGCACAATAATATTCATGTAGCCCGTGGTATCTCCGCCTCCAAGGACGAGGTCACCGCTGGTGGCAGCGACATCCTCCTCCTCATCCTCCACATCGGAGGTGCTCATGTAACCGCCATCATCTGTCGCCACATATGCCCGCCTACTTGGGCAATCTTTCTGCACATGGCCAAGACCATGGCAGCGGTGGCACTGAATCCCTGTAGTGCAACTAGCCGGTACCTGCACAGAATTTTTATCTGAGCGCGTAGAAGGGGCAGGGGCTGATCTTGGTACTGCAGAAACAACACTAGCTGGTGGGGGCGGCCGAAAAGATGGCTTGGGCAGCCCCGAAGTCCCCGTCGGCCGTGGTGGGTAGAAATTCCTGGACTTGCTGTACTCCTCAAAAGCCTGGAAAAGTCCCTGTGATTCTTTCTCTGCAAGCATAGCATACTGGAAACACTGGTTGAGGGTATAAAATTCTTTATAATCAAGGATGTCCTAAATTTCTTTTCTCAAACCAGAATAAAAGCGGCAAATCTGATCCTCTACTTTTTCAACCACAGCACAACGAATCAAACCCTTCTGAAGCTCACTAAAATACTCCTGAACAGTTTTATCTCCTTGATCTAAACGCTGCTGTTTATTACGAATTTCTCTATAAAAAGAAGGAGGAACAGAACGATCACGCATTTCTACCTTAAGTTCTTCCCAAGTAGTAGGCAAATCGGTTTCAGCAGCTAGACCACTCCACCAAACAATAGCAAAGTCCTTAAACTCACTAGTGGCTTGTCTAACTCTATGTTGTTCAGGAACAAGGTGGGCATTAAATTTTTGTTCTACCGTCATTTCCCAATCAAGGTAAGCATCACCATCGTACTGACCCGAAAACGAAGGAATTGAAAACTTAATTTTAGCATACGGGTCATCTGGAGCATGGATACCTTGTGTGCGACGGTTGTGGGTGTGGAAACCACCCATACCTTAAGGGTTACGTTGCAAACAACGTCGTAACCTTGCGGTCCTTGTAGCTGACCTATCGACGGTACCATCAGCCTTATACACCGTTGCTTCATCATGATTGTCTTCAACGTCGTTGTTGGTGTTGATGTTGGTGTTGGTGTTGGTGTTGGTGTTGTTGTTGGTCTTGTGAGCGGTCTCCAATTCGACAACCTGATCAGTTAGCTTAGAGACTCTCTTATCCAAACGCCCAATGCTTTCTCCCAGGTGAAGCTTGGTGACGGCGTCGGTGATGGCCCTGGTGATCATCTCTGCCAAATCACTCTGAACCGCCTGCAAAGCCTTTTGTAACTGACTTTGGCTCACGCACTCATCCAATTTTGAGGGTGAAGCACCCTCTCCATCGCTTCCTGACATCAGAAACACCAAAACAGGAAACAAAAAGTGAAGGTTATCCCTACAAAACTACTAAGCAGTGGTGCCTCTCAACACAGCAAAAGGAAGCTTCTTGCAAAGCCCTTACAAAGTTCTGAAAACAACAAAGCGAAGGATACCAAGGAGAAGTGTTCCACGATTTCAAGGTTAACAAAATAACCTATGTGCTGTCCAGAAGAAGTATGTAGAGTTAGGAAGGCCAAATATATATATGTGAGTGGCACACAAATCAAAAACAGATAGTAATGCTGAATAAGTGCCCAAGTAACTTGCCCCTAGTTGTTGGTCTAACTATGTCCTAGAACAGTAGTGATAGCAAAGAAGAAACAAGGAGACCAAGGCACACAGTCGATAATAGGGGGCTAAGTGTAAAACAGCCAAACTCAGAAATTCCAGGGGGCTAGATGGAGCACTAGTAGGAATCCCAAATTTCTTTTTTTATTATTTTATTTTTTTGATATTTTTTTCCAACTCACTAGCAATGGGGGAGAAACCACAAAAAAGTTCAGTTCAAATAGAGCTAGGACGTGGCCTACGGAAAATCTTGAAGTTTCAGAAAACGTCGGGTTTCAACTTGAATGAATTTTTTCTTTATCTTCCTGATTGTTTTTTAATTTTTTAACGAGGGTACACAGGGCGTAGCCTAGTGTGGGTATGCTCAACTTTTTTTCAAGAATCTCCTATAAAAATCTCAGCCAAAACGGACAACCGAGCGAAAAGTTATGCCTGTTTTACCGAAGGGGTGTCAGAATCAGTTATGCAGAACCCGGGGGTTTGAGTGAAACCCGAGTCAGGCTTGAGGTCGGGTAGGGATTTTTTTGGCGAGGTGGATGCAGCGGAAAGTGGAATTTCTAAAAATTGGTCCGAGGTGGTGAGGGTGGGTTTAGGGTGGGATTAGGGTGGGCGTGTTGATCAATCAACCCTAGCACACAAAGCCGATAAAACCGAGGATGGTGAAGGGGATGGCGGCTAGGGTTGCAAGGGAAACACTACTGACGACAAAAACACAAACTAAACCAGCGACTAAAGAAGAACTAGGGCACAAACTCAACACTACGAACTCTGAAATTGAAATATGCAAAGGCTAAACACGTGGTTATGGGCGGGGAAAATTTTTTTTGGTATTTTCTGTGGACGATAGGATGAAGACGAAAACAAAACTAAATGGTAGTGCGAACCTGACGGTGCACCTGAAGCTCTGATACCACTTGATGTGAACAAGGGTTCTCGATCTTCTGAAAGGTTCTTGGTAAGTTGATTTGGTCGGAGGCGGCACACAAATCGATCCGGCTTCAAAACAGCACGTTCTAAACCCCGCAATCGCAGCACGACGTCTCCTCTGGTTATCAACCGTCTAAAGACGATTGACCTTGCCAAGAAGGCTAATCCCTTCCTGCGAATCAAGAACACAAGCAAGAACAACGAAGAATGCAACACAATTGCAGATGTATGATTAAACTCTCGAAGTTGGGGTCTCACAAACCGATGAACGGCGATACAGTTTATGAACAGAATTGATCTAAGCAAGAACAATGAAGAACAACGAAGAATGCAACACAATTGCAGATGTATGAACGGCAAGACCCTCTGGACGTGCCCCTAATTGGGCTCAACTAGATATAAAGCCCAAAGACCAAAAATAGGCGACGCAGCACCGACATAGATTCTGGACTCTCTCTTGTTTTGACGATTCCCGATGACTCCTGATGAATTTTGACATGAGGCCGGCGGCATTGGAAAGGTCTTCTCCTTATCTTTCCGTGCATATGTAGAACGTCCAAATCTGAGTCCGTATGCGTCTTGGGCAACTATTTTAATGCAGACTGGTCCTGGGCCCCGAAACAAACTCGAAGTCGGTTTTGATTGGGCCTCCACTTTGGCTTCCAAGCCCTTGCTGGTCCTCCACGTTCCCAACTCCTTCTCCCATCATCTCCTGGTTCTCTCCATGGTTTCTAATCATAAAATAATCATTAGATAGCAAACCATTCTCAAAAGTAACATATAGCGAAGAACGTAGGAACGAGCTCACCTCTAAATTTAGTCATCGTGCACGAGCTCTAGTTATTGGACCTTGCAAGTACAGAATTGGAGGAGTGTTGTGTGTATCCATAGGAGTGATGTCCTCATCAGGATTGCATGAGTTTGTGCATATCATGATTTTGACTAACCGGAGTTGGTGAGGATGTTGGAGAGTTTGTAGGAGATGAGAAATATGTTTGCTTGTCTCATGATATGTAGGTCACTTGAGTAAACTTGGTGGTCAATGATGAGAGGATGGGGTACAAGTAGGAGACTTGGGGCCAGACGATCGGGAGGCCGGGTGAAGTCAAAGATGATCCACACCGTACACATGGAGAGGCAAGAAGCACGGACGGTTTCACAGTGAGCCCCAAAACCATGGGTGGTGATCAATACGATGGGGTTGACCAAGTCAAAGGTGATCCAGCATCAGTGCAAGTAGAGGCTTCCAATGGACCGAAGACGGGAGAGACTTGCCCACGAGGTGGATCACGGGACGATGTGACACGCATCAAGATCAAGAAGTCACGCTTTGAGAAGCGTGCAAGGCGATTTTTCGGTTGTGGCCTGAACATTGGTGGCGGCGATTGGAGGTGCACGTGGCACCACCGCGGAGCTTGCGTCGAGGCGAAGCAAAGTCGTGAAGGGCTCGATGGCGTTCAAGTGACGAGGAAAAAGATGGACGGTTGTGCCCCTGGTGGTACGTGGTAGTGTATTGTAGGTAAGGGGTAGGATGGTCTTTAGGACAACCCCTAGGCCCATATAAGGAGAGGTAGGGCTGGTGGAAGAGGTGCCTCTCTTTCCCTTAGCCTTGCCTTAGGTCTTCATTCAAAGTGCTAGCAGAGGTCTTCATGTAATAGAGGAGAGGAGTGGGTGTATGAAAGACATCTCTTTCTCTTCCAAATAGTGGGAGGAAGAGGGTGGCTTCCTAGCCATGTATCCATGTATCTTGACTTGATGAATCAATGATATGAGATTCAAATTCGTGCTCAAGTTCTTCCTCTCCCTAAATCCTAAATTTCTCTTTTTCTCTATTTTTGGAGCTATTTTCATGGGAATTTTTGATCTCCTTTTTGGGTGAGTTTTTGGGTCGGATTTCTTGAGGATCTTGGTGCTATGATGAGCTAGAACAATCTTATATGGGTCCTTGACCGAATCAAAAGCTCTAGCACCTTCGATTTCAAAGATTTCTCAAGTTTCCCCTTTTCAGTGTTCTTGGCACGAGATCTGAAATTCATGATGATTCCTTGTGCTATTTGAGTGGATCTTTTTAGAATAGAGTCGTGATATCTTGTGGATGATCTAGTCCAAATTTTGTGATTTTTGGAGTTCGTTGGATAGGGGTTTGAGATTTTTCTCTTTGAAACATTGCCTCTGATTTGACCCTGAAGGAACTTCTATCGACGAAGGAAGGTCCGTCATGACCCTGAAGGAACTTCCATCGACGAAGGAACTTCCGTCGATGAAAGAACTTCCGTTGTGACCCTGAAGGAACTTTCGTGAACGAAGGAACTTCCGTCAAGGTCCAGAATTGCAATTTTTTGGATCTCTCTTATTTTCCTTTTTGACCCTCTTGAGCTTCCGCTATGTGTCCTGTTGTTTTGAATCACTCCTCGGGTTAGCACGTCACAAGTTGGTGTGTGTGACCTTGGTGATTTGCTTAGAGGATGATTTGGGTTGTAATTGGGATATAGGCCAAGTTCTTGAGAAGAATTTTAATTGGCTCCTATTCACCCCCCCCCCCTCTAGTCGCCTTCTCGGTCCTTCAGTTGGGGAATGGGGAGCCACGATAGCATGAAATAATTTCTACCGTTCAACCAGGAAACCTTGCAAGAGGGGATCATGGATCATTACCAATAGACGCGCATCGGAGCGGAAGCGAATGTTGGAGCAGCTCGATCCAACGTAGTCGCGCGTCGGTGTAGAGGAAGTAGTCGATCACGTCAATCATCTCTTCCTAGTCTAGCCATCCGGCACTGCAGCAACAGTAGCGCCTCCTTGCAGTATCCACACGTATGGGGTTGGAGCACCGTGCGCAGCATGCTAGCACCGGCAACACGATTAGGTATTTGTGGGTGAGAGAGAGGAGCACGACGGATAAGGTTATGGACCGGTGGAATTACGTACCCCTTGCCCTGCCTCCACTTATGTAGATCCTGTGACAACCCTAAATTTTTGCCAAAGAAAAAAAAAACAAAATTTTTTTTACCTTACCATTTTACCGTGGGACCCTCCTGGCCCCACACTCATCGTTCTCTCTTGTGTGTGTGTGCTAGGCGAGCAGGCCAAACGGTTGCGAGCTCGCTCGGGAGGCCACGCAGCAGCTTTGCTGCCGCACTGGTGCTGCGCGCCGTCTGCGCCTGGGAGAAAAATCTCCCTCGCGCCTTATCTCTCTCTCTCTCTCTCTGTTCTCTCTCGTCTCTCTTTTGCAAATATAAACCCAGAAACTACCCTCCATTAGCGACGCCCAAAGCTTGGACCTCGATTCCCTGCTCCCTCGGCACCTCCCGAGCTAAACAAACTCCACAAACCGTCGCGCAACTTCATCCCGCCCCTCCCTATGGCCATCAATCGGACCTTCCCGCCTTAGATTTGAAGATCGACGACGAATTTCATCAGAAGCCGAAACAAGCTCGTTTCTGCCCCCTTTTCAATTTCTCTACTCTCGGTGAGTCTCACTTCAATTCATCGTAGAGGAAGCTTCCCTAGGTGCCTGCGCAACTTATCCACAAGATTGAATCGAGAACCGATGTTTGATGATGTCGAATTTTGCAGTTCTTCTGCCGCCATGAGCTTCAGAGCCGCGCCGTCGATGAATTCTCTGCTTTGCTGCTTTCCATCGCCTACAACATCTTCGCCGGCCTCCCTCATGTTTCTTTCAAGCTCTAGGAGCTAGCAGAGTGTAATTTGATGCCCCGTGTTGTCTTCTAGTCGCCGCCGAACAACCCCAATCGCCGCCTCCCGCCACCAACACACTCCCGGTGAGCTACCGCCGTCGCTGACCTCATCCCTATGCTCCCCGTGCCATGTCGCCTCTCATGGTGGCCCTGCGTGGCCGAGCCGCCCTCGGAGATGGGCTCCAGCGACAACGCCGCCGCGGCCCGGCTACCGTGCACCAGGGGAGCGGCATGCAAGCTCCCTGGAGCTGGAGCTGGCTCTTGTGTGGCTGGCTCTTGTGTGGTCCCGTGTGGCCACAATCTAATTGGTCTGGCTATTTCTAGAATTTCGCGTACAAAAATAATTTCAAGAGATTAGTTGTAGTTTAGATAATTCATTACTAATGTTTTGGACCTCCTAAAATAGTGAAACCAATTGTGTTACGCTCTAAATGTTTTTCTACATCATTTTATAAAATAAAATTAAATAATTTTTTCCACAGTTTTAGGTATTAATTTAAGCTTAGAAAATGCTTTTAATTTAATAATTAATTTATTAGTTTTAGGTTTAATGTTTTACCTTAATAGGTCTATATTAATTTATAATGGGGTAATTAAGGGTAATTAACTTTGATTAAGCATGTTAATCCTTTTTCATTAATCGGTCTAATCACTTTTAATTAGAAGGAAATATTTGAGACAAGAGTAAGTAAGTTCTTGTCTACTATTTTATCGAACCATCATTTCAAGCTTTGCATTTTGCATTTATGTATCGCTACTACTAACTCGCGACGTATCGACAAATCGTATAGGACCCGAGACCGTCAAGTCGTCTGTCCAGAATAAACTTGAGGTAGTGATCGTTGAGACCGACCTCGCACCTGCATCGTCATATCTGGACGAATCCCAAGGCAAGCGTCGGTTCATCCCACCTATGTTTTTAAATTCTTTATTTTATCATAGCCAGTCGAGTCATGATTGTGTATTAGGTTCCAAGAATTGATTGACACCCACCTGCATCACTACCATATCCTATGATGTCGGTATACTATACAGGTACACGTAGCACGATAGGCGCTAAGCTTATATCATAGGAATATCGATAGTACTGCATAGGAAGATCTTAAAGCATGGAGGCTTTAAGTTGATTGAGAACATTCAGAATTGAAATGAAAGTTGTTGATGATGATGATGATGAGACCGGACGGGCCCCGTAGTGGAAAGGGCAATGACTGGGTCTTGCAAGGTGGTAGCCTCGTCCGTGTCGAATTAGGACCCCGTTGTGGCCTAGGAAGCAAGTATTGAACAGTACCGATCTACATGCTGGTATATGGGGCCTGGTAAGCTGATGTACCCTAACTACCTCAGTGGTAGGATGTAACCAACTTTCTTTTTCTGGTTGTTGATGAGTACATCAATGACATATGAATAATGACGACAAAAGTCGCGTCTCCTCGAGTTACGGATCCATATTCTAACAAGACGACAACGTACAAGGGCCCACCACTAGAGCTCGAGCCCAGGAATTGAAGATGGTTTTGATGGTAAGGAACGACGGCCCAGGATGATGCCGCCCGAAGGCCCACGTGGCCCAAGTCGCGCGACTCCGTCTCCACCGCGCGCCTCTCCACTTCAGCCGGTCCTAGATGCCTTGTCCTCCCCCTATTTAGTCAAGGGCTGCGCCCCTTGCAATCTTTGAGTTTTGTTTTAAGTTTAGCTTAGCTATACATCCGTCTCTCGACGTGAATTCAGAACTCCACCTTCGTGCAATATATCAGACTGCTCGCCTCTAATTCTTGCTCGTTCTTCAATTGCGCGTAAGAATTGATCCTCGTGATTAGGTTGATCTTGTTTACCGCAAGGTTAATATCCTCCGGAAGTTGGTTTAGCGATTGCATTGGCGCTTCGGCTTGCTCGTCGTAGTCGGATCGTGAGATTCGACATCCACTAAATCGAAGTTATCTCCACTCGCCGAAAGATCGGGCACTCTACACCTATCTGTTGTTAGTGAGATTGAAGTCTCATGGGAGGGAAATGGTGGTCGCCCATCGATAATGTCTGGGAAGGGTATCAAGTGGGGTCTCCATATTCCCGGAGGAGTTGGAAACAGATCGACCTCTAGTTAGGGTTAGTGGGAAAAGTTGTCATATACGAGCAATGCAGTGCGTATGTGTCGTGTAGTCGGGTTTTACCCAGCTGGTGAAATTGGTTCGAATTGCTATCACTCGCAGCAATGAGTATCGCTTGATCGCTCGTCACAACGGAGATAATCGAGAGTAATGAGAAGAGAAGAGTTGGATGAGTTAAATGATTCTTGCTTGCAAAACATGTTTGTAGTAGTTGCAAGATGCAAACCTTAATATTAATGAACATAATCTTGAGCTAAAATTTGAAAATAGATATCCACTAATAAGTGTTGTTTTTCGCAAGTCTAAGTCAACCCACCAGCCAAAAAGCCTATGCATTCTAGGT